>OV702292.1:277033623-279533623 GCA_916181665.1 Avena sativa
CTTGCCGAACATAATAATCCTTGGATGTTCTACATTCATCATCTTATGCAGGAACAAGTACTACTGTACTACTACTGTAACTAATAAACACATAAAGGTTCGATCAGTAATTATGGAACCAAAACTGGAATACTACTACTCTCGAACTCTTGTGTAGTACAACAACAAAATTCTCACAAAATGGGCTACCAGTACCATCTGTACACCCACACGCTGCCACCTCAAATAAGCTTGCCTATCACACCGCCAATTTCCTCTCCCCTGTTAGCCTCTACGCCCCCATTACCGGACCCCAAATCTAACATCTCTTAGTTCAATAAAGAAAAAAAGTCGAAAATCTCTCAAAAAAAATCAACCATCCACCAAAAGAAAATCTATTGTATAATGCTTCCTGTTTATTATGAACGGATGGTCGTAATTGCTCGAGCGCCACGTGGGAGTAGTCATCTGAGCTACTGGTTGTAGCTCCGTGAAAGCACGCGCCTGGAAGTAGCAGAAGAATTTATTCTCTGTCAGTGAGGGAAGAAGATCGGCGATATACAATACCAAATCAACAATTCAGTGGCTTTATCCGTCTGACCAGTGAGAGCCGACACGAGTGGTGAACAGCTTGAAACACAGCGGAACATGTGCCTTTAAGGCATACAGTACGTACACCTCCGTTCTGATTTAGGATGGTCACATAGTGCTAAATAACTTTAGACTACACTTGCATATGTACCTTCATAGTGGGTAACAACATGTGTGTAGTGTCACGCAAAGGCCTAATTAATTAGGTTGTACTCCCTCCGTTTACAAAAATAAGACATTTTAGCTTTGTGAATCGAATGTATCTAGACGTCTTTTAGTGTATGGGTTCATAGAGGTTCAGAGTGAACCTATACACTAAAAGGTGTCTAGATACATTCATTTCACAAAGCTAAAACATCTTATATTTCATAACGAAGGGAGTAGAATCATATACTACTAGTCTTGGTATGTGTGATGTTATGGTAACTAGCTAAGTTATTACGTCACTTTCTTTTTTCATTAATTAACTCTGAAAAGACATTTAATTCGAGACAAGTATCTATGCTTACTTGTAGTTCAAGTTTGTCAAGATGTAAATCTTAGGAAGAAGTTGAACCTCTTGTGAAAACTCTCTTTGGTTTCTAATACAGAGTATATTAATTGACTGTCTGATGGGTGCCTCCAGAAGTTTTTTCTTAAAACTTTCAAAGCAACCTACGATTTACTTGTAGTTCAAATTTGACCTTCTTTTGATGAATCTACATATAGTCATTCAAGTGGGGGAGTTAGCTAGGAAGTTTGAAAACTCATAAAACATAGGAATCATTAGTACAAAATGTTGGTCCACTATATATACTGTTGGAAATATGCCCTAGAGACAAATAGTAGTAAGGACTATTATCATATTTCATATAGTTTATGATTAAGTTTCATATCATGCTATAACTGTATTGAGTGGAAACATCAATACACGTGTGATATACAAACAACCAAGGGTTCCTAGTAAATTCCAGTCACTAGTTCATTGGTCAACAGATGATCATGTTTCCTGATCATGTGGCATTTATACCAGTTGGAAATGAGGTCATCTCATTCTGAGAATGAGATGATGAACCAATACCCAACCTAAACATCGTGACCCGATCATGTCACGAAGTTCAAGTTACGATGATTAGAAATGGATCCTCGTAGACTATTCCTTAGACCGTGAGGCTATATCAATCACTGTCTCCCGAGAGTGCTTAGATATCATCAAACGCCATCTGGTAATACGGTGGTTATAAAGGTGTGTTCAGGTATTTAGAGGAAACTGTAGAGGCAATATATGTCAAGAGCGGGATTTGTCCGTCCATGTGACGGGAAGATACTCAAGGGCCCACTCGGAGAAGTTATATCCAATAGCTATGCAGCGTGTGATTTGATCACGGGGATATCGCTTGTCGGAACGAGTCAAGTGGCATTGTTCAGTAACAAGATTGAACATGACATGGTGATGTCATTGATCAGATCTCGGGAAATGCAAGTATCAAGAGACAAAGGGAATAAGACACGAATGTCCCGGTTCAAACAACGAAAAATCTTCGTGGAACACATAGGGGTCACATGGCCATCCAGGTCCCTCTGTCGATCATTGGTGCGGGAGTGTCCCGACCATGTCTGGAGTGTTCCTGAACCATGTGGTCTCACGCTTAAGGGCTTGATGATGATTAGAGAGTGTTTATAGGATCGGTGGAATCACCGAAGAGTTGTAGAGAGAAAACCAGAAGGGTTTCGGTAAGTCCGGAGGATGTCCGGAGTGGAGGTGGAAGGTGTTCCCTAGCCATGGAGGTTGAATAACATGTAATTGAATGTTAAATATTGATTTAATCATTTATTCATAATTATTTAATAAAGAGAAAAATCAAATAAATGGTTAAAGGCTTAATGGGCCAATTTCCGGAGGGAGAGGGCCCATTAGGGGAAAGGAGAGAGGGAGAACGGGCAAGGGGGAGGCCGACTGGGCCTATCCCCCCCGCGCGGGCCCACTAGGGTGGCCGGCAGCCACCCCTCCCCCCTCCTCTCCTTTAGTCCCACCCCGGGACTTTGAGGGAGGTAGTACCTCCCCTCCCCCTATATATAGTGGGGGTATTTGGCCAATTTAAATACACCAATAATCAATAAAGGTCTTCTCACTTTTGGGAGGACCTCCAGTTGATATTTTCTCTCTCCCCCTCTTTCTCTCTCATGACCGTGGTCCCAAGTCTGGACTGCGCGAACGAGAGACATCTTCACCGCGGAGCACTATCGCGCTGTGGGATTCGGATCCGGGAGATCTACTTCCGCAACTGCTGCTAGATCAGGGAAGCGGGAGTCATCGTCAGGAACCAAACGTGTGTAACTCCCCGCGAGGTGTCACACTTGAGGCACTCAAGTTGTTGGAGCCAAGGAGCGCAATTACTTCATCACGACCTTGAGGTCGGCTTCGGCTCGTCTACTTCAACCACGCTCTCCTGAGCATCGACAACGCTTTTCGGTCTTCAAGCGTAAGTTCGCGAAAATCCCCTCCCGTTACTGTATTGCTAATAGATAGGTCCTAGCAGCTTCAGGGGTTCAGGGGCGTAGAGTAAAATTTATTGCTTTCATACGCGGAACCCCAACAGTGGTATCAGAGCTAGATCTATGGGTAGTAATGCTAGTACGGGTAGAACACACAAGATGTAGTGTGTGGGTGTTGATCTTTTAGTTGTTACCCTCCCATGTGTACTTGTGTATACCGCAGTAATGCTTGATGAAGCGGCCCCCAACCGACTTTACGTGTTCATTCGCGAGACTGGTCCACACTTGACATACGGCTTGTACCGTATAAAGTGACTTAGGGGGGTGTCTGTCTCTCTCGCATTAGTTGGTATACCATTTGCAATGGAGGGCCCCGAAAGGGGTGTAATAGAGACAACTACTTGATCAGCATTGTGCTGAAAGTTCGTAGGTAAGAACGGTTCTTGTGCGAAAGCCCATTCAGCCACGTAAAGTCATCAATGACAAAGGTATATATTTGATATATAGTTTTATAAATGTTATAATCTTGCAAACACATTTGCAGTGTTAAGTATATTTGATACTTGTTCTGTTTTGCTGAAAATAGGTCCTTCTGCATGAGAGGTGCTAGATGGAGAGGAGGTGATGTTGCGTGTTGATGGCGAGCATAATGATGATGTCCGACGACACTCTCCCTCGACATTTATCATTTAGTTTATGTTTAGGATGATTATTGTAATCAAGAGATTGTGAATTTCTTTAGTGTGTCTCACATTTTGTGAGACGATTATTCATATAAGTTTGTAACAAACAGTTGTTCTACTTTTATGAATGATTTCTATTCGTGTTCATATCTTGTTTGAATATGTGTGAATTATCCTTGTTGTTTGAAACTAATTTATAATGCATGAACATTTATAAAACATTAAAATGCCTTGTTTAAAATACCCAACTTAATGATATGTTCATTAATGAATGAAAAACCATTGTTTAAATTCAAAGTTATGTGATAATATGTGAAAGTCATTCGATTTCTTTTCACATATAAATAATGCCTAAGTTCGGCAAATAACTTGAACACCGTGTATTGCTTGAATACAAAGTGTTTAATGAATCGTTAAAAAGGTAAATACATATTCGATGTATTGTGTTTAACGAAAATGGTAATTATCATTATATGATTGTTTAAATGTGTAAAGAAGTTTACCAAAGGAAACATGAATATGAAACTATTTGATTTGATCAAAGTGTTTCATCAATAAAAGGGTATAAATATAAAAGAGAATCTAATTGCTACGATTTGATCAATAGTAATGAAATTCAACTTTATAAGAATGTCATAAAAGTAATTATGAAATGCAAAGCGTTTTGAAACGTTAAAAATGCAAAGCATCACAATGTGATATTAGATATAAAAAATGGGTTGAATAGAAGGCACTAAATAAATCATTGTAGTGTAGATGTACAGACCATTAGCTTAGAAATAGTTAGCATTCAATTAGAAGGTAGTGAACCATTTGAATTCATGAAAGTTTTGGGGTTATTCGATATAACCAAAGCAATAGCGAATAAAGTCCTTGTAGAATGTTCATTGGAAACTTTGAATACGAAATCCATAGCTAAAACCAAAAGGAAAGCAAGATTCGTACTGCTTGGATTTTGGTGCATTATTGAGAAAGCTCACTTCTAGTGATATTTCTCAATTATGGAGCAAATGGAAAGTAGTGTAAAACACGATGAGGATTCAAAACCCTGCATCAAAGTGTTGAGAAGTGCAACGGACAATGTTCCTGAATGATTCTCTGCACAAAAGGAAAGAATCAATGATATTGATCATTGTGTTTTCCCCACTAGTGTTTTCACTGCATGAAGTAGGATTCAAAATGCAATCCATATCTTGTATGGCGGTATTTGTGAATCATTTGTCATGATTATTGGAATATGACACACCTACAAACTACAAAGGAAATAATGGTAAACTAAATTATGAGAAATCCTAGAAAGCAAACTTCCCTTGAGATTAGAAAGCAATTCGTTGCTGAATCTCACAAGTAAAAGGGGTTACTTGAATTTTTCATCAAATGACTGCAAAGCCACAGTGGAAAAAAGGATGAATGACAAAAACACAGTTTTTCAAGTATTGGACAAATTCAAATGAATTTGATTCAAGTGTGCCAAATGTCTAGAGGATTTAAAACTAGTAATAGTACTAGTATCTCATAGTAAATCTCCAACTTTGATATTTGATCAAAGGATTTTGAAGTTGTTCAAAACAGTGAGCGGATATGCAATTTGAATAAAATTGAGTGGGAGCTATGAAAGTCTTCCTGAAATAATATGTGATTGACATATTTTTAAGTGGGAGCAATATAAGTCTCAAATTCAAATATGTAGGAACATATTTTGAGTGGAAGCTTATAGGGGTAGTTATTAAATTGTGTGAAGAATGAAAGTGCAAATACTTATAAATAATGATTTATAAGATGTAGAAGTTGATAATAAGTGTATTATGATATTATGTAGTATTCCTTAAGGGATTCTGAAAGGGGTTTCAGAATAAAAGTTAATTAAGGAACCAGTCCTTAATAACTCGAATTAGGAATAGTATTAAGTTCAACATCAATGGTTAAAAGAAAGAAAAGGATGATCGTCGTCCACTATGTTGAGACATAGGTTCTATCTTAGTAAACCATGATGATAACTTAACATAATATGTGATCCAATAAGGAACGTTTAAAAGTGATTAAGTTTGAATCACGGAACGTTGAACTAAGTTTGTCCGCAGTATGTGGTAGAGAACCGTGGATATATTTTCCAAATCCATAAAGGATGACATATCTTAAAGCATAAAGGTTTATGTTATAAGGGAATATGTTGGAAACTCCTGTAATACCGATTGAAGTCAAGAAGGAAGCGAGGTGAACAAAACATCGAAAGTTGCACAGAGTGCACTAGTGTTTCGGTGAATACATTTATAATAATGGATAAGGGTACCATCTAAAGTGTTGGATAATGTTATGGCAGGGCTAGTTTGCTTTTAACATAGAATGATGTGTCCTAGGGCATAGTGCCCATGAGAAAGCCCTCGAGGTTGATCTAACGTCACTGTAGGCTCCTAGAATCAGGCCTCGTTCTGCTGCCATAGTGACGATGCATACACACAGATGCTATCATGTGATGAAAGAGTATTAATGTCAATCCAGGTGACATTAGTAAGTTGCAAAGGATTTGGGACTGTAAAGTACATACCCAAGACTCAACCTCTTCCAAGAGCAAGCATGTTTAGGGTACCAGATATATGGTGCCAATGATTGAGAACAAATGCAGCTAGTGTATTTATACTCTAGTGCAAGTGGGAGACTATTGGAAATATGCGCTAGAGACAAATAGTAGTAAGGATTATTATCATATTTCATATAGTTTATGATTAAGTTTTATATCATGTTATAACTGTATTGAGTGGAAACATCAATACACGTGTGATATACAAACAACCAGGGGTTCCTAGTGAAATTCTAGTCACTGGTTCATTGGTCAACATATGATCATGTTTCCTGATCAAGTGGCATTTATGCCAGTTGGAAATGAAGTCATCTCATTCTGAGAATGAGATGATGAACCAATACCCAACCTAAACATCGTGACCCGATCATGTCACGAAGTTCAAGTTACGATGATTAGAAATGGATCCTTGTAGACTATTACTTAGACCATGAGGCTATATCAATCACTGTCTCCCGAGAGTGCTTAGATAGCATCAAACGCCATCTGGTAATACGGTGGTTATAAAGGTGTGTTCAGCTATTTGGAGGAAACCGTATAGGCAATATATGTCAAGAGCGGGATTTGTCCGTCCATGTGACGGGAAGATACTCAAGGGCCCACTCGGAGAAGTTATATCCAATAGTTGCGCATCGTGTGATTTGATCACGGGGATATCGCTTGTTGGAACGAGTCAAGTGGCATTGTTCCGTAACGAGATTGAACACGATATGGTGATGTCATTGATCAGATCTCGGGCAATGCAAGTATCGAGAGACAAAGGGAATAAGACACGACTGTCCCAGTTCAAACGATGAAAGATCTTCGTGGAACACACAGGGGTCACATGGCCATCCAGGTCCCTTTGTCGATAATTGGTGCGGGAGTGTCCCGACCATGTCTGGAGTGTTCCCAAACCATGGGGTATCACACTTAAGGGCTTGATGATGCCTAGAGAGTGTTTATAGGATCAGTGGAATCACCGAAGAGTTGTAGAGACAAAACCGGAAGGGTTTCGGTAAGTCCGGAGGATGTCCGGAGTGGAGGTGGAAGGTGTTCCATAGCCACGGAGGTTGAATAATATGTAAATGAATGTTAAATATTGATTTAATCATTTATTCATAATTATTTAATAAAGAGAAAAATCAAATAATTGGTCAAAGGCTTAATGGGCCAATTTCCGGAGGGAGAGGGCCCATTAGGAGAAAGGAGAGAGGGAGAAGGGGCAAGGGAGAGGCCGGCTGGGCTTAGCCCCCTGCACGGGGCCCACTAGGGTCGCCGACGGCCACCCCTCCCCCTCCTCTCCTTTAGTCCCACCCCGGGACTTTGCGGGAGGTAGTACCTCCCCTCCCCCTATATATAGTGGGGGTATTTGGCCAATTTAAATACACCAATAATCAATAAAGGTCTTCTCACTTTTCGGAGGACCTCCAGTTGATATTTTCTCTCTCCCTCTCTCTCTCTCTCTCGTGACCGTGGTCCCAAGTCTGGACTGCGTGAATGAGAGACATCTTCACCATGGAGCGCCATCATGCTACAGGATTCGGATCCGGGAGCTCTACTTCCGCAACTGCTGCTGGATCAGGGAAGCGGGAGTCATTGTCAGGCACCAGACATGTGTAACTCCCTGCGAGGTGTCACACTTGAGGCACTCAAGACATTGGAGCCAAGGAGCACAAGGACTTCATCACGACCTTGAGGTCGGCTTCGGCTCGTCTACATCAACCACGCTCTCCTGAGCATCGACAACGCTTTTCGGTCTTCAAGGGTAAGTTCGTGAAAAGCCCCTCCAATTACTGTATTACTAATAGATAGGTCCTGGCAGCTTTAGGGGTTCAGGGGCGTAGAGTAAAATTTATTATTTTCATACGCGGAACCCAAACATATACTAGTAAGTTGCACGTGCCCTGCACGTGAGACTCAAATAGTAGACGTATGACATATCATCACTATATAAAATTATAATTGGTAAAGCACAAAAAATTATAAATTTGATCAACATCTATAAAGTATGGGTGTATATTTGGTCCTTGTACTTTGTATCATCATGTAGAAGTCAAAGATTATAAGCTACCTAACACATGAATTTTTTGATAACATGGTCTAGAGAAACAAGGGAGAAGAATCTAGTATGATGGAGAAGTGTAAACACCCAGATTTTTAAGTCTAGATGCCTGTTATGCCATACATCACAATCCCAAGATTACCATTTTTGCGAGACATAACAGAATTGGTACCACGTTACATCATCCATTACAAACCATAATAGTCTTACAAATAGTTGATCTCATGATCAAGTCTTAATACACATCAAAGCAGCAGAAATAAACGTAGTAGACTCCATCTTCATTGTCACAGGCAATGCTGATGATCGGAGATAATCCTAGTTATCGTAGACCTCCTGCTGTCCATCCTCCGGGTAGTCCTCCTCATAGTGTCGCTATGGGAATAGCCAGGGACAAAGCCATGAGTACTCTTTAATTACTCGCAAACTATCACTAACACAAGTAAGGTAATACTAGTAGGAATCCTAAGCTCTAGTCTTGTTTGCAACAACCCAATTTTATTTGATAAGTCCTTAATAGTAAAGCCTAATTTAATTCTCTAGATTACTCAAGTGGGAACCTAGTTTTCCTATCCATTACCTTATTGTGGTCAAGTCAAAGTCATAGTTCAAGTCACAAGTCATTTTGAAAACATCTTACAACGGAACAGTATGGCCACTCCAACTGTCCATAACCGTAGACATGGCTATTCGAATAGTTTGACACTCTACAGAGGTGGTACACTTTCACCACAAAATTCGATACATCCGTATGGGATAACCCTGAATCATCATACTTGGTATGCGGATAATCAATCCTAACCTTTCAATTACACACCCTAGTATAGTAACCTCTCCTATGAGCTTGGCCTCCCAGCCATGGCCAACTGCCATCTCGGGAATTTCATAGGTGGACATTCATATTTACGAGGTAGCCTCAGCTCAGCGTCTTTCTGCGGGCACCCATCCTAAGACATATAAACTTCCAATTAAGCCCTACCTAACTTGGGTATTGTGGTATCGCATCCGAACCCAACCATCAGTTTTTATCAAAGTCAAGTCACATGCCTCATTCAGTATCATCTCCAAATCATTGTGTTTCACAACACATGTCAAAACATTTCAATGGAATGGCTCATCATTCCAAGGTTTTCATAATCATTTTCTCCAAGTGTTCCCATCTAAAGTGATCAAGTTTAGTTTAGACCTAGCCACTATTAATTAGGGTATCACTATTGAGCGGTGCTAATAAAGTGTAACTACCCAAGACTAGTTCTATGATCTTGAGGGTATCCATCCTATTTTCCACTAATCACAATTAATTAACTAGGTAATAAACATTGATAAAGGTAAAAGAATAAAGCTTGCAAGTAAAACTTGGGATTGTTGTAATCAAGATTGCACAACCAAGCATGCCTTGTGCATATTGTATAGATTAGCTTGCATAGATGGCTTGCCTTGGTTGGTGCAGTTGTTGAAGTTCTCTTCTTCTTCGTAGTACTCCTCCTCCACGTACCCCGGGTCGGTACTAGCGTCTATAAGTGAATACAAGGTACACAATCACCAAACAATACTTAGCTACTTCTATTTAGCACACAAGGGCTCACACTAGATGATCTAGCATCATCTCAATCACCACATGAAATATTGACATATTCTTATTTATATTATTTTGGTAATGTAATTTCTACTCATTGAAAAATACTTATGATTTCATATCCTCCTATTAAAATATTGGATACTGTTAACACATGTCATCACCACATATTCCAATACTTGGGAAAGTGATTTAAAGAGGTTGGCATATATTACAAAGTTGAATATTACTAGTTAATATTATTAAAATGACTAGAAATGCCTATATACGGTTCTTTTAATACTAGTCCACGATTAAGGCATGTAAAACTAACTATTTTTACATATTCTGATAGAGCATGGCAATTGTGATTTTTGAGAGTTGGAATCAACTCAAAAGCATTTATGGTTAATTTAAGAAAAATGTTTGAAGTTGGAAAAGTCTCTGCCTTGTTATTTTCACTATAGGTGATCTATAATTTCAAATGGTTTGAATCCAATGGGAGTGTGTAGGTATTTTCACTACCTTTCTAACAAAATTGGAGTAATGCATTTTGGTTAAATAAATCTCTCTGAATTCAATTTTGAAATCACTGACAGAATAGGATTTTGAATTAAATGGAAAATCTACATTTGAATCTTTGGGATAAGCACGGGAATGCTAATGGGC
This sequence comes from Avena sativa, assembly GCA_916181665.1. Lineage (NCBI taxonomy): Eukaryota > Viridiplantae > Streptophyta > Magnoliopsida > Poales > Poaceae > Avena > Avena sativa. The sequence continues at coordinate 277,044,198 of OV702292.1, forward strand.
TGGCCCAACTGCACAATGCACGCGTAGCGGGATGCTCTCAGGCTGGTCCCACATGTCAGTGGCACTGTCTAAGCGAAATGGTATCAGCTAATCTCAGCCGCGCGATTAGAAAGCGATCGACGGCTCTGGTTCATCGTCTCTGTCGCAGTGAGCACGCGAGATTCTAAACCTAGCGCTACGGTGGGGGTCGATGGGAGCTTACCTGTGCTCCAGCTAGGTCCGGTGATGGGGGCGAACGAGCTGGTAGACGACGGCGAGTCGAATGGTGGTCGTGGAAGCTCCTGGGGTGGCTCTAATCAACGGATCCTTTGCTTCACTGCAGCGGCGGGCTCCGGCGAAATTCCGGCGATGTGGTGCTCGCCTTGCTCTTGGGAATGGTCAGGGGCGATTATGGGAGAGAGGGGAGTCGAATGGTTTGTCTTTGGAGGCTGGGGGAGGGTCCTATTTATACACCGGCGAGAGGAGTAGTGCGGCATGGCTTAGGCTCGTCGACGATGTTGCTACAGGGTGCTATCAGCATGGCGGAGGGCATAGGTCAACGCAGTGGTTTGCGGCGATTTTCATGCACATAGTGGCATGGCGAGTGCAGTTATGCAAGGAGAGAGCAAGGTGCGGCGTGGCTGCGTAGGAATGGCTTGGTGCTCTGGCATGCGCTCAGCTTGGCAGAGAGTTAAATGGGCGCGATGCTGCTGGCTTCTCCACTAGCGGTCGTTGGCCGAGGCGTGGACTAGGGAGTGCGGTGAGGTCACGCCTATCTCCTCGTGGCCATGGTAGAGGGCGGCGCGGCGTGTGGCGTCGTGTCCATGCTCGACCGGCATGGCATGCTCGGGTACGGCTGGCACTGGTGCAATTGGCGAGTGAGAGAGGCTAACTCGCACGGGCTAGCACTAGGGATGATCATGGGTGAGTAGTGCAGCTGTGTGGAGTATAGAGATGATCACTAGATTTATCACAACAGTAAATAGTTGGTATATTTGTACTCTGCCTGCTAAGTGTTTGATTAAATGGCCACATGAAAGAAATATTTAAAATTTCAAATTATATTTGGTGGGTGTGTTGGTCACATGCTTGAGTGTCTCTGGTTGGTTTGATTGGTTTTTGAAAAATGGACATCTAGATACATACACTTGATTCCATTTTGAAATGTCTCTCACATGGATTTGAAATTGGTTTCTGTAAGTTTGTAAAGTTTACTTGTGTTCATTTTCAGTTGGTCTAGCAAGGGGGGGGGGGGGAAGAAGTAGAATTGTTTCTGTTGGAAAACATTTATTAGAGATGCCCAAAGTGGGCTAGTGGTTAACTTTGGCAAAAATGACCATTAGGTCATATGCTTCATATATTGATTTTCTTTTGATTTGTTTTTGTTTGGTTTTGACCTAGATGATATTATTTTGATCTTTAAACTATTTATCCACATATATAACAATCAAACATGGCATAGAAAGGATTCATGCATTAATAACAAACACACACATGCATTCATAAGGGTTTAAGATTGGAAGTTTTTGTTAACCCTAATCTTAGGTGATTAGAATTTGATAATCTTGTTTAATATTTTTGAGATGTTACAAACCTCTCCTGCTTGAATAGAATCTCGTCCCGAGATTTAAGAAAGACTAGGAACTAAAGTGATTGGGAAACTCAGTCCTAATATGGCCCCCTTCTTTTCAGCTTCTTGGCCAGCTTCTCCCAAAAGCTACCCTCGACCAGCTTCTCCCAGAATCTCATCTGCCAAAATCGTTTATATTTTTAAATTGATGTTAAAACTACTAGTTAAGAAATTTAAACGAATTTTGAAATGAGATTCTGGGAGAAGCTGGCCGAGGGTAGCTTCTGGGAGAAGCTGGCCAAGAAGCTGAAAAGAAGGGGACCTATAATCTTCTCGCTCCCAGGTGGCTTCTTCTTCGGTATGGTTACTCCACTAGATCTTTAGAAACTTGATACTTCAGGTCCTTGTGGTTCTGAAGGCTTCTTCCAAAATACGAATGGGTATTTTATGATAAGTTAGATCCTTGTTGATATCTATGGCTCTATGGTCGATGTTCTTGAAAACTTCGGTCTTCTCCGGAACTTCTAGGCATTTCCTAACTAACGAGATATGGAACACATCATGTATGGCTGACATCTTCCGGCAGTTCTAGCTGATAGGATACTTCTCCTCCGCGACTTCAAATCTTGAAGGGTCCAATATATCTGGGGGAAAGCTTCCGTTTCAGTTGAAAACGCTGTATTCCTTTCAAGGGTGATACCTTGAGACACACAAAATATCTGACATTGAAGGTTAGGTATCGACATCTTTTGTCAGCGTAACTCTTCTGTCTGGATTGGGCAGTCTTGAGGTGTTCACGGACCTTGTGAACCTTCTCTTCGGCTTCTTGTAGGATGTCTGGTCCGAATATCTGACTCTCTCCTACTTGTGACCAAATCAGGGGGGTACAACACTCCCTTCCATACAAAAGATCAAATGGGGCCATTTGCAAACTTGCCCGTTAACTGTTGTTGTATGAGAATTCTGCGAAAGGCAAACAAACTTCCCATTTAGATCCATATTCTAACACATAGGCTCTCAACATATCTTGTAGTATCTGGTTTACTCTTTCTATTTGTCTGTCGGTTTTTTGGGTGATAAGCTATGCTGAAGTTCAGTTTGGTTCCTAATCCTTCTTGGAGTTTTTTCCAGAACCTTGAGGTAAACTGGATTCTTCGATCTGACCCAATGGTCTTGGGGGTTCCATGCAGACTGACTATCCTAGCAACTTACAACTCAGCTAGCTTTAAGCTTTGATAGGTGGTCTTGACGGGTATGAAATGAGCTACCTTGGACAGTCTATCTACTATGACCCAAATAGAATCATTTCCCCTACTAGATGTAGGCAAACCGGTGATGAAATCCATTCCAATAGAATCCCATTTCCATTCCGGAATCTGCAATGGTTGCAAAAGTCCTGCGGGTCGCTGATGTTCCACTTTGACTCTCTGACAGATATCACACTTGGCTATATATCTTCTGATTTCTCTCTTCATTTTATGCCACCAAAACAGTTCCTTCAAATCTTGATACATTTTCGTCCCTCCCGGATGAATAGAATAAAGGGTATCATGGGCTTCCTGCATAATGACTTGCTTCAACTCTGAATCTGCTGGCACACAAATACATCCTTTATACCATAGAACTCCTTCTTCATCTTCAGTGAATCCGTGTACCTTCCCTATACCGATACGACGTTTAATTCCGTCGATACTAGCGTTTCCTTTCTGGGCTTCCTTTACCTCACTGATCAAAGTGGGTTGAAGTTCGATACTGGCTAGAAATCCTTTGCTAACTAGCTCCATTCTAAAATTCTCCAAATCCTCATGCAAACTTGGCTGGTCTTCCTTAATCATGGTGTTTAACCTACATGGCAGTCTACTAAGAGCATCCGCTACTACATTGGCCTTGCCGGGGTGATAGTGAATGTCAAGGTCACAATCCTTGATTAACTCTATCCATCTCCTTTGTCCAACTCCTTCTGGGTGAAAATATACTTCAGACTCTTGTGATCCGAATAAATCTCACAGCGGTTACCCATGAGGTAATGACGCCATGTATTCAAAGCTAAAACTACGACTGCCAGTTCTAAGTCATGGGTGGGATAATTCTGCTCATGTTGCTTCAGTTGTCAGGACAGATACGATATTACTTTACCTTCTTGCATCAACACACATCCGAGACCAATCTTGGATGCATCACAAAATAAGTCAAAAGGCTCCGTGATATCCGGCATGATCAATATTGGGGCTGAAATCAATCTCTTCTTGATCTCTTGAAAACTTGCTTCACATTTGTCCTTCTATTCATACTTCTTGTTTTTCTTCAACAGCTGAGTCATCGGCCTTGCGATGCTTGAAAATCCTTCAACAAACTTACGGTAATATCTGGCTAATCCAAGAAATGGGCGGACTTCCGTCTGAGTGGTTGGAGCTTTCCATTCTTCAACATCCTTAATCTTGGCGGGATCGACTACAACTTCTCCTGCTAATAAGATATGCCCTAGGAATCCTACTTCCTTTAACCAGAACTCACATTTGCTAAACTTGGCATACAACTGATGCTCTCTAAGGGTTTCAAGGATGGTTCTTAGGTGCTGCTCATGGCCCTCTTCCAACTTGGAATAGATCAGAATGTCATCGATAAATACAATGACAAACTTATCCAAGAAGTTCATAAAAATCTTATTCATGAGGTTCATGAAATAAGCGGGGGCATTGGTTAATACAAAGGACATGACATTGTACTCATATAATCCATATATGGTAGTGAAGGCAGTCTTTGGGATATCCGTTGCACGAATCTTTAATTGATGATAACCAGTTCTAAGATCAATCTTAGAAAACACACTAGAACCAGTCAGCTGATCAAACATGTCTTCTATATTCGGCAATGGGTACTTGTTCTTGATGGTGACGTCATTCAGCTTCCGGTAATCCGTACACAAACGGTTGGCACCATCTTCCTTATCCACAAACAAAACAGGTGATCTCCGATACGTCCATTTTGCATCACTATTCTATATCATAATTTACTTTTATTCATTGATCTATTTCATATTAAGAGATGATACTTATGTAATTTCATTTGTTTTTGCATGGTTGATGACTTTTGGAGCATGGACCGCTGTAGTCAGGATTCTGATGGAAAAGGTGTTGTTTGGAGGCAAAATTTGCGAAGATCAGAAAATTCGGGAAAATACATGGAAATTCCTATTTTTCCCGAAGACGAAGAAAGCCAGAAGGGGAAGCGGAGATGGGCCACAGGGGCCCACACCACCCCTTGGTGCGGGCCACCCTAGGCCGCGCCACCAGGTGGTGTGGCCGCCCTGGTCCACCCTAGCTCTCCCCTCTTGCGTATATTATCCTCCCGAAACCCTAAGACTCGGGGAGCAACCACCGAAAGATTCCGCCACCTCTGCGGGGCGGAAAACACCGAGAGAGAAAGATCTCTTCGGCAGACAGAATTCTGCCGGGGGAATTCCTTCCGGGAGAGGGGAGATTGTCGCCATCAACACCACCATCAAGCTGAACTTCATCGGGATCATCATCATCATCACCACCATCATGTCCACCAGCACCGTCATCACCACCTCATACCGCTGTAACAATTGGGTTGAATCTTGCATAGTTCTTAGGGGAAACTTTTTCGGTGTTGATTACTCCTTGTAGTTGATGCTATTGATTGAACCGTTGAATTATTTTTTATGTGGAGATTGTTATACATGATTATTCATCTCTGATCATGATCCATATGATATCTTGTGAGTAGTTCGTTTTGTTCTTGAGGACATGGGAGAAGTCATGTTGTTAGTAGTGGAATTGTGTTTGATTCAATAGTTTGATATTTAAGTTGTGGTGTACTTCTTCTAGTGGTGTCATGTGAACATCGACTACATGACACTTCACCTATATGGGCCTAGGGGAATGCATTGTGTATTTGACTACTAATCATAGGGGTTGCCGGAGTGACAGAAACCTGAACCTCCTTTAGGAAACCATTGCACAAGGGATGTTAGGGTCTTAAGAGTTTAAAGCTGTGGTTAGGTTTCTACCTTAATTACTTTCTTGTACTTGCGGATGCTTGCAAGGGGTATAATCACAAGTATGTATTAGTCCTAGGAAGGTCGGTTGATGTCTACGCACTTCTATTCTTGTAGACAGTTGTTGGGCCTCCAAGTGCAGAGGTTTGTAGAACAGCAGCAAGTTTTCCCTTAAGTGGATCACCCAAGGTTTATCGAACTCAGGGAGGAAGTGGTCAAAGGTATTCCCTCTCAAGCAACCCTGCAATCAAGATACAAGAAGTCTCTTGTGTCCCCAACACACCCAATACACTTGTCAGGTGTATAGGTGCACTAGTTCGGTGAAGAGATAGTGAAACACAAGTGGGGATAATAATAAGTTGTAATGGTGATAGAGAATAGCTTGGTGGCGTGGAAAAGACTAAAGTAAAACTGAAATAAAGATGGAAGCAAGCAAACATGTAACAGATCTAATAGCAAACGGTGTTTCAGTGCTTAGAAACAAGGCCTAGGGATCATACTTTCACTAGTGAATACTCTCATATAAATATATTCTTCTTTATGATACTATGCTGAACTACTCTCCGATTGGACACTCTAATCGATGGTAGGGCTATAACAGCACACCTCAAAGTAAGTCTTTCCCATCTAGAAAACCCCACACTGTCACCTTGAGCACTAGATGGTTCCAACAAACACCACAATTTCATAAAGACATCCAACTCCAAATATAACTCATAACAAGTATTTGTAATCTCTAGCCTAAGTGCCACCATGGTGTGCACATTGTCAACTTCACACACATGGGGAGAGCAGAGATCTATTAAGCACTTGAGTAGCAAGGTAGATCTATAGATTACAACCTCATGATCTCAATAAGATCATGCATAGAGAGAGAGATGAACCCATAGCTACCGGTAGAACCCTTAGCCTCGAGAGAGAACCACTCCCTCCTCATCATGGGAATCAGCAATGGTGATGGAGATGGAGGTGGAGATCGATGTAGATGGCTCTGGGGGCACTTCCCCGTCCCGGCAGGGTGCCAGAACAAAGACTTTCTGTCCCCCGAATCTCCCCTTCGGTGGAGGCAGCACTGCGGAACTTTTCGTGGATTTCTCATTGATGATCTAGGGTTTTGGTATCGGGAGGCTTCTTATAGGCGAAGAGGCAAGGTCGGTGGGCGGCCAGGGTTCCCACACCACCTGGTGGCATGGCCAGGGCTAGCCCGCGCCACCACATGGTGTGGCCACCCTGTGGCCCCTCTCCGTGAGTCTTCCGATAAAATAGGAACTTTGGCTTTTGTCCCGTCCAATTATGAGAATATTCATTTTCTAACTTTCGTGGAACCAAAAACAGCAGAAAACAGGCAACTGGCACTGTGGCACTTGTTAATAGGTTAGTCCAAGAAATCATATGAAAAATACTCCAAAGTGTGGACAAAACACAAGAAAGTAGATAAAACCAAGCATGGAACATCAAAAATTATGGATACGTTAGCAACGTATCAACATCCCCAAGCTTAACTCCTGCTCGTCCTCGAGTAGGTAAGTGAGAAAAAGAAAGAATAATTTTTGAGGTGACATGCACCATCATAAACTTGATCAAAGTATTTGTAAAACATTGATAGCTGGGATCATAGTACTTCAATCATAACATGAAAGACAAAGTTCTAGCAATAAGACAAAGAAACTATGATGCAACATGAAAAGGCACAAACAAAAGATTCATGAATAACAATGCTTTGCAAGACGTTTGTTTGTTTCACATAAAGAAAACATAGCATAATAGTATTCAGCTTGTCCCTCATAGAGTAGCAAACATAAATGCATAGGACACCTTCAAAATTCATAAGAGTGACTAGATACAAATAGTTTAAAACAAGCAATATCAAGTTATGCATCAATCAACTAGTCTTGGGACAATGCACATAGAACGAAGAATGGCCACTATGCTCTCAAAGTAGGTGCATAAAGATAAAAGGTGGAGACTCAACATATAAGGGATTCAAGTCTCATAAAGAGCTTCCAAAAATTATGGTACTTATAGCTTTCAGCTCTCATTGCCCCTATCATAAGCATCTTGAAGTGATTAAGGTTAAAGTGAACAAACTATGGTGTACATGCTTGACGAAGTATAAGTTAGGAATCTCATGTCCCTTGTATATGAGGGCCTCTGCTCATGCTACTCAAGTTTAGTCACCGGTAAGTTCTTGTCATTGTAAGTACATGTGTATCATAGAGAACCGCCAACGGGGTACCCCTTGCCCGACGATACGGAAGAATCCCCATATCAAAATGACAAGGCAAGCAGACAACGAGCATCTCAGCAATCTTCTTATTTACCATGGGAATATGGTGCTTTTTCCCTCTTTCCTCTTTTCATAATATCTCTTTTTTTCTCTTTTCTCTTTTTTTCTCAATATAGGACTCTTTTTTTATAAGAAGAATGCTTCATATACAACTCATTATGGTTAGGCTACAGGTTTCCACCATGTCAGCATGGATTAGACCAGCGGCCCAGGCGTTTCTCTAACACATATACATAACTCCATGGACTTAGAAGCTCCCCTTTCATTTCACACCGACGACATCCATATACAAAAGAGCATGATATCAACTAGGTACACATACCAAGTGCAATGTTGAAAGCGTTCCCCATGACAGCATGGTTCTGCTAATCCCCAACAAATAAGTGCAAGGATATATAACATAGACGACACAATGGTTCAAGTTTATTAAGGGCAAGAAAAGTAAAGTGTGCCATCAAGTTCGTGAGAGCTTTATTCACTAGTTTTCTCATAACAAGTTTAATTCGGAAGGTAAACAAAAGCATGAATATACTTGGAATAGCATAAGATAGTAGGTAGGTATGGTGGACTCTTTGGAATAACTTGGTTTAGGGAGTTGGATGCATGAGTGGAACTCATACTTGGTTGTGGAGGCTAGCAAAAGACTGGGAGCGACAAACTAAGAGAGCAATAATGGCCATAATCATGCAAAGCGACAAAACATCATTGATCAAAACATATAGTGATACTACAAGTTGAAAACTAAAGGATCATAAAGGCTGTGGTGACTTGAGATATTCATAACATGGTGTGAGCATGTGCCAAGTCAACCCAAATAAAGCATCAAAGGAGAATACCACTATAGTATGCTTTAATATGCTAAAACAACGCATGATTCATCCAAGGCACATTAAGCAATCTTAATTGTTTATAACAAGTCATGCTACATCAAAGAATACTAAGCATAAAGCCAAAACAATATCAAGCATGTCATGACAAAGCATAGGCCACAGTAAAAAACAAGCTCTTTTTACCACATAAGTATGAACTTTCCTACTCTTTTCCAAACCAAACCAAACTATTTGAAGACCAATGCATGAAAGAGGGGGTCCAACAAATTTATTCAGCAAACTAAGAAAACCAAGCAAACGAAAAACCAAAATGAAAACGAAAAAGAAGACACTCCAAGAAAAACACAACTGTGCATGAAACAATAAAAATGAAGCGTTTGGAAGAAACCTGGAATTTTTATTGATGAAGAAGGGGATGCCTTGGGCATCCCCAAGCTTTGACGCTTGTACTTCTTGGATATTTCTTGGGGTGACACGCATGGCATCCCCAAGCTTGAGCTTTAGTCCATCCTTCATCTCATTACTCATTCCTTCCATACACTTGAAAATTTTCCTTCATACAAAACTTCACACAATCTCATTAGCAACATTAGTGCACTCAAGATAAATAAGTCTTAAGGTTCAGTTCCAACACCAAATAAACTTCTATTAGAACACTAGCTACTGTAGCACTTCCCTCAAAAATCTCAATTCCCGAAAAGAACTAAAAAGAAACCCACAAGAAGCAAATGCAGAATATGGCAGAAATCTGTCAAAACAGACCAGCAGGTAAAGACGAATTTTTTCGAATATCTTCTCTTGCTCATATCAAAAAGTGTTGAACCAACGAAAGTTATATAACAACCTGGGTCATAGGCACAAACAATTACAGCTCAATCCGACATACAGAGCTCTCTGAGGCATTTTTACGGTGAAGCACAAAAATCTGTTTCGGGACAGCAACTTTCCCAAGCATTACTTCTCTCTCATTAGAGGTTACTCTTGGCACAAAAAGCAAATAAAAAGGATTAGGAGCGGTTATTACTGAAGTAATAACTTCCAAGACTCATCTAAAACTTTTGGGTTATCTCTCAATAAGTACTTTTCTTTAACGCCTTTAAGTTAGGCATGATAGTTTGAGAAGATGCTCACATAAGAAATATGAATTGAAGTAAAAGAGAGCATCAAGAAGCAAATTCAAATAACATTTAAGTCTAACCCACTTCCTATGCATAGGAATCTTGTAAATAAAAAAGACATGAAAGCACAAAGCAACAAGCATAGGAAAGCAAAACAAGTGCAACTTCAAAATTTTCAACATAAAGAGGGGAAACTTAATATTGTTGAGATACATAAAACCATGTTTCCCTCTCTCATAATAACTTTCAGTAGCATCATGAATAAAATTAACAATATAACTATCACAAGAAACATTCTTATCATGAGCCACATGCATAAAATAATTATTACTCTCCACATAAGAATAGTCATTCTTATTAATTGTAGTGGGAGCAAAATCAACAAAATAGCTATCATTATTATTCTCATCACCATAATCATCAAATATAGGAGGCATATTGTAATCATAATTAACTTTCTCCTCAATAGTAGGTGGACTGAAAATATCATAGTCATCATTGTATTCATCATATATTGGAGGCATAGTATCATCAAAGTAATTTTTCTCCTCCATGCTTGGGGGACTAAAAAGATCATCTTCATAAAAACTAGCTTCCCCAAGCTTAGACTTTTCCATAGCATTAGCAATAAAGGTGTCCAAAGAATTCATACTAACAACATTGCTATTAGCATGCAAATAAAGTTCCATAGGTTTTTTAATTTTCTCTTCAAACACTTCATGTCCTAACTCACGATAAATACTATAAAGCTCTCTAATTTTGTTGTTGTTTTCCATTAAGCCTAACTAGTGAAAACAAGAAACAAAAAGACAAAATTGCAGAATCTAAAGGAAATAACTTCAAGCACTCACACCGGAGGATGTGAGTACCTTTTAACTTACCTCCCCGGCAACGGCGCCAGAAAATAGCTTGATGTCTACGCACTTCTATTCTTGTAGACAGTTGTTGGGCCTCCAAGTGCAGAGGTTTGTAGAACAACAGCAAGTTTTCCCTTAAGTGGATCACCCAAGGTTTATCGAACTCAGGGAGGAAGTGGTCAAAGGTATTCCCTCTCAAGCAACCCTGCAATCAAGATACAAGAAGTCTCTTATGTCCCCAACACACCCAATACACTTGTCAGGTGTATAGGTGCACTAGTTTGGCGAAGAGATAGTGAAACACAAGTGGGACGGATAATTATAAATTGTAATGGTGATAGAGAATAGCTTGGTGGCGTGAAAAAGACTAAAGTAAAACTGAAATAAAGATGGAAGCAAGCAAACATGTAACAGATCTAATAGCAAACGGTGTTTCAGTGCTTAGAAACAAGGCCTAGGGATCATACTTTCACTAGTGAACACTCTCATATAAATATATTCTTCTTTATGATACTACGCTGAACTACTCTCCGATTGGACACTCTAATCGATGGTAGGGCTATAACAGCACACCTCAAAGTAAGTCTTTCCCATCTAGAAAACCCCACACTATCACCTTGAGCATTAGATGGTTCCAACAAACACCACAATTTCATAAAGACATCCAAATCCAAATATAACTTATAACAAGTATTTGTAATCTCTAGCCTAAGTGCCACCATGGTGTGCACACTGTCAAGAGATCTATTAAGCACTTGAATAGCAAGGTAGATCTATAGATTATAAGCTCATGATCTCAATAAGATCATACATAAGAGAGAGATGAACACATAGCTACCTGTAGAACCCTTAGCCTCGAGAGAGAACTACTCCCTCCTCATCATGGGAATCAACAATGGTGATGGAGATGGCGGTGGAGATCGATGGAGATGGCTCGAGGGGAACTTCCCCGTCCCGGCAGGGTGCCAGAACAGAGACTTTCTGTCCCCCGAATCTCCCCTTCAGTGGCGGCGGCGCTGCGGAACTTTTCGTGGATTTCTCCTTGATGATCTAGGGTTTTGGTATCAGGAGTCTTCTTATAGGCGAAGAGGCAAGGTCGGTGGGCGGCCAGGGGGCCCACACCACCTGGTGGCACGGCCAGGTCTAGCCCGCGCCACCACATGGTGTGGCCACCCTGTGGCCCCGCTCCGTCTCATCTTCTGGCTCCGTGAGTCTTCCGGTAAAATAGCAACTTTGGCTTTTGTCCTGTCCAAGTCTGAGAATATTCATTTTCTAACTTTCCTGGAATGAAAAACAGTAGAAAACAGGCAACTGGCACTGTGGCACTTGTTAATAGGTTAGTCCAAGAAATCATATGAAAAGTACTCCAAAGTGTGGACAAAACACAAGAAAGTAGATAAAACCAAGCATGAAACATCAAAAATTATGGATACGTTTGTAACATATCATCGGTACATTAACACAGGTTCACACACACAACACTTAGCAAACTAAAGAAGATTAATCAACTATATGAAGTGAAAGCACTTGATGATATTCCCGTGTGTCCTCGAGAACATTTGGTCATCTTAAGTAATACAAACGGCTTGTCCTTTGCTAAAGAAAGGATTGGGTCACTTGCTGCATTTATTCTTATTGTCTTTTATTTACTCGTATATTATTTACCTGCATTATCAAAAACCCCTAAAAATCCGTTTAATAAGAATTTACAGAGAATTCCTGCTCCTAGCCACTCGCCAGCACCTTCTGCTCCTTGTTGGGTTCGACACTCTTACTTATCGAAAATACTGCGATACACCCCCTATAATTGTGGGTCATCAAGACTATTTTCTGGCGCCATTGCCAGGGAGTGAAGCACTATTGGAAAGTGGAACTGGTAAAGGAAACTTCTACTGTGAGTATTGTTTACTTCTGTTAGTTGCTTTATTTTCAATATGGATAATTCGCTGAGTTTCTTATTTCGTAATGCTACTACCACTGCTAAGGTAGTAGATGAACCACCACCTGCTGAGAATGATACTTTTAAAATACCTACAAGAATTATTGGTTGTGTTATGGATAGCTATTATGTTGGAGATGGAACTGTCCATCCTGGTGATCATTTGCTCTTTATACACGAATTATGCGGGTTGTTCAAGTGTGCAGGTATTACTACAGATCAAGTCAAGGAGAAGTTATTCTCATTATCACTGAAAGGAAGAGCTGAGGAATGGTATAAGCTGCTGAAGAATGGTCAAGCTCTTGAATGGGAGGAAATAGTGCCTCTGTTTTATTCAAAGTTTTATCCTCCTAGTGAGATTCATAAAGATTGGAATCAAATATACAATTTTTGGCCTCTTGATGGAGAGAGTACAACTCAAGCTTGGGGGAGATTGAAGTTACTAATGCTCAAATGTCCCATGCATGAGCTCCCCAATAATATTATTATCAATAACTTTTATGCAAGGCTTTATCTTCATGATAAGGATTTATTGGATGCCTGTTGTGCTGGATCATTTACACGCATGGAAGAAGAAGCTAAATGGGATCTTCTGGACCATATTCAAGATAATGTTGAAGCATGTGAGAATGACAAAGGAAGAAAGTCAGGTATAAATTATGATTATGAATGCATTGAATCTTTTATGGGAACTGATGACTTTGAAAATATTAAAAATGCTTATGGTCTATACTCTCAAGCTATTTCAACTTATTTTAAGGCTTTTGCTTGCTATATCGAAGTTCCTAAAAGAAGTGGAATAAGTATCATGAACCATACAAAGATGTTGCTAAGTGTGTTCTTGCAAGAAATACTGAAGTTTATACTGCTAATCATGCTTTACCTGAACCTTACATTGAGAAAATACCTTTCCCAATTAAGATAAAGGAACATTCTATGATAGCTAGTATGGTTAATGAAAGTACGAATAAAGTTCTTGAACCTGATGAACCTATAATAGAAATTGTGAAAGATTTTGTCACTAAATATGAAGAAGATGGACACACTATCCTCTATAAGGATATCCCTAATATTGTTTTACAAAGTAGTATTATGAGAGTTAGTGTCCCTGTGTTTTTTGTTAGGATAAGCGATCATCGCTACAATGGTTCTTGTGATAGTTATATTATTAAGTTTATACATGATACTGAAAGTTATTATGAAAGAGGGAAGACTGTTCTTATGCACCTCAATAATATCAAGTTTCCTCGTTTTATGCTTAAAGTTTTTATGTTGCACTTGTTTTGCCTTCCTATGCTTGTAGCCTTTGGTTTCAACAACTTGTTTGTTTACAAAATTCCCTTGAATATGAAGTGGGTTAGACTTAAACATGTGTATTTTTGCTTCTTAATGATCTCTTTCACTTCAATTCATATTCTTATGTGAGCATCTTTGAAATTATCTTGCCCATCTTAATGGCTATAAAGAAACAGCTTTTTGGGAGACAACCCATTATATTTCTTTTGCTTTCAGTTTTTGTTTCTTTGAGTCTTGGAAGTTATTACTCCGGTAATAACCTCTCCTTATCCTTTTGTTTGATTTTTATGTCAAGATCAACCTCTAATGAGAGAGAAGTGAGATTTTGGGAAGTTGCTGTCCCGAAACAGATTTTTGTGCTTCATCATAAAAATTCATGAGAGATCTCTATATGTCGGATTGAGCTGCAATTTTTATGCTTCTGCCCCAGGTTGTTATTTAACTTTCGTTAGTTTTGCACTTTTTGATTTGAGCAACAAAAGATTTTCGAAAAAGTGATCTTTACCTGCTGGTCTGTTTTGGCAGATTTTGCCACTCTTGCATTTGCTTCTTAAATCGATTTCCTTCTTGAATTCTTTTTGGGTTTTCAGAAGGAGTTGCTATAGTAGCTTATGATTTTATGGATTTCATTTGAAATTGGACTTAAAAGGTTTATTACCTCGCTTACACTAATGTTGCTAATAAGAATTGTGTGAAGTTTTGTGTGAAAGAAATTTCCAGGTTATTGGAGAAAATGGTGTAATAATAAAGTGAAAGGTTTCATGACTCGAGCAATATGTGTATGAATATGAAGATATTGATGTTATTCAAGCGGTAACTCTGGAAAAATCTATCAAAGACCAAATTCAGAGACCTGCAGAGTCCGTTTTGAAATAGGTAACAGTTCTGGTAAGAAAAGTTCCACGAAAATTCTACCCAGCTATATTTTTGCAGTTTTTATCCAACAAGAAAAGCTACGAAGTGAAAGAGGGAAGGAAACGCAGCCAGGGTGGCTCACACCACCCCCTAGTGTGGGCCCCCTGGCCGCGCCAGCAGGTGGTGTGGCCGGCCCGGACTCCGTATCCGACCCGTTTTCTCCCAGTACCTTCCTTTTGTTGTAAAACTTCATAATATATAATCCCCCGGATCCCCCAAGGTTCGTATATCGTGTTCTCGTCGTGTTTTCATTTCGATCTATTTTGTTCAGATGTCGTTCAAGGGTTCATCTTCAAAGGATCACGAGTTGCAACGCCATCGCTAACTCCATCGCAATCTCGAATAGGAGACTCTCGTGGGACGGGTGAAACAAGGAAGGATTGCAACTAGGTGCGAAGACATGGATCGGAACATCAGGGAAGAAGTAAAGGACACGACAACAGGCATGAAGGGGATGATACCTCCCCCTCTAGATCTCGGTTCCTGCCCTGTAGTGGTGGAAGCTCTACGAGTAACTGATGAGTTCTGCGACAAGTACCGAGTCCTGAGGAGGAAGGTGGATATGCTTCAATAGGAGAATAACATGGTTCACAAGATGCTGGAAGATTTCATCACGCCAACCGAGAGAATACCACCACCACCGAAGGAGTAATTCGTCATCAGGTTTTGTCATCCCCTTGGTTTGTTCCAAGCTTGGGGGAGTGCCGCGGTATCACATCACTATGTTCTAGCTTTTTACCTTTTTAGTAAAGTCATATCATGAATAGAGAAGTTACCATGTAGGATGGTTTGCATTATGGAAGTGTCACCCCTCTTGTTAGATATCTATGTATCCCATTGGTGTGAGTTGCCGTTATGGAATATTAATGACAAGTTCTATCATTTACTCTTTTGCATATCTTATTATAGTTTTCAATGCATGGTTATATGATTGATCTTGTCGTTAGTATTGGTATCACTTGGGGATCATTGAGTTAATTTTAGTTGGTTTTGGCAAACCTGGCACGGTCAGTAGCAACACTATTTTGAGAATTGAATGAAAAAGATAAAAGTACTCTTAAAGAAATATATTTCATCATCTTTCTTTCTTGATTTGCTCATAAGCTTAGTATTCTCTAGTTAAGATCTTTTGTGCTTCCAAGGAAGATTGCATGTTTGTTTTTATCGCTTGTATGTTTGTCTGTTTCCTTCAACTCTTATGCTTGCTACCCAGCCTTGCTAGCCAAAAACCTGTATTGAGAGGGAATGCTTCTCGTTCATCCAATCCTTAAACCAAAACCTATGCCATTTGTGTCCACCATGAGAATATCATTTTGCGGCCCGAAAGTTGGGGTGGCCAGGCAACGCGGTACCCAAGTTGATTTTTATCACCACGATTCGAAAAGTTGGGGCGCCAATTGCTGAGAGGGGTCTTTCGAGTGAATGACGGCCAAACCCAATATTTTCAAATCGCGCCTGTTAAGTCAGGATATTCCCTTACAATAGTTCCTGTTGTGCCCCTCCTTCGCCGGTCACTCTTCTTAGCCACCCTGCATGTGTCATAGGGGCAAATCCATTACTGTAGTTTCCTAAGTCTCGACACTGAATCTTGCTGCGGCAGCGGTCCCTTTTCTTCCCTTCCCCGACCCTAAATCTGCTGGCGGCGGAGGACCTTTTTTCTCCCTCCCCCGACACTGAATCCCGTGGCGGTGGCCCAGCATGTCTTGCAAGGTGAAGGTTGTAGCTACGTCGCCGACTGAAAAGGGTCCGTCGGGGCCCAAGTCTGGGGCTCAACGCGTAGCAACGGCGAGGTCTTCAGCCCCGGTTAGCGAGGAGGCCAGCAAGGACTCTGCTCCCAAGGTACCTACGAGCAGCGGGTTGAAGAGAAAAGCAAGGCCGGTGGCGGATTGTTCGGCTCCGGTGGGCGGATGCAGCACTCAGATCTCGAAGAAAAATACCCGGGAGAAGAGCGAGAGGTGAAATTTTCTTATCTGTGCCTTATCTTGCAAGTAGATTAGTTACGGCATAATAGAATCGAATGAACTGAAATGTTCCCCTTTTTAATCAAATTAGGCACAACTTTGATACAAGGGACCTATATGAGTTCACAGTTCATGTTCGGTAGTACACTGCTAAGCTTGATTTTGGTTGCGAGAGGGTTGTGTTCGGGCAAAATGTCCATCTGCTTGTGAATTACGAAGAGGTTGTGTCTGTTTCGCAGCTGGTAGATATGCTTGTCGCTAGAATTCCCTAGGGTTCTAGACAGAGGACAAAATTCGTGTGGCGCAACATGAATGATACTATCAGCAAATTGAGCACTCCCATGAGCTTTAGATGGTTTGGGAGTGTTGGGCAGCTGATCGTAAGGTGAAAGTTGAAGCGATTATTGATGATATGTATGCAGATGCTGGAGATCTTGTGTAACATCCCAAAACTTTCATCCAAGTGATCAAGATCCAAATCATCAAAATTAGGGTTAACAAAAACTTTTCCACTCAAAAATATGAAAGCATTCATATGTGTGTGCATGTAAATTAGGAGTTGATTTGAATTGCCATGATTAAGTGATCCATTGCTTGTAAAATGATCTTTAGGTTAAATGAACATCATCTAAATCATTCCCAAACTTTTCCCAAAGAAAAACAACTCAAAATGAATTAACTATCATGCCTACTTTGGCTATTCCTAGTACTCAAAACCTAACAGAAACATTTGTGGATATTTACACCCCTTGCTAGTACACATAATGAGGTACCAAGGCCCATCTTGTGATCTGCTAAAAACAATCAAATACTAATTTTAATGACAGTTTAAAAATGAATCTATTTCATATGGGAAGATCCCACTACTTCAAAAACCACTCAAAAAAGTTCAATTTTCAAAACCCTTACAACCAGAGACTACCTAGTACTAGTGGAGATCACTCAAATTTTTTGAATCCAAAGTTCAAAAGTAAAGTTCATGCGGCCATTTCATCAAACACTTGGCAGGCAGAATTCAAACAAAACAAAATTCACTATTTTAAATAGTGTTCTGGCCAAACTTGTCTCCCATTTGACCCACGTTTGCTCCCATTGTCTCCTAATGATCTAACCATGCAATTACACCCCACTCCTCTACCCCCTAGTGACCTTGCCTTGCCATGCCGAGCCCCACCTCGCCGGCCAACTTGGTCGCCGTCGCAGCAGACCACCTCCCCCTCTCTCTCCATGTCTAGCAGCTAGCCAACACCTCACCGCCGCCCATTGTCCCCTCCCCGAGCCAGGCCAAGCCGTGGACCACCAAGAAAACCCCGCGCCCAATGCCACCACACCATGCCGAGCACGCGCTAGAGCGCCGCACCCGGCACGCGTGCACAAGCCGCCGCTCAACCGCAGCCCGCTCCCACCGCGTCACCACGACCCAGGGAGCACGCCAGACACCCCCATTCGTCGTCCAACGCCTCACAGCCACCGCTCGCTGTCGAAGCCGCCGCCTCTGCCGCTTAGAGCGCCAGCTCCGCCCGACCGCTTACCACCGCCCCTAAGCCCGCATTAAAGTCCTAGAGCACCGCTAGGAGACCGCACGTCGATCGCCACCCTCAGCCATGCCGCTAGCAGCCCGTAGCCATGTCGCCACCGTCGCCTGCCCATCCCTCTCGTTCTCGCTGTCGAACCTATAAAAGGAAGGCACCCCCAGCCATTTGCAGCACACCACTCAACTCCCCTCACCTCATTGATCGTCCCACACCTCTAGACGGAGCACGGGGAGCACCAGCTCACCGGAATTGTACCGGAGCAGGCCGCCTCTGGATGAGAAGGGCGCCGCTGATTGCGACCACCCCCGGAGCTGCCTCGGTCGACCTTGAGCTCGTCGTCGACCACTAGTCCATTTTCCCGCCTCGCTGTCATCGTTGGAGCCCTGGTATTCCCCCTATGCACCCCCACTGAGCCGCTAGGGTTAGAGCTCGCCGGCGACAGGTCCGTCGTCGACGATGATCCCCAGCCGTTGATCCCAACTCTAATCCAACGTCCCATGTTGCCCCGTACCGCTTCACGCGTTATGAGCCGCTAACTAGTGGACCCCCTTTCAGTCGAGCCCCATGCTGCGGAGTGACACTGGGCCAGCCCGTTAGCGTTTCCCGCACGACCCAGTTAGTTTGAATTCGGATTTTTCTTTTTAGTTTAAACTTAGTTCTATCCCTTAATTCAAAATTCAATTTAGAGAGATTTACAAATCCAAATGAAGTGATTCCAATTTTGTTAGAAAGCTACTGAAAATATATATCCAAGCCCGTTGGATTTAATTCATTTAGAGTTATATCTCCCCTAGTAAAAATAACAAAATAGAAGCATTTGTACCTTGCAACATTTTTATAAAATCAACCAAGTTAGATTTTGAGTTGATTCCAACTCTCAAAAAGCACATTTCATCATATCTATCTGAATATGTAATAATATTAGGATTTACATGCAGTGACTTTGGACTAGTACCAAAATAATGCTATATAGGCATTTCTAGTCAGTTTAAATCATTAAATAATGATCTTAAACTAAAATAGTTATGATCCAACCCTTAAATTACATTCCCACATGTTATAATATGTGGTGATGACATGTGTCCACATGATCCCATATTTTAAGTGGTGAATATTAAATCTTAGTTAATTTTTCAATGAGTAGAAATTACTTTTCTAAAATAAAAAGGAGGAAAATATGGAATAAAACTTGTGATGCTTGTGATGATAATAGATCATCAATTGTGTGCCTTAGAGTACTAATTAGACTAGTTAAGTATTGTTGGTGATTGTGTACTCCGTACATATTTATAGAAGATCGTACCGACCAAGCTTACGAGGAGGAGGAGTGCTACCAAGAAGAAGAAGAAGAAAACTTCAACCACTGCACCAACCAAGGCAAGCTATTGTTAGCAAGCTAGAATTAAGCTAGATGAATGAGCAAAGATGCCTTAGGGATGCTTTGGTCAGACCACTTTGACTATTACTACCCCAAGTATTACCTTACAAGCTTTACTTTCTTTACTTTACACAAAGCCCCTTACTTGTTTTGAAGGTAGCATAAAGAGTATAAAACTTGACCTATTTAGATAAGCTTTAGATGTCATTCTATGGCATGATATTGAACCCATCATCTTTCCACCTTAGTGAACACTCTTAACTTAGTAGTTTAGAGTAGATCAAAACTTGAGTCACTTTAGATGGGAACAATTGGTGAAAATGAATTATGAAAACCTTGGAATGATGAGTCATTCTATTGAGATGTTTTGACATGTGTTGAGAAACACAAATGGTTTATGGTGATGAAAATGTTGAGGCATGAGCCTTAGCCCTTTTATAAAACTGATGGTTGGATTCGGATGCGATACCATTCCAAATTTACCGTACAACCACACTACCTGAATTGGGCAAGGCTTAGCCGGAAATTTATATGCATTAGTATTAGTTCCCTCGCGGGAGAGGTTTGAGCTGAGGCTACCTCTCAATGTTGTCCACCTATGCAGTGCCCAAGATGACTGGTGGTCATGGTTGGGAGGCCATGCTCATAGGAGAGGTGCTTATACTAGGGTGTGTAAAAGGAAAGGTTATGTTTGATTATCTGCATACTAAGTATGATGATTCAGGGTTATCCCTGATAGATGTATCGAATCTTGTGGGGAAAGTGTACCACCTCTGCAGAGTGTCAAACTATTCGAATAGCCGCGTCCGCGGTTATGGACAGTTGGAATGGCCATATTGTTTCGTTGTCAGATGTTTTCAAAACAACTTATGCATGAATGATGAATCTTGACGTGACCACAACAAGGTTATGTTTATGATAATAGCTTCCCAACTTAAGTGATTCTAGAACTTTATTTTATCTTTCTTTTCTTCTGAACTCAGCTTAGGTTTCAAAGTTAACCTTATAGTTAAACTTAGATTTAGCACTTTAACTTAGAATTATACTACTTGTTAGTGGTAGTTTCCGAGTACTTAAGGAGTACTCATGGCTTTTGTCCCTGGCTATTCTCATGGACAGATTATGAAGGAGACTACCAAGATGATGGTCAGCAAGACGGCTATGATAAATAGGACTATCTGCCTTCGTCAGCATTCCCTGTGCCCCTGAAGATGGACCCCACCGCTACACTTATATTTTATTTCCGCTGCTCGTTGTATTAAGAATGGATCATGAGATCCTTATTTGTGTAAGACCTTATGTATGGTTTGTAATGGATGATGTACTGTGATATCCAATCCGTTATGTCTCGCAAAAATGGTAATCCTAGGATTGCGAGGTATGGCATAACGGGCATCTGGGATTAAAAATCCGGGTGTTGACATCTTGCTGCCAGAGCTTCGGCTCCTAAAGAATACGGACCAATATATGCTGATTTAGATAAGTTTAGTATACGCATAGAGGTGGATTTATACATGGCAAAACTTTATGAGGGAGTTAATAAGCCAGTTTCGTCATGTACTGTGGAGATCACTGTCGATTCCAAAAACATAACTCTTGATGAAATGAGAGAGATTATCGGTAAGGAAATCAGTATTGGCCCTAAGCAGATGGCAAAAATCCGGTGGTGGCATCATAAGAAGCAACAATTTATAGATGTTTTGGATACTGAAGAACTTATGCAGATTATGCGGCGAAAGAAGCGAACCAGGAAGGTGTTCTTCCTTGGTACCATTTCTGATGTTGTTGAATAGGTTATAGTGGATGCAGATGCCCCTGTAGTGCCTGAACAGAATGAGGTGGTCGACGTTGATGAGATCTGATGAGAGATGCTACCCTAGGCTTGTCATATGGACCGCAGGGTTCCCCTACCTGTATTTGTAATATTGACTGCTGTTGCATTTAGAGCATGCTTCTGTGATTATGTTTGTTGAGAGATTGCGATATAATGCTGTGCGAGCTGTTGAGATTTTCGGACATGTCACTCACTGAAACCATCGTTGTTGTAATAAGACATAAGTACAATGTAGTTGACATGATTATGTTTCTTAAGATGACGTGCCGTACTTGTTTCTGTTATTATGTTTGTTGGGACATTGTAATGTAATGTTTTGTGAAACCATGACTGGACTAGTGATGCATAAATACATTGTAGTTGACATGATTATGTTTCTTGAGATGATGTAATATACTTGTTTCTGTGATTATGTTTGTTGAGAGATTGTAATGTGATGTTTTGTGAAACCATGTTGTGGTTATGTTTGTTGGGAGATTATAATGTAATGTTTTGTGAAACCATGACTGAAGAAGTGATGCATAAGTACCTTGTAGTTGACATGATTTTGTTTCTTTGGATGATGTAATATACTGGTATGCTTTTGTTAGGCAATGAAATTGGGATGGAGGGAGTGCAGGTTTAATATTTGAAATGAGAATGTGTGAAGAGAATCCATATCAGGCAGGAGACAGTAATCCAGGGAAAGGGCATGGTATCCATTAAACTATTGTAACATGCCTATTTAATCATCGTTGCAGCGGTAGAAGGGCTACTCTCTCTCTCTCTCTCTCTCTCTCTCTCTCTCTCTCTCTCTCTCTCTCTCTCTCTCTCTCTCTCTCTCTCTCTCTCTCTCTCTCTCTCTCTCTCTCTCTCTCTCTCTCTCTCTCTCTCTCTCTCTCTCTCTCTCTCGCGCGCGCGCGCGCGCGTCGATGCCGACGCCGTCGCCGTCGCCTGCGACGATGCATTTGCCATGCTGTCCTTGAATGGCGAGGACGACCAGTCGAGCAGCGACAACCTTCTCTCCGACATCGAGTATTCCTTCCACAATGTGAGTTCCTCTGTTTTCTCGGGCTAGGGTTAGGCAATGGTAAATCTCTCGATCTGACCTCCATATGTGCATGCAATCGTGTTTGATTTCAGCTTTGCGTTTACCTATAGGTACCAAGGACGATCTATGACTCCGAATGAGAGGGCCTAGATCTCGATGGAGAAGTGCCATGTGACCATGGGCTAAAACTGAGGAGATATGTTGCATTCGAAGGCAGTAACACTGGGAGAAGGTTTTTGGGCTGTACAAATCAGGTTTGTTTACATTACGTGCAACTATGATATGAAGTAAAATGTATCGTGCATGTTCATAACACTATAGTGTGTGTGTTTTTAGGTTGGCCCGGTGTGTAAAGCAGTAGAGTGGGTGGATTTTGAGTGGCCAGATGCACTTAAGAAATGTTTGGCACAGTTATGGGAGATGTATGAGTTGGAAAGGTCGGGGAGATTTACTGATGTAAGTGATGCAGCTGAAAAAATTACAAGCTGTCGGTACGAAATAAGGCGCTGGAACAAGAAACCGAGAATTTGCAGTCAGGGCTAACTGACGGAATCGATGGGAGCTTGGTTGTTGGAACTGCAAAGAAGCTTCAGGATAGTTACAGGTTGCTGATTCATAATGCAGAAAAAGAGAGGGATCAACTCAGGGAAGACAAGGAGAAGCTAGAGTACTACATTGCGGATCTGTTGCAGGAACTGAAGAAGGCGCGCGAGGGTGAACAAGGACAGACTATAGAGGATAAAGGAAATTCAAGATGAATAATTTATGTTGTATCAATGCCTGAAACTAGTTAATTGTAAGACTTGAAGTTGCGCTTTCCGAACTAGGCCAAACTCAATCCTCGAGCAAACTAATTTCAGACGAACACACATATCATGCATAGAGTTAAGTTCACGCTTACAAAATCACCACTGCAGAGGATAAACCAGGCAGTTCAGTACTAAATAGACATATGTTGTGTTCAAGCGAGCCTGGCCCAGAGCTGCCTGTTTTCCTCCCTAAGATTGGCCAGCTCCTTCAGTACTATGGCGTGCTTCGACTGTAGGTTCCAGCGCTCTGTCACGGATTGGAGAATTTTGTCCGTAGCCATACGATTTTCCTTCAAGATCCCTTTCATGATCTCCGTCTGCTTCCTAGCCGAGGCGCGACCTTCACTTTGTAGCTTCACCCTGTCAGTGTTTAACTCCTTCAGTTTCTGGCACTTGTCAGAAAGGACCACGACTTCAGCGTGTAGTTGGTCAAAGGCCAGTTTCTGGGAATTCTGCTTCTCCCTTTGGAATTCTATCTTGTCATTTAGCCAGGTCGCCAGGTCCTGCTTGATCTTTCGCCTCTTTCCCTGCAACAAAAATACATAGTATGGTTTGTTGAGTTCACCAGGACAAGCTGGTTAGTTTCCATAATTAACTGAATCGACTAGTGGCACTGTCATAATTTCAAGGAAGAAGCAATCTAGGACTAATCAACATTTTATGAATCAACTAGTGGCACTGTCATAATTTCAATTTCGAAGACAAATAAGATTTATCAGTAGTTTAGTGTGTTGTGGGTTTTTCCCAATATCACCAAATAGTAGTGGGAGAGTGGAAACCTCATAATACAGAAACCCATGTCCAGATACATAATGGAAAGAGAACATGGTGTCCATTCATGAACATGAACACCAACACATGTCCAGATAGACAAGGACTTGCCCTAGGATTCTTATTGCACCCTATAATGGGAAGCAGACATGGGCATTGCTCCCTGAACCCTAGACATTACAAAAGGAGAGGAGGACGAACTGGTATTCGTGTCCCCGCTAACGGGAATCAGACTTGGGCATTGCTCCGATACGCCTCCAGACATGCCCTTAGCTCCTCGTTCTCTTTCCGAACACCCTCGAGTACGGTGATCCCTCTGATCATGTCTACCTTCATCTCCTTCACTGCATCCAGGCAATGGTTCCTGTCATGGTAGGCTCGGATGGTAGCCTTGGTTTCCTCGACGCGTCCTCTGAGTGCCTCGCTAACTTCGTCCTTTAGGAGAATGCACCTTTCCACGATATTCTTCTTCTCCTCCGTGAGCTCGTTGATTATCTTGATGGCCTGTTCTTTCCTGATCAAGTTACGGTCGAGCACTTTCTGTAGCCTAACAACGTCACGTGCAAAATCTAGAGAGATCTCCTTCTGCACAGATAATTGCTTGCGTAGGCTCTCATTAGCTTGGGTGAGGGAGCGTGCAAGCTCATGTTGGTTGGCAATCTTGGAACTGATCGCGGCCACCTTCTCATGGGCCTCGGCCTTCGATCGCTGCATCGTTCATGTTAATTGAAATAGGAATTCTACAATTACACTCCAGGTCCCAGGTGAATACTAATACAGATCAAAAAAATCCCCGTTGAATCTATTGGCTGCAGTGTTAAAAAATGGACCTGGAGATCTATTCATGACCACGATAAAGTAATCCTAATCACAAAAAATCCATAGTGAATCTATGAACAACGGTATTAAGGAAAGACCAAGAGATCCAGTCATATTCATGAAAACTAATACAACTCGCAAAAGAAGAAGAAAAACCAATGCGGGGCAGACAACATCTAAGAAATCCACATCATAACTCAGAGAAATAACAGCGTGGAGATTTGCTACCTCGCTGAGACATGGAATGGGGCCGAACGGGTCCTGCAACGCCTCCGTCATGGTGGATTTGGGCTCCAAAGCCGACCTGTAATACGTAGAAGAGGAAGAGCCAGGAGAAGAAGAAAAACAAGAAGAATCTGATTAAGATCATGATGGAGAGGGAGATGGAGAAGAAGTAGAATAAGGAGACCATACAGGGAGGAGCCCTCTCCTGCTAGAACATTCGGCGCCATTGTCGGGGGAGATTGGGCCTCGATAAGAGGGTGGGCTTGAGAGGCTGGTAGAGGAAGAAGTGCCTCGCGGCGATTTCTCTCCCTTTTCTCCGCGAGGATCGTCGACCATCCTCTCCCCCTCCTTAGTGGAGCCATGGCTTGCAGAGTGAGTGTGGCGGTGGCAGGAGGAAGGAGATAGTGATTATTGGTGTGGGAGAAGAGTAAGAGTACAGGACGTGGTCCAGTAGTACTAGTACTATTATACAAGACCATCGTGTACGATCTACCTTCTCAAAGAAGCCTGGGAGGCAGGGGCAGGGAATCGATGGGACTTGTCTTTATTGCGATGGACACTTCAATGGTCTTCGGCGCCACCCAAAATCTAGTATATAGTAAGGGGAGTGCGAGCCGGGTGGTCATCACGGGAATCGACGCGCACATCCCGTGTGCGTGTGTCACATGTTGATGGGGCAATGATGCGCGCAACTACTGCATGATCATGTGGGCACGTCCAACTCCGTCGAACTCCACGTGACAGGCACGCACGGGATATTTACGAGTCTAGAATACGCTGTGCAACTTTTGTTGTGATCAAATTATGTTCAGTACGCGAGATATTACTTCTTTCTTCTTTTTTTGATATTAGATAAATGCATGTGTGGACACGACACATGAAACCGCTGCTCGTCCTTGATCAGATCGGCACCCCACTCTGTGTACCCGCTATCGACCATTCGGAGCAACTACCTCGAGCATGATGCCCCCTCGCCGTGGCAATGGCAGGTCCAAGCCGTCCACTGACCGTCCTGCGTCCCCGGCTCTTCGCTGCATCGTCCGCGCTCGCGAGTCGCCTGCTGAGGCAGCACATCGTGTCCGACCGTGCAAGGATCCATCGACATAGGCACTCGAGGACACCACGACGTCGAAGCTCGTACCGGCCACACAGGAGGAGCGTGGGGTACCTGCAGCGTCGGACAAGCGCAAAGTAGCAGGTAGGACGGGGGCGCGTGTTTCACCGGCGAGTACGAACAAGAAGAGGAATGAGAACAAGACCAGGAAGAAGAGAGGAGATAGCTATTTGGACGAGTCCGACTCGGCCAACGAGGAGGCATTCATCGATCAGTTGGAGGCAGAAGCGCAGGAGAGTGACGTGGACTCATGGGACTACGAAGAGGAGGAGGAGTAGGACTATGAAGAGGAGATAGCGCACTTATTCGAGGAAGGGGGCGGTGTCGAGTCGTCAGAGGATGGCACCGACGGCGGTGATGGCAGGGACCATGGCGTTGACGAAGACGAGGACGAACCGGAAGACGAAGATGATGGCTTCTTCGAAATATGATCATTTATTTTATTTATTTTAGTTAGATAGATGGATTTTCACTTGTTTATGGGGGTATAGTATCGGTGGCACGTATACAGAGGTGGCACGGATTGACCATGCATAAAAAAAGTGGAGAAGGGAGGGGTTATCCTGCCCGTTGGATCAAATGGGATAAACGGTTGGTGGAGACGATCCGCATGATATCTGTGTCAGGGAATCAAGGCATAGCACCCAGAGTGAGCACATGTTTGGGATCTCCACACGTTTGGGCTTTTGTGAGATTTGTGACAGAGAGAGAGAGGGAAAATCTCTTTTCACAATCCGCCTATGGATCTACCCGTACCATTCAAATGTCATTGTATGTGTGCTCTTTTCACAATCCACCTATGGATCCACCAGTGTCATTGCATGTGTGTTCTTTTTACTAACAACAACCAGAGTCATTGCATGTGTGTTCTTTTCACATACCACATATGGATCCGCCAGTGTCATTGCATATGTACTCTATTCACAATCCACCTATGGATCCACCAGTGTCATTGCAGGTGTGTTCTTTTCACCAACAACAACTGGAATCATCGCATGTGTGCTCTTTTCACAATCCACCTATGGATCCACCAGTGTCATTGCATGTGTGATCTTTTTACTAACAACAACAGAGTCATTGAAATGTGTGTTCTTTTCACATAGCACCTATGGATCCACCAGTGTCATTACATGTGTGTTCTTTTCACTAACAACAACCAGAGTCATTGCATGTGTGTTCTTTTCACATACCACATATGGATCCACCAGAGTCATTGAAATGTGTGTTCTCTTCATATACCACACATGGATCCAGCAGTGTCATTGCATGTATGTTCTTTTCAGTAACAACAACTGGAGTCATTGCATGTGTGTTCTTTTCACATACCACATATGGATCCACCAGTGTCATTGCATGTGTGCTCTTTTCACAATCCACCTATGGATCCACCAGTGTCATTGCATGTGTGTTCTTTTTACTAACAACAACCAGAGTCATTTCATGGTTGGTCTTCTCACATACCACCTATGGATCCACCAGTTTCATTGCATGTGTGTTCTCTTCACAATCCACACATGGATCCACCAGTGTCATTGCATGTGTGTTCTTTTTAGTAACGACAACCAGTGTCATTGCATGTGTGTTTTCTTCGGAGACCACACATGGATCCACCAATGTCATTGCATGTGTGTTCTTTTTACTAACAACAACCAGAGTCATTGAAATGTGTGCTCTCTTCAGAGACCACACATGGATCCACCGGTGTCATTGCATGTATGTTCTTTTCACTAACAACAACTAGAGTCATTGCATGTGTGTTCTTTTCACTAACAACAACTGGAGTCATTGCATGTGTGTTCTTTTTACTAACAACAACCAGAGTCATTCATTGATGTTCTTCTCACATACCACCTATGGATCCACCAGTGTCATTGCATGTGTGTTCTCTTCGGAGACCACATATGGATCCACCTGTGTCATTGCACGTGTGTTTATTTCACTAACAACAACTGGAGTCATTGCATGTGTGTTCTTTTCACATAACACATATGGATCCACCGGTGTCATTGCATGTGTGCTCTTTTCACAATCCACCCATGGATCCACCAGTGTCATTGCATGTGTGTTATTTTTAGTAACAACAACCAGAGTCATTGAAATGTGTGTTCTTTTCACATACCACCTATGGATTCACCATTGTCATTGCATGTGTGTTCTTTTCACTACTAACAACCAGAGTCATTGCATGTGTGTTCTTTTCACATACCACATATGGATCCACCAGTGTCATTGAAATGTGTGTTCTCTATAGAGACCACACATGGATCCACCAGTATCATTGCATGTATGTACTTTTCACTAACAACAACAGAAGTCATTGCATGTGTGCTCTTTTCACAATCCACATATGGATCCACCAGTGTCATTGCATGTGTGTTCTTTTCACTAACAACAATTGGAGTCATTGCATGTGTGCTCTTTTCACAATCCACCTATGGATCCACCAGTGTCATTGCATGTGTGTTCTTTTTACTAACAACAACCAGAGTCATTTCATGGTTGTTCTGCTCACATACCACCTATGGATCCACAAGTGTCATTGCATGTGTGTTGTCTTCACAAGCCACATATGGATCCACCAGTGTCATTGCATATGTGCTCTATGCACAATACACCTATGGATCCACTAGTGTCATTGCAGGTGTGTTCTTTTCACTAACAACAACTGGAATCATTGCATGTGTGCTCTTTTCACAATCCACCTATGGATCGACCGGTGTCATTGCATGTGTGATCTTTTTACTAACAACAACCAGAGTCATTGAAATGTGTGTTCTTTTCACATACCACCTATGGATCCACTAGTGTCATTACATGTGTGTTCTTTTCACTAACAACAACCAGAGTCATTGCATGTGTGTTCTTTTCACATACCACATATGGATCCACCAGAGTCATTGAAATGTGTGTTCTCTTCATATACCACACATGGATCCAGCAGTGTCATTGCATGTATGTTCTTTTCACTAACAACAACTAGAGTCATTGCATGTGTGTTCTTTTCACATACCACATATGGATCCACCAGTGTCATTGCATGTGTGTTCTCTACAGAGACCACACATGGATCCACCAGTGTCATTGCATTTATGATCTTTTCACTAACAACAATTGGAGTCATTGCATGTGTGCTCTTTTCACAATCCACTCATGGATCCACCAGTGTCATTGCATGTGTTCTCTTTTCACAATCCACCCATGGATCCACCAGTGTCATTGCATGTGTGTTCTTTTTAATAACAACAACTAGAGTCATTGAAATGTGTGTTCTTATCACATACCACCTATGGATCCACCAGTGTCATTGCATGTGTGTTCTTTTCACTAACAACAACCAGAGTCATTGCATGTGTTTTCTTTTCACATATCACATATGGATCCACCAGTGTCATTGAAATGTGTGTTCTCTACAGAGACCACACATGGATCCACCAATGTCATTGCATGTGTGTTCTTTTTAGTAACAACAACCAGAGTCATTGAAATGTGTGTTCTTTTCACATACCACCTATGGATCCACCAGTGTCATTGAATGTGTGTTCTTTTCACAATCCAACCATGGATCCACCAGTGTCATTGCATGTGTGTTCTTTTTAGTAAGAACAACCAGAGTCATTGAAATGTGTGTTCTTTTCACATACCACCTATGGAGCCACTAGTGTCATTGCACGTGTGTTCATTTCACTAACAATAACCAGAGTCACTGCATGTGTGTTCTTTTCACATACCACATATGGATCCACCAGTGTCATTGAAATGTGTGTTCTCTACAAAGACCACACATGGATCCACCAGTGTCATTGCATGTATGTTCTTTTCGCTAACAACAACTGGAGTCATTGCATGTGTGCTCTTTTCACAATCCACATATGGATCTACCAATGCCATTGCATGTGTGTTCTTTTTAGTAACAACAACCAGTTCATTGCAGGTGTGTTCTTTTCGCTAACAACAACTGGAGTCATTGCATGTGTGCTCTTTTCACAATCCACCTATGGATCCACCAGTGTCATTGCATGTGTGTTCTTTTTACCAACAACAACTAGAGTCATTTCATGGCTGTTCTTCTCACATACCACCTATGGATCCACCAGTATCATTGCATGTGTGTTCACTTCACAATCCACACATGGATCCACCAGTGTCATTGCATGTGTGTTCTTTTTAGTAACAACAACCATTGTCATTGCACGTGTGTTCTTTTCACTAACAACAACTGGAGTCATTGCATGTGTGTTCTTTTCACTAACAACAACTAGAGTCATTGCATGTGTATTCTTCTCACTAACAACAACTGGAGTCATTGCATGTGTGTTCTTTTTACTAACAACAACCAGAGTCATTTCATGGTTGTTATTCTCACATACCACCTATAGATCCACCAGTGTCATTGCATGTGTGTTCTCTTCACAATCCACACATGGATCCACCAGTGTCATTGCATGTGTGCTCTTTTTAGTAACAACAACCAAAGTCATTGCATGTGTGTTCTCTTAAGAGACCACACATGGATCCACCAGTGTCATTGCATGTGTGTTCTTTTTACTAACAACAACCAGTCATTGAAATGTGTGCTCTCTTCAGAGACCACACATGGATCCACCGGTGTCATTGCATGTATGTTCTTTTCACTAACAACAAATGTAGTCATTGCATGTGTGTTATTTTCACATACCACATATGGATCCACCAGTGTCATTACATGTGTGCTCTTTTGACAATCCACCCATGGATCCACCAGTGTCATTGCATGTGTGTTCTTTTTAGTAACAACAGCCAGAGTCATTGAAATGTGTGTTCTTCTCACATACCACCTATGGATCCACAAGTGTCATTGCATGTGTTTTAATTTCACTAACAACAACCAGAGTCATTGCATGTGTGTTCTTTTCACATACCACATATGGATCTACCAGTGTCATTGAAATGTGTGTTCTCTAGAGAGACCACACATGGATCCACCAGTGTCATTGCATGTATGTTCTTTTCAGTAACAACAACTGGAGTCATTGCATGTGTGCTCTTTTCACAATCCACATATGGATCCACCAGTGCCATTGCATGTGTGTTCTTTTTAGTAACAACAACCAGTGTCATTGCAGGTGTGTTCTTTTCACTAACAACAACTGGAGTCATTGCATGTGTGCTCTTTTCAATATCCACCTATGGATCCACCAGTGTCATTGCATGTGTGTTCTTTTGACTAACAACAACTAGAGTCATTTCATGGATGTTCTTCTCACATACCACCTATGGATCCACCAGTGTCATTGCATGTGTGTTCTCTTCACAATCCAGAAATGGATCCACCAGTGTCATTGCATGTGTGTTCTTTTTAGTAACAACAACCAGTGTCATTGCATGTGTGTTCTCTTCAGAGACCACACATGGATCCACTAGTGTCATTGCATGTGTGTTCTGTTTACTAACAACCAGAGTCATTGAAATGTGTGCTCCCTTCATAGAACACACATGGATCCACTGGTGTCAATGCATGTATGTTCTTTTCACTAACAACAACTGGAGTCATTGCATGTGTGTTCTTTGCACATACCACATATGGATCCACCAGTGTCATTGCATGTGTGCCCTTTTCACAATCCACCCATGGATCCACCAATGTCATTGCATGTGTGTTCTTTTTAGTAACAACAACCAGAGTCATTGAAATGTGTGTTCTTCTCACATACCACCTATGGATCCACCAGTGTCATTGCATGTGTGTTCTTTTCACTAACAACAACCAGAGTCATTGCATGTGTTTTCTTTTCACATATCACATATGGATCCACCAGTGTCATTGAAATGTGTGTTCTCTACAGAGACCACACATGGATCCACCAGTGTCATTGCACGTGTGTTCTTTTCACTAACAACAACTGGAGTCATTGCATGTGTGTTCTTTTCACATACCACATATGGATCCACCTGTGTCATTGCATGTGTGCTCTTTTCACAATCCACCCATGGATCCACCAGTGTCATTGCATGTGTGTTATTTTTAGTAAGAACAACCAGAGTCATTGAAATGTGTGTTCTTTTCACATAGCACCTATGGATCCACCAGTGTCATTGCATCTGTGTTCTTTTCACTAACAACAACCAGAGTCATTGCATGTGTGTTCTTTTCACATACCACATATGGATCCACCAGTGTCATTGCATGTGTGCTCTTTTAACAATCCACCCATGGATCTACCAGTGTCATTGCATGTGTGTTCTTTTTAGTAACAACAACCAGAGTCATTGAAATGTGTGTTCTTCTCACATACCACCTATGGATCCACAAGTGTCATTGCATGTGTGTTCATTTCACTAATAACAACCAGAGTCATTGCATGTGTGTTCTTCTCACATACCACATATGGATCCACCAGTGTCATTGAAATGTGTGTTCTCTACAGATACCACACATGGATCCACCAGTGTCATTGCATGTATGTTCTTTTCACTAACAACAACAGGAGTCATTGCATGTGTGCTCTTTTCACAATCCACATATGGATTCCCCAGTGCCATTGCATGTGTGTTCTTTTTAGTAACAACAACAAGTGTCATTCCAGGTGTGTTCTTTTCACTAACAACAACTGAAGTCATTGCATGTGTGCTCTTTTCACAATCCACCTATGGATCCACCAGTGTCATTGCATGTGTGTTCTTTTTACTAACAACAACTAGAGTCATTTCATGGATGTTCTTCTCACATACCACCTATGGATCCACCAGTGTCATTGCATGTATGTTCTCTTCACAATCTACACATGGATCCACCAGTGTCATTGCATGTGTGTTCTTTTTAGTAACAACAACCACTGTCATTGCATGTGTGCTCTTTTCACAATCCACCCATGGATCCACCAGTGTCATTGCATGTGTGTTCTTTTTAGTAACATCAACCAGAGTCATTGAAATGTATGTTCTTCTCACAAACCACCTATGGATCCACCAGTGTCATTGCATGTGTGTTCTTTTCACTAACAACAACCAGAGTCATTGCATGTGTTTTCTTTTCACATATCACATATGGATCCACCAGTGTCATTGAAATGTGTGTTCTCTACAGAGACCACACATGGATCCACCAGTGTCATTGCATGTGTGTTCTTTTTAGGAACAACAACCAGAGTCATTGAAATGTGTGTTCTTTTCACATACCACCTATGGATCCACCAGTGTCATTGCATGTGTGTTCTTTTCACAATCCACCCATGGATCCACCAGTGTCATTGCATGTGTGTTCCTTTTGTAAGAACAACTAGAGTCATTGAAATGTGTGTTATTTTCACATACCACCTATGGATCCACCAGTGTCATTGCACACGTGTTCATTTCACTAACAACAACCAGAGTCATTGCATGTGTGTTCTTTTCACATACCACATATGGATCCACCAGTGTCATTGAAATGTGTGTTCTCTACAGAGACCACACATGGATCCACCAGTGTCATTGCATGTATGTTCTTTTCACTAACAACAACTGGAGTCATTGCATGTGTGCTCTTTTCACAATCCACATATGGATCTACCAGTGCCAGTGCATGTGTGTTCTTTTTAGTAACAACAACCAGTGTCATTTGAGGTGTGTTCTTTTCGCTAACAACAACTGGAGTCATTGCATGTGTGCTCTTTTCACAATCCACATATGGATCCACCAGTGCCATTGCATGTGTGTTCTTTTTAGTAACAACAACCAGTGTCATTGCAGGTGTGTTCTTTTCACTAACAACAACTGGAGTCATTGCATGTGTGCTCTTTTCAATATCCACCTATGGATCCACCAGTGTCATTGCATGTGTGTTCTTTTGACTAACAACAACTAGAGTCATTTCATGGATGTTCTTCTCACATACCACCTATGGATCCACCAGTGTCATTGCATGTGTGTTCTCTTCACAATCCAGAAATGGATCCACCAGTGTCATTGCATGTGTGTTCTTTTTAGTAACAACAACCAGTGTCATTGCATGTGTGTTCTCTTCAGAGACCACACATGGATCCACTAGTGTCATTGCATGTGTGTTCTGTTTACTAACAACCAGAGTCATTGAAATGTGTGCTCCCTTCATAGAACACACATGGATCCACTGGTGTCAATGCATGTATGTTCTTTTCACTAACAACAACTGGAGTCATTGCATGTGTGTTCTTTGCACATACCACATATGGATCCACCAGTGTCATTGCATGTGTGCCCTTTTCACAATCCACCCATGGATCCACCAATGTCATTGCATGTGTGTTCTTTTTAGTAACAACAACCAGAGTCATTGAAATGTGTGTTCTTCTCACATACCACCTATGGATCCACCAGTGTCATTGCATGTGTGTTCTTTTCACTAACAACAACCAGAGTCATTGCATGTGTTTTCTTTTCACATATCACATATGGATCCACCAGTGTCATTGAAATGTGTGTTCTCTACAGAGACCACACATGGATCCACCAGTGTCATTGCACGTGTGTTCTTTTCACTAACAACAACTGGAGTCATTGCATGTGTGTTCTTTTCACATACCACATATGGATCCACCTGTGTCATTGCATGTGTGCTCTTTTCACAATCCACCCATGGATCCACCAGTGTCATTGCATGTGTGTTATTTTTAGTAAGAACAACCAGAGTCATTGAAATGTGTGTTCTTTTCACATAACACCTATGGATCCACCAGTGTCATTGCATGTGTGTTCTTTTCACTAACAACAACCAGAGTCATTGCATGTGTGTTCTTTTCACATACCACATATGGATCCACCAGTGTCATTGCATGTGTGCTCTTTTAACAATCCACCCATGGATCTACCAGTGTCATTGCATGTGTGTTCTTTTTAGTAACAACAACCAGAGTCATTGAAATGTGTGTTCTTCTCACATACCACCTATGGATCCACAAGTGTCATTGCATGTGTGTTCATTTCACTAATAACAACCAGAGTCATTGCATGTGTGTTCTTCTCACATACCACATATGGATCCACCAGTGTCATTGAAATGTGTGTTCTCTACAGATACCACACATGGATCCACCAGTGTCATTGCATGTATGTTCTTTTCACTAACAACAACAGGAGTCATTGCATGTGTGCTCTTTTCACAATCCACATATGGATTCCCCAGTGCCATTGCATGTGTGTTCTTTTTAGTAACAACAACAAGTGTCATTCCAGGTGTGTTCTTTTCACTAACAACAACTGAAGTCATTGCATGTGTGCTCTTTTCACAATCCACCTATGGATCCACCAGTGTCATTGCATGTGTGTTCTTTTTACTAACAACAACTAGAGTCATTTCATGGATGTTCTTCTCACATACCACCTATGGATCCACCAGTGTCATTGCATGTATGTTCTCTTCACAATCTACACATGGATCCACCAGTGTCATTGCATGTGTGTTCTTTTTAGTAACAACAACCACTGTCATTGCATGTGTGCTCTTTTCACAATCCACCCATGGATCCACCAGTGTCATTGCATGTGTGTTCTTTTTAGTAACATCAACCAGAGTCATTGAAATGTATGTTCTTCTCACAAACCACCTATGGATCCACCAGTGTCATTGCATGTGTGTTCTTTTCACTAACAACAACCAGAGTCATTGCATGTGTTTTCTTTTCACATATCACATATGGATCCACCAGTGTCATTGAAATGTGTGTTCTCTACAGAGACCACACATGGATCCACCAGTGTCATTGCATGTGTGTTCTTTTTAGGAACAACAACCAGAGTCATTGAAATGTGTGTTCTTTTCACATACCACCTATGGATCCACCAGTGTCATTGCATGTGTGTTCTTTTCACAATCCACCCATGGATCCACCAG
The DNA here is from genome assembly GCA_916181665.1 of Avena sativa. NCBI lineage: Eukaryota > Viridiplantae > Streptophyta > Magnoliopsida > Poales > Poaceae > Avena > Avena sativa. Next base: position 277,080,312 of record OV702292.1, read on the forward strand.
TGTCATTGCATGTGTGTTCCTTTTGTAAGAACAACTAGAGTCATTGAAATGTGTGTTATTTTCACATACCACCTATGGATCCACCAGTGTCATTGCACACGTGTTCATTTCACTAACAACAACCAGAGTCATTGCATGTGTGTTCTTTTCACATACCACATATGGATCCACCAGTGTCATTGAAATGTGTGTTCTCTACAGAGACCACACATGGATCCACCAGTGTCATTGCATGTATGTTCTTTTCACTAACAACAACTGGAGTCATTGCATGTGTGCTCTTTTCACAATCCACATATGGATCTACCAGTGCCAGTGCATGTGTGTTCTTTTTAGTAACAACAACCAGTGTCATTTGAGGTGTGTTCTTTTCGCTAACAACAACTGGAGTCATTGCATGTGTGCTCTTTTCACAATCCACCTATGGATCCACCAGTGTCATTGCATGTGTGTTATTTTTACCAACAACAACTAGAGTCATTTCATGGTTGTTCTTCTCACATACCACCTATGGATCCACCAGTGTCATTGCATGTGTGTTCTGTTCACAATCCACACATGGATCCACCAGTGTCATTGCATGTGTGTTCTTTTTAGTAACAACCAGTGTCATTGCACGTGTGTTCTTTTCACTAACAACAACTGGAGTCATTGCATGTGTGTTCTTTTCACATACCACATATGGATCCACCAGTGTCATTGCATGTGTGCTCTTTTCACAATCCACCCATGGATCCACCAGTGTCATTGCATGTGTGTTCTTTTTAGTAACAACAACCAGAGTCATTGAAATGTGTGTTCTTCTCACATACCACCTATGGATCCACCAGTGTCATTGCATGTGTGTTCTTTTCACTAACAACAACCAGAGTCATTGCATGTGTGTTCTTTTCACATACCACATATGGATCCACCAGTGTCATTGAAATGTGTGTTATCTACAGAGACCACACATGGATCCACCACTGTCATTGCATGTGTGTTCTTTTTAGTAACAATAACCAGTGTCATTGCAGGTGTGTTCTTTTCACTAACAACAACTGGAGTCATTGCATGTGTGCTCTTTTCACAATCCACCTATGGATCCACCAGTGTCATTGCATATGTGTTCTTTTTACTAACAACAGCTAGAGTCATTGCATGGATGTTCTTCTCACATACCACCTATTGTTCCACCAGTGTCATTGCATGTGTGTTCTCTTCACAATCCACACATGGATCCACTAGTGTCATTGCATGTGTTTTCTTTTTAGTAACAACAACCAGTGTCATTGCATGTGTGTTCTCTTCAGAGACCACACATGGATCCACTAGGGTCATTGCATGTGGGTTCTTTTTACTAACAACTAGAGTCATTGAAATGTGTGTTCTCTACAGAGACCACACATGGATCCACCAGTGTCATTGCATGTGTGTTCTTTTTAGTAACAACAACCAGAGTCATTGAAATGTGTGTTCTTTTCACATACCACCTATGGATTCACGAGTGTCATTGCATGTGTGTTCTTTTGACAATCCACCCATGGATCCACCAGTGTCATTGCATGTGTGTTCTTTTTAGTAAGAACAACCAGAGTCATTGAAATGTGTGTTCTTTTCACATACCACCTATGGATCCACCAGTGTCATTGCACGTGTGTTCATTTCACTAACAACAACCAGAGTCATTGCATGTGTGTTCTTTTCACATACCACATATGGATCCACCAATGTCATTGAAATGTGTGTCCTCTACAGGGACCACACATGGATCCACCAGTGTCATTGCATATATGTTCTCTTAACTAACAACAACTAGAGTCATTGCATGTGTGCTCTTTTCACAATCCACATATGGATCCACCAGTGACATTGCATGTGTGTTCTTTTTAGTAACAACAACCAGTGTCATTTGAGGTGTGTTCTTTTCGCTAACAACAACTAGAGTCATTGCATGTGTGCTCTTTTCACAATCCACCTATGGATCCACCATTGTAATTGCATGTGTGTTCTTTTTACTAACAACAACTAGAGTCATTTCATGGATGTTCTTCTCACATACCACCTATGGATCCACCAGTGTCATTGCATGTGTGTTCTCTTCACAATCCACACATGGATCCACCAGTGTCATTACATGTGTGTTCTTTTTAGTAACAATAACTAGTGTCATTGCATGTGTGTTCTCTTCAGAGACCACACATAGATCCACTAGGGTCATTGCATGTGTGTTCTTTTTACTAACAACTAGAGTCATTGAAATGTGTGCTCCCTTCAGAGACCACACATGGATGCGCTGGTGTCATTGCATGTATGTTCTTTTCACTAACAACAACTGGAGTCATTGCATGTGTGCTCTTTTGACAATCCACCCATGGATCCACCAGTGTCATTGCATGTGTGTTCTTTTTAGTAACAACAACCAGAGTCATTGAAATGTGTGTTCTTCTCACATACCACCTATGGATCCACCAGTGTTATTGCATGTGTGTTCTTTTCACTAACAACAACCAGATTCATTGCATGTGTTTTCTTTTCACATATCACATATGGATCCACCAGTGTCATTGAAATGTGTGTTCTCTATAGAGACCACATATGGATCCACCAGTGTCATTGCATGTGTGTTATTTTTAGTAACAACAACCAGAGTTATTGAAATGTGTGTTCTTTTCACATAACACCTATGGATCCACCAGTGTCATTGCATGTGTGTTCATTTCACAATCCACCCATGGATCGACCAGTGTCATTGCATGTGTGTTCTTTTTAGTAAGAACAGACAGAGTCCTTGAAATGTGTGTTCATTTCAAATACCACCTATGGATCCACCAGTGTCATTGCATGTGTGTTCATTTCACAAATAAGAACCAGCATCATTGCATATGTGTTCTTTTCACATACCACATATGGATCCACCAGTGTCATTGAAATGTGTGTTCTCTATAGAGACCACACATGGATCCACCAGTGTCATTGCATGTATGTTCTTTTCACTAACAACAACTCGAGTCATTGCATGTGTGCTCTTTTCACAATCCACATATGGATCTACCAGTGCCATTGCATGTGTGCTCTTTTCACAATCCACATATGGATCTTCCAGTGCCATTGCATGTGTGTTCTTTTTAGTAACAACAACCAGTGTCATTTGAGGTGTGTTCTTTTCGCTAACAACAACTGGAGTCATTGCATGTGTGCTCTTTTCATAATCCACCTATGGATCCACCAGTGTTATTGCATGTGTGTTCTTTTTACCAACAACAACTAGAGTCATTTCATGGTTGTTCTTCTCACATACCACCTATGGATCCACCAGTGTCATTGCATGTGTGTTCTCTTCACAATCCACACATGGATCCACCAGTGTCATTGCATGTGTGTTCTTTTTAATAACAACAACCAGTGTCATTGCACGTGTGTTCTTTTAACTAACAACAACTAGAGTCATTGCATGTGTGTTCTTTTCACATACCACATATGGATCCACCGGTGTCATTGCATGTGTGCTCTTTTCACAATCCACCCATGGATCCACCAGTGTCATTGCATGTGTGTTATTTTTAGTAAGAACAACCAGAGTCATTGAAATGTGTGTTCTTTTCACATACCACCTATGGATCCACTAGTGTCATTGCATGTGTGTTCTTTTCACTAATAACAACTAGAGTCATTGCATGTGTGTTCTTTTCACATACCACGTATGGATCCACTAGTGTCATTGAAATGTGTGTTCTCTACAGAGACCACACACGGATCCACCAGTGTCATTGCATGTATGTTCTTTTCACTAACAACAACTGGAGTCATTGCATGTGTGCTCTTTTCACAATCCACATATGGATCCAACAGTGTCATGGCATGTGTGTTCTTTTTAGTAACAACAACTAGTGTAATTGCATGTGTGTTCTTTTCAATAACAACAACTGGAGTCATTGCATGTGTGCTCTTTTCACAATCGACCTATGGATCCACCAATGTCATTGCATGTGTGTTCTTTTTACTAACAACCAGAGTCATTTAATGGCTGTTCTTCTCACATACCACCTATGGATCCACCAGTGTCATTGCATGTCTGTTCTTCTCACAATCCACCCATGGATCCAACAGTGTCATTGCACGTGTGTTCTTTTTAGTAACAACAACCAGTGTCATTGCATGTGTGTTCTCTTCACAATCCACACATGGATCCACCAATGTCATTGCACGTGTGTTCTTTTTAGTAACAACAACCAGTGTCATTGCATGTGTGTTCTCTTCAGAGACCACACATGGATCCACCGGTGTCATTGCATGTGTGTTCTTTTCACTAACAACAACTGGAATCATTGTATGTGTGTTCTTTTCACTAACAACAACTGGAGTCATTGCATGTGTGTTCTTTTTACTGACAACAACCAGAGTCATTTCATGGTTGTTCTTCTCACATACCACCTATAGATCCACCAGTGTCATTGCATGTGTGTTCTCTTCACAATCCACACATGGATCCACCAGTGTCATTGCATGTGTGCTCTTTTTAGTAAAAACAACCAGAGTCATTGCATGTGTGTTCTCTTAAGAGGCCACACATGGATCCACCAGTGTCATTGCATGTGTGTTCCTTTTACTAACAACAACCAGAGTCATTGAAATGTGTGCTCTCTTTAGAGACCACACATGGATCCACCGGTGTCATTGCATGTATGTTCTTTTCACTAACAACAAATGTAGTCATTGCATGTGTGTTCTTTTCACATACGACACATGGATCCACCAGTGTCATTGCATGTGTGCTCTTTTGACAATCCACCCATGGATCCACCAGTGTCATTGCATGTGTGTTCCTTTTAGTAACAACAACTAGAGTCATTGAAATGTGTGTTCTTCTCACATACCACCTATGGATCCACCAGTGTCATTGCATGTGTGTTCTTTTCACTAACAACAACCAGAGTCATTGCATGTGTTTTCTTTTCACATATCACATATGGATCCACCAGTGTCATTGCATGTCTGTTCTTCTCACAATCCACACATGGATCCAACAGTGTCATTGCATGTTTGTTCTTTTTAGTAACAACAACCAGTTTCATTGCATGTGTGTTCTCTTCACAATCCACACATGGATCCACCAGTGTCATTGCACGTGTGTTCTTTTTAGCAACAACAACCAGTGTCATTGCATGTGTGTTCTCTTCAGAGACCACACATGGATCCACCGGTGTCATTGCATGTGTGTTCTTTTCACTAACAACAACTGGAGCCATTGCATGTGTGTTCTTTTCACTAACAACAATTGGTGTCATTGCATGTGTGCTCTTTTCACAATCGACCTATGGATCCACCAATGTCATTGCATGTGTGTTCTTTTTACTATCAACAACCAGAGTCATTTCATGGCTGTTCTTCTCACATACCACCTATGGATCCACCAGTGTCATTGCATGTCTGTTCTTCTCACAATCCACACATGGATCCAACAGTGTCATTGCATGTGTATTCTTTTTAGTAACAACAACCAGTGTCATTGCATGTGTGTTCTCTTCACAATCCACACATGGATCCACCAGTGTCATTGCACGTGTGTTCTTTTTAGTAACAACAACCAGTGTCATTGCATGTGTGTTCTCTTCAGAGACCACACATGGATCCACCGGTGTCATTGCATGTGTGTTCTTTTCACTAACAACAACTGGAGTCATTGCATGTGTGTTCTTTTCACTAACAACAACTGGAGTCATTGCATGTGTGCTCTTTTTACTAACAACAACCAGAGTCATTTCATGGTTGTTCTTCTCACATACCACCTATAGATCCACCAGTGTCATTGCATGTGTGTTCTCTTCACAATCCACACATGGATCCACCAGTGTCATTGCATGTGTGCTCTTTTTAGTAACAACAACCAGAGTCATTGCATGTGTGTTCTCTTAAGAGACCACACATGGATCCACCAGTGTCATTGCATGTGTGTTCTTTTTACTAACAACAACCAGAGTCATTGAAATGTGTGCTCTCTTCAGATACCACACATGGATCCACCGGTGTCATTGCATGTATGTTCTTTTCACTAACAACAAATGTAGTCATCGCATGTGTGTTCTTTTCACATACCACATATGGATCCACCAGTGTCATTGCATGTGTGATCTTTTGACAATCCACCCATGGATCCACCAGTGTCATTGCATGTGTGTTCTTTTTAGTAACAACAACCAGAGTCATTGAAATGTGTATTCTTTTCACATACCACCTATGGATCCACCAGTGTCATTGCATGTGTGTTCTTGTCACTAACAATAACCAGAGTCATTGCATGTGTGTTCTTCTCACATACCACGTATGGATCCACTAGTGTCATTGAAATGTGTGTTCTCTACAGAGACCACACACGGATCCACCAGTGTCATTGCATGTATGTTCTTTTCACTAACAACAACTGGAGTCATTGCATGTGTGCTCTTTTCACAATCCACATATGGATCCACCAGTGTCATTGCATGTGTGTTCCTTTTAGTAACAACAACTAGAGTCATTGAAATGTGTGTTCTTCTCACATACCACCTATGGATCCACCAGTGTCATTGCATGTGTGTTCTTTTCACTAACAACAACCAGAGTCATTGCATGTGTTTTCTTTTCACATATCACATATGGATCCACCAGTGTCATTGCATGTCTGTTCTTCTCACAATCCACACATGGATCCAACAGTGTCATTGCATGTTTGTTCTTTTTAGTAACAACAACCAGTTTCATTGCATGTGTGTTCTCTTCACAATCCACACATGGATCCACCAGTGTCATTGCACGTGTGTTCTTTTTAGCAACAACAACCAGTGTCATTGCATGTGTGTTCTCTTCAGAGACCACACATGGATCCACCGGTGTCATTGCATGTGTGTTCTTTTCACTAACAACAACTGGAGCCATTGCATGTGTGTTCTTTTCACTAACAACAATTGGTGTCATTGCATGTGTGCTCTTTTCACAATCGACCTATGGATCCACCAATGTCATTGCATGTGTGTTCTTTTTACTATCAACAACCAGAGTCATTTCATGGCTGTTCTTCTCACATACCACCTATGGATCCACCAGTGTCATTGCATGTCTGTTCTTCTCACAATCCACACATGGATCCAACAGTGTCATTGCATGTGTATTCTTTTTAGTAACAACAACCAGTGTCATTGCATGTGTGTTCTCTTCACAATCCACACATGGATCCACCAGTGTCATTGCACGTGTGTTCTTTTTAGTAACAACAACCAGTGTCATTGCATGTGTGTTCTCTTCAGACACCACACATGGATCCACCGGTGTCATTGCATGTGTGTTCTTTTCACTAACAACAACTGGAGTCATTGCATGTGTGTTCTTTTCACTAACAACAACTGGAGTCATTGCATGTGTGCTCTTTTTACTAACAACAACCAGAGTCATTTCATGGTTGTTCTTCTCACATACCACCTATAGATCCACCAGTGTCATTGCATGTGTGTTCTCTTCACAATCCACACATGGATCCACCAGTGTCATTGCATGTGTGCTCTTTTTAGTAACAACAACCAGAGTCATTGCATGTGTGTTCTCTTAAGAGACCACACATGGATCCACCAGTGTCATTGCATGTGTGTTCTTTTTACTAACAACAACCAGAGTCATTGAAATGTGTGCTCTCTTCAGATACCACACATGGATCCACCGGTGTCATTGCATGTATGTTCTTTTCCCTAACAACAAATGAAGTCATCGCATGTGTGTTCTTTTCACATACCACATATGGATCCACCAGTGTCATTGCATGTGTGATCTTTTGACAATCCACCCATGGATCCACCAGTGTCATTGCATGTGTGTTCTTTTTAGTATCAACAACCAGAGTCATTGAAATGTGTATTCTTTTCACATACCACCTATGGATCCACCAGTGTCATTGCATGTGTGTTCTTGTCACTAACAATAACCAGAGTCATTGCATGTGTGTTCTTCTCACATACCACGTATGGATCCACTAGTGTCATTGAAATGTGTGTTCTCTACAGATACCACACACGGATCCACCAGTGTCATTGCATGTATGTTCTTTTCACTAACAACAACTGGAGTCATTGCATGTGTGCTCTTTTCACAATCCACATATGGATCCACCAGTGTCATTGCATGTGTGTTCTTTTTAGTAACAACAACTAGTGTAATTGCATGTGTGTTCTTTTCACTAACAACAACTGGAGTCATTGCATGTGTGCTCTTTTCACAATCGACCTATGGATCCACCAATGTCATTGCATGTGTGTTCTTTTTACTAACAACCAGAGTCATTTAATGGCTGTTCTTCTCACATACCACCTATGGATCCACCAGTGTCATTGCATGTCTGTTCTTCTCACAATCCACCAATGGATCCACCAGTGTCATTGCACGTGTGTTCTTTTTAGTAACAACAACCAGTGTCATTGCATGTGTGTTCTCTTCACAATCCACACATGGATCCACCAATGTCATTGCACCTGTGTTCTTTTTAGTAACAACAACCAGTGTCATTGCATGTGTGTTCTCTTCAGAGACCACACATGGATCCACCGGTGTCATTGCATGTGTGTTCTTTTCACTAACAACAACTGGAGTCATTGTATGTGTGTTCTTGTCACTAACAACAACTGGAGTCATTGCATGTGTGTTCTTTTTACTGACAACAACCAGAGTCATTTCATGGTTGTTCTTCTCACATACCACCTATAGATCCACCAGTGTCATTGCATGTGTGTTCTCTTCACAATCCACACATGGATCCACCAGTGTCATTGCATGTGTGCTCTTTTTAGTAAAAACAACCAGAGTCATTGCATGTGTGTTCTCTTAAGAGACCACACATGGATCCACCAGTGTCATTGCATGTGTGTTCCTTTTACTAACAACAACCAGAGTCATTGAAATGTGTGCTCTCTTTAGAGACCACACATGGATCCACCGGTGTCATTGCATGTATGTTCTTTTCACTAACAACAAATGTAGTCATTGCATGTGTGTTCTTTTCACATACGACACATGGATACACCAGTGTCATTGCATGTGTGCTCTTTTGACAATCCACCCATGGATCCACCAGTGTCATTGCATGTGTGTTCCTTTTAGTAACAACAACTAGAGTCATTGAAATGTGTGTTCTTCTCACATACCACCTATGGATCCACCAGTGTCATTGCATGTGTGTTCTTTTCACTAACAACAACCAGAGTCATTGCATGTGTTTTCTTTTCACAGATCACATATGGATCCACCAGTGTCATTGCATGTCTGTTCTTCTCACAATCCACACATGGATCCAACAGTGTCATTGCATGTTTGTTCTTTTTAGTAACAACAACCAGTTTCATTGCATGTGTGTTCTCTTCACAATCCACACATGGATCCACCAGTGTCATTGCACGGGTGTTCTTTTTAGCAACAACAACCAGTGTCATTGCATGTGTGTTCTCTTCAGAGACCACACATGGATCCACCGGTGTCATTGCATGTGTGTTCTTTTCACTAACAACAACTGGAGCCATTGCATGTGTGGTCTTTTCACTAACAACAATTGGTGTCATTGCATGTGTGCTCTTTTCACAATCGACCTATGGATCCACCAATGTCATTGCATGTGTGTTCTTTTTACTATCAACAACCAGAGTCATTTCATGGCTGTTCTTCTCACATACCACCTATGGATCCACCAGTGTCATTGCATGTCTGTTCTTCTCACAATCCACACATGGATCCAACAGTGTCATTCCATGTGTATTCTTTTTAGTAACAACAACCAGTGTCATTGCATGTGTGTTCCCTTCACAATCCACACATGGATCCACCAGTGTCATTGCACGTGTGTTCTTTTTAGTAACAACAACCAGTGTCATTGCATGTCTGTTCTCTTCAGAGACCACACATGGATCCACCGGTGTCATTGCATGTGTGTTCTTTTCACTAACAACAACTGGAGTCATTGCATGTGTGTTCTTTTCACTAACAACAACTGGAGTCATTGCATGTGTGCTCTTTTTACTAACAACAACCAGAGTCATTTCATGGTTGTTCTTCTCACATACCACCTATAGATCCACCAGTGTCATTGCATGTGTGTTCTCTTCACAATCCACACATGGATCCACCAGTGTCATTGCATGTGTGCTCTTTTTAGTAACAACAACCAGAGTCATTGCATGTGTGTTCTCTTAAGAGACCACACATGGATCCACCAGTGTCATTGCATGTGTGTTCTTTTTTACTAACAACAACCAGAGTCATTGAAATGTGTGCTCTCTTTAGAGACCACACATGGATCCACCGGTGTCATTGCATGTATGTTCTTTTCACTAACAACAAATGTAGTCATCGCATGTGTGTTCTTCTCACATACCACATATGGATCCACCAGTGTCATTGCATGTGTGATCTTTTGACAATCCACCCATGGATCCACCAGTGTCATTGCATGTGTGTTCTTTTTAGTAACAACAACCAGAGTCCTTGAAATGTGTATTCTTTTCACATACCACCTATGGATCCACCAGTGTCATTGCATGTGTGTTCTTGTCACTAACAATAACCAGAGTCATTGCATGTGTGTTCTTCTCACATACCACATATGGATCCACCAGTGTCAATGAAATGTGTGATCTCTATAGAGACCACACATGGATCCACTAGTGTTATTGCATGTATGTTCTTTTCACTAACAACAACTGGAGTCATTGCATGTGTGCTCTTTCCACAATCCACATATGGATCCACAAGTGTCATTGCATGTGTGTTCTTTTTAGTAACAACAACTAGTGTCATTGCATGTGTGTTCTTTTCACTAACAACAACTGGAGTCATTACATGTGTGCTCTTTTCACAATCGACCTATGGATCCACCAATGTCATTGCATGTGTGTTCTTTTTACTAACAACCAGAGTCATTTAATGGCTGTTCTTCTCACATACCACCTATGGATCCACCAGTGTCATTGAATGTCTGTTCTTCTCACAATCCACCCATGGATCCACCAGTGTCATTGCACGCGTGTTCTTTTTAGTAACAACAACCAGTGTCATTGCATGTGTGTTCTCTTCACAATCCACACATGGATCCACCAGTGTCATTGCACGTGTGTTCTTTTTAGTAACAACAACCAGTGTCATTGCATGTGTGTTCTCTTCAGAGACCACACATGGATCCACCGGTGTCATTGCATGTGTGTTCTTTTCACTAACAACAACTGGAGTCATTGCATGTGTGTTCTTTTCACTAACAACAACTGGAGTCATTGCATGTGTGTTCTTTTTACTGACAACAACCAGAGTCATTTCATGGTTGTTCTTCTCACATACCACCTATAGATCCACCAGTGTCATTGCATGTGTGTTCGCTTCACAATCCACACATGGATCCACCAGTGTCATTGCATGTGTGCTCTTTTTAGTAAAAACAACCAGAGTCATTGCATGTGTGTTCTCTTAAGAGACCACACATGGATCCACCAGTGTCATTGCATGTGTGTTCCTTTTACTAACAACAACCAGAGTCATTGAAATGTGTGCTCTCTTTAGAGACCACACATGGAGCCACCGGTGTCATTGCATGTATGTTCTTTTCACTAACAACAAATGTAGTCATTGCATGTGTGTTCTTTTCACATACCACACATGGATCCACCAGTGTCATTGCATGTGTGCTCTTTTGACAATCCACCCATGGATCCACCAGTATCATTGCATGTGTGTTCTTTTTAGTAACAACAACTAGAGTCATTGAAATGTGTGTTCTTCTCACATACCACCTATGGATCCACCAGTGTCATTGCATGTGTGTTCTTTTCACTAACAACAACCAGAGTCATTGCATGTGTTTTCTTTTCACATATCACATATGGATCCACCAGTGTCATTGCATGTCTGTTCTTCTCACAATCCACACATGGATCCAACAGTGTCATTGCATGTGTGTTCTTTTTAGTAACAACAACCAGTGTCATTGCATGTGTGTTCTCTTCACAATCCACACATGGATCCACCAGTGTCATTGCACGTGTGTTCTTTTTAGCAACAACAACCAGTGTCATTGCATGTGTGTTCTCTTCAGAGACCACACATGGATCCACCGGTGTCATTGCATGTGTGTTCTTTTCACTAACAACAACTGGAGTCATTGCATGTGTGTTATTTTCACTAACAACAAGTGGTGTCATTGCATGTGTGCTCTTTTCACAATCGACCTATGGATCCACCAATGTCATTGCATGTGTCTTCTTTTTACTATCAACAACCAGAGTCATTTCATGGCTGTTCTTCTCACATACCAACTATGGATCCACCACTGTCATTGCATGTCTGTTCTTCTCACAATCCACACATGGATCCAACAGTGTCATTGCATGTGTGTTCTTTTTAGTAACAACAACCAGTGTCATTGCATGTGTGTTCTCTTCACAATCCACACATGGATCCACTAGTGTCATTGCACGTGTGTTCTTTTTAGTAACAACAACCAGTGTCATTGCATGTGTGTTCTCTTCAGAGACGACACATGGATCCACCGGTGTCATTGCATGTGTGTTCTTTTCACTAACAACAACTGGAGTCATTGCATGTGTGTTCTTTTCACTAACAACAACTGGTGTCATTGCATGTGTGCTCTTTTCATAATCGACCTATGGATCCACCAATGTCATTGCATGTGTGTTCTTTTTACTATCAACAACCAGAGTCATTTCATGGTTGTTCTTCTCACATACCACCTATGGATCCACCAGTGTCCTTGCATGTCTGTTCTTCTCACAATCCACACATGGATCCAACAGTGTCATTGCATGTGTGTTCTTTTTAGTAACAACAACCAGTGTCATTGCATGTGTGTTCTCTTCACAATCCACACATGGATCCACCAGTGTCATTGGACGTGTGTTCTTTTTAGTAACAACAACCAGTGTCATTGCATGTGTGTTCTCTTCAGAGACCACACATGGATCCACCGGTGTCATTGCATGTGTGTTCTTTTCACTAACAACAACTGGAGCCATTGCATGTGTGTTCTTTTCACTAACAACAACTGGTGTCATTGCATGTGTGCTCTTTTCACAATCGACCTATGGATCCACCAATGTCATTGCATGTGTATTCTTTTTACTATCAACAACCAGAGTCATTTCATGGCTGTTCTTCTCACATACCACCTATGGATCCACCAGTGTCATTGCATGTCTGTTCTTCTCACAATCCACACATGGATCCAATAGTGTCATTGCATGTGTGTTCTTTTTAGTAACAACAACCAGTGTCATTGCATGTGTGTTCTCTTCACAATCCACACATGGATCCACCAGTGTCATTGCACGTGTGTTCTTTTTAGTAACAACAACCAGTGTCATTGCATGTGTGTTCTCTTCAGAGACCACACATGGATCCACCGGTGTCATTGCATGTGTGTTCTTTTCACTAACAACAACTGGAGTCATTGCATGTGTGTTCTTTTCACTAACAACAACTGGAGTCATTGCATGTGTGTTCTTTTTACTAACAACAACCAGAGTCATTTCATGGTTGTTCTTCTCACATACCACCTATAGATCCACCAGTGTCATTGCATGTGTGTTCTCTTCACAATCCACACATGGATCCACCAGTGTCATTGCATGTGTGCTCTTTTTAGTAACAACAACCAGAGTCATTGCATGTGTGTTCTCTTAAGAGACCACACATGGATCCACCAGTGTCATTGCATGTGTGTTCTTTTTACTAACAACAACCAGAGTCATTGAAATGTGTGCTCTCTTCAGAGACCACACATGGATCCACCGGTGTCATTGCATGTATGTTCTTTTCACTAACAACAAATGTAGTCATTGCATGTGTGTTCTTTTCACATACCACATATGGATCCACCAGTGTCATTGCATGTGTGGTTTTTTGACAATCCACCCATGGATCCACCAGTGTCATTGCATGTGTGTTCTTTTTAGTAACAACAACCAAAGTCATTGAAATGTGTATTCTTTTCACATACCACCTATGGATCCACCAGTGTCATTGCATGTGTGTTCTTTTCACTAACAATAACCAGAGTCATTGCATGTGTGTTCTTTTCACTAACAATAACCAGAGTCATTGCATGTGTGTTCTTCTCACATACCACATATGGATCCACCAGTGTCAATGAAATGTGTGATCTCTATAGAGACCACACATGGATCCACTAGTGTTATTGCATGTATGTTCTTTTCACTAACAACAACTGGAGTCATTGCATGTGTGCTCTTTTCACAATCCACATATGGATCCACCAGTGTCATTGCATGTGTGTTCTTTTTATTAACAACCAGTGTTATTGCATGTGTGTTCTTTTCACTAACAACAACTGGAGTCATTGCATGTGTGCTCTTTTCACAATCGACCTATGGATCCACCAGTGTCATTGCATCTGTGTTCTTTTTACTAACAACAACCAGAGTCATTTCATGGTTGTTCTTCTCACATACCACCTATGGATCCACTAGTGTCATTGCATGTCTGTTCTTCTCACAATCCACACATGGATCCACCAGTGTCATTGCCTCTGTATTCTTTTTAGTAACAACAACCAGTGTCATTGCATGTGTGTTGTCTTCACAATCCACACATGGATCCACCAGTGTCATTGCCTCTGTATTCTTTTTAGTAACAACAACCAGTGTCATTGCATGTGTGTTGTCTTCACAATCCACACATGGATCCACCAGTGTCATTGCATGTGTGTTCTTTTTAGTAACAGCAACCAGTGTCATTGCATGTGTGTTCTCTTCAGAGACGACACATGGATCCACCAGTGTCATTGCATGTGTGTTCTTTTCATAATCCACCTATGGATCCACCAGTGTCATTGCATGTGTGTTGTTTTTACTAACAACAACTGAGTCATTTCATGACTGTTCTTTTCACATACCACATAAGGATCCACAAGTGTCATTGAAATGTGTGTTTTCTTTAGAGACCACACATGGATCCACTAGTGTCATTGCATGTGTGTTCTTTTCACTAACAACAACTGGAGTCATTGCATGTGTGTTCTTTTCACATACCACATAAGGATCCACCAGTGTCATTGCATGTGTGGTCTTTTTACTAACAACAACCAGAGTCATTGGATGTGTGTTCTCTTTAGAGACCACACATGGATCCACCAGTGTCATTGAAATGTGTATTATTTTCAACTACCACCGTTGGCCACAAACAATCGGGACGCAGAACTAACGAGCAACTGCTTTGGGCTTCTAGAAGACCCGATCCCCAATTGTTAGGCACCGTTGGATGGGGGTGCGTGGACGATAGTGATGTACTTCGCGAGGGCGATCCGCGAGTAGTCTGTTCTGCAAACTGATTGGTCATGGTAACTACGCTGGGACTACGTCCTTGCCCTTATCCCCTTAACCTCGGGGCCGAAAATCAGATTATGTTCCTTCATCGCCATGGAGAGGGAGAGGCCCAAACTCAACTTGCACGAGGCTCAAATGTTCGCCCACTATGACATACTCGCGCCGCCGTTCGCGAGGCTTCCGGCCGGCTTCGAGCTTAGCTACGCCAGGGTTCGTGCCGCTCTTGCGCGACAACGCGTTGGCGAGGCAGATCGAGGAGCGCCGCCGCCAGCTGTCGGAGCGGAAGAGGGCAATGGCGTGGTACTCGCGTACGAGCGCGTACTGGCGAAAGTTGTTCAATAAGGAGCGGGCTGTGTTGATTGAGCTGTGCGGAACCCACCGGTGGGAGATCCACCCGGATCTGCGCAACCCCGAAGGGAGGCAGCGCTTCTGGGCAGTGCCTGGGCGTATGACCTCCACCGTTATCGATACAGCGCGCCGTGAAGAATCCATGAGGAGGAGGAATGCCGCCGGGAACGTCGGCATCAATTCCGACGCGGACAACATCGTCATTGATGGAGAGTGTGGGAGCGTCATAGTCGATTAGGGCCACTTAAGCATAAATTAAATCTATGTACGGTATCTTAATGCGCTCTTTGGATCTGGGGCACCTGAGTCATGGTCAATTATCGTCATAATCTATATATGTTGGCCATGGTTTAGTTGTCTTTGTCTTTGAAACTAGTCGATCGAAACTCGTCTGATCCTGAAAATAAAGTTTACACGTTCCCTGGGATATCTGATGGGATAATACGCTGACTCTACTCCCATCACTTGATGGCACAACCGTAATTTGGAGTGCGCCTAAGGAGAAGGGATCAAGCGTGTTTTAATAGTGTAGTACTCCTGTCCAGATATAACTGACTTAGTTTTTTAGATATTTAATAAATGTGTCTATACCCAAAACATGTCTAGATACATGTTTTAGGTTTCTCTGTCTTTCAAACTAATCAAAAGTCATCAAATTCTGAACAAGCAAAGTCATTGCGTTCACACCTGATGGGAAAATTCGCTAACTCTGCTACTTGATGGCACAGCCATAATTCTGGAGTGCGCTAGAGGAGATGGAAATGCAATGGAGATGGGAACTAGTAGCCGCGTCCAAACGCAGGTAAAAAATTAATGTAATAATATTTAAAAAAATTTAATCTGGTCCACATGACCCCATCACAGACACATTGCACGCGCCAGATATAAATAAAGATGACACGGCTAGTTTAGTTTCAATGATATAATTCAACATACGACGTTACTGTGCCCGCATCTTTTAACTCCTCTTGTTAGTCTGCTAGCCCACGCTGCATTGAGCTTCAGTTGATGAGGATAAAAAAATTGATAAAATGGCCAATAAAACAATTTTTAATCTTACTTTTCATCCGGAGAATCGTACAAAGATGAAATTGGAAGGGATTTATTATTTCTCCTGCAGTTAGCCGAAAGATCCTCAAGAACATCCTCAATCACCCCTGCAACTTCTTCATATTCTAATACACCTCCATTATTTGCCCTTTCCTCCCTATTTCGCTTACCCTTTTGTTTCTTTTCACACTCTTTTCTCGCCGGCACCTCCACTTCTTCATAAATTGGGTGCTTACGTACGTTTTCCTACGAGTGCTCATCACCGTCTTCACGTTGCTCTTCCGCCAGTTCTGGCTGAGAAGCCTCATTTTCTGCCACCGGGGTGTGAACAGGGACAATAGCATGTGTAACTGGGTTTTTGCACAACCTCTTGATATGGCCGAATCCGCCACAACGTCCGCATTTCCTTTTCCTAGCTCCCAGCCTTGGACCTTTATCAGTGGAGGCTTCGATCCTTAGCTTTCTAGGCCTCCCAGGTGGCCTCCTAAGAACTGGTGGTTGAAGTTTGAACCCTGGATCGACAATCACCCAATCATTTTCATCGGCCACAGGTGGTACGTTTTTTGCATAAGTTGCAGCAAACTTGTCCACGGAAAAATAGTTATCGACATAGTTGTCGAAATAGTTGCAGCAAACTTGTCCACGATGAAGTAAATTGCATGGTGACATGGCAGACCAGTAATCTGCCACTGCCTGCATGAACAAGTCTTGTTTCCAATGTCTACAGTGTACCTTCGTTCACTTCCACGCTTGTATTCTGCATAAACCTTAGCCAATGTTCTGGAACTTCTGACCACCCTCATCTTTATCATTCTCATTGCCCTGGTTCTTGTATTTAGTAACATAACCACCTTTGGAACTATTTTATGGCCTAAAAATTTTGTTGCACAAATTCTTTGCCTTAAATCTATCTTCACCATTATGCACTGTGTTATTGCATCCAACAAAATAACAATTCCAAGTGTCTTCATGCCCGAAATCTTATCATTGAAACTCTCTACCAAATTATTGCATACAAAATCCACCTTGCTTAACTCACCAAACTTGCTTCTGGCCCATAGCTTGGTGTGATGTTCCTCAGGGTATTTTTTCACCTTTGGCACTACATACATGTTCTGCAATTAAGTAGCATGCGTGCTTGGGATGTATGTTTATGCTGATTGCCACAAGTCCTCTTCAAAGATCTTTCCTTTGAACTTCCTCGTGAAGTTAGTAGCGAGGTGCCGCATGCATTCCCTATGCTCAACCCTAGGAAACACAGCATCAACAACATTCTCAAGACCCTCGTATGCACCGGTGTGTATCACCAAGCCTTCAGGGTGACCAATTACTTCCCGTAGTTTCTGCATGAACCATGTCCAGATTTCATTTGATTCACCCTCAAGAACAGCATAAGCTATGGGTAGAAGCCAATTATGCTTGTCCAAAGCACAAGCAGAAGCAACATGTCCCCTGAACTTCCCTGTTAAAGAAGTTGCGCCTATTGCCAAGTATGGCATGCAGCCGTCTAGGAACCCCTTCCAGCATGCCTTCAGGCAGAAAAAAAATCTCCTGAAGCATATCTTATCTGCCTGCTTATACCTGACCCCCTCGAGACCTTTTCTCTCCCTTTCACATCCTCGTAGTCGATGTCAACAACACTACCAGGTGATGTTTTCTCTACCCGAGCTTTGAAACTATACAACATATGAAAACTGTCATTCCACTTGCCTTGAATGAAGTCTAGAGCCATCTCCTTCCCATCAAAGACTCTGTGATAAGGAATCATAATGTTAAACTTTTTGCTAATCTTTGCTCTGAGTTCAGCAGGTCCAATGTTATGATCCTGCCTCACCTAGTCAAGTACAATAGCAGCAATCCACTTGGTGGTCACCAGTCTAATTTTACCACTTAAAGAAGTATTAGGGAAGTTGTGTGTCTTTGTGTTTACTTTGATCTGCATTTGATAAGAATCCAAATAATTCAGAGCTAGTTATCAGCAGAATAAATATGAGAAAGACTAAAACTAAATGTAGCTATTGCAACCTGAAATGGGTGTCCACCCCGCATTGGAGATGCATGTAATCTCCATTTACACACATTACTTTCCCTACAATGCACCCTAAATATCTTTTGGTCACTCTTTTCAATGATAAATTCGAATCCAACTCTGATTGCATAGGTTGCAACTGCATATTTACAGTCCTCCACATTATCAAAGACAGTCCCCTCATCAATTGTAGGATTGTCCCTATCAAAGTCTATCACTGGCTTGTCCACGTCTTCGTCGTCGTATCTACATCCCATTTCCACATCTTCACATTCCTCTTCCTCATCAGTCCCATAGTCAGGCTCAAAGTTCGAATCAACCAAATATTCCCTACTCTCCATCCTATCAGGGTCAACAGCCACGTCTGGATATGCTTTCTCATCATCATCCGCACTGCCGCACGTTTCAGTGCCTTCATGCTCGCTTGACAAAGCATCATGCTCAAGGTCAAGCTGTACAGACGTCCTGCGGTTACCAACACATATCCTTGCCATCACCCCAGGACTAGAAACACTAATTGGAGTATGCAGATAAGGAATCACAGTTCTTACCCTTCAATGTGGATGCACGACACCTTCTCCGGGCTCCATACCTCCAAAGCTCTACACCCCGCTTCCTCTCCCCCTGTTTCGTTGTCCTTTGTGCTCTCTAGACTTGAAGGAGATTCTGTGCTCTCCAGCCGCGCAGGTCCCATATCCGTTATCTCAAGCCTCGCAGGATCCATCTCCGAGTGGGATCCGGATCACCAGCATCGTTGGGCCCCTAACCCAATGGCCGACTCTCGGTTTTCGTTTCCAGACACGCATGGGCGATGGGCGGCGGCAAGGAGACAGGGCAGGGAGGGGAGGGAAGGGGACGTGACGGGATGGCAGGGAGGAGAGGGCAGGAGGACGACGACCCAAGGGGACGACGAGAGCGGTGCACGACTGAGCGGAGTGGCGGCGGCAGGAGGAGAGGAGAGGAGCGGAGCAGAGCTGGTTGCGACAAAGCATGGAAAATTGCACAATAATGTGTTGGTGGGCGGCACCAGCCCTCGAACCTAGGACGCGCGCCGTCGTAGGTGGAGGAGGCGGTCCCGCCTGTCAGAAAACATGCCACCTGTCAGCGCACTATGCACGGGGAGCACTTCACGAAATTTTTTAGCAGGTCCCACATGTCAGTCTGTTTGATCAAAACTTGCATGAAGTGCATGGCTGGTTCACGCGCTAGTTCCGAAAAAAATCCCGTTGATCCAAACTTGAATTGGCAGTTCCGCTTCTTCTCCCCCGTCTCATCGTCTCCTCGTAGTGGAAGTTCCGCTTTGTCTCCCTCGTCTGTTATCCTCTTCTTCTTCTCCTCCTCGCAGTGGTAGTTCTTCTTTCTTCCTCGATCAAAACATTCGCCCACGTAAGCCATGGCCAGTAGCCAGATGAAGAGGAACTGGTCCGATCTCCCGGCCGACCCACTTCGTAAGATCACCGACTATTTGCTGGAGAAAGAGGAGTACGTCAACACCTATGCTGCTTGTCAGGAAGTCTGCACTGATTGGCGCCGCACTTTAAAGGTGCCCGAATTCCATCTCAACAACTGGATCATGATAGATCACACACTTCTAGACGTTGGCGACTTCACCTTCCTCAACCTCACCACTAGTCGTTGCTTCAGGACAAATCTAATGGACGTCCATCGCAGGTTCACATTCACATTCGATATTTATTGGTATTTTCCATTGTAAACATCTTAGTGCTAACTGATGCCCTATTCATCCAAAAGATTCTACTTCGTCGATGTTTCTCGTGGTGTCATCGTGCTTGCTCAGAGGGTGGAGCCGTACCAGATTTGGCTTCTGAACCCAATCACTGATAAGTCTAACACTGAGTTTCAAGCACACATACCATCTGATCCTCTGCAATCTGTCGTCGTGACAAAGTCCCCGACGATGGTGTTCGTTTGCACCAATTATCCAGATCGTATTGCATGGGCTGTTGAGAGCACCCCAATGGGGCAAATCAATGAATCATTTGGAGAAGGATTGTATTTGCCACCTCCTTCTATGCTTCTCGACTGCATGAAGACATTCTGAGGAGAAGTATATGCATTACTTGAGAATGGAGACATCTTGTCGACCAACATCAAGTTAGAGCAGCGTGCGAGCACTGTCACGATGGCCAAAATAATTTCGGCCCCAGTCTTTGAACAGGTACGTGGAACTTACAAATTTTACCTTGTGGAGTCAGATGGTGATCTGCTTCTTGTGTTGAACGGGGATTTCGCCAAAGGGCAAGCGGTGTTGTACCGGGTGGACACGGAGAACCTGTGGGGCCCCTGGATGAATCCTCCGAGAATCCCTGTTATGCATACAACCACGATCCCATGATCAGTTAGTCGTGGAACATAACCGACATTTATCATTACAACATCCGAGATATACCAAAATACAAGACTTACATAAATGCCTTTATGGCTATACCATCTTCAGCAGCGGAACATCATCACGCGCAGAGCCCAATCATGCCTCAACCTACAGGCAACTGACTGGGAGAACGTCCTAGCTAGCATAGTCGTCCACTTCACCTTCGTCTTGATATCTGACCATGTGAATAGCCAGGGACAATGCTAGTGAGTACATTGAATGTACTCACAAACCACCTTACGAGAATAGTAATAACAAGGGGATATGCAATATCGCTGGGGTAGTAGGAAGGCTCCAAGAGAGGTTCTTTTCTCAAATAGTTTCTCTTGTAGATATAGCATCTACATATCTTTGTTGAAAACTTTTGTAAAACCATTTTGGAAACCGTTTTGAAAAGTTTTGGAAAACATTAGGACTGGGTCACCCATTTGTTTCCTTCTCCCGGTCGTCCCACGACCAAACTCCTTCCATCCCTTTCTGACCATCCCATGGTCAAAACAGGGATCCTTTCCGACCATCCCATGGTCAAAACATTTCCAAAGCAATTTTCTTTCCAAAATCCTTTTTGAAAACAAAACCCGCACCGCTCTACAGCAACCTTCCCAACCGTCCATGATCGTGGACGTGGCTATTCGAATAGATTTACACTCTGTAGAGGTTGTACACTTTACCTACACCATCCGGGTACACTACCCTGATCTTCACCGATCGTGGGTCGAGTAACCGATCAAGACTCTCCGGATGCCCACTCCAATATAAGTGCCTACCCTATGAGTGTTAATCCCCTCAAAACCGGGACGTCGAGCGAGGACCAACCGGAGCGCCTAGTGCACGTCCCATGTGCGCACTTTCAATGAGGGGCTCATAGTAACGCATGGAGGCCTGCCGACCCTTTGTTCCTTCTCCAGGTCGATGTCTTACATGGACCTATATCGGAGAAGGCCCACCCTCCAGGGATCCCCGATCCCCTGTAGTTGTTGCGAGGCAGCTCATACCAGAATAGGAAGACTTCAAATCCAGCCCTGTCCCATTCCAGAGTAATGTGGTTGCATGGGTTAATTATTCTAGCAAAACTGCAGAGAACCAGGTGCGTTTTCGTAAACCCTTTTTCCTCTGGTTTTTCTCCAGCATTTTGTAAAACAAAATCTTCTTCTTTTGCAACACCTCTTGGAGAGGTCCCACCTCACCAAGGTTTTCTCATAAAACATTTGGTAAAACCTTTTTCTAGGGTCTTCCCATCCGCTAGTTTTTGCTTCGGCTAAAACGGGGTCTCCAAAGGGTTATGGTGATATACACCATCTATCCTACTAGGGGCAAGTAGGTAACACCAAGGGGGCTGTACTTAATAGTACAAAGGTATAATGGTTCGGAGGAGCCAAACCACTACCATATATATATGTCAACATAAAGTAAAACCATGTAGTTTTGATAAAACAATAAGTAAAACATGCATAAGTAAATCAGTAGGACGAGGCTTATGAGCAAGAAGGTGGCTTGCCTGTGATCAGCAGTATGGCATAAATGTCCTTGGAATTCTTCTGTAGATACCCCAGAATACCAATATCAATAATAAATACCCCTTCTTCTGCTCTCCGATTTCATCGCAACTATCGTCGTCCCGACAACACATGCAAGCAAACCAAGCCACAATCAACACTAGGCATTCAAGAACCAATACATAGAGAAAACAATTGAATATTACCGAATTAAGATTCAGATGGTTTTGAGATGATTGGAAATAGGAGATTGAGATGGCCTTGGAGAAGGGGATGAAAATCCCTTAGGATTTCTAGTGTAGAAACTACCTAAGCGATGGATTTTTGAGCAAGACCATATTCTGTAGGGTACCAATGTAAAACCATGATACCAACAGATAGGTATTGATAAGATGAAACCAACAAAAGTGGTTTCACTATTTTATCAATTTTTTTGGAATACTTATGAATATTCTAGTGCAAAAGGGTCTAGTTTAAGGAAATAATTCAGCAGAAAAGTTCTGGAGCTCCAAAAATTATTTCCTTGTATGGTTCAGTAGGGTTTGATGTACTTGTTCACCGAGAGTTGGAGTCAGGTCAATACAATTAACAGAATGCCCTCTGGAAATTCCCAAAGGCTGTTTTGTATGATTCTTCTTTTATTTACCAGATTAAATCTACAGGAGATATTGAGTTGGATCCAAGGGAATGTGATAGGCATGTCCAATACCTTTCTGTAGGAATTGGATTCACCCTTTTTGGAGTTGTCAAACTCTTGGAGTGATTTATTTAGTGAAAATACCCCTTTCAGAAATATTTAAATCACTAAAAATTATCCAGATGTCAATAAATTGTGAGCTGCTGGGGTTTGGTAGATAAGGGTTCTGGTGTATACTGGGAGGTGGAATCAGGTCCATACCTCACTTAGTTAGACCTGGGGAATTTATATAAGACAGAAAGTTGTCAGTTTTATTAATTTTCCTAAAGGCAGAATACAACTCACCTTCGGATGAGACCTGTGCTGGAGAAGAGGTATTTCAAATACCTTCTAGTGGGTCTTGGTTTCACCCCAAATGGATAAGGCTAGCTCTCAGAGGAATTAATTTGGTGTACGAGATACATTTTAGCAGATTAATTACCAGTAATTAAAGAAAATTAATTTGACCATGGGGTTGCCTCTGCATGTTTGAGAAAACATCAGAGAACCGACAGAAATTTAGATCTGGTCAATTTGACATGATTTATATTTTTGTTTGGATTTAAACCAAACAGCCATTTAGAAGATCTGGTGGAAAAACAAAAGAAAAGGGCAAACTAGGTGGGGTGGGCTTGATGTGTGCGAGTAAGTGGGCCACCGAGCCAATTTCGGCCCAGCAGACGAGGGGGTCGCTGGTGGGAGGGAGATTTGAATCCCGCGGGGCGGGGCCCAGGGGTCAGCGAGGGCGGTGGGGTGAAGCAGTATGGGGGGCTCCTGGCCGTTCGATTAGATAGGGGATCGACGGCTGGGAGCTCACCTGAGGCACGTAGGCCGGCGGGGAAGGTGACGAGGCGACGCGGTGGTCCACTACGAGCCCGGGGAGGGGCGATAGGGGTAGGATCTACCTCGACAGAGGCTTCACGCGACGACGACGGCGACGCACGCTCGGCAGAACTCCGGTGCCGCTGCTGGAGGGCCTGCATGTCGAAGAGGAGTACTGGGAAGGTTAGGGTTGGCTCCTAGGAGGTTAAGAGCGCCATTGCAAGGAGAAAAGGAGCAGGAGGGATATCACCAAGTTAAGTTCTTGGAGTAGACCGAGAGGAGGCTATCTCCTTCTCTAGGCCAGGGGAGATGCTGTGAGGAGCTCTGGAGCTTGGGGGAGGTGGATCTGGTGTGAGGGATTGAAGTGAGGCCACATGCAGGTGGAGGGGAGAAGGGGAGAAGGTGCTGTCAGCTCAAGCTCAAAAATGTCCAAGGAGGGTGGTTCTCCTTCTTGTGGCTAGAGGAGAGGAGAGGAAGGGATGGGGAGCTCAGGGAAGGTGAGTGAGGTGGAGAGGGGCAAATGAGGGTCAGGGGCGAGCTGGGGTGTCCTCTGTCCATATATACTAGGGAGGAGAGGTAGATGGGGTAATTTACCCATTTGGACATGGTTTAGAGGGAGGGCTGGCCAAGGATTATGATGGTCATTTTGGGCGTGCTGGATCAGAGAGGGAGGGAGAGCTGCTGTGGTAATTAATTAGATTAGATCTTTGTAAGATCTTGGTTGTCTCTCTCTCCTTCTACTAGTACAAGGGAAAATGGGTAATTGTTGGGTGGTGCTATAGTGGTGGTCGGCCAGTGTGGTGTCCTCGTGCTAAGGATGAGCTTTGATCAAGCTTTGGGTAAATTTGGAAGTGGTTTAGACTAGTGGTTTACTAGTTTGCCAAAATTGATCCAATGGTGGGTTGTGAAGGAAGTCATTGCATTGGACCAGAGGGGAAAATGGTACTGGTGAGTAGAGGAGGTAAAGTTAGACTCCTAGGATTTATTTGGGGTTTTTATGTGGAGTTCAAGTCCACCTAAATCCAATTACTCAAAAGGGACAGAAGTGATTTCTAGAGGATCACTTGGTATTTTTACATTGTACAAGGGTGTATTTCGATATAGAAGGGTCCCAAATGTGAATACACACTTAGGGGAATTTTCCCAAGATTTATTGGGGATTAAATGTATTTAAAACAATTATTATTCCAATTCATCCATTTAAGAAAATGGGCAAAAAGAAGTAATAAAGCTTCTCAAAAATATTTACTTTTGAGATGGAAAGGTAGGGTATGATTTGTGGGACTCACATGAGCCAAAATTTGGGGAAGTGATTTGGTAAAAACCATACTTTCCTTTAGGTAGGGAGTTTTGGAGATTTTGACCATTTAAGAATTTAAATAGTTTTAGGGCCACAATAATTATGGATCAAATTTGATAAATACTGAGGATCAATGTAGATGAGATAAACAAGGTGTAGCAAGCAGTTGCAACCTTGTGGAATGAAATTCCAACTTGGAAAGAATGGAAAACAGAGAGTTGATGATCTAGAGTGGTGTTATTTTTATACCACCAAAACATGCTTGCATCTTGGGGCTTAGAGCTCACCTTGGTGCAAGGGATAGATGGATAGGTAGACCAAGTCATATAGATGAACATGGCAGGAGGAGTTTGAATTAATAGCACTCGGGCTGATCTAGAATTGATGGCAAACTTTGTTGATATTAAGGCTACCATGAAATATGGGTCATGATGCCTTATAAACCATGTGGGTTTAATCAGTACAGAGATCCACTTGGGACAAGTGAAGTCGGTTCTGATAGACATCAATGAATAGATCACAACCATGCAGAGAGTTGGTCCATAGGAGGTTAGATGAGAGTGTGAGCTTCTAGCAAAGTAGGCATGATGACTAGTTTTGCAGGAAATGTTATTTTCTTGTCTGAAAAACCATGATGGATCAGTGGGTTGGAGGAGCATCTATCCAAGGGCCAATGTGGGCCTTGGTATTCCTTAGGATGGTTAAAAAGGTGGTTCAGATGTATTTCCAAAAATTCACATGGTTTGAGAAAAGGAGGCATTAAAAAAGGTGATGTTAGAACTGTTTCTAGACTTGGCCAAATTTGGCAGTTTTGAGGAATTTGGCTAGAGTATGAGAGGGAATGTTCTTGGAGGAGTTGCAAGGTATCAGACCTTTAACAAGTGGTTGATATGTAAGTGTAGAGTGAGTAGGAGAGGTCCATGCTTGATATTGGTCTTCATGGACTTGGGAACATCTAGAATGGAGATCCTCATAATAGATCTGGTTGAGGGTTTTAGATGATCACCTAGTGGCTAGGGATCATAACAAGGTTTGCTTTCTTGCTTAGGGATTGATGATTGGGAAACATCTAGGTCCTAGTTATGAGCTTCTAAGGTAGCTCATTCTACTTCCTAAGCAAATAAATCAATCAGCAGATCAAGGCAACTCATCAGACAACAGATCAAGGCAACTCATCTTATCAACAAAACAACTACTCTAGGGTTACCTTCAAGCCTAGCTTGGGGTAAGGTTGGGGCATTTTGAAGAGGTTGAGTTTTGAATAAGGTGAGAGTCCTTGGTAGCTCTACCAAGAGTAAAATTCAATGCTTTGAAAGGAGGTTTTGGTAAACCTAGAGGTAAGATTAGTTGAGTGTTCTATCTTGAAAACATAAGGAGATTATATTATATATCTCTCCATAGTTTTGTTAATAGAAACTACCAAAAATAGTTTTGGGTTACATAGGCATCTTGGCTCATGTTTTGAAATTCTAGATCATTTGAGAATATGGAATTTAAGCCAAGACTGTTTTGGGAAGTAGTTTTTGTCAACTGGGTTTAAGGTATGGAGTATATCATCTAATACACATTCTCATGCACAACCATATCCAAACAACAAGAAAACACTTCAGCATTAAACACGAAAAAGTTTTTGTTCCCCCTGATTTTTGCTTTCTGAACAACTAATCAGGGTTGCCAAAATTGGGATGTTACAGAACCGCTCTCTCGAGGTTGTCGGTGACATTGGAAGTCGTGCCCTCTTTGTTGATTACAGTCGGTCTATCTCCATTGACACCAGGTTACACCCCACAGTCAAACCCGGTTGCATATACTACATCAATTATATCAGACTGTATGATCATCAGGTTCAAGCCTGGGAAGAGGAACCAACAATGACGTATGGCTTAAGTGTGGAACATATACCGAGGCCTTACCCTCTAGACGAGATCTGACAGCACATTGCAGACGGAGAGAGTTCTCTGAATGTGTGTTGCAGCACGCGGGAGCCGCCGCCGACAAAATATATAGGGGAGAATGAATCCTATATTCATCCTAGGTTATTTGCTAGCATTTTCAGGTCTATTTTTCGAAGTAGAAATTTGTACTGTATTTATATTATTTCGATGAGCAATATGCGTATTAACTTTCAGATAAAATTGTAATGTATTTAAATTTAGTACTTCGAGAATTCAAAGTATTTATTTTTAGTAGCTTCTTTCAGAATTCTCTGTGTTCGACATGGGCATCAACTCAGCGCCGGAATTCTGGTCCCACATGGAAAATTGCACAAAAATGTGTTGGTGGGCGGCACCACCCCTCAAACCTGGGATGCGCACCGTCTAAGGTGGAGGGGGCAGGCCCGCTAGTCAGAAAACATGCCACGTCGGCATCCCCTGTTTTTGTGCCCTTTAAAAAAATAAAACACGCCACGTCGTTATCCCCTATTTCTGATGGTGTTGCTACACTCGACGGTACATGGTGGCATATAAATAATATCGTATAAACTTAAGGGCATAATCATCAACATTTCTAAAATGAAACTCGGTCCCGTCTCCTACATGTCCTTGTACATTGCCTGATGAGGTGGATAGCCACGACCGATCTTTTTAATACGTTCGCACTCTTATGCTGAGAAGGGAAATAAAGATTGAGTTGTTAATGCAACGTGTGTCGAATTATTACCGTCTAAGGAAATGGGAAATGGTTATTTTCACGCGTGCCCATAGTCCAAACCTACTATCAGTCTTTCACTCCCCTTCTTCGACTAACCACAGTTCACCTTGCGCAGCTCCTCCGCGCCGCACCAACTAGGGTAACATGGCCCTGCCTAAGCCACCGCCGCCACGACAGCCGCCGAAACTGGGGTATATAGCCCCTCTAAGGCAGGCCATGAAGCTCTACTTCAAGGTCGGTCTCCCATTGCCCTGCCAGGCGGATGATTTCCCTGAATGTGCCGAATCGGCCACGACGGCGACTGCGCCGGTGCCGGCGCCAGATGCAGCAAGCAGGGCCAAGAGAGCGATGTGGAGAAATCGCATGGCGGCATTACGGCATGCTCTAGGAAGTGGGAACAAGGTATGTATCAAATCATTCATGAGAGCATGCCGCCGCCAAGGGTACACACCCTCGAACAGGGCAGCAAGGTCTAGGAACTCTCGCATCCACGCTTCGGCGATGACTACCTTACCTCAGTGGGGTAGGCTGGGAGCACACCGTCTGCAGCAAAGACGCTCCATCCTACGCACCATCGAAGGCCGTACCGTGGCGGCGACCAAGCGTCTACAGTAAGCATGCTGGATTGTTCGACAACCGGAGCCGGCGGCGGGCATCAGCTCAACTCCGGAATTCAGGTTCGAGTTCACACGGACCTACGATCCCGAGAAGGAGATGTCAAATTTCAGTTTCGAAGAAATCATTGCGGCGGCACGGATGGTCCAACTGAACCGGGACTGGCGCACGCAAATCGCTCGTGCATGAACGATGCAGATTTCTTGTAGTTTGGCGGGAAGGCAATAGATAAGTTTGGATAAAATGATCAAAGAACTTATGTCCTCTCAAGACAATTGGCCAGCCAACTTTTCTGGTGGAGATATGTAGTTTCTTCAGTGTAGAATAGTTAAGTTCAGACTGAAGAATGGATTTTGTAGATGGAATGCTGACGAATTGTGCTATAAATTAGTAGGAAGTTTAGCCCACTTTTGTACAGGTATAAGACCCTTTTGTATGGAAGTACTACTGTTGTAAGCAAATACTATCAAGTACATATTTCCTTCAATTACTAGTCGTGGTTTAATCCAGTTAACTGGCATCTTTTTATCCTAGACTACAGATTTTGTGTCTGCTGTATGTGCTGTAAACTATTTTTTCATTTGTCTTGTGTTGCCTGCAAAATGGTCCTGCAGTTCAACGTGTTACAAATGTAGCTACCTTGTACTTGAAGAGGATATGGACTATATTTTCCTGCCATCCACAGAATTGAATTTTCTCATTGCTAGACCACCCTCTTTTCATGAGAATGTCCTTGGTTATTCACAGAAATTATAAAGCACGGTGTTCAACTACATCGATTCAAACTATTACACACACACTACATCAAATTCATTACCCACACATACTGCATCGATTCAAACTATTACCCACACATACTACTTCAAACTATTACACACACGTACTACATCGATTCAAACTATTACACAGTTTTAGTCGATGCTAACTTCCTGCTACGCTCTCCATACTATAAATTCATTAGCCACACATACCACAGAAATTCACTAGAGCTTTGTATTCACTCGAGGGAAATCAGAACCCCCAGCTCGTCCAAGCCCGGTCCCCCCATCGAAACTGTGTGCCTCGTCGCGAAACGGTGGCGGTCCTGTTCCATCGATCCTTCCAGGCCAACACTACAGGCGACGAGGGAGCTTTCTAGCAGCCTCTTCGGGGCCCTGAATGTCATGTACCGGTTCCACAACCTCCTCCAGGTGGATGATGACCGGGTGCTTCCAGCAAAGCTGTCACCCTGCCCTGCTTGGAATCTAAACCTCGTACATCTTAGGAACGGCGTCACGATCTTTCAGCCACGCCTTTACCTCGATGACCCATCTGTTCCTCGGTGGCACGATTTCCACCAGCTCGCCGCCAAGGCTACTGACGACCTGCTTGAGGGCCTCCGGCTCCCAAGCATCCAATGGGAGGCCATCAAAGCCGAGTTTGGAGAAGAAACGAAGCTACCCCAAGCGATCGTCCCACCCACATGTGTGATCCAACGCATGAAGCTCATTTTCTCCCCGCAGCACTCGAAAGAACGGGAAGAATGCAGAACACGCTCGGTGTCTGAGCTGTGCTCGAACCGAGCAAAAAAATCGAATGGCGGCGCGCATACCTCAATGTTGACCTCATTTCGTCTGATCCCAAAACGAGACCTAAAAGCCGATAGCAACTCTACCGGCGACACGGCGGGACAGACGCCCAACACGGTGGCCATGAGAGCGTGGTCGTCGAACTGCTATGCCAGGGCTACCATGCCTGGGGTGCGCGGCAGCACGCAACTTCCCGAGGCCGGTCGCCGGCCTAGATCGCCCGACGGGACACGCTCCGCGGTGCGAGAAGGAGTAGCCAGAGGCGAGATATTCGTCCAGGGACGTGAAGCTCTGATACGGCGGATGATGCAACAACGACGACTGCGAGCTTCGATTAGAGGCATGGGAGGTTGACCGGACATGGCGGGGACGCAAATTAGAGCAAGTGTGAGCTCCGATATGAGACGAGCAGCCGGAGCTGAGCAAATATTATGGGGAGGGGAGTAGGGGAGAAGACCAGAGCAGAGCAAAGAAATAGATCTGGTCCACTCATGGATCTGGGCCACGCAGGGGTAAGCTAGTCCACGACCGCAAAATATAACGGGGAATACTAACATGGCGGGCCAAGAAGAGTTGACCTAACGGCGGTATTTGAGTTCAACCTTTTTTCGTCTAGTTCAAACGACCGTTTGGCCGTTAGATTTGTATTCACCCCCATTTGGCCCTTCTGGAGAATTGGCGAATCTACTATGGCCCTCCGCGCGATTGATGGCAACTCGGATACCGCGGTGCGCTCACCCACCAAGTTTGGTACCGCAAACGAACATTCCCGTCCACCATACCTACCTATTAGCATTTTTCTATTCCAAGTAAATTCATGTTTTTATCTACCTTCCAAATTAAACTTGTTATGTGAAAATTAGTGATTAAAGCTCTCACGAACTTGATGGCACACTTTACTTTCTTGCAATTAATAAACTTGAACCATTGTGTCCATCTTTGTTGCGTATATGCTTGCGCTTTATAAGTTGAAGTTAGCAAAACCATGGGGAACGCTTTCAACATTGCACTAGTATTTTGTACCTCGTTGATATCATGATTCTTTTGCTTATGGATCCCGGCGATGTGAAATAAAAGGGGAACTTGTAAGATCATGGAGTTTATATGTGTGTTAGAGAAACGCCTGGGCCGCTAGCCTAAGCCATGCCTAATCATGGTGGAAACTTGCAGCATAACCATAATGAGCACTCTATGAAGCATCCTCAATAAAAACCTATGCAAATAGCAAATAAAAAGATCGCTGAGATACTCATTGTCTGCTTGCCTTGTAATTTTCATTATGGGATAACTCCTATATCATGTGCAAGGGGTACCCCATTGGCGGTTCTCTATGATACATATGTATTTACAATGACAAGAGCTTACTTGTGACTGAAGTTGAGTAGCATGAGGTTCGGTACTCGTAAGTAAGGGGCATGAGATTTCAACTTATAACTTGTCAAGCATATCCTCTTAGTTGTGTCACTTTAACCTTAATCACCTAAATATGCTTATGATAGGGGAAATGAGAGATGAAAGCTAATAAGTTCCATAATTGTTGGAAACTTGAATTCCCTGCGTCCCTCTAGGAAGGGCCTTTTTTTACCTTTTTAGTTGAGTCAGTAAACCTATTCCCTTCTACCTCAGCAAGTATTTTGAGTTGTTGTGTTTCATTCATTCATATGATGATTTATTCAATCATGTTTCTTATGTCCTTGTTTTGCACTTTACTCTTATCTTAGTGTCTACTACTTTGAAAGCTATCATTGAAAACCAGTTATGTGTGAACTCCAGCAAATTGTCAACTTTTCTTCGACTGAGAGCTAAGTTTGCCATTACCAATTATGATTTACTTTATGTATCTTTATTGTGTTTCCTTTACTTATTGCAAGTTAAGTTATATAGTAGTGAGTTGTCTTATATTATGACTTATGTATTGATGAATGTGATGCTTCTTGTCCGTATTCTTTTATCGACTCTTCACTCCATAAACCTGAGGTCATGTTTATTGAGTTCAGTTTCGCTTGGGGACAAGCGAAGTCTAAGCTTGGGGGGAGTTGATACGTCCACTTTGCATCACTATTCTATATCATAATTTACTTTATTCATTGATATATTTCATATTAAGAGATGATACTTATGTAATTTCATCTGTTTTTTGCATGGTTGATGACTTTTGGAGCATGTACCACTATAGTCAGGATTCTGATGGAAAAGGTGCTGTTTGGAGGCACAACTCGCGAAGATCATAAAATTCGGGAAAATACATGGAAAATCCTATTTTTCCAGAAGACGAAGAAAGCCAGAAGGGGAAGCGGAGATGGGCCACAATGGGCCCACACCACCCCCTGGTGCAGGCCACCCTAGGCCGCGCCACCAGGTGGTGTGGCCGCCCTGGTCCACCCCTGGCTCTCCCCTCTAGCATATATTATCCTCTCCAAACCCTAAGACTCGGGGAGCGACCACAGAAAGATTCCATCGCCTCTGTGGGCAGAAAACACCGAGAGAGAAAGATCTCTCCGGCAGACAGAATTCTGCCAGGGGAATTCCTCCCGGAGAGGGGAGATCATCGAGCTGGACTTCATCAGGATTATCATCATCATCATCACCACCATCATCACCACCTCATACCACTGTAACAATTGGGTTGAATCTTGCATAGTTCTTAGGGGAAACTTTCCCGGTGTTGATTACTCCTTGTAGTTGATGCTATTGAGTGAACCGTTGAATTATTGTTTATGTTCAGATTGTTATACATCATTATTTCATCTCTGATCATGATCCATATGATGTCTTGTGAGTAGTTCGTTTTGTTCTTGAGGACATGTGAGAAGTCATGTTGTTAGTAGTGGAATTGTGTTGAGAAAGATGCAATAGTTTGATATTTAAGTTGTGGTGTAATTCTTCTAGTGGTGTCATGTGAACATCGACTATACGACACTTGACCTATATGGGCCTAGGGGAATGCATTGTGTATTTGGCTACTAATCGTAGGGGTTGCCGGAGTGTCAGAAACCTGAACCCCCGTTAGGAAACCATTGAAGAAGGGATGTCAGGGTCTTAGAGTTTAAAGTTGTGGTTAGGTTTCTACCTTAATTACTTTCTTGTACTTGCGGATGCTTGCAAGGGGTATAATCACAAGTATGTATTAGTCCTAGGAAGGTCGTACATTAACACAGGTTCACACACACAACACTTAGCAAACTAAAGAAGATTAATCAACTATATGAAGCGAAAGCACTTGCTGACATTCACGTGTGTCCTCGAGAACGTTTGATCATCTTAAGTAATACAACCGGCTTGTCCTTTGCTGAAGAAAGGATTGGGCCACTTGCGACATTTATTCTTATTGTATTTTATTTACTCGTATTTTATTTACCTGCATTATCAAATACCCCTAAAAATCTGTTTGCTAAGTATTAACAGAGAATTCCTGCTCCTAGCCTCTCGTCGGCACCTTCTGCTCCTTGTTGGGTTCGACACTCTTACTTATCGAAAATACTGCGATACACCCCCTATACTTGTGGGTCATCAATCTCCATGGCGATGCACTTGGTTGTATCAGACCTTTCCCCAACATGTCATCAAGTTGCTTCTTTAGCTCCACTAATTCAGCGGGGTTCATACTATAGGGTCTCTGAGCTATGGGTCCGGTTCTAGGAACTAGTTCAATGATAAACTCAATATCCCGATCTGGGGGCATACCGGGTAATTCATCTAGTAACACACCGGAGTATTCACAGACTACTCTGACTTGGTCTATGGTGCATTGGGCTAAACTCTTGTTGCATTTGAATTGACGGGGTAGCATCTCAGATACATGCTCTGCTGATACTCCGGTGCTACTGGTCATGGTTATGGCTTTCTTGGCACAATCGATTAAGCCTTGATGTTTCGACATCCAATCCATTCCTAGTACTACTTCCAAACCTTTGGTTCCAAGTACTACTAGATTGGCATAAAAATCTATCCCATGTATTTTGGTAGGCACGGCCTTGCAAATTTTTCTAGCTTTGGTGGTTAACCCAGGTATTTGAACTATCATAACATGCTTCAAATTTGTTGGTTGAATCTTACTAGTGCATGCAAATTCTTCGGTAACAAACGAGTGTGATGCTCCAGGATCAAACAACACTCTTGCAAGTACTGAGTTAACAGAAAATATACCTAGCACAACATATGGCGCTTACTGGGCTTCCTCCGCATTCATGTGGAATAGACGGCTGGTACGGTTGTGCAGGTTTCCTAGGGCAAACCTCTTTCCAGGATGGACACGGCGTTGCTGTTGGGCAGGTGTAGTGACATTGGTGGCTGCAGCAAGTTTCTTGGGGCACTCATTGGAGTAGTGACCCGTGACTCCACATTCAAAGCAGGTTATCATGGACTTGTCCTTCCCTACAACAGGCACAACATTGCTTCTAGTCCTTGGGGCAGTATTGTTGTTGTTGTTGGACCTTGGCGGTGCACGGTTGATGTTATGGGTGTTTCCGGGGTTGTTGTTGTGGCCTCCAGGCCTCAGGTTTCCTCCGCCACAATTGGGATAGTTCAGACGGGACATAGGGGGTCTATTGTTCCTTGGTGCAAATCCTGCAGACGGGTTGGGGCGGTACTTCGGGGTATGGTGGGGTCGAGGTTGGTGCGTCATATGAGGCTTGCGGTTCTCACTGGCTTGGTTGATCTTTCCTTCCATCTGGATAGCAGAATCCACTAAAGCTTCTAGGTCATCAAAGGGAATGTTGACTAACACTATATGCATCTCATCATGCAGACCATTCAGGAATCTCTCCTTCTTGTTTGCTTCTGTGTCAATCTCATTAGGGGCATACCTGGCCAGAGATAGAAATTTGTCACAGTATTCTACCATAGTCATCCTTCCGTGCTTCAATTCCCTGAATTCATCCCTCATCCTCTTGATCAAACCAGGGGCACATGGGTCCTGCTGAACTTGAGCTTGAATTCGTCCCAAGTCATCATATGTCCTCTGTTCATTGCACGGGTGCTATTCCACCCATGATCTTGCATAACCTGCCAGATAGTGGGTGGCAAACAGTACTTTTCTGCAGCATCTACTCCTACAACTTCTAGGTTGTTCTCCATTGTTTATAGCCAGTCATCAGCATCTAAGGGCTCTTCAGATTTGCTAAACATAGGAAGGTTGGTGGTTTGAAAGTTCTTGAGCTTAGATCCATGGTGATCCTGGTTTCCATGGACTTGGTTGTTGTGTGCCATCTGGGCGATCTGTTGAAGAGTGGCTAGATTGGCTTGATGCTCGGCTCTACCGGCTTCACGATCTAATACTAACATTTGCAGAATCTGAAGCATTGGATCTTGGGATGAGCTGCTTCCACCGGGGTTTCCGTGAGTCATCTAAAGATTGAGATAGATCATAAGACAAGAGGGAAATTTTCTATGGCTTATGTGTTTTGTTAAAAAGATTTAAACTTGAGTATTGCTAAGGTTTGAAAACCGCAACTCATTTTCATTCATTCATTCCAAGCAACATAGTACAAACCACACACCACGACTACTAAGCAGATGGTTTTAAGAACCATTCTGTCAAGCTACGATACATCGGGACTAGATACAAACTCACACCTACGATACTGCTCAGGTGCGACTACTCCTCATCGGAATTGGGGGTTTCTTCATCATCTATGAAGTTTGTGTCATCCTCGTCGGTGTGGAACTCCATGGCGATGTCCTCCAGGTAGTCATCATCATCACTAAGGTAAGAGTGGATATCCCCACAAATATCTTCACCTTCTTATTCCTTCTCCTCAAGCTGAATCTGCTGGTCATGGACGGTCTCTTCGAGGGTGGCCACCTTCTGGCGAAGACGAGCAATGATGTGGTCCTTCTTGTCATGCTGGCGACAAAGTGACTTTGCTCCTTAGTGAGGATGGCGAGGGTTTGTTTCCTCTCGGCTGCAACAACATGATTCTGGTTGGAGTAGGCACGGGCGTTGTCCAACTCCTTTTGTGTCTCGTGCAACATGAAGTCAAGGTGATCCACGTGATGCCTCAGCTCCGGATGTCCTGGCATGGCCAAGGGCTGTCCCATAGAGTCACGTCTTGCATAGTGGGCGAAGCGGGTGCCATCGATCTGGTTGATGTTCTGCGCACACATACGGGCAAGTGCCTCCTGCATTGCCCTACCTAGTCCATCCAGCCAGTTGTTATCCCTCAAGCTTAACTGTATCTTCTCCGAGCTGGGTGGCTCCATATTGCCTCTCAGATCAGCCACAATCAACCACTGCAGTTCTCCTCCTAGCTGATCATTGAGTTGCGCTCCGAAGAACTCGGGGTGCGGGCATTCCAGAAGATCTGCTAGCTGGCTTGAGTCCCTCTCGAATACGATCTCTCCTCCGTTGCCCAGCTGGTAGAACTTGCTGTACTTGACTTCCATCTATAAGCAAATAGGATGAGTAAGTTAGTGAGGTGATCAAGTGTGTCAAATTTTATGTAGCATTGTAAGAATTTTGAGGAACATGTGAACTGCTTTTTGAAAGAATCTCACGGATAAGTGGGAATTGGTTTTTGTAAATACTCATTGTCTTTGTTTTGAAACTAAGTTTTTCAGACGTCCATTCTAACTAGGGTCTCTTATGGTTAGGATTGCTCTAATACCAACTTGTAAACACCCGGATTTTTAAGTCTAGATGCCTGTTATGCCGTACATCACAATCCTAGGATTACCATTTTCGCGAGACATGAAAGAATTGGTACCACAGTACATCATCCATTACAAACCATGATAGTCTTACAAATAGTTGATCTCATGATCAAGTCTTAAAACACATCAAAGCATCGGAAATAAAAGTAGTAGACTCCATCTTCATTGTCACAGGCAATGCTGACAATGGGAGATGATCCTAGTTATCATAGACCTCCTGCTGTCCATCCTATGGGTAGTCCTCCTCATAGTCTGGCCATGGGAATAACCAAGGACAAAGCCATGAGTACTCTATAAGTACTCACAAAACTCTCACTAACACAAGTAAGGTAATACTAGTAGGAATCCTAAGCTCTAGTCTTGTTTGCAACAAGCCAATTTTATTTCATAAGTACTTAATAGTAAAGACTAATTTAGTTCTCTATATTACTCAAGTGGGAACCTAGTTTTCCTGTCCACAACAAGTCAAAGTCATAGTTCAAGTCACAAGTAATTTTGAAAACATCTTACACCAGAATAGTATGGCCACTACAACTGTCCATAACCACGGACACGGCTATTCGAATAGTTTGACACTCTAAAGAGGTGGTACACTTTCACCACAAAATTCGATACATCCATCAGGGATAACCCTAAATCATCAGACTTGGTATGCGGATAATCAATCCTAACCTTTCAATTACAAACCCTAGTATAGGCACCTCCCCTATGAGCTTGGCCTCCCAGCCATGGCCAATTGCCATCCCGGGAACTACATAGGTGGACATTCATATTTACGAGGTAGCCTCAGCTCAGCGTCTTTCTGCGAGGGCACCCATCCTAAGACATATAAACTTCCAATTAAGCCCTACCTAACTCGGGTATTGTGGTTATACGGTAAAATTGGAATGGTATCGCATCCGAACCCAACCATCAGTTTTTATCAAAGTCAAGTCACATGCCTCATTCAGTATCATCTCCAAATCATTGTGTTTCACAACACATGTCAAAACATTTCAATGGAATGGCTCATCATTCCAAGGTTTTCATAATCATTTTCTCCAAGTGTTCCCATCTAAAGTGATCATGTTTAGTTTGGCACTAGCCACTATTAATGAGGGTATCACTATTGAGGGGTTCTAATCAAGTGTAACTACCCAAGACTAGTTATATGCTCTTGAGGGTATCCATCCTATTTCCAGATAATCACAATTAATTAACTAGGTAAGAAACTTTGATAAAGGTAGAATAATAAAGCTTGGAAGTAAAACTTGGGATTGGTATAATCAAGGTTGCATAACCAAGCATGCCTAGTGCATCTTGCATAGGTTAGCTTGCATGGATGGCTTGCCTTGGTTGGTGCAGTTGTTAAAGTTCTCTTCTTCTTCTTCTTCTTCTTCTTCTTCTTCTTCTTCGTAGTACTCCTGCTCTTCGTACCCCCGATCGGTACTAGCGGTTATCAGTGAATACGAGGTACACAATCACCAAACAATACTTAGCTACTTCTATTTAGCACACAAGGGCTCACACTAGATAATCTAGCATCATCTCAATCACCACATGAAATATCGACATATTCTTATTTATCTTATTTTGGCAATGTAATTTCTACTCATTGAAAAATAGTTAAGATTTAATATCCTCCTATTAAAATATGGGATCATGTTGACACATGTCATCACCACATATTCCAATACTTGAGAATGTGATTTAAAAAGGTTGGCATTTATTACTAAGTTGAATATTACTAGTTAATAGTATTAAAATGACTAGAAATATCTATATAGCATTCTTTTAATACTAGTCCATGATAAAGGCATGTAAAACTAACTCTTTTTACATATTCAGATAGAGCATGGCAATTGTGATTTTTGAGAGTTGGAATGAACTCAAAAGCATTTATGGTTGATTTTAGAAAAATGTTTGAAGTTGGAAAAGTCTCAATATTGTTATTTTCACTATAGCTGATCTGTAATTCCAAATGGTTCGAATCCAACATGAGTGCGTAGGTATTTTCACTACCTTTCTAACAAAATTGGATTCATGCATTTTTCTTAAATAAATCTCTTTGAATTCAATTTTGAAATCACTAATAGAATAGGATTTTGAATTAAATGGAAATTCTATATTTGAATCTCTGGGCAAAGCGTGGGAATGCTAATGGGCCATCCCAACTACACAATGCACGCGTAGCGGGCTGCTCTCAGGCTGGTCCCACATGTCAGCGGCAGTGTCTAAGAGAAACGGTATTAGCTAATCTAAGCCGCGCGATTAGAAATCGATCAACAACTCTGGTTCATCTCCTCTATCGCAGTGAGCGCGCGAGATTCTAAACCTAGCGCTACGGTGGTGGTCGATGGGGGCTTACCAGGGCTACTGCTATGTCCTGAGATGGGGGTGAACGAGCTGGTAGACGATAGCAAGTCGAATGGTGGTTGCGGCAGCTC
Source organism: Avena sativa (assembly GCA_916181665.1). Lineage (NCBI taxonomy): Eukaryota > Viridiplantae > Streptophyta > Magnoliopsida > Poales > Poaceae > Avena > Avena sativa. The sequence continues at coordinate 277,119,672 of OV702292.1, forward strand.
CTAGGGTGGGTCCAATCAACAACTCATTTCCTTCACTACAACGGCGGGCTCCGGCGAAATTCCGACGATGTGGTGCTCGCCTTGCTCCAGGGAATGGTCAGGGGTGGTTCTAGGAGAGAGGGGAGATGAATGGTGTGTCTTTGGAGGCTGGGGGAGGGTCCTATTTATACACCGGCGAGAGGAGCAGTGTAACATGGCTTAGGCTCGTCGTCAACGTTGCTACATGGCGCTATCGGCATGGCGGAGGGCATAGGTCGACTGTAACATCCCAAATTCAGCAACCCTGATTAGTTGTCCAGAATGCAAAAATCAGGGGGAACAAAAACTTTTTCTTGTTCTTGAGTGCAGTGTTTGCTTGTTGTTTGTTTGTACTTGTGCATGTCAGAGTATGCCATATGATACTCCTTACCTTACCATCAGTTGACAAAAGCTATTTAACAAAACTATCCAGACTCTTTTGACATATTCTCAAATGTTCTGGCATTCCAAAACCGGAGCGAAGATGCTTATGTAACCAAAACTATTTTAGTAGCTTATATTGACAAAACTATGGAGAGATATATAGTATAACCTCCTTATGTTTTCAAGACAGAACCGTCAACTAATCTTATCTCTAGTCTTCCCAAAACACCTGTGTTAAGCTTTGAATTCTACCCTTGGTAGAGGTACCAAGGACTCTCATCTTACTCAAAAATCCAACCTCTTCAAAATTCCCCAACCTTACCTCAAGCTAGGCTTGATGGTAACCCCAGTAGTGGAGTTTCTTAGTTTATAAGATGAGTTGCCTTGATCTGCTATCTGATGAGTTGCCTTGATCTGTTGTCTGATGAGTTGCCTTGATCTGCTGTTAGACTTGTTTGCTTAGGAAGTAGTATGAGCTACTCTAGGATATCATCACTTAGGATCAAGATGTTTCCAAATCATCACCCCCTAAGCAAGAATACCAATCTGGTCATGATCCCTAGCTACGAGGTGATCATCTAAAACCCTTAACTAGATCATTTCTGAAGATTTCTATTCTCGAAGTTTCAATGTCAACAAATTCCAATATCAAGCATGGATCCCTTCTACTGAACCTACACTTCAACATCATCCACTTGATGATGCCTTGGTACTTTGCAACCCATCAAAATCATCACCACCCACATTCTAGTCAAAAACCATAAATCTGCCAAATTTGGCAAAGTCTGGAAAACTATTTCCAACATCACCTTTTTGAATGCCTCCCCTTCTCAACACTTGTGCATTTTTGGAAATGCATCTGAACCATCTGGTTAACCATCCTAAGGACTACCAAGGACCACTTTTTACCTTGGTTATATCAACCTCCAACCTACTTGTTCTTGATGGTTTTGCAGGCAAGAAAATAACATTTCCTGCAAATCCAGTCATCATGCCTACTTTGACAGAAGCTCACACCATCATCCAACCTTCTATGGAACAAACCTTTAAATGGTTGTGTTCTACTCATATAAGTCTATAAGTATCTACTTCACTTGTTCCAAGTGGATCTTTGTGTTTCGTAAACCCCCAAGGTTTTGAAGGCTAGTTGATAATCTGCTTTGGCAGGCTCATTTTATTCAAAGTTTGAAAGACTGTCTTGGTGAGCTCAAGCAGGATCAAGCTCAAAACCCTACACCATTGCAATATACATCACTTGGTATATCCATCCATCTATCCCATGCCCCAAGGGGAGATCTGAACTCCAATATACAACCATGTTTTGGTGGTATGAAATTAACACCACCCTAGATCCCTAATCTAGGGTACTCCACCAAAATCAACTTGGATTCTCCAATCACAAGGTTGCAAATGCTTGCTACACCTTGTCTACATCCTCTACCTAGATCATCAAAATTTATCAACAATTATCCATATTTATTATGACTCCAAATCTATTTAATTCCTTTAATAGACAAAATCTCAAAACCCCTTTTCCCATAGAAATTTTGGTTTTTGTTCAAAACACTTCCCCAACTTTTGGCTCATGTGAGTTCCACTTATCATACCCTACCTTCCAACTTCAAAAATAAATATTTTTGAGAAGCTTTATTATTTCTTTGTGCCCATTTTCTTAAATGGCTGAATTGGAGTAATAATTGTTTAAAATACTTCTATGCCCCAATAAATGTTGGGAAAATTCCCCCAAGTGTGCTTTCACATTTGGGACCCTCTCACACCAAAAACCAACCTGGTCCAATGTAAAAATATCAAATGACATTCTAGAAACCACTTCTGCCCTTTTTGAATAAATGGATTTATGAGGACTAAAACCCCTTATAAAGATCTCAAATAAATCCTAGGAGTCTACCTTGACCTGATCTACCTACTAGTACCATCTCCCCACTTTGTCCTATGCAAAATTCTAAACCTCCTTCACAATCTCTCTTGTGATCAAAATTTTGCAAACCACTTAAACTTGAACAAAACTAGGACCAAACCACCACCAAAGCTTGTCAAACACTCCTCCACAGCACATAACACTCCCCTGGTCATGAGCACTATAGCTCCAACCCAGCATTGCCCCTTTTACCCTTGGACTAGTAGAGAGAGAGAGACGACCCCAATCTTACAAGATTTGCCACATTTAATTACCACAGCAGCCCTACCCCTCTCTGCCCGACCAAATCCCCCTCTTGCCCCTACCAACCACCCTCTCGGCTAATCCCTGGCCAGCTCCATCCCTCCCCCATGTCCAAAGTGGACATTTCCACCATCTAGCTCCCCTCCTTGGTATAAAGGCCAGAGGCCACCCTAGCATGCCCCTGCCCCTCATTTGCTCCCTCTCCCACTCCACTTACCTCCCCTAGCTCCACTCTCCCTCCCATGCTCCGTGCTGCCCGAAAGAAGAAGAAGGAGGAGTCTCGGCCTCCTCAAGAAATCGAGCAAGGCTCCCTCATCTCCCTCCTTCTCCCTCTGCATGTCCCCTTGCAGTGACCCCCTCTTCCTCCTCTATCTAACCGTGGTCCTTTTCTTGCCTAGGACAGTCTCCTCCATCATTGTCGTCTAGTTCCGGCGAGGTAGCCCTCGACCTCTGTCGCGCGGGCTACTTCCCGGGGACCATCCCCGTGCTCACCGTCGTCCATCACGCTGCCCTGCCACCTCCCCGACCTCCCTCGAGCCCCCGGTGAGCTTCCCTGCCGCATTTCTCCCTCTGCTAGGGTTAGCTCCCGCCGCCGGGGTCGAGAGGGAGAGGACGAGCCAGGGCCGTCCATCGCGCTTTAAACGGACGGCCCTCGTACCTCCATACATGTTCTCCCTCCCACCCTCACTAGCAAACATGCCCCTCCCGTCAGGTTCGAAACCGCCTCCTCCCGCGCTGAGAGAAGCCGGGTGGGCCGGCTTCATTGCTGGGCGGCCCGCGGTCGCCAGATCCGGCCCACTGCGGCATTTCCTCTTTTTCTTTTTAGCCGATCTTTTTATTTCCAGAAAACTTCCTACTAGGATTAAATCCAAATAAAAATGGAAATCGCAATATTTTGTCCAGATCCAAATTTCTAAGGACTCCTTCATTTTTTGGGCAACATGCAGAACTGGTCTTGTGCCCAGATTATTTTTTATCATTTTTGGGCATTTAATCCACTAAAAGTTGTCCTCTCCACTAAGTACATTCCTCAGAGAGTTTTACATCTCCAATTGGGGAGAACCAAAGCTCTAATGGAAGGTATTTGATATATCTGTCATCCAACATAGGTCCTATGCCAAGGTGAACAGTAGTGTGCCCACAGCAAAAATAACAAAAACAGCCATTATTTGTATTAGGAATTTTCCCTAGGTCAAACCAAATGAGGTATTGACCTATTTCCAACTCCCAGTGTTGTGTATTATCAGTATCTATCAAACCCCAGTAGCTCATATTTTATTGAGCTCTGGTTGAAATTTAGTAAATTAAACTTGTCTATGTACCTCTTTTTCACGAAATAAATCACTCCAGGAGTTTGACAACTCCAAAAAGCGTGAACCCAATTCCTACAGAAAGGTATTTTAAATGCCTACCACTTGCCTTTGGATTAAACTCAAGAGCTTCTGTGTAATTAATCTGGTGAAAAAGAGAAAAACCATACATAATTGCCTTTAATGATTTATTAAGGGCATTCTTGGTAATTGTTTAGACTTGATTCCACCTCTAGGTGGTTCAGTACAACAAACACTACCAAACCACCCAAGGAAATAATTTTTTGGCCTCCATATAAATTCTGGTGAATTATTTCCTCAAACTAGAGTTTATTCCACTATAAAAAGCATAACTAGATCTAGGTAATTGATAATCTAGTGAAACCACTTGTGCTAGTTTTGTTTTGTCAAGACCTATCCGAGGATATCATTGTTGCACATTGGTACCTTACAGACCTCAGAACCCCCTCCAAGTTCATGGTATTTAGCCTTGACAACTATCTTCCAAAGGGAAAAACACCTCAATGGCAATCTAGTAATTCCCCTATTAATAGCCAACTTCTCCAAAACCTACTAAGTTAAGTAGAATTCAGTATGATTGTTTGCTGTATGGTTGGATTCATGTATGCCTTGTATTGATTGTGGTCTTGTCTGCTTGGATGTATACTCGATGACGGCGATAGTGTGAGCGTTTGACGACAAGAAGGAAGGGACTTCTTTTTATTTTTTTGGGTATTCTTGGTTATCAAAGGAATTACAGGGACTTATTGCTGATCACAGACAAGCCACCATTTCCCGAATTCTGATACTTCTCCTACTCTATTATTACCTGTTTTGTATCCTCTTTATAAATTGCATTATCTACCTGCATGTCTTGTTTTACAAATACTGCGCTTATAACTTGGCTCCTCCAAGTTATGCATTTGTGTCCCTCGTGGCACCACCCTGATGTACCTAACATTTTATCCCTTTAGACTGAGAGTATGGTGGTTAGCATTCTACCTCGTTGAAAACCCCCGGTTTTTGAGAAAATGAACTGTTTTGGGTTTTACCTACTACAAATGTTTCAAAACTGTTTGGTAAAACCCTTGGGAAGAGGCATCGTTCCTAGCGGATGTTTTAACTACAAAAGTGGTGATGATGAGAAATAAGGAAGAGAAGGGATGTTCTACAACTTTACCGGAACAATTTTATCAGTGCAACCACATTACACCAGGTGCTGGGGCTTAAATCGTAGTTTGTCTACATTAGCCGAGGCAGCTTGTACAATGCTTACAAGGAGAGATCCCTCGAAGCCCGGGCAGACGCTAACCGATCAACGGATCTGCAGCCTGTAGCTTGCTTCGGCAAGAGTGAGCCTGTTCTGGCAGGAGTGCTGGTGCAACAATTGGGTCTCCCGCGGACGATATGACTTAGGAGGTACGGAAGGAAGTGGAGTCACCAGATTAAGGTATACGCCAAGTTGCGGCTTGGGTATACGCGTGTACGGAAGGCAGGACTTTGCTAGGGTCGACAAGTGAAAGGTTAGGTTTGATTATCCGGACCCCCATCTATAGTGGTAGTGGGCCGTGGTTGTATCCCGGCTGATGTATTGATTCTTGTGGGGAAAGTGCGCAAACTCTGCAGAGTATAATCTATTTGAATAGCCATGTCCACGGTCAAGGACGGTTGTAAAGGTGTTGGCTAGGAGTACCCAAACGGTGTTTGTTTGGAAAGAATGGATGAAAGTATGGAGGTTCCAGGGGAACCTAAGTTTAGGGTGTTGTTTTGACCGGAGGAGGTCAAAGAGGTTTACAAAAGGATTTTTACTACAAAATTGTTTTCAAAAAGGTTTTCAACAAAGATATGGGGATATCTTGATTTATGAAACAGAGGAATGTTTCCAAAACTCTTTTTCATCAAAGATATGGAGATGCCATAACTACAAGAGGTAGTCTAGGCATTTCAAAAGGATCCCTAGATAGAGCTATCTCGCCACAGCCCGAGTTGCATTTCCTTATATCTTTTATCTTGGTTGTTTGCGAGTACATTCAGATGTACTCATGGCATTGTCCCTGGCTATTTACTTGGCCAGGTTCAACATTAGAAGATTAAGGTGACGTCCAGCAAGCTAGGCCATCTTCCTAGTCAGTCGCCTGTAGATTGAGGCACGATTGGGCTCTGCGCGTGATGTTGTTCTGCTGCTAAAGATGTTGTAGCCATAATGGCATTCATGTAAGTCCTGTAATTCATTATGTTTCGGATGTTGTAATGATACTAGTCGGTTAAGTTCCACGGCTCACTGATCATGGGAACATGGATATATACATAACATGGATTTTTTGGATGGATAATCCAGGGAGCCCACATCGACGCGGTGGTCTGCGGTTGTCGTCATGCGCATAGTGGCACGTCAAGTGTAGTTACGCAAGGAGAGAGCGAGGCGCGGCGTGGCTGCGCGGGAATGGCTTGGTGCTCTAGCGTGCGCTTGGCATGGCAGAGAGTTAAATGGGCGTGGCTGCTCGCTTCTCCACTAGTGGTCGTTGGCCGAGGCATGGGCTGGGGAGTGTGGTGAGGTTACGCCTATCTCCTCGAGGTCATGGTAGAGGGCGGCGCGGCGTGTGGTGTCGTTTCCATGCTCGACCGGCATGGCACGCTCGGGTACGGTTGGCACTAGTGCAATTGGTGAGTGAGAGAGGCTAACTCACACGGGCTGGTACTGGGGATGATCATGGGAGAGTAGTGGAGCTGTGTGGAGTACATAGATGATCACTAGATTGATCACAACAATAAATAGTTGGTATATCTTATAGATGCTAAGTGTTTGATTAAATGGCCGCATGAAAGAAATATTTAAATTTTCAAATTATATTTGGTAGGTGTGTTGGTCACATACTTGAGTGTCTTTGGTTGTTAGGGTTTGTCAAGTGGAGATGGTTTGATTGGCTTTTGAAAAATGGCCATCTAGATACATACACTTGATTCCATTTTGAAATGTCTCTCACATGGATTTGAAATTGGTTTCTCTAAGTTTGTAAAGTTTACTTGTGTTCATTTTCACTTGGTCTAGCAAGGGGGGAAACAAGTAGAATTGTTTCTGATGGAAAACATTTACTAGAGATGCCCAAAGTGGGCTAGTGGTTAACTTTGGCAAAAATGACCATTAGGTCATATGCTTCATATATTGATTTTCTTTTGATTTGTTTTTGTTTGTTTTTGACCTAGATGATATTATTTTGATCTTTAAACTATTTCTCCACATATATAACAATCAAACATGGCACAGCAAGCATTCATGCATTAATAACACACACACATGCATTCATAAGGGTTTAAGATTGAAAGTTCTTGTTAACCCTAATCTTGGGTGATTAGAATTTGATAATCTTGTTTAATATTTTTGAGATGTTACAAGAAGTGTGTTTTGAGGTTTGTGGATAGCATTCATTATGCCGAACACTATCAATAGAGTCTTGATCCAACGATCAACATTGAAAGTTATTCATACACTATATAGTGGTTTTTAATGAAGACTATCAATTAAATCTTCAAGATGCTAGAATGGAAAAGAAGATCCAACGATTGGAAATGTTGGGATTCACGAGTCTTGATCCAACGGTCAATATTGAAAGTTGTTTGTACACTATATAGTGGTAAGATCATGTAGAAGTCAACGATTATTAGCTACTAGTAAGTTGCACATGAGACTCAGATAGTAGATGTATGATATATCATCACTATATAAAATTATAATTGGTAAATCACAAAAAAATATAAATTTGATCAACATCTATAAAGTATGGGTTTATATTTGGTCCTTGTACTTTATATCATCATGTAGAAGTCAAAGATTATTAGCTACCTAATACATGAAATTTTTGATAACATGGTCTAGAGAAACAAGGGATAAGATTCTAGTATGATGGAGAAGTGTGTTTTGAGGTTTGTGCATATCATTCATTATGCCGAAGACTATCAATATAATCTTCTAGATGCTAGAATGAAAAAGAAGATCCAACGGCGAGAAATGGTGTGATTCACGAGTCTTGATCCAAGAGTCAACATTCATTATTATTCGTACACTATATAGTGGTTTGTAATGAAGACTATCAATAGAATCTTCAAGATGCTAGAATGGAAAAGAAGATCCAACAACTGGAAATGTTGGGATTCGCGAGTCTTGATCCAATGGTCAATATTCAAAGTTGTTTGTACACTATATAATGTTAAGATCATGTAGAAGTCAACGATTATTAGCTACTAGTAAGTTGCACGTGAGACTCGGATAGTACACGTATGACATATCATCACTATATACAATTATAATTGGTAAAGCACAAAAAATTATAACTCTGATCAACATCTATAAAGTATGGGTGTATATTTGGTCCTTGTACTTTGTATCATCATGTAGAAGTCAAAGATTATAAGCTACCTAACACATGAATTTTTTTATAACATGGTCTAGAGAAACAAGGGAGAAGGTTCTAGTATGATCGAGAAGTGTGTTTTGAGGTTTGTGCATAGCATTCATTATGCCGAAGACTATCAATAGAATCTTCTAGATGCTAGAATGGAAAAGAAGAGCCAACGGCTAGAAATGCTGTGATTCGCAAATCTTGATCCAACGTTCAGCATTCAAAGTTATTCGTACACTATATAGTGGTTTGTAATAAAGACTGTCAATAGAATCTTCAAGATGCTAGAATGGAAAAGAAGATCCAATGACTAGAAATGTTGGGATTTGCGAGTCTTGATCCAACGGTCAATATTCAAACTTGTTTGTACACTATATAGTGGTAAGATCTTGTAGAAGTCAACGATTATTAGCTACTAGTAAGTTGCACGTGAGACTCAGATAGTAGACGTATGACATATCATCACTATATAAAATTATAATTGGTAAAGCACAAAAAATTATAAATTTGATCAACATCTATAAAGTATGGGTGTATATTTGGTATTGTACTTTGTATCATCATGTAGAAGTCAAAGATTATTAGCTACCTAACACATGAAATTTTTGATAACATGGTCTAGAGAAACAAGGGAGAAGATTCTAGTATAGTCGATAAGTGTGTTATGAGGTTTGTGCATAGCATTCATTATGACAAAGACTATCAATAGAATCTTCTAGATGCTCAGATGGAAAAGAAGATCCAACGGCTAGAAATGTTGGGTTTCGCGAATCTTGATCCAATGGTCAAGATTCAAAGTTATTCGTACAGTATATAGTGGTAAGATAAGATAAGATCATGTAGAAGTCAACGATTATTAGCTACGAGGGAGAAGATTCTAGTATGATGGAGAAGTGTGTTTTGAGGTTTGTGCATAGCATTCATTATGCTGAAGACTATCAATAGAATCTTCTAGATGCTAGATTGGAAAAAGATCCAACGGTTGGAAATGTTGGGATTCACTAGTCTTGATGCAACGGTCAATATTCAAAGTTATTCGTACACTATATAGTGGTAAGATAAGATATCTCTACTACTATAGTGGAGCAGTTTTGAATTGGATCCATAGCACCAATCCTGACCATTGGGCTGTTGGATCCAATGGTTCAGAGAAGCTAGATTTGTGTTGAATAGTACCTAGAGCAAACTACACCATGCATGTTCTAGAACCATCATGTCACCACCCCCAAAATTTCATAGCAAAGTAGGTTGTATTCTCTCTACTAATATAGTGGAGCAGTTTTGAATTGGATCCATATCACCAATCATGACCATTGGGCTGTTGGATCCAATGGTTCAGAGCAACTGGATTCGTGTTGAATAGTACTCCCTCCGCCAAAATATATGGCGCCTAAGGATTAGGCAAAAGTCAACATTTTTTAAGCTTGACCATGATTATACACAAAAATAGAAAAATTTATAATACTAAACAAATATTAATAGATTCACCATAAAGTATATTTTCTTAGTATGTCCATTTAATATTGTTGATGTAGATATTTTTTCTAAATATTTGGTTAAAGTTAATAAGGTTTGACTTTTGACGTATACTTAGGCTCCTTATATTTTGGGACGAAGGGAGTACATACCTAGAGCAAACTCCACCATGTTCTAGAACCATCATGTCACCACCCACAACATGCATAAATTAAGTCTATTAATAATAACTATCTACACATATTGACAATACAACCTACTGTGCATTGAAATTTTGGGGTTGGTGACATGATGGTTCTAGAACATGGTGGAGTTTGCTCTAGGTACTATTTAACACGAATCCAGCTGCTCTAAACCATTGGATCAAATAGCCCAACAGTCAGGATTGGTGCTATGGATCCAATTCAAAACTGCTGCATTATATAGTAGATAAAAAGCACACCTTAATAAGGCCTACTATGTGTCATCTGCTAAGATTTACCTTATACATAGTGGAAATTATAAAGTATCTTTACGCCTAAGGTGCACCTCAAGCTTGTGTGTTGACCATAGAGAATAGAAAAATTATTTCCCCTCTCTTCTTATTTCATGTGATCGTTTTCAAAAGCAGTTCAAAATTTTCAGGATGCAAAATCTTAGTAGCTAGAAGTCGAATAGTCTCAAATGATATATTAATTGACCGCTCGATGGGTACCCCCAAAAGATTTTTACATAAAACTTTCAAACCAACCTACAATTTATTGCTTGTAGTTCAAATTTGACCTTTTATTTCGATACATCAACATAAAGTCATTCAACAAGTGGATGGGGTTAGCTAGGAACCTTGAAAACTCATAAAACATGGGAATCGTAAGTAAAACACATTGGTCCACCTAGCTAATATGTCAAGAAGCTAAAGTTTGACTTACTTTCTTTAAATTGACAAGAAGTCACTGAAGTGCACGAAGTTAGCTAGGAATCCTAGTAGTAAAAATTTGGGTATTACGTATAAGGAACCGTGGTCCAGTTTGTGTGATAATTGGGGAGGTTGAATTTTCTTTTAACCTTGGTAGGTCTCGTCGGAGCGAGGTGCTTGAGAGTTAACACAATCGGTGGAAGTACAAGTTACATCAAGGACCTCATAAAAGAATGAAAATTACATCCAAGTCCATGCATTTAGCACAAGAAACCTGAAACTGAGCAATGAAGTAGTATGTTTTGCGGTTTGCACATACTAGCGTTCATCGTGCTAAGACTATCAGTAGAATCTTTCTTGATGCTAAGAATGGAAAAGAAGATCCAACGGTTAGCAATGTTTGGATTTGCTAGTTTTGATCCAACTGTTTATGTTCAAAGTTAATCTCTACCGTATATGTAGTGGTATTCTATTGTAAGAGATAAGAGACAAGATAAAGATAAGATAAGAAGTACCACACATGGCCGATCTAATGGTAGGTCTCGTAAGAGCGAGGTGCTTGAGAGTTAACACGGCCGGTGGAAGTACAAGTTACATTAAGGACCTCATAAAAATGAAAACTACATCCAACAAGTCCGTGCATTTAGCATAAGGACCCTTAAATCGAGTAATGAAGTACTATGTGCTTTGAGGTTTGCACATACTAGTGTTCATCATGCTAAAGTCTATCAGTAGAATCTTTCTAGATGCTATGAATGGAAAATAATATCCAACGGTTAGCAATGTTTGGATTTGCCAGTCTTGATCCAACGGTCAATGTTCAAATAAGTTAAACCCTACACTATGTAGTGGTGGTATGCATAGTATTGTAAGAGATAAGAGACAAGATAAAGGTAAGATAAGAAGTACTGCGAATGGCTGATCTAATAGTATGTCTCATAGGAGCGAGGTGATTGAGAGTTAACACGGTCGGTGGAAGTACAAGTTACATCAAGAACCTCGTAAAAAATGAAAATTGCATCCAAGTCCATGCATTTTAGCACAAGGACCCTGACACTGAGCAATGAAGTACCGTGTGTTTTTAGTTTTGCGCATACTAGCATTCATCGTGCTAAATACTATTAGTAGAATCTTTCTTGATGTTAGGAATGGAAAGCATCCTACAATTTACATGGAAATCATTCAAGAATCTTTCTTGGATGATGGGTACATCCAAGAGCTTTTTCGTAAAACTTTGAAAGCATCCTACAATTTACCTGTAGTAGTCCAAATTTTACCTAATTTCAATAAATCAACATAAAATCATTCAAGTGAGTGAAGTTAGCTAGGAAATTTGATAACTGATAAAACATGGGAAATCATAAGTGCATCATGTTGGTCCACTATATATGTTTGAAAACTTGGCTTGTGGCATTCAGATCCATAGTCTTTGGACTTTCTTTAGGGGAAATAACAATCTAGTCATCACTCAAAAAATTAAGAATGTTCTTTCCTAAGATAGTTGGAAACTCACACTGGCAGCATTGTTTACTACAAGAAGATGCACCTATATCTACCTCCGAAAAGATTTTTAAATCAAGAGGTATCTATTTCCCTTACTTGTAGCTAAAGTTTGTCCTAATTTTGTTAAACTAGCAAGATGTTGAATTTGTCTTAAAAAATCTCGTTGGATGGTTTGTCGTATATTAATTGTGACCCCTCGATGGGTACCTTCAAAAGCTTTTTCATAAAACATTCATAGTAACCTACAATTTACTTAGAGTAGTTCAAATTTGACTAATTTTGAAAAATCAACATAAGATCATTCATGTGGGTGAAGTTGGGTAGCAAGTTTGAGAATTCATAAAACACAGGAAATCATAAGTACAATATATTGGTCCACTATATATATATATGTGTGTGAAAACTTGGCTTCTGGCATTTAAATCGATATTCTTTGAACTTCCTTTACGAGATAGAATAATCTTGATATCACTCAAAAAATTGAGAATGGTCTTTCCTGATAGTTGGAAACTCACACTGACGACATTGTTTACTACAAGAAGATGCACCCATCTACCTCTGAAAAGATATTTAATTCAAGACAAATCTATCGCGCTTACATGTAGCTCAATTCTGACTTAATTTTGTTAAATTGTCAAGATGCAAAATCCTAGAAAGAAGTTGAACCTATCAACAAAGCTCATAGTGCTTTCTGATATATTAATTCACCCCTCCCCCGAAGGATACCTCCAAAAGTTTTTTCATGAAACTTTAAAAGCATCCTACAATTTACTTGTAGTTCAAATTCGACCTAATATAATTTGGATAAATCGGGATAAAGTCATTCAAGTTGGCAGAGTTAGACAGGAAGTTTGAAAGCACATAAAACATGGGTATCGTTAGTACAAAATGTCGGTCCACTATATATGTCTGAAAACCTGGATTGTGGCATTCAGATCCATATTCTTCAGACTTTATTTACGAAAAAGAACAACCTCACTTGTCCTTAAGGCGAGTTGGCCTGGAAATATTGAGTATATCCTTAATCTTGTCCCGGTTTACCTCTATGCCTCTTTGAGACACGATAAAGGTTTCAGAAATTAAGGTTGTATTTTCGTATTATGTTGTATTTTCGTAGATTGGCGAACATTTCCTCGGAGTCAGAAATTAAGGTTTCCTTCTGTTTGGACATCACCGCAATGTCGTCCACATATGCATGTACATTGCGTCTGATTTGGTCATGGAGGCAACGCTGCATAGTGCGCTGGTACGTAGCTCCTGCGTTCTTGAGCCCAAAGGGCATCGTAACAAAACAGAAGGTTTCGAAGGGGGTTATGAATGAAGTTTTGACTTTGTAAGATTGCTTCATCCGAATTTGGTGATAACTGGAATATGCGTCGAGAAAACATAGGAGTTCCGAGCCTGCCGTAGAATCGATAACTTGATCAATCCTAGGCAGAGCGAATGGATCTTTGGGACAAGCCTTGTTGAAGGAAGTATAATCAACACACATCCTTAAATCAGTGGTGTCCTTTTTAGGGACCATTACAAGATTGGCCGACCACTTAGTGTGGATGACCTCTTCTATGAATCCGGCTAACTCGAGCCGAGCTAGTTCCTTAGCTATTGCCTGACGCTTTTCATCGCTGAAACATTGTAGGGACTATTTGACGGGTTTAGCGTTTGGGTGTACATTTAGAGAGTGCTCGGTAAGTTCCCTAGGTACTCCGGTCATGTCAGATGGCTGCCATGCGAAGATATCTTGATTTTCTTGGAGGAACTTGACGAGCGTGCTTTCCTATGCGCTATCTAGGCCTACGCTTATCTGGGTCACCTTGGAGGGGTCATCATCCTTCAACAAAGGCGGCATTTCCGTCCTTGCACTCTCGCGCCTTCTTGGGGTCTCCCCTGATGGTGATCACGCCATTGGGACCTAGAATTTTCATCATATTATAAATGTAACATGGACGAGCCATAAAAGCCCAGTAAGCCGGACGTCCAAATATAGCGTGATACGTGCTCTTGAATGGGACCACTTCGAAGGAAAGTGCTTTCGTCTGATAGTTATTTGGAGTTCCATAGGTAACATCCAAAGTGATTTCTCCTAGGGAATTGGCTTGTCCTCCTGGGACCACTTCGTGAAAGATCATAGAGCTGTAATTCAGCTGGGTCTCTGAGATTCGCATCCGGCGTAGTGTTTCGACATACAAGATGTTAATGCTGCTGCCGCCGTCCATGAGAGTCTTGGAGAAACCATAGCCATCAATAAGTGGATTGACGACTAAGACGTATTTTCCTTGCCTGTGCAACTTAGGTGGATGATCAGCACGATTAAAGGTGATTGCCACTTCTGACCAGTCTAGGAATTGGGGGACAGCCGGAATAGTTGCGTTGAGCTCATGTAGAACTGCTTTTTTGACCTTAGCTGGTTGAGGTCCGAGGAAGGTGACGTAAGTGTCTTTTTTTGTTGGGAAGTTTTTCTTCCCTTCCGGTTTGGGATTTGAAGGATGAGCTTCCTCCATGTCAGAATCTTCCTTGGTCTCTTTATCTTTTTCGGGATTCTTCTTTCCCTTCTTCCGCTTAGCCCTGTAGCCAGCAGTATCGTCTTTCTTGATGTCGTCATTAAAACAACACCCGACATTTGTGTGAGACGAGCGCCCATTGGCATCTAAGTGATGCACACATGGGTTATTGGCAATGTCAGCCCAGGAGTAGGTTTTTCCAGGTTGCTGGTCTCCTCTACCCTGGACTCTTGACGTCCCACGAGTGCGTCCGCGGCCACCTCCGCGCCCTCCTCGTCCTCTAGACCCAAAAGTAGCAATGACCACTGCCATTTCCGTGTTGGTTTTTTCTTCCGAGGTATTCTGGCACTTCTGAGCTTGCTGCTTTGGTTGTTTTGCCGACCATGGCACAGCTAGGGCGTTCAGTAATCCCTCTGCGTCATCGCCAGCATCTGCATACTTGCTCGCTGTTTCTATCATCTGTCCCAAATCAGTGACCTTGTCACACTTCGAGCGATGATGTAGTAAACCAATTGGGAGTCCTACAATGAAAGCTTCAATCACAGTTTGGTTGTTTACTCCCTCACAGGAGTTCTTAGTGTCGATCCATCGTCCGACGTAATCTCGGCAAGTTTCTCCGGCTTTCTGGGTGCAACGCTATAGGTATCCTCCCGTACATGGCCTCCTATATGTGCCTTCAAAATTCTGAAAGAATGCGCTTTGCATGTCATACCAATTGTGGATGGTGTTCTCTGGAAGTTCATTGAGCCATGATCGTGCCGTCTTCCGCAACATAAGTGGGAGATACCGGGTCACGACCAGGCTATTTCCTCCCTTGGCGATGCAACAAGCTTGGACGAAATCCTGGAACCAAGTATCTAGCCGAGCTACACTGTCGTAGGGTTGGATATGTCTTGAGATAGAAAATCCTTCCGGGAATTTTGTTGCTCTTATATGTGGTCCGAAGCATTTTGGGCCCACGTATATATCATCATTTTCGTAGCGCCGTGCCTCTATGTTGGAGTTAATCCAGTGTCTCGCGTCACTTGGGGACATAGATCGCCGTCCTGATTGACGGCTGTGGCTGCGGTGCCTTAGATCCAGACTTCAGCTTCTTCCACCACCTCCCCCGCCACGACGCCCTCCTTGGCCTCCTTGAGAGCCGTTGTGATGGCTACTTGGTGGAGAGGGTGGAGCAATTGGATTGTTTCCGGCTGATCGCTGGTCTCCGTCCGGAGCATCATTATTCCGGTTCCAGTGAGGATCTTCGTTAGGATGAGCCCCCTTCCGGTTTGACTCGGCGGGGTGTCCATCGTTCCTTCGTCCGTCACTCCCAGCGCAGTGGGTATCAGACGGACGGCTTGTATGTCTAGGAGGTGGCATTCTTTGTTGGTCTTCCTCCCGACGTTTCTCTTTGTCTTCTTCCCTGCGATTGTTCGACTCTCGCCGAGGAGGATTTCTCAGATACAGTGCAGCAATCTCTTCTTGCTCGGCGGCTGGAGCAACGTTGCGCCAGTCACGTGCAGCTCTGAGATTCTATCCTGAAGATCCGGTTCTTGAGTGATTGTCTTCCCGATGGTTGGAATGGTGATGTTGTTTCGGAACCCATTGGGGTCTTATGTCGTTCCAGGCCGGATCCGTGCGACATTGGTTGGATTGGGAGACTAGTTTTCCGCTTCTGTACTTCACGACCTTCTGCTGCTCCATACCCTTGGTGAGTAGCTTAATGCCCAATCGAACCTGTTCCGGGCCTAGGTTGTTCGCCAGGATATCTCGGGCTGCAGCGGTGTTTTGAACTGGTGTTGGATACACCAGATCTCCGTTACTGTCAAGCCGAGGCATCCTCGGATCTCCCTCAAAGAGAACTTTGCATACTTTCGGAAATTTATTGTCACGTGTGTGTTGTTTCCGGTTCTTCTGATGCTGCAGAGAGATGATCTTCTCCGCCTTGGCCATGCGCTTCTTCTCTTCCTCGATGTTTTTGGCTTCATCCAAGAGTACTTGGCGACGCGCTTCTTGGGCTTGGGCCCTTTCGTCCATTTCCGTAGCAGTGAGTTCTGCCGCAGTAGGGATAGGTGTGGTTAATGTAGCATCGATGAGTTTACGGGAACCTGCGGTGACCACGTGTCCATCCACCTTCTTTAGGCTTGTCTAGGATAAGTGCTCCATCCGAGTCTTCCTCGTTTTCCTCGGCAATCACCTCCTCTGCCGAAAGTTCTTTTGCTGGGGTCTTGTTCTTCTTCTTTGCCTTCTTGGCAGCGCTAGTAGCAAAGACGGCTTTGGGTCCATTTCTCGGAGTCAAGCTCTGATCGGTACTTTTGGACATCTGGACCTCGGTATTATCTCTGATGTCCATGTCATCCTGCGCTTTGGGACAGTATTCTCCGGATCCTTCGTCCATGGCTTCTCCTACTTCTGCAGCTTTGGAGTTGTACTCCTCTTCATATTCTGTAGAGAACTTTCAGAAATCTGCCGACGTCATCGAGTCATCCGAGGATGCGGGTAAGTCGGTGTTTGTTCTGATCACCTCCAGCACTGTGTCTTTGTTGTCTCCAGCATTGGTAGAGCCGGATCCGGATTCAACATATCCGACGAAGTGCGATGTGCGGGTCCTGAGGTAGTTGTGGATTTCCTCATGGGCTTCCTCAAAGATCTTGACGGTTTCGAGAACCTCATCCACAATTGTGCCTTGCAGCATCATGCGCCTCAACGTATGCCTCAAGAAAGGTTGGTCTGTTCTGGTGTTGGTAGAGCGGGAACCAAGGTTGTTGTTGTTGTGCTCCTTCTGGACTTTGACCTCGGCAGGTGGATCGATCTAGGATTCGGCCTCGCTAGGGAGATCCACTCCAGATTCGACTTGAACCGCAAGATCTGCTTCAGGTTTGGCCTTCTCCACCGTCTCTGCAATGGGTGCGGGCTGGGTGGGATTAGGGTTTTTTGGGTCCGGAACTCTGCCGCCTCCGCGGACGAAGGGGACCCAGGAATTTCTTCTGCCTCTATCATCACCGCTGGGATGGGTGGGGCAGGTTTAGCGAATCCGATGTACACATCGATCTCGCCGAAAGGCATGATGGTGTAGGCGGTCACGGCTTCCCTAGCTGGAATCCAGGTCTCGTCGGGAACAATGAGAGGGACGTCACTGGCGTAGAGGATGCGACCGATGGTGATAGTGTCGCTGATTTCGATTCTTGCAGACTCCGCTCGGAACATAGATCCGAAGCTCACCTGCCCCACGGTGGGCGCCGCCTATCGTCGGATTGATGACTGGTACGCCATGAGAGGATCCGTCCAAAGCCGGCGGACTCGAACCTGGGTAAACTTCTGTGCTCACCGTCCTAGAACACCGTACGTCTCACACCCCTCTCTTCCACACGCCCCGAGGACCCTGATACATTGCAAATGTATCTATAATTTTTGATGCTCCATGCTTGGTTTTATCCACTTTCTTGTGTTTTGTTCCAACTTTGGAGTACTTTTCTTATGATTTCTTGGACTAACCTATTAACAAGAGCCATAGTGTCAGCTGCCTGTTTTCTGCTGTTTTTGGTTCCAGGAAAGTCAGAAAATGAATATTCTCAGAATTGGACGGGACAAAAACCAAAGTGCCTATTTTTCCGGATGTCATCAAGTGCCAGAATACGAGACGGAGAGGGGCCAGGGGGCCACCACACCACCTGGTCGCGTGGCCAGGCCTGACCCGTGCCAGGGGTGGTGTGGCCGCTCCCGGCACCCCCGCGGCCACTCCTTCCACCTATATATTGCCCTCGAGACGAAAACCCTAAGTACCCGATAAAAAATCCACGAAAGAGTCTGTAGCCGCCGTCATCTCCATCCCTAGATCGGGAGGGATCTGAAGCTCTTCCCGGCACCCTGCCGGAGAGGGGAATTCACCCTGGAGGCCTTCTTCATCACCATGCAAGCCTCCAGTGTGATGCGTGAGTAGTTCATCCTTGGACTACGGATCCATGTAGTATCTAGATGGCTGGTTCTCCTCCTTTGTGCTTTCATGTTTAGATCTTGTGAGCTCCATTCATGATCAAGATCATCTATTTGTAATTCTGCATGTTGTGTTTGCGGGGATCCGATGGTTATTGAGATGCTATTTCAGATTGATTATTGATTCTATCATGTCTTTGTTATTTGTGATCTTGCATGCTTTCCATTGTTAGTAGCTATCTTGGCCAAGTAGATGCTAGCAACTCCAAGAGTTAGTATTTATGCTCGATAGTGGGTTCATGCCTCTAGTAATCTGGGGAAGTGACAGAAATCTCTAAGGTACTAGATGTCTTTTTGCTACTAGGGAGAAAACAACAATCCTTTGTTCATAGAACAATCATATTGTTTACTTTACACGCTGTTCGTAAAGCAATAATCTGTTGCTTGCAACTTAATACTGGAGGGGGTTCGGATGATAACCTGAAGGTGGATTATTAGTCATAGATGCAGTTGGATGGCGGTCTATGTATAATGTTGTAATGCCCAATCAAGTCTCAAAGGAGTCAAGATGATTAGTATATACATGTATTGCTTTCTCGGTGTTTGTCAATTGCCCCGCTGTAATTTGTTCACCCAGCATGTTATCTATCTTAAGGAGAGCCACCTCTAGTGAACTATGGATACCGGTCCTTTTTCTTTACATACAATCTACAACTGTTTACTTCTTTGTGTTTACTTTCTGCAAAATATTACTTCTTTCCATTCGATACGTTTAATCCTTTGTTTTCCGCAAAACACGGTGAGATTGACAACCTCATCGCAAGTTGGGGACAAAGTTCTGTGGTTGTGTTGTGCAGGTCTCCACGTTGCTACTAGCACCGGTAGTGCGCCCTGCCAAAGCTCAGCTAGTAACACCTTTGGGGTGTTTCCTTGCTCCTACTAGTTCGATTAAACCTTGGTTTCATACTGAGGGAAACTTGTTGTTGTGCTCATCATACCTTCCTCTCGGGGTTCCCAACGAGCTCTACATCAACACCGCCATCAAGCATTTTTCTGGGCGCCGTGCATTGAGCCATCATACCCCCTCATGGCATACCAGTCATCAATCTGACGATAGAATGTTCTTTCCTGATAGTTCGAAACTCACACCGACGACATTGTTTACTATATATTGATTATTTTCAATGAGTATACTATCTAATACTGTATATAGTTGGTCAAACTTTGTAACGTTTGACTTTGACTAAACCTCATATGCTGAGTAATATTAAATAAATGGAGTATAGGATAAGATTAGGAAAAAACATTTTTTTAGAACCCTCGCAAGCTTTTTCTTAGCATCACAGATCTGAATATTAAATTGACACTGATGATTCACCAAACTGCAAATAGAGCAAACCCAAACATATACGGAGTAGTAGTAGTACAACTTAACGACTTCTATGGGGACTCCGCAGTCTTCTCACGCGACTTGGCAGCATCCTCCGTGGGAAACTTGGCTGCGTCCTCCGCGGTACCATCGTCAAGCATGGACTCATGGATGTTGGGAAGCACGCCGCTATGCGCGATGGTAACACCAGCCAGCAGCTTGCTGAGCTCCTCGTCACGCATGACGTCGAGCATCACGTGCCTCGGGATGATGCAGATCTTCTTACTATCCTTCACGGCTTGCCTCACGAGCTCCAGCACCTGGGCAGTGACGTACTCGAGAACGGTCGCAAGGTATCCGGGAGCCCAGAAGCCTATGCACTGGGAGTACCGACCCTCCTTGAGGTAGTGCCCAATCCGGTCGATGGGGAATGCATCCCGACCTTGACGGACCTCGACACCTGCTTCTTCCTGCGGCTGCCTAGTGCAAGACTGTGACTAAGAGTGGCCAGAGAAGGATTCGGAAGCAGACAACATGACTTCTTTTTCTCCATGGCCTTTGTCATCGCCACTTGGGTCTTCTTCTTCTTCACACGGGGAGCTCCGGTCTTTGGAGCCGTAGCTGCAAAATCTTAAAGGATCAAGGGGAAGAAGAGGAAGAAAGGTTAATTGTGGAGGGCCGGTGAAGGTGCCCAGGTCACTTGTATTGAAACTTCAATAGCGTCGTCTTTACTTTTTTACAAGTAACTTTTAATACCACTAAAAGGTTGTGTGCATGTTTCCTTATTTTCTTTCACTTTTTTGAAACATGGTCAGATGTGTCAGCATGAAAATTCATACAAAGAAGTTTTATCTTTCAAAACAATAGTCTGTTTTCAATATGACTGCATGGGTACAATAATTAGTACTATATAAATTTCTGACAATATTACAATCAATCTATCACGCACTTGTGGTTCAAAATTTACCTACTTCGGTTTTATTGACAAACTGTCATTTAATTATGTGAAATTAGCTAAAAGGCTTGAAAATTAATGAAACTTGTTAACCACGAAACATACTCTATTTTTTGTGAAATTTAGTGTGTTGTGGCATTCGGAGCCATACTCTTTGCCGTTTCTTTAAAAAATAATTATATGTGGCACTTCTAAAATAATTTAACAAAATTCTATACATAAAAGTTGAAAAGTCCAATTAACAACATTAGTATGCCATGCCAAGATATAGCCCGTCTACCAGAAATGGACACGACCTTTGTCATTATTTAACTTGAAACCCAAGTATGTTAACACATCGCTGGTCATATTGTGAAGAAGTGTTTTTAAACCTTGTCAAAATTCATGTTTATCATTTACGGAAGAGGACACCATACATAAGTGCTTAACATTTTTATTGTTTTCTTTACTTTTCTTTAATTTATCCCAATAAACGAGACGAGTGATGCAGATATGACCTTGACATTGGTAACTTGGCTTCAAATGTAAACGGTGTTCTTACATGGTTATGACCATATTGTGTAGCAAGTTTTTCGTAAGTTGTCCAAATCCATGTTTGTAGTTTTCGTCCAAACAAGCACAAATATAAGAGGACACCATTCAAGTTTCAACTATGTATCATTACACCCCTCCCCCCAAAAAAACTATGTATCATTACACACATTGAAAAAACTATTTTGATATAGTACTGACATGCGGTGGAAATTATTTATATTTTGCTAGAATACAGTGAGTGCACTCTAAGCAAAATTATTAGGACGTACTTAATTACTAAAAAACAGATCCTATCACTTGGAAATTGAAAAGCATTTTACTAAAAGTTCGGAACTCTCATTGACAACATTATTTACCAAAGCCAAGATACTTCCTAGAACGAGATGTAGTACACACCCCGCCTCTTCTCTAGACGCCATTTCATTTTGCACCTGGGCATGCTTCTTCGGGGGGGGGGAGGGAGACCTCCTCGTCGTCGTCCTCGGCCTCCTCCCCGACATCATCCTTGGCCTCCTCCCTGTCATCGTCCTAGGCCTCCTCCTTGTCGTTGTCTTTGGACTCCTCCTCAAAGTCGACCTCAGACTCCTCCTCTTCCTCGGTCTCATCTTCCGTCTTATCGGACTCGCTCAGCGTTGGTGGAGGCGTCCCTTCGAAAAAGCGCTGCCAGTGCCTACCTTCTTTATCAGAGGAGTCAGACAGCGGCGGCAGCCATGGCCGTCGATTGAGTTTGTGCTTCCAGGCGGAGTTTCGGGGACTTTCCCATTTGTCAGGTCAACTGTCGTGTTCTGGAGAGAGTTGTCATACGACATTTTGGAAGGAAATAGAGAGAGATCGAGTTCTAAGAAACGGTAGGTTGGGTGTTTTGGGTGAAAGTAGGGGTGCATACTGTTGCAATTTATAATGTCTACTTACCGTCGTGCTTGTGTTAATACCCTGAAAACTATCCCAAAATATCATAAATAGATTGTACCAGACTCATCCCGTCAACAAAAAAAGGGATTATACCAGACTTGTCGGTTCTTGATTTTTCCCGCCCTAGAGAATTTAGGAGGCGCCCCGCTTTATCCAAAAATAAAGAGAATCATGCAGATCCTGCTGAATTACTCAGTGTCTCTTACTTCCTCTGTTAAAAATTAAGTGTCTATAGTAGTACATGCTTATCTAGCTACAGTACTACTAGTATATGTATACTCTTCACAAAGTTGCGTCACCGAACTTGATTGATTGTTATATGGTGTGGGCCTCATCTTTTTTTGCACCACTGCATCTCAGACTATAAGTATAATTATTGTGTGAAAGCTTACAGAGGAAGGAAGAAGAAATGGAGAGGATAGTGGATGGATGGTGAGAGGGGGCGAAGGAGAGATAAAATCTACTAGTAGTATGTGTACTAGTACCACGTGTCATGACCCATAGTAATATGTACTAAATTTTATGCTGAAGTTAGATAGGAACCATGATCAATTATAGTACGTGTGAAACCATTGGCTTGTGGCATTCCGAACCATATTATTTGGACTTTCTTCACAAAAAAACATTACCGTCCTCACTAGGAAAATTGAATTTCTTTTTTCCTAATTGTTGCAAACTCCCACATGTAATAATGCTTACTACGCCAAGATGCACCCATCTACCAAACTATCGTGGGAACTCTATCAAATTGTAAACTATGATGTCAATATGACCTTGATGACCTTGGTCGTTCGGGTTGAAATAATCCCGATAATGTCCATACACATCAATACAAGAAAAGTTTCCTTTCGCAACGAATTGGCCCGACGGTCGTCGTAGAAGGCGCGCCTTTCGCGACGAAATTCTCGGCTCGGCCATGGCCGATGGAAAACTTTTTTTTCAGGTTTCATAGCCCTCTACTACGACGGATCTGCTAAAAACATGGAGGATGCTCGGCTGGCACGTGGCAGAAGCAAGATTTTCGTTTCCTCGCGCGATGTTGACTCACCGAAGTCTTTTGAGGCGTGTGGGTCCCGGAGGTCAGTGTCTCTAGCGGACCATACATTGCTTGATGCATCTACCATTTAGTTAGGATGCCAGGTCCCACATGTTAGCCTCTCATTAGAAGGATCGTGTGCATGATGGGATTTTTTTCCTTGGCTCGCGCTACCCCGTTCCGAGTTGATAGCGCTGCTCGATGCATCTATCGTTTAACCAACCTCCTGAGCCCCACATGTCATCCTCTCATTATAAAGAAACGTGTGTATGATGGATTTTTTTCCTTGGCTCGCACTACCCTGTTCCGAACATATGGCGTTGTTCAATGCATCTACCTTTTAATCACGATGCTGGGCCCCACATGTCATCCTCTCATTAGAAGAAACATGTGTATGATGGATTTTTTTCATTCGCTGGCGCTACCCCATTCGAAGTTGATAGCACTGCTCGACGCATCTACCGTTTAACCAACCTCCTGAGCCCCACATATCATCCTCTTATTAGAAGAAACGTGTGTATGATGGATTTTTTCCTTAGCTCGCGCTACCCTATTCCAAAATTGATAGGCGTTGTTTGATGCATCTACCGTTTAATCACGATGCTGGGCCCCACATGTCATCCTCTCATTAGAAGAAACATGTGTTTGATGGATTTTTACCCTCTGTCGTGCCTTCATGTTCCGAACTTGATAGCGTTGCTCACTGCATCTGCCATTTATTTAGGCTGGTAGGTCCCATATGTCAGCCTCACATTAGAAGAATCGTCGGTATGATGGATTTTTTTCTTCTCTAGCACTACCCTGTTGCGAACTAGATAGCGTTGCTCGACGAATCTGCCATTTGCTCATGCTACTGGTCCCCTATTTCAGCCTCTCATTACAAGAAACATGTGCATGCTGAACTTTTTTCTCGCTCACGCCTCCCTATTTCGAACTAGCAATGTTGCTCGATGCAGCATCTGTATAAGGTCGCGCTGTTGGGTCCTACATTTCAGCCTCTTATTAAAAGAAACATGTACATGCTGAACTTTTTTCTCGGTCGCGCCTCCCTGTTTCGAACTGGCAACGTTGCTCGATGCAGCATCTGTATAAGGTCGCGTTGCTGGGTCCCACATATCAGCCTCTCTGTAAATGAAACGTGCGTATGCTGGACTTTTTTTGGCCATGTCCGCTATTTTGACCTTAGAAACTTGTTGGGTCCTAGATGTCAGCCACCTCTTTGCATGAAACGTCTCTATGCTGGGTCCCAGCTGACAGCCTCTATTTGAAAGAAACGTGTGTATGTCGGACTGTTTTTTCGGGTCCCAGATGTCAGCCTTAGAGTACAAAAAATGCTCAGAAAGGTCGAATTAAAAATATTCTAGGCTAACTCAGGGTGGATGCCCTATTCGTCATGGCTTATATTCCATGGGCTCACTCCTAAATTGAATGGGCTACGTTCGGTGGCCACAAGACCATGAAAAGGCCAAATTAAAAGGTATTGGGCTATGATTGGGGCTGATAGGCTAATTTCATGGGCTATGCTTGGGCTTGCTAGGTCTGACATGTCAGCTTCTCTGTAAGTGCAACGTGTGTATGATGGACTTCTTTTTAAGCCGCGTCCGCTATTTTCACCATGGCAACTATGTATGGTCTTACTGTTAGGGCCCTTATGTGAGACTCTCTAGCATGTTCTTTCTTGTGGGTCCCCGATGAAGCCTTGTATGTTCTGTCTGGTGGGTCCCCGATGCGAGCCTCTCTGTACAAGTATTTAAACTTTTTTTTCGAACCCACCCTCAAAACAAACTCCAGGGACGCTGCATGCTGGTGGGTCCATGATGTCAGCCTCTCCGTAATGCGATATTGCTAGGAGAAAAAAAAGTAAACCCAAGATACACACACACACAAAGGCGATCCGAACAAAAGACCTTCAAATCAAATAAACGTAAACTTAGTGCCAAATACAACAAAGATATTTATAGAAAAAATATCATTAAACTTTTATTAATACTACAACTTCTGTATTAGTCTTCTTAAAATGTTTTGTGTGTCTATGTTTATATCTTTTAAAATATAAAAGGGCAGCACTCCTGGCATCTCAATTTATAAAATGCCACATAATGGGGTATTTTCTTAAAAACATGGGTAGGCAGAGTTTTTTTATTATGAGACGTGGGGGGGGGCAATGCCCAAAAGGCCGAATTAAAAAGATTTTGGCTATTGCTCTACGTGGGTTATATTCCGTGGGATATGCTCCATGGGCTTCATTCTCAAATTTCACTGGGTTGTGCTCCGCAGTCCGCTGACCCGTAAAAGGCCGAACTAATATGTTCTCAGCTATGCTCCATGGGCTCCTTTCTAAAATTTCGCTGGGCTTTGGTCAGCAGTACCTGACCCCTAAAAGACTGAATTAAAATGTTCTGGGCTAAAGAGGGGGCGAATGAGCTACTACCTCCGATCCAAATTATTGTTCTCGGATTTGGCTACATTCGGACGTATCTAGAACTAAAACATGACTAGATATGTCAGAATCTAGACAAATGTAAGAACATTAATTTGGATCGGAGGGAGTACTAGATTTCTTCTCCTGGTTAATAAAAATTACATTGTGATGTGCTCTGCCGGATTCAAAACAAAGACCTCAGTGAGGGCGGGGGAAAAGCGATAATTCTTTCTGGCAGATATTCATGTCAAAATTCCGCAGTATAGAATAAGGTAGAAAAATTATCAACAAATTCAAAGTTAATATTCAGGAGCACTTGACCAATTCAGCAGCATTTCAAAAGTGACCAATGCAGCAATACAGACAATGAAATACAATACCATTACATCAGTATTAGTTGCACAAATGCTTTAATAATAGCAGCGACAGAACATTTGAGAGATTCAGTTGCTTTCCTGCTTGAAATTCAATAGCAGTATAGAGAGAATCAGTTCTTGTTCCAGCTAAAAAACCCTTGGCCCACGATCAGTTTGTCCTGTTCTCCTAATACACACAATCATTGGAACAAGCAAAACTGACGATCAAGTTTGCTTTTCTGTGCATGCCTCCTTCTCGCATCAATGCAAAGCCTGGTCAAGATTATGAGTTTATGACAAGGCCAAGTTACAAAAGAAAAGCAAGACCATCTACTACACTTGATCTAAACAAGTAGCAGTACATCAGTATTATTTCTATAAAATGCCAAGTTTCAAAAGAAAAGCAAGACCATGTACTACACTTGGTCTAAACATGTAGCAGTACATCAGTATTAGTTCTGTAAAATACCAAGTTCCAAAAGAAAAGCAAGACAATCTGCTGCACTTGATCTAAACAAGTACACATACATCACAATTAGTTCTACAAAATATTATATTCTACGTACTAATAGTAACAACATAAACATTTGATAGATTCAGTAGGATTTAAAAGATTCAGCGGTACAGAATATGACCGAAAAAATATCAACAAATTCCCAGCTCATATTCAGCAGCACTTGACAGATTCCTAGTTCATATTCAGCAGCACTTGACAGATTCGGCAACATTTCAAACTGACCGAATTAGTAGTACATAAACAATAATTGACAAATTCAGCAGTACACATATTGAAATTCAATAGATGTAGCTAGGCATGATTCAAAAGTAAAGCGAGACCATACTCTGCACTATATCGGTCGATCTGAACAAGCACCAGTACATAGTTATTATTGCAAAATAGATTAGCAGAGGAAGAACTCCATAGAAAATACTCAGAACTACCTTAAGCTAGGAACCACGTCTCCCAAAATGATAAGTACCAGTACATACAGTAGGTATTACTACAAAATACATTAGCAGTAGTTGAACTCCATAAAAATACTCCTAAGAACAACTACTAAGAATAGGTAGTAAGTCTTTCTAGCAGTTCAAATACTCCAACGAACATTAAGATATGTTTATCTCACTCATGAATCCTGTTAATCCGAAGACAGTATTCCAGGGTGAACACCGACGGTTGACAAGTGACCAGGTGCGACATCGACATCGGCAGGAGCCACTGCAGCTCTTCGAACGGGATGCCATCGGGCGACGCGGTGCTCTTCGGCACGCATGGCCCAAATTTTTTTATCCTTCTCCCCTCAATCAGAGTCGACGACCAAAACTTCACCATGTACCGCAGTGACAAGCACGCTGCCGACCTGAGACATATGATGGATAGGATGTGTAGCATTTGGCGCGTGTCAAATCGCACCGCGAACACAGTACCATCATGTCCTGATCCGATGATATATACTATCCATAGGCCTGTTGCCGGCAGAGGCTTAGAGGAGTACCTGCTTGTTTTGCCGTATCGGAAACTGCACACCCTCATCGAGTGAGCTTCACAGAGGTGGGCGAGGAGCGCTGCCAGCGAGGCGGCAAAAATGCAGCTATCCGCCATGCAGTTGAAGGGCCGTGCGTGCACGCAATCTTGTGGTTGTGGACCTAACGATATGCGACCAATGTCCCGCAACCATCGTTGGGGCATCTGCTACCTTTTCCGCTGGTGACTCGGAGGTTCAACTCCTTGGAGCATGCAGCCAGCCGGATGGCGCTAGTAGTGTCCATACACATAGCGATCTCGTCAAACACGCGGCGTCAATGTTTCTCCATCTGCCATACCACCAGTTGGGCCCCGAATCCGCCATCGTGTCCCGATGGTTTGGGGGCGAGGCGTTTCAATCTATGACTGTTGCGAGGTTTTGGAGGAGAGGGGTGGCGGCCTGGAAGGACCGATGCTGCGGGCGAGATGGCGAGGAAAATGAGTGATGTGCGCGTTGGATACGATACCAAATATTGTTGGAGATGGGGAAGACGGTATGGCTCTTTGAACGAGGAGTTTTTGCGTATTCCTTTGTCGGTCTTCTGCTGCAGGGCGCAGCTGCATCGAGGAGACTTTAATTATTAGCTAGCTAGTGTAGCACGCCAACGCTGTCTAGTAGTACTACTATAGTAGTAGTACTAGCATCGAGGAAACTTTACTACTACAATTAGCTAGCTAGTCTAGCACGCCAACACTGTCTAGGGGTGTGTTTGGCTCTGGAATGTAGTAGTAGCATGGAATGGAATGGTTCCAGTCTCCAGGCACGGAACGGTTCCATCCCAGTGTTCGGTTCAGCCAAAAGTGAGGAAAGGAATGGTTATATTTTGTTCGGTTGGATGGAATGGAATGTCTAGGATTGGGTTCAGCCCACCTCATTCATACCTATGGTGAGGATACCTCCTAGATGTAACACAAACTAAGAAAAAATTCAGCAGCATATTGTTTGTATTTTAAGCAGTAAGAAGAACAAATATATTTGATCAAGCATATATCATAGATTTGATCAAGCAATCAACAAAACTTGCAATATTTGGTCCAAATTAAAGTGGACAGGGCACATAGATGAGGATATCTCATTGTTGTTTGCTTGCCCCGCCGTCTCTGCTTGCCCTGTCACAGTTGTTGCTTGCTCCAGAGAGAGGGAGAGGCGTGGGAGAGACAAGGGAGGGCCGTCGGGGGGGGGGGAGTGGGAGCAGGGTGATACATGGCAAATGTATCTATGATTGGTTTTATTCACTTTCTTCTGTTTTGTCCACACTTTGGAGTACTTTTCATATGATTTCTTGGACTAACCTATTAACAAGAGCCACAGTGCCAGCTGCCTGTTTTCTGCTGTTTTTGGTTCCAGAAAAGTCAGAAAATGAAGATTCTCGGAATTGGACGGGACAAAAGCCAAAGTGCCTATTTTTCCGGAAGTCATCAGAAGCCAGAAATATGAGACAGAGTGGGGCTAGGGCCCAGCCACACCACCTGGCTGCGCGGGCTGGGCCTGGCCGCGCCAGGGGGTGGTCTGGCCGCCCTAGACTCCCCCTCAGTCTCCCTCTTCGCCTATAAGTTGCCGTCTAACCTAAAAACTCAGGGGGTTCGACGTTTTTCCAGAAGGAGTTCCGCTCCGCCGCCACCACCAGATTCCACGAAACAGTACTAGAAACTCTGTTCTGGCACCCTGCCGGGATAGGGGAATTGTAGGAGATCATCGCCATCATCATCACCATCGCTTCTCCATCGACCATCCATGTTTCCCCCATCTATGAGTGAGTAATCTCCCCGCTGTAGGCTATGGGGATGGTAGGGATTGGATGAGATCGTTCATGTAATGGCATCAGATTGTTAGGGCATGGTGCCTAATATCTTTTATTAGTGCTTTATGACTTTGTTGCGACTTGTTGTGCTTAATGCTTGTCACTATGGCCCGAGTGCCATGATTTCAGATATGAGCATGTTATTGATTTATTATGATAGTATTGTTTATGGTCTTATCTACAAGTTGTAGACACACGTTGTTGTCCAGAACCAATGATCCCAAAGTGATAGAAATCAGGATAACCGGAGGGAATGGCTTTGTTGTGAGGATCACATGTGTTCACGGAGTGCTAATGCTTTGCTCCGGTGCTCTATTAAAAGGAGCACCTTAATTGCTAGTACTTCCCTTGAGGTCCCGCTGCAAACCGGCTGGCAGGACAAAAGATGTTGTGCAAGTTCTCATTGCGAGCACGTATGACTATATATGGAACACATGCCTAGGATTATCTAGTACTTGGTTGCTTTATCTTATTTATCTGCAATTGCCCTATGTTCTGATTGCTATGTGAATTGTCTTGTCCATGCAACACTCGTCCATCCATCCCTATGCCTACCGCACTCGAATCCTACTGTTTACAGCTATTGATACTGCTGTCTTTACTTTAGTACTGCTGCTACTTTACTATTCCTACTACAAAAATGTTGCTACTGATAAAATGTTGCTACTATCCAGGTGCAGCTGAATTGACAACTTAGTTGTTAAGGCTTATAAATATTCTTTGGCTCCCCTTGTGTTGAATCAATAAATTGGGTTTCACTTCCCTCGAAAATACTGCGATAAAACCCCTATACTTGTGGGTCATCAAGACTATTTTCTAGCGCCGTTGCCGGGGAGCATAGCTTTATTTATCAAGTCCACTTGGAATCACTATTATTCAAGCTTAGTTTATTTCCACCTTGTTTGCTTGTTTCTTTATCAAAAATACAAAAAAAGGTTAGCTCCTACTCTAGTTGTTACTTTTGTTGGTCTGTTATTGTCTTGCTATATCATGCTTGCTGTCAATGGTTGGTTTCTTTGAAACTAAATCTTATTGCCAAGGTGGGTTCACGGAAGATCAAAAATATTATTATAAGGAACACCGCTTGTCACAAAAAGGGAAACGCTTATGGGAACAAATTGATAAATTGTATACGATTGCTAGAAACATGTGCTCTACTTATAATGTTACTTATTGCTTTGATAAATCTTGTTGCTGTAAGAGGTATAAACACCTCCCTTTTCAATGTGAGTATAATGATAATGTTACCATATATTCTTATGTTAAGGGAAATTATGACTTTTATGATGCGGAACAAATTGAGGAATTTATTGCTTGGAAGGGTGCATTTGAACTTGCTAGTTTGCTTGAAAATATTGATGATTCACCTTATAAATATGAGGTTTATGATATACTTAGATTTTTCTTTGATAATTACAAGGAAGAAAATGGCTATATTTTTGAATATATTAATAGATGCTTTCCACAAATGGAAGAGACTAATGCCTTGCAGGATCCTATGGAAGAAGAAATTGATGAACCTGAAATCTCATTAGATGAAAAAGAGGAGGAGAGTGATGAACAAAAGGAGGAAGAATGGATTAGCTACCCATGCCTACCCTCTAATGAGAGTAACTCTTTATCCCTTACATTATTTGATTGTCCCCCATGCTTAGTAAAGAAGGATGAATGTTATGTTCCTGAGGATTCTTTTGAAGATGTTTATAATAAAGCTCTAGTGCTTTTAGATCATGAAAAGCATGCTTTATGTGATAGTTATATTGTTGAGTTTATTAATGAGGCTACTGAAAATTATTATGAGAGAGGAAAATATGGTTGTATAAGTTTTCATGGTATTGAAACACCTCTCTATGTGCTGAAAGTTTTGAAGTTACTCTTGTTTTATCTTCCTATGCCTGTCACTTTGTTCTTTGTGAATTTATTTGCATACACGATTCCTATGCATAGGAAGTCGGTTAGAGTTAAATGTGTTTTGAATTTGCTTCTTGCTGATCTCCTTTACTTCAACTCATATTTCTTATGTGAGCATCCTCTCAAGCTATCATGCCTGAAGATGATAATATGTCCATTATTCTTGGGAGACATTTTCTTAATACTGCAGGAGCTGTTATTAATTGTAATGAAGGAAAGGTGATTTTCAATGTTAATGACAAGGAATATACTTTATATTTCCCCAAGAAGATGGAAAGGACTTATGGTTTGAATTCAATTGAACATGTTGAGGGCATTCAAGTTGGAGAGATATACTGTCCCATACCAAGAGAAAAGTTTGAAACTATTATGATTGAGACCATTGATATCAAAGTTGAGGTAACATAATCACTAGTGGAATAGAAAGTTTTGTCTCATATAAAATTGTTTAGGTAGCAAGACCTGATCAACCTTGTTAACAAAAGGATTTCATTGAACAAACCAATGTTTTCACCATGATTATCTCCGCTTACTTCTATTCTATCCATTTTAGTTTTTGCTTATGCCTAACTTAAAGGCGTTAAAGAAAACTACTTATTGGGAGATAATCCAAAAGTTTTAGATGAGTCTTGGAAGTTATTACTCCAGTAATAACCGCTCCTTATCCTTTTTATTTGCTTTTTGTGCCAAGAGTAACCTCTAATGAGAAGAGAAGTAATGATTGGGAAAGTTGTTGTCCCGAAACAGATTTCTGTGCTTCACCGTAAAAATTTGTGTAAAATCTCTGAACGTCTTTCTGAGGCGTAAATTTTTGTGCTTCTGCCCCAGGTTGTTATCTAACTTGTGTTAGTTCAACACTTTTTCATTTGAGCAACAAAAGGTCTTTGAAAAAATTCGTGTTTACCTACTGGTCTGTTTTGACAGATTTCTGCCATTTTCTGCATTTGTTTCTTGTTGGTTCCTTTTTGAGTTCTTTTGGGGAATTGAGCTTTTTGAGGGAAGTGCTTCAGTACTAGTGTTCTAATGGAAGTTTATTTGGTATTATAACTGAACCTTAAGACCTATTATCTTGAGTGCACTAATGTTGCTAATAAAGATTGTGTGAAGTTTTGTATGAAGGAAAAATTTCAGGTGTATGGAAGCAATGAGTAATGAGATGAAGGATGGACTAAATCTCAAGATTGGGGATGCCACGTATGTCACTCCAAGAAATATCCAAGAAGTACAAGCGGCAAAGCTTGGGGATGCCCAAGGCATCCCCTTCTTCATCAATAAAAATCCCAGGTTTCTTCCAAACACTTCATTTTTATTGTTTCATGCACGGTTGTGTTGTTCTTGGAGAGTCTTCTTTTTCGTTTTTGTTTTCTTTTGTTTTCTTAGTTTTCTGAATAAATTGGTTGGACCCCGTCTTTCTTACATTGGTTTGCAAATAGTTTGGTTTGGTTTGGAAAAGAGTAGGAAAGTTCATACTTATGTGGTAAAACGAGTTTATTTTTGACTGTGGCCTATGCTTTGTCATGCCATGCTTGATATTGTTTTGGCTTGATGCTTAGTATTCTTTGATGTAGAATGAGTTGTTATAAACAATTGAGATTTATTAATGTGCCTTGGATGAATCATGCATTGTTTTAGCATATTAAAGCATAGTATTGTGGTATTCTCCTTTGATGCTTTATTTGGGTTGACTTGGCGCATGCTCACACCATGTTATGACTATCTCAAGTCACCATAAGCCTTTATGATTCTTTAGTTTTCAACTTGTAGTATCACTTTATGCTTTGATCAATGATGTTTTGTCGCTCTGCATGATTATGGCCATTATTGCTCTCTTAGTTTGTCGCTCCTAGTCTTTTGCTAGCCTCCGCAACCAAGTATGAGTTCCACTCATGCATCCAACTCCCTAAACCAAGTTATTCCAAAGAGTCCACCATACCTACTTACTAGCTTATGCTATTCCAAGTATATTCATGTTTTTTTACCTTCCAAATTAAACTTGTTATGAGAAAACTAGTGATTAAAGCTCTCACGAACTTGATGGAACACTTTACTTTTCTTGCCCTTAATAAACTTGAACCATTCTGTCATCTATGTTGTATATGCTTGCACTTATTTGTTGGGGATTAGCAGAACCATATTGTCATGGGGAATGCTTTCAACATTGCACGGGTACTTTGTACCTAGTTGATATCATGATGTTTTATCTACGGATGTCGTCGGTGTGAAATGAAAGGGGAGCTTGTAAGTCCATGGAGTTATGTATGTGTGTTAGAGAAACGCCTGGGCCGCTGGTCTAATCCATGCTGACATGGTGGAAATCTGCAGCGTAACCATAATGAGCTGTCTATGAAGCATTCTTCTTATAAAAAAAGGAGTCCGATATTGAGAAAAAGAGAAAGAGAAAAAAAAAGATTATGAAAAGAGGAAAGAGAGAAAAAAGCACCGTATTCCCATGGTAAATAAGAAGATTGCTGAGATGCCCGTTGTCTGCTTGCCTTGTAATTTTGATATGGGGATTCTTCCGTATCATCGGGCAAGGGCTACGCTGTTGGCGGTTCTCTATGATACACATGTACTTACGATGACAAGAACTTACTGGTGACTAAACTTGAGTAGCATGAGGAGCGGCCCTCATATTCAAGGGACATGAGATTCCTAACTTATACTTCGTCAAGAATGTACACCATAGTTTGTTCACTTTAACCTTAATCACTTCAAGATGCTTATGATAGGGGCAATGAGAGCTGAAAGCTAAAAAGTACCATAATTTTTGGAAGCTCTTTATGAGACTTGAATCCCTACTTCCTTTTATGAAGGCCTTTCTTCCACCATTATATTAAGTCTCCACCTTCTACCTTTACGCACCTACTTTGAGAGCATAGTGTCCATTCTTAGTTCTATGTGCATTGTCCCAAGACTAGCTGATTGATGCATAACTTGATATTGCTTGTTTTAAACTATTTGTATCTAGTCACTCTTATGAAATTTGAAGGTGTCCTATGCATTTATACTTGCTACTCTATGAGGGACAAACTACTCGATGATAAGAACTATGGGTGTATATTTGGTTCTTGTACTTTGTATCATCATGTAGATGTCAAAGATTATTAGCTACCTGACACTTGAAATTTTTGGTAACATGGTCAAGAGAAACGGGGGAGAAGATTCTAGTATGATGGAGAAGTGTGTTTTGAGGTTTGTGCATAGCATTCATTATGGTGAAGACTATCAATAGAATCTTCTAGATCCTGGGGGCTTGTTTGATTCGTAGGATAGGAAAAGCATAGGAATAGGAAAAACATAGGATTACAATGTCATGGCCACTTTAATCCTATATGAACCCATATATATATATGCAAGAAAGTTCGTTTGATTCCATTGAAGGAAAAAAGGATTTTAAGAAAGAGGTTTGGGCGTGGATCAATGTTAGATTTCTTATGAAATCTAGTGCAAAGGATTCCCTAGGAAAATTTCCTATAGGAATCAATAATCATACAAATCAAACAACCATTATAGAAAAAAATCTTATGGGATTTAATCCTATAAATTTCCCATGTAAATCCTTTCAATCAAACATGATGGCCTAGAACGGAAAAGAAGATCCAACGGCTGGAAATGCTGGGATTTGCGAGTCTTGATCCAACGGTCAACATTCAAAGTTATTCGTACACTATATAAAAAAGTGGTAAGATGATGGAAATATGAGATAGTGGTAAGATGTACTACTCTTGTTGCTCCATGTCACACCCCGAGAAGAAGAAATACACACACACACAGACTCACGCAGCTTTGCCTTGAAGTTATACTATGAAACTATTTTGAAGGTGTACATTGTGGGTCATTATCTTGAAAATCGCCGAGATTTCTGAATGACTCAATATCTTGATATATATGAATTTGCATGCTGGCAACTCTTACACAGATTAAAAAACAAAAGGATATAAAGGAAAATGAATAAACAAAAAGGGCCTACATGACATCCTCTCGTTTGCAGTACCAGCCATGAAAAAATGGTAAACATGAGATTTGGAACATTCGAAAAAGTCGTATTCACATTAGATATGGCCTGAACACTTGAGAGTTTCTCGAGCGGAACCAACGATTAGGTCATGGCCATATCTACATCATAGTTCATGATAATGTTCCCATATTTGGTAGACAGGTGTGTATTTCCATGGTATACAATAATGCTGGGGTGGTAGTTTAGAATTAGTATTAGGAAAAACATGTTCAAATTTCCGAGTTGTATCTTTAGGGTTCGTGTTGTAAAAGTACAGGACCCAGATGTATTTTGGTTTTCTTTTTGGACCACTATGTAATTTTCATGCCCACTATTGGATTTTAACACCCACATTCTTGGAACTTCAGGGCAGATTCCTCGTTAGAAAGAAAAATAAAAAGTTCCCAATGACCAGAATTATTTGCGCACGAATATTTTGGATCTGAATACCCTAGACCCAATTTTCAGAAAAAATGGACTATTGTGCAAAACTTGAGTAGTCCGTACTTCTACTGAACCAGGGGCACCAGAAAATTAACGCCAAAGCTGCCAAAGAAAAAATGAAAGAAAAAACGAAGAGCAAGAAGAGATTATTAACAGGAGGCAGTGCGAGAGCAGCGAAGGAGTTAATGGGGATGGGGATGCCTTCCCCAGCCGGAATGACGAACCGGCCGCCGACCCCCACGTGGAGGTTGACGAGGAGGAAGAGGCCGTGCCGGCCTTCGATCCGGTGCAGCGCCTTGCGATGGGTGGCGGCTGCAGCCAGTCTAGCGCTCCAGTCGTTCCAGTGCCAGCCGGCCTACCGCAGAGGAGCAGGTCCCCAAGAGGAGCCAGACCAGCACCCTTCCGCCGAGTCGCCTTGGCCGGAAGAAGGGGCCGCCTCGGGTGGTGCAGGGGTACGTCTTTCTTCCTTTTTCTTTCAGCATCTTCTGTTTCTTTCTTTTTCTCCCTTTCTGTCTTTGGCTTATTTGGTTTTCTTTCCTTCTTCTCTTCTTCTGTCTTCTTAGCACGCTGGTCTCCTTTGGAGCCGCGAGCGCGACGCGAGCGCCGACCAGATCGCCACCCCGCGCTCCGACCACGTCCGCCAGCGCCCCTCCTTCTTCCGAGGCACCGCCTCTGCCGCCACCTCGAGCTGAACCGGCTGCCTCAGCCGGAGCGGAGGGTCCTCAGCCGTACGTGGTGGCCCAGCCGGAAGCGGAGGGTCCTCAGCCGGGTGGCTCTTCCGCGTGCACGCGGGGGGCAGGGACCGGTAAGGAGCTCGTGGTTGTCGGTGACGACAACTCCGAGGATGAGCCGGAAGAGGAGTGGAGGGCAGCGGTGGTTGCCACGAAGGAGTCCTTGGACGTCAACACCGTGGACGACGACGCCTCCTCCGATGCCTCGCAGACAGATCTCGCCGCCACCCTCGAGCTGGCGGTGAAGGAGATCCGGCTGCTGGAGGCTGCAGCCGGCGGGAACCGGTTCTTGGAGCAGAAGCTTGTTGCCGCCAACGGAACCTCCCAGAGTAAGTTTGCGTCATCTGGAATCGTCTCTTTTTTTTGCTGATAGCCGGCTTTGTCGTAGCTATCCTCGTCTGCGCTCAGCGTGAGATCGATCGCTTGAAGAAAGCGAACAACCGGTTGAGCAAGTCCAACTCTACTCTACGGCTGCAGAACAAGGACTGGCACGCGAAGGTAGATGGTCTGGATCCCACTATCAAGGAGCATGACGCCTAGCTCGCAAGTTGGATTGAAGCCTTCAACCTTCTCGAGGCCCAGAACAAGGACCAAGAGAAGGAGATCAAGCGGCTGGCGACGAAGGAGAAGGCTCTAGTGGAGGAGGTGATGCAAGTTGGCCACACGGCTAAGGGTAAGTTCCCTTTTTCCGTCTCCCCGTTTTTCCGGATATGGTAGCCGGATGTGACTATCTTTTTTCTGACAGCGTTTTATCCCAGCATAGACCTGCTGGCGTACAACCGGCTGCAGGAGAACTGGCCGGGAGCGCAGCCGACAGCCCAGGAGCTCGTCGTCCTTCTTGGCGAGGAGGCTGCCAAGCTTCGCCAAGCGGCGTGGGACATCTTCTCATTCCTGTGGCCGGACACTCCGGTTCTGGAGACGATGGCGCAGTTGGCCGTGAAGGTGGGAGAGATGCCAGCTGTCGTGGACTGGCAGCAGGACTTGGCGGCACGAGCCGGAGCAGAGATGGCTCTGGCCCTCATGCTTTCCTGGTACAAGGACGCCCGCATCGAGAACATCGATGGGGGCTTCCGTGACAGCGTCGACCTTGCCACCATCTGCCAGGCTCATCCGGAGCTCCGGGGCTCCGCCATCAGGATCGTCGACTACGTGGACCCCGACGAGGTGCTCACCGACGAGGTGCTCACCGACTCGGAGTCCGTCGGTACTCCTGATGCGGAAGCTTCAACGCAGCTGGCTGCGGGCGCCGGAACAAGATCGAGCTTCAGGCACAGCTTCCTCCGCCTGAAGCTACCGCCAACCTAGACGCCCCGCACAGCAAGGGTCCTGCCGCTTAGCTACTGCCCCGGGATGCCAGGTGTATTTGTTTGTCTTGAAACTTGTCTGTCTGTACCGGCTGCCTCTGGCGCCGGGTAAACTTATGGGAGCTTCGCCTCCTTTTTTCCTTTTAATGTTAATTTTGAACTGGCTTGGTTTCCCTTCAACTTGTGCACTTTGCATTTTCTTTCAATATTTCGCCGGTTGGCTTTATCCGGCTGACTTCGCCCGGCTACACGCCTTTAGCCGGGGGAACTGCACCCCTAGTGGGGGCGCGCCAGCGCACCCAATGGCTGTAGCCCCCGACATTCGTAGTACCTTGCGTAGCCAGGTGCTTCGAATCTTCCTTCTTTTCCGAAATCTTCTAACTTTATCCGACTAGAACCGTCTTAGTCGCTGGCTGAACACCTTCGGTCGGGGGAACTAACATTCCAGTGGGGGCACGCGAGCGCACCCACTAGGTGTAGCCCCCGAGATTAGGAGTAGCTAGCGTAGCCAGATGCTTCGAATCTTCCTTGTCTTCTCTTGCTCCTGCCCTTGCCCTCACCTGGGCTTCGAACGCCCGGCTAAACGCCTTTAGCCGGTCGGGAACTACAAGGTTAGACTAGGGCCACGCGAGCGCACCCAGTGGGTGTAGCCCCCGAGATTCGGAGCGCTTGATGAAGGCAAGGACTTCGAATCTTCTTCTCATTTCTTCCTAAATTCCGACTTAAGGTAGTCGTACAAGAATATACATACACATACATTCTCACATGTTAATAGGTTAGTCTGCCAAATTGTAGCCGGAAGGCGGGTTTGTTTTTTGAAAACTAGCTTGCGCCTTTCTGGACACTTGGTTGTTTTCCTGTGTGCTCTGCTGTTTTCGCTGCGTCCTTGCCGGGAAGCTGGGTTGCGGTCTGTAGCCGGAATCGAAGGGAGCTGACAGTACATCGCGCACTGTACTAACGGCTTAGTAACCAGATTGTCTTAAGCTAGTTGCAATGTCGGGACGCCCGATCTGTTGCATCTTCTCCCCGTTTTTCATGTGGGATGCCTCGGGCTTTTGCTCTTGCTAGCCGGACAGCCGGGTTGCGGTCTGTAGCTGAGACGAAGAGTGGGCCTCTGACACCGTCGCACACTACTCAGTCGGTTTGTTGACTTAGCAGGTCGGGCCAGCTGGCAATCCCCCGGGTAGGGGTTTCCGAAGCCGGAAAATCATAACCGGAAAATACGTACCAACACATTTCTAGCAAGGAGCCCCCGAGCATCTCACAGCGGTCCGCATTTTCATTCATAGGTTTTGCGGGATACATACACTGTCTGGTAACTAGGTGTAAAATGGGCGCAGCAAGGCCGCGTTCCAGGGACGCTCGGTCTCCTCGTCCGATTTGCCCATCTTGTTCTTGCACGGTTGCTGCGTGTCGATGAGGTACTAGGAGTCGTTGGGCAGCGCCCGACTGATGATGAAGGGGCCCTCCCAAGGTGGCAATAGCTTGTGCATGCCCTTTGTGTCTTGCACCAGCTGGAGGACTGGGCAGATCCGGCCTGAATGGTAGCGGCATAATCGTTGCTGGTACAGGGCCGACCTAGACAATGCCAACTCGCGGGCCTCCTCCAGGAGGTCCACACTGTCCTCCCGCGCCTCCTGATTGGCCTTTTCGTCGTAAAGGAGATTGCGCAGGGAGTCGAACTCGATATCCCCGGAGAGGACGGCTTCCGATCTGTAGACCAAGAAGAACGGAGTGTAGCCGGTTGATCTATTCGGCATGGTGCGGAGGCTCCATAGCACAACTAGAAGCTCCTCGATCCAGCATCCGGGTGACCGTTCCAATGGCTCGATGAGGCACGGCTTGATGCCGGCTAGCACCAAGCCATTTGCCCTTTCAGCCTTCCCATTGGATTGCGGGTGCACGACGGAGGCGAGGTCCAGCCGGATGCCCTTGTTGCTGTAGAATCGGGCGAAGGCCCCCATGGCGAAGATCGCGCCGTTGTCGGTGATGATGCTGTTGGGTAGCCGAACCGATTGATGATGTCGGTGAAGAAGGTGACAATCGTTGCCCCGTCCAGCTTCCGGATGGGCTTGGCCTCAATCCACTTTGTAAACTTGTCGACCGCCACCAGCAGATGGGTCATGCCCGCACGTGCTCGCTTGAAGGGACCGACCATGTTCAGGCCCCAAACCGCGAAGGGCCAGGTAATCGGTATGGTCTTGAGCATCGAAGTCGGCATGTGCCTGAGCTGCCCGAAGCGCTAGCACCCATTGCACGCGTGGACCAGCTGTTCAGCATCCTCGAGGGCGGTGGGCCAATAGAAACCATGGCGAAACGCCTTGGCAACTATCGCCCTTGACGAAGTGTGATGCCCGCACTCGCCCTGGTGGATGTCCTTGAGTAGCCGGTAGCCCGTGTCCACATCGACACACCTTTGGAAGATGCCGCATACACTGCGCTTGTACAGTTCGCTGTTGATTATGGTGTACGTGTGCGCGCGGCGTAGGATTTGCCTGGCCTCCACCTCGTCATGCGGAAGTTCCCCGTTTGTCAACACCCGGATTTTTAACCCTAAATTTGATGATTTGGATCTTGATAAGCTTGGATTAAAGTTTTGGGATGTTACAAACCTCCCCCCTTAAACAAATTCTCGTCCCGAGATTTAAGAAAGAAAACTAGTAACTAAAGAGATCTGGGAACTCGGTCCTAATGTAATCTTCTTGCTCCTAGCTAGCTTCTTATTCAGTATGGTTGCTCCACTGAATCTTGAGAAACTTGATACTCCGAGCCCTGGTGGTTTGTAGGCTTCTTCTAAGATACGGATGGGCACTTCCCGATAGGTCAGGTCATTGTTGATCTCCACAGCTTTGTGATCGATGTTCTTGAAAACTTCAGTCTTCTCCGGCACTTCTAGGCATTTGCGAAGTAACGAGATATGGAACACATTGTGGATGGCAGACATCTCTTCAGGCAGTTCCAGTTGATACGATACTTCTCCTCGATGGTTTAGAATTTTGAAGGTCCCGATATATTTGGGGGCTAACTTCCCTTTCAGACTAAAGCGTTGAGTTCCCTTTAATGGTGAAACCTTGAGATATACAAAATCTCCGACATGGAAAGTCAGGTCTCTCCTTCTCTTGTCAGCATAACTCTTTTGTCTAGATTGGGCGGTCTTGAGGTGCTCACGGACTTTGTGAACCTAATCTTCGGCTTCTCGGAGAATGTCGGGTCCAGAGATCTGACTCTCTCCTACTTGTGACCAATTCAAAAGGGTTCGACACTTCCTTCCATATAGGAACTCAAATGGTGCCATCTGCAAACTAGCTTGATAACTGTTGTTATATGAGAATTCTGCGAAAGGCAGGCAATCTTCCCATTTTGATCCATATTCCAACACACAAGCTCTAAGCATATCCTCCAGGATCTGGTTGACTCTCTCAGTCTGTCCATCAGTTTGCGGATGATACGTGGTGCTGAAATTCAACTTGGTTCCCAATCCTTCCTGGACTTTCTGCCAAAATCTCGAGGTAAACTGGGTTCCTCGATCTGATACTATGATCTTGGGGGTTCCATGCAAACTAACAATCCTAGAAATGTACAGCTCTGATAGCTTCGCGCTCTGGTAGGTAGTCTTGAAAGGTATAAAGTGAGCTACCTTAGATAGTCTATCAACTATGACCTAGACTGAGTCATTTCCCCTACTGGAAGTAGGCAAACCGGTGATAAAGTCCATTATGACGGAATCCCATTTCCATTCTAGAATCTGCAATGGTTGCAACAGTCCTGCGGGCCTCTGATGCTCTTCTTTGACTCTTTGACGGATGTCACATTTGGCGATGTAGCTTCCGATTTCTCTCTTCATCTTCTGCCACCAAAATTGCTCTTTCAAATCCTGATACATCTTCGTTCCTCCAGGGTGGGTAGAATAAAGAGTATCACGAGCTTCCTTCATGATAACTTGCTTCAGCTCCGAATCTGTGGGTACACAGATACGTCCTGTACCACAACATTACTTCTTCGTCTTAAGTGAATCCAGGTACCTTTCCTGTACCAATACGACGTTTGATACTGCGATACTTTCATTCCCCTTCTGGGCTTCCTTGATTTGGCTAATCAAAGTGGGTTGAAGTTCAATGCTAGCTAAGAATCCTGTGCTAACCAATTCAGTCCTGAACTGCTCCAACTCCTCATACAAACTGGGCTGCTTCTCCTTGATCATAGTGTTTAGCCTACATAGCAATCTGCTAAGAGCATCCGCTACCACATTGGCTTTGCCGGGGTGATAGTGAATGTCAAGGTCATAATCCTTGATTAACTATATCCATCTCCTTTGCCTCATTTTCAGCTCCTTCTGAGTGAAAATATACTTCAAGCTCTGGTGATCTGAGTAAATCTCACAGCGATTACCCATCAGATGATG
The DNA here is from genome assembly GCA_916181665.1 of Avena sativa. Classification (NCBI taxonomy): domain Eukaryota; kingdom Viridiplantae; phylum Streptophyta; class Magnoliopsida; order Poales; family Poaceae; genus Avena; species Avena sativa. The sequence goes on from OV702292.1 coordinate 277,161,953, forward strand.
ACGCCATGTCTTTAATGCCAGCACAATATAATTCAAGATCATGGGTCGGATAGTTCTGCTCATGCTGCTTCAGTTGTCGAGACAGATAAGCGATGACTTTGCCTTCTTGCATCAATACACATCCTAGACCAATCTTGGATGCATCACAATATACATCAAACGGCTTCTTGATATCTGGCATGATCAATATAGGGGCTGATATCAATCTCTTCTTCAGCTCCTTTAAACTGGCTTCACACTTGTCTGTCCATTCAAACTTCTTGTCCTTCTTCAACAATTGGGTCATGGGTCTAGTGATGCTCGAGAATCCTTCGACGAACTTGTAGTAGTATCCCGCTAATCTGAGAAATGCACGGACTTGGGTTTGGGTGGTTTGGGCTTCCCATTCTTCGACATCTTTGATCTTGGCGGGATCAATAGAGACTCCTCTAGCAGACACAATATGTCCTAGGAATCCTACTTCTTTCAGCCAAAACTCACACTTGCTGAACTTGGCATACAACCGATGCTCTCTCAAGGTTTCTAGGATGATTCTCAAATGTTGCTCATGCTCTTCTTCTAACTTGGAGTAGATAATGATGTCGTCGATAAACACAACTACAAACTTATCTAGGAAATTCATAAAGATCTTAATCATGAGATTCATGAAATAAGCAGGGGCATTGGTTAATCCAAAAGACATAACCGTATACTCGTATAAACCATAGCGAGTAGTAAAGGCGGTCTTCGGAATATCCGTTGCACGAATCTTAAGTTGGTGATAACAAGTCCTAAGATCATTCTTTGAGAATACCTAGGCTCAAGTCAACTGATCAAATAGATCCTCTATCTTTGGCAAGGGGTACTTGTTCTTGATGGTGACGTCATTCAACTTTCTGTAATATGTACACAGACGATTACCTCCATCTTTCTTGTCGACGAATAACACTAATGATCTCCATAGCGAAGCGCTTGGCTGAATCAAGCCTGTTGCTAACATGGCATCTAACTGCTTCTTCAACTCAACTAACTCTAAGGGGTTCATGCTATAGGGTCTCTGGGCTATGGGTCCGGTTCCGGGGATTAGTTCGATAATGAACTCAATATCCCTATCCGGGGGCATACCTGGCAATTCAACTGGGAATACGTCGGGGTATTCGCATACTACTCTTACTTGGTCTATGGTGGGTAGGGCTAGACTCTTGTTGCACCTGAATTGACGGGGTAAGGTTTCAGAGATATGCTCTACTGTTACTCCAGAACTACTGGTCATGGTGATGGCTTTCTTAGTACAGTCTATCAGTCCTTTATGCCTTGACATCCAGTCCATACCTAGTACTACTTCCAATCCTTTGGTTCCAAGTACAATTAGGTTGGCATAAAAATCTATCTCATGTATTCTGATAGGCACAACTTTGCAAATATTTCTAGCTTTGGTTGTGGAACCGGGGATTTGAACTATCATGACATGCTTCAGGTTGGTTGGGTGAATCTTACTAGTGCATGCAAATTCTTCAGTGACAAATGAATGCGAAGCTCCCGAATCAAACAATACTCTTGCTAAAACTGAGTTGACAGAAAACATACCCAGCACTACATCTGGCGCTTCCTGGACTTCCTCTGCGTTCATGTGGAAGAGACAACCGTTGCGGTTGTGAGGGTTCCCAGGGGCAAACCTTCTTCCTGGTTGAACACGATGCTGCAGTTGAGCTGGGGCATTCATAGTGGCATTGGCGGCAGTCTTCTTGGGACACTCATTGGAGTAGTGACCCTTCACTCCACACTCAAAACAAGTGATCTGGGACTTGTCCTTTGCTGCGACAGCCACAACATTGCTGCCAGTTCTGGGTGCAGTGTTGTTGTTGTTGTTCTTGGGAGGTGCATGGTTGAAATTGTTGGCATTGCCGGAGTTCTGCTTGTTTCCTCCAGACTTCACATTGCCTCTTCTACGGTTGGGGTAGCTTGGGCGAGACATTGAGGGTCGGTTGTTCCTTGGTGCATATCCCGATGAGGGGTTGGGACGGTACTTCTGGTAACTGTTGGATCCAGATTGCTGCATCATACGACGTTTGCGGTTGTCGTTGGCCTGGTTAATATTCCCTTCCATCTGAATGGCAGAGTCGACTAGCTCTTCGAGATCCTGAAAACGGATGTTGACGAGGACTGTCTGCATTTCATCATGCAGTCCGTTCAAGAATCTCTCCTTCTTCTTGGCCTCCGTGTTGATCTCATCAGGTGCATATCTGGCAAGTGACTGGAATCTGTCACGGTACTCCACCATAGTCATTCTTCCTTGCTTCAATTCGCGGAACTCATCTCTCATTCGGTTGACTAGGCCCTATGGCACGTGGGTGCGGCTGAACTTGACTTTGAATGCTTCCCATGTAATAACTTGACCATGGTTCATATTGCGAATACTAGTCCACCAAGCTCTTGCATCTCCCGCCAGATAGCGGGTAGCAAAGAGAACTTTCTCGTTTTCATCAACTCCTGCAACTTCTAAGTTCTTTTCCATCGTCTGCAACCAGTCATCAGCATCTAACGGGTTTTCAGATTGGTTGAAGATTGGGGGATTGGTATTCTGAAATTTTTTGAGTTTGGATCCATGGTGATCCTGATTTCCATGCCCTTGGTTGTTGAGAGCCATCTGGGCGATCTGCTGCAGTGTTGCTAAGTTGGCTTGACGTTCTTCCCTGCTTGCTTCACGGTCTGCGATGAGATTCTGCAAGATCTACAGCATTGGGTCTTGCGACGAGCTGCTCCCTCCTTGGTTTCCACGAGTCATCTGAAGATTGAGGTAGATAAAGGGGTAAGAGGGAAATTCTAAGGTTCATGGTTTTGGTTTCAAAGCTAAAACTTTGAGCTAGACTCAGGCTTTGCAACCAACTTCATTTCATTCATGCAAACAAGCACACGATACAACACACACCACAACAATCAATGTAAAACAGATGGTTTGAAGAACCATTCTGCAAGCTACGATACAGTGGGACCGATACGTCTCATGCTACAACAGTGTTGTAGTGCATCTAATCATCGTCGATGAAGTCGGAGTCCTCATCGTCAGTGTAGAAGTCCATAACATCCTCCTCTAGAAAGTCATCATCATTGCTGAGGTAAGAATCCATGTCTCCCTAGATGTCTTCACCCTCATCTTCTTCCTCCTTTGCTGCAAGCTAAGCTTCCTGCTCCTTGATGGTCTTCTCGAGGTCGGCCACCTTCTTGCAAAGACGGGTGATGGTGCGATCCTTCTTGGCACGCTGGCGGCGAAGAGACTGGCAATCTTGGACGAGCAGTGAGAAAGTTTGGGCTTTCTGGTCGGCAATGGCATGGTTCTAGTTGGCTAACTCCCTGGCATTGTCCAGTTCCTGCTGTCTGTCGTGCAGCAAGAAGTCAAGATTCTCCACTTGACGCCTCAACTCTGGGTGACTTGGCATCTCCATCGGCATTCCCATGAACTCACGTCTTGCATAGTGAGCAAAACGGGTTCCCTGGAGTTGGTTGACACTGAGGGCACATAGACGTGCGTGAGCTTCATGCATTGCCCTGGCTAATCCATCTAGCCAGTTGTTCTCTCTCACGGAGAACTGGATTCTCCCAGAAGTTGGTGCTTCGATGCTTCCTCTAAGATCCGCGGTGACTAGCCACTGTAGGTCTCCTCCTGGGGGTCCTGGAAGTTGAGCTCCAAGAAACTCCGGATGTGGGCGTCCTAGTAACTCTGGCAGTGAATCCAGATCCCTCTCGAAGATCAGCTGACCTCCGTTTCCCATCTAGTAAAACTTGCTGAACTAAGTCTCCATCTACAAGAATTAAGGATGAGGAAATTAGTGAGGTGATCAAGTGTGTCAAATTTTAAGTAGTAATGTAAGAATTTTGAGGAACATGAATTTTTGAGAAAGAATGACTTCATAAGGATAAGAGAGGAGATAGTTTTTCGTAAGTACTCACTTTTGGTTTTGAAACTAAGTTTTTGGTTCGGACGTCCATTCTAACTAGGGTCTCCTATGGTCAGCATGGCTCTGATACCAACTTGTCAACACCCGGATTTTTAATCCCAGATGCCCGTTATGCCATACCTCGCAATCCTAGGATTACCATTTTTGCGAGACATAATAGATTGGATATCATAGTACATCATCCATTACAAACCATACATAAGGTCCTACACAAATAAGGATCTCATGATCCAGTCTTAATACAACAAGCAGCGGAAATAAAAGATAACCGTAGCGGTGGGGTCCATCTTCAGGGGCACAGGCAATGCTGACGAAGGCAGATAGTCCTAGTTATCATAGTGTCCTGCTGGCCATCATCTTGATAGTCTCCTTCATATTCTGGCCATGAAAATAGCCAGGGACAAAAGCCATGGGTACTCTTTAAGTACTCGTAAACTACCACTAGTAGTATAGTGCTAAGTTAAAGTGCTAAATCTAACTTTAACTATAAAGTTAAGTTTGAAACCTAAGCCGAGTTCTGAAGCAAAGAAAGATAAAATAAAGTTCTAGAATCACTTAAGGTGGGAAGCTAGTGTCATAAACACAACCCTGTTGTGGTCAAGTCAAGATTCATCATTCATTCATAAGTTATTTTGAAAACATCTGACAACGAAACAGTATGGCCATTCCAACTGTCCATAACCGCGGACGTGGCTATTCAAATAGTTTGACACTCTACAGAGGTGGTACACTTTCACCACAAGATTCTATACATCTGTCAAGGATAACCCTGAATCATCATACTTAGTATGCAGATAATCAAACATAACCTTTCCTTTACACACCCTAGTATAAGCACCTCTCCTATGAGCATGGCCTCCCAACCAAGACCATCTGTCATCTTGGGCACTGAATAGGTGGACAACATTGAGAGGTAGCCTCAGCTCAAACCTCTCCCGCGAGGGAACTAATACTAATGCATATAAACTTCTGGCTAAGCCTTACCCAATTCAGGTAGTGTGGTTGTACGGTAAATTTGGAATGGTATCGCATCCAAATCCAACCATCAGTTTTATAAAAAGGTTAAGGCTCATGCCTCAACATTTTCATCATCATAAACCATTTGTGTTTCTCAACACATGTCCAAAACATCTCAATAGAATGACTCCTCATTCCAAGGTTTTCATAATTCATTTTCACCAAGTGTTCCCATCTAAAGTGACTCAAGTTTTGATCTACTCTAAACTACAAAGTTAAGAGTGTTCACTAAGGTGGAAAGATGATGGGTTCAATCTCATGCCATAGAATGACATCTAAAGCTTATCTAAATAGGTCAAGTTTTATACTCTTTATGCTACCTTCAAAACAAGTAAGGGACTTTGTGTATAGTAAAGGAAGTAAATCTTGAAAGTAAGACTTTGGGTAAATACTAGTCCAAGTGGTATGATCAAAGCAGGCCTAAAGCATCTTTGCTTGGGTTATCTAGATTGCAAGGATTAGCTTGCATTGTTAATGGTGGCTTGCTAAAGTAAGTTTTGCAAGGGTTAGCTTGCCAATAATATCTTGCCTTTGTTGGTGTAGTGGTTAAAGTTTTTTTTCTTCTTCTTCTTCTTGGTAGAACTGCTCCTCCTCGTAAGCTTGGTTGGTACTATCTTCTATAAATACATACAGAGTACACAATCACCAAACAATACTTAACTAGTTTACTTAGTACTCTAAGGCACCCAATTGATGATATATTATCATCACAAGCATCACAAGTTTTATCAATAGTTTCCTCCTTTTTATTTTAGAAAAGTAATTTCTACTCATTGAAAAATTAACTAAGATTTAATATTCACCACTTAAAATATGGGATCATGTGGAGACTTGTCATCACCACATATTCTAACATGTGGGAATGTAATTTAAGGGTTGGATCATAATTACTTTGGTTTAATTTCATTATTTAATGCTTTAAAGTGACTAGAAATGCCTATATAGCATTATTTTGGTACTAGTCCAAAGTCACTACATATAAACCTTAATATTATTACATATTCAGATAGGTATGATGAAATGTGATTTTTTAGAGTTGGGATCAACTCAAAAGCTATCTTGGTTGATTTTATAAAAATGTTGCAAGGTGCAATTGCTTTTGTTTTGTTATTTTTACTAGGAGAGATCTATAACTCTAATTGAATTAAATCCAACGGGCTTGGATAAATAATTTCAATACCTTTCAGGAAAACTTGGTTTCATGCAATTTGGAGTTGTCAAACTCCTAGAATTGATTTTTAAACTAGTGGACAGAAACTAGATTAACTCTAAATAGAAAAAACTAAATTTGAAACTTTCACACGCGCGGGAACTAACTGGGCTGGCCCAGCTACGCACAGCACGCGTAGCGGGCTGCCTGACAGGCGGGCTCCACCGGTTAGCGACACAACCTAACCGTAACGGTATCTAGCATCCTGGGCCACACGATCTAAAGACGATCCAACGGTGGTGAGTCATCAATGACGACAGATCACTCCGGCGAGAACGTGACCTAGCCGCAGCGGTGGGGGTCGATTGGGGGCATACCAGGGCTCCAGCAAGGTCGGCGAGGCGGGCAAATGGGCTGGTAGCTTGGGGTGCTCTAAATCGCCAATGCCCTTCTCCTCCTGCTACGGTGGCTTCGGCTTCAATACCAGCAAGACAGAGCTCGATCGGCTTCGGCGAGAGGTCGATAAGATTCAGTGAGAGGTGAGGAGTGTGGGAGTGGGGAGAAATGGTGCTCGAGTGGCCGCTTTATATAGGGTCGACGAGGGGACAGAATGGGCGACGATGAGGTCATCGGTGACGATGCTGCGAGGCTCTCTCGGCAGGGGCGACGGCGGCGTTGTGTGCTCTGTTCCCCAGCGGTCCTCTGAGGATTAAAGGCGCGGCAAGGCGAGGTCTCCACTGGTCGGGAGCGTGCGATGAACGGCACGCAGACGGCGGTGTTCGACGTTGTTCCTCCGGTCTGTTGGTCACGAGGCGGCGAACGACGATGTCTGGGCGGTTGCTGGGCCTACTGCGGCTGCTGACACGCAAAGCTAGGGCTAGGCACGGTTTGTGTAGCTCTGGCGGGCACGGCGCTCCAGGGTGATCGGCATGGCGGCCAGCGGCAAGGGCGCGAGCATTTCAGGCTTGTCTTCCGCTCGTTTTTGGTTGGGGGCTAGTCAAGGCGAAGCGGTGTGATGGCGCCTGTCTCCCAACAAGCGAATAAGAGCGCGGTACGGGCTGGGGTGAGTGGTCCGTGGTCGACCTAGGGCAAGGCTTCGGGCGGCAAGTTTCTGGAGCAGACAGTGGAGAGGGAGAGAGGGTTAGGGCCGGGGTTCTAGTTGGGGAACCAGGGGACCATGTTAGGCCCAAATGGTGACCAAAACTACTGCTCACTACAGTGTTTTAAGATTTGCAAGATTTGTGCCTGCCACCTGCTCGACATAATGGCCGCAAGAAGCAAAATTTTGAATTTTGGGTTCAAATTTTTTTAGTGATCTCCGCTAGTACTAGGTAGTCTCTGGTTGCAAGGGTTTTCAAAATGGAGTTCAATTGGATGGTTTTTGAAATAGGGGTGATCTAGGAATATGCATTGAATTCAATTTTAAACTGTCATTTAAAATAAGTATTTGAATATTTTTAGCGGATCACAAAGTGGGCCTTGGTACCACATTATGTGTACTACCAAGGGGTGCAAAGATCTAGAATTATTTCTGTTGGAAAATGAGTGCTAGGAACACTCAAAGTAGTGTAGTGGATTAAAATGACCAAAATGACCATTTCTCATTTTTAATTTTCTTTGGGATTTGGTTTGGAACGATTTAGATCATGTTTAATTTACCATAGAAACATTTTACAACCAATGGATCAATCAATGGTGACCATTCACCAAGATTTCAAAATAAGGCCTTTCTTATATGCATGCTTAAATACTTTAAATAGAAAAAGTTTTTCTTAATCCTAAATTTGATGATTTGGATCTTGATAAGCTTGGACTAAAGTTTTGGGATGTTACACCGTTGGGGATGTACTTCATGAAGGGCTGCACCCAGGATGGCACTTCCTGAATGACGAGGATGCTCCCGCTCTCCGGTTGATGGTTGTCGGGGGGTCATCCGGATGAAGTACCCGGGACAGCAGCCCCCGAGCCGCTTGACGAGCCGGTAGCCCCTAGGTCTTGGGAACCGGAGGCCACTGCCTTGTCGGAGTTGGTGCGGGTCTTCTTCTTTGGAGGCTCTATCGGCTCTTCTTCCACCGCTCCATCAGCCGGAGCGCTCCCTGCCCATATGATGGAATTCGACTCAGGTGACGGGTTGATAGAGGGCTTGCGTAGGTGCTCCAAGGATATCCCGGGTGGGATCGCCTGCCTGGTGGATCCGATTCGGGCGAGCGAATCGGCTTCTGGAGGCGCTGAGCTTCTGGATGTGGAACCGGTAGAGGGCCATGTTTGCATCCCTAGTGTCCCATTCTCCAGATACTTGTTGCACCACCAGATCCGAATCGCCGAAGCAAAGGATCCGGTTGACACCAATCTCCTTGGCCAGCCGGAGACCATGCGCCAGTGCCTCGTATTCGGCTACTCCAACCGGTCTCCCTTGGGCGAGGAGAGCACGATGCCGGCTCCCAAGCCCCCGAGAATCTTCGACCCGTCGAAGTGCATCTTCCAGTGGTCCGAATCCGGAACCAGTGGGAGGTACTGGGTCTCAGCCCAGTAGACGAGGAAGTCTACCAATGCCTGCGACTTGATCGTGAGCCGGGGCATGTACTGGATGGAGTAGGCGGTGAACTCGATGGCCCACTTGGTGACTCGGCCGGTGGCGTCCTTGTTGCCGATAATTTTCGAAAGGGGTGCGGTGCACACGACCTTAATCGGATGTTCTTGGAAGTAGTGCTTGAGCTTCTTGCATGCCAGGTACACGCCGTAGCACATCTTCTGGTAGTGGGGGTAGTTCTGCTTGGAGAGGGAGAGAACCTCGCTGAGGTAGTAGACGGGCCTCTGAACCGGCTGAGCCTTGCCTTCCTCGGGGCGCTCCACCACCAGGACGACGCTGACGACCTGGCTGATGGCTGCTACATAGAGCAACATCGACTCCTAGCCGGCGTGGCTAGAACCGGCGATGTGGATATCATGCGCTTGAGGTCATGAAATGCAGCATCAGCTTGCGAAGTCCAGGAGAACTTGTCCGTCTTCTTCATCAGCTGGTACAATGGGAGTGCCTTCTCCCCCAGCCGGCTGACGAAACGACTGAGGGAGGCCAGGCATCCGGTGAACTTCTAGACTCCAAGCAGGCTCCTGTGTGGCTGCATCCTGTCGATGGCCGCGATCTTCTATGTATTTGCCTTGATGCCTCGTTGTGATACAAGGAAACCGAGTAGCTGACCGGATGGCACTCCGAAGACGCACTTCTCCGGGTTCATCTTCATCTGCTACTGGCAGAGGTTGCCAAATGTCTCTCCTAGATCCTCGAGGAGGGTGTGCTTCTCCTTGGTCTTGATGACCACATCGTCCACATTAGAATGCACGTTTTGGCCTATCTGTGAGTGCAAGCACTTCTGCATGCAGCGCTGATAGGTAGCGCCTGCATTCTTCAGACCGAAAGGCATGGTTACATAGCGAAAAGCCTCGTAGGTGGTGATAAATGATGTCTTAATCTGATCAGCCAGGTTTAACCGGATCTGATTGTAACCGGAATAGCAATCTAGAAAAGACAACAAATCATAGTCGGCCGTGGAATCGATGACTTGATCGATACGGGGCGATGCAAAGGGGTCTTTCGGGCATGCCTTGTTCAGGCTAGTGTAGTCGATACACATGCGCCAGGTCTTGTTCTTCTTCAGCACCAGGACTAGGTTCGCCAACCAGTCCGGGTGATACACTTCCATGATGAACCCGACTGTAAGGAGCCAGGTGATATCCTCACCGATTATCTTTCTCTTCTCCTCTGCGAACCGATGCACAGGTTGCTTGACCGGCTTGACATCTGGCCGCACATGAAGTGAGTGCTCGGCGAACTCCCTCGGTACACCTAGCATGTCCTTGAGTGACCATGCAAAGATGTCCCGATTCTCACGGAGGAAGTTGACGAGCGCGCCTTCCTATTTGCTGTCCAAGTTGGCATCAATGGTGATGAACTTGGTCGGGTCAAAGGGGTCGAGCAGGATCCTCTTCGTCTCCTTTGCCGGCTGGAAGGCTCCTTCTCAAGCCAGTTTGCTGCTAGCCGGTATGTCCTGCTAGGCCACGGCCACATTGCGCATGATTATGCGCTTCTCCTCGGCTATGATGAGGGCCTCTGCCAGTTTGGAACCGGCTGAGGAGCACTCCATCGACCTCCTGAAGCAGCCGGCGACGGTGATCACGCCGTTGGGTCTCGGCATCTTCGTCTTGAGGTATGCGTAGTGGGGTATGGCCATGAACTTGGCGAGGATGGGGCGCCCGAGGAGAGCATGATAGGAGCTCGTCAGGTTTACCACCTCGAACCAGATCGGTTCGCGATGGAAGTTCTTCTCGTTCCCGAAGATGACATCCAACTAGATTTTACCCAGCGGGGCGCAAGCTGGCCCTGGCAGCACGCCTTGGAATGTTGTGGTAGTCGGGCGCAGGTCGCATTCGCGAATGCCCAGCTTTTCTAGTGAGGACTGGTAGAGGAGGTTGAGGCTGCTTCCTCCGTCGACGAGGACGCGCGAGAAGCAGCAGGTACGCGCGTTGGAGACGATGAGGGCGTCGAGCTCCATGGTATAGCCCCCGGGAGTCAGCTGCTGCTCTGGCTGGTCCGCTCGGCTCCAGGTGATGGGGGTTTCCGACCAGTTCAGGTACTGGGGGACCGGAGAGACGATAGCATTGACCTCCCTGGAGCGTCTCCTGCGGCTGTGCTTGTCGTCCAACTCCATCTCGAAGATGTGGTAGGCGGCGTGCGGCTAGGGGTAGCCGTTATTGTTGTTGCCGCTGTTGCCGCCGTTATCATCATTGCCGGCTCCCCTAGCCGGTGGTGGTGGTCCACCTGGAGGGGGCAGGGGGAGACGTGGCTGGCTACCCTGGTCTTTTAGCTAGCGAGTCCAGCTGCAATTCCAGGTGGTATGCGTAGCCGGTTTGAAGGGACCACTGTGCCACTTGCACGGGCCATCAAACATTTGGTCGAAGGTGAGCCGTGGATTCTGCCTCCTTGCATCGTTAGCCGGCGCGTCGGGTGCGCCCTCCACAGCATTGACCTGCCGCGCGTGGTTCCGGGGCTTCTGTTGTCCGGCTTGGCGGTCCCCATGGAACCAGTTGTCGTTGCCGTGGCATCTGGAGGATCCAGCTTCTCCAGCCAGATTGCTCGGATGGTCGCGAGCCGGCTCCATAGGAGTCGGACGCCCGTCAGCATTTACTCGGAGGGTCTTCTTCATGGCGGCATCCGCTGTGGCGTACTAGTCCACAACCATCATGAGCTCCACCATGGTTTTCGCCTCATCACACAGTAGCCGGTGGCGAAGCATGGTGCCTTCTCGGCAACCCTCGATGAAGAAGCTGATGGCCTGGCTCTCCAGGATGCCCTTGCAAGTGTTGTGCAGCTCCGTCCACTTGGCGAGGTACACGCGGTCGGTCTCGCGGTCACCCTGGATGCACAAGGCCAGGTCGCGTGGGCGTCCTAGACGCTTGTACGTGCCATTGAAGTTGCGGACGAACACCTTCTCGAAGTCCGGCCAGGCGTTGATGTTGTTGGGCGCAAGGCTATTGAGCCACGTCCTTGCCGACCCAGTTAGCATAAGAGGGACGTAGCGCACGGCTATGCGCTTGTTCCCATGGGGGATGCCGACTGCCGTAGCATAGTCGGTCAGCCAGTCTTCCGGCTTCATACTGCTGTCGTACTTGGGGGTGTCCCTGGGCAGGGTGAACTTATCCGGAAATGGCTCGTTCCGGATGCGGGGTCCGAAACAAACCGGTCCGGTGGAGTCTTCTTCATCCGTGACGCGCGCTTGAGCGAGGAGCTCGATGCGGTCATGGGCATCTGGACGATCCGGGTTGGGCGCTCCCACCCGGCCCGAGAGACGGGAACCGGTGGGTCTAGGTGCTCCGGTTGGTGGAGGGGGAGGCGGTGGGTTGCTGTTCACCGTTTGCCCCTGGCGCGGCTGGCCCTTGTTGCCGGAGCTGCGACGCCTGCTGCGGGCCTTAGCCGGCTCAGGGGAGGATGCCTGTTGGGTGTCGCGGGGCGCTCCCTTGCTGTTGACAGGCAGCTTGCTCCCCCTGTAGTAGCTCGGGTCCTCCTGCATCTGACGGTTGGCATCAGCCTGCTCATCCACGATGCGGAGGAGCTCCTGCACGCGAGCGTGCTGGCGGGCTCGCTCCTCGCCATCCAGATTGGGCAGTTCTTCTGCCGTGGCTCGCGCCGCGCGCAGGGTCTTCATGGGCGTCCTGTAGGTGGGCCGAATGATGGCGGGCACAGGATCCGGCTACCCATCCTTTTCCAACCTTCCGCCCATCTCGTCGCCCCGGCGCCGCACCTGGCCGCGCCGGCTCGGCTCCGTGGTAGCCAGAGGGAAGCCGTGCGCGCGGTCGTACTCGCGCCGGGTGATCTCGAGTTGCTTGCGGGTTGCCTCCAGCTCCATGGCCTCCTGGAGGAGGATCTGTCTCTCCATGGCGAAGTTGGCTTCCGCTTCCTCCGGGTTATCCCCGAGGTTAACCGGCGTCAGGAGCCGATCAATGGCCTCCTCCACTGGATTCCGAGGCTGCAGAGGCACGGAAGTTCCACCCTCGTCCGCACCTCGCTCCCGCGGTTGGCGGGGATGAGAGCTGGAGCCGGCCATCATGACCTCCACGCCGAAGGAAGCGACGGAGGTGCTACCGCCCGGATGCAGTAGCTCCACGACAGAGACGATCTCCCTAGGGAAACGCTTCGGAACGGTGGCGACGTAGACGGGGAGGTCGCCGAAGTGCAGGATGGAGCCGTTCACCGGGAAGGAGGTTCTGGTGAAGTAGGAAGCGTTGTCGATGACACAGTCGAACTTGCCGAGCGTGAGCACCAGGCCGGAGTCCACGTGCTCACCGGCTGAGGTGCGGGGTCCTGTGCGGAACGTGACTCCGGTCGAAGCCATCTGCCCCACGATGGGCGCTAACTGTCGTTGTATTGGGAACAATAGTACCTAAGAAGGTTAGATAGAGGTGTGGGGACTAGCAGGGAAGCTATCGACGGTGTCCGCAGGCGGGATTGGATACAAGCAAGCATAGTAGGACGTAGGAAGTACCCAGGTTCGGAGCCCTCGTGATGAGGTAAAACTCCTACTCCTGCCGGATCTGACTATGAGGGATATGCGAACTACAAGTGCTCCTCGAGCTGTATTCTCTAGCTACTGCCTTAAATGCACTGAGACCAGCCCTTTCTACTGAGGCCTTGCCTCTCCTTATATAGGAAGAGAGGCAACGGTCTCACTGGCCAGTCTGACTAGCGGGCCCCACAGGCGGGTCTCAGCCGACTGGTCATCTATAGTATCCGGTACAACATGTCCCATCAGAGTATGAGCGGTATGGCTGTCGTAGGCACAGTGGACGTCGTGCGAGCCTGTCGTCAGCATCGGACCACTATTGCTGCGTCATCCCCGCAAAGTCTTCGGTATGGCCAAGTAGTGGTCAGTCTTGTCATCGTACAGGGTGTACCACGCACTGATCCGCATGTCGTCCTGTCTCTTTGATTGGTTCTGGCTATGTTGCCATAGTTGGCTGTTTCTTGTCGATCCGGCTACCATGCGCTAGCCGGCCTGGCTTGCTTTGTCCGGCTGCATCTGGCCAGCCGGACGCGATCTGACTGCCCTGTTTCTTGTCCGGTTGGGGTATCTAGGGATCATCCCCCCTACAGAAGGTGTACACTGTGGGTCAATATCTTGAAAATCGCCGAGATTTCTGAATGACTCAATATCTTGATATATATGAATTTGCATGCTGGCAACTCTTACATAGATGAAAAAATGAAAGGATATAAAGGAAAATGAATAAACGAAAAAGATCCACATGACATCCTCTCGTTTGTAGTACCAGCCATGAAAAAATGGTAAACATGATATTTGGAACATTCGAAAAAGTCGTAGTCACATTAGATATGGCCTGAACACTCGAGGGTTTCTCGAGTGGAACGACCGATTAGGTCATGGCCATATCTACATCATAGTTCATGATAATGTTCCCATATTTGGTAGATGGGTGTGTCTTGCCATGGTATACAATAATGCTGGGGTGGTAGTTTAGAACTAGTATTAGAGTTGTATCTTTAGGGTCCGTGTTGTAAAAGTATAGGTCCCAGATGTATTTTCGTTTTCTTTTTGGACCACTATGTAATTTTCATGCCCACCATTGGATTTTGACGCGCATGTTCTTGGTACTTCGGGGCAGATTCCTTATTAGAAAGAAAAAGAAAAAGTTCCCAGTGACCGGAATTATTTGCGCATGAATATTTTGGATCTGAATGCCCTAGACCCAATTTTCAAAAAAAATGGACTATTGCGCAAAACTTGAGTAGTCTATACTTCTACTGAACTAGGGGCACCAGAAAATTAACCCGAAAGCTGCCAAAGAAAAAAAGGAAGAAAAAAACGAAGATCAAGAAGAGATTATTAACGGGAGGCAACGCGAGAGCAGCGAAGGAGTGGAAAGCAATGCAATGTCAGAGTAAAGCTAGTTTGACGGGTTTCTGACACGAGGTACAGGTACCTACTACTAGTAGCACAGTACTACTATGTTTTCTCTCTCCTTCGCTGTCTCTCACCATCCATCCTCTCTCCCCCTCCTGTGTAGCGCCTCGCGTGCACCGGCCCTTGTCCCACTGCGTCGCGCCACACACGTGTGCCTTGGTACGGCTGCGCTGTGTGTCTATGTGTGTGGCCTATTTTTTCCTTTTTTTTCTTGACAAGAGTCTCTAGCGTGTTTTGAATTGGATACATAGCACCAATCCTGACCGTTGGGCTATAAAATCCAATGGTTCAGAGCAGCTGGATTCGTGTTGAACAGTACCTAGAGAAAAATCCACCATGTTCTAGGACCATCATACTTTAAGTCTTGTTAGAGAAAAATGCATACATTAAGTCTATTAATAATAACTATCTTGTTTTCGATTCTAGCATCTAGAAGATTCGATTGATAGTCTTCATCACAATAAATTATAAAATTAGTATATAAAATTGATAGTCTTTGATTGATAGTCTGACATATGATCACTATATAAAATTATAATGGGTAAAGCACAATAAATTATAAATTGGATCAACATCTATAAAGTATGGGTGTATATTTGGTCCTTGTACTTTGCATGTCATTATGCTGAAGACTATCAATGGAATCTTCTAGATGCTAGAATGGAAAAGAAGATCCAAAGGCTAGAAATGTTGGGATTCGCGAGTCTTGATCCAACGGTCAATATTCATAGTTATTTGTACACTATATAGTAGTAATAGGTAAGATAAGATATCTCTATCTCTACTACTATAATGGAGCGGTTTTGAATTGGATCCATAGCACCAATCCTTTTTGTTGGGCTGTTTGATGCAATGGTTCAGAGAAGCTGGATTCGTGTTGAATAGTACCTAGAGAAAACTCCACCATGCATGTTCTAGAACCATCATGCCACCACCCCCAAAATTTCTTAGCACAATAGGCTGTAAATAGTACAGACCTAGAACCATCATGTCAACCCCAAAAATGCATAAATTAAGTATATTAATAATAACTATATACACATATTAAGAATACAACCTACTGTGCTATGAAATTTTGGGGGTGGTGACATGCATGATGGTTCTAGAACATGGAGGAGTTTCCTCTAGGTACTATTCAACACAAATCCAGCTTCTTTGATCCATTGGATCTAACAGCCCAAAGGTTAGGTATGGTGCTATGGATCCAATTCAAACTGCTCTATTCTTATCTTATCTTATCTTACCACTACATAGTGTTAGAATAACTTTGAATATTGACCATTGGATCAAGACTCACAAATCCCAACATTTCTAGCCATTGGATCTTCTTTTCCATTCTAGCATCTAAACGATTCTATTTTTTTGAACGGTCTAGAAGATTCTATTGATAATCTTCATCACAATGAATGCTATGCACAAAACTTAAAACACACTACTCCATCATTCTAGAATCTTCTCCCTCGTTTCTCTAGACCATGTTACCAAACATTTCATGTTTTAGATCTCCACTACTATAATGAAGCAGTTTTGATTGGATCCATATTACCAATCGTGACCGTTGGGTTGTTAGATCCAATAATTCAGAGCAGCTAGATTCCTGTTGAATAGTACCTAGAGCAAACTCCACCATGTTCTATAGAACCATCATGTCATCACCCCCAATTTTTCATAGAACAGTAGGCTATATTCTCAATATGTGTATATAGTTATTATTAACAGACTTAATTTATGCATTTTTCTCTAATGTATGAAATGTTATTTAACAAACATTAAGTTGTTATTAACCAATAGTCCTGTTAGATAAAAAATTCATACATTAAGTATATTAATAATTACTATCTACACATATTAAGAATATAGCCTACTATGCTATGAAATTTTGGGGGTGGTGACATGCTGATGGTTCTAGAACATGTTGGAGTTTGCTCTATAGGTACTATTCAACATGAATCTAGCTTCTCTGAACCATTGGATCTAACAGCCGAACATTCTATATGAAAAGTGATTTAACAAACATTAAGTTGTTACTAACCAATAGTTTTGTTAGAGAAAAATGCATACTTTAAGTCTATTAATAATAACTATCTACACATAATGAGAATATAGCCTACTATTCTATGAAATTTTGGGGGTGGTGACATGATGGCTCTAGAACATGGTGGAGTTTTCTCTAGGTCGGTACTATTCGACACGAATTAAGCTACTCTGAACCATTGGATCTAACGGCCCAACTGTCAGGATTGGTGCTATGGATCCAATTCATTCAAAACTGCTGCACTATCTTATCTTATCTGACCACTATATAGTGTACGAGTAACTTTGAATATTGACCATTGGATCGAGACTCGTGAATCCGAACATTTCTAGCCATTATTGGATCTTCTTTTCCATTTTAGTATCTAGAAGATTCTATTGATAGTCTTGAACACGATGAATTCACTATGCATAAACCTCTCAAAAGACACTTCTCCATCATACTAGAATCCTCTCCCTTGTTTCTCTAGACAATGTTACCAAAAATTTCAAGTGTTAGGTAGCTAATAATCTTTGACTTCTACACATGATGATACAAAGTAGAAGAACCAACAATACACCCATACTTTATACATGTTGATCAAATTTATATTATTCCACTTTACCTATTATAATTTTCTATAGTGATGATATGTCAGAGGTCTATTATCTGAGCCTCACGTGCAACTTAATAGTAGTAGTAGATAGAATACAACCTACTGTGCTATGAAATTTTGGGGGTGGTGACATGATGGTTCTAGAACATGTCGGAGTTTTCTCTAGGTACTATTCAACACGAATCCAGCTGCTTTGAACCATTGGATCTAACAGCCAAAGTTCAGGAATGGTGCTATGGATCCGATTCAAAACTGCTCTATTCTTATTTTATCTTATCTTATCTTATCTTATCTTATCTTACCACTATATAGTGTACGAATAACTTCGAACATTGACCGTTGGATCAAGACTCGCGAATCCCAACATTTCTAGCCGTTGGATCTTCTTTTCCATTCTAGGATATAGAAGATTCTATTTTTTGAACGATATACAATATTCTATTGATAGTCTTCATCACAATGAATGCTATGCACAAAACTCAAAACACACTTCTACATCATTCTAGAGTCTTCTGCCTAGCTCATTTCTCTAGACCATGTGTTACTGAAAATTTCATGTTTTAGTAGATTGCTAATAATCGTTGACTTCTACATGATCTTACTCATACATTGCAAATGTATCTATAATTTTTGATGTTCCATGCTTGGTTTTATCCAATTTCTTGGGTTTTGTTCCAACTTTGGAGTACTTTCCATATGATTTCTTGGACTAACCTATTAACAAGAGCCACACGTGCCAACTGCCTGTTTTCTGCTGTTTTTGGTTCCAGGAAAGTCAGAAAATGAATATTCTCGGAATTGGACGGGACAAAAGCCAAAGTGCCTATTTTCCGGAAGTCATCAAGTGCCAAAATACGAGACGGAGAGAGGCCAGGGGGCCACCACACCACCTGGACCTCCGGCCCAGCCTGGCCCGCGGCAGGGGGTGGTGTGGCCGCTCCCGGCACCACCTCGGCCTCCCCTTCGGACTATAAGAAGCCCTCGGGACATAACCCTAAGTACCTGATCAAAAATCCACGAAAGAGTCTGTAGCCGCCGTCATCTCCATCCCTACATCAGGAGGGATCTGAAGCTCTTCCTGGCACCCTGCCAGAGAGGGGAATTCACCCTAGAGGCCTTCTTCATCACCATGCAAGCCTCCGGTGTGATGCGTGAGTAGTTCATCCTTGGACTACGGATCCATGTAGTAGCTAGATGGTGGTTCTCCTCCTTTGTGCTTTCATGTCTAGATCTTGTGAGCTCCGTTCATGATCAAGATCATCTATTTGTAATTCTGCATGTTGTGTTTGCGGGGATCCGATGGATATTGAGATGCTATTTCAGATTGATTATTGATTATATCATGTCTTTGTTATTTGTGATCTTGCATGCTTTCCATTGTTAGTATCTATCTTGGCCAAGTAGATGCTAGTAACTCCAAGAGTTAGTATTTATGCTCGATAGTGGGTTCATGCCTCTGGTAATCTGGGGAAGTGATAGAAATCTCTAAGGTACTAGATGTGCTATTGCTACTAGGGAGAAAACAACAATCCTTTGTTCATAGAACAATCGTATTGTTTACTTTACACACAGTTCGTAAAGCAATAATCTGTTGCTTGCAACTTAATACTAGTGGGGGTTCGGATGATAACCTGGTGCTGGATTATTAGTCATAGATGCAGTTGGATGGCAGTCTATGTATAATTTTGTAATGCCCAATCAAGTCTCAAAGGAGTCAAGATGATTAGTATATGCATGTATTTCTTTCTCGATGTTTATCAATTGCCCCGCTGTAATTTGTTCACCCAGCATGTTATCTATCTAAGGAGAGCCACCTCTAGTGAACTATGGATCCCGGTCCTTGTCTTGTATATTCAATCTACAATCTTTTACTGCTTTGTGTTTAATTTCTACAAACTTTTACTTCTTTCCATTCGATACGTTTAATCCTTTGTTTTCTGCAAAACACGGTGAGATTGACAACATCATCGCAAGTTGGGGACAAAGTTCTGTGGTTGTGTTGTGCAGGTCTCCATGTTACTACTAGCACCGGTAGTGCGCCCTGCCAAAGCTCAGCTAGTAACACCTTTGGGGTGTTTCCTTGCTCCTACTGGTTCGATTAAACCTTGGTTTCATAACTGAGGGAAACTTGCTGATGTGCTCATCATACCTTCCTCTTGGGGTTCCCAACGAGCTCTACATCAACCATGCACCAACACTTTTCTGGGCGCCATGCATTGAGCCATCAAGCATTTTTCTGGCGCCGTTGCCGGGGAGTCAAGGACATCTTCACAAGGGGAGTCCATCATAACCAATCTCTTTACTTTGTTATTTTTGTTTTTCTTAGTTTTCTTTTTGCTTTGTTTGCTTGTTTTGTTATTCAAAAACACATAAAAATCAGTTTTACTAGTTTGCTTTCTTATTTGAAAAACACAAAAAATTAGTTCATATCTTGAGTTGCCACTATGTCTAGCCTTGCTCCAGTCACTATGTCACCCGAGGAAATGATTTTCACTTTTAACCAAGGAATTGAGGAAAGTTTTAAGGAAGCTTGGTCTAGAATCTCTGATCTACATGAAAAAACTAAGCCTAAAATGACTCAAAGCTTATTCCTTAGCAGTTTTTACCTTGGAATTTCTCGTTGCTATAGATATGCTACCATATTACCTATTGGAATAGGTGAAGGAGTGTTTACAAAGATCCTTGGGAAATGATTTCTACTGATTATCTTATTATTGAATGTGAAGGAAAAGGACAAATTACACTTGGAAGGTCCCTATTAGAATTCCTTGGAGCAATAATAGATGTGGGAAAGGGGACCATGCACCTTTCTTCTCCACCAAACAATCATATTTTCCCCAAGGTTAAGAATAAAAGTAAGAGAGGTAAGGGCAAGAAATTTGGTTTTAATGCTTCTTCATTTGAGAACACTTGATTCTTTTTCTTGCTTCCTATGCCTAACTTAGAGGCGTTAAAGAAAAGTACTTATAGGGAGATAACCCAAAAGTTTTAGATGAGTCTTGGAAGTTATTACTTCAGTAATAACCGCTCCTTATCCTTTTTATTTTCTTTTTGTGCCAAGAGTAACCTCTAATGAGAGAGAAGTAATGATTGGGAAAGTTGCTGTCCCGAAACATATTTCTGTGCTTCACCGTAAAAATTCGTGTAAAATCTCTGAACGTCTTTTAGCGGCATGAATTTTTTTGCTTCTGACCCAGGTTGTTATCTAACTTTCATTAGTTCAACACTTTTTGATTTGAGCAACAGAAGGTCTTCGAGAAAAATTCGTCTTTACCTGCTGGTCTGTTTTGACAAATTTTTGCCATTTTCTGCATTTGCTTCTTGTTGGTTCCTTTTTGAGTTCTTTTGGGGAATTGAGATTTTTGAGGGAAGTGCTACAGTATATAGTGTTCTAATGGAAGTTTATTTGGTGTTAGAAATGAACCTTGAGACTTATTTATCTTGAGTGCACTAATGTTGCTAATAAAGATTGTGTGAAGTTTTGTATGAAGGAAAAATTTCAGGTGTATGGACGGAATGAGTAATGAGATGAAGGATGGACTAAATCTCAAGCTTGGGAATGTCACGCGTGTCACCCCAATAAATATCCAAGAAGTACAAACGTCAAAGCTTGGGGATGCCCAAGGTATCCCCTTTCTTCATCAATAAAAATCCCAGGTTTCTTCCAAACGTTTCATTTTTATTGTTTCATGCACAGTTGTGTTGTTCTTGGAGCGTCTTCTTTTTCGTTTTCATTTTGGTTTTTCGTTTGCTTTTGTTTTCTTAGTTTTCTGAATAAATTGGTTGGACCCCCCTCTTTCATACATTGGTTTGCAAATAGTTTGGTTTGGTTTGGAAAAGAGTAGGAAAGTTCATGCTTATGTGGTACAAAGAGCTCGTTTTTGATTGTGGCCTATGCTTTGTCATGCCATGCTTGATATTGTTTTGGCTTTATGCTTAGTATTCTTTGCTGTAGCATGACTTGTTATAAACAACTGAGATTTCTTAATGTGCCTTGGATGAATCATGCGTTGTTTTAGCATATTAAAGCATAGTATAGTGGTATTCTCCTTTGATGCTTTATTTGGGTCGACTTGGCACATGCTCACACCATGTTATGACTATCTCAAGTCACCATAGCCTTTATGATCCTTTAGTTTTCAACTTGTAGTATCACTTTATGCTTTGATCAATGATGTTTTGTCGCTCTGCATGATTATGGCCATTATTGCTCTCTTAGTTTGTCGCTCCGAGTCTTTTGCTAGCCTCCACAACAAAGTATGAGTCCCACTCATGCATCCAACTCTCTAAACCAAGTTATTCCAAAGAGTCCACCATACCGACCTACTAGCTTATGCTATTCCAAGTATATTCATGCTTTTGTCTACCTTCCAAATTAAACTTGTTATGAGAAAACTAGTGATTAAAGCTCTCACGAACTTGATGGCACACTTTACTTTTTTGCATCTAATAAACTTGAACCATTGGGTCCTTCTTTGTTGTGTATATGCTTGCGCTTTATAAGTTGAAATTAGCAGAACCATGTTTCATGGGGAACGCTTTCAACATTGCACTTGTACTTTGTACCCCGTTGATATCATGTTCTTTTGCTTACGGAACCCTGCTGTATGAAATAAAAGTGGAACTTGTAAGATCATGGAGTTTGTATGTGTGTTAGATAAACGCCTGGGCTGCTAGCCTAAGCCATGCCTAATCATGGTGGAAACTTTCAGCATCACCATAATGAGCACTCTATGAAGCATCCTCAATAAAAACCTATGCAAATAGCAAACAAAAAGATCGCTGAGATGCTCATTGTCTGCTTGCCTTGTCATTTTGATTATGGGAAAGCTACCATATCATGTGCAAGGGGTACCCCGTTGGCGGTTCTTTAAGATACACATGTACTTACAATGACAAGAGCTTACTCGTGACTGAAGTTGAGTAGCATGAGGATTGGTCTTTGTAAGTAAGGGTCATGAGATTTTGGTTTATAACTTGTCAAGCATATCCTCTTAGTTGTGTCACTTTAACCTTAATCACCTTAAAGATGCTTATGATAGGGGCAATGAGAGCTGAAAGCTATAAGTACCATAATTTTTGGATGCTCTTTATGAGACTCGAATCCGTACTTCCTTTTACAAAGGCATTTCTTCCACCATTATATTGAGTCTCCACCTTCTACCTTTATGCACCTAGTTTGAGAGCATAGTGGCCATTCTTAGTTCTATGTGCATTGTCCCAAGACTAGTTGATTGATGCATAACTTGATATTGCTTGTTTTAAACTATTATATCTATTCACTCTTATGAACTTTGAAGGTGTCCTATTCATTTATATTTGCTACTCTATTGAGGGACAAGTTGAATACTTTTATGCTTTGTTTTCTTTATGTGAAACAAACAAACGTCTTGCAAAGCATTGTTATTCATGAATCTTTTGTTTGTGCCTTTTCATGTTGCATCATAGTTTCTTTGTCTTATTGCTAGAACTTTGTCTTTCATGTTATGATTGAAGTACTATGATCCCAGCTTTGAATGTTTTACAAATACTTTGATCAAGCCTTTGATGGTGCATGTCACCTCAAAAATTAGTCTTTATTTTTATCACTTATCTACTCGAGGACGAGCAGGAGTTAAGCTTGGGGATGTTGATACATTGCAAATGTATCTATAATTTTTGATGTTCCATGCTTGGTTTTATCCACTTCCTTGTGTTTTGTTCCAACTTTGGAGTACCTTTCATATGATTTCTTTGACTAACCTATTAAAAAGAGCCACAGTGTCAGCTGCCTGTTTTCTGCTGTTTTTGGTTCCAGGGAAGTCAGAAAATGAATATTCTCGGAATTGGACGGGACAAAAGCCAAAGTGCCTATTTTTCTGGAAGTCATCAAGTGCCTGAATACGATACGGCGAGAGGCCAGGGGGCCACCACACCACCTGGCCGCGCGGCCCAGCCTGGCCCGCGCCAGGGGGTGGTGTGGCCGCTCCCGGCACCCCCTTGGCCTCCCCTTCCGACTATAAGATGCCCTCGGGACGTAAACCCTAAGTACCCGATCAAAAATCTACAAAAGAGTCTGTAGCCTCCGTCATCTCCATGCCTAGATCGGGAGGGATCTGAAGCTCTTCCTGGCACCCTGCCGGAGAGGGGAATTCACCCTGGAGGCCATTTTCATCACCATGCAAGCCTTCGGTGTGATGCGTGAGTAGTTCACCCTTGGACTACGGATCCATGTAGTAGCTAGATGGATAGTTCTCCTCCTTTGTGCTTTCATGTCTAGATCTTGTGAGCTCCGTTCATGATCAAGATCATCTATTTGTAATTCTGCATGTTGTGTTTGTGGGGATCCGATGGATATTGAGATGCTATTTCAGATTGATTATTGATTATATCATGTCTTTGTTATTTGTGTTCTTGCATGCTTTCCGTTGTTAGTAGCTATCTTGGCCAAGTAGATGCTAGCAACTCCAAGAGTTAGTATTTATGCTCGATAGTGGGTAGGTTCATGCCTCTGGTAATCGGGGGAAGTGACAGAAATCTCTAAGGTAGTAGATGTGTTGTTGCTACTAGGGAGAAAACAAAAATCCTTTGTTCATAGAACAATCGTATTGTTTACTTTACACACAGTTTGTAAAGCAATAATCTGTTGCTTCCAACTTAATACTGGAGGGGGTTCGGTGATAACCTGAAGGTGGATTATTAGTCATAGATGCAGTTGGATGGCGGTCTATGTATAATGTTGTAATGCCCAATCAAGTCTCAAAGGAGTCAAGATGATTAGTATATGCATCTATTGCTTTCTCGATGTTTGTCAATTGCCCGGCTGTAATTTGTTCACCCAACATGTTATCTATCTAAGGAGAGCCACCTCTAGTGAACTATGGATCCCGGTCCTTGTCTTTTATATTCAATCTACAATCTTTTACTGCTTTGTGTTTACTTTCTGCAAACTTTTACTTATTTCCATTCGATACGTTTAATCCTTTGTTTTCCTCAAAACACGGTGACATTGACAACCTCATCGCAAGTTGGGGACAAAGTTATGTGGTTGTGTTATGCAGGTCTCTACGTTGCTACTAGCACTGGTAGTGCGCCCTTCCAAAGCTCAGCTAGTAACACCTTTGGGGTGTTTCCTTGCTCTACTGGTTCGATTAAACCTTGGTTTCATAATTGAGGGAAACTTGTTGCTGTGCTCATCATACCTTCCTCTTGGGATTCCCAACGAGCTCAACATCAACCATGCACCAGCACTTTTCTGGGCGCCGTGCATTGAGCCATCACTTACCATTATATAGTGTACGGAAAACTTTGAATATTGACCGTTGGATCAAGACTAGCAAATCCAAACATTTCTAGACGTTGGATCTTCTTTTCCATTCTAGCATCTAGAAGATTCTATTGATAGTCTTCATCATAATGAATGATATGCACAAAATCCAAAACACACTTCTCCATCATTCTAGAATCTTATCCCTCGTTTCTCTAGACCATGTTTCCAAAATATTAAAGTTTTAGATAGCTAATAATCGTTGACTTCTACATGATATGCAAAGTACAAGAACAAAATATACACCTGAGAAGATTATTCTACTCCCTCCGATCCAAATTATTGTTCCCAGATTTGTCTAGATTCGGTTGTAGCTAGTCATGTTTTAGTGTTAGATACATCCGAATCTAGACAAATCTGAGAAAAATAATTTGGATCGAAGGGAGTAGAATGACGGAGTAGTGTTTTTTGAGGTTTGTGTATTGCATTCATTGTGCTAAAGACGTATTATCCATAATATATTCTAGTAGAGATGCTAGCTAGTAGAATGGAAAGGAAGATCCAACGACTAGCAATATTGGGATTCACGAGTCTTGATCCAACGATCAATAGATTCAAAGTTATTCATACACTGTATAGTGGTAAGATAAGATAAGATAAACAATAGTATTTTCTAGAGATGATGCTACAATGGAATACTAGATCCAACGGCTGGCAATTTTGGGATTCACGAGTTTTGATCTGGCCAACCGATCAATAATAAAAGTTATTCGCAAAAAATATAGTGGTAAGATATGACAAGAAAGACTATCAATTGTATCTACTAGATGCCAGAATGGAAAAGAAGATCCAACCGGTTGGCAATATTGGGATTCACGAGTCTTGATCCAATGGTCAAAATTCTAAGTTATTCGTACACTGTAGTGGGTAAGAATGTACTATCCATAGTGTATCTTCTATGTAGATGCTAGCTAGAATGGACTAATAAAAGGCACGTGCCACACACTTATATATTTTATGAACTGTGATTTAGAAGACATTAAGTTGTTATTATTAACCAATAGTCTTGTTAGAGAAAAAAGGGCATACATTAAGTCTAATAGTAAAAGGCATGTGCCACACGTATATACTGTATGAAATGTGATTTAGAAAACATCAAGTGGTTATTATTAACCAATAGTCTTGTTAGAGGAACAAGCCATACATTAAGTCTACTAGTAAAATACATGAGCCGCACATGTATATGCTGAATGAAATGTGATTTAGCAAACATTAAGTTGTTATTATTAACCAATAGTCCTGTTAGATAAAAAAGGCATATTGTACATTAATTCTATTAATAATAACTATCTACACACATTGCGAATACAACCTACTATGCTATGATTTTTTTTGGGGGTGGGGAGGGGGGGTTACATGGTGGAGTATGCTCTATGGGTACTGTTCAACACGAATCTAGCTGCTCTGAACCATTGGATCTAATAGCCCAATCATTAGGATTGGTGCTACTAATAATAACTATCTACACATATTGAGAATATAGCCTACTCTGGGGGGTGTTGACATGATGGTTCTAGAACATGGTGGAGTTTGCTCTAGGTAAGTACTAGCTGTTCAACACGAATCCATCTTCTCTGAACCATTATTGGATCTAACATCCCAATGGTCAGGATTTGTGCTATGGATCCAATTCAAAACTTCTCTATTATAGTAGTAGAAGAAAAGAAGATAACATTATATAGTGTATGATACAAATAACTTTGAACTTTGACCATTGGATCTAGACTCGTGAATCCCAACATTGCTAATTAACCATTTGATCTTCTATCCATATTCTACTCCCTCCGTCTAGAAAGATAAGACATTTTAGCTTTGTGAAACGAATGTATCTAGATGTCTTTTAGTCTAGAGGCTGACATCTAGATACATTCGTTTTACAAAGGTAAAATATCTTATACTTGTGAACGAGGGAGCATCATCTAGTAGAAGATTCTATCATTAGTCTTCAGCACAATGAACGCTATGCACAAATCTTAAAACACACTTTTCAATAATTCTAGAATCTTCTCTAGAACATGTGGAGTATTAGGTACGAGTAGCTAGGTTGATTCCTACATGATATAGTACAAAGTAGAAGAACCAAATATACACCCGATACTCTATGGACGTGGCTCGAAATTAAAATTATTTTTTGAGCTTCACCTATCCCGTGCAAGGCACATTCAACTTTATAGTGGATGTCCAGACCATGCTGGGGGTGACAACTGCTTACGGTTGTCTCTTTGATTTCTGCATCAAGTACTGTATCTGAATGGAAATGGTTTTTTACTCGTGTGGAGACCAGGAGGCCACCTCTCACGGCCTCGACCTTCTTCCACCTCCTCTTCACGACTGTAGCTCTTCTCTGCCATATTGCTTTGCTTGTTTTCATTCCTTTTTCATGTGCTATTTCACCCGCATGACCAGGAACAAGTCCCGCCACAGAAGGGCTCGTGCCGTGACGGTGAAGCTGGCGGAAGAGAAGAAGTCGGCTTGCCGTTCTGCCATTATGTTGCTACCGGTACTAGGCGATGCGACGATCAAAGGGTCCCAGTCGAATCCCTCGGTTGCAGGCGAGAGGTCTTCAATTCAAGGTTCTTCGACGCCGCCGCTACTTGGGACTGATACCTTCAGGTAAATCTCGTTCTTGTGCAACTTTCCATGTCTTTGACCGTTTCTTGATTTCTCGTTTACCTAAAAAAGCATGTTCTTCCTCAATGGTGTTTTTAGGTTGGGCAGTCTTCGAATTCCATCAGCACTCCTGCCTGCAGAATCATCTTCACCGTCGGTGATGGAGATTGATACCTTCAGGTAAATCTCCGTTCTTGGGAAACTTTCCATGTCTTTCTCCGTTTCTTGATTCGCTCATTTCCCTATTAGTACATTTATTCTCAATGTTGTTTTAGGTTGGGCGGACTTCGCATTCCCTCAGCACTCCTGCCTGCAGAATCATCTTCACCATGACCGATGGAGGCCGATCGGTACAGCTGCAAGGTAAGAAATCATTCGTATTGTGATTCCATGTCTCTCTTCCTTGATAGTTCTCTGGGTACACTTCTGAATTTAGGCTCCATGTTCATCTTTTAGAATATTGGCTTCGAGATCGAGTTTATGGTGAAAAAGGTGATGGGCGATTTCTGCGTCAAGACAGGGGACATAAGCGCCATCATTAATGAGTGCACTAGAATTTACTCCAAACTTGCCACTGACAAGGTGGGGCTTAGCCTCCTCAGGAATCTCGCCATGGAATACTTCATTGAGCGTGACGAGCTAAAGCGGCAGAACATCGGCATGATGGAGATGCTGAGCATAAGCTTCGAACAGATCCAGGACCTCGAGGACCAGAGGGACAAACTCTTGGCCGAGCTGGCAAAGCTGAAGCGTGAAACTATCGTCGATCTCCATCAATGAGCCGGCACGTGGAAGACCTTAGTTAGTACTCCATCTTTTTTCACAATATAAGCCTATTTACAAAATTAAAATAGCTTGCAAAAAAGGCTTATATATTATGGAACAGAGGGACTAGTTGATGATCGGATATATACATTGCAATATTGCACCAGTAATTTGAAAAACCTTTATTACTAGTATGAATGTATGATCGTGTACTTGCTGGTAAAATATTTGGTTATTTGGTGAATGTGATATGGATCAGCATCACCAGCCACAATGTTGCGAGAGCCAATTTTGGGTGTGATTATCTTTTCTACTGAACTATAGTAGTAATTAGTAGTTATTATCGCTTACATGTAGAGCGGTAGCAACCTTTCCATCGTTGTCATGCTTCATCTCACCAACTTCACTTGCTCAAAGCCTCCATTCTTCTTTACTCCAAAAAAAGAGCCTCCATTCTTCTGCCATCTTCGGTTTTGGTCTTGCTGATGGCAGTGGCACCGGTATCCCATTGATGGTGACTGTTGATCAGGACCCCAACTTTGTCTCTGTATAGATGTAGTGTAGTATAATCATTGCGCCAATGCTTACAGGGGAAGGAAGAGGTAACTGTTGGGGATCCCTCCTGAACATATGTACACTCTCCACAATTTATACATTGAAGGGATAACCACTTTTATAGCCATTTGAAAGAGTTTCGGGTGATTTTGTCAAATTAATTCGACCTTTAACTTGATGTGTGCTATTAGGTCGACAATTAGAAAACACTATTTAGTTATTTAGTAGTAGTATATAGATTCTTCCAATTTTCAATAACTCATGACATCTATTTTGATACGAAGGGAGTAGGATTATGCGTTAGCTATAGACATGGCCTTTATTCTGCATAGTGTCAACCTGGTGGGATAATTCTCTCCTGAGAGAGGCCTACACATTAAAAGGTGTCTAGATATATTCGTTTCACAAAAGCTAAAACATCTTATAGTTTGGAATAGAGGGAGTACATAGGATCTAATAAAGAGGGGAGAGAGGTACATATATGAGTAAAAAAAGGAGAGTTGCAAGAACAAGATGATGAATGAATATTCTATCAATGGTCTTCTCGACAATTTGTCACCCTGTTACGGAAAAATGCAACAAATCCGTGAAAAATGAAAAAAAACGTGTGTATTAGTTTTTATGTGACAACGACTGTGCCCCTTGTGCCCTGGCACACACCAAGAAAATATGTGGTATTTCTTGGACCGACTCAACTGCAGCGAGTCCGTCGCAAAAAGAAAAAGGAAACTATAGATAAAGGAAACGATGTCGTGAAACTAGGTCAAACTTTCTTATCTTATCTTATTACTACTATATAGTGTACGAATAACTTTGAAGGTTGACCGCTGGATGAAGACTGGCAAATCGCAACATATATAACCTCTGGATCTTTACCATTCTAGCATTTAGAAGATTCAATGGATAGTCTTTAGCACAATGAACGCTATGCTAAAACATCAAAACATAATTCTCCGCCATTCTAGAATCTTCTTTGTCATTTCTCTAAGCATGTTACAATTTTTTTTGAGTATTCTAAGCATGTACCAAGAACCAAGTATATACCTAATAATTTATGGATATGATGTGGCTCAAAATTCTTTAATAGTATTTTGAGCTTTACCTATTATAATTTTATAAGTCATGACATGTCTTGCTTTCCATCTCATAGCTAGAGATGACATGATAGTCTTTTATTTGAGTCTCACATTTGTTTTTTTGAAATGGGGATACCACAGCCTCTGCTCTCAAAGGATGCACAAATCCCTTTATTAAAAACCAAGTACCGAGTACAGTTTACGGATTAGATAAGGTTGATACAAACACCAACCATGTGAACAAAGTTAAAGGCCTCACAAGAGAAAGAACACATCTCACGTGCAAATTATTATGCAAATACTTACTTCAAGAACATAGTTTGACCGTAAATATGGTCAATAATATATAATTATATTTAATAATTTTTAACCAATCTATTTATATTCGAAAGAAGATTCCAATGGTACAATTATTGTGATATAGAATTCATAAATTGGTGACCAAATTTATGGTCAAATTATTTTCTTCGAGTACGTATTTGTCTAATGAACCAGAATGGAGGTAGTATACAAATATCCTAGGCAAATCCTTTGAATCAAATGGACCCTAGAGTAGGAGTGCTTGAAGCAGAGGCCCTGCTCGTGACTGCGCATAGCTTTTCGCAGTAGGGACTACACGGAGTCTGCACCTGGGAAAGGCTGCTGGTGCGTTCATACCTCCCATCGCATTTGATGCACTTCCTCTAGCTCGTTTCCTGCCTAGTGTAGCAATAATCATAGAGTAGATATCGCCAATTTTTTTGGCGGGTTCATCTCGTTCTAAACTGAGATCACCAAAATTTGAATGACTTTGGCGGGTTTTTCTTTGAACTACCCGGCACGACGCAATTCAAAAGTTTCGAACCTACCATCGGCGCCCTTGTGATACATATAAAACACACCATATCCCACATCTCTTACTCTACCTCAGAGCCGGAGCATCTCCCACGAACGTGGCCTCGCACCGCCGTCCCTCCCCACCACCACTACCTCCTCACCAGGTACCGTTGTGACCAAAGGCACCACTCCCTTGTTTAGCAACACGGAGCGGCTTCCCCACGCCGACAACCACTACGCCGGAGCGTGCACAACATCGCTGGCAAACACGGTACAGTCGCTGCAAAGTCCCATCTGCTTCATGGACTCCTTGATCTCCGGCACCAGAGAGATCGGTCAAAGACGCGCCCCCCCCCCGTTCGACCACACCAACGCGAAGCGTAAACTCATCTCCTCCTCATACTAATGTTGTTGCACACTTTATGCTAACTTTCGTTATGCACCTTATTACCATCAAAAGTACTTCGTCGTTTGTTGTAGTGTACTGCATCTTGCTCATATACTCGATCGTTACTAAACTTTGCTAGAGCCTTCATTACCATTGTTATGAATCTCTTCTAACATCTGTGGAATATCTCCTAAAATGATTCTAGTTGGGGTGTACAGGTTTATAGATAGCACAGCTGGTATACGTCAACTCTAGATGACGTCCTAAGCCGAATTAGTATGTCATGGCTCCTTGTTTAGAGTATAACCAGGCATGCCCTGCTAGTTATGTTATCAGTATTATGGTCAAGCCTACAGGTTAGTCGATTGTATTGGAACTTCATGTGTTTTCTTCTCACTCAGGATTACGTATGATTAGAGTACTCATAGCGGAAGTACTGTACTAGAGTTGTGATGGGGAATCATTGCTTTTCAAGCCGTCAACCTCTGCAAGAACTCCTAATAATTTCTTCTTTTTTCACACGATTGCATGATAAATCTGAAAAGCTATTTGCTTCCAATGCAGGAAACAGAGTCAGAACAAGGTCTCAGACTCTACTTAATCTAGTTGAAAATGACAACCACGCCAAAAAAGACAATAATACAAAACATCAGCATAAAAAGTTTCGTCGTAATCCCGCACCAGTTGGTCCAGTTGCACTGGCGGCTGCAAATAGAAAAATACACATCCCATAGCCGCCAGTAGTCCATCCGGTTACCCAGGAAGAATTGGCAGCAGAACCAGTTTAAACAACAACTTCTCATCAACAAACTGGTTATGATCTCCCAACGACCTTTAGTACTGACAGAGACATAATACTCCCTTCCAAATGAGCTTAACATCAAATTTGTTATATTTGTTCAGAGACTAGTAGTAGCATGCCCTTTTATATGTAATATGTATACATTGATATTTTGATGTAAATTCTTTTAGTTGCACTACGACGAAGATTAACAAGAGGGCCGACAATGGGAAAAAATCTTGAGCAGATGCTTGAAATAACTAAATCAAGACGTCCGATCACATCTATAGCAGGATTCAGAAGGCCACTAGATCCACATGAATCTGCTTGCATCGATCACAGGCGTTTTTGAGAGAAATGATATTCCCATCTTGCCCTCATGGAAACACCACTGAAATACCCCTAAGCATTTTGAAGGTTTACTAAAGAAGTTACATGTAAGTCCTCTGTCTCTTGGACATACTCCATTGCTCTATCCCTTGTCTTCTTATCTTGTCGTTTGTTATATATGCTCTTCATTGTTGTCTGCAGAGATTTTTCATGTTCGATGAGAATAGCGAGGAAGTAAAGGTTGTTCTCAAAAGCATATTCTCTGCATGTTTGCGCCAACAGCGCCACAGGATAAAGAAGCAACACTTCTCTGGCAAGTGTTTTAAGGATGTTACAAGAACGTCTCATGTGGATCACATGACTAACGATTAGTGGGGTGATCTTCTCCACCACTGGCTTGATCAAAAGAATGAGGTATGCTTTGAAAAGAATGAGACTAGATCGCACTGTCAAATCGTATTTATGCATGTGTTTTACAAGTCTCATTTTGTAGGCCATCGCTCAAAGGAACTGTTCTATCTGTAATAAAGTATGAGTACTAATTCACACCGAATCCCGCAGCATAATTGGGCACCTCTACCAATTGGTAAGGACCTGTTGTTCTGTACTATATATTTTAAATAAGTATGTAATTAATGCTGTGGAATATGTATGCATCTTATCTTTCAACCTCTGTTTCCACCATGTGATGCAATTTATTTTTGCCCGTCCAAATTCAGACGAAGTCTAATGGGGATCCAAAAAACAGTTGACTATGCTGGAGAAATTTGAGGGATGCCAGACGGATAGATATGGTGTCATTGTAAAGAAAGTTGTTGTAAGTCTTCTCTGCATTTTGTGATGTTGCACTTGCAGTGATTTGTACGTATAAGTTTGATAGGCAACCTTGCTTGGACTACTTCTCAGTTTTGTTTTCATTTTCGTTCATAATTTGCAACTAAAGTCAGTTTCAGTTATGAATTGTACAAACAGTTGGCATATCATGCACCTCATAGTGTTTACACAGAAAGCCACATTTATAGTCTTGTTAGTAAATGACATCAACAAAAGATACACGACAAAAAGATATTTTTACTACAGTGTATAAGATGCGTTATCAGCACTGCCAATTATAGCAGTTCATGCACATGTTAAACCTGTCTGCATGTTTCTCTGTAGTAACTTCACTTCTCTTACACATGTCTATCTCATGAAAACTTTCCAGGCTGAATCGAAAGAGGAGCTCGCAAATCCTGGGAAAGACTGTTCAGAAAAAACTCCAAAAGAATGTGTGGATTTATTTTCCAAGGTACTACAATGCGGTGCTATAGCCAAGAATATGTTGCTGTGTAATGTTGGGTTCCCAGCGAGCTCGTCAAATTCCAAGTTCAAGTTCAAGTCCAACTCCAAGGCCATTTCTTTGCATATTCAAGTTCTAGAGGAACAATCCAAGCTGACCAATCGTTATCATCTGCCCTAAGTGTATACAATGAACGTTTGATCGCAAAGTTAGAAGAAATTCTAATTTGGCTGGAGCACTCGATAGAAAATAAGGAGAAAGTCATGAATATGCTCAGTATTTGTGGTTGAGCACTAACAACTGAGGTCAGTCCCTTTATCGTGAAATGGAACCTGAAGCTGAAAGTATTTGTTTGTGCACTAGTCTGCACTTGTTATGAACTTGGGTTGTTTCCTTGTTGCGACATGTCTTTAATTTGTATGGTGGATGCACCAATATGTACTAGTGTGATACAGTACATTATGTTACAAGTGTTGCTGTCCTCGATCATTGATCATGAGGTTTAGGTTCTCAAAACAATGCCTTAGCCCTTTGTTGCTGACCATATTCATACGTGGCATGTGATAAATGGAAATACATTTTTGAATCGGAGCTCAACATTTTCTTTCACGTCTAAATGGACTGATGAACAGATGGAGTATGACCCGCAAAAAAAAGACCTTATACAATTTTTCTGTTCTATTACTTGGAGTAGTTACATTCAAAACCGTACTAGAGCCGCAACTCCTCCCGCTATCCCCCGTAATATTTTTGAATCCAAGATCAAGGTATCCAATTTTCTACCCCTCCGTCTAGAAAAAGGCTACTGAGCAAGGTCCTGGATGATCAATTGATGTGACCAGACCTTGGATTCGTGAACATAGGGAAGTACGGTCTACTAGCAGTTATTACTTGGACTGTCGCCAAATTCAAATTCTGAATCGAGAGGCAAAAGCTCCCGCCTACACGAAATATTTGGGCCCCATGTTTAATCTTTCATATACTGCGAAATTCCGTTTGACCTATCGTACTGATGACCAATGGCGATTGTGAAATTACTGGTTGGGTGGTGGGGTTCGCTCGTAAATTTTGTTACTAGGACTATAGCCAAATTCAAAATCATAATCAAGGGTAAAAACCTATAACCCAAACAATTTCGTAGATGGAGTCAACATTATTTTTTCTATGGGAATACTTTTTTATTTCTAAAAATAGGGAGTAGCATTTTTTCAAATTATTACTTGTACTCTAGCCAAATTCAAAATCTCAGTTGAGCGGTAAAATTTACCAATGTTCTGCGCAATTATGTAATGGATGGTCAGTTGATGTGACTCTCGGCATTCAATTCCTGACTAGATAGCATACTGGTCTACAACTATCTTTTTATATTATTACTTTGCCGTTAGCTAAATTGAAA
The DNA here is from genome assembly GCA_916181665.1 of Avena sativa. Taxonomy (NCBI): domain Eukaryota; kingdom Viridiplantae; phylum Streptophyta; class Magnoliopsida; order Poales; family Poaceae; genus Avena; species Avena sativa. The sequence goes on from OV702292.1 coordinate 277,196,461, forward strand.
ATCGTAAAATCGAGTGGAAAAATCCCAACCGACTCATATGCATTTCGCGCCCCTCCGTTTCAAACATTTTCAACCAAAATCTCCCACCGATGGAGTACCATTTTTCTAGTATTACATGGATACTTGCCAAATTCAAAATCTCAATCGAGCAGCAAAATCACACACGAACCTTGAAGCATTTCCCGCCCCACCGTTTCAAAAACTCTGAACAAAATCTCTGACCGGGGAGTACCATTTTTCTATTATTATTATTTGTCCTGTAGCCATATTCAAAATCTCTATCGAGCGGCAAAACACACACCTACCTTGAGAATTTCCCGCCCCACCATTTCAAAAACTTTGAGGCAAAATATCCCATCATGGAGTACCATTTTTCTATTACAGTATTATTATTTGTCCGGTAGCCAAATTCAAAATCTCAATCGGGCGGCAAATTCACACACTGACCTTGAAGCATTCCCCGCCCCGCCGTTTCTAAAACTTTGAGGCAAAATCTCCCACCATGGAGAATCATTTTTCTATTATTATTATTTGTCCGGTAGCAAAATTCAAAATCTCGGTCGAGCGGCAAAATCACAGACCGACCTTGAAGCATTTCCCGCCCCAACGTTTCAAAAACTTTGAGGGAAAATCTCCCACCGGGGATTACCATTTTTATTATTATCCCAATTCAAAATCTCAATCGAGCGGCAAAACTAGAGACCGACTTTGAAGTATTTCACGCCCCTCTGTTTAAAAAACTTTTAACGTTAAATTCCCTTTCTACCCAATGTTTCGATGCCCAATGGCACGCTAAAGTTGGTAGCTTGGGGGCACGATTGTAATTATTTTTCAGTTCACCTCCATAGTCCTGATTCGCACAGTTTTTCTAGCTGGCCCTCCCAAAATCCCAGGCTTCTCTCCCACGCCCTCACCTCCATGATCACCGCGCGCACCGCCCAGCAGAAATTCCACGGCTGCCAAAGCCGCTTCATCGATACCCACCCCATCAGATCTAGTTCATTGGGTCTCTCTGCCACTCCACCAGAGCTGTGGTCTCACGGACCGCGCCTATGGCATCGTCGACCGCCCACGATCTGCTTCCCACCGACGAAAGCTACCCAACCGCACCGGAGGAGCTTCACCGCCAACAGTCACTGCAACCGCAGCGCCCTCGATGACCTGGACGTCACTTGCACGGTCCCGATGATGCTTAGACGCCTCTCTGACCAAGGTAACCAAATCTCCAACCATTTTTTGTTTTGTCAGCGGTATAGCAAGTTCAAGCCTGTCAGAGTGAACTGCATTTTTGTAATCGTGCTAGTACATGCAAGTCACTAGGCACGCCTGTTCTTCGTGCTAGTATATACAGTGTCATTAGACATGTTGGTTTGCATTCGCTGCTCTACAAATTTCAAGTCATGCACATGTCTGTTATATTGTCATGCACAGGTTCTTATCTTAGCTACTCCATACACCAGTAATTGCCTGCTATTTTGTAGTTCTTGCAAAATGTAATGTCAGTGGCAAATATTAGTGTGGATTCCCTGCTCCACAACTGACTCTATCTGGTTATTCCTGAGCTAAGTTCCTGCTATTATTTCCTCCCTGGCATTATTCTGCTATCATATAGTACCCATTCAAACTCTTCGTACTAGTTCGATTATAATTTTTTTGTTGCCATCTGGTTCTTCAAAAGCTGCAACACTAACTATTTTATTTTTCTTTGTGTAGAGCTCAAAAGGGCAACATTGAACATGTTGGTTTGCATAACATACAGGTCCACCAGCGATGCCATTATATATTTTCTGTATCTGGTGCTGGTTCGTCCTAATCAACGGCATAATTATTCTTTACTATATAGTTCATTCGTGTTTTCCATTCCTACTCAAAAGTTCTGGTATGTTGTGGTTATAATTTCTACGTGGTTCATGCTTAGCTACGACAGTAACTACATGCCATTGTGTAGCTCACCGCAAATTCCGAGTCACCCAAAGACTCTTGCATTCTAAGAGATACCACTGCTTCCATATATATTTGCTGGAATGACCTGGCTAGTTTATACTAAAATTCTAAGAAACACTTTGTTTGATTGCTCATTTCATTGTTGGCATATTTGTCTAATGTTTGTTTGTCCTGTTCTACAGGTTCACAAGCCACACCATTATATCTCGTATCTGGTTCTGGTTCGTCCTAGGCAACGACATAACTATCCTCTACTATATAGTTAATTCATGGTTTGCATTCCTGATCTAGATGTTCGTATTATGCAATTATAATTCCTATCTGGTTCATTCTTAGCTGTGAGTAGTTTGTTTTGCTGTATTTACTTGTTATTAGTTAGTTTCAGACTGCAATTATTTCTATTACCACCAAAGAGGGGACTCCAAGATCACGTCTCAAGGTAGTTTTCCAATGTAGTTGTCACACTCAAAGGAGATGTTGTTGATGAATTGAGAAAGCAAATTGATGACTCTGCTATCAAATTGATTGGCAACTGAAATGCTAAATTTTCTTTCCCTTTTGTTCATATTATGTTATATTTTTAAGAAGTTTGCAGCTGATGTAATATCTAGATAACTCGCATAGGCCATGTAGGCATTTAGTTGACGCCGTCCACGAATGGCGGTACCATAACTATGCCAGCCAGGTCAATCAGGTAACTATATAGGGTTTTTGTTATTTGCCTTTCTTTTATTGCGCCTTCCATGAACAGTAAAAGATGATCGCTAATTATACTCCTTTTATGATATTTGCATGGCCTTCAGAATTACCGAAACAGTAACGGCAACTAGGTAGAATAGTAATAGGACAAAACAGTAATAGACCAAAATAGTAACAGACCAAAACAGTAACAGGCCAAAACAGTAACAGACCAAAACAGTAACATGCCTAAACAGTAACAGGCCTAAACAATACCAGGCCTAAACAGTAGCAGGCCAGAACAGTAGCGGGCCAGAATAGTAACATGCCAGGACAGTAATAGGCCAAAACACCAGCACACCAGAACAGTATCAACCCAGCACAATATTAGGCCAGAAAAGTAACAAACCAGAAAAGAAAACAGGCCAAAACAGTAGAAGGCCTGAACAATAGCAGGCTAGAATAGCAGCAGTAAGCACAGTAACGGGCATGAATAGTAAAGGGCCACAATAGTAACGGACATGAACAGTAGACGGCCAAAATAATAACGAGCCAAAATAGTAAAAGGTCAGAACAGTATAGGGCCTACTTGTCACAGACTGTTAATGGTCCGCATAGTGTTCGAAAACTATGGGCTTTTGTAGGCCAAAACAGTAACAGGCCTGACATTCGCGGGCTGCTTCTTTCCACATCTTTGGGCCCATTTCAAACAGTGTCGGACAAAATAGTAAAGGACCGTAATCTTATTGGGCTCTCTTGATGGGTCGGCCCACTTAATTGTGAGCAGGCCTTGGCTGGGCCTGGCTTCTACCATGGTTTATGTGGCCGTTAACGACGATAACTGGTTGTTAACGGTGTTTACCACGTGACATTTTGCATGACGTCAGTAGTCAACACGACTGGTGAACAGATCTACGACGGAATAAGTTTTCGTGGTTGAAGGGTGTGATCCTCCTCAGTCAAGAAAAAAACCGTGGTAGATTCTTTTGTGACGAGGCTTTTATAGTGATGGGAATCCGGCGTAGAAGAATTTTTAGCCACGAAAAATGAGCCTTCAACCACGAAAACCATCTGTTGTAAAAGCCAACTTTTCTTGTAGTGCATGGTAGGACAATATTTTGAAGCTATTTTTCCAAAACTTATCTAATCCCATGATTATAGTTTTCATGGCATGTGGTGCACAAGACATGATAGGACATCATGAGTAAAACTTTTGTTTTTTGTTTTTCGTTTATTCAATGTGATCAATGTTCAAAACAGGTTCAAAATTGCCTTCCCTCCTGATGTTTGGCTGATCTTTTGAATAACGTTCCCTCCCGATGTTTGGGAAGCAAGTGAAAATTTTGAAAACCGGAAAAGTTTGAATTTTTGTGCTGCCAAGGACCAAAGTGGGTTCCTTCCGATGTACTCCTCGTCCCTACTCCACACCAACATGCGGTGGTTGAACACGCCAGAGACACAGAGCCGCCATACCAAGGCACACGTGCACAACGCCATGTTGTGGACGAGGGGAGAGAGATCAGCCGGACCGGTGCGCGAGGGAAAGGGAGGAGAGATGGAGCATAGGGAAGGAGAGAGAAAACACACGATTTGTTTGCATGCATAGGTCCTGAAATTTACTACTAGTAGAGTGTAGACTGTAAGGCCGTAGGAGTACCTCGTGTCAGAAACCCATCATAACTTTGCTCTGACATGGAACCACCTTCAACTTCTCTTCGTTGCTGCCCTCTTCCCTTGCCAACGTTTTATTCTCTCAGCATTTATAGCGCGTGGACAGAGGTGACCATATGTCTAAGCAAAGAAATATACTACTTCTGCATTGTGTAAAGTGTAAGTTGCACGTTCCTTGCACGTGAGACTCAGATAGTAGTGATACGTTGGAAACGTATCTATAATTTTTGATGTTGCATGCTTGTTTTATATCTACTTTCTTATGTTTTGTCCACACTTTGGAGTAATTTTACACATTTTCTGGAACTAACCTATTAACAAGATGCCACAGTGCCAGTTGCCTGTTTTCTTCTGTTTTTGGTTCCAAAAAAGCCAGAAAATGAATATTCTCGGAATTGGACCGGACAAAAGCCAAAGTCGATATTTTATCGGAAGACTCATGGAGCCAGAAGACGAGACGGAGAGGGTCCAGGGGCTGGCCACACCATGTGGTGGCGCGGGTCCCCCTGGCTGCGCCACCAGGTGGTGTGGGCCCCTAGTCCACCCTCTGACATCGCCCCTTTGCCTATAAGAAGCCTCCTGATGACCCACAAGTATAGGGGGTGTATAGCAGTATTTTCGAGGGAATTGAAACCCAATTTATTGATTCGACACAAGGGGAGACAAAGAATATTTATAAGCCTTAACAACTGAGTTGTCAATTCAGCTGCACCTGGAAACAATCTTGCTCACATAGGTTTATAAGTAGCAACAGTTTTGTAGTAGCAATAGCAAAGTAATAGCAGTAGTAAAAGTAAAGACAGCAGTAACAATTGCAGTAAACAGTAGGATTAAAGCGCGGTAGGCATATAGATGGATGGACAGGCATTGCATGGACAAGACAATTCATATAGCAATCAAGATATAGGGCATTTGTGGATAAATAAGATAAAGCATCCAAGTACTAGATAATCATAGGCATGTGTTCCATATATAGTCATACGTGCTCGCAATGAGAACTTGCACAACATCTTTTGTCCTGCCAGCCCGTTTGAAGTGGGGCCTCAAGGGAAATACTGGCAGTTAAGGTGCTCCTTTTAATAGAGCAGCGGAGCAAAGCATTAACACTCCATGAACACATGTGATCCTCACATCAAAGCCATACCCTCCGGTTATCCCGATTGCTGTCACTTTAGGGCCTTTCGTTCGGACAACAATATGTGTATACAACTTGCAGGTAAGACCATAAAAAATATTATCATAATGAATCAATAACATTTTCAGATCTGAAATCATGGCACTCGGACCCTAGTGACAAGCATTAAGCATAACAAGTTGCAACAAAGTCAAAAAGCGCTAATAATAGATACTAGGCACCATGCCCTAACAATCTGATGCCATTACATGAACGATCTCATCCAATCCCTACCATCCCCATAGCCTACAGTGGGGGATTACTCACTCATGGATGGGGGAATCATGGATGGTCGATGGAGAAGAAATGGTGATGATGATGGCGATGATCTCCAACAATTCCCCGTCAGAACGGAGTTTCTGGTTCTGAATCGCGGAATCTGGTGGTGGCGGCATAGCGGAACTCTTTCTGGAAAAACGTTGAACCCCCCTTGTTTTATAGGTCAAGAGGCAACTTATAGGCGAAGAGGGAGGCCGAGGGGGTGGCCGAGGCAGACACACCACCCCTTGGCGCGGCCAAGCCTGGCCCGTGCGGCCAGGTGGTGTGGGCCCCTCGTGGCCCTCCTCCGTCTCGTCTTCTGGCTCCGTGAGTCTTCTGGTGAAATAGGATTTTTGGCGTATTTTCTAGGATTTTTCCTGATAGTTGATTTTCTGCACAAAAACTAGACACCAAGGTAATTCTGCTGAAAATAGCGTCAGTCCGTGTTATTTGTATGCAAATCACACAAGTTTAGAGGAAAAACAATAGAAAAAGTGTTCGGGAAAGTAGATATGTTTTGGACGTATCAACTCCCCCCAAGCTTAGCTTATTGCTTGTCCTCAAGAAATTCAGTTGAAAACTGAGTGCGATAAAAGAAACTTTCATGAACACATTTGCTTCATAAGATGTATATATTCTCAGCATATGATCAACTACTCAGGCAATTCATAATAAAGAGTATGCAACTAAGTTTACTTAATAGTCATTGCAAGCTATGAAGAGATTCCAACTCAAAAATAATAAATAACATGAAACATAAACATAAGTAACATTGCAATGCCATAAAAAGGTATGATAGAGTGGTATCTCGCCTGCCTTTGATTGTAGAGCAAACATAAATGCCAAGGCACCTCTGAAGTTCAAGTGAAGACTAGAAGTAAAGATATCAAAGATACAACCATCAAGGTCATGACACAATTAATCAAGTTTTGAGACAAGCATATTACACTAAGAATGACAACTATGCTCTCAAGAAAGTGCTCATAGAATAGGTGGTGACTCAACAAGGAAATGAAAAAGGTTTTAAAAAGTTTGAAAGGCTTCCAAATGCTAAAAGTATGGTACTCATTAGCTTTGAGCTCTCATTTCCCCTATCATAAGCATCTTTAAATGGTTAGGGTGAAAGTGAGGTCCAATACGAGTTATATGCTTGACAGACTATAAACTGGAAATCTCATGTCCCTTGAGTACGAGGGCCGCTCCTCATGCTACTCAACTTTAGTTACCGGTAAGTTCTTGTCATAGTAAATACATGCATATCATAGAGAACCGCCAACGGGGTACCCCTTGCCCGATGATACGGAAGAATCCCCATATCAAAATGACAAGGCCAGCAGACAACGAGCATCTCAACAATCTTCTTATTTACCATGGGAATATGGTGCTTTTTTCTCTCTTTCCACTTTTCTCATCATCTTTTTTTCTTTTTCTCAACAACTATTTCTCCTTTTTTATAAGAAGAATGCTTCATAGATTGCTCATTATGGTTATGCTGCAGGTTTCCACCATGATTAGGCATGGATTAGACCGGTGGCCGAGGTGTTTCTCGAACACACATAAATAACTCCATGGACTTCCAATCTCCCCTTTTATTTCACACCGAGGACATTCGCAAACAAAAGAGCACGATATCAACTGGGTATATATTTACAGGTGTTAAAAGAATTCCCCATAACAGCACGGGTCTGCTAATCCCCAGCCTATAATTTCAAGCATATAACTTCCATGGACAATCACAATGGTTCAGGTTTATTAAGTGTATGAAATAAAGTGTGCCATCAAGTTCGTGTGAGCTTTACTAACTAACTTTCTCATATCAAGCAAACATTTTATTTGGAAGAAAACTAGGCATATTGAATATGCACGAAATAGCAAATGATGCTAATAGGTAGGTATGGTGGACACTTTTGGCACTATTAGTTTTGGGGAGTTGGAAACACGAGTAGAGCTCATATTCAGTGCAAGTGAAGGCTAGCAATAGTAAGGGAGCGACAAACGAGAGAGAAATAAATGCCATAATCATGCTTGCAACAAAACATGACTAATCATGGCATGAAAGTGATTCAAGACCCCTGAGGCAAAATAATTCATCGAGGCTTAACTGATTTATTTCAGTCATATGCATGTGTGAGCATGTGCCAAGTCAATTCAAGTGAAACATTCAGAGGGAGATACCACCGTGTCATACCAAGTTATGAATAGAACAATGCAAGCAAACATTCATATGACATGCTACAAACCATTAGCAAGCTGGAGCTAATCATAAGAAATAAAGAACTACTAAGCATCCATAAATAGCATACACCCTAAATGAATAGACTGAGCATGCCCAAGTATATGTACAAAAATGAAAACAAATAGAGTTCGTTACCAGCCTCTTACCACACCTCAAGTTGTCATTAATCCTCATTATTGCCCTTCACTTGTGTGGCTTGAATAATAACATGAAACCAAATTCCACTGAGGATTGCTGGACCCTGCAACAAACTTCACAAAACCAAAGAAGAACAACAAATATTTTTGGGTTTTCGATTTTTAAAGGAAAGAACCAAAAGGAAGAACAAGCAAAGCAAAATCTTTTTGGGGGTTTTCGAATAATTAAGATAAAGCAAAAAGGAAGAAGCAAACCAAGGCAGAAAAGAGAAGCAAACAAAGAGAAACAACGAAAATATGTTTGACATTTTTGTGTTTTAGAAAGCAAAAGTAAAGAAAAAACAAAAACTAAAAAGAGAATGAAGCATGGATATACAAAGTGCCGACTAAACATGATATGTAGATGAGTGTAATGTCGGTGTACCTCCCCCCAAGCTTAGGCTTTTGGCCTAAGTTGGTATCAACCCCAACGTGGGTAAGGGTTCCAAGCAGGCGGGTCATTGTAAGAATGATCGTGGTTAGGCCCTTGGGAAGAAGAAGCTCCCCAATCATAGGTAGGCTGCTGATATGAAGACTCCCCCTCATTCGAGGGCTGGACCGAATCATCTGCAACCTCCCTTCCAGTATCCTAATCCTGTTGGGAGAGCTCTCCCAGGTATGCATCGAGTTCTTCCTCGGCGAGTGACCATCCTACCCTGGTATCAAGGTTAAACAAAACAGGTGCAGGAAAAAGAACAACTCGCTTGGACTTACTCCTTCTCCAACCAGCCTTGAGAAAGGTTATTTCATAAGACAAATCACTCAAATTAGCCCAAGAAGAAACAAATTTCTGCTATATCATGGAATTAAGGTCAAGCCTCTCTACGGGAAACTAAAGGTCTAGATGATGAGGCACTACACGATGCAAAGCTAATAAACGAGAGGCGATGAGGCTTCCACAAACTCCACCTTTCTCGCAGTTAGCAGCAAGACGGAAAGCTATCAAGGCACCCAAATTGTAAGTCCTATCTCGTTTTAAAGCAGCTGAGATGAATGCTAGATCATATGAGGATAACTTATTAGTAGTTTTCCTAGTGAGAACACACTTGGCAATAAAGTAAGCAAAGTAGCCAATAGACTGGAGATGAATGTTACTAATTTTTCCACTCTCCTTTGAGAAGCTGCTCCCTTGGCAAATCTCCTCATACAAGTCCATGAGTGGTGCAGGTCGCTCTTTAATCCTTTCACACGATCCCCACTGGGGTACTTTAATAGATGCATAAAAGTCAACAAAAGGAAGGTTGGCAGCTATATTGTAAATTTTGTAGTGAACCATGGGGTTAGGAAAAGAGAAACTAAATCGAAAGTCCTGCACCATAGACATAGTTAGTTTCACAAATTGGTAAGGTTCATCTCCCACAAAATGCTCCAATCCTGCATTAGCAATTAAAGTATGGAAGTCCTGAGAAATCCCTGCAGCCCTCATGAATTCGGGGCATGGATAGATGGAAGGAAAAACTTCCTCCTCTCAGTGGACCTTCATAACCACATCCACCCTTAGTTCATGATGGTTGAGTTGGTGTTCATTCATCTTCTTTTCTGAAATTTAGGACAACCATCATACAAGTGACTGCAAAGTTAATACATAATGAAGGGACTACTCATAGGGACTTGTAAGAGGCCTAAACATGCATCAAAACAATATCTCTAAGCATTGAACAATCTTATAATCTCACATAACATGTCACCTACAACAGCAAAATACTCAAGATATAAACCACTAAACACAAATCTACTTTGACAAGCGGAGGAGTCACATACCGGAGAACAAATGCTCCAAATTTCAGCAGCAAAGATGGGCTGAGCAAGGAGATCGAAAAATCATGGACAAGAATAGGAAGAACAAGATTTTGAGCAATGAGCTAGTGTTTTCTCGGGAGAGAGAAGGTAGTGGGAAGTGAGAGAGTAAGTGGAGGGCCAGGGGTGGCCCACACCATGGCCAGGCGCGCCCTTGGGGTGGCCGCGCCACTAGGTGGTGTGCCTGCCTGGTGGGCCCCCTAGATCACTCTAGGCACTCCTCTACCCCTTTTTCACGTAAAAATTTAATATGAATTTTCTGGAATTTTTCGAGACACTTTATTTTTAGCAATTTTCAAGTATTGAAGAATGATTTTCTGACAGAAAGATGTTTTTGGAATGATGCAATGACAAAACAAAACTAAAACTTCAGAAGTTCTAAGACACTCTAATATGCAAGCAACTAACAACAGAAAAGTAAACTAAACGAAAGAAAAAACTAAGATGGGTAAAATAAAGTAAGCAAAAATAATCATGGTGAAAACATTGTTTTGTTCATTAAAATCCCTTTGTTAACAAGGTTGATCAGGTCTTGTTACCAAAACAATTTATATGAAACAAAACTTTGTATTCCACTAATGATTATGTTAACTCAACATTGATAGTAATGGTCCCAATCATAATAGTTTCATATTTTTCTCGTGGTATGGGACAATATATTTGTCCAACTTGAATGCCATCAACATGTTCAATTGAGTTTAAACCATAAGTCCTATCAATCTTGTATGGGAAATAGACGATATGCTCCTTGTCATTAACATTAAAAGTCACCTTTCCTTGATTACAATTAATAACAGCTCCTATAGTATTAAGAAAAGGTCTCCCAAGAATAATAGACATATTGTCATCTTCAGGCATTTCAAGCACAACAAATCAGTTAATATCAAGCTATTATGAGCCACTTGAACATGTACATCCTTACATTTACCAATAGGAATAGTAGTAGATTTATCAGCCATTTGCAAAGATATATTGGTTGGTATTAGTTTTTCCAGTTGAAGTCTCTTATATAGAGAAAAAGACATAACACTAACTCTTGCTCCCAAATCACACAAAGCAGTTCTAACATAACTGTTTTTAATAGAGCAAGGAATATTTGGAACCCATGGGTCTCCAAGTTTCTTTGGAACCTTACCATTAAAGTAATAATTAGCAAGCAAAGTAGAAATTTCTTAATTAGGGATCTTCCTTTTATTAGAGACAATATCCTTCATATACTTTGAATAAGGAGGCAATTTAATAGCATCAGTCAAAGGTATTTGCAAAAATAAAGGTTTCATCCACTCACAAAACTTATTATAATGTTCATCTTCCTTTGACTTATGTTTCTTATCAAGGAAAGGCATAGGTTTTTGGACCCAAGGCTCTCTTTCACTACCATATTTCTTAGCAACAAAATCCTCTTTAGTGTATTTAGCATTTTTAGTGTGCCTTTCAGGTTCTTCTTCAACTTTTTCTTTATTAGGAACATCATTTTCCTCATTACCACATTCAATTTCAGCATCAGAGATAGATATACTATTAGGATCTTTAGTAGGTTCAGAGGATTCTACAATAGTTTTATGTTTCTTTTTTCTTTTCTTAGTAGTAGTACCATTATTTTCAGCTTGTTGAGAATCCGGCTCAATTCTTTTAGGATGCCCCTCAGGATATAGAGGATCCTGGGTGGCAGCACCACTTCTAGTTCTAATTTCATAAGCATGTTTTTCTTTATCAGCATGAACTAGCAAATCTTTTTGTACTTTAATAAGCTGATCAATTTGAGTTTGAACCGTTTGGAAATGTTTAACAAGCATTTTAACAGCATTAGAGGTTCTTTCCACAATATCCTTCAACTCAACAATAGCTCTAGAGTTTTCCATTAGATGATTTTGCACCCTTTTATTAAAATTATCTTGCTTAACAATAAAAATATCAAATTCTTCTAAGCATTGATCAGGAGGTTTAGAGTAAGGAATATCACCTTCATCAAAATGTTGGAGAGAGTGTACCTCAATAGTGGATGAGTGGGAGATTGGCTTACATAATTCTTCTATAGGAGGTAAATTCTTCACATCTTCAGCTTTAATACCCTTCTCCTTAAGACATTTCTTGGCTTCGTTCATCACTTCATCATTTAGTTCAATAACTCCCCTCTTCTTTGATGTTGGTATAGGCGCAGGCACAATTAACTCAAGTGTAGTTGTCTAAGGTATAGTCGGTTCAGATGAAGTCCAGTCTTCATAATTCTTGCTTATTTTAGCCATTAATTCCTCAGCTTCTTTGGGAGTTCTATTTCTTAAAATACAATCAACACAACTATCCAGGTATGTCCTAGATTCTTCAGTTAGTCCATTATAATATATATCAAGAAGCTCATTTTTAGGTAACGGACATACAGCATGTGCATGAATCAAAGCATAAAACCTTGCCCATGATTTAGGCAATATCTCTTTTCTCCCTGTTTAAAATCAAAAAGATCCTGCAAAATAGCATGTCTAGCACTAGGAGGGAAATAGTTCTGAAGGAAAGTACTAATGAAGCAATCAGGGCTATCAATAGATCCAGGAGGTAAATTATTAAACCAAGTTTTAGCTTCTCCTTTCAGCGAAAAAGGGAAAATTTTAGCAACAAAGTAGGTGTGCACCATAATATCATCAGAAAATAGGCCACTCATGGTAGAAAGCTCAGTCATATGTGCTACAACACTTTCATTCTTAGTCCCACAAAAAGGTTCTTTCTCAACAATAGTTTTGTAAGATAAATCAAGAGAGAAATGATAATCCTTATCTTTAATGTTTATGGGAGATGCAACAAACTTAGCATTAGGAGACAATTTGGGTTTTATAGTACGCCTCTCAAGGAGACTCTTAATAGCACTCCTATCATGGGTGTTTTGACATTCTTTAATCAATTCATCGGTCATCTCTATATAACCGTCTTCAATATCATAGCTCTCTCTAGACTCAGGTGAACTAACAGGTGTAGTAGTGTCTTCATTAGGAGTTTCAGTATTTCCAGCTATAATTCTAGCAATCGTAGCATCTAGGAAAGGACCTAATGAGCCACTTTTATCAAGCACAGTAGAAGCAGCATCATAAGTATCAGAAGTTTCAGATTTAGCAGTAGTAGTATGTCTAGCATCTGTATGTGGTGGTGTAAGAAACTTACTCATAACAGATGGTGAATCAAGAGCAACAGAGGTGTTCAGAACCGTACCTCTCCTTGTAGTGGATGGTAAAATAGGAATCTTGCCATCATGAGACTTACCCATGATGGATGGATGGCGGCGAAAAATAGTGATTCCAAGTGAACTTGATAAATAGAGCTATGCTCCCCGGCAAGGGCGCCAGAAAATAGTCTTCATGACTGATACATTGCTAACGTATCCATAATTTTTGATGTTCCACACTTTGGAGTACTTTCTATACACTTTCTTGGACTAACCTATTAACAAGAGCCACAGTGCCAGCTGCCCGTTTTCTGCTGTTTTTGGTTCTAGGAAAGTTAGAAAATTAATATTCTCGGAATTGGACGGGACAAAATCCGAAGTCAGTTTTTCACCGAGGGGGACATGGAGCCAGAATACGAGACGGAGAGGGGCCAGGGGGCCGCCACACCACCTGGTCGTACGGCCAGGCCTGGCCCATGCCAGGGGGTGGTCTGGCCGCCTCGGGCACCCCCTCGGCCTCCCCTTTCCCCTATAAGATTCCTCCGATACAGAAACCATAAGTACCCGATGAAAATTCCACGAAAGAGTTTGTAGCCACCGTCATCTCCATTCCTAGATCGGGAGGGATCTCAAGCTCTTCCCAGCACCCTGCCGATGGGGAGATTTCACCCTGGAGGCCATCTTCGTCATCATGCAAGCCTCAGGTGTGATGCGCGAGTAGATAGATAGCTGGTTCTCCTCCTTTGTGCTATCATATTTAGATCTTGTGACCTCCGTTCATGATCAAGATCATCTATTTGTAATCTTACATGTTGTGTTTGCGGGGATCCGATGGATATTGAGATGCTATTTCAGATTGATTATTGATTCTATCATGTCTTTGTTATTTGTGATCTTGCATGCTTTCCATTGTTAGTAGCTATCTTGGCCAAGTAGATGCTAGCAACTCCAAGAGTTAGTATTTATGCTCGATAGTGGGTTCATGCCTCTAGTAATCTGGGGAAGTGACAGAAATCTCTAAGGTACTAGATGTGATGTTTCTACTAGGGAGAAAACAACAATCCTTTGTTCATAGAACAATCGTATTGTTTACTTTACACGCAATGCGTAATGCAATTATCTGTTGCTTGAAACTTAATACTGGAGGGGGTTCGGATGATAACCTGAAGGTGGATTATTAGTCATAGATGCAGTTGGATTACGATCTATGTATAATGTTGTAATGCCCAATCAAATCTCAAAGGAGTCAAGATGAGTAGTATATGCATGATTGCTTTCTTGATGTTTTTCAATTGCCCCGCTGTAATTTTTTCACCCAACATGTCATCTATCTTAAGGAGAGCCACCACTAGTGAACTATGGACCCTGGTCCTTTCTTTTATCATCAATCTAGAATCAACTGTTTACTGCTTTTTGTTTACTTTCTGCAAACTATTACTTTCTTCCACACAATACGTTTAATCCTTTGTTTTCAGCAAAACCGGTGAGATTGACAATCTCAGTATAAGTTGGGGACAGAGTTCTGTGGTTGTGTTGTGTAAGTCTCCATGTTGCTGCTGTCACCGGTAGTGCGCCCTGCCAAAGTTCAGCTAGCAACACCTTTAGGGTGTTTCCTTGCTCCTACTGGTTCGATTAAACCTTGGTTTCATAACCGAGGGAAAAGTTGCTGTTGTGCTCATCATACCTTCCCCTTGGGGTTCCCCAACGAGATCGATATATTTTTGGCCATCAAAGCTATTTTCTGGCGCCGTTGCCGGGGAGTCAAGGACATCTTCACAAGGGGAGTCTCTCATAACCAATCTCTTTACTTTGTTATTTTTGTTTTGCTTAGTTTACTTTTTGCTTTGTTTGCTTGTTCTTTTTTTCCAAAATACAAAAAAATTAGTTCCTACTATAGTTCTTATTTTCGTTGGTTTGTTATTGTCTTGCTTTATCATGCTTTCTATCAATGGTTGGTTTCTTTGAAACTAAATCTAATTGGCAAGGTGGGTTCTCGGAAGAACAAAAATATTATTATAAGGAACACCGCTTGTCACAAAAAGGGAAACACTTATGCGAACAAATTGATAAATTGTATATCATTGCTAGAAATGCGTGCTCTACATATAATGTTACTTATTGCTTTGATAAATCTTGTTGTTGTAATAGGTATAAACACCTCCCTTTTCAATGTGATTATAATGATGATGTTACCATATCTTCTTATGTTAAGGGAAATTATGACTTTTATGATGTGGAACAAATTGAAGAATTTATTCCTTGGAAGGGTGCATTTGAACTAGCTTGTTTGCTTGAAAATACTGATGATGCACCTTATAAATATGAGGAATAAAATGGCTATATTCTTGAATATCTTAATAGATGCTCTCCACCAGCGGAAGAGACTAATGCCTTGAAGGAGCCTATTAAAGAAGAAATTGCTGAAACTGGAAGCTCATTGGATGAAAAAGAGGAGGAGATTTATGATCAAGAGGAGGAAGAATGGATCTACCTATACCTACCTTCTAATGAGAATAACTCTTTACCCCTTACAATATTTGATTGTCCCCCATGCTTACTAAAGGAGGATGAATGTTATGTTCCTGAGGATTCTTTTGAAAATATTTATAATAATGCTCTAGTGTTTGTATATCATGAAAATCATGCTTTATGTGATAGTTATATTGTTGATTTTATTCATAAGGCTATTGAAAATTATTATGAGAGAGGAAAATATGGTTGTAGAAGTTTTCATGGTACTGAAACACCTCTCTATGTGCTGAAAGTTTTGAAGTTGCTCTTGATTTATCTACCCATTCTTGTTACTATGTGCTTGTTTGATTTATTTTCTTAAAAGATTCCTATGCATAGGAAGTGAGTTAGACTTAAATGTGCTTTGAATTTGCTTCTTGATGCTCTCTTTTACTCCAATTCATATTTCTTATGTGAGCATCTTCTCAAACTATCATGCCTAACTTAAAGGCGTTAAAGAAAAGTACTTATTGGGAGATAACTCAAAAGTTTTTGATGAGTTTTGGAAGTTATAACCTCAGTCATAACTGCTATTTATCCTTTTTATTTGCTTTTTGTGCCAAGAGTAACCTCTAATGAGAGAGAAGTAATGATTGGGAAAGTTGCTGTCCCGAAACAGATTTCTGTGCTTCACCGTAAAAATTCGTGTAAAATCTCTGTACATCCTTTTGAGGCGTGAATATTTGTGCTTCTTCCCCATATTGTTATCTAACTTTCGTTAGTTCAACACTTTTCAATTTGAGCAACAGAAGGTCTTTGAAAAAATTCGTCTTTACCTGCTGGTCTGTTTTGACAAATTTCTGCCATTACTTGCATTTGCTTCTTGTTGGTTCCTTTTTGAGTTCTTTTGGTAAACTGAGCTTTTTGAGGGAAGTGCTACAGTATCTTGTGTTTTAATGGAAGTTTTATTGGTATTGAAACTGAACCTAAAGACTTATTATCTTGAGTGCACTAATGTTGCTAATAAAGATTATGTGAAGTTCTGTATGAAGAAAAATTTCAGGTGTATGGAAGGAATGATGTAATGAGATGAAGGATGGACTAAAGCTGAAGCTTGGGGATGCCACGCGTGTCACCCCAAGAAATATCCAAGAAGTACAAGCGTCAAATATTGGGGATGCCCAAGGCATCCCCTTCTTCATTAATAAAAATTCCAGGTTTCTTCTAAACACTTCATTTTTATTATTTCATGCACAGTTGTATTGCTATTGGAGCGTCTTCTTTTTGTTTTCGTTTTGGTTTTTATTTTTCTTGGTTTGGTTAGTTTTCTGGATAAATTGGTTGGACCCCCTCTTTCATACATTGGTTTTCAAAAAGTTTGGTTTGGATTGGAAATGAGTAGGAAAGTTCATGCTTAAGTGGTAAAGAGAGCTTGTTTTTTACTTTGACCTATGCTTTGTCATGCCATGCTTGATATTGTTTTGGCTCTATGCTCAGTATTCTTTGCTGTAGCACAACTTGTTATAAACAATTGAGATTGCTTAATGTGCCTTTGAAGAATCATGCGTTGTTTTAGCATATTAAAGCATAGTATTGTGGTATTCTCCTTTGATGCTTTATTTGGGTTGACTTGGCGCATGCTCACACCATGTTATGACTATCCCAAGTCACCATAGCCTTTATGATCCTTTAGTTTTCAACTTGTAGTATCACTTTATGCTTTGATTAATGTTGGCTTGTCGCTCTGCATGATTATGGCCATTGTTGCTCTCTTAGTTGGTCGCTCCCAGTCTTTTGCTAGCCTCCATAACCAAGTATGAGTTCCGCTCATGCATCCAACTCCTAAAACCAAGTTATTCCAAAGAGTCCACCATACCTACCTATTAGCATTTTCTATTCCAGGTATATTCATGTTTTTATCTACCTTCCGAATTAAACTTGTTATGAGAAAACTAGTGTTTAAAGCTCTCACAAACTTGATGGCACACTTTACTTTACTTGCCCTTAATAAACTTGAACCATTGTGTCACCTATGTTGTATATGATTGCACTTATATGTTGGGGATTAGCAGAACCATGATGTCATGGGGAACGCTTTCAACATTGCACTTGTACTTTGTACCTAGTTGATATCATGCTCTTTTGTCTATGGATGTCGTCGATGTGAAATGAAAGGGGAGCTTGTAAGTTCATGGAGTTATGTATGTGTGTTAGAGAAACGCCTAGGCTGCTGGTCTAATCCATGCTGTCATGGTGGAAACCTGCAGCGTAACCATAATGAATTGTCTATGAAGCATTCTTCTTATCAAAAAAAGAGTCAGATATTGAGAAAAAAAGAGAAAAAGAAAAAAAAGAGATATGAGAAAAGAGGAAAGAGAGAAAAAAGCACCATTTTCCCATGGTAAATAAGAAGATTGCTGAGATGCTCGTTGTCTGCTTGCCTTGTCATTTTGATATGGGGATTCTTCCGTATCATCGGGCAAGGGGTACCCCGTTGGCGGTTCTCTATGATACACATGTACTTACTATGACAAGAACTTACCAGTAACTAAACTTGAGTAGCGTGAGGAGCGACCCATGTATTCAAGGGACATGAGATTTCCAACTTATACTTCTTCAAGCATATACACCATAATTTGTTCACTTTAACCTTTATCACTTGAAGATGCTTATGATAGGGGCAATGAGAGCTGAAAGCTAATAAGTACCTTAATTTTTGGAAGCTCCTTATGAAACTTGAATCCCTACTTCCTTCTATGAAGGCCTTTCTTTTACTTTTATGTTGAGTCTCCACCTTCTATCTTTATGCACCTACTTAGAGAGCATAGTGGCCATTCTTAGTTCTATGTGCACTGTCCAAAGACTTGTTGATTGATGCATAACTTTGATATTGCTTGTTCTTAAACTATTTGTATCTAGTCACTCCGATGAACTTTGAAGGTGTCCTAACCATTTATATTTGCTACTCTATGAGGGACAAGCTGAATGCCACTATGCTATGTTTTCTTTACGTGAAACAAACAAACGTCTTGCAAAGCATTGTTATTCATGAATCTTTTGTTTGTGCCTTTTCATGTTGCAACATAGTTGCTATGTCTTATTGTTAGAACTTTATCTTTCATGTTATGTTGAAGAACTATGATCGCAACTATGAATGTTTTACAAATACTTTGATCAAGTTTATGACGGTGCATGTCACCTCAAAAATTATTCTTTCTTTTTATCACTTACCTACTCAAGGACGAGCAAGATTTAAGCTTGGGGATGTTGTTACGTTGCTAACGTATCCATAATTTTTGATGTTCCATGCTTGGTTTTATCTACTTTCTTATGTTGTGTCCATGCTTTGGAGTACTTTCTATACACTTTCTTGGACTAACCTATTAACAAGAGCCACAGTGCGAGCTTCTTGTTTTCTGCTATTTTTGGTTTTAGGAAAGTCAGAAAATGAATATTCTCATAATTGGACGGGAGAAAAGCCAAAGTCAGTTTTTCACCGAGGGTGACACGGAGCCAGAATACGAGACGGAGAGGGGCCAGGGGGCCGCCACACCACCTGGCCACGTGGCCAAGCCTGGCCCGTGCCAGGGGGTGGTCTGGCCGCCTCGGGCACCCCCTCGGCCTCCCCTTTAGCCTATAAGATGCCTCCGATACAGAAACCCTAAGTACCCGATCAAAATTCCATGAAAGAGTCTGTAGCCGCCGTCATCTCCATCCCTAGATCGGGAGGGATCTAAAGGTCTTCCTGCCACCCTGCCGGAGGAGAGAATTCACCCTGGAGGCCTTCTTCATCATCATGCAATCCTCCGGTGTGATGCATGAGTAGTTCATCCTTGGACTACGGGTCCATGTAGTAGCTAGATGGCTGGTTCTCCTCCTTTGTGCTATCATGTTTAGATCTTGTGAGCTCTGTTCATGATCAAGATCATCTATTTGTAATCTTACATGTTGTGTTTGCGGGGATCCGATGGATATTGATATGTTATTTTAGATTGATTGTTGATTCTATCATGTTATTGTTATTTGTGATCTTGTATGCTTTCCTTTGTTAGTAGCTATCTTGGCCAAGTAGATGCTAGCAAATCCAAGAGTTAGTATTTATGCTCAATAGTGGGTTCATGTCTCTAGTAATCTGGGGAAGTGACAGAAATCTCTAAGGTACTAGATGTGTTGTTGCTACTAGGAAGAAAACATCAATCCTTTGTTCATAGAACAATCGTATTGTTTACTTTACACAAAATGCGTAATGCAATTATCTTTTGCTTGCAACTTAATACTGGAGGGGGTTCGGATGATAACCTGAAGGTGGATTATTAGTCATAGATGCAGTTGGATTACGGTATATGTATAATGTTGTAATGCCCAATCAAATCTCAAAGGAGTCAATATGAGTAGTATATGCATGATTTTTTTCTCGATGTTTGTCAATTGCCCCGCTGTAATTTGTTCACCCAACATGTCATCTATCTTAAGGAGAGCCACCACTAGTGAACTACAGACCCCGGTCCTTTATTTTATGATCAATAAACAATCAACTGTTTACTACTTTCTATTTACTTTCTGCAAACTATTACTTTCTTCCACACAATACGTTTAATCCTTTTTTCATCAAAACTGGTAAGATTGACAACCTCACTATAAGTTGGGGACAGAGTTCTGTGGTTGTGTTGTGCAGGTCTCCACGTTATTGCTGGCGCCGGTAGTGCGCCCTGCCAAAGTTCAGCTAGCAACACCTTTGGGGTGTTTCCTTGCTCCTACTGGTTCGACTAAACATTGGTTTCATAACTGAGGGAAAACTTGCTGCTGTGCTCATCATACCTTCCTCTTGGGGTTCCCCAACAAGCTCGATATATTTTTGGCCATTGATTTCTACGCACTTCTATTCTTGTAGACAGTTGTTGGGCCTCCAAGTGCAGAGGTTTGTAGAACAGCAGCAAGTTTTCCCTTAAGTGGATCACCCAAGGTTTATCGAACTCAGGGAGGAAGTGGTCAAAGGTAACCCCTCTCAAGCAACCCTGCAATCAAGATACAAGAAGTCTCTTGTGTCCCCAACACACCCAATACACTTGTCAGGTGTATAGGTGCACTAGTTCGGCGAAGAGATAATAAAATACAAGTGGTATGGATATAAGACAACGGTGCCAGAAAATAGCTTGATGGCGTGGAAGAGACTAAAGGCAACATGAAATAAAGATGGAAGCAAGCAAACATGTAATAGATCTAATAGCAAATAGTGTTTCAATGCTTAGAAACAAGGCCTAGGGATCATACTTTCACTAGTGAACACTCTCATATAAATATATTCTTCTTTATGATACTACTCTTAACTACTCTCTGATTGGACACTCTAATCCATGGTAGGGCTATAACAGCACTCCTCAAAGTAAGCCTTTCCCATCTAGATAACCCCACACTGTCACCTTGAGCACTAGATGGTTCCAACAAACACCACAATTTCATAAATACATCCAACTCCAACTATAACTCATAACAAGTAATTGTAATCTCTAGCCTAAGTGCCACCATGGTGTGCACGCTGTCACTTTCACACACATGGGGAGAGTAGAGATCTATTAAAGCACTTGAGTAGCAAGGTAGATCTACTTGATTACAAAGCTCATGATCTCAATAAGATCATGCATAGATAGAGAGATGAACACATATCTACCGGTAGAACCCTTAGCCTCGAGAGAGAACTAGTCCCTCCTCATCATGGGAATCAACAATGGTGATGGAGATGGTGGTGGAGATCGATGGAGATGCATCCAGGAGCACTTCCCCGTCCCGGCAGGGTGCCGGAACAGAGACTTTATGTCCCCCGAATCTCCCCTTCGGTGGCGGCGGCACTGCGGAACGTTTCGTGGCTGGAGGCTTGAAGATTTAGGGTTTTTGCCTCGGGAGGCATCTTATAGGCAAAGAGGCAAGGTCGGTGGGCGGCCAGGGGGACCACACCACCTGGTGGCGCGGCCAGGGCTAGCCTGCACCACCATATGGTGTGGCTACCCTGTGCCCCTCTCCGTCTCGTCTTCTAGCTCCGTGAGTCTTCCGGTACAATATCGACTTTGGCTTTTGTCCGGTCCAATTCCAAGAATATTTATTTTCTGACTTTCCTGGAACCAGAAAACAGGCAACTGGCACTGTGGCACTTCTTAATAGGTTAGTCCAAGAAAGTGTATAGAAAGTACCCCAATGTTTGAACAAAACAAAAGAAAGTAGATAAAACCAAGCATGGAACATCAAAAATTAGGGATACATTAGCAACGTATCAACATCCCCAAGCTTAACTCCTGCTCATCCTCGAGTAGGTAAGTGAGAAAAAGAAAGAATAATTTTTGAGGTGACATGCACCATCATAAACTTGATCAAAGTATTTGTAAAACATTGATAGCTGGGATCATAGTACTTCAATCATAACATGAAAGATAAAGTTCTAACAATAAGACAAAGCAACTATGTTGCAACATGAAAGTATACAAACAAAAGATTCATTAATAACAATCCTTTGCAAGACGTTTGTTTGTTTCACATAAATAAAACATAGCATAGTGGCATTCAGCTTGTCCCTCATAGAGTAGCAAACATAAATGCATAGGACACCTTCAAAGTTCATAAGAGTTAGTAGATACAAATAGTTTAAAACAAGCAATATCAAAGCTATGCATCAATCAACAAGTCTTGGGACAATGCACATAGAACTAAGAATGGCCACTATGCTCTCAACGTAGGTGCATAAAGGTAGAAGGTGGAGACTCAACAAAAAAAGTAAAAGAAAGGCCTTCATAGAAGGAAGTAGGGATTCAAGTTTCATAAAGACCTTCCAAAAATTATGGTACTTTTTAGCTTTCAGCTCTCATTTCCCCTATCATAAGAATCTTGAAGTGATTAAGGTTAAAGTGAACAAACTATGGAGTATATGCTTGACAAAGCATAAGTTGGAAATCTCATGTCCCTTGAATACGAGGGCCACTCCTCATGCTACTCAAGTTTAGTCACCGGTAAGTTCTTGTCATCGTAAGTACATGTGTATCATAGAGAACCGCCAATGGGGTACCCCTTGCCCGATGATATGGAAGAATCCCCATATCAAAATGACAAGGCAAGCAGACAACGAGCATCTTAGCAATCTTCTTTTTTACCATGGGAATATGGTGCTTTTTTCTCTCTTTCCTCTTTTCTCATATTTTTTTCTCTTTTTTCTCAATATCTGACTCTTTTTTTATAAGAAGAATGCTTCATAGACAGCTCATTATGGTTACACTGCAGGTTTCTACCATGACAGCATGGATTAGACCAGCGGCCCAGGCGTTTCTCTAACACATATACATAACTCCATGGACTTACAAGCTCCCCTTTCATTTCACACCGACGACATCCATAGACTAAAGAGCATGATATCAACTAGGTACAATGTACAAGTGCAATGTTGAAAGTGTTCCCCATGACAACATGGTTCTGCTAATCCCCAATGTATAAGTGCAAGCATATACAACATAGATGACACAATGGTTCAAATTTATTAGGGGCAAGAAAAGTAAAGTGTGCCATCAAGTTCGTGAGAGCTTTAATCACTAGTTTTCTCATAACATGTTTAATTCATAAGGTAGATAAAAACATGAATATACTTGGAATAGCAAATGCTAATAAGTAGGTATGGTGGACTCTTTCAAATAACTTGGTGTTATTTGGAGTTGGATGCATGAGTAGAACTCATACTTGGTTGTGGAGGCTAGCAAAAGACTGGGAGCGACAAACTAAGAGTGCAGTAATGGCCATAATCATGCAGAGCGACAAAACATCATTGATCAAAGCATAGAGTGATACTATAAGTTGAAAACTAAAGTATCATAAAGGCTATGGTGACTTGTAATAGTCATAACATGGTGTGAGCATGTGCCAAGTCAACCCAAATAAAGCATCAAAGGAGAATACCACAATACTATGCTTTAATATGCTAAAACAACACATGATTTTTCCAAGGCACATTAAGCAATCACAATTGTTTATAACAAGGCATGCTACAGAAAAGAATACTAAGCATAAAGCCAAAACAATATCAAGCATGACATGATAAAGTCTAAGTCATAGTCAAAACAAGCTCTCTTTACCACTTAAGCATGCACTTTTCCTACTCTTTTCCAATCCAAACCAAACTATTTGAAAACCAATGTATGAAAGAGGGGGTCCAACCAATTTATTTAGCAAACTAAGAAAACAAAACAAACGAAAAACCAAAACGAAAATGAAAAAGAAGACGCTCCAAGAACAACACAACTGTGCATGAAACAATAAAAATGAAGTGTTTGGAAGAAACCTAGGATTTTTATTGGTGAAGAGGGAGATGCCTTGGGCATCCCCAAGTTTTGACGCTTGTATTTCTTGGATATTTCTTTGGGTGACACGTGTGGCATCCCCAAGCTTGAGCTTTAGTCCATCCTTCATCTCATTACTCATTCCTTCCATACACCTGAAAATTTTCCTTCACACAAAACTTCACACAATCTTTATTAGCAACATTAGTGCCCTCAAGATGATAAGTCTTTAGGCTCAGTTCTAACACCAATAAAACTTTCAATAAAACAGAAGCTACTGTAGCACTTCCCTCAAAAAGCTCAATTCCCCAAAAGAACTAAAAAAGGAACCAACAAGAAGCAAATGCAAATAATGGCAGAAATCTATCAAAACAGACCAGTAGGTAAAAACCAATTTTTTCGAAGACCTTCTGTTGCTCAAATCAAAAAGTGTTGAACTAAAGAAAGTTAGATAACAACCTAGGGTAGAAGCACGAAAATTCACGCCTCAAAAGGTGTATAGAGATTTTACACAATTTTTTACGGTGAAGCACAGAAATCTGTTCTAGGACAACAACTTTCCAAATCATTACTTCTCTCTCATTAGAGGTTACTCTTGGCACAAAAAGCAAATAAAAAGGCTAAGGAGAGGTTATTACTGAGGTAATAACTTCCAAGACTCATCTAAAACTTTTGGGTTATCTCCCAATAAGTACTTTTCTTTAACGCCTTTCAGTTAGGCATGATAGTTTGAGAAGATGCTCACATAAGAAATATGAATTGAAGTAAAAGAGAGCATCAAGAAGCAAATTCAAAGAACATTTAAGTCTAACCCACTTCCTATGCATAGGAATCTTGTAAAGAAACAAGTCATGAAAGAACAAAGCAACAAACATAGGAAAGCAAAACAAGTGCAACTTCAAGACTTTCAGCATAAAGTGGGGAAACCAATATTATTGAGATGCATAGAACCATGTTTCCCTCTCTCATAATAACTTTCAGTAGCAACATGAATAAAATTAACAATATAACTATCACATAAAATATTATTATCATGAGCCACATGCATATAATAATTAATACTCTCCACATAAGCATAGTCATTCTTATTAATTATAGTGGGAGCAAATTCAACAAAATAGCAATCATGATTATTCTCATCACCATAATCATCAAATATAGGAGGCATATTATAATCATAATTAATTTTCTCCTCAATAGTAGGTGGACTGAAAATATCATATTCATCATTGTAATCATCATATATTGGAGGTATAGTATCATCATAAGCAATAGAATCGCTATCTTCCAAAGCTGGGGAACTAAAAGATCATTTTCATAAAAACTAGCTTCCCCAAGCTTAGACTTTTCCATAGCATTAGCAATAATGGTGTCCAAAGAATTCATAGTAACAACATTGCTATTAGCATGCAAATAAATTTCCATAGGTTTTTTAATTTTTCTTTAAACACTTCATGTCCTAACTCAAGATAAATACTATAAAGCTCTCTAATTTTTGTTTTCCATTAAGCCTAACTAGTGAAAACAAGAAACAAAAAGAATCTAAAGGAAATAACTTTGAGCACTCACACCGGAGGACGTGAGTACCTTTTACCTTACCTCCCTGGCAACAACACCAGAAAATAGCTTGATGTCTACGCACTTCTATCCTTGTAGACAATTGTTGGGCCTCCAAGTGCAGAGGTTTGTAGAACAACAGCAAGTTTTCCCTTAAGTGGATCACCCAAGGTTTATCGAACTCAGGGAGGAAGTGGTCAAAGGTATCCCCTCTCAAGCAACCCTGCAATCAAGATACAAGAAGTATCTTGTGTCCCCAACACACCCAATACACTTGTCAGGTGTATATGTGCACTAGTTCGGCGAAGAGATAGTAAAATACAAGTGGTATGGATATAAGACAACGGTGCCAGAAAATAACTTGATGGCATGGAAGAGACTAAAGGCAATCTGAAATAAAGATGGAAGCAAGCAAACATGTAATAGATCTAATAGCAAGCGGTGTTTCAATGCTTAGAAACAAGGCCTAGGGATCATACTTTCACTAGTGAACACTCTCATATAAATATATTTTTCTATATGATACTACTCTTAACTACTCTCCGGTTGGACACTCTAATCCATGGTACGGCTATAACAACACTCCTCAAAGTAAGCCTTTCCCATCTAGATAACCCCACGCTGTCACCTTGAGCACTAGATGGTTCCAACAAACAACACAATTTCATAAAGACATCCAACTCCAAATATAACTCATAACAAGTAATTGTAATCTCTAGCCTAAGTGCCACCATGGTGTGCACGTTGTCACTTTCACACACATGGGGAGAGCAGAGATCTATTAAAGCACTTGAGTAGCAAGGTAGATCTACTTGATTACAAAGCTCATGATTTCAATAAGATCATGCATAGAGAGAGATGAACACATATCTACCGGTAGAACCCTTAGCCTCGAGAGAGAACTACTCCCTCCTCATCATGGGAATCAACAATGGTGATGGATATGGTGGTGGAGATCGATGGAGATGGCTCCGGGGGCACTTCCCCGTCCCGGCAGGGTGCCGGAACAGAGACTTTCTGTCCCCCAAATCTCCCCTTCAGTGCCGGCGGCGCTGTGGAACTTTTTGTGCCTGGAGGCTTGATGATTTAGGGTTTTTGCCTCGGGAGGCATCTTATAGGCGAAGAGGCAAGGTCGATGGGCGGCCAGGGGGCCCACACCACCTGGTGGCGTGGCTAGGGCTAGCCTGCGCCACCATATGGTTTGTCCACTCTGTGGCCCCTCTCCGTCTCCTCTTCTGGCTCTGTGAGTCTTCTGGTAAAATATCGACTTTGGCTTTTGTTTGGTCCAATTCCGAGAATATTGATTTTTGGACTTTCCTAGAAACAAAAACAACAGAAAATAGGCAACTGGCACTGTGTCACTTGTTAATAGGTTAGTCCAAGAAAGTGTATAGAAAGTACTCCAAAGTTGGAACAAAACACAAGAAAGTAGATAAAACCAAGCATGGAACATCAAAAATTATGGATATGTTAACAACATAGCCATCAATGACCCACAAGTATAGGGGTTGTATCATAGTATTTTCGAGGGAAGTGAAATCCAATTTATTGATTCGACACAAGGGGAGCCAAAGAATATTTATAATCCTTAACAACTGAGTTGTCAATTCAGCTACACCTGGAAACAATCTTGCTCACAGCGGTTTATCAGTAGCAACAATTTTGTAGTAGCAATAGCAAAGTAATAGCAGCAGTAAAAGTAAAGACAACAGTAACAATTGCAGTAAACAGTAGGATTAAAGCGTGGTAGGTATAGGGATGGATGGACGGGCGTTGCATGGACAAGGCAATTCATATAGCAATCAAGATATAGGGCATTTGAAGATAAATAAGATAAAGCATCCAAGTACTAGATAATCATAGGCATGTGTTCCATATATAGTCATACGTGCTCGTAATGAGAACTTACACAACATCTTTTGTCCTGCCAGCCCATTTGCAACGAGGCCTCAAGGAAACTACTGGCAATTAAGGTGCTCCTTTTAATAGAGCACCGGAGCAAAGCATTAACAAGCCGTGAACACATGCAATCCTCACATCAAAGCAATTCCCTCCGGTTATCCCGATTGCTATCACATAGGGGCCTTTGGTTATGGACAACAATATGTGTATACAACTTGCAGGTAAGACCATAAACAATACTATCATAATGAATCAATAACATGTTCAGATCTGAAATCATGGCACTCGGGCCCTAGTGAAAAGCATTAAGCATAACAAGTTGCAACAAAGTCAAAAGGCACTAATAATAGATACTAGGCACCATGCCCTAACAATCTGATGCCATTACATGAACAATCTCATCCAATCCCTGCCACCCCCATAGCCTACAGCGGGGGATTACTCACTCATGGAGCGGGGAATCATGGATGGTCGATAGAGAAGCGATGGTGATGACGATGGCGATGATCTCCACCAATTCCCCATCCTGGTAGGGTGCCAGAATGGAGTTTCTGGTTCTGAATCTCGGAATCTGGTGGTGGCGGCATAGTGGAACTCTATCTGGAAAAACGTCAAATCCCCCTTGGTTTTTAGGTCAAGAGGAAACTTATAGGCGAAGAGGGAGGCTGAGGGGGTGGCCGAGGTGGCCATACCACCCCTTGGCACGGCCAGGCCTGGCCCACACGGTAGGTGGTGTGGGCCCCTCGTGGCCCTCCTCCATCTTGTCTTCTAGCTCCGTGAGTCTTCTGGTGAAATAGGATTTTTGGCATATTTTCCAGGATATTTCCTGATAGTTGATTTTCTGCACACAAAAACTAGACACCAAGGTAATTCTGCTGAAAACAGCGTCAGTCCATGTTAGTTGTATCTAAATCACACAAGTTTAGAGGAAAAAAATAGCAAAAGTGTTCGGGAAAGTAGATAAGTTTTGGACGTATCACCTCCCGATGAGAAAACCCTAAAAAATCGAGCCTCCATCCACGAAAAGTTCCGCAGCGCCGCCGCCACCAAATGGGAGATTCGGGGGATAGAAAGTCTCTATTCCGGCACCGTGCCAGGACGGGGAAGTGCCCCCAAAGCCATCTCCATCGATCTCCACCACCATCTCCATCGCCGTTGATGATTCCCATGATGATGAGGGAGTAGTTCTTCCTCGAGGCTAAGGGTTCTACCGGTAGCTATGTGTTCATCTCTCTCTCTATGCATGATCATATTGTGATCATGAGCATTGTAGTCAAGTAGATCTACCTTGCTACTCAAGTGCTTTTATAGATCTCTGGCTCTCCCCATGTGTGTGAAAGTGATAGCGTGCACACCATGGTGGCACTTAGGCTAGAGATTACAAATACTTGTTATGAGTTATATTTGGAGTTGGATGTCTCTATGAAATTGTGGTGTTTGTTGGAACCATCTAGTGCTCAAGGTCACAGTGTGGGGTTATCTAGATGGGAAAAGCGAACTTTGAGGAGTGCTGTTTTAGGCCTACCATGGATTAGAGTGTCCAACCGGAGAGTAGTTCAGAGTAGTATCATGAAGAGAAGATATTTATATGAGTGTTCACTAGCGAAAGTATGATCCCTAGGCCTTGTTTCTAAGCATTGAAACACCGTTTGCAGCTAGATCTGTTACATGTTTGCTTGCTGCTATCTTTATTTCAGTTTTCCTTTAGTCTCTTCCACGCCATCAAGCTATTTTCTGGCACCGTTGTCTTATATCCATACCACTTGTATTTCACTATCTCTTCTCTAAACTAGTGCACCTATACACCTGACAAGTGTATTGGGTGTGTTGGGGAGACAAGAGACTTCTTATATCTTGATTGCAGGGGTTGCTTGAGAGGGGATAACTTTGACCACTTCCTCCCTGAGTTCGATAAACCTTGGGTAATCCACTTAAGGGAAACTTGCTGCTGTTCTACAAACCTCTACACTTGGAGGCCCAACAACTATCTACAAGAATAGAAGTGCGTAGACATCAAGATATTTTTGGCGCCGTTGCCAGGGAGGTAAGGTAAAAGGTACTCACATCCTCTAGTGTGAGTGCTCAAAGTTATTTCCTTTAGATTCTGCAATTTTGTCTTTTTGTTTCTTGTTTTCACTAGTTAGGCTTAATGGAAAACAACAACAAAAATTAGAGAGCTTTTTAGTATTTTTCATAATGTAGAACATGAATTGTCTGAAAAGAAAATTAAAAAACCCATGGAACTTTCTTTGCATGCTAATAGCAATGTTATTAGTATGAATCTTTTGAACACCTTTGTTACTAGTGCTATGGAAACGTTTAAGCTTGGGAAAGTTAGTTTTTATGAAAATGATCTTTTTAGTTCCCCAGCTTTAAAGAAGAAAATTTGCTCCGATGATACTTTATCTCCCATATGTGGTAATTCTAATGATACTTGTGATATTTTAAATCCACATACTGAAAGCATCTCTTTTAAAATAACTATAAAAATTGTTGAACGTGTTATGAACAACTGTTATTTGGGAGATGCAACTGTCCATCCTGGTGATCATTTACTCTTTATACACGAATTATGCAAGTTGTTCAAGTGTGCAGGTATTTCAGTGAACCAAGTTAAGAGGAAGCTATTCCCTTTTTCACTTAAGGGCAAAGCAAGGGACTGGTATGAGCTACTAGATGATCCTCATCATTTGGAGTGGAATGAACTTGAACCTCTCTTTTACTCTAAATTTTATCCTCCTCATGAAATTCATAAAGATAGGAATTATTCATCCTCATGATGGAGAAAGTATTGCCCAAGCATGGGGGAGATTGAAGTCACTAATGCTCAAATGTCCCATTCATGAGATCCCTAGTAATATTGTTATTAATAATTTTTATGCAAGGCTTTCAGGACATTACAAGGACTATCTAGATACTTGTTTAGAGGGATCCTTCACAAGTAAGGAGGTCAAAGCTAAGTGGGATCTGCTTGAAACAATTCAAAGCAATACCGAAGATTGGGATAACAACAAAGGTAAAGAACCAGGTATAAACTATGAGTATGATTGCATTAAGTCTTTCGCTGAAACTGCTAATTTTCAAGAGCTTAGTGCTAAATACGGTCTTGATCCTCAAATTCTTGTTGATTGTTGTAGAGCCTTTGCTTGTCATATGCTCCTAAAGAAGAATGGGACATGTATCATGAGCCTTTTAAAGACACTTGCATGGAAAATGAAATTGTTATTAATGATAGCAATAAACATGCTCAAATCTCTCAAAGTACTATTTCTTATAAGCATGTTAATTTTTGTGGAATACATAGACCTTGTGAGAAGAATCAAATTGAAGAAGAATATTGTATCACCCACAGGAATGAAAAAACTAGAATGTGGTATAGGGCTCTAAATGATCTTGGTAAAAAAGTCTGTGCCCTCTATCCTTTTATTTGTGAACTTTGCTTTGAAGTGGGTCATTTTAATTTTCAATGCTCAGGCCATAATAATATCCCTTCTAATCCAATGAGTACTGCAAGTTTGTATTGTGATGACATGATCACTCCTAAACAGCATGATGAACTTACATTGTTTTTGGCATGTGAAGAATTATCAAGAAAAACTTCTTTGGTAGATATGGGTGCTTTATGAATAGCATCCTGCATGGTTGTCATATTTATTGTGTTGATAATTGTCACACAATACTTACATACAAAATATTATAAATAATGATTAGATTTTACCAAAATATGACAGGACTAATATGTGTTTTGGTCTTATTAATGAAAAGGATGAATCCTCCAAAGTTCCTTCTATTATCTCTAACAATGAACCAGGGTATATGGAGAAGCTTCCTTTCAAGCCTCTCCCTCCTAAAGAGAAGAACAAAAAGAAGAAGAGGAGAAGTAAAAGGAGGGAGGAAACAGTATTTTCCCCTAAGCATGTTGCTCCTATTATAGTTTTTGATGAGTCTGAACTCGATGGTGTTCCTATGCCTGTTACCTATAGTAGTGATCATGATTGGGGAAAGCACACTTCTTTTGATATTGAAAATCTCTTCGGTACCAATTCTGAAAATGATGATATTAATAATTGTTGTAATACTAGTGCTATCCATGTTCCCTCCAATGATGATATGTTTACAAATGAACACACTTTGGAAGATAATTATTCGATTGCTTCTGATGATACTACACCTCCAATATATGATGATTACAATAATGAATATGATATTTTCAGTCCACCTACTATTGAGGAGAAAATTAATTATGATTACAATATGCCTCTTATATTTGATGATTACGGTGATGACAATAATAATGATAGCTATTTTGTTAAATTTACTCCCACTACAATTAATAAAAATGACTATGTTTATGTGGGGAGTATTAATTCTTTTATGCATGTGGCTCATGATAAGAATGTTTTATGTGATTGTTATATTGATAATTTTATTCATGATGTTACTGAAAGTTATTATGAGAGAGGGAAACATGGTTTTATGCATCTCAATAATATTAAGTTTCCCCTCTTTATGTTGAAAGTCTTGAAGTTGCACTTGTTTTGCTTTACTATGATTGTTGCTTTGTGCTTTCATGACTTGTTTATTTACAAGACTCCTATGCATAGGAAGTGGGTTAGACTTAAATGTGCTTTGAATTTGCTTCTTGATGATCTCTTTTACTTCAATTCATATTTTCTTATGTGAGCATCTTCTCAAACTATCATACCTAACTTAAAGGCATTAAAGAAAAGTACTTATTAGGAGATAACCCAAAAGTTTTAGTCGAGTCTTGGAATTTATTGCTTTAGTAATAACCTCTACTTATCATTTTTGTGTGATTTTTGTGCCAAGAATAACCGCTAATGAGAGAGAAGTAATGCTTGGGAAAGTTGTTGTCCCAAAACAAATTTTTGTGCTTTGCTGTAAAAATTCGTGAACAATATCCGTTTGTCGTTTTGAGCTATAATTTTTTGTTCTTCTGCCCCAGGTTGTTATCCAACTTACGTTAGTTCAACACTTTTCGATTTGAGCAACAGAAGGTCTTCTAAAAAATTGGTTTTTACCTGCTGGTCTGTTCTGAAAGATTTCTGCCATTATTTGCATTTGCTTCTTGTTGATTCGTTTTTGAGATCTCTTTGGGGAATTGAGCTTTTTGAGGGAATTGCTACAGTATCTTGTGTTTTATTGGTGTTGAAACTGAACCCAAAGACTTATTATCTTGAGTGCACTAATGTTGCTAATAAAGATTGTGTGAAGTTTTGTATAAAGGAAAATTTTCAGGTGTATGGAGAGAATGATGTAATGAGATGAAGAATGGACAAAATCTCAAGCTTGGGGATCCCACCCCGTGTCACCCCAAGAAATATTCAAGAGGTACAAGCGTCAAAGCTTCGGGATGCCCTTCTTCATCAATAAAAATCTCACGTCTTTCTAGACACTTCGTTTTTATTGTTTCATGCACTGTTGTGTTGTTCTTGGAGCGTCTTTGTTTTTGTTTTTAGTTTTCTTTTGCTTGGTTTGCTGCAATAAGTTGGTTGGATCCCAACACACTTCTTTTGGAGAGACTCACACCATGTTATTCATTGCCTAGAACACTCTAGTTTTCACTCTTATTATTCTGCGAGTGCTCTCCTTTGCTAGCATTGCATTTAGCTTTAGTTTTCGATTGGTGTTGGAAAAGAGTAGGAAGTTTCATGCTTATAGTGGTACAAAAGGGAGCTTGTTTTTGACTGTGATTTAGGCTTTATCATGTCATGCTTGATATTTATTTGGCTTTATGCTTAGTGATTATTGCTGTAGCATGACTTGTTACAAATAATTGAGATTGCTTAATGTCCCTTAAAATAATCATGCATTGTTTTAGCATATAGAAGCATAATATTGTGGTATTCTCCTTTGATGTTTTATTTGGGTTGACTTGGCGCATGCTCACACCATGTTATGACTATCCCAAGTCACTGTAGCCTTTATGATCCTTTAGTTTTCGACTTGTAATATCACTTTATGCTTTAATTAATGATGTTTTGTCGCTTTGCATGATTATGGCAATTATTGCTCTCTTAGTTGGTCGCTCCCAGTCTTTTGCTAGCTTCCATACCAAGTATGAGTTCCACTCGTGCACCCAATTCCAAATAAAACCAAGTTATTCCAAAGAGTCCACCATACCTACCTATTAGCATTTGCTATTCCAAGTATATTCATGTTTTTATCTACCTTCTGAATTAAACTTGTTATGAGAAAATTAGTGATTAAAGCTCTCACGAACGTGATGGCACACTTTACTTTTCTTGCCCCTAATAAACCTGAACCATTGTGTCATCTATGTTGTATATGCTTGCACTTATATGTTGGGGATTAGCAGAACCATGATGTCATGGGGAACGCTTTCAACATTGCACTTGTACATTGTACCTAGTTGATATCATGCTCTTTTGTCTATGGATGTCGTCAGTGTGAAATGAAAGGGGAGCTTGTAAGTCCATGGAGTTATGTATGTGTGTTAGAGAAACGCTTGGGCCGCTGGTCTAATCCATTCCTAACATGGTGGAAACCTGCAGCGTAACCATAATGAGCAATCTATGAAGCATTCTTCTTATAAAAAAAGAGATAGAGATTGAGAAAAAGAGAAAAATAGAAAAAAAGAGATGAGAAAAGAGGAAAGAGAGAAAAAAGCACCATTTTCCCATGGTAAATAAGAAGATTGTTGAGATGCTCGTTGTCTGCTTGCCTTGTCATTTTGATATAGGGATTCTTCCGTATTATCGGGCAAGGGGTACCCCATTGGCGGTTCTCTATGATACACATGTACTTACTATGACAAGAACTTACCGGTAACTAAACTTGATTAGCATGAGGAGCGGCCCTCGTATTCAAGGGACATGAGATTGCCAACTTATACTTTGTCAAGCATATACTCCATAGTTTGTTCACTTTAACCTTAATCACTTCAAGATTCTTATGATAGCGGCAATGAGATCTGAAAGCTAATAAGTACCATAATTTTTGGAAGCTCTTTATGAGACTTGAATCCCTACTTCCTTCTATGAAGGCCTTTCTTTTACTTTTATGTTCAATCTCCATCTTCTATCTTTATGCACCGATTAAGAGAGCATAGTGGCCATTCTTAGTTTAATGTGCATTGTCCCAAAACTTATTGATTGATTCATAATGTTGATATTGCTTGTTCTTGAACTATTTGTATCTAGTCACCCTTATGAACTTTGAAGGTGTCCTATGCATTTATGTTTTGCTACTCCATGAGGGACAAGCTGAACGCCACTATGCTATGTTTTCTATATGTGAAACTAACAAACGTCTTTCAATGCATTGTTATTCATGATCCTTGTTTGTATCCTTTCATGTTGCATTCATAGTCACTATGTCTTATTGTTAGAACTTCATATTTCATGCTCATGTTTAGAGTACTTTGATCTCAGCATTCAATGCTTGCAAATGGTTTGATCTTGATTGTGATGGTGCATGTCACCTCAAAAATTATTCTTTTTTATCA
Organism: Avena sativa; assembly: GCA_916181665.1. Lineage (NCBI taxonomy): Eukaryota > Viridiplantae > Streptophyta > Magnoliopsida > Poales > Poaceae > Avena > Avena sativa. The sequence goes on from OV702292.1 coordinate 277,231,254, forward strand.
ATTACCTACTCGAGGACGAGCAGGAGTTAAGCTTGGGGATGTTGACACGTTGGAAACGTATCTATAATTTTTGATGTTCCATGCTTGTTTTATATCTACTTTCTTATGTTTTGTCCACACTTTGGAGTATTTTTACACATTTTCTAGACTAACCTATTAACAAGATGCCACAGTGATAGTTGCCTGTTTTCTTCTGTTTTTGGTTCTAGAAAAGCCAGAAAATGAATATTCTCGGAATTGGACCGGATAAAAGCCAAAGTTGATATGTTACGGGAAGACTCACGGAGCCAAAAGACGAGATGGAGAGGGGCCAGGGGCTGGCCACACCATGTGGTGGCGTGGGTCCCCCTGGCCGCGCCACTAGGTGGTGTGGGCCCCTGGTCCACCCTCTAACATCGCCCCTTCGCCTATAAGAAGCCTCCCCATGAGAAAACCCTAAAAAATCGAGCCTCTAGCCACAAAAAGTTCTGCAGCACCGCCACCACCGAAAGGGAGATTCGGGGGACAGAAAGTCTCTATTCCGGCACCCTGCCGGGACGGGGAAGTGCCCTCGGAGCCATCTCCATCAATCTCCACCACCATCTCCATCCCCATTGTTGATTCCCATGATGATGAGGGAGTAGTTCTTCCTCGAGGCTAAGTCTAACATCCCAAAACTTTAATCCAAGCTTATTAAGATCCAAATCATCAAAATTAGGGTTACCAAAAACTTTTCCAAATTACAAATGAAAACATTCATGTGTATGAGCATATAATTTAGGAATTGATTTGAATTGCCATGGTTCTATGATTCTTTGGTTGTAAAATGTGTGTATGGTAAATTAAACATCATCTAAACCTTTCCCAAGCAAATCCCAAAGAAAATCAAATAAAAAACAATTAAAGATGAGGAATGGTCATTTTGGCCATCTTTACCCACTACACTACTTTGAGTGTTCCTAGCACTCATTTCTCAACAGAAATAATTCTAGATCTTTACACCCCTTGCTAGTACTCATAATGAGGTACCAAGGCCCACTTTTTGATCTGCTAAAAAAATTCAAATACTTATTTTAAATGGAATGTGAAAATTGAATTCAATGCATATGCCTAGATCACCCCTATTTCAAAAACCATCAAATTGAGCTCCACTTTCAAAACCGTTGCAACCAGAGACTACCTAGCACTAGTGTAGATAACTCAAAAATTTTGAAACCAAATTCAAAATTTTGCTTCTTGTAGCCATTTCATCAAACAGGTGGTAGACACAAATCTTGCAAATTCCAAAACACTATAGTGAGAAGTGGATTTGGTCACCATTTGGGCCTAACTTGGTCCCCTTGTCCCCCTAGCTAAAACCCCAGCCCTAGCCCTCTCTCCCTCTCCCCTATCTGCTCTAGTACCAACCCGCCCGACGCCATGCGCTAGGTCGACCATGGACGGCTCGCCTCACCCGTCCCGCGCTCTCCTTCGCCCGCTGGCAGACATGCGCCATCACACCGCACTGCCTTGACTAGCCCCCGACCAAAATCGAGCGGAGGACCAGCCGCATTTGCTCGCGCCCATGCCTCTGTCCGCCATGCCGATTACCCCGGAGCGCTGCGCCCGCCAGAGTAGCACCGGCCTCCCCTATCCCTAGCCTTGCGTGGCAGCACCCACAGCAGGCCCAGCAACCGCCCAGACATCCTCGTTCGCCGCCTCGCGACCAGCAGCTCGGAGGAACCGCGTCGAACACCGCTGCCCGCGCTCAGTTCACCGCACGCCCCCGACCAGTAGAGACCTCGCCTTGCCGTGCCTTTAAGCCCTAGAGGACCGCCAGGGGACAGAGAATCCATCGCCGCCCTCGCCCATGCGGTGCGAGCCCCGCATCGTTGTCACCAATGACCTCACCGGCGCCCGCTCTGCCCTCTCGTCGACCCTATATAAAGCGACCACCCCAGCCTCATTTCTCCACACTCACTCACTCCCCACCTCTCAATGAACCTCATCCACCTCTAGCCGACGCCGCTCGAGCCCTGCCTCGCTGGAATTCGAGCCGAAGCCGCCGCAGCAGGAGGAGAAGGGCGTCTACAATTTAGGGCACCCCAAGCTCCGCTGCAACCGCGCCTTGCCTCGTCGTCGTCTACCAGCCTGTTTGCCCGCCTCACCGACCTTGCTAGAGCCCTGGTATGCCCCTAGTCGACCCCCACCGCCGCGTCTAGGTCAGGTTCTCGCCGGAGTAATCCGTCGTCGACGATGACTCTCCACCGTTAGATCACCTTTAGATCGTGTGGCCCAGGATGCTAGATACTGTTTCAGTGTTTTTGTGCCACTGACTGGCGGAGCCCGCATGTCAGGTAGCCCGTTGCGCGCACTGTGCGTAGATGGGCCGGCCCAGTTAGTTCCCCCGCGAGTTAGAAATTCAAATTTAGTTTTTTCTATTTAGAGTTAATATAGTTTCTGCCCACTAGTTTAAAAATCAATTATGGGAGTTTGACAAATGCAAATTGCATGAAACCAATTTTTCCTGAAAGGTATTGAAATGATCTATCCAAGCCCGTTAGATTTAATTCAATTAGAGTTATAGATCTCTCCTAGTAAAAATAATAAAACAGAAGCATTTGCACCTTGCAACATTTTTATAAAATCAACTAAGATAGGTTTTGAGTTGATTCCAACTCTCAAAAATCACATTTCATCATATCTATCTAAATATGTAACAATATTAAGGTTTACATGCAGTGAATTTGGACTAGTACCAAAATAATGCTATATAGGCATTTCTAGTCACTTTAAATCATTAAATAATGAACTTAAACCAAAGTAATTATGATCCAACCTTTAAATTACATTCCCACATGTTAGAATATGTGGTGATGACATGTGTCCACATGATCCCATATTTTAAGTGGTGAATATTAAATCTTAGTTAATTTTTCAATGAGTAGAAATTACTTTTCTAAAATAAAAAGGAGGAAACTAGTGAATAAAACTTGTGATGCTTGCGATGATAATAGATCATCAATTGTGTGACTTAGAGTACTAATTGGACTAGTTAAGTATTGCTTGGTGATTGTGTACTCCGTATGTATTTATAGAAGATAGTACCGACCAAGCTTACGAGGAGGAGGAGTGCTACCAAGAAGAAGAAGAAGAAAACTTCAACCACTGCACCAACCAAGGCAAGCCACCATTAACAATGCAAGCCAGCACTTGCAAGCTATTGTTAGCAAGCTATAATTAAGCTAGATGAATGAGCAAAGATGCCTTGGGCATGCTTTGGTCACCCCACCTTGACTATTACTACCCCAAGTATTACCTTACAAGCTTTACTTCCTTTACTTTACACAAAGTCCCTTACTTGTTTTGAAGGTAGCATAAAGAGTATAAAACTTGACCTATTTAGATAAGCTTTAGATATCATTCTATGGCATGAGATTGATCCCACCATTTTCCACCTTAGTGAACACTCTTAACTTAGTAGTTTAGAGTAGATAAAGAACTTGATTCACTTAGATGTGAACACTTGGTGAAAATGAATTATGAAAACCTTGGAATGATGAGTCATTCTATTGAGATGTTTTGACATGTGTTGAGAAACACAAATGGTTTATGATGATGAAAATGTTGAGGCATGAGCCTTAGACCTTTTATAAAACTGATGGTTGGATTCGGATGCGATACCATTCCAAATTTACCGTACAACCACACTACCTGAATTGGGTAAGGCTTAGCTAGAAATTTATATGCATTAGTATTAGTTCCCTCGCGAGAGAGGTTTGAGCTGAGGCTACCTCTCAATGTTGTCCACCTATGTAGTGCCCAAGATGACTGATGGTCATGGTTGCGAGGCCATGCTCATAGGAGAGGTGTAGGGTGTGTAAAGGGAAGGTTATGTTTGGTTATCTGCATACTAATTATGATGATTCAGGGTTATCCCTGACAGATGTATCGAATCTGCAGAGTGTCAAACTATTCGAATAGCCGCGTCTGCAGTTATGGATAATTGGAATGGCCATACTGTTTCATTGTTAGATGTTTTTCAAACAACTTGTGAAATGAGTGATGAATCTTGACTTGACCACAACAGGGTTATGTTTGTGATAATAGCTTCCCAACTTAAGTGATTCTATAACTTTGTCTTATCTTACTTTGCTTCAGAACTCAGCTGAGGTTTCAAACTTAAATGTATAGTTAAACTTAGATTTAGCACTTTAACTTAGGATTATACTACTTGTTAGTGGTAGTTTGCGAGTACTTAAAGAGTACTCATCGCTTTTGTCCCTGGCTATTCTCATGGCCAGACTATGAAGGAGACTATCAAGTGATGGCCAGCAGGACGGCTATGATAACTAGGACTATCTGCCTTCGTCAGCATTACCTGTACCCCTGAACATGGACACCACTGCTACGCTTATCTTTTATTTCCGCTGCTTGTTGTATTAAGACTGGATCATGAGATCCTTATTTGTGTAAGACCATATGTATGGTTTGTAATGGATGATGTACTGTGATATCCAATCCGTTATGTCTCGCAAAAATGGTAATCCTAGGATTGCAAGGTATGACATAACGGGCATCCGGGATTAAAAATTCGGGTGTTGACAAGTTGGTATCAGAGCCATCCTGACCATAGGAGACCCTAGTTAGAATGGACGTCCGAACAAAAACTTAGTTTCAAAACCAAAGTGAGTATTTACAAAAAAACTATCTCCTCTCTTATCCTTGGGAATTCTTTATTTCTCAAAAATTCATGTTCCTCAAAATTCTTACATTACTACTTAAAATTTGACACACTTGATCACTTCACTAGTTTCCTCATCCTTAATTCTTGTAGATGGAGACTCAGTTCAACAAGTTTTACCAGCTGGGAAACGGAGGTCAGCTGATCTTCGAGAGGGATCTGGATTCATTGTCAGAGTTCTTGGGACGCCCACATCCGGAGTTTCTTGGAGCTCAACTTCCAAGACCCCCAGCAGGAGACCTACAGTGGCTAGTCACCGCGGATCTTAGAGGAAGCATTGAAGCACCAAGTTCTGGGAGAATTCAGTTCTCCGTGAGAGAGAACAACTAGCTAGATGGATTAGCCAGGGCAATGCATGAAGCTCTTGCACGTCTATGTTCCCTCAACGTCAACAAAATCCAGGGAACCCGTTTTGCTCACTATGCAAGACGTGACTTCATGGGAATGCCGATGGAGATGCCAAGTCACCCAGAGTTGAGGCGTCAAGTGGAGAATCTGGACTTCTTGCTGCATGAAAGACAACAGGAACTAGACAATGCCATGGAGCTAGCTAACCAGAACCGTGCCATTACCGACCAGAAGGCCCAGACATTCGCACTGCTCGTCCAGGATCGCCAGTCTCTTCGCCGCCAGCGTACAAAGAAGGATCGCACCATCACCCGTCTTCGCAAGAAGGTGGCCGACCTCGAGAAGACCGTCAAGGAACAGGAAGCTCAACTTGCCGCCAATGAAGAAGAAGATGTGGGTGAAGACATCCAGGGAGACATGGATTCTTACCTTAGCAACGATGATGACTTTCTGGAGGAGGATGTCGTGGACTTCTACACTGACGATGAGGACTCCGACTTCATCGACGATGAGTCTATGCACTAGAGCATTGTCGTAGCATGAGATGTATCGGTCCCACTGTATCGTAGCTTGCAGAATGGTTCTTCAAACCATCTGTTTTCCTTTGTTTGTTGTGGTGTGTGTTCTATTGTGTGTTTGTCTACATGAATGAAACGAAGTTAGTTGAAAAACCTGAGTCTAATTCAAAGTTTTAGCTTTGAAACCAAAACCATGAACCTTAGAAATTCCCTCTTACCCCTATATCTATCTCAATCTTCAGATGACTCTTGGAAACCAAGGAGGGAGCAGCTCGTCGCAGGACCCAATGCTACAGATCTTGCATAATCTCATCCCCGACCATGAAGCAAGCAGGGCCGAACGTCAAGGCAACTTAGAAATATTGTAGCAGATCGCCCAGATGGCTCTGAACAACCAAGGGCATGGAAATCAGGATCACTATGGATCCAAACTCAAAAAAAATCAGAATACCAATCCCCCAATCTTCAACCAATCTAAAAACTCATTAGATGCTGATGACTGGTTGCAGACGATGGAAAACAACCTCGAAGTTGCAGGAGTTGAGGAAAACGAGAAAGTTCTCTTCGCCACCCACTATCTGGCGGGAGATGCAAGAGCTTGGTGGCATAGTATCCGCAATATGTACCATGGTCAGGTTATGACATGGGAAGCATTCAAAGTCAAGTTCAGCCGCACCCACGTGGCGCAAGGTCTAGTCAACAGGATGAGAGATGAATTCCGCGAATTGAAGCAAGGAAGAATGACTATGGTAGAATACCGTGACAGATTCCTGTCACTTGCCCGATATGCACCCGATGAGATCAACACGGAGGCCAAGAAGGAGAGATTCTTGAACAGACTGCATGATGAGATGCAGACTGTCCTTGTCAACATCCGTTTTCAGGATCTCGAAGAGCTAGTCGACTCTGCCATTCAGATGGAAGGGAAGACAAATCAGGCAAACGACAATCGCAAATGTCGTATGATGCAGCAATCAGGATCCAGTAGTCACCAGAAGTACCGTCCCAACCCCTCACCAGGATATGTACCAAGGAACAACTGAACCCCAATGTCTCGCCCAAGCTACCCCAACCGTAGCGGAGGCAATGTGAAGTCCGGAGGAAACCATCACAACTCTGGCAATGCCAACAATTTCAACCGTGAACCTCCCAAGAGCAACAACAATAACAACAACACTGCACCCAGAACTGGAAGCAATGCTATGCCTGTTGCAGCAAAGGACATGTCCCAGATCACTTGTTTCGAGTGTGGAGTGAAGGGTCACTACTCCAATGAGTGTCCCAAGAAGACTTCCGCCAATGCCACTATGAATGCCCCATCTCAACAGCAGCGTCGTGTTCAACCAGGAAGAAGGTTTGCCCCAGGGAACCCTCACAACCGCAACGGTCACCTCTTCCACATGGACGCAAAAGAAGCCCAGGAAGCGCCAGATGTAGTGCTGGGTATGTTTTCTGTCAGTTTTAGCAAGAGTATTGTTTAATTCGGGAGAATCGCATTCATGTGTCACCAAAGAATTTGCATGCACTAGTAAGATTCACCCAACCAATTTGAAGCATGTCATGATAGTTCAAATCCCTGGTTCAACTACAAAAGCTAGAAAAATTTGCAAAGTTGTGCCTATCAGAATACATGGGATAGATTTTTATGCCAACCTAATTGTACTTGGAACCAAAGGATTGGAAGTAGTACTAGGTATGGACTGGATGTCAAGGCATAAAGGACTGATAGACTGTGCCAAGAAAGCCATCACCATGACCAGTTGGTCTGGAGTAACAATAGAGCATATATCTGAAACCTTACCCCGTCAATTCAAGTGCAACAAGAGTCTAGCCCTACCCACCATAGACCAAGTCAGAGTAGTCTGTGAATACCCCAACGTATTCCCAGATGAATTGCGAGGTATGCCCTCAGATAGGGATATTGAGTTCATTATCGAGCTAATCCCCGGAACCGGACCCATAGCCCAGAGACACAATAGTATGAACCCCTCAGAGTTAGTGGAACTGAAGAAGCAGTTAGATGCCATGTTAGCAACCGGCTTGATTCAGCCAAGCGCATCACCATGGAGATCACCAGTGTTATTCGTCGACAAGAAAGATGGAGGCAATCGCCTGTGTACAGATTACAGAAAGTTGAATGACGTCACCATCAAGAACAAGTACCCCTTGCCGAAGATAGACGAACTATTTGACCAGTTGACTAGAGCCCAGGTATTCTCAAAGATTGATCTTAGGACTGGTTATCACCAACTTAAGATTCATGCAACGGATATTCCGAAGACCGCCTTTACTACTCGTTATGGTTTATACGAGTATACGATTATGTCTTTTGGATTAACCAATGCTCCTGCTTATTTCATGAATCTCGTGAATAAGATCTTTATGAATTTCCTAGATAAGTTTGTAGTTGTGTTTATCAACGACATCCTCATCTACTCCAAGTCATAAGAAGAGTACGAGAAACATCTGAGAATCATCCTAGAAACCCTGAGAGAGCATCAGTTATATGCCAAGTTCAGCAAGTGTGAGTTTTGGCTGAAAGAAGTAGGATTCCTAGGACATATTGTGTCTGCCGGAGGGGTCTCTGTTGATCCCGCCAAGATCAAAGATGTCGAAGAATGGGAAGCCCCAACCACTCAAACCCAAGTCCGTGCATTTCTCGGATTAGCGGGATACTACCGCAAGTTCGTAGAAGGATTCCTGAGCATCGCCAGACCCATGACCCAATTGTTGAAGAAGGACAAGAAGTTTGAATGGACAGACAAGTGTGAAGCCAGTTTCCAGGAGCTGAAGAAGAGATTGATATCAGCCCCAATTTTGATCATGCCAGACATCCAGAAGCCATTTGATGTATATTGTGACACATCCAAGATTGGTCTAGGATGTGTATTGATGCCAGAAGGCAAAGTCATCGTGTATCTGTCTCGACAACTGAAGCAGCATGAGCAGAACTATCCGACCCATGATCTTGAATTAGCAGCCATAGTGTTGGCATTAAAGACATGTCGTCATTATTTGATGGGTAATCACTGTGAGATTTACTCAGACCACAAGAGCTTAAAGTATATTTTCACCCAGAAGGAGCTGAATATGAGGGAAAGGAGATGGATAGAGTTAATCAAGGATTATGACCTTGACATTCACTATCACCCCAACAAAGCCAATGTGGTAGCGGATGCTCTTAGCAGATTACCGTGTAGGCTAAACACCATGATCAAGGAGAAGCAACCTAGTTTGTATGAGGAGTTGGAGCAGTTCAGAACTTAATTGGTTAGCAAAGGATTCTTACCTAGCATTGAACTTCAACCCACTTTGATTAGCCAAATCAAGGAAGCCCAGAAGGGGAATGAATGTATCGACATAATCAAACGTCGTATTGGTACAGGAAAGGTACCTGGATTCACCGAAGACGAATAAGGAGTACTCTGGTTCAAATGACGTATCTGTGTGCCAACAGATTCAGAGCTGAAAGCAAGTTATCATGAAGGAAGCTCATGATACTCTTTATTCTATCCACCCTGGAGGAACGAAGATGTATCCGGATTTGAAAGAACAATTTTGGTGGCACAAGATGAAGAGAGAAATCGGAAGCTACATCGCCAAGTGTGATATCTGTCAAAGAGTCAAAGCAGAGCATCAGAGACCTGTAGGACTGTTGCAACCATTGCAGATTCCAGAATGGAAATGGGATTCCGTCGGAATGGACTTTATCACCGGTTTGCCTACTTCTAGTAGGGGAAATGACTCAATCTGGGTCATCGTTGATAGACTGTCCAAGGTAGCCCACTTCATACCTGTCAAGACAACCTACCAGAGTGCAAAGCTAGCAGAGCTATACATTGCTAGGATTGTTAGTCTGCATGGAACCCCCAAGACCATAGTATCAGATCGAGGAACCCAGTTTACCTCGAGATTTTGGCAGAAAGTTCAGGAAGGATTGGGAACCAAGTTGAACTTCAGTACCGCGTATCACCCGCAAACAGATGGACAGACTAAGAGAGTCAACCAGATCCTAGAGGATATGCTGAGAGCTTGTGTGTTGGAATACGGATCAAAATGGGAAGATTGCCTGCCTTTCACAGAGTTATCATATAACAACAGTTATCAAGTTAGTTTGCAAATGGCACCATTTGAGTTCCTATATAGAAGGAAGTGTCGTAACCCTTTAAATTGGTCACAAGTAGGAGAGAGTCAGATTTTTGGACCCGACATTCTCCGAGAAGCTGAAGAGAAGGTTCACAAAGTCCGTGAGCACCTCAAGACCGCCCAATCCAGATAGAAGAGTTATGCTGACAAGAGAAGGAGAGACCTGACTTTCAATGTCGGAGATTTTGTATATCTCAAGGTTTCACCATTGAAGGGAACTCAACGCTTTAGTCTGAAAGGAAAGTTAGCCCCCAGATATATCAGACCCTTCAAGATTCTAAACCGTCGGGGAGAAGTATCATATCAACTGGAACTACCTGAAGAAATGGCAGCCATCGACAATGTGTTACATATCTCATTACTTCGCAAATGCTTGGAAGTGCCCGAGAAGACTGAAGTTTTCAAGAACATCGATCACAGAGCTGTAGAGATTAACAATGACCTGAACTATCGGGAAGTGCCCATACATATCTTAGAAGAAGCCTACAGAACCACCAGGACCAGGAGCATCAAGTTTCTCAAGATTCAGGGGAGCAACCATACCGAGGACGAAGCCACTTGGGAGCATGAAGATTACATTAGGACAGAGTTCCCAGCTCTCTTTAGTTCCTAGTTTTCTTGTAAATCTCAGGATGAGATTTTGTTTAAGGGGGAAAGGTTTGTAACATCCCAAAACTTTAATCCAATCTTATCAAGATCCAAATCATCAAAATTAGGGTTAACAAAAACTTTTCCAAATTAAAAATGAAAGCATTCATGTGTATGAGCATTTAATTTAGGAATTGATTTTAATTGCCATGGTTTTGTGATTCTTTGGTTGTAAAATGTTTGTATGGTAAATTAAACATCATCTAAACCTTTCCCAAGCAAATCCCAAAGAAAATCAAATCAAAAACAATTAAAGATGAGGAATGGTCATTTTGGCCATCTTTACCCACTACACTACTTGGAGTGTTCCTAGCACTCATTTCTCAACAGAAATAATTCTAGATCTTTACACCCCTTGCTAGTACACATAATGAAAGTACCAAGGCCCACTTTTTGATCTGCTAAAAACATTCAAATACTTATTTTAAATGGCATGAGAAAATTGAATTCAGTGCATATGCCTAGATCACCCCTATTTCAAGAACCATCAAATTGAGCTCCACTTTCAAAATCCTTACAACTAGAGACTACCTAGCACTAGTGTAGATCACTCAAAATTTTGGAAACCAAAATTCAAACTTTTGCTTCTTGCGGCCATTTCATCAAACAGGTGGCAGACACAAATCTTGCAAATTCCAAAACACTATAGTGAGCAGTGGATTTGGTCACCATTTGGGCCTAACTTGGTCCCCTTGTCCCCCCAGCTAAAACCCCGGCCCTAGCCCTCTCTCCCTCTCCCCTATCTGCTCCAGTACCAAGACGCCCGACGCCATGCACCAGGTCGACCATGGACGGCTCGCCTCAGCCCGTAAAGTGACCACCCCAGCCTCATTTCTCCACACTCACTCACTCCCCACCTCTCACTAAACCTCACCCACCTCTAGCTGATGCTGCTCGAGCCCTGCCTCGCCGAAATTGGAGCCGAAGCCGCCGCAACAGGAGGAGAAGGGCGTCTGCGATTTAGGGCACCCCAAGCTCCGCCCCAACCGCGCCTCGCCTCGCCTCGCCTTCGTCTTCCAGCCCGTTTACCCACCTCACCGACTTTGCTGGAGCCCTGATATGCCCCCAGTCGACCCCCACCACCGCGTCTAGGTCAGGTTCTCGCCGGAGTAATCCGTCGTCGATGATGACTCTCCACCATTAGATCCCCTTTAGATCGTGTGGCCCAGGATGCTAGATACCGTTTCGGTGTTTTTGTGCCGCTGACTGGTGGAGCCCGCATGTCAGGCAGCTCGTTGCACGCACTGTGCATAGATGGGCCGGCCCAGTTAGTTCCCGCGCAAGTTAGAAATTCAAATTTAGTTTTTTATATTTAGAGTTAATCTAGTTTCTCTCCACTAGTTTAAAAATCAATTCTGGGAGTTTGACAAATCCAAATTGAATGAAACCAATTTTTCCTGAAAGGTATTAAAATGATCTATCCAAGCTCGTTGGATTTAATTCAATTAGAGTTATAGATCTCTCCTAGTAAAAATAATAAAACAGAAGCATTTGCACCTTGCAACATTTTTCTAAAATCATATAAGATAGGTTTTGAGTTGATTACAACTCTCAAAAATCACATTTCATCATATATATCTAAATATGTAATAATATTAAGGTTTACATGCAGTGACTTTGGACTAGTCCCAAAATAATGCAATATAGGCATTTCTAGTCACTTTAAATCATTAAATAATGAACTTAAACCAAAGTAATTATGATCCAACCTTTAAATTACATTCCCACATGTTAGAATATGTGGTGATGACATGTGTCCACATGATCCCATATTTTTAGTGGTGAATATTAAATCTTAGTTAATTTTTCAATGAGTAGAAATTACTTTTCTAAAATAAAAAGGAGGAAACTAGTGAATAAAACTTGTGATGCTTGTGATGATAATAGATCATTAATTGTGTGCCTTAGACTACTAATTGGACTAGTTAAGTATTGTTTGGTGATTGTGTACTCCGTATGTATTTATAGAAGATAGTACCGACCAAGCTTACGAGAAGGAGGAGTGGTACCAAGAATAAGAAGAAGAAAACTTCAACCACTGCACCAACCAAGGCAATCCACCATTAACAATGCAAGATAGCACTTGCAAGCTATTGTTAGCAAGCTAGAATTCAGCTAGATGAATGAGCAAAGATGCCTTGGGCATGCTTTCGTCACCACACCTTGACTATTACTACCCCAAGTATTACCTTACAAGCTTTACTTCCTTTACTTTACACAAAGTACCTTACTTGTTTTGAAGGTAGCATAAAGAGTATAAAACTTGACCTATTTAGATAAGCTTTAGATGTCATTCTATGGCATGAGATTGATCCCACCATTTTCCACCTTAGTGAACACTCTTAACTTAGTAGTTTAGAGTAGATAAAAAACTTGAGTCACTTAGATGGGAACACTTGGTGAAAATGAATTATGAAAACCTTGGAATGATGAGTCATTCTATTGAGATGTTTTGACATGTGTTGAGAAACAAAAATGGTTTATGATGATGAAAATGTTAAGGCATGAGCCTTAGCCCTTTTATAAAATTGATGGTTGGATTCGGATGCGATACCTTTCCAAATTTACCGTACAACCACACTACCTGAATTGGGTAAGGCTTAGCTAGAAATTTATATGCATTAGAATTAGTTCCCTCGCGGGAGAGGTTTGAGCTGAGGCTACCTCTCAATGTTGTCCACCTATGCAGTGTGCAAGATGACTGATGATCATGGTTGGGAGGCCATGCTCATAGGAGAGGTGCTTATACTAGGGTGTGTAGAGGGAAGGTTATGTTTGATTATCTGCATACTAAGTATGATGATTCAGGGTTATCCCTGATAGATGTATCGAATCTGCAGAGTGTCAAACTAGTCGAATAGCCGCGTCCGCGGTTATGGACAGTTGGAGTGGCCATACTGTTTCATTGTCAGATGTTTTTCAAACAACTTATGAAATGAATGATGAATCTTGACTTGACCACAACAGGGTTGTGTTTGTGATAATAGCTTCCCAACTTAAGTGATACTAGAACTTTGTCTTATCTTTCTTTGCATCAGAACTCAGCTGAGGTTTCAAACTTAACTGTATAGTTAAACTTAGATTTAGCACTTTAACTTAGGATTATACTACTTGTTAGTGGTAGTTTGTGAATACTTAAAGAGTACTCATGGCTTTTGTCCCTGGCTATTCTCATGGCCAGACTATGAAGGAGACTATCAAGATGATGGCTAGGAGGACGGCTATGATAACTAGGACTATTTGCCTTCGTCAGCATTGCCTATGCCCCTGAAGATGGACCCCACTGCTACGCTTATCTTTTATTTCCGCTGCTTGTTGTATTAAGAATGGATCATGAGATCCTTATTTGTGTAAGACCTTATGTATGGTTTGTAATGGATGATGTATTGTGATATCCAATCCGTTATGTCTCGCAAAAATGGTAATCCTGGGATTGCGAGGTATGACATAACGGGCATCTGGGATTAAAAATCTAGGTGTTGACACTAAGGGTTCTACCGGTAGCTATGTGTTCATCTCTCTCTCTCTCTCTATGCATGATCATATTGTGATCATGAGCTTTGTAATCAAGTAGATCTACCTTGCTACTCAAGTGCTCTAATAGATCTCTGGCTCTCCCCATGTGTGTGAAAGTGATAGCGTGCACACCATGGTGACACTTAGACTAGAGATTACAAATACTTGTTATGAGTTATATTTGGAGTTGGATGTCTCTATGAAATTGTGGTGTTTGTTGGAACCATCTAGTGCTCAAGGTGACAGTGTGGGGTTATCTAGATGGAAAAAGCGAACTTTGAGGAGTGCTGTTATAGCCCTACAATGGATTAGAGTGTCCAACCGGAGAGTAGTTCAGAGTAGTATCATGAAGAGAAGATATTTATATGAGAGTGTTCACTAGCGAAAGTATGATCCCTAGGCCTTGTTTCTAAGCATTGAAACACCGTTTGCAACTAGATCTGTTACATGTTTGCTTGATGCTATCTTTATTTCAGTTTTCCTTTAGTCTCTTCCACGCCATCAAGCTATTTTCTAGCACCGTTGTCTTATATCCATACCACTTGTACTTCACCATCTCTTTGTCGAACTAGTGCACCTATACACCTGACAAGTGTATTGGGTGTGTGGGGGACGCAAGAGACTTCTTGTATCTTGATTGCAGGTTTGCTTGAGAGGGGATACCTTTAACCACTTCCTCCCTGAGTTCGATAAAACCTTGGGTAATCCACTTAAGGGAAACTTGTTGCTGTTCTACAAACCTCTGCACTTAGAGCCCCAACAAGTGTCTACAAGAATAGAAGTTCCTAGACATCAAATAAACGTATGATATATCATCACTATATAAAATTATAATTGGTAAAGCACAAAAAATTATAAATTTTATCAACATCTATAAAGTATGGGTGTATATTTGGTCCTTATACTTTGTATCATCATGCAGAAGTCAAAGATTATTAGCTACCTAACACATGAATTTTTTGATAACATGGTCTAGAGAAACAAGGGAGAAGATTCTAGTATGATTGAGAAGTGTGTTCTGAGGTTTGTTGTCAACACCCGGATTTTTAATCCCAGATGCCTGTTATGCCATACATCGCAATCCCAGGATTACCATTTTTGCGAGACATAACAGATTGGATATCACAGTACATCATCCATTACAAACCATAATAAGGTCTTACACAAATAAGGATCTCATGATCTAGTTTTAGTGCAATCAAGCAGCGGAATAAATAGCGTAGCAGTGGGGTCCATCTTCAGAGTCACAAGCAATGCTGATGATGGGAGATGATCCTAGTTGTCGTAGCCGTCCTGCTGTCCTCCTTCGGGGTTGTCCTCCTCATAGTATGGCCACGAGAATAGCTAGGGACAAAGCCATGAATTCTCTTTAAGTACTCGCAAACTACCACTAACAAGTAGTATAGTACTAGTAGGAATGCAAAATCTAAGTTTAATTGTAAAATTAAGTCTGAAACCTAAGCTGAGTTCAGAAACAAAGAAAGATAAAATAAAGTTTGAAAACACCTAAGTGGGTACTTAGTTGTCATAGTCACAACTCTGTTGTGGTCAAGCCATGTCACAATTCATTTCATAAGTCACTTTGAAAACATCTGACAACAGAACAGTATGGCCACTCCAACTATCCATAACCGTGGATGCGGCTATTCGAATTGTTTGACACTCTGCAGAGGTGGTACACTTTCACCACAAGGTTCGATACATCTGTCAGGATAACCCTGAATCATCATACTTAGTATGCAGATAATCAAACATAACTTTCCTTTACACACCCTAGTATAAGCACCTCTCCTATGAGTATGGCCTCCCAACCATGACCATCTGTCATCTTGGGCACTGCATAGGTGGACAACATTGAGAGGTATCCTCAGCTCAAACCTCTCCCGCGAGGGAACTAATACTAATGCATATAAACTTCCGGCCAAGCCTTACCCAATTCAGGTATTGTGGTTGTATGGTAAAATTGGAATGGTATCGCATCCGAACCCAACCATCAGTTTTGTAAAAGGGCTAAGGATCATGCCTCAACATTTTCACCATCATAAACCATTTGTGTTTCTCAACACATGTCAAAACATCTCAATAGAACGACTCATCATTACATGGTTTTCACAAATCATTTTCACCAAGTATTCCCATCTAAAGTTAATCAAGTTTTGGGTTTTGTTCCAACTACTAAGTTAAGAGTGTTCACTAATGTGGGATGCTTATCTCAATCTCATGCCATAGAATGAAATCTAAGTCTAACTAGATAGGTCAGGTTTTATACTCTTTATGCTACCTTTAAACAAGTAAAGGACTTTGGTAAAGTAAAGAAGGTAAAGCTTGTAAATAACACTTGGAGTAGGTATAAGTCAAAGGGTATAACCAAAGCATGCCTAATGCATCTTGCTTAGGTTATCTAGCTTGCGGGGATTTGCTTGCAATGTTAACTTGTATAATGCTAGCTTGCCAATAATAGCTTGCCTTGGTTGGTGCAGTGGTTGAAGTTTTCTTCCTCCTCCTCTTGGTAGAACTCCTCCTCGTAGACTTGGTCGGTACTATCGTCTATAAATACATATGGGATACACAATCACCAAACAATGCTTAATTAGTCTACTTAGCACACTAAGGAACACATTTGATGATCTATTATCATCACAAGCATCACAAGGTTTAATGAACTAGCTTCATTCATTTTATTTGAGAAAAGTAATTTCTACTCATTGAAATTAACTAAGATTTAATATTCTCCAATTAAAATATGGGATCATTTGGACACATGTCATCACCACATATTCTAACATATGGGAATGTGATCTAAGGGTTGGATCACATTTTAAAAGATTTAAGTTTAATAATTAATGATTTAAAGTGACTAGAAATGCCTATATAGCATTATTTTGGTACTAGTCCAAAGTCACTGCATGCAAGCCTTAATATTATTTCATATTCAGATAGGTATGGTTAAATGTGATTTTTTAGAGTTTGAAATAACTCAAAGGCTATTAGGATTGATTTTATAAAAATGTTTGAATGTGCAAAAGCTTCTGTCTTGTTATTTTTACTAGGAGAGATCTCTAACTCTAAATGATTTAAATCTAACGGACATGGATAGAGATTTTCGTTACCTTTCGAACAAAATTGGAATCACTCAATTTGGATTTGTAAAACTCTCTGAACTGATTTTTGAACTAAGGGACAACATTAAGTTTACTTCTAAAAAGAAAAACCTATATTTGAATTTCTAGGTCAGCGCGGGAAACTAAATGGGCCGGCCCGTGTACACCCGCGGCGCTGAGGGCTGCTGACAGGGGGGTCCCGCCTGTCAGTGACTCATAAAACGCGAAGCGGTACGGGGTGCTGAGGACCACATGATTAGAACACAGATCAACGGTCCACGGTCGTCGTCGACGACGAACACGTCGCCGGCGAGACTGAACCCTAGCGCGGTCAGTGGGGGTCTACTGGGGACGTACCAGGTCTCCAGCTAGTGCGGCGAGGCGGGAAAACAAACTGGTGGATGACGGCGGACTCAGGCGAGGTCGCAGCAGGGACTGAGGTGGACAAAATAGACAGGGACTTCTCCTCCTCTACAGTGGCTACCTCCGGTGGAATTCCGGCGATGGGCTGCTCGAGCGGCTCTGGCAAGAGAGGGGAAACGTTCAGTGGAGAGAGGGGAGTGGGATGGTGTGAAGAAATGGTGCTGGGGAGGCTTGCTTATATAGGCTCGATGAGGGGACCGACGAGTGCAGGCAGAGCTCGTCGGTGACAGCGATACAGGGGGCTACCAGCGTGGGCGAGGTAGGCGGACAATGGGCGGTCTGCTGGCGGTCCTCTACAGAGTAATGGCATGGCTAGGGGTGCTGGCAATCGGTCGGGAGCTTCCCGCGCTCTGGGAGACAGAGGCGATGCTCGATGGTGCTCCTGGCGACTCTGGGTCGGGCGGCGGTGCACGGCCGTGTCTAGCGGGTTGTTGGGTTTATGGCAGAGCGGCGCACGCGATTTGGTGTCGAGGCGCGGTCCGAGGCATGCTGGCGGCAAGGGCGCTCTAGCGTGCGCTGCGAATGGCGCAGATAGAAAGGGCGGCGTTGCTCTGGGGTGGACAGGGAGTTGCGGTAGGGTTGGGCGGAGCTAGGGGCATGCTGGTTTGGCACGGCGCTCCTAGAATCAGGCCTCGTTCTGCTGCCATAGCAACGATGCATACACACAAATGTTATCATGTGATGATAAAGTATTAATGTCAATCAAGGTGACATTAGTAAGTTGCAAAGTATTTGGGACTATAAAGTAAATACCCAAGACTCAACCTCTTCCATGAGCAAGCATGTTCAGGTGACCGGATATATGGTGCCAATGATTAAGAACAAATGTAGCTAGTGTATTTGTACTCTAGTGCAAGTGGGAGACTGTTGGAACTATGCCCTAGAGACAAATAGTAATAAGGACTATTACCATATTTCATATAGTTTATGATTAAGTTTTATATCATGCTATAACTGTATTGAATGGAAACATCAATACACGTGTGATATACAAACAACCAAGGGTTCCTACTGAAACTCTAGTCACTGGTTCATTGGTGAACAGATGATCATGTTTCCTGATCATGTCGCATTTATGCCAGTTGGAAATGGAGTCAAATCATTCTGTGAATGAGATGATGAACCAATACCCAACCTAAACATCGTGACCCGATCATGTCATGAAGTTCAAGTTACGATGATTAGAAATGGATCCTCATAGACTATTCCTTAGACCGTGAGGCTATATCAATCACTGTCTCCTGAGAGTGCTTTGATAACATCAAGCACCACTTGGTAATACAGTGGTTATAAAGGTGCGTTCAGGTACTCGGAGGAAACCGTAGAGGCAATATATGTCAAGAGCGGGATTTGTTCGTCCTCGTGCCATAAAGATACTCAAGGGCCCACTCAGAGAAGTTATACCAATAGCTACGCAGCGTGTGATTTGATCATAGGGATATCACTTGTCGGAACGAGTCAAGTAGCATTGTTTGGTAACGAGATTGAACACGACATGGTGATGTCATTGATTAGATCTCGGGCAATGCAAGTATCGAGAGACAAAGGGAATAAGACACCACTGTCCCGGTTCAAATGACGAAAGATCTTCGTGGAATGCACAGGGGTCACATGGGCATCCATGTCCCTCTGTTGATTGTTGGTCCGGAAGTGTCCCAACCATGTCTGGAGTGCTCCTGAACTGTAGGGTATCACGCTTAAGGGCTTGATGATGATTAGAGAGAGTTTACAGGATGGGTAGAATCACCGAAGAAGAGAAGAGAGAAAACCGGATGGGTTTCGGTAAGTCCGGAGGATGTCCGGAGTGGAGGTGGAAGGTGTTCTACAGCCACACCCAGCTAGGGTCATTGGATGTGTGTTCTTTTCATGAACCACAGCTAGAGTCATTGGATGTGTGTTCTTTTCATGAACCATAGCTAGAGTCATTGCATGTGTGTTCTTCTCACAAACCATAGCTAGAGTCATTGCATGTCTGTTCTTCTCACAAACGAAACATGGATCCACCAATGTCATTGCATGTCTGTTCTTTTCATGAACCACACCCAGTGTTATTTCATGTGTGTTCTTCTCACAAACCACACATGCATGTGTGTTCTTCTCACAAACCACAACTAGAGTCATTGCATGTCTGTTCTTATCACAAACCACACATGGATCCACTACTGGAAATATGCCCTAGAGACAAAAAGTAGTAAGGACTATTATCATATTTCATATAGTTTATGACTAAGTTTTATATCATGCTATAACTGTATTGAGTGGAAACATCAATACACGTGTGATATACAAACAACCAGGGGTTCCCAGTGAAACTCTAGTCACTGGTTCACTGGTCAACAGATGGTCATGTTTCCTGATCATGTGGCATTTATGCCAGTTGGAAATGGAGTCATCTCATTCCGAGAATGAGATGATGAACCAATACCCAACCTAAACATCGTGACCCGATCATGTCACGAAGTTCAAGTTACGATGATTAGAAATGGATCCTCATAGACTATTCCTTAGACCGTGAGGCTATATTAATCACTATCTCTCGAGAGTGCTTAGATAACATCAAACGCCACTCGGTAATACAGTGGTTATAAAGGTGTGTTCAGGTACTCGGAGGAAACCGTAGAGGCAATATATGTCAAGTGCAGGATTTTTCCGTCCATGTGACGGGAAGATACTCGAAGGGCCCACTCGGAGAAGTTATATCCAATAGATGGACAGCGTGTGATTTGATCACAGGGATATGACTTGTCGGAACGAGTCAAGTAGCATTGTTAAGTAACAAGATTGAACACGACATGGAGATGTGATTGATCAGATCTTAGGCAATGCAAGTATCGAGAGAAAAAGGGAATAACACACGACTGTCCCGGTTCAAACAACAAAATATCTTCGTGGAAGGCACAGGGGTCACATGGCCATCTAGGTCCCTCTGTTGATCATTGGTGTGGGAGTGTCCCGACCATGTCTGGAGTGTTCCCAAACCATGGGGTATCACCCTTAAGGGCTTGATGATGCTTAGAGAGTCTTTATAGGATCGGTAGAATCACCGAAGAATTGTAGAGAGAAAACCCGAAGGGTTTCGGTAAGTCCGGAGGATGTCCGAAGTGGAGGTGGAAGTGTTCCATAACCATGGAGGTTGAATAATATGTGAATGAATGTTAAATATTGATTTAATCATTTATTCATAATTACTTAATAAAGAGAAAATCAATTTAAATGGTCAAAAGGGTTAATAGGCCAATTCCCGGAGGGGAGAGGGCCCATTAGGGAAAGGATAGAGGAAGAAGGGACAAAGGGGGTGGCCGGCTGGGCCTAGCCCCCCCGCGTGGTGCGCGCTAGGGACGGCCGGCCGCTGCCCCTCCCTCTCCTCTCCTTTAGTCTCACCTGGGGACTATGAGGGAGGTAGTACCTCCTTTTCCCCTATATATAGTGGGGGTATTTGGCCAGATAAAGACACACAATATTCAATAAAGGTCTTCTCACTTTTGGGAAGCCCTCCAATTGATATTCTCTCTCTCTCAGGACCGTGTTCCCAAGTTCGAACTGCACAAACGAGAGACATCTTCACCGCGGAGCACCGTCGCGCTACGGGATTCAGATCCAGGAGCTCTACTTCCGCAACTGCTGCTGGATCGGGAAGCGGGAGTCATCGTCAGGCACCAGACATGTGTAACTCCCCGCGAGGTGTCACACTTGAGGCACTCAAGTTGTTGGAGCCAAGGGAGCGCAAGGACTTCATCACGACCATGAGGTCGGCTTTGGCTCGTCTACATTAAGCACGCTCTCCTGAGTGTTAACAACGCTTTTCGTTCTTCAAGGGTAAGTTCGCGAAAAGCCCCTCCCGTTACTGTATTACTAATAGATAGGTCCTGGCAGCATCAGGGGTTCAAGGGCGTAGGGTAAAATTTATTATTTTCATACGTGGAACCCCTACATAATGCTGGGATGTTACAGACTCTCCCCCTTAAAATAAACTTCTTCCCCAAAGTTCGTACTCTCTTGCGTTTCAGAATGAGCTAGTAACTTGTATTGATCCCGACATTTCTCAATTCCATGGTAGTCACCATTGGGGATAATTGTGGTATCCCGTCTCGAAATATTTTTTCCTTGAATTATCTTCATGCTTGACAATATGAACTATCACTTCTAATTTATCCTATGGTTTCTTTTACTATAATCTCTTGGATTATATCCTTACAGTCCTATTTAGAATTGGTTGTGGACACATTTTGTCCATTACAATCCGGTCTTCCTATTACACTACACTGGTATATTTTGGAATACTCCCTTTACTCCAAAGGACAAATTACGGGTGGTTTCCCCTTTATAACTAGTCCATTAAAGTTAGCCTGGTTTATCTCCTTCCATCATTCATCCAGACATACTCTCGGAAATAATTTATAATGATGACTTCTTATAACCTTATGAGAATAAGGCTTAATCTTATCACCGTTTAGCACTTCTTCTCCAACCTTTAGTCGGAAGGTCAAATAACAACACCTTAGTGTTTATTGTTTACTCTCCCCCTTGGGGTTTCCCAATGGTCTCTAAACTACATGTATAATAGCTATTAACTCAATAGTTAGGATATCGGTCTTTGTCTAGCTTATATTTACCTCTACAAGGTCTCATGAAAGAATCTGCGGTATACCCACATAATTGTGGATCTCCGAAATGAATCTTCCGACACTATTTGTCTTACTTCTAACCTTTTGGACATTATTACTCACTGATAACCCGATTTCACGAAACGTCTCAAAAGTCGTTCGCTTTAATTTTAATACTCCTTCATGCCTTACTTATCTTAGGCCAAGTTGTATGCTCTTTAGGGTATAAGAAGATGACCTGGTTGACTAGACCAATAGGGTACGAGGCACGGATACCAACTGCGGATCCTTCTTGGTGCATGGATTACCCTATGGAGTTTCTACTTCTTATTGGCATTCTCTCTGAGTTGTTTGAGCGTTGATACTCCCTCCATCCCAAACTGTAAGGCGCATAAGATTTAGCCAAAAGTCAGCATCTTCTAAGTTTGACCAAGTTTGTACAAAAAATACGAATATCTACAATATTGAATGGACATATTAGGAAGCTCTACTTTATGGTGAATCTATTGATATTGATTTGATATTGTGGATGTTTATATTTTTACATATAAATTTGGTCAAACTTAGAATGTGTTGACTTTTGACTAAAGCTTAGGCGCCTTACATTTTGGGACGGAGGGAGTAGAAAATAACCAAAGGACATGAGCAAGTGTGAACTTGCCTTTTGTGATTGCAAGATTATGCACTCACGGTCTTCAAGACAATAGAAGATCCAAATTCCGTAAATAACATCATTGGTACTGTAAGGACAAATGTTTAAAGAAGCAAGATGCAATTATGCATAAGTAATGCAATGCAGCTTGATAAACGTGAATTCCAGGAATAAGTGTATTTGATCTAGGGTTTGAAAGCTTGCGGTGATATCTTCAGAATGTGTTCCACTTTTATACCAGCTTCGCACTTGTGCTTCTTGTTAAGTCTTGTGAGAGTGTGTGAAATAATATGTAAAGATAACAAGTAGCATACAATACTAAAGCACTCAAATGGGTCATGGTATCTAAAAGATTTCTTAGGCAAGATTATTAATCAATTAGATGTTTTAAAGAAGTGTTCAAGGATTACTTTTAATGTTTCTTAAAAGAATAACCTTTTGAAGAAAAACTTACTTAACTAAACAAAAGCATTTAAACTTGAAGTTAACACTCTCAGGGTTCCTTTCTAATTATAGTTACTAAAAAGAAATCATCACTAGATTTGAATAAACATAACACTTGTAGTGTAGACTTATATGTATTGAATACAACATGACATTATATGTTGTTTTATTTCATAATGCTTCATAAAGGTGAAATTATTGTCCTTGTTGGAGTAGTGTTTTCTTAATACTATAAGTTAATAGAATCACTTCCCTATTTCAGAAGTAATGCTTATATTTTATAAACATGGGACAGAGAATTACTTTAATTAATTAAAACTTTGTTTAGATTTTTAAGTGAATTCCCAAATTGGTTCAAGAATTGGATAAATATTACCTGGATGATTTTATAAATAAATAAAGTCCTCCTAGCAAACTATTTACTATTACCATAGATTTTATACTTGATGAAATCTTTTTAGGAACAAAATATGATTACTTTGGATGACAACTTTAGGAACTACACTTTAAAATGGTTGGAACCATAGTGGGTTTCATATAAACATTATTTGAGCTTGTTATTATACTTTTAGATTTTAATTAAATAATGATAAAGGAAATAGTAAATATTTATGTATTTTTAATCTATTAAGATATTAGAAAATAGTTTTAATTAAGACTTAATAAATATTTTCATTTATTTTACTTCAAATGTGAACAGTTATATTTTTAATGTGTAGATTTTATTTTTGTGATAATTTTGTATATTATAAGTATTTTTATGATTTATAATTAACAAGATATGATTTCTATAAGTTTTATCACTTTATAAACACTTAATAAATAATAAATATTAGCTAATTGATACAAAAATATATAAAACAAGTTCATAAGTCTATATTAGTCTAAAAGGAAAGTTAGCCCCAGATATATCGGACCCTTCAAGATTCTGAATCATTGAGGGGAAGTATCGTATCAACTAGAACTGCCAGAGGAGATGTCAGCCATCCACAATGTTTTCCATATCTCGTTACTTCGCAAATGCTTAGAAGTGCCGGAGAAGACCGAAGTTTTCAAGAACATCGATCACCGAGCTGTTGACATCAACAAGGATCTGACATATCGTGAAGTGCCTATTCGTATCTTGGAGGAAGCCTATAGAACCAACAGGACCAGGAATATCAAATTTCTCAAGATTCAATGGAGCAACCATACCGAAGAAGAAGCCACTTGGGAGCGAGAAGATTACATTAGGACTGAGTTCCTACATCTCTTTAGTTCCTAGTTTTCTTTCTTAAATCTCGGGACAAGATTTTGTTTAAGGGTGGAAGGTTTGTAACATCCCAAAAACTTTAATCCAAGTGATCAAGATCAAATCTACCCAATTTAGGGTTAACAAAAAACTTTTGCTATTTAAAAATCTTTAAGCATTCCTATGCGTGTGCATTTAAAATAGGAGTTGTTTTGAATTGCCATGATTGAGTGATCTCTTGGTTGTAAAATGACTCTAAGGTGAATTACACATCATCTAGATCATCCCTAAGAAAATCCCAATGAAAAAGAATTCAAAAAGAATTAACTAAGGAAATGGTCACTTTTGCCATTTTAATCACCTAGCCCACTTTGGCTATTCCTAGCACTCAAATTCAAACAGAAACAGTTGTGGATCTTTGCACCCCTTGCTAGTACAAGTAGTGATGTGCCAAGGCCCACTTTGTGTCATCCCAAAAACATTCAAACTCTCATTTTAAATGACATTTGAAAATTGAATCTAGTTCATATGTCTAGACACCACTTTTCCCAAAACCACTCAAATGAACTCCATTTCAAAATCCCAAGCAAGCCTAGAAGCTTAAGCATAAGATAAACCACTCCACCAAAAATCATCTCAAAATTCAAATAAAAGTTTCATGCGGCCATTTGGTCGAACAGGTGGCAGGCAAGATTTTTCGGCCTAACTAATATTGTTTATGGATCAATGCATTGTCGAGTTTTTGGACTCCATTTGGTTCCCCTGTCTCCCTAGCTCTAACCAAACCCTCATCGGCCTACCCCTTAGCCTGGAGCAGCAGTTGCGCGTCGCCCGTTTTTGGTCACCATCGGCCGAGCATGTGCAGCGCGCAGCAGACCACGCCGCGCCAAACCAGCTTGCCTACTAGCTCCGCCCAACCCTACCGCGACTCCCTGTCCACCCCATGATCACTGCCAGCCCCTGGACCACCCAGAGAAGCGCCGCCCTTTCCTCTCAGCGCTGCGCTAGAGCACGCAGGAGCGCCCTCGCCACCAGCACGCCACAGATCGCGCCTCGACACGAGACCGCGCACGCCGCTCCGCCTTGAACCCATCACCCTACCAGACACGGCCGTGCACCGCCGCGCGGCCCACAGTCGCCAGGAGCACCATCAAGCATCACCTCTGTCCCTCAGAGCGCGAGAAGCTCCCGACCAATTTCCACCGCCCCTAGCGTCGCCATTAAGCTCTAGATGGCCGCCAGCAGACGGCCCACCTTCCGCCTACCTCACCCACGCCGGTAGCCCCCTGTACCGTCGTCACCGACGAGCTCCACCCACACCTGTTGATCCCCTCGTCGATCCTATATAAGGAGGCCACCCCCAGCCTCAATCGCCACACCATTCCACTCTCCTCTCTCCACTGATCGTGTCCCCTCTCTCGCCGGAGCCACTCGAGCAGCCCATCGCCGGAATTCCGCCGGAGGTAGCCGCTATAGAGGAGGAGAAGTTGCAGTCGATTTCGCCCACCTCAGCCCCTGCCACGACCTCGCTCGAGTCCGCCGTCGTCCACTAGTTTGTTTTCCCGCCTCGTCGCACTAGCTAGAGCCCTGGTATGTCCCCAGTAGACCCCCACCGACCATGTTAGGGTTCAGTCTCGCTGGCGACCGTTAGATCTTGTTCTAATCATGTGGTCCTTAGCGCCCCGTACCGCTTCGTGTTTAATGAGTCACTGATAGGCGGGACCCCCCTGTCAGCACCCCTCAGCACCGTGGAGTGTACACGGGCCGGCCCATTTAGTTTCCCGCGCTGACCCAGTAATTCAAATATATGTTTTTCTATTTTAATTAAAACCTATTTCTGTCCCTTAGTTCAAAAATCAATTCAGAGAGTTTTACAAATCCAAATTGAGTGATTCCAATTTTGTTGGAAAGGTAATGAAAATATCTATCCAAGCCTGTTGCATTTAAATCATTTAGAGTTAGAGATCTCTCCTAGTAAAAATAACAAGCAGAAGCTTTTGCACATTCAAACATTTTTATAAAATCAACCATAATAGCTTTTGAGTTGATTCCAACTCTCAAAAATCACATTTAACCATACCAATCTGAATATGTAATAATATTAAGTCTTGCATGCAGTGACTTTGGACTAGTACCAAAATAATGCTATATAGGCATTTCTAGTCACTTTAAATCATTACTTATTAAACTTAAACTTATTAAAATATGATCCAACCTTTAAATCACATTCCCATATATTAGAATATGTGGTGATGACATGTGTCCACATGATCCGATATTTTAATTGGACAATATGAAATCTTAGTTAATTTCAATGAGTAAAATTACTTTTCTCAAATAAAATAAATGAAACTAGTTCATTAAACCTTGTGATGCTTGTGATGATAATAGATCATCAAATGTGTGCATTAGTGTGCTAAGTAGACTAGTTAAGTATTGTTTGGTGATTGTGTACTCCGTATGTATTTATAGATGATAGTATCGACCAAGCTTTTGAGGAGGAGGAGTTCTACCAAGAAGAGGAGGAAGAAAATTTCAACCACTTCACCAATCAAGGAAAGCTAGCATTATACAAGTTAACCATGCAAGATCACCCTTGCAAGCTATTATTGGCAAGCTAACACTTGCATGTATTATACCTAGCAAGCCATTTTTAGCAATGCAAGCTAACACTTGCAAGATAGATAATCTAAGAAAATGCCTTAAGCATGCTTTGGTTATGCCACTTAACTATTACCTACTCCAAGTTTTATTTACAAGCTTTACTTTCTTTACTTTACCAAAGTCCTTTAATTGTTTAAAGGTAGAATAAAGAGTATAAAACTGAACCTATCTAGTAGACTTAGATGTCATTCTATGGCATGAGATTGAGATTAGCATCCCACCTTAGTGAACACACTTAACCTAGTAGTCTAGAGCTAAACCAAAACTTGATTCACTTTATGTGGGAATACTTGGTGAAAATGATTTGCGAAAACCATGGAATGATGAGTCATTCTACTAAGATGTTTTGACATGTGTTGAGAAACACAAATGGTTTATGAGGATGATGAAAATGTTGAGGCATGAGCCTTGGCCCATTTACAAAAACTGATGGTTGGGTTCGGATGCGATACCATTCCAATTTGACCGTATAACCACAATACCTGAATTGGGTAAGGCTTAACCGGAAGTTTATATGCATTAGTATTAGTTCCCTCGCGGGAGAGGTTTGAGCTGAGGCTACCTCTCAATGTTGTCCACCTATGTAGTGCCCAAGATGACAGATGGTCATGGTTGGGAGGCCATGCTCATAGGAGAGGTGCTTATACTAGGGTGTGTAAAGGAAAGGTTATGTTTGATTATCTGAATTCTAAGTATGATGATTTAGGGTTATCCCTGATAGATGTATCGAATCTTGTGGTGAAAGTGTACCACCTCTGCAGAGTGTCAAACTATTCGAATAGCCACGTCCGCGGTTATGGACAGTTGGAGTGGCCATACTGTTCCATTGTCAGATGTTTTCAAAAGGACTTATGAAATGAATTGTGACGTGACTTGACCACAACAGAGTTGTGACTATGACAAATAAGTTCCTACTTAGGTGTTTTCAAACTTCTTTTATCTTTCTTTTCTTCTGAACTCAGCTTAGGTTTCAAACTTAACTTTAGAAATAAACTTAGAGTTAGCATTCATACTAGAATTATCCTATTTGTTAGTGGTAGTTTGCGAGTACTTAAAGAGTACTCATGGCTTTTGTCCCTGGCTATTCCTATGGCTAGACTATGAAGGGGATTACCAAGATGAAGGACAGCAGGATGGCTATGATAACTAGGATCATCTCCCATCGTCAGCATTTCCTGTGACTCTGAAGATGGACCCCACCGCTACGCTATTTATTCCGCTACTTGATTGTATTAAGACTGGATCATGAGATCCTTTATTTGTGTAAGACCTTATTATGGTTTGTAATGGATGATGTACTGTGATGTCCAATCTGTTATGTCTTGTAAAAATGGTAATCCAGGGATTGTGATGTATGGCATAATAGGCATCTGGGATTAAAAATCCAGGTGTTGACACCGGAGGAGCTCTGTGACAACGGCAATCAACGACTAACGGCGACGACTGGTGGCGGGGAGTCGTGGACGGTAGAGTCGATGGCGAACGAAAGATCTTGATTCCTTCTGTCAGGCAATCCAGGACAACAAGAGGAAGCTCCCAGGCACCACGACGGAGCTCGGCAAGGTCGCGTATGGCCAGCCTGTCGGCGGCCGCAACGGCTAGGGTTTCGATTTTAGGGAAATGGCGAGAGTGTGGGTATGAGCAGATAGAGGAGAGTGTGGGTGTTCTTATCCTCGTGGTAAGATACGGTGGCACGCATCACAGCACAGTAGAGGATCAAAGATGGGAGTGCAGCCACGCAGCTCCTTCCCTACGTGAGGATGATGACGACATGACAGATGACTGAACCGGTATTTGGGTCGGGCTGTTATTGGGTTGTTGTAGAGTGAGCGAGAAACGGTGGCTGGCGCATGCGAGCGGTGGATAGGGCTGGAGGTTCTGGGCTATGGGCCAAATTGATGTGCTTCAAATTTTTCCTTCCCTTTTATTTTTTTTTGTTTTGATAAAACCATCTCCAAATATGAATTTTCTTAAGGATATAAATATCCAATGTTTTCATGGAACACATTAAATACTACAAGAATCTTGGGGACTAAGTGGTCCTTGTACTTTTCATGGTTTTACATAAATTTAAACTATTAAGCAACTGTTTCATTGATGGCAACATGTATTCCTTAGGGTTTAATATTTTGTTTATTATCAAAAAGTCTTATAAAAATGATTTTGTTTTCACCATGTTATTATAATGATAAATATTTAAAATGGTTAATGACATCCATAAGATCTTGTCATACTTATGAGCATAAATAAATTAATACATAAGGTGGTTTAAATTTTAGGGTTCTTGAAAGTTTGGATTTTCTTTTATTACAATTAACCATTCTACTTATTTTCAAAGTAGGCATGGATCACTTCTTGAACTAGTTGGTCACTACTTTTTAAAGTGTGGTTAGAGTTTTAACAGAATTTTATTATGTAATGGTGAAAAACCATTATCATTCATGCGACACAAGTGATCTCAATGCCAAGCAACATTAACTTAGGGTTTATAATACCACACTTACTATGGACCTTAGATAATACCCTACTCTCAAGGTTATTAGTGAATGTTGCTAGGAATCATGTTCAAGGATTTCTCCTAACTTTATAATTTTGAATGTTATCTCAACTTAAAGTGAGGTACAAAGATTACTTATTAATGTGCCCTTGATGGTTCATGGGTCTAGGTTTCTATTAAGGTTTAAGACAATAAGGTGTACAAGGCTTCCATCAATACACTCTCAACTGGTATTCTATTTATCTATTAGCCATTTCATTTGACTAAGAGATACTATCCATTGGCTGCCTAAAAATAGGAATTGGTTTAACTACCAATTTGATTTTAGGGTTTTGAACAAAGAGGTAGACATGATCCTTGTCATGGCTTGATATACTGTTGGTTAAAGGTTTCTCAAGTACTCCTACCTTAATACCTCACTAAGGTTATCTTTAGATAAGGAATCCCTTTCCAAAATATACTCTATGAATCTCTCTTATCTTATTCACAAAGATCTCATCTTCTTGGATAAGTTAATCCTCTGACTCTACCATATCCATCATCAAATGATGACATGGTCATGCCACTTCAATAATTCTCATTCTCCATTCTTCTACATATAACTTCTATTTGCTAAACTACTCTTGATGCACCCATTAATGTAGCTACTTCTAACTCCATCCATTAACTCCTTTATATTCACTTTGCATCAACATCCAAGGCTTGCAAGATTACAATCCTCAATACCTAACAAGTACTACCAATCCTCTAGAAGAGATATGCTACTACTCCCATAATACAAGTTTGTTCTTGTATCAGCTTGGTTAAGCTACTATGCCTCCAACTACTCCATAAAACTCATCAAATACTTCATCATACTCTAGCTTGACTTCTCATGATCAAGCTAGATGATTCAGCTTTCTAGGGCTTACCTAATTTGGTATACTCAAAACTCTTCCTCGACACCTACTCATCTATTCTCAAATGACTTGAGAATCATGACCACCAACCCTTGATCATGCTTAGATTAGGCTTCTAATTGTCTGATCGAGATCTATTAACACTAAGCAATAGACTTGTACTAGTCTCTCTATAGGCTTATTTTGTTAAGGAAGTTTACTCCATATTTATATCTACTTGGCTTAACAAGATTATCATTGGATACCCTAATACTACTAGTTTATCATAGCTTCTCAATTACTAGCTTAACTCTTAGTCTTAGACACTTCTTCTAGTTAACTCATGAGTGAGTTATCTCCTTTAACATCAGATGGTTTGATCTTCACCAAGGATCACATTCCATTGATGATGTCATACTCTACTATAATTGGTTCCTCCTTCCTATAAATTACTTAAGGTCTTTGGAAGGTTATTATAATAGGTCAAAGGATAAGAGTCAATAAGTTCTATGGCAGGAATTGATCACTCAATATTTATGATCAATTGACATTGGGACTTCACTATTTAGGAATGTCATATGTTAATATGACAACAAAGATATGAGATGAATGGTCTGGACTCAACTTCCTTTTCTACTCTTTTTGTGATAAGAGTGAGTGTTTAGAAACTACCATGATTCTCATGGTAGGAATAACTATGGCAAGAAAGTATATCAAGGTTTAGTTATGGGGTTTCTTTACATGGAGTTCTATACTAGATCGAGTATTCAGGTTTAGTTATAGATAACACCTTGATATAATCTTTAGAATATTAAGTATTCATCCTTGAGTTGTTGTATGGAATACCATGAAATGATCTCTAGAAGATCTAGTACTCCTTGTTAAGTAGTGTGTTGTGACTTAGTTTTATTACATTTGATCTATCCTTAGATCAAATTAAGTTACCCAAAGGTAAGGTTTTAGCAAAGGTCATATTGAAACTTATCACAGTCAACTTGATGATCTACTTCAGTTCCACCAAGTTAAGAGAAGCTTCAATCACTTTGACAAGTTTTATATAAAAGCGCAAAAATTATCTAGATTTTCTATGCATGAATGCAATGCACACACCTGAGCTCAGTTTATTTCTAAGTTGTAATACTAGGATGTTATAGAGGGTGAGTATTTTCAATAACAAGTGAGCAATATGAAGGTAAGAGAAATGTATTCCCAAATAGTGGAATATGCTAAAAAGTTAATTTCTTCGAATATGATAGATGATCCAATAATATGTCCTCAATGTATGAAACTTGGGCACTACTTTTGTTTTCAATGCTCTGATACCTTTAATCAATCTTCAATGTCTTATAATAATGGTGATGCTACTAGTGAAGTATTAGAGTATATTATCTTTGAAGGTGCCCATGAGTTGATAATACATGTTATATCACGTATTAATAGTGAAGATAGTTTTCTCATAAAAACAACATATGAAATCCTGCAACGTATTTTTTTGGTATTCTCATGAACATTTTAGTGAGAATACACTTATTATAAGGAGTAAGGCATGGAGAAAACCCGTAGCGCACAAAGTTATTTGTTTGTAGGAATCCCATTGGAGTAGGATGAACTTCCTTCCCAAGAAGAGGATGAACATGAAGAAGAACCACTAATCCTTGAGGATATGCAACTAATGGACATGTGGAAGCAGGTGGATTACTGTTCTGGTAATTTGTGAAATTTATTCGAAGGGATGAGGCAATATAATAGTAAGCCTAACACACATTATGATTATGAATGCATTCCTCTCTTTAAAGAATTTTTATCAACCAATACTCACATAAACAGTAGTAATGTAAAACTCTTGGAATACATAGTTTATGAAGGGTCTCATGAGCTGCTTAGGAAAATTGGTATTATTATGAAAAGTACCAATAATGAGGATTTAGCAAGGTATCATAATATTATGGATTATATTGTTAATTATTTTCAAGGACATTTTAGTGGGAATGCACTTGTGATAAAGAGTAAGGAGCTATGTAAAACAATAGTTCCCGAAACTAACATTTTCCAGGAACCACTAGATAATGAGGAGGAACACCAAAAAGGTGAGGTTAAAGACAAACATCATTCTACTGATAATAAGTTTGTTTATGATGCCTCATTCTCTAGTAATGATTCTTATTGTTTTGAAACTGAAGATAATTTATCTGTGGAGGCTTTATGCCTAGGTACTCATTTGGAGAACACTAATAATGATGAACTGGAGATAAATCCTTGTAGTATTAATGAGAAGGTTTTGGGAGAGCACATATTTGATGAAACATTTGTTGATGATGCTTCTTTTTGTGATTGGATTTATAACTCTAGAACTAAGGAACTTGTTAGCAAGGGTGATGAACTATAGAATAGAGATACTTTTGAATTTTTCCCTGCTGCTAAAGTTGAGTATTATTAAGTGTTTCCTCGTGATAGTGTAGGCCAAGAAGAGTACTATGAATTGTATCCCGATGATGCTATCAAAGGTAAAATGTTTGACTTTACATGTAAATATCTAATCCTTTTGTTGAAGCTATGTAGGGAGGTATGCTCACCACACATGGCGGATCAATCATCAATTGTGAGCAATAACACATTTATCTACAAGACTCCGATGCACCACAAGAGGGTGAGACTTCGACCAGGCTACAATAGTAAGTGCTCCAACCTCTTTTGGAGGTAAGAATAAATAATTCTCTGGCTCCTATCTATTGAAATCATATTGGAGAAAAGCCTGGCTCTTGGTTATAAGAAAGCGCTTCCTAGGAGGCAACCCTGAAGTCATTAGGTGTCTTTCTTAGTTTTGTGTCTTGAGTCTTGATGCATTCATGTTGCATTGGCATTTTTATTCTTTGCACGATTTGCTATTAGAGTTATCTTGTTGTAGTTTTCAAAAGGTAGAATTTATTGTTACTATGTGTTGCATAACTCGGCTGTACTTAAATCCTATTTTATGCATGTTGTTGCTGGTCGAAAATTAAAGTTGTTATTTTACTGTCAAAACATGGTGTTTTGCTAAGTTTCAGGATAGGAAAGAATTCTTGAAGAAATAGAAATTTTTTGATGTCTACTGAAGGTTTAACGACCAACTATATAGCGGGAATAAAAAATTCCAGCCGTATAGTTTGGCCGTATAGATATCTTTGCCATCGACAAATTTTCTTTCTTAGGTACAGAAGGTTTAACGACCAACTATATGGCGGGAATAAAAATTACGGCCGTATAGTTCTGGCCATATAGTTATCGTTGCCTTTGTAAAAATTCTTTTCCAAGGTACAGTAAGTTTTATGACCAACTATACGACGGGACCTTTTTGGTCCGGCCATATGGTTGTGCCCGTATAGATGGGAAAACCCCTCAAACGCCAACTAGATGGTAACCATTGCTCAAAATTTTATTCTTTCTTCTTCTTTGTTCTTCTAAAAACCTCAAAACACGTCCTGGGAGTTTCTCCCATGATTTAGAGAAGCCGAGCATATGTAAGCAATAAAATTGTACCTCAGAAACCTCCTAGACTATAATTATCTATAGAAGTTCATGTTTTCTTTTTACTTTATTTTTGTCGGTTGGGTGAATGAAATTCGTTCGTACACCAAAACGATGTCTTTTATTTTGTGTGTTATTTTTGCAGGGATTTGAACCTTGTCTGACGACGTGTATGGTAGTGTCGACCATGCAAACACTCACATGAGCCACTTGGTTGCTTCAATTCAACGCTTCGACAATCAGTGTCTGGTAAAACCTTCCAACTCGAACCTATTTTAATAAGCACATAGGGACTGCACACTCGTGTCTCTTATCTTGTTTCGCTTGCACCTCATCACAAACTAAGAGAGACATCTTCTAGAACTAGTTTGTTGACTTAAGCGTGGTTCTTAGGTTGATGAACCGACTAAGTGGGACTTGTATTTTTATCACTTTGAGCTAATCCCCATGCCTTCAAAAACACAAAGTGTTTTATTTTCTTCTTAGTTTCCAAGAAGGTTCGCAAGGAAGGCAGCCACCAGGGTATATCAAGAAGTATACGTTAAAGAAAAGGTTCTTTGTCTACCTCAACGGTAAAGTGCGTCACCCTTGTTTTCAATTAAGCTTAGGGAGGTAACCACTTATCACACTCTCTTTTGGAAACTGTATTTTCTCTTTTATTTTGGTGATATACTCAAGTTTGGTTCTTGCAAAGTTCTAAGCTTGGGGAGGTTACTTCTGCATGTGTAGAGTCTTGTGCAATGTTCATATTCGATGAAGGTTTAATGCAGTCATGAATCCCGCTGTTTTTGAATGCTTGTTTAAGTGTGTCTAGTTCTGGATTCATATGGTGATACACTTGCTCATGATAGGCACCATAGGAGTTGATTTAGAGCTTGTATGCATCTCGCCAAATTGTTTATCAAGCTTGTGACACTATTTGTGATCCTGTAGAAAACATTGCCACAATCTCTACACTTGGAGAGAATGCATACTTGATCAAGATCTTTTGAAATTTGTTGGTTGTCACTAAATATCTTTTCTTAAATGAATAGGTTATGCTCGACCCCATAATGTCAAAACAATATACTTGATAGTTTGCTTACGGAAGGAGTTATCAATTGGAAATGATATTTCGAAGTTTTGAGTTCTATGCTAAATAAGGTGTTGTTTAATTGTTTCAATAGTTTAGCCTTAACGATACTCAACACCATAGATGTGATGATCGACTTGATAGTACTCTTTGAAAGGATTTGTTTGAAGAAACTAATATTTAGCGGTAATTGAGATGCATGCCAAATCTTGACCTGTTGATTAAAGTATGATATTGCTTTATGCATGTATGCACCACTATCGCACAACATGGGATGCTAACAACTCCACTAGCATTTGAATAGTCCAAAAAGAGGAAACTCTTGGAGTTTGGCTATGAGTTGCCCAACATATGTAGCATAAATGCTATATTTTGGTATGCATTGGTATTCTCATGGGCCTGCGTTCATAGAAAAAGAGGGAATACTCCTCTAACCATTATGAGAAATCATTATACCAAAAAGGGAAACCTTGGTAATGGTCACCAGTATCCATTCTTAGACTGCACATTCTGATTAAATACACTATGTTTTGGCATGATCTCATTACTAATGAACTGAAGTTTTAGAAAGACAAACAATAGAAAATGAGTGTTTGATAGCCACGATTCACTGACGTGGATGACCAAACGAGACACTCTAATGCTATGCTTCTTTTGACATGTTCTCGCATTTCCTTTTGGCATAAATCTCGTTACTAAGATAGAAAATTTCTAAAACTCAATAACAGATGTTTGCACTTGAGAGCCTTAACTAGATGACATGATTGGGTAGAGTCGATAAACTTTATTTCTATTTATGCTTGACATCTATTTGTGACTAAGTTTTGCCTCATAAAAATATAATGATATGAAAAGTTATACAATAGGTGCAATAAGAGGATCACAAGTTTGTCTGCAAGTTGTCATGGTGGTGGCACGGTAGATGCCATGGATAGGATAAAGATGGGGCCAATGAGTGCTAGGGGAATTCGGGGAGGGAGAGAGTGGTGATTACACGCACGGAAGTTCTTGTATTTCCTCTATCAATGGTGTTTACAAATGCACTTGAGGCTCTCAGAAAGAAGGAGACGATGTCTCTTACTCCCTATGAAGAAGCCCTAGTGTTCTCCCTTAGAGAGAAAATGAATAATTGACCCGCCCTCTCTATGGAGGCCCCGGTGCTCCTTATATAGGGGAGCCCGGGTTACAATTCTAGGGCACAGGTGGCAGCATATTCTACGAATATGCTCCTTTCCTAAAGGAGATGCTTCTTTATTCTCTTTAACGGCTCGTCCGGGCTTTGGACGTAACCTATAGCGTAATCCTTGTCTTTTGGCATCACCAGACACGAGCTATGTCATCTGGCTTTGCCTGCGTCACCTTGGTCGCCCCTGACCCGCTGGTCCTCTTCTTTACTTTACTTTGCTCATGCTACAGCTAATAAAGCCACCTTTTGACCAGCGGGGGATTCCTTCTCTTGGAAGCAAAGATAATCTGGCCAGCATATAGCTAATCCGGCTTACCAAGTTACCTGCAAAATAGATAGACATGGCCGGCATAAATCTTATGCCGGCCAGGCCATAGTCAAGGAGATGCTCCATGGGCCGGGTCACACCGTGATTCGGCCTGCCTTGAGGTGACCCGGTCAACACTTGCTTTGACCGTGCCGTACCCCGGCTAACTCGGCCCTTATACCCCGGTGTTACCCTACCCCAGGGTATCCCCCCAACATTAGTCCCCGAAGCTGGTTCGGTCTTAGCAACTTTTAGTTGTTAAGGCCAAGGCAGGTTCCCATATCCGGATTTTTTCTCCTTAGGCCGAGTTACCTCGTAGCCCGGAATTTCTCATCTTGCGACCCTTTGCTCATTCCGAGTTATTTCTCGTTGGCCAGGTCTTTTGCTCGCTTATCCGGGTTACTTTTCCTTCTCTTGTACACTTCTCCACATCCTACGTGGAGGGTAATCATCATTTTGCCTCATTTTAAGGGCCACGTGCATTTAATGCATCGGTTACGGTCCCAATGTCAGGAATAACTGTTGTAAGCGTCCCTTCACTGCAGCGCCTCGTTAACCGTAACGTTGCATCACATCGTGGGGTCATCTGCTCCTGTAGCCCCTCCTGTGGCCTTGCTCTGATTGGATGTTCTAGCCGCGTACACGCTCGTTGCGCGTGGCGTGTCGCCCACAAAGGATCCCACGACGCACGTGCTGCGCGGTTAAGTAGGAGGCGTGGGGCAATTTCAAGGGAAGTTCCCCCATTTCCTCTTCGCTTCCTAGCCTCTCTCTCTTTCACAGCAACTTTGCCGCCGCCGCCAGTTTTCTGCTACACGGGCGCCACCGCGACCGCGCTCAGGTAGCCACTCGCACCTGCGACGCCGTTCCCATTCACAGTTTCCATCAGGAGCCTTGCGCTTCCCGTTTTCCTTCCTCCGGCTATCTCTACTCCGATTACTACCTCGAAGACCTCGAATCCACAATGTCTGAAGCGGAGGCAGCGGTGGTGGCGCAGCATGAAGAAGGAGCGAAGGGACGCGAGCGTGGCAGTTGGGACGGCTCCATCATCC
The DNA here is from genome assembly GCA_916181665.1 of Avena sativa. NCBI lineage: Eukaryota > Viridiplantae > Streptophyta > Magnoliopsida > Poales > Poaceae > Avena > Avena sativa. Next base: position 277,268,744 of record OV702292.1, read on the forward strand.
GCGAGGAGAACCTCGATTGGCTGCACGCCACGCGGCGGATCCCTGCCGGTGTCGCCTGCTGCCTCGCCTCCGGTGAAGTCACTCCTTCCCCCAAATCTGGGGAATACGTTGTTTTTCTGTCGCATTTCAAGCATGGCTTCGGCCTTCCCACTTCCGATTTTTTCTTCGATTTCATTTCTACATATAAGTTGCAACCGCATCATCTCCCCGCAAACGCCATTACCTCTCTGTCCTCCTTCGCTTCGGGCATTGAGGAGTACATTGGCCTCTGGCCAACCAAAAAACTTTGGATCAAGTTCTTTGGCCTTCGGAGGAACGTAGTTCCGAATAAGGAGCGTGTCTCAGAGGACAAACACTTGACCCAGTGCGGCGCCGCCTCTATTTCTCACCGGAAGCAGTCCGCGTTCCCTTGGGTCACCGGACTCGAATCTTGCAAGGGCTAGGCCCGAACTTTCTTTTATGTCCGGAACACCACCAAGGAGGACCTGATTCGGCTGCTCCCCTTCAGACTTGCCCCTCCTGACACCTCTCGTTGGGAGAGCATTCCGAAGCGGCCCACGGCCCTGGCGAATCAAGTGGAGCGCCGGATCAAGGAGCTTCTCAAGGAGAAACTCCGGGGGGAGGACATCATGATTACTTTCCTCCGCAGCCGGGTCTCCCCCCTCCAGAAGCGAGCCCACAAGATCTGCTACCTTAGCGGCCCTCTCGACCCTCACCGGACTTCTTCCATCAAGTTGGATAACTCAGCGGTTTACCGCCGGGTTAAGTCCATATTCAATGTGGAGAAGGAGTTCTCCGAGTATTGGGAGTGGGGACTTGAGCCCTTCACCCGGGTCAACCCTCCACCACAGGTGAATTTTCTTGTTCTTGTTTTCCGAATCTTCTTTGTATGTCGATTCACTTTTGTAACTTGTAAATTGTTGCCTTGTTCTCAGCGATTCCTCCAGTAGCCACTTGAGGATGTCGAGGTGCTGGCAAGCAAGTGGTTGTCGGACCGCACCGAGGAGGACAAGGAGGAGCCTGATCCGAGGGCCTTCCTGCCTACCCCAGACGTCGTCAGACACAGCGCTGCTAAGGCCTCTTCTCTAAGGGATTAGCCAGACGATGATGACTCGGACGTTTAGGTCCTAGAGGTATTTGATCTGATTCTCCTCTCTTACGTGCACCTGGCTATGTTCAAATGTTCAGATAACCCGGACAATCAGGTCCACGAGGTTTCTCCCCTTGCCACCGGTGGCCCGGCCCCGGCTCCATCCCAAAAGCGCGCAGCTACCTCGGCCACAGCTTCAGAGGTGTCGCAGCCCAATAAGAGGCAAAAGAAGTCCGGGGTTAAACCCTCGGCCAAGCCTGCCGCCAAGAGCATAGTTCGGAGGGCGCCCAAACCTCCGGCTCCTCCTACCGCGGATGAGTAAGTTCTTTAATACTGCTTCTTGGGATTTCTTCCTTTGCTTGCCTTTGTTTCTTATAAACTCTTCTTTTTGACTTGGTGCTTTTTCTTTCTCAGAGCTCCTAGGGATATTCCCTAGAGTGGCCTCGGCATTGCCTCCCCACTCCGGAGCAGTCCCTCCCCCTCTCCCCCCCCCCCCCGCAACGACGATTATCGTCCGCTCAGCCCTATTCAAGAGGGCTCCATGGTTGCGCCTGACCAGAGCCCACCTCGCCAAGAGGAGGGCAACGTTGGTGCGAGGGGAAGTGGGGTGGATCTGGATACGGCAATGCTAGATCTCCCCGGTTCCTAAGGTGTCAGCTTCATCGGTGCCGCCCCTAGCAAATTCTTTTGTTCCAGTACCAGCGTCAGCAGCACCAGCACCAGCACCAGCAGCATCAGCACCAGCACCAGCAGCACCAGCAGCACCAGCACCAGCAGCACCAGCAGCACCAACAGCAGCAAAGACCTTCAAGCCTCCCAAGGGAAAAGCTCCATCGGCTCCCTCCGGGTCTACCCCTTCTATGGCAGATATCTTTCAATCAATTCCTCCACCCTCATCTGGCAAAGCCAAGAAGACCTCCGGGTCAGCAAAAGTAACTTCATCCGGGTCTACTGCTTTCAGATCAGAGGGCAGCCAACAGCTGGTTTTGCATACCAGTCCTGCTGCAGCTCAATCCGCTAGGCGGGAGGCCCACGTGAATGGTCTTGTGGCGAACTACTCTCTGAGCAGCAAAATCTACAATCCACTACTCCTTGAGTATGTGAAGAACTAGAACAATGCTTAATTCGTCGACCCCCAAGACGATCTGCCAGAGAAGTTCGGCCCAGCCGAGTTCAGCACCCAGATGAACTCCACTACCAAGGCTATCTCCTTAGCTGACCGGATGATGGAGGTAATTAATTTTCTTTGCTGTTGATGTTTTACATAACTCAAAACTTGTAGATATATCCCCTAGTCCCCGAGCCTCCGAGGGAATAACTTGTTATTCGGTCGGATGCTCCTTATATAACTTAGCTTTTGTTTAGTGACATCAAATTTTAGTAGATTTAGAGTTGGGTCTAGTTCCCTTGGCCCATATCGTATGTACTTCGAATATCCACACACCTAGAGCCGGGTTAAGTTCCACTTGGACCGAGTCTTGTAGACTTCGAATATCCACACACCTAGAGCCGGGTTAAGTTCCACTTGGCCTGGGTCTTGTAGACTTCGAATATCCACACACCTAGAGCCAGGTTAAGTTCCACTTGGCCCAGGTCTTGTAGACTTCAAATATCCACACACCTAGAGTTGGGTTAAGTTCCACTTGGCCCGGGTTTTGTAGACTTTAAATTGCTTTTACCTTGCCTTTGAACTTTCTCTCTGCTTTGCTTATTTCAGATTACCACTAACCGCCGATCTGCTGAGTTCCAGCGCCTGCTGGACTCCTACAAAGACATTCGCGTGCATTATGGTAAAGTCTTGGTGGAGTACCAGAAGAGGGGTAATTTTCCATTCTTCCTCTTCCTTGTTAATTCAAACTTCTTAGGACCCATATGAATTTGTTGTCCGAATCATGCAGCCAAGGTTGAAGCTGGGAATATAATCATGAGGAAAAACCTTGCAGAAATCCAAGGTAAACTTATCCCCTTCACATGATCGTTGTACTTTCTTTGCTTTATCCGATGGACACTTATACTTTGGGTCCTCCGGATTATTGTGTTGTTGCAGTTGCTTTCGAGGATAGTGTCACCATGCCTGAAATGATGAATCACTTCCTCGAACAAGCAGGGAACCATGAGGCTGAGCTGAAAAAGAAGGACGCAGAGATAGCTCGGCTCCAACAGCAGGACTCGGAGATCACTCGGCTGAATGCTGAAATTCAAAGGCTTAAGAGCTTCCATTAGTCTGAGTTGGAGAAGGCCGACCAGGAGTTTGCCAAGGAGAAAGAGCGTTTAACTATGCAAATCTCCAAGGATAAGAACCTACTGGAGGAAGCCGATGTCAAGCTTACGTCGGTGACCACCGAATATGAGAAACTCAAGGCCCATCGTGCAAATGTTGATTCCGAGCTTCAGCGACTCCTCTTCCGGATTGCGCATAAGTTTTCTGCCCTTGCTTGATCTTCTACCCTCTGGATTTGGTCCTTTTGTTCACTATTTTTCTTGTTATCCTTAGGCAAATTTCCAGAGAGCGATACGCTCACTGCCTCTGCCGTACGCCAGTCCCGCGAACAGCGTGGACTTCTTGCTGACCGTGGTGCCGAGCCAATTCCTTATACTCCAGAGGATCTTCTGGCGAGTCTCACTGCTCGTCTTGAGGTAGTAAAGAATCATGGCGCAGATATTATCCCAGCGGCAACCCGGATGTTTAGCTACCTCTGGCCCAGTGAAACCATTCCAAAGAAAGGCTCGGCTTTCATAGCCAAGTTAATGGAGTGTGACACGTAGCAGCATATGTGGCACGAAACTGCCGCACAAGCTGGGGCCGACATTGTTCTGAAATTTGCGCTCTCATGGTACGAAGGAATTGACTCGGTGTTGCTCACTTGTATGAGCACCGGGTCTAAGTGTTGTGAGGATCCGGAGTGGATCGCGCGCCACCAAGCCTGTGCCAACAAGCTCATCCAGTACTCCTTCTGCCATGCTTGGAATGAGGGGCCGAGTTATCTTGATGCTGTTGACGATGAAGTTGTGTCTGGAGATGAAGAGCAAGGGAGCGAAAGCGAGGGCTCCGAACTGGGCGCCGAAGCTGAAGACCCGGAGGATAGTGAGGTTAACCCGGAGGATGAAGCCGAAGCTAGCGCTCCTCCCCCACACTCCAGAGTACCTCCCTCCTCGACAGATGATTCGTCTGCTGCTCCTGCTCCTTGAAAAACACTTGTCATATTTATCAGATCCCCGGAATGCTGGGCGTAGCTGTATTTAAATACTTTGGTTTGGTTATTCTACAATTTTATGTTCTGAACTAAGTTCTATTGTTGGATTATCGTGGGCGAAGTCCCCGAGTTTCGTTTTCTTGTTCCCCCAATTTTTGACTCGGCTCGCATCTACCTTGATTTGGCTTTTCGACTGACGAGTCCGAGGTTCAAAAAATTGACTTAACAATATTTGAAACTTTGAGATTAGCTCAAAATGATCCGGCATTTTACTGATCCGAACGAACTAAGGGTTAGTCAAAAACCAATGTCGGCCCGCTTAAGCTCTTTCCCTTAGTCGTTTTTCATGTGCTTTGCCATTCCAAACTTGTTCTCTTTCTTGCCATGAAGCCAATTCGTGTTGGACAACAGCAAAGTCAAAGAGTTAGGTTTTTGGTGCTAACACATTACTAATCCAACTAACGTAGAAGCGACTTAACCCAGTCGACATAAAAATACGAAAAATAGAAAAGCATTATAGCAGTCCCCGAGTCTCTGCTCGGGGTGGCAAAGTTTTTATTGATAAGCTCATCGCCAATATACATACCGATGTATGAGTAGCTCGGATACATTCACCTCTTAGGAGTAGAAAGGGCGAAGTAGTGCTACGTTCCATGGTCGTTTGGATTCCTCTCCAGACTTGTCCTCCTTGTTCTTTTCCCGGGGCTGTGCATCAATAAGATAGTAGGAATCATTGCGAAAAGCTTTGCTCATAATGAAAGGTCCTTCCTATGGAGGAGATAACTTATGCATGCCAGCAGTGCGTTGTATTAGCCGTAGTACCAAATCACCTTCCCGAAAAACTCAGGGGTTTACTTTCTGGCTATGATAGCGTCAGAGATTTTGCTGATATATGGCGGATCTAGACAAGGCTAGTTCTCTCGCTTCTTCCAGCAGATCAACATCACTTTGCCAGGCTTCACGCACTTCGGCCTCTATGTATTGGGTGACTCTTGGCGAATCATGCTCTATGTCGGCTGGTAATACAGCTTCTGCCCCATATACCAGAAAGAATGGCGTGTAGCCTGTTGAGCGATTCGGAGTTGTTCTTAAACTCCAGAGTACCACTGGTAGTTCTTCCATCCAGCACCCTGCTGATCTTTGTAGCAGCTCCATGAGCTAGGGTTTTATCCCGGGCAATACCAGTCCATTGTATCTTTCCACTTGCCCGTTTGATGCGGGGTGGGCGACTGAGGCGACATCTAACTGTATCTTCTTTTCTTGGCAGAATCTCGCTAATGCTCCTTCAGCGAAATTTGTTCCATTATCAGTTATGATGCTATGGGGATAACCGTACCTTAGGATTATATCCTTGAGGAATCTTACTGTTGTTGCCCCATCACATTTCCAAATTGGTTTCACTTCAATCCATTTGGTGAACTTGTCAACCATGACTAGAATATGGGTCATCCCATCCTTAGCCGGCTTAAATGGCCCTACCATGTCTAGGCACCATACAACAAATGGCCATGTAACGGGGATAGTTTTCAGCTCCGACATGGGTAGGTGAGTTTTCATGGCATATCTTTGACAACCATTGCATTTTCTCAACAAGTCCTCTGCTTTCTCCAAAGCACTGGGCCAATAAAATCCATGCCGGAAAGCTTTTGCTACTAAGGCCCTTGAGGAGGCACGGTGGCCACATTCCCCTTGGTGAATATCCCGGAGTATGTTAAGTCCTTCCTCCAGATCAACACACCGTTGTAGTACTGACATCACACTTCTTTTGTATAGTTCGGCGTTGATAATCGTATAGGCCTTTGCCCTTCTCTAAATCTACCTTGAACTTATTTCATCATCCGGCAGGATTCCCTCTTTTAGGAAATAAAAAATTGGTTTTTCCCAAGTTGGTACAGTCCGGACAGGAAATGGTTCCTCATCAACTTCCATTGCATCCACCGACATAACTCCTGCCGGATCAAGCTGAACAGTCCCCGGTTTTGCTGAGGCAGTCCCCGGGTTTGCTGAAGCAGTCCTCGGGTTTGCTGAGGTCCTTCCCCATTTTATCTCCATAGGTGTAGCTCCTAACCCGGAGAGTGCCAGGATGTAAATGGAATTTAATTCGGGTGATGGTGTGATAGATGGTTTTCTAAGGTGGTCCAAGGCAACATTTGGTGGGATTGGCTGCTGGGACCAGCCCAACTTAGACATCGTATCTGCCGCCTCGTTTTCAATTCGGGGTATGTGATGGAACTCACATCCTTGAAAGAACCCGCATATCTTTTGAACATGGAACCTATATAGGGCCATGTTAGCATCCAGGGCATCCCAATTTCCAGACACTTGATGCAGCACCAAATCTGAATCTCCAAAGCATTGTATCCGACGTATCCCTACTTCTTTCGCCACTTTGAGACCATGCACCAATGCTTCGTACTCTGCCACATTATTCGAGGCACTAAAGTGGATATGAAGGACATATTTTAGTTGATCCTTCTTGGGCGAGGTAAGCACTACTCTGGCGCCCAACCCATCTTTCAGTTTTGATCCATGGAAGTGCATTTGCCAATAATCGGAGTCCGACAAGGGTGGCTCGTATTGCATTTCGGCCTAGTCCACAAAGAAATCCGCCACAGCTTGTGACTTGATCGCATCCCTTCTATCGAACTGTGGTGCGTAGGGAGCTAACTCGATAGCCCACTTTGCTATTCGTCCGCTTGCGTCTTTGTTACTAATGATTTCCGAAATGGGTGCCTCACATATCACCTTGATGGGTTGTTCCTCAAAATAGTGTTTGAGTTTCTTGGGCGACATATATACGCCGTATGCCATCTTCTGATAGTGAGGATAGTTCTGTTTCGAGGCTGATAATACCTCGCTCAGGTAATACACCGGCCTTTGCACTGATTTTCTTTCCTCCTCACGCTCCACTACGATTACTGCACTTACGAATCGGTTGGTCGCGACTACGTAGAGCAACATTGGCTCCTTAGGTAGTGGTGCGGCTAGGACTGGCGCAGTAGATAACATCTTTTTTAACTCTCGAAACGCAAGATCTGCCTGTGGCGTCCAGGTTAACTTGTCTGCCTTTTTCATTAGTTGGTAGAGGGGAAAGGCCTTCTCTCCTAACCGACATACGAACCGACTTAATGATGCCAGACAACCGGTGAATTTATGCACATCATTAAGGAATTTTGGTAGTTCCATTCTTTCTATGGCCTGGATTTTCATCGGGTTAGCCTCAATGCCACGACTAGACACAAAAAAACGAGTAACTTTCCAACGGTTACGCCAAAGGTACATTTCTCCGGGTTCAGCTTCATTCAAAACCTTCTCAAGTTCGCGAATGTCTGCCGGATCTCATCAAGGAGCGTATAGCTTTCCTTGGTCTTTATTACCACATCATCCACATAGACTTGCACATTCTGACCTATATAATCAGGTAAACATTTTTGCATGCATCGCTGGTACGTTGCTCCTACATTACATAACCCAAACGACATAGTGCAATAGCAATAAGCCCCATACGGGGTAATAAACACAGTCTTTATTTGATCATCCGGATTCAGGGGTATCTGGTGGAAACTAGAATACGCATCAATGAATGACAGTAGCTCACATCCTTCCGTTGAGTCTATGAGTTGATCTATTCTAGGAAGTGGAAATGGATCTTTGGGACACGGCTTATTCAGGTTCGTTTAATCAATACACATGCGCCATACCGCAGCCACATTCAGATCATCTTTCTTTTTCTCCACCAGCATTGGATTAGAGAGCCAATCCGGATAGAGTACTTCCATGATAAATCCGGCCGCTAGGAGTCTAGCTATCTCGTCTCCAATGACTTTCCTCCTGTCTTCCGCAAAACGCCGGAGAGGTTGCTTCACCGGCTTAGCCCCGGGTCTCACGTTCAATGAGTGCTCAGCCAACTCCCTCGGTACACCTTGCAGATCCTGAGTAGACCAAGCAAAGATATCCGATTCTCACGGAGGAAGTTGATGAGCTCACTTTCCTAGTTGCTGCTTAACCCGACACCAATAGTCATGGTGCGCTATGGGAACTGATCATCGATTGTCACTTTCTTCGTGTCCTTAGTTGCTTGGAATGACACGCTCCCAGGCGGGTTGGTCAGGGCCGGCATATGTTGTTGCACGGATTGAGCCAGTGGTGCCACTTCCAGTATCCTCCTTTTTTTCTTGAGCTATCACAAGTGATTCGGCTAAGTTAGATCCGGCTGAGGCACACTCGATCGAATGCCAGAAATCCCCTGATATAGTTATCACGCCCCTTGGTCCGGGCAACTTCATCTTAAGGTAACTGATGTGGGTCATTGCCATGAATTTATTCAGCGCTGGACTGCTGAGTAACACGTGATAAGCGCTCTCCAGATTCACCACTTCGAATTCCAAGTTCTCAGTGCGGCAGTTGTCTCTTGTGCCGAATACCACGTCAACCCGGACTTTACCAATTGGCTCACAGTAAATACCCGATACAGTGCCATTAAATGTGGTCCTCGTTGCTTGCAACATGTTCTCTGTTATCCCCAACTTGTGCATGGTATCCTTGTACATGATGTTGATACTGCTACCATTGTCAATCAGTACCTTGGAAAACCTTACATTGAGATTCGGCCTGATGAACGTTGGATCCAGGACCAGAGCGTAAGTTCATGGGCTTGGCATGATCTTTGGGTGATCCTTGACACTCCACGTAATCTCTTGATCTGCCCAAGGCATATACCTTACCACTGCCGGCATTACCACGTTCACCTCCATATGCCGGTGCTGCAAGCTTTTCCGGTCATTCTCTTCCATGGTGAACACACAGTAGCTTTGATGATGTTCCCTGTACTCATTTCGTCCCTCATTCTCGTTGTAACCTTGACCTTGTTGCTGGTTATTGCCCACTAGATGTACATCATCCCTTCTTTCTGGATTCTCGTACCTCGGAGGAGGTGGTGGCAGCATCAGTTGTTGTCCATTCCCCCCTGTCAGTAATGGTGGCCGTGATGCTTCATTTCTAGGTGCTTCGTTCCGAGGTGCCTGAGCATTCCCCGAACTTTCCTGTTCTAATTTCCCCATCCATTCACATTGCCGGGTTCTAGGATTCGCTGGGCTATTCGGGCTTGGCGTATGGAACTTGCAAGGCTGATCTAGCATAGACTCAAATGTATATCTCGGTCTATCCTTTCGTTCGTGCCACTCCTTCTTCTGCTCCGAGGTCCAAGGTTTTTCCCCTCATTTTTCTGCTACCAGTTCTACCCTCCAGTTTTTTGGCGTTGACCGGCTCCGGGATTGGATTGATCCCGGTCCACTGCTGCGACCTATTGCGAGTTATACCGGTAATCCGGAGCCATCTCGGCTGTAATACTCCTCGTTTGCCTCGCTCAACATTAGCCGAGGTTGCGTTGGATCTCCCAAGGCATACGAATCTGTGATCCGGATTGTCTCAGCGAAGGTAGTTGGCATATCTCACTGTAACCTCTGCCACAACATACTTCCATATCTGCATCCCTGAGCGAACCACGCAATAGCTTGTGATTCAATTACTCCTTCGCACGAGTTTCGCACATTGTACCACCGAGTTAGGAAATCTCTATCTGGCTCATTCGGTCTCTGCCGGCATAATGCGAGAGTCTGCGGCCTGTTGGGTCTCTTGTATGTGCTCGAGAAGTTGCTAACGAACAACTCCTAGAAATCTAACCAACAGTTGGCACTCCTCGGTGGCAAATTGTTCAGCCAAACTCGGGCTGGTCCTTCCAGCATCTGCGGGACATACCTTACCGCCCATCTCAAATTTCCTGTTGCAATTTTGACCGCTGTGGCATAGTCAATTAGCCAATCCTCCAGCCTGGTACTACCATCATAAGTTCGGGTTCCTCTGGCCAGCTGAAAGTTCGGCACTGGTGGCTCGTTCATGATCCGGGGCCCAAAGCATGCTGGACCCAGTGGACCTTGTATCTCTATTTTCTCCGACCTATAAATCCTATCCAATTTCAGCCTCGCATCATCTGGCTGCAAGTTCCTGCTTCCCAACCTTGATCCCATTATGTGGTGATCCGGTATGGGGATCGATCGTTGACCATAGGCGAATAACCATCATTGTATCTTTCTTGATCCGGACGAGCATTTCGTCGTGCTGCTACTTGTCCCGCGCTCCCCTCTTGCCGAGCTGCACACTTTTGCTGTGTCCGAGGTAAATTTTGCCCCGTTTCCCCGGGGTTACGCTGTCCGGCATTGCTGTTGGTAGCATTTCTTTGACCGGCATTGCCTTGGTCACGGTTACCTCGGGCAGCCACACCTCGGCTGGTACTATGCCTATCTTCATCAAGTTGCACTACTTTGCCTTTTCGAGCCCTTACCGGGTCATAGGGAACCATCTGTTTGTCTCTTCTTTTGGATTCTACCACCTCTTCTCTCCGAGGATTGTGACCTGGAGACGATGTGGCTCCTCTGGATCTTGCCGGGTTATTTCTGGACAAATGTACCACCTGTGAGGCTCCTGGTGTTGTCGGGTTAGTCTTGTTTATTTCTTCATTTTGTTGGCAAGCAACTCTTAACAAGTGGTTTACCCTCTCTTGCTGCCTTTGCCGGGCCTCTCCGGTTAAACCTTCTAACTCGGATGCGACCGCATTTTCTGCCCTGAGGTTCTTTGTCGGGGTACTGTACCGATCCAACCCTCCTGTTACTATCGTGGTTGTCTGACCCGGCCTAGGCTCGTACTCCTTGTCAATCTCAGTGATCAGGTTCCTACCCCGGATTTTCACTCCATCTATGCGGTTTGCCTTAGAATATTCTCTCAAGGTGATTTTCAAGGACTGATGCAGCTCTGCTACCTTCTTTGCCCCAGCTAACATTTTCCGCCAAGTTTCCTCCAACGCAGCTTGTGCCTGAGCCGGATCTACCACATGTGCTATTGGCGTTGCTAGGCCATCTATTGCTTGCTGGAGCACATTCTCTGGCCTTTCTAGCGGAGAAAACATAGACCTAGTATGTTTTGGTGTTACCTCTGGCTCCAGCGCCGGATCTTTGCTTGGTACCGTGTCTAGCGCGGTCATCAGGACCTCAACGCTCCTAGTGGGGCGAGTGATACGCACTCCACGAGCTACGCTGAGAGGTGGCTCGCCTCCCTCGACGATGTGGCGCGGATGAACGCGGGACTCGTCCACGCCGACGTAGATCTTGTGCGCGCCAAGCTTGATGAAGACGTCGTTGCGCGGTGGAGGGTGCCTGCCGAAGCTTCCTGCATTGTCGCTGACGTAATCCAGCGCTCCAAAGTGCTGAACCAAGCCTAAGTCGACACACTCGCCGGTGCTGGAGAAGTTTCGTGTCTGAATTTTCACCCCTACTAGCACCGCTAGCCCCACGGTGGGTGCCAACTGTCGTGGTGGTGGCACGGCAGATGCCATGGATAGGCTAAAGATGGGGCCAATGAGTGCTAGGGGAATCCAGGGAGGGAGAGCGTGGTGATTCCACGCATGGAAGATCTTGTATTTCCTCTATCAATGGTGTTTACAAATGCACTTGAGGCTCTCAGCAAGAAGGAGACGATGTCTCTTACTCCCTACGAAGAAGCCCTAGTGTTCTCCCTTAGACAGAGAGAAAATGAATAATAGACCCGCCCTCTCTATGGAGGCCACGGTGCTCCTTATATAGGGGAGCCCGGGTTACAATTCTCGGGCACAGGTGGCAGCATATTCTATGAATATGCTCCTTTCCTAAAGCAGATGCTTCTTTATTCTCTTTAACGGCTCGTCCGGGCTTTGGATGTAACCTATAGCGTAATCCTTGTCTTTTGACATCACCAGACACGGGCTACGTCATCCGGCTTTGCCCGCGTCACCTTGGTCGCCCCTGATCCGCTGGTCCTCTTCTTTACTTTACTTTGCTCATGCTACAGCTAATAAAGCCACCTTTTGAACAGCGGGGGATTCCTTCTCTTGGAAGCAAAGATAATCCGGCCAGCATATAGCTAATCCAGCTTACCAAGTTCCCCGCAAAATAAATAGACATGGCCGACATAAATCTTATGCCGGCCGGGCCATAGTCAAGGAGATGCTCCATGGCCCGGGTCACACCGTGATTCAGCCTGCCTTGAGATGACCCGGTCAACACTTGCTTTGACCACGTCGTACCCCGGCTAACTCGGCCCTTATACCCAGGTGTTACCCTACCCGGGGGTATCCCCCCAACACAAGTAGATTCACTGTTGACATGGAGCATATAAGTTTTGATGAATATTTAGTGGTCTTTATAATTGAGCTTGTGTTTCCTTATATGAATACATGTTTTCTCTCTTCGAGCTTGTAGATGAAATAAGGATGCAAGGCACTGATTTCCAATGATAAGCTATTTCACAACCATTAATTTATTATCAACCCTTCCTGCTCGAGGACGAGCAAGGTCTAGCTTGGGGAAGTTGATGGTTGTGAAATACCACCTCTTTTAGCCATATAAAATGTGCCATTTATCTCTCATATCATGTTTCTTCCAGCTATAGCTATGCCTTATATGCATGATCTCTAGTTCTCATTTACTTTCATATGAGCTTAGCACATTTATTAGTTTAGGTAGAATTTTATCACTTTCCATGTCTATGACATGTGTGTAGGTGTTGGTGAAGATTATGGATAAATAGTAACAAAGAGAGCATAATATGGAGGAGTTGTAGGGACCATACTTAGCCATTTGAGAGGTTGGAAAAGTGAATTTTTACAACATCTAAAAATAAATATCAAAGACAATGGGGTTGTAGCCCTTGACGAGACGAAGTCAACGATCCCAAGAACACCCAAAACAGAGTTCGTATTAAGAATTGGCGACCAAAATAGTAAAGGATATGCAACTTCAACAACCAACTATACGGCTGGAACTAAAAGTTCCCGCCGTATAGTTTGGCAGTATAGTTGGTAAAAAGGTTGCAAACGATGGTATTTTGCCTCAGAGAACCTCCAGAACCTTCCTTAAGTCATATGGCGGTATTGGGGGAACCTAGGGCACCCGCAAGGCCTATATAAAGGAGGGATGACCCAAGAGAGAGCCACCAAGCCATATACTCCACCACGACGGAGCACTGCCGCCGTGCAACCACCATAGCCGCCTCCAATCAGATCTACACCATCACCATTACACAAGAGGAGAAGGGACTAGGATCTTGAAGGCCTCCACATCGATCTACATTGTCATCTTCATGAACAACGTCTCCATCACCGATCCCCTTTGGTTACTTGTTGTAATTCTAGATTGAATCTTGATTTGCACTTGTCTTCAATTGTATCATCATACTTCATCCATATTATATCCATGATGTTCATTGCCTTCATGTGTGAGTAGTTTCCTTTGTTCTTGGGGAGATGGAGAGACCCTAGTATGAGATTGAATTGATATAAATATTATTATGTGATATTATTCATTATGTGTTTGTGTTAGATTTCCTTCATCTTGATGTTGGGTGAAATGTGCCACTCAGTATTTGCCTCACTGAGGACTAGATGGGTGGAACTACTTGTTGGTAGACGGAGGGATGATAACACTTATGGTGACTATAAATTTGTTGTCATTCCTTACGTATCAACTTGGGAACCGAGGAGAACTCACGGAACATTGTCCATGCCATGGGATACATCCTACAAGGTAAAGTCCCTTAATAGCACAGTAATTTGATTGATGTCGATTGCTGTCTGCTGTTGTTATGACGGATGATGTGTGTACTGGTTGTTGCCTTTTCGTCCATATATGGATCTCCTCCCACGCATATCATAAATGGTCGTATTCATTATAATAATTTTGTTCACTCTTTATAATTACTAGCTGTGGATCCACTACTCCCTAAGGACTCTTCCCATCATCTTGCAGACTTTTGTAATCATACTTGCATGCTCTTGTTTACTTATAGCTTTAGTTTACTTATTGTTCTCTTATTTGAAAACCCAAAAATATCTTTTACACAAAACTCGCATTTTATCTTGTTACTTAGAATTCTATTTAGCATTACTATTTCAGTATTTAGTTCAAAGAGTTATTAGACTTCAGACTCCTGCTCCCTGCAGGATCGATATCTTTATTTTGAAACTAGCTACAAACAATCTATGCACTTGCAGTCATCACCCCTTCGCCCTAGTACTACAAATACCCATTTGTGGCTCAAATCTGGGAAGAGATGATGATGAATTAAGGCATGTGCCTAACCCTAGACGGGAACCCCCTCTCAATAGTAGATCCATGAGTTCTACAAGGCCTTGGAGTTGCTGCCCTTCTCCAAGTCGGCAGGACCCTCCTCAAGTGTTTGGTCTCTCCCTATCAAGGATTCTAGTAGTGCTTGGTCTCTCCCTTTCGTGATTCTACTTGGTTGCTACTCTCTCCTTGTTTTGGATTTTATCATCCGCTTGCCGATCTCTCCTTTGGTGATTCTACCGCAAGGTCTCTCGCTGAGGATTCTATTGGATTGGTTAAGTTGTTCGAACCAACGGGAGCAAATCGAATTGGGTGTGATTTGGCGTGTGTTTGTAACTTTACCTTGCATTAGAGTTGTGTTCATCATGTTCATCATGTGTTCCCTCACTCCCCGCCTCAAATCCGTGAAGATCGAGCCACTCCAAGGGTAAATCCACAAGGAGACCCATAACATGTGGTATCAGCATCTTTTGGTTGCCACGGATTTGACTCCGCCCTTTGATTTCCACCATAAATTCAACAATACCAAAAATATTGCCCCAAATTTCTTTTGTATCGATCTCTCCATTTTGTGATTTTTTTGTGGTTTTGGTACATAGATCTGTTGCTTTGGGTGTCGATCTACCTTCCTTGAACCTTCCCCCAGCCCAATCCCAGTAGATTTGTGAAAAAATTCCAAGTTTTGACTTTTTGAGTTGGTGAGGCAAGGTAGCACATACCATACCACCAATACCACCCCTCCTTTCACTTGTGGTCATATAACATGTCTAGGGGAAGCGGAGAAAGCAAAGATGGCAACTTCAACAACCAAGATGGTTTCTCCAGCCACCACAACTTGTGGGTGGAATTCCAAGAATTCAATGCCCAATTTGAAAGGCTTCAGAACCGACTTGATGAAACTTTCCGCTGCTTGACTACCATGACCAGCAATGCCAAATGGAGAACAATGCTCAATTCCAAGCTCTTCACCAATCTATTGCCAACCTTGGCAACCGTCATGGACATTGTTCAAGCTTGTCAAGTTCATCTCGTACGCACTCCTCAAGCCCGTCATGGCGAGTCTTCGCGCTCACATTCTCGTCCAGGAGAACCCCACCACCACAATGGCGAACAACAAGCTCGACATCGGCAAGAACAAGAGGTTGACCCACAACATCCATAACCGCACCATGCAAGACATCATCGGCACCATGACCATCATGCTCATCCACAATAACAAGAAGGACATGGTCCCCCATCGCAACAAGCAATGGTACCAGCACAACCTCCACAAGAACAAGAACATCATGGTGATGACCATCACAATGATAGGCGCCAACACCCACACCATGACCATCGCTAACCACCACAAGTCAATCGAGCACTACAATGGGATACAAGTGACGATGATGAGGATGCACGCCATGCGAGACGCAACAACCGATATGCTTAACCCCACCATCACCATCAACAATCAATGAATGCAAATGATCTCGAGCAAAGGTGTAGAAGAGACTTTGGGAATCATCAAGCTCCTCCTCCACCGCCAGCTCGAGATAATCAACCTCCTACTCCACCACCTCCAGCACCAAGTGAAGCAAACATGAGATAAGAACGCCACAACTACCACCATGAGCATGAAGATGGCAAGTTTGGAAAGCTCAAGTTCATTATGCCCAAGTTCAAGGGAGAAGAAGACATCCATGCATACATTGATTGGGATCTCAAAGGTGACAAAATCTTCCGAGTCCACAACTACTCCGTAGATAAGAGAGTTGCAATGGCATCCCTTGAGTTTGAGTACTATGCAAATGTTTGGTGGGAAGACTTCCAAAAACACTGGAAGATGCAAGATGAACCTCCTATCACCACTTGGACGGAGATGAAGGAAGTCATGTACACAAGATTTGTCCCCGAGCACTATCACCAATACCTCTTCGACATGCTACAAAATTTGAGGCAAGGAACAAGGTCAATTGAAGAGTTCTACAAGGAAATGGAGAAAACCATGATGTGAGCTGATGTGAGAGAGCTTGAAGAGAAAACCATAGCAAGGTTCCTCAACGGTTTAAGCCGCCCAATAAGGAAAATTGTTGACTTTCAACCATACAAGAACCCCACTCCTCCATCAAGCTACCAAAGCCGAGCAACACTTGCAAAAAGAGAATGCTTACGAGAAGTCCAAGGCATATTTTGCATCCATCAATGCAAATGCCTCCTACAAGCCAACAAACCAAGCACCAAGCTCATCCAAGCAAGTAAAGACTATGATAGAACCCTCCTCCAACACAACTTCGGATAGTAAGTCACTTGCTTCAAGTGTGGAGTGAAAGGTCACAAGTCATATGAGTGCACCAAGACATGAGTGATGCTTATGGATGAGAATGACGCAACCTACTACGTGAGTGAAGAAGAATATGAAGCGTTGACTCAACGAGTGATTGCAAGGGAATCCGCGATGGAAGTGGATGACACCCTCATTTGCGAGCATGATCCAAGCCCTTGCCTAGTCATTTCTCAAGTCTTGACAACAAACTACATACCAAGTGAGGACCAACACCTCAATATCTTCCAAACTCATGTCGGAATTGATGGCAAGTCCATAAAGGTTATCATTGATGGAGGTAGTTGCCACAACCTCGCAAGTATGGAGCTTTGTGAGAAACTCAAGTTGGAATGCATAGAGCACCCTCACCCCTACCATGTCCAATGGCTTGATGACAATGGAGAACTCAAGATAACATTAAAGGTCGACATCTCCTTAAAAATGGCCCATATGAAGACACCGTCGATTGTGATGCCATGCCAATGTCTGTGTGCCACATGCTACTTGGGAGACCATGGCAATATGATAGAAGAGCTATACATCATGGTTCCACTAATCAATACTCCTTCAAGTGGAATGACAAGACATTCGTGCTCAAACCCATGATGCAAGCCAAGTTATCGCATCCAACATGACATACGTGCAAAAGATGAAGTAAGCTAAGGACCCTTGTGAGATGAGTGGTTAGAGAGTGAACCACCATCACAGGAGTGAGTACCACAAGAACCAAATGAGTGGAAAAATCATGAGTGCCACGACGCAAGCCACCAAATGTGAGAAGAGAGACTTGAGTGTCACCCATACTAACTTCTCTCTCTTTGTTGTCGGTTTTGCAAGGTACCCAAGACAGACCACCACCTTCAAGGATCATGCTACAAGATCTCAAACCACAACATGATGGAAAGAAGTACCACAAGATCTTCAACATGTTTGAGAATGGCTTCAACACTGTTGACCCATCCATGTACAAGAATAAGGCCAAAAGCACACCTCCTTCCTTGAATGATGAAAGAACATCGTCGAGGTCGACTCGTTTTCAAGCAGGGGGAGATGATACAACCCAACACTCGGCATTCACCATTGGTCCACATCATGCCACGCAAACCATCACTCCAAAGGTGAATTCCTTCCATACCTCTCCCTTCCTTGGTTATTATGCGAACGGGACCCTACATGAGACAAATGCGTATGATATGACTAGGCCCATCACCATGATACCAAGAGGAGACGACAAGGATGAACCTGGAACCAAGACCCCCAAGCAAGAGGCGTGTAAGGGAAGACATAAGAAGGATTCCGGCACCACGGAATCCACGCCGGAACTTCCAGCGCTAGGACCGGTCGATCGAAACCGACGGTAGAATTTCCGGTCGCCACCGAAGCAAACCGGCGAGCGCCAAAACAGCGTACAAAGATGCAGTCCGGTGCCCACCGAAACAAATCGGCGCCCGCTAGATTTTCCAGCTCTCCGTCCAGCGCGACCGGACTTATCGCTAAAACACCAGTCTGTGCAGTGTGAAGGGTTTGATGCCCGGAATAATCCCTCCTACCTACCCCTTCGCCCCTAGTACTATAAATACCCCCAGTGGCTTAAATCTTGTCAAATATGATGATGAATTAAGGCATGTGCCTAACCCTAGATTGGACCCCCTCTCAATAGTAGATCTATGAGTTGTACAAGGCCTTGGAGTCTGTGCCCTTCTCCAAGTCGCCAAGACCCTCCTCAAGTGTTTGGTCTCTCCCTATCAAGGATTCTAGTAGTGCTTGGTCTCTCCCTTTTGGGATTATACTTGGTTGCTACTATCATCTTGGTTTGGATTCTATCATCCGCTTGCCGATCTCTCCTTTGGTGATTCTACCGCAAGGTCTCTCGCCGAGGATTCTATTGGATTGGTTGTTCGAACCAACGGGAGCAAATCAAATTGGGTGTTATTTGGCGTGTTTTTGTATCTTTACCTTGCATTAGAGTTGTGTGCATCATGTGTTCCCTCACTCCCCGCCTCAAATTCGTGAAGATTGGGCCACTCCAAGGGTAAATCCACAAGGAGACCCATAATAGGTAGGCAATAGGATGTCCATTTTGCATTTGGGCTCCTCCAATGCCAATACCACTAGCATCACACTCTCTCAAAAGTTTTAGTGAATTCTAGTAAGGCAAGAAGAGGTGCTTTAGTGAGCCTCTTTTTAAGTTCATCAAAAGCTTTTTGTTGTTCTTTTCCCCACACGAAGCTGACATTCTTTTTGGTCAATTCGTTGAGAGGATAAGCAATGGTTGAAAAGTCTTTCACAAAGCGATGATAGAAACCGGCCAACCCATGAAAACTTCGGAGTTCACTCACATTTGTTGGGATGGGCCAATCTCGTATGTCCTTTACTTTAGAAACATCAACTTTAATGCCATTTGACGAAACAACAAATCCAAGAAAAGTTAACTTGTCTTTCGAAAAAGTGCACTTGGGAAGATTACCATATAGCTTTTCATGTCGAAGGATTTGCAAGACTTCCTTGACATGTCTTATGATGTAGCCCGACCTACAATCGTTACCACATCAAGGTCTCCAACTTATACCAAGTCATCATGGACTCCAAAGGTGAACCCGTTCCTCTATGCGAGCCCACTTCCTACCCTCTTGAATGGTATACTACTTCATACTCTGTCCCATATTCATGATAGGTCCATACCGACAAATACGGAGGCAAGGGAGGAAGCCCGAGGACTCATGCCCAACAAGACGGAGGCTTGGAAGAGGATACGGAAGAGGCAGAGTCAAACCGGTGCCAAGGCTGGCGGAACCGGAACCACCACTAGAATCTCTAGCGCATGAATCGGCGGACCGGATCCCACGCCGGAACCGCCGGTGGCCAGGTGGCGCCGACCAGAATCGCCTACAGAGAGCCAAATCGGCACCGACCGGAAATATCGGCGACTGTAGAAACTTGCGGTGCCAGATCCGGCGCCCCCGGACTTATTGCCGAAATCACCTGTCTGTGCACGAATCTTGGTTTGATGCCCTGGAATATTGCCTAGACTTACCCTTTTGCCTAGTTTATCCCCAAACTACCGCCATGTTAGTGGCTAGCCTATAAATAGAGCCCCTCCTCATGTATCCGGAGGCATAGATGATAGACTAAAGACAACCCCCTTTGTGAAATCTCTAGATTTGCCTCATTTCCTTCTACCAAAGGGGATCGACTATCATCACCACCTCGTTGGAGTTTGCATCGCGCCTCCCTTATTGTACAAGGCCTTGGCATCGGTTTCCCTTTGCCAAGTTGTCAAGAACCTCTCCAAGGTGTTCTTTCCTCTCCGCTTGGGATTGATGGAAGCACGTTGACCGATCTTTCCTTGCGAGGATTCTATCGGACCAGTGGCCACCGGCCGGAGTAATCGGCCTTGTATCGTGTGAGTTTTGCATGTGTTCATCGTGTTCTTCGCGAGGTGTGCATCCTCTTCCGCTGGCTTCTCCCTTTCCCTTCGCTTTCCCATTGATTTGACCACAAGATCCGTGAAGATCGGGCCACCCATGAGGTCACCGCCAACATCTGGTATCAGCGGCTTTTGGTTGCCATAGATTCCTCATCGATTTGGTATTTTCCCTACAAATTCAAAAATTTCCACCAAAAATAGCCCCAACTCGTGTTTTGGATCGATCTATGATTTGAGTGCGTTTTGGTAGGTTTTGATCCGTGGATTAGTTGCTAAACTTGTTGATGTACCTTCCCATGTGTTCCCATGGCCTAATTCCTTCATTTCCCCCTCAGATCTGAAGTTTTCTACAGAAATCGCAGTTTTCACGTCCTCGAACTCGTTCCAGCGCCAGGACGGGCAGACCAAGGTTGCCGCCAGAATTTGCGGTCAAATTTCTAGCGCCGCCGGCTCCACCGCCAGAATTTCCGGCTCCAATTCCGGTCTGCTGATTTGGTTTCCAACTACTTCAGCTCCGCACCGTTTTGAGCATAACTTTTGCATATGAACTCGGATTTTGGTGTTCTTTAGTTTCATTTGAAGAGGATAAAGAGCTCTACATCATTATATCCGTGGTTCATGATATATACTCCATAAAAATTCCGTGAGCAAGGCGGAATCCACCAATAAAGGGTGAAGATCAGCGAGGAGAAGGTATGTACATTCCGCGACTTCTCCCCACTTGCTTTACTTTGTGAGCTATACTATCTTTATGACCAACAAAAACCTACTGAGACTAGTACCTCCTATGATTGCTTGGGCTATGCACATTTGATACTTGTAGAATTTTGAGCAAAGTTTGTGAGCGCGCTATCTCATATAGTTATCTTGTATAGTTGTTGGCACAAGGAAGAAGCAAGTGAAAATAGAATATAAAAAAAAAGAAAAAGAAAGAAAGAAACAAGTGCCTCATAGAATAGGAAGCGCAAGATCGATGAACATCATATAGGTGGTACTTATTGTGCATATCTTATAGCCCACCAATTTTATTGTAATCGAACTAGTGTCTCTCCTTGCACTTGTGTGACACGAGCTTATATTATTTGCTAGGTAATCATTTGGTTCTTAGCTCACTTTCTCCATCGCACAAGTCCCATTTATCCCATCGTGTGTGTTTTCTTGTATATAATTCCTGTCGTGTGGATTGACTTGTATTTCTTTGTGATCATCATGGTTCTTTACTTGCCATTACAATATCTTGATTTCAGATTGTTCTTAGACACGCTACCTTCCATACCCATCCACCATAAGCTTTGTGTGTGTGTTTTTAGTGGTTGGTTGGTTTTGGTGTTCCGCGTGAACTTCACTTATCTTGGTTTTGATTGCTCTCAAATATTGCCACTTGCACAATACTATATTCCAACGTAAAGTAAGGTTTGATGTTGCATCCCTAACCCCCTACCACTTCCATATACACCACTTGGTCTTGTGAATCATGTCAAGGGACTCTGGAGCTGAGGATGATTTCTATGAAAAATCCACAATGAGACACCGTGCATATGCCTCCACAAGCATGGATGACATGATGGAGCACTGCACCGACAATGGCTCCACATGTTTGGGTGATATGGAGTTCTACAACAACAATAACTCCCCAAGCATGGACGACTTCAAGAACGACAAGCTCCTCAAGTCGCATCGACCAAGAGGGAGCCTCGTCCTCGAGAGCACCAAGGTCCACCATCAAATGGACAAGTTCGAAAGCTCCCTCAACAACTTCAAGATTGACATGGAAAATAACTTCGCCAAAACCATGAGCATGATGGCCAAAACTAATGATGCTTTGTGCTCATTACAACGCCTCACCAAGAAGGGTGCCAAGGAAAAGGATAATCATCGCGAGCGTCATGTGGATGACCAAGTGTGCCATCTACATCAACCTATGGAAAGACACGCCAATGACCTCCGTCGACACCATCATGATAATTCGCCTTCAACTACTCGTTCCACCACCAAAAGGACACCAAGAGCAAGCTCTCCTCAACACCATCAAGCTTCATGTCAAGAGTCTACACTTCAAGATGGAGGAAGCCAAGGCCACATATGCGATGAAGTCGATCTGAGCATCACTCTCGACAACAACTTGTGCATACTTCCACCACTACTTCAAGACGGCGACAAGGTCAAGAATGTTGAGCATGGGAATTTCCCTTCACCAAAGGAGGCGCGTGAATTTGAGAGAACCGATCCTATCCCTATGTGCTTGAGTGATGATGTGGTACCAATCCCATGTGAGTATGAGAGCCACTTAGCCCACTTGAGTGAAAGCAAGAGTGAAATGAGTTACTCCACCATAGGTGAGATTGAGTGCTTCCACTCGGAGGGCATGAGTGATACATCGAGTGAGTTGAGAGTGGTAGTTGATAGGTCATGTAAGTCCATTTTGATTTCTAGCGACTTACCCTCTACCTCTAGTGTGTTTTCTCATGATATGCTAGGTTCCATGGACCAAGAAGCTCCAAGCTTGGAGATGATGATGCCTCCAACCAAGAAGATGTACATGGTGGATGAAGATGATGCCATCCCCATACAAGAAGAAGAAGTCGCCTACATGGAGGCCAATGATACCACAACACCCACATCATATGAGAGGTATGAACAAGATAAAAATAAGGGTGTTGATGATGCCATGATCCCACTAGTGGACATGATGACTTGGATGCTATGGATGATACTTGTGACATGACATGTGTTCCACTCTTATTCCCATGTGTTGATATTGCTATGCATCATGATGACCATGTGGATTCCTTTTATTGTCATGATATTTCCATAGACATGATATGCTCTAAACGTTACATTGTTGATATCATTGCTTGCACTTTGTTGAACAATTGCTCTTTCCAATGTTTTGCTTGCAATGATGTTGACAACAGTACCCCTAGGACCATAATTTATCATGAGTGTTTTAAAATTTCTCTCGTGTCTTGCAATAAGTTGAATAATTGCTCTTTCACTTGTTTTGCTTGCAACAATAATGATAGGGATTTCTATTTTCGTGCCCCTAGTTCATTAGTTTTACTCAGTTTTCCCCAGCTGCTTAGTTTTTCCTCACCTTTCCCATCCCACCATTTTGAAACCCTCACATGCGCTCAGACGGGTGGATGTCGTGAGGTCAAAGACTTGACCGTTACATGCTGATAGGTGGGACTGTGTTGGGCGGGTCCTGCGTTGAGTGTGATGTTATGTCGCCTCGACTGTTACATGCTGACAGGTGGGGCCATGTTGGGACGGGTCCTGCATACATGGTGAATGGTGGGGCCTCGTTGGGACGGGTCTTGCATAGGTGGTGAAGGGTGGGGCCGCATGGAGACATGTCGGACCGGCCATTCTTGCTCCGAGCTTGGAACAGCTCCCACACCACCCCTCCGCTCTGCTCCCCGTCGTCGTTCCCTCCTACCTGAGAGCCCCTCCTACCTTATGTCGTCCTTGGCCCCTGAGCCGCACGTTCCCCTAGCCGCAGAGCCCACTACAGCTCCTCTTCCTCCCCCGCTAGATATGCCCCTTTCGCGGAACAGTATGTGACGCCGGTGGGTGTACCGGTCGGAGGGATCGGAGGGATCTAACGCATGAATTCCATCTTGTTAAGTATTGTTTCCCTTTGTGTATTGATTATAGGCAGTAATTGGGCACGAATCACCGGTGCTCAGCTAAATGCCTTGGTTTTCGAATAGGATTGATCCAGCGTTGTCATTTTGGCTGGCGGTTAAACTGGATACTAGCGTAATTCATGGTTGTGAACGGTATCTCTCTGGATTTTACTTCCCAGTGGTTTGTTGCAACCTCCATAACTCTCAGAGATTTGAAAGATAAAATATATTCTAAATTCCCCTGGAGCAATGGCGATTCAGTTGATTTGCAATATTTCAACACTAGCGAGCAAAGATTGCTCCCACTAACTAGCAAAGCTGATCTAGTAATTATTTTCTCTTTGAATGGTGCCGAACGTTTTGGTCGAATTATTCTTCATGTGCAACCTAAAGTTGAACACACGGGAAAGAGGGCTAAAGCATCATCTGGTGGTCAGGCATCATCAGGTGGTCGGGCATCACGTGTCTATGCTGTCTCTGCTAATAGTGTGTGCCACCGTGCTCCTTGTAGGTCCACATTAGTACCATCTATTGGCACTGCGAGTGTAAGACAAATCGCTCGTATGACCGATGTGGAGGACGAAGCAAAGCTTGCCGAGGGAGCGCCTCCACTAGATGATGAGGATGAGTTGATGTTTCCTGAATTGGTAGATAGATTCAGCAAACAAGCACTAGAGGATCAATACACGGAGGAATTGGCCCATGGTGCCAGATTTGATGACACTGATGAAGAAGAGAATGAGGAGAAAAATGATAGTCTTGTTTTAGCCGAGTATGATGGTGAGGACTTGCCAGTAATTCAGTGGGACAGGAACGATCCTAAGATTTGAGAAGGCATCATATTTAAAATGATGCGAGACTGCCGTAATGCCCTTACTACATATTGCATCTGCACCAATAATGATTATGTTGTTATTAAGAGTGAGCCAGCAAGGTTCAAAGTGAAGTGCCCATACAAGAGGTGTAGGTGGAGGATGCACTCATCCACTATGCATAGGAGCAGTTTGGTTCGGGTATTACAACCACTATGATTGTGTATTTTAGATCATTGTGTAGAAATTTTTAATTGTACCTGACATTTTCATTATGTTTCAGATAAAAGGTAACCAGTTCCAACATTCTTGTCCACCTCAACGGGGACAACAAAAGGACAAAAAAAACTAGCAAAGACTAGGTGGTTGGCAGATGCAATCATGGATTGGATGAGAGCGAACTCATCATTTGGTGCAACATCCCCCATAAAAAAAGTTTCTAAAAAGTTTAATATTACAGTACCTTACATGAATATGTTCTATGCAAAGGAAGTGGCTCTTGATAGGATCAATGGTCCACGACATGAAAGTTTTCAGTTGCTTTACAGGTTCAAAGCTGAAGTGGAGATGGCTAATCCAAGTAGTGTTGTACAGATAGACGGGCATATAGTTCAGTACAAAATAAGAGGGAAGACAATGGAGAAGGAGTGCTTTAGAAGGGCTTTTGTTTGTTTCAAGGCTTGCTGGCAAGGGTTTCTAGATGGTTGTTGGCCTTATTTGGCCGTGGATGCAACAACTCTTCATGGTAGATTTAAAGGACATCTAGTAGATGCTAATGCAGTTGATGGCCACAATTGGATGTTCCTTGTTGCTTTTGGAGTTTTTGGAGATTGAGTCAGAGGAAAGTTGGACTTGGTTACTGGAGATTTTGCGTGACCTTATAGGTCATCCACCAGGACATACTATCCACACAGACGCTTGCAAAGGTTTGGAGAAAGCTGTAGAAGCAGTATTCCCCGGAGTGGAGCATAGGGAATGTATGCGACACTTAGTGCAGAATTTTACAAAGAAATTCAAGAGTAAAGTTTATACTGACAATCTATGGCCAGCTTCATACACATGTAGTTTGAGGAAGCATCTGTATCTTTTGTAAGTGTTGTATAAACAAAAACCTGCGGTGAAGGAGTACTTGGATGCACATTGATGGCCCAAAATATATCGAGCTCGTTGGGGAACCCCAATAGGAAGGTATGATGAGCACAACAACAAATTTTCCCTCGGTTATGAAACCAAGGTTATCGAACTAGTAGGAGCAAGGAAACACCTCCAAGGTGTGGTTTCCAACTTGGAATCCTGCACAGCATAACCACATAACTTTGCCCCCAACTTACAGTGAGGTTGTCAATCTCACCGGTTTTGCTGAAAACAAAGGATTAAACATATTGTGTGGAAGATAGTAATTTCTTGCAGAAAGTAAACAGAAAATAGTAAATAGTTGTAGATTGATGGTAAAAGAAAGGACCGGGCTCCATAGTTCACTAGTGGTGATTCTCCTTAAGATAGTTGACATGTTGGGTGAACAAATTACAGCGGGGCAATTGACAAACATCGAGAAAGCATACATGCATATACTAATCATCTTGAGTCCTATGAGATTTGATTGGGCATTACAACATTATACATAAACCATAATCCAACTGCATCTATACTAATAATCCACCTTTAGGTTATCATCCGAACCCCCTCCAGTATTAAGTTGCAAGCAACCGATAATTGCATTAAGCATTGCGTGTAAAGTAAACAATATGATTGTTCTATGAACAAAGGATTGTTGTTTTCACCCTAGTAGCAATAGCACATCTAGTACCTTAAAGATTTCTGTCACTTCCCCATATTATTAGAGGCATGAACCCACTATCAAGCATAAATACTCCCTCTTGTAGTTGCTAGCATCTACTCGACCAAGATACCTACTAACAATAGAGAGCATGTGTCAGGGGGATGATCCCCGGATACCCCACCCGAATAAGAAACAGGACAGTCGGATCTCGGCCGGCTGACCAGATGCAGCCGGACAGGGTAGGATGGACCGGCTACCAGCCGGTAACCGGACCATGAAGAGGTAGCCAGATACGACGACGTAGCCGGATCCAATCAGAGGGACAGGACGATGTGCGTATCAGTGCATGGTATGCCCTGTACGACGACAACACGGACAACCACCCGCCCATACCGAAGACTTGGCATGGCTGACGCGGGAACAGTGGCATGTGCTGACGACGGGCTCGCACAACTTCCACTGTGCCTACGACAGCCATACCGCTCATACACCGATGTGACATACCATGCCGGGTACTGTAGATGACTAGCCGGCTGGGACCTGCCTGTGGGGCCCGCCAGTCGGACTAGCCAGTGAGACCCTTGCCTCTCTTCCTATATAAGGAGAGGGAGGGACTCAATAGAAAGGGTTGGTCTCAGTTCATTTAAGGCAGTAGCTAAAGATACAGCTCGAGGAGCACTTGTAGCTCGTATATTCCACATAGTCAGATCAGGCAGGAGTAGGGGCTTTACCTCACCACGAGGGCCCCGAACTTGGGTACTTCTTGCATCCCGCTATGCTTGCTCGTATCCAATCTCGCATGCGGACGCCGTCGATAGCTTTCCTGCTAGTCCCCACACCTCTATCTAACCTTTTTAGGTACTGCCGTTCCCAATACAACGACAGTTGGCGCCCACCATGGGGTAGATGGCTTCGACCGGAGTCACATTCCGCACGGGACCCCGCACTTCAGCCGGTGAGCGCGTGGCCTCCGGCCTGGTGCTCACGCTCGGCAAGTTCGACTGCGTCATCGACAATGCCTCCTGCTTCGCCGGAACTTCCTTCCTAGCAAACAACACCGTCCTGCTATTCGGCGATCTCCCCGTCTGCATCGCCACCGTCCCGGAGCATTTCCCTACGGAAATTGTCTCTGTCGCGGGGCCGCCATGCTCAAGCGGCGGCACCTCCGCCGCACCTCGCGGCGTGGAGGTCATGATGGCCGGATCCAGCTCGCAGCCCCACCGGCCGCGGGAGCGAGGAGTGGACGAGGTCGGAAATTCCGCTCCCTCGTAGCCTAGGAACCCGGTCGAGGATGCCATTGATCGGCTCCTGACGCCGGTTACCCTCGGGGACAACCCGGAGGAGGCGTAGGCCAACTTCACCATGGAGAGACAAATCCTCCTCTAGGAGTCCATGGAGCTGGCAGCAGCCCGCAAGCAGCTGGAGATTGCCAGGCGCGAGTATGACCGCGCGCACGGTCTCACCCCGGCTACCGTGAAGCCGAGCCGGCGTGGCCAGGTACGACGTCGGGGCGGTGAGCTAGGCGGCAGGATGGAGAAGGACGGAGAACCGGATCCCGCGCCTGCCCCTACACGGCCCACCTACACCACACCCATTAAGAACTTGCGCGCGACGCGAGCCGCAGCAGAAGAACTACCCAGCCTAGAGGGCGAGGAGCGAGCCCGCCAGCACGCTCGCGTCCAGGAGCTCCTCCGTGTCGCGGACGAGCAGGCCGGCGCCAACCGGCAGACGCAGGAGGACCTTAGCTACTTAAGAGGAAGCAGGTTACCCGCCAACAGCAGGGGCGCACCACGTGACACGCACCAGGCATCCTCCCCTCAGCCGGCAAGGGCCCGCAGCAGGCGTCGCAGCTCCGGCAATAGGGGCCAGCCACGCCGGGAGCAGACGGTCAACAGCAACCCGCCACCTCTACCCCCACCAGCCGGAGCACCCATACCAGCCGGTTCCCGCCTCTCGAGCTGGGTGGGTGCGCCCAACCCGGATTGTCCGGATGCCCGCGACCGCATCGAGCTGCTCGCTCAAGCGCGTGTCACAGAGGAGGAAGATTCTACCGGACCAGTTTGTTCCAGACCCCGCATCCGGAACGAGCCGTTTCCGGATAAATTCTCCCTGCCCAGGGACACCCCCAAGTACGACAGTAGCATGAAGCCGGAAGACTGGTTGACCGACTACACCACGGCAGTCGGCATCGCCCACGGGAATAAGCGCACAGCCGTGCGTTACGTCCCTCTCATGCTAACCGGGTCGGCAAGGACCTGGCTCAATATCCTCGCGCCCAACACCATCAACGCCTGGCCTGATTTCAAGAAGGTTTTCGTCCGCAACTTCAACGGCACGTACAAGTCCCCAGGGTGCCCGCGCGGCCTAGCCTCGTGCATCCAGGGCGACCGCGAGACCGACCGCGAGTACCTCGCCAAGTGGACGGAGCTCCGCAACACTTGCGAGGGCATCCTGGAGAGCCAAGCCATTGGTTTCTTCATCGAAGGATGCCGAGAGGGCACCATGCTTCACCACCGGCTACTGTGTGATGAGCCAAAAACCATGGCGGAGATCATGACGGTTGCCGACCAGTACGCCATGGCGGATGCCTCCATGAAGAAGCCCCTCTGAGTAAACGCGGAAGGCCGTCCGAATCCCACAGAGCCGGCTCGCTACCGTCTGAGCAATCCGGCTGGTGAAGCCGGATCCTCTAGACGCCACGGCAACGACAACCAGTTCCACGGGGACCGCCAGGACAGGCAACAGAAGCCTCGCTACCACGCGCGGCAGGTCAATGCCGTAGAGGGTGCGCCTGACGCACCGGCTAACGACACAAGAAGGCAGAAGCCCCGGCTCACCTTTGACCAGATGATTGACGGCCCGTGCAAGTGGCATAGCGGTCCCTTCAAACCGGCTACGCACACCACCCGGAACTGCAGCTAGACTCGCCAGCTAAAGGACCAGGGCAACCAGCCTCGTCTCCCGCCTCCCCCACCGGGTGGACCCCCACCACCGACTAGGGGAGCCGGTAATGACGGTAACAGCGGCAACGGCGGCAACAACAACAACAACGGCTACCCCCAGCCACACGCCGCCTACCACATCTTCGAGATGGAGCAAGACGACAAGCACAGCCGCAGGCGACGCTCCAAGGAGGTCAACGCCATCGTTTCTCCGGTCCCCCAATACCTGAACTGGTCGGAAACCCCCATCACCTGGAGCCGGGCAGATCAACCTGAGCATCTGCCGACTCCCGGGGGCTACGCCATGGTGCTCGACCCCCTAATCGTCTCCAACGCGCGCACCTGCCGATTTTCGCGCGTCCTCATCGACGGAGGCAGCAGCCTCAACCTCCTCTACTAGTCCTCGCTGGAGAAGTTGGGCATTCGCGAAAGCGACCTGCGCCCGACTACCACGACGTTCCACGGCGTACTGCCAGGGCCAGCCTGTGCTCCGCTGGGAAAAATCCAGCTGGACGTCATCTTCGGGACCGAGGAGAACTTCCGCCGCGAACCAATCTGGTTCGAGGTGGTAAATTTGACGAGCTCCTACCACGCTCTCCTCGGGCGCCCCGCCCTCGCCAAGTTCATGGCCGTCCCCCACTACGCATACCTCAAGACGAAGATGCCAGGACCCCACGGCGTGATCACCGTCGCCGGCTGCTTCAGGCGATCGATGGAGTTCCCCTCAGCCGGTTCCAAACTAGGAGAGGCCCTCATCATAGCCGAAGAAAAGCGCGCGATCATGCGCAATGTGGCATGGCCCAGCAAAACGTCCTGGATAGCAACAAACCGGCTAGAGAAGGAGCCTTCCAACCGGAAAAGGAGACGAAGAGGATCCTGCTCGACCCCTCTGACCCGACTAAGTTCGTCACCATTGGTGCCAGCTTAGACAGCAAATAGGAAGGCGCGCTCGTCGACTTCCTCCGTGAGAATCGGGACATCTTGGCATGGTCTCCCAAAGACATGCCGGGTGTGCCGAGGGAGTTCGCCGAGCACTCACTTCATGTGCGTCCGGATGCCAATCCGGTCAAGCAACGTCTGCGCCGGTTCGCAGAAGAAAAGAGAAAGATAATCGGTGACGAGATCACTCGGCTCCTTGCAGCCGGGTTCATCATGGAAGTATACCACCCGGACTGGCTAGCGAACCCAGTCTTGGTGTTGAAAAAGAACAACACCTGGCGCATGTGTATCGACTACACCAGCCTGAACAAGGCGTGCCCGAAAGACCCCTTCGCCTTGCCCCGTATCTATCAAGTCATCGATTCCACGGCCGGCTGTGATTTGTTATCTTTTCTAGATTGTTATTCCGGATACAATCAGATCCGGCTAAACCCGGCTGATCAGATTAAGACATCATTTATCACCCCCTACGGGGCTTTCTGCTATGTAACCATGCCTTTCGGCCTAAAGAACGCAGGCGCCACCTATCATCGATGTATGCAGAAATGCTTGCACTCGCAGATAGGCCGAAACGTGCACGCTTACGTGGATGACATGGTCATCAAGACCAAGGAAAAGCGCACCCTCCTCGAGGATCTGCGAGAAACATTTGGCAACCTCCGCCAGTACCAGATGAAGCTGAACCCGGAAAAATGCGTCTTCGGAGTACCATCCGGCCAGCTACTCGGTTTCCTCGTATCTCAGCGAGGCATCGAGGCAAATCCGGAGAAGATCGCGGCCATCGAAAGGATGCAACCGCCCAAGAACCTACTTGGAGTCCAGAAGTTCACCGGATGCCTGGCTTCCCTCAGTCGTTTCACCAGTCGGCTGGGGGAGAAGGCACTTCCGTTGTACCAGCTGATGAAAAAGACGGACAAGTTCTCCTGGACCTCGCAGGCCGACACCGCGTTTCACGACCTCAAGCGCATGCTGTCCATAGCGCCGGTTCTAGCCACACCGGCTAGCAAGGAGCCGATGTTGCTCTATATAGCAGCCACCAGCCGGGTCGTCAGCGTCGTCCTGGTGGTGGAGCGGCCCGAGGAAGGCAAGGCTCAGCAAGTTCAGAGACCCGTCTACTACCTCAGCGAGGTTCTCTCCCTCTCCAAGCAGAACTACCCCCACTACCAAAAGATGTGCTACGGCATGTACCTATCATGCAAGAAGCTCAAGCACTACTTCCAGGAGCACCCGATCAAGGTCGTGCGCACTGCACCCCTTTCGGAAATCATCGGCAACAAGGACGCCACCGGCTGGGTCGCCAAATGGGCCATCGAGCTCGCCGCCTACTCCATCCAGTACGAGCCCCGGCTCACGATCATGTCGCAGGCGATGGCGGACTTCCTCGTCGACTGGGCCGAGACCCAGTATCCCCCATCGGTTCCGGATTCGGACCACTGGAGGATGCACTTCGACGGGTCGAAGATGCTCGGGGGCTTGGGAGCCGGCATCGTGCTCACCTCGCCCAAGGGAGACCGGCTGGAGTACGTGTTGCAGATCCACTTCAAGGCCTCCAACAACATAGCCGAATATGAGGCACTGGCGCACGGGCTCCGGCTGGCCAAGGAAATCGGCGTCAACCGGATCTTGTGCTTCGGCGATTCGGACTTGGTGGTACAACAAGTATCCGAGGAATGGGACGCCAGAGATGCCAACATGGCCCTCTACCGGTTCCACATCCAGAAGCTCAGCTCCGCCTTTGACGGGTGTGAATTTCATCACGTCCCTCGCACCAACAACGAGGCAGCCGACGCGCTCTCTGAGATAGGGTCCACTAGGCAGGCCATCCCACCAGGGGTCTCCCTGGAGCACCTGCGCAAGCCATTCATCAACCCGTCGCCAGAATCAGATTCCATCATCTGGGCGGGGAGCGTTCCGGCGGCCGGGGCAGCAGAAGCGGAGCCGGCGGAGCCACCAAAGAAGAAAACTCGTGCCAACTCCGGCCAGGCGGTGCCCTCCGGCTCGCAGGACCCGGGGGCTTCCGGATCGCCCAGTGGCTCAGGGTCTACCGCCCCGGACATCCCACCCGGACGGCCCACCGACACCCGACAGCCGGAGGACAGGAGCGTCCTCGTCATCCGGGAAGTGTCATCCTGGGCACAACCCTTCATGAACTACATCGCCAACAACGAACTCCCGGACGACGAGGTGGAGGCCAGACAAATCCGACGCCGCGCGCATACATACACCATCATAAACGGCGAGCTATACAAGCACATTGTATCCGGTATCTTCCAAAGATGTGTCGACGTGGACATAGGCTACCGGCTACTCAAGGACATCCACAAGGGCGAGTGTGGGCACCACGCTTTGTCAAGGGCGATAGTCACCAAGGCGTTTCGCCATGGCTTCTATTGGCCCACCGCCCTCGAGGATGCCGAGCAGTTGGTCCGCGCGTGCAATGGGTGCTAACACTTCGGGCAGCTCAGGCACATGCCAACCTCGGTGCTCAAGACCATAACGATCACCTGGCCCTTAGCAGTTTGGGGCCTCGACATGGTCGGGCCCTTCAAACGAGCTCGCGTGGGAATGACCCACCTGTTGGTAGCGGTGGACAAGTTCACAAAGTGGATCGAGGCCAAGCCTATCCGGAAGCTGGATGGGGCGACGGTTGTTACCTTCTTCACCGACATCATCAACCGCTTCGGCTACCCCAATAGCATCATCACCGACAATGGCACGAACTTTGCCAAGGGGGCCTTCGCCCGGTTCTGCAGCAACAAAGGCATCCGGCTAGACCTCGCCTCCGTTGCACATCCACAGTCCAACGGGCAGGTCGAACAAGCAAACGGCTTGGTGCTAGCCGGCATCAAAACACGTCTCATCGAGCCGTTGGAGCGGTCACCCGGATGCTGGATCGAAGAACTTCTGGCTGTGCTGTGGAGCCTCCGCACCACACCGAATAGGTCAACCGGCTACACGCCATTCTTCCTGGTCTACGGATCGGAAGCCGTCCTCGCCGCCGACATCGAATTCGACTCCTCCCGCAAGCTCCTCTACCACGAGCAGGCCAACAAGGAGGCGCGGGAGGACGGGGTAGATCTCCTGGAGGAGGCCCGCGACCCGGCCTTGTCCAGATCTGCCCTGTACCAGTAGCGACTATGCCGCTACCATTCTAGCCGGATTCGCCTAGTCGCATTCCGCGAGGGTGACCTGGTTCTCCGGTTGGTGCAAGACACGAAGGGCATGCACAAGCTATCACCACCCTGGGAGGGCCCCTTCATCATCAGTCGGGCGCTGCCCAACGACTCTTACTACCTCATCGACGCACAGCAGCCGTGCAAGAACAAGATGGACAAATCGAACGAGGAGACCGAACGTCCTTGGAACGCGGCCCTACTGTGCCCGTTTTACACCTAGTCGCCAAACAGTGTATGTATCCCGAAAACCTCATAAATGAAAATGCGGACTCCCAGAAAACCTCATAAATGAAAATGCGGACTCCCACGAGAATCTCGGGGGCTCCTTCTGGAAATGTGTGCATACCTGTTCTCCGATTAAAATTTTCTAGCTCCGGCTACCCCTACCCGGGGGCTCGCCGGTTGGCCTGGCCTGTTAAACCAACAAACCGGCTGAGTAGTGAGCGATGATGTCAGAGGCCCACTCTTCGTCTTAGCTACATACCGCAACCCGGCTGTCTGGCTAGCAAGAGCAAAAGCCCGAGGCATCCCACATGAAAAACGGGGAAGAGGCGTGACAGATCGGGTGTCCCGGCCCCGCAACTAGCTCAAACCAATCCAGCCGCTAGTACCGTGCGTAATGTACTGTCAGCTCCCTTCGATTCCGGCTGCAGACCGCAACCCAGCTGTCCGGCAAGGACGCAGCGAAAACAACAGAACACACGAGAAAGCGACTAAGTGCCTAGAAAGGAGCATGCCAGTTTTTGAAAAAATAAGCCGTTTCCGGCTACGATTTGACAGACTAACCTATTAACCTATGAAGATGTATGTGTATGCATATGTGCGTTCTTGTCCGACTACTTCGAGTCGGAATTCAGGAGAAGGAAAGAAGATTTGAAGCCCTTGCCTTCATCAAGCACTCCGAATCTCGGGGGCTACACCCACTGGGTGCGCTGGCGCGCCCCTAGTGGAATCTTGTAGTTCCTAGCCGACTAAGGGCATTTAGCCGGCAGTTCGGAGCCCAGGTGAGGGCAAGGGTGGGAGCAATAAAAGACAAGAAAGATTCGAAGCACCTGGCCACGCCAGCTACTCCGAATCTCGGGGGCTACACCCAGTGGGTGCGCTCGCGCGCTCCCACTAGAATGTTGGTTCCCCCGGCTGAAGGCGTCCAGCCGACGAAAGCAGCCGACTGGGGCGAGGCCAGTCGGATAAAGTTAGAAGAGCGGGGAAGAACAAGGAAGATTGGAAGCACCTGGCTACGCCAGCTACTCCGAATCTCGGGGGCTACACCTAGTGGGTGCGCTGGCGCGCCCCCACTGGAGGTGTAGTTCGTCCGGCTAAGAGTGTGTAGCCGGACGAGGATAGCCAGGCGGAGCGATCCGGCAAAGATATCAAAAGAAAATTCAAGACACAAGTTAAGAAAGCCTCAAGAATTTAATATTAACAAGCAAAAGAGAGACGAAGCTCCCGAGAGTTACCCGGCATCAAAGATAGCCGGTACAGACAGACAAGTTCCACGATAACCTAAAAACAAGACAAATACACCCGGCATCCTGGGGCAATAGCTAAACGGCAGGGCCTTTGCCGTGGGGGCGCTCCTGGCTGGCAGATGCTGGAGGCGGGGGCGAAGCCGTAGTGCTCGTTCCAGCTCCGGCGCTGGCAGATGGCGGCACCGAGGACTCCGCATCCGGAGTGTCGGGGGACTCCGAGTCGGTGAGCACCTCGTCCGGATCCACGTAGTCGGCGATCTTGATGGCGGACCCGCGAAGCTCCGGATGGGCTTGGCGGATGGCGGCAAGATCGGCTCCGCCGCGGAAGCCCCCATCGATCTTCTCGACGCGAGCATCCTTGTACTAGGAAAGCATCAGCGCCAAGGCCATCTCCGCTCCTCCTCGTGCCGCCAGATCCCGCAGCCGGTCCACCGCAGCCGGCACCTCGCCCACCTTCGCCGCCAGCTGCGCCATCGTCTCCGAAACCGGAGCCTCCGGCCACACAAAGGAGAAGACGTCCCGTGCCGCCTGACGAAGCTTCGCGGCCTGCTCGCCAAGAAGAACGACGAGCTCCTGAGCCATCGGCTGCACTCCCGGCCAGTTCTCCTACAGCTGGTTCTAGGCCAGCAGGTCTATGCCGGGGTAAAAGGCTGTCAGAAAAGAGGAGTCAAATCCGGCTACCGGATCTGGAAAGAAAAGAAGACGGAAGAAAGAACTCACCTTTGGAAGTGTGGCCGACTTGCATCAGCTCCTCCACCAGCGCCTTCTCCTTGGCCGCTAGCCATTTTATCTCCTTATCATGGTCCTTGTTCTGGGCCTCGAGAAGGGAGAAGGCTTCGGCCCGGCTAGCGAGCGAGGCGTCGTGCTCCTTGATGGTAGCCTCCAAGCTGTCTACTGGCGCGTGCCAGTCCTTGTTCTGCAAGCACAGCGTGGAGTTGGACCTGCTCAGCCGGTCGTTCGCTTTCTTCAAGCAATCGATCTCGCGCTGGGCGCACACGAGGACAGCTGCAACGAAGCCGACTATTAAAAAAAAGAGCCAGACGGATAAGGCGGACTTACTCTGGGAGGTCCCGTTGGCTGCAGCAAGCTTCTGCTCCAGGGTCCGGTTCCCACCGGCTGTGGCCTCAAGCAGCCGGATCTCCTTCACCGCCAGCTCGAGCGTGGCGGCAAGATCCGACAGTGAAGCAGCAGAAGAGGCGTCGTCGTCCACGGCGTTGACGGCCAAGGACTCCTTCGCCGCGAGCACCGCTGTCTGCCACTCCTCCTCGAGCGCCTCGTCAGAGTCGTCGTCGCCAACCACGACAAGCTCCTTGCCAGTAGCCCCCCGCGCGCCCGCGGAGGAACCTTCCGGCTAGGAGCGAGTCGCTTCCGGCTGGGGACCCTCGGGCTGGGAGGGGGCAGCTGTCTCGGCTTGAGGAGGAGAAGGAGGCTGCGCCTTGGAGGAAGGGGAGGCACCGGTTGGATCAGTCGGGGCGCGAGGCGGCGACCCGGCTGGCATCCGAGTCGGGCTCACGGCGCCAAAAGAAACCAGTGCGCTAAAGGGAAAGAGGAAAAGACAAGAGCAAAACAGGCTAAAGTCAGAAAAACAAGGACAAGGAAAAACAAACAGAAAGCACCGAGGGGGGAGGGAGAAAAACGTACCCTGGCACAACCGGGGGCGGCCCTTTCTTCCGGCCAAGACGGCTTGGCAGCAGGGCGCTGGTCCGGCCCCTCTTCGGAGCCGGCTCCTCCGCCGCAGGCCGGCGGGAACCGGAATGGCCGGAGCCGCTCCCGCCTGCTTCACCGTCCGCTGCGGACCGCGTCGCCGGCTCCAAGGTAGGCCCGGCATCCTCCTCCTCGTGCATCTCCGCGTGCGGGTCGGCTACCGGCTCGTCGTTCTGGCTGGGGAAGGCATCGCCATCCCCATCCAATTCCTCGCCGGATCGCCGAGCGCGCGGCTCGGGCAGGTCCGGCGCGAACAACTCGAGAGGAGCGTCGCCCTCCTCGCGAAGGATGCAGGGGAAGATCTGGCGAATGCAAAAGGTCAGCCAGACAGAACAGGGAGATAACAGAGGGAATAAGCAAAAATTCCGGCTACAAGAACTTACCCGGGGCGCGCGGTTCTCCCGGCTGTAGGGCGCCAGGCTGAACTTCCAGTTCTCCGGCAGCCGCTCCTTGCTGATCGTCCACAAACACTCCTTCAAGTTGTGGTAGCGGGGATCGTGGCGCGACAACCGGGTCGGGTCCAGCCGGCCGGAGTAGAAGCACATCTTGTGTGCCCGCTGCTGGAGCGGCATCATCAGCCGGGACATCCAGCTAAGGGTGATGTCCCGACTAGTTAGCTGGCAGGTGAGAAGGGAGCGCATGCGTGCCAACATCGCGTCCGTCTCTGCCTTGTCTCCGTAGACCTTCAGGTCCCAGTTTTGCCGGCTGGACTCGACGTCTTGGAAGGCCGGCAGGTTTATCCGGTCGACGCCGGTGACGTTCTTGACATAAAAATACGACTGCTGCCACAGCCATACCGTGTCCTGGAGCAAGAACTTCGGGTAGCCGGATTGGGAGCGGGAGTATATGGAGGCGCCACCGCAGACGACCTGCGGGCCCTTCGTGTACTGGCATCAAGAGCCATGCCCGTGTTACACAAGAAATGGTATGAATAATGACCAATTAGAAAAGAAGGTGATACTATGTTTACGGAAGAGCCGGCAGAAGAGCCCGAGATCCGGCTGGATCCCGAGGTAACTCTCGCAGAACGCCATGAAGTGCCCCAGCGTTCCGATGGCGTTGGCGCCGAGGTGGTGGAGGCGGAGGTCGAAGAAGGCCAGAAAGGTTAGAAAGAAGGGGTGGAGCAGCAGCGCAAACCCGCGCGCCAGATGCGAGAGGAAGATAACACGCTCCCCCTCCGCCGGATGCGGCGACACTTCCCCCACCGGTGCCAACCGCACCGCCACCTCCTCCGCCGGCGAGAGGACGCGGGTCGCGCGATACTTCACGATCTGATCCTCGGTGACGGAGGAGCCGCACCAGGATCCGCGGTCAGCGGCCATTTCCAGCTGAGGAGAAGGAGCGGCAACGGAGGAGTGGCGGTGGCCCGTAGCGTCGACGGCGGCGAGCGGGTGGCGCAGAAGGCAGGAGCACAGGAGCAGCAGCGCACGAGAAGGAGAGAAAGATTGCAGCGGGGGAGTGAAGGAAAAGAACTGCCTCCCCCGTGGCATCCCTTTAAAGGATCGGAAGGGCAACCGTCGGCAGGGCCACGTGGCGCGCATCCGGGCGACCCACCTCCCAACCGCCGCCTAGATCCCGTGTGCCGGGACGGGATGCGCAGAAGATCCTGGGAAGGGAACCGAAGCACCGGACAAGCAGTTCCCCGAGGCGACGCGCGGCGGGACGTTACGCTGCCCGCCGCAGAGCAATGATGGCGCGCGCGCGCATGGCCGGCGTCAGCACTGATGTCACGGGTAGCGCAACCGCCAGGCTCAGCCGGATCAAAATTCGAAAAGCAAAAGGGAGCGCGCGCGCATTTCGCCCAAGGGTGGAATCCACACGCGCTCGGGAGCTAGTGTCAAGGGGATGATCCCTGGATACCCCACCCGAATAAGAAATAGGACAGTCGGATCTCGGCCGGCTAACCAGATGCAGTCGGACAGGGTAGGATGGACCGGCTACCACCCGGTAGCCGGACCATGAAGAGGTAGCCGGATACGACGACGTAGCTGGATCCAATCAGAGGGACAGGACGACGTGCGTATCAGTGCACGGTACGCCCTGTACGACGACAAGACGGGCAACCACCCGCCCATACCGAAGAATTGGCGTGGCTGACGCAGGAACAGTGGCCTGTGCTGACGACGGGCTCGTACGGCGTCCACTGTGTCTACGACAGCCATACCACTCATACACCGATGTGACATACCATGCCGGGTACTGTAGATGACTAGCCGGCTGGGACCCGCCTGTGGGGCCCGCCAGTCGGACTAGCCAGTGAGACCCTTGCCTCTCTTCCTATATAAGGAGAGGGAGGGCCTCAATAGAAAGGGTTGGTCTCAGTTCATTTAAGGCAGTAGCTAAAGATACAGCTCGAGGAGCACTTGTAGCACGTATATTCCACATAGTCAAATCAGGCAGGAGTAGGGGTTTTACCTCACCACGAGGGCGCCGAACCTGGGTACTTATCGTGTCCCGCTACGCTTGCTCGTATCCAATCTCGCCTGCGGACGCCGTCGATAGCTTCCCTGCTAGTCCCCACACCTCTATCTAACCTTTTTAGGTACTGCCGTTCCCAATACAACGACAGCATGCAAGATCACAAATAATAAAGACATGATAGAATCAACAATCAATCTGAAATAGCATCTCAATATCCATCGGATCCCCGCAAACACAACATGTATGATTACCAATAGACGATCTTGATCCTGAACGGATCTCACAAAATCTAACATGGTAGCACAAAGGAGAAGAACCAACCATCTAGCTACTACATGGCCCCGTAGTCCAGGGATGAACTACTCACGCATCACAATAGAGGCAGTCATGGTGATGAAGAAGGCCTCCAGGGTGAATTCTCCCCTCCGGCAGGGTGCCGGGCAGAGCTTTAGATCCCTCCCGGTCGAGGGATGGAGATGGTGGCGGCTATAGACTCTTTCGTGGAATTTTTATCGGGTACTTAGGGTGTATGTATTGGAGGCGATATATAGGCGAAAGGGGAGGCCAAGGGGGTGCCCTAGGTGGCCACACCACCCCCTGGCGCAGGCCAGGCCTAGCCGCGCGGCCAGGTGGTGTGGCCGGCCTCTGGCCTCTCTCTGTCTCGTCTTCTGGCACCGTGTCCCCCACGATGAAATATTGACTTTGGCTTTTGTCCCGTCCAATTCCGAGAATATTCATTTTCTGACTTTCCTGGAACCAAAAACAGCAGAAAACAAGCAGTTGGCACTGTGGCATCTTGTTAATAGGTTAGTCCAAGAAAGTGTATAAAAATACTCCAAAGTGTGGACAAAACATAAGAATGTAGATATAAAACAAGCATGGAACATCAAAAATTATAGATACGTTAGCAACGTATCAACATCCCCAAGCTTAACTCCTGCTCATCCTCGAGTAGGTAAGTGATACAAAGAAAGAATATTTTTTTAGGTGACATGCACCATCATAAACTTGATCAAAGTATTTGTAAAACACTAATATCTAGGATCATAGTACTTTAACATAGCATGAAAGATATAGTTCTAACAATAAGACATGGCAACTATGGTGTAACATGAAAAGGCACAAACAAAAGATTCATGAATAACAATGATTTGAAAGACATTTGTTTGTTTCACATAAGGAAAGCATAATAAGAATGGTATTCATCTTTTCCCTCATAGTGTAGAAAAACATAAATGCATAGGACACCTTGACAGTTCATAAGGGTGACTATATACGAATAGTTTAAGAACAAGCAATATCAAAGTTATGCATCAATCAACAAGTCTTGGGACAATGCACATAGAACTAAGAATGGACACTATGCTCTCTCAATAGGTGCATATAGATAGAAGATGGAGACTCAACATAAAAAGTAAAAGAAAGGCCTTCATAGAAGGAAGCAGGGATCCAAGTCTCATAAAGAGCTTCCAAAAATTATGGTACTTATTAGCTTTCAGCTCTAATTGCCCCTATCATAAGCATCTTGAAGTGATTAAGTTTAAAGTGAACAAACTATGGAGTATATGCTTGACAAAGTATAATTTATAAATCTCATGTCCCTTGAATACGAGGGCTGCTCCTCATGCTACTCAAGTTTAGTTACCGGTAAGTTCTTGTCATAGTAAGTACATGTGTATCATAGAGAACCACTAACGAGGTACCCCTTGCCCGATGATACGGAAGAATCCCCATATCAAAATGACAAGGCAAGAGACAATAAGCATCTCAGCAATCTTCTTATTTACCATGGGAAAATGGTGCTTTTTTCTCTCTTTCCTCTTTTCTCATCTATTTCTTTTTTTCTCTTTTTCTCCTTTTCTCAATCTCTATATCTTTTTTTATAAGAAGAATGCTTCATATATTTCTCATTATGGTTATGCTTCAGGTTTCCACCATGATTAGGCATGGATTAAACTAGCGTCCCAGGCGTTTCTCTAACACACATACATAACTCCATGGACCTACAAGCTCCCCTTTCATTTCGCACCGACAACATCCATAGACTAAGGATCTTGATATCAACTAGGTACAATGTACAAGTGCAATGTTGAAAGTGTTCCCCAGGACAACATGGTTCTGCTAATCCCCAACGTAGAAGTGCAAGCATATACAACATAGATGACACAATGGATCAAGTTTATTAGGGGCAAGAAAAGTAAAGTGTGCCATCAAGTTCGTGATAGCTTTAATCACTAGTTTTCTAATAACTAGTTTAATTCAGAAGGTAGATAAAAACATGAATATACTTGGAATAGCAAATGCTAATAGGTAGGTATGGTGGACTCTTTGGAATAACTTGGTTTTATTTGGAGTTGGATGCATGAGTGGAACTCATACTTGGTATGGAGGCTAGCAAAAGGCTGGGAGCGACCAACTAAGAGAGCAATAATGGCCATAATCATGCAAAGTGATAAAACATCATTAATTAAAGCATAAAGTGATATTACAAGTTGAAAACTAAAGGATCATAGAGGCTATGGTTACTTGGGATAGTCTTAACATGGTGTGAGCATGCGCCAAGTCAACCCAAATAAAACATCAAAGGAGAATACCAGAATATTATGCTTTAATATGCTAAAACAATGCATGATTCTTTCAAGGCACATTAAGCAATATCAATTGTTTATAAAAATTCATGCTACGGCAATAATCACTAAGCATAAAGCCAAAACAATATCAAGCGTGACATGATAAGGTCTAAGCCACACTCAAAAACAAGCTCCCTTTTACCACTTAAGCAAGAACTTTCCTACTCTTTTCCAATCTAAATCAACTTTATTTGAAAACTAATGCATGAATGAGGGGGTCCAACCAATTTATTCAAACAATCTAAGAAAATGAAAACTAAAAACGCAAACGAAGACGCTCCAAGAACAACACAACTGTGCATGAAACAATAAAAATCAAGTGTTTGGAAGAAACCTGAATTTTTTATTGATGAAGAAGAGGATACCTTGGGCATCCCCAAGATTTGACCCTTGTACTTCTTGAATATTACTTTGGGTTACATGGGTGGCATCCTCAAGCTTGAGCTTTTGTCCATTCTTCATCTTATCACATTACTCTTCCCTACACTTTCAAATTTCCTTCATACAAAACTTCACACAATCTTCATTAGCAACATCAGTGTACTCAAGATAATAAGCCTTTTGGTTCAGTTTCAACACAATTAAAACTTCCATTAAAACAAAAGCTACTGTATCACTTCGTTTAAAAAGCTCAAATGATCAAAAAGAACTCAAAGAGAAAGAGATTAAGAGGCAAATGCAAATAATGGCAGAAATTTGTCAAAACAGACGAGCAGGTAAAAACAATTTTTTTAGAAGACCTTATGTTGCTCAAATAGAAAAAGTGTTAAACTAACGAAAGTTGGATAACAACCTTGGGCAGAAGCACAAACAATTACAGCTCAAA
The DNA here is from genome assembly GCA_916181665.1 of Avena sativa. NCBI lineage: Eukaryota > Viridiplantae > Streptophyta > Magnoliopsida > Poales > Poaceae > Avena > Avena sativa. The sequence goes on from OV702292.1 coordinate 277,311,239, forward strand.
CCGATGTACAGAGATTTTTCACGAATTTTTACAGCGAAGCACAAAAATCTGTTTCGGGACAGCAACTTTCCCAAGCATTACTTCTCTCTCATTAGAGGTTACTCTTGGCACAAAAACCACACAAAAATGATAAGGAGAGGTTATTACTGAAGAAATAACTTCCATGACTCAACAAAAGATTCCTAACGAATTTTGGGTTATCTCCCAATAAGTGCTTTTCTTCAACGCCTTTGAGCTAGGCATAATAATTTCGATGATGCTCACATAAGAAATATGAATTGAAGTAAAAGAGAGCATCAAGAAGCAAATTCAAAACACATTTAAGTCTAACCCACTTCCTATGCATAGGAATCTTGTATGCAAATAAATTCACAAGAAAAAAGTGACAAGCATAGGAAGATAAAACAAGAGTAACTTCAAAACTTTTAGCACATAGAGAGGTGTTTCAGTACCATGAAAACTTCTACAACCATATTTTCCTCTCTCATAATAATTTTGAGTAGCCTCATGAATAAACTCAACAATATAACTATCACATAAAGCATGATTTTCATGATCTACAAACATATAATTTTTATCAAGCTCAAAAATAATGGGATTAAAACCTTCAAACCCACTTTTACCAATTTTATAACAAGGTGACTGGTCATTCTCAAGAGGTATGGGGTTCCAAGATAAGGTCAAGACCCCTCCAATCTCATTTTTAATAGTAGTACAATTAATATTATCAACCAATATAGGACCATCATCTAGAGCTTTATCATAAACATTTTCTAAGCAACGCTCTTTAGTACCATGTATTTCGAAGTTAGGCACTAATAAAGGATTATCATAGATAATAGGAGCATAATTATTATCACAAGTTTTACCCATAGTAGATTTTTCATGAGAATCCGCAGGAACATAACATTCATCCTCCTTTGGTAAGCATGGGGGACAATCAAATAATGTAAGGGATAAAGAGGTACACTCATTAGAAGGTAAGCATGGGTAGATAATCCATTCTTCCTCCTTTTGTCCATCACTCTCCTCCTCTTTTTCATCTAATGAACTTTCAGGTTCAGCAATTTCTTCTTCCATAGGCTCCTGCAAATTATGGACACATTCTCGTGCATGACTGAGTCTCTCTTTATAATCAAGATATAACAATTATTGCTGAAATTTTCTATGTAGTGATCAAGGATAGAAGATACCATATCTTTAAGGTCTTTACAAGCAACACATGTGTCATAGTTTTTAGACATGAAGGATTCTATTTCAGAAGCTCCCATAAACAAAACAAATTGTTCTACCTCTTCAAATCCAAGATGAATATAGTTATTCCAATGATAGTTCATAATTACAAATTCTTTACTAAAGACACATTGGAATTTAAGATGTTTAGTATCCTGTTTAGAGCAACAATTTATATCATGGCGTTTAAGCAAAATTTTAGCAATTAGATCCAACATTTTTAACACGTCTCTCATGACTTTACCCTTATAAGATTCTCTATACCTTATAAAATCTTCCATGGAGGTTCTAGTAGGCGGTGGTTCATCTACTACCTTAGCAGTGATAGTAGTTTTCCAAAATAGGAAATCGACTAGGCTATCCATAATGAAATAGTGATTGGAGAAGAACTAGACATAAAAACAACTTGAAGTGGGAACTAATTTTTTGTGTGTTTTTGATAAAAGAAACAAGCAAACAAAGCAGAAATAATCTAAGAAAAAATAAAATAACAAAGTAAAGAGATTGGTTATGAGGGAGTCCCCTTGTGAAGATGTCCTTGACTCCCCAGCAACGGCACTAGAAAAATAGCTTGCTGGCCCAAAATATATCGAGCTCGTTATGGAACCCCAAGAGGAAGGTATGATGAGCACAGCAACAAGTTTTGCCTCAGTTATGAAACCAAGTTTATCGAACCAGTAGGAGCAAGGAAACACCCAAGGTGTTGTTTCCAACTTGGAATCCTGCACAACACAACCATAGAACTTTGCACCCAAGTTACAGTGATGTTGTCAATCTCACCGGTTTTGCTAAAAACAAAGGATTAAACGTATTGTGTGGAAGATAGTAATTGATTGCAGAAAGTAAACAGAAAACAATAAATAGTTGTAGATTGATGGTTAAAGAAAGGACCAGGGTCTATAGTTCACTAGTGGTGATTCTCCTTAAGATAGTTGACATGTTGGGTGAACATATTACAGTGGGGCAATTGACAAACATCGAGAAAGAATACATGCATATACTAATCATCTTGACTTGTAACATCCCAAAACTTAAATCCAAGGTTATTAAGATCCAAATCATCAAAATTAGGGTTAACAAAAGCTTTTCCAAATCAAATTACTAAAGCATTCATATGTGTGTGCATTTAAATTAGGAGTTTATTTGAATTGCCATGATTAAGTGATCCATTGCTTGTAAAATGATTCTTTGGTGAAATAAACATAATCTAGATCATTCCCAAACAAATCCCAAAGAAAAACAAATCAAAATGAATAAAAGAAGTGAATGGTCATTTGTGCCATTTTAATCAACATGCCTACTTTGGCTATTCCTAGTACTCAAAACCTGACAGAAACAAATGTGGATATTTTCACCCCTTGCTAGTACACATAATGTTATACCAAGGCCCACTTTGTGCTCTGCCAAAAACATTCAAACACTAATTTTAAATGGCAATTGAAAATTGAATCTATTTCATATGGGAAGATCCCACTATTTCAAAAACCACTCAAACAAGCTCAATTTTCAAAACCCAAGCACCCACAGAGTCTCAAGCTTAATACTAGCACACCCACCAAAAATCTTTTCAAAATTCAAGAGTAATTTTCTTGCGGCCATTTTTACAAACACTTGGCAGGCAGAGTTTACACCGAGTAATTAGCTCACTGTTTTGTCCAGGGGTTTGCACCCAATTTTCCTCAAAACACTCCCTTTGTCCCCAAGTGATCTAACTAGCCCAATTGCACCCCATCCCCTACCCCCTAGTGGCAATGCCATGCCATGCCGAGCACCATGCTTGCCGTCCGACCATGCCATCACCGCAGCAGACCACCCCTCTCCCTCTCACCATGTCTACGAGCTAGCTCACACCTCACCGCCACTCTCTGTCCCCTCCTCGAGCCAGGCCAAGCCGTGGACCACCGAGGAACCGCCGCGCCCAGTGTGTCTGCACCATGCCGAGCACGCGCTAGAGCGCCGCGCCCGACACGTGTCCACACGCCGCTCCTCGACCGTAGCCTGCGTCCACCGCTCTACCACGACCCCAGGAACACCATAGACATGCCCGTTCGCCGCCGAATGCACCACAGACACCGCTCGCCATGGAGACCACCGCCTCTGCCGCTCAGAATGCCAGCACTGCCCGACCGCATACCACCGCCCCTAGGCCCGCATTTACCCCGTAGCGCACCGCCAGGAGACCAGCCACCGCCCCCTACCTCGAGCCATGCTGCTAGCACGCTGTGCAGCCCTCGCCGGAGCCGCCCGCCCATCACTCTCAGTCGCACCGTCGAGCTATAAATAGAGGCCACCCCTAGCCCCATTCGGCACACCACTCACCTCCCCTCACCTCACTGATCCTTCCCCACCTCTAGCCGGAGCAGCGCGAGCACTTGCTCACTGGAATTTGGCCAGAGTAGCCCGCGGCAGAGGAGGAGAGGGTGACATCGATTGCGACCACCCCTGGAGCTACCTCGACCACCCCTGAGCTCACCGTCGTCTACCCTTCCGTTTGCCTGCATCGCCATCTTTGCTAGAGCCTTGGTATGCCCCCTGAGCACCCGCACCGAGCCGCTAGGGTTAGAGTTCACCGGCGACCTGTTCGTCGTTGACGACGATCCCCAGCCGTCGATTCTAGTTCTAATCCAACGACCCACATCACCCCGTACCTCTTCACGCATTATGAGCCTCTGACTGGTGGACCCCCCTGTCAGCTGTGCCCCGCGCCGTGTATTGTCACTGGGCCAGCCCGTTAGCTTTCCCGCGCGACCCATTTAGTTTGAATTAGGATTTTTCTATTTTAGTTTAAACCTAGTTCTGTCCCTTAGTTTGACATTCAATTCAGAGAGATTTACAAATCCAAATGGAGTGATTCCAATTTTGTTAGAAAGCTACTGAAAAGATCTACCAAGCCCGTTGGATTTAATTCAATTAGAGTTAGGGATCTCTCCTAGTAAAAATAACAAGACAGAAGCTTTTGCACATTCAAACATTTTTATAAAATCAACCAAGTTAGCTTTTGAGTTGATTCCAACTCTCAAAAATCACATTTCACCATATCTATTTGAATATGTAATAATATTAAGGTTTACATGCAGTGACTTTGGACTAGTACCAAAATAATGCTATATAGGCATTTCTAGTCACTTTAAATCATTAAATAATGAACTTAAAACAAATTAATTATTAACCAACCCTTAAATCACATTCCCACATGTTAGAATATGTGGTGATGACATGTGTCCACATGATCCCATATTTTAAGTGGTGAATATTAAATACTAATATTTTTCAATGAGTAGAAATTACTTTTCTTAAATAAAAAGAAGGAAACTAGTTAACAAAACCTTGTGATGCTTGTGATGATAATAGATCATCAAGTGTGTGCCTTATAATGCTAATTAGACTAGTTAAGTATTGTTTGGTGATTGTGTACTCCGTATGTATTTATAGACGATAGTACCGACCAAGCTTTCGAGGAGGAGGAGTTCTATCAAGAGGAGGAAGAAAACTTCAACCACTGCACCAACCAAGGCAAGCTACTATTGGCAAGCTAACACTTGCAAGTATAATGCTTAGCATGCTAGAATTAAGCTAGATGATTAAGCAAAGATGCTTTAGGCATGCTTTGGTCATACCACTTTGACTATTACTTACCCCAAGTATTATTTTCAAGCTTTACTTTCTTTACTTTACACAAAGTCCTTTACTTGTTTTGAAGGTAGCATAAAGAGTATAAAACTTGACCAATTTAGATAACCTTAGATGTCATTCTATGGCATGAGATTGATCCCATCTTTCCACCTTACTAAACACTCTTAACTTAGTAGTTTAGAGTAAATAAAAAAAATTTGAGTCACTTTAGATGGGAATACTTGGTGAAAATGAATGATGAAAATCTTGGAATGATGAGTCATTCTATTGAGATGTTTTGACATGTGTTGAGAAACACAAATGGTTTATGATGATGGAAATGTTGAGGCATGATCCTTAGCCCTTTTATAAAACTGATGGTTTGATTCGGATGCTATACCATTCCAAATTTACCGTACAACCACAATACCTGAATTGGGTAAGGCTTAGCCGAAAGTTTATATGCATTAGTATTAGTTCCCTCGCGGGAGAGGTTTGAGCTAAGGCTACCTCTCAATGTTGTCCACCTATGTAGTGCCCAAGATGACAGATGGTCATGGTTGGGAGGCCATGCTCATAAGAGAGGTGCTTATACTAGGGTGTGTAAAGGAAAGGTTATGTTTGATTATCTGCATATTAAGTATGAATGATTCGGGGTTATCCCTAACAGATGTATCGAATCTTGTGGTGAAAGTGTACCACCTCTGCATAGTGTCAAACTATTCGAATAGCCGCGTCCGCAGTTATGGACAGTTGGAATGGCCATATTGTTTCGTTGTCAGATGTTTTCAAAATGACTTATGAAATGAATCATGAATCTTGACTTGACCACAACAGGGTTGTGTTTATGACACTAGCTTCCCAACTGAAGTGATTCTAGAACTTTGTTTTATCTTTCGTTGCTTCTGAACTCAGCTTAGGTTTCAAACTTAACTTTATAGTTAATCTTAGAGATAGCACTTTAACTTAGAACTATACTACTTGTTAATCGTAGTTTGCGAGTACTTAAAGAGTACTCATGGCTTTTGTCCCTGGCTATTCTCATGGCCAGACTATGGAGGAGACTACCAAGATGATGGCCAGCAGGACGGCTATGATAACTAGGACCATCTGCCTTCGTCAGCATTGCATGTACCCCTGAAGATGGACCCCACCGCTACGCTTATCTTTTATTCCGCTGATTGTTGTATTAAGACTGGATCATGAGATCTTTATTTGTGTAAGACCTTATGTATGGTTTGTAATGGATGTTGTACTATGATATCCAATGTGTTATGTCTCGCAAAAATGGTAATCCTGGGATTGCGATGAATGACATAACAGGCATCTGGGATTAAAAATCCGGGTGTTGACAAGTTGGTATCAGAGCCATCCTGACCATAGGAAACCCTAGTTAGAATGGACATCCGAACAAAAACTTAGTTTCAAAACCAAAGTGATTATTTATGAAAAACTATTTCCTCTCTTATCCTTGGGAATTCATTCTTTCTAAAAAATTCATGTTCCTCAAAATTCTTACATTACTACTTAAAATTTGACACACTCGATCAATTCACTAATTTCCTCATCCTTAATTCTTGTAGATGGAGACTCAGTTCAACAAGTTCTACTAGTTGGGAAACAGAGGTCAACTGATCTTCGAGAGGGATCTGGATTCACTGTCGGAGTTATTGGGACGCCCACATCCGGAGTTTCTTGGAGCTCAACTTCCAGGACCCCTAGGAGGAGATTTGTAGTGGCTAGTCACCGCTGATCTTAGAGGAAGCATCGAAGCACCAATGTCCGGGAGAATCTAGTTCTCTGTGAGAGATAACAACTGGCTAGATGGATTAGCCAGGGCAATGCATGAAGCTCTCGCACGTCTATGTGCACTTAGTGTTACCAACTCTAGGGAACCCGTTTTGCTCACTATGCAAGACGTGACTTCATGGGAATGCCGATGGAGATGCCAAGTCACCCAGAGTTGAGGCGTCAAGTGGAGAATCTTGACTTGTTGCTGCACGACAGACAGCAGGAACTAGACAATGCTAGAGAGTTAGCCAACCAGAACCGTGCCATTGCCGACCAGAAGGCCCAGACTTTCGCACTGCTCGTCCAGGATCGCTAGTCTCTTTGTCGCCAGCGTGCAAACAAGGATCGCACCATCGCCCATCTTCGCAAGAAGGTGGCCGACCTTGAGAAGACCGTCAAGGAGCAAGATGCTCAGCTTGCCACAAAGGAAGAAGAAGAGGAGGGTGAAGACATCCAGGGAGACATGGATTCTTACCTCAGCAATGATGATGTCTTTCTGGAGGAGGATGCTGTGGACTTCTACACTAACGATGAGGACTCCGACTTCATCGACGATGAGTAGATGCACTAGAGCACTGTCGTAGCATGAGATGTATCGGTCCCACTGTATCGTAGCTTGCAGAATTGTTCTTCAAACCATTTGTTTTCCTTTCATTGTTGTGGTGTGTGTTTGTATCGTGTGCTTGTTTGCATGAATGAAATGAAGTTAGTTGCAAAACCTGAGTCAAACTCAAAATTTTAGCTTGAAACCAAAACCATGAACCTTAGAACTTTCCCTCTTACCCCTTTATCTACCTCAATCTTCAGATGACTCGTGGAAACCAAGGAGGGAGCAGCTCGTCGCAAGACCCAATGCTGCAGATCTTGCAGAATCTCATCGCAGACAGAGAAGCAAGCATGGCAGAACACCAAGCTAACTTAGCAACATTGCAGCAGATCGCCCAGATAGCTCTCAACAACCAGAACCATGGAAACTAGGATCACCATGGATCCAAACTCAAAAACTTCCAGAACACCAATCCCCCAATCTTCAACCAAGCTGAAAACCAACTAGTTGCTGATGATTGGTTACAGACAATGGAAAACAACTTAGAAGTTGCAGGAGTTGGTGACAACGAGAAAGTTCTCTTCGCCACCCACTATCTGGCAGGAGATGCAAGAGCTTGGTGGACTAGTATCCGTAACATGAACCATGTTCAAGTGATGACATGGGAAGCCTTCAAAACCAAGTTCAGCCGCACCCACGTGCCGCAGGGTCTAGTCACCAGACTAAGAGATGAGTTTCACGACTTGAAGCAAGGCAGAATGACTATGGTGGAATACCGTGACAGATTCCTGTCACTTGCAAGATATGCCCCTGATGAGATCAACACAGAGGTCAAGAAGAATGAGAGATTCCTGAACGGACTGCATGATGAGATGCAGACTGTCCTCGTCAAGATCCGCTTCGAGCATCTTGAAGAGCTAGTCGACTCTGCCATTCAGATGGAAGGGAAGATTAACTAGGCAAATGACAACCGACAACGTCGTATGATGCAGCAATCAGGATCCAACAGTCACCACAAGTACCGTCCCAACCCCTCACCAGGATATGCACCAAGGAACAATCGACCCCCAATGTCACGCTCACGCTACCCCAACTGTAGCGGAGGCAATGTGAAGTCCGGAGGAAACAATCACAACTCGGGCAATGCCAACAATTTCAACCGTGCCCCTCCCAAGAGAAACAACAACAACAACAACACTACACCCAGAACTGGAAGCAATGCTGTGCCCGTGGCAGCAAAGGACAAGTCGCATATCACCTGTTTCGAGTGTGGAGTAAAGGGCCACTATTCCAATGAGTGTCCCAAGAATACTGCTGCCACTGCCAATGTGAATGCCCCATCTCAATAGGAGCGTCGTGTTCAACCAGGGAGAAGATTTTCCCCAGGGAACCCTCACAACCGCAACGGTCGTCTCTTCCACATGAATGCCGAAGAAGCCCAGGAAGCGCCAGATGTAGTGCTGGGTATGTTTTCTGTCAACTCAGTTTTAGCAATGGTATTGTTTGATTCAGGAGCATCGCATTCATTTGTCACCAAAGAATTTGCATGCACTAGTAAGATTCACCCAACCAACCTGAAGCATGTCATGATAGTTCAAATCCCCGTATCAACTACAAAAGCTAGAAAAATTTGCAAAGTTGTGCCTATCAGAATACATGTGATAGATTTTTATGCCAACATAATAGTACTTGGAACCAAAGGATTGGAAGTAGTAGTAGGTATGGACTAGATGTCAAGGCATAAAGGACTGATAGACTGTTCTAAGAAAGCCATCACCATGACCAGTAGCTCTGGAGTAACAGTAGAGCATATGTCTGAAACCTTACCTCGTCAATTCAAGTGCAACAAGAGTCTAGCCCTACCCACCATAGACCAAGTAAGAGTAGTCTGTGAATACCCCGACATATTCCCAGATGAATTGCCAGGTATGCCTCTGGATAGGGATATTGAATTCATTATTGAATTAATCCCCGGAACGGGACCTATTGCCTAGAGACCCTATAGCATGAACCCCTCAGAGTTAGTGGAACTGAAGAAGCAGTTGGATTCCATGTTAGCAACATGCTTGATTCAACCAAGCGCTTCGCCATGGAGATCACCAGTGTTATTCGTCGAGAAGAAAGATGGAGGCAGCCGTCTGTGCACAGATTACAGGAAACTGAATGACGTCACCATCAAGAATAAGTACCCCTTGCCAAAGATAGAGGATCTATTTGATCAATTGATTGGAGCTCAAGTATTCTCAAAGATTGATCTTAGGACTGGTTATCACCAACTTAAGATTCGTGCAACGGATATTCCAAAGACCGCCTTTACTACTCTCTATGGTTTATACGAGTATACGGTTATGTCTTTTGGATTAACCAATGCCCCTGCTTATTTCATGAACCTCATGAATAAGATCTTGATGAATTTCCTAGATAAGTTTGTAGTTGTGTTTATCGATGATATTCTTATCTACTCCAAGTCAGAAGAAGAGCATGAGCAACATCTGAGAATCATCCTAGAAACCCTAAGAGAGCATCAGTTATATGCCAAGTTCAGCAAGTGTGAGTTTTGGCTGAAAGAACTAGGATTCCTAGGACATATTGTGTCTGCCGGAGGAGTTTCTGTTGACCCCGCCAAGATCAGAGATGTCGAAGCATGGGAAGCCCCAACCACTCAAACCCAAGTCCGTGCATTTCTCGGATTAGCGGGATACTACCGCCAGTTCATAGAAGGATTCTTGAGCATCGCCAGACCCATGACCCAATTATTGAAGAAGGACAAGAAATTTGAATGGACTGACATGTGTGAAGCCAGTTTCCAAGAGCTGAAGAAGTGATTGATATCTTCCCCAATATTGATCATGCCAGATATCAAGAAGCCGTTTGATGTATATTGTGATGCATCCAAGATTGGTCTCGGTTGTGTATTGATGCAAGAAGGCAAAGTCATCGCCTATCTGTCTCGACAACTGAAGCAGCATGAGAAGAACTGTCCAACCCATGATCTTGAATTAGCAGCCGTGGTTTTGGCATTGAAGACATGGCGTCATTATCTTATGGGTAATCGCTGTGAGATTTACTCAGATCATAAGAGCTTGAAATATATTTTCACTCAGAAGGAGCTGAATATGAGGCAGAGGAGATGGATAGAGTTAATCAAGGATTACGACCTTGACATTCACTATCACCCCGGTAAAGCCAATGTGGTAGCGGATGCTCTTAGCAGATTGCCGTGTAGGCTTAACACTATGATCAAGGAGAAGCAACCAAGTTTGTATGAGGAGTTGGAGCAGTTCATAACTGAATTAGTTAGCAAAGGATTCTTAGCTAGTATTGAACTTCAACCCACTTTGATTAGCCAGATCAAGAAAGCCCAGAAGAGAAATGAAAGTATCGACGGAATCAAACGTCGTATTGGTACATGAAAGGTACCTGGATTCACTAAAGACGAAGAAGGCATTCTGTGGTACAAAGGACGTATCTGTGTGCCAGCAGATTCAGAGCTGAAGCAAGTTATCATGAAGGAAGCTCATGATACTCTTTATTCTATCCACCCTGGAGGAACGGAGATGTATCAAGACCTGAAAGAGCAATTCTGGTGGCACAAGATGAAAAGAGAAATTGGAAGCTACATAGCCAAATGTGACATCTGTCAAATAGTCAAAGCAGAGCATCAGCGACCCGCAGGACTGTTGCAACCATTGCAGATTCCAGAATGGAAATGGGATTCCGTCGGAATGGACATTATCACCGGTTTGCCTACTTCTAGTAGGGGAAAAGACTCAATCTGGATCATAGTTGATAGACTGTCCAAGGTAGCTCACTTCATACCTGTCAAGACTACCTACCAGAGTGCGAAGCTGGCAGACTTGTACATTGCTAGGATTGTTAGTCTGCATGGAACCCCCAAGAACATAGTATCAGATCGAGGAACCCAATTTACCTCGAGATTTTGGCAGAAAGTTTAAGAAGGATTAGGAACCAAGTTGAATTTCAGCACCGCTTATCACCCGCAAACCGATGGACAGACTGAGAGAGTCAACCAAATCTTAGAGGATATGCTTAGAGCTTGTGTGTTGGAATACGGATCAAAATGGGAAGACTGCCTGCCTTTCGCAGAATTCTCATATAACAATAGTTATCAAGCTAGTTTGCAGATGGCACCATTTGAGTTCCTATACGGAAGGAAGTGTCGTACCCCTTTGAATTGGTCGCAAGTAGGAGAGAGTCAGATCTTTGGACCCGACATTCTCCGAGAAGCCGAAGAGAAAGTTCACAAAGTCCGTGAGCACCTCAAGACTGCCCATTCCAGACAAAAGAGTTATGCTGACAACAGAAGGAGAGACCTGACTTTCAATGTCAGAGATTTTGTATATCTCAAGGTTTCACCGTTGAAGGGAACGCAACGCTTTAGTCTGAAAGGAAAGTTAGCCCCCAGATATATCAGACCCTTCAAGATTCTGAACCATCGAGGAGAAGTATCGTATCAACTGGAACTACCTGAAGAGATGTCAGCCATCCATAATGTGTTCCATATCTCGTTACTTCGCAAATGCCTGGAAGTGTCAGAGAAGACTGAAGTTTTCAAGAACATCGATCATAGAGCTGTGGAGATCAACAATGACCTGACATATCGTGAGGCAGAGGAGAGTTGCTAGATCTCTTTAGTTCCTAGTTTTCTTTGTAAATCTCGGGATGAGATTTTGTTTAAGGGGGGAAGGTTTGTAACATCCCAAAACTTTAATCCAAGGTTATTAAGATCCAAATCATCAAAATTAGGGTTAACAAAAACTTTTCCAACTCAAATTACTAAAGCATTCATATGTGTGTGCATTTAAATTAGGAGTTGAGTTGAATTGCCATGATTAAGTGATCCATTGCTTGTAAAATTATTCTTAGGTGAAATAAACATCATCTAGATCATTCCCAAACAAATCCCAAAGAAAAACAAATCAAAATGAATAATAGAAGTGAATGGTCATTTGTGCCATTTTAATCAACATGCCTACTTTGGCTATTCCTAGTACTCAAAACCTAACAGAAACAAATGTGGATCTTTGCACCCCTTGCTAGTACACATAATTTTGTACCAAGGCCCACTTTGTGATCTGCCAAAAACATTCAAACACTAATTTTAAATGGCAATTGAAAATTGAATCTATTTCATATGGGAAGCTCCCACTATTTCAAAAACCACTCAAACAAGCTCAATTTTCAAAACCCAAGCACCCACAGAGTCTCAACCTTAATACTAGCTCACCCACCAAAAATCTTTTCAAAATTAAAAAGTATTTTTCTTGCGGCCATTTTTACAAACACTTGGCAGGCAGAGTTTACACCTAGTAATTAGCTCACTGTTTTGTACAGTGTTTTGCACCCAATTTTCCTCAAAACACTCGCTCTGTCCCCAAGTGATCTAACCAGGCCAATTGCACCCCATCCCCTACCCACTAGTGGCAATGCCATGCCATGCCGAGCACCATGCTTGCCGGCCGACCATGCCATCGCCGCAACAGACCACCCCTCTCCATCTCACCATGTCTACGAGCTAGCTCACACCTCACTTCCTTGAGCCAGGCCAAGCCATGGACCACCGAGGAACCGCCGCGCCTAGTGTGTTTACACCATGCAGAGCACGCGCCAGAGCGCCGCGCCCGACACGCATGCACATGCCGCCCCTCGACCGCAGCCCACATCCACCGCTCCGCTACGACCCCAGGAACACCACAGACATTCCCGTTCGCCGCCCAATGCACCACAGCCACCGCTCGCCGTGGAGACCGCCGCCTCTTCCGCTCATAGCGCCAGCACCGCCCAACCGCATACCACCGCCCCTAGGCCCGCATTTACCCTATAACACACCGCCAGGAGACCAGCCACCACCCCCTACCTCAAGCCACGCCGCTAGCACGCTGTGCAGCTCTCGCCAGAGCCGCCTGCCCATCACTCTCGGTCACACCGTCGAGCTATAAATAGAGTCCACCCCCAGCCCCATTTGGCACACCACTCACCTCCCCTCACCTCACTGACCCTTCCCCACCTCTAGCTGGAGTAGCGCGAGCACTTGTTAGCCGGAATTTCGCCGGAGTAGCCCGCAATAGAGGAGGAGAGGGCGACGTCGATTGCAACCACCCTCGGAGCTACCTCGACCACCCCTGAGCTTGCTATCATCTACCAGTCTGTTTGCCTGCCTCGCCATCATTGTTGGAGCCCTGGTACGCCCCCTGAGCACCCCCACCGAGCCGCTAGGGTTAGAGTTCGTCGGCGACCTGTTCGTCGTCGACGACGATCCCCAGCCGTCGATCCTAGTTCTAATCCAACGACCCACATCACCCCGTACCGCTTCACGCGTTATGAGCCTCTGACCGGTGGACCCCCCTGTCAGCTGTGCCCCGTGCCGCGTAGTGTCACTGGGCCGGCCCGTTAGCTTTCCCGCGCGACCCATTTAGTTTGAATTAGGATTTTTCTATTTTAGTTTAAACCTAGTTCTGTATCTTAGTTTGAAATTCAATTCAGAGAGATTTCCAAATCCAAATGGAGTGATTCCAATTTTGTTAGAAAGCTACTGAAAAGATATACCGATGCCCGTTGGATTTAATTCAATTAGAGTTAGAGATCTCTCCTAGTAAAAATAACAAGACAGAAGCTTTTGCACATTCAAACATTTTTATAAAATCAACCAAGTTAGCTTTTGAGTTGATTCCAACTATCAAAAATCACATTTCACCATACCTATCTGAATATGTAATAATATTAAGGTTTACATGCAGTGACTTTGGACTAGTACCAAAATAATGCTATATAGGCATTTCTAGTCACTTTAAATCATTAAATAATGAACTTAAACCAAAGTAATTCTGACCCAACCCTTAAATAACATTCCCACATGTTAGAATATGTGGTGATGATATGTGTCCACATGATCCCATATTTTAAGTGGTGAATATTAAATATTAATATTTTTCAATGAGTAGAAATTACTTTTCTTAAATAAAAAGAATGAAACTTGTTAATAAAACCTTGTGATGCTTGTGATGATAATAGATCATCAAGTGTGTGCCTTAGAATGCTAATTAGACTAGTTAAGTATTGTTTGGTGATTGTGTACTCCGTATGTATTTATAGACGATAGTACCGACCAAACTTTCGAGGAGGAGGAGTTCTATCAAGGGGAGGAAGAAAACATCAACCACTGCACCAACCAAGGCAAGCTACTATTGGCAAGCTAACACTTGCAAGTATAATGCTTAGCAAGCTAGAATTAAGCTAGATGATTGAGCAAAGATGCTTTAGGCATGTTTTGGTCATACCACTTTGACTATTACTTACCCCAAGTATTATTTTCAAGCTTTACTTCCTTTACTTTACACAAAGTCCTTTACTTGTTTTGAAGGTAGCATAAAGAGTATAAAACCTGACCTATTTAGATAACCTTAGATGTCATTCTATGGCATGAGATTGATCCCATCTTTCCACCTTAGTGAACACTCTTAAATTAGTAGTTTAGAGTAAATAAAAAAACCTGAGTTACTTTAGATGGGAATACTTGGTGAAAATGAATTATGAAAACCTTGGAATGATGAGTCATTCTATTGAGATGTTTTGACATGTGTTGAGAAACCCAAATGGTTTATGATGATGAAAATGTTGAGGCATGAGCCTTAGACCTTTTATAAAACTGATGGTTGGATTCGGATGCGATACCATTCCAAATTTACCGTACAACCACAATACTTGAATTGGGTAAGGCTTAGCCGGAAGTTTATATGCATTAGTATTTGTTTCCTCGCGGGAGAGGTTTGAGCTGAGGCTACCTCTCAATGTTGTCCACCTATGTAGTGCCCAAGATGACAGATGGTCATGGTTGGGAGGCCATGCTCATAGGAGAGGTGCTTATACTAGGGTGTGTAAAGGAAAGGTTATGTTTGATTATCTGCATACTAAGTATGATGATCCAGGGTTATCCCTGATAGATGTATTGAACCTTGTGGTGAAAGTGTACCACCTCTGCACAGTGTCAAACTATTCGAATAGCCGTGTCCGCGGTTATGGACAGTTGGAATGGCCATACTATTTCGTTGTCAGATGTTTTCAAAATAACTTATGAAATGAGTGTTGAATCTCGACTTGACCACAACAGGGTTGTGTTTATGACACTAGCTTCCCAACTTAAGTGATTCTAGAACTTTATTTTATCTTTCTTTGCTTCTGAAATCAGCTTAGATTTCAAACTTAACTTTATAGTTAAACTTAGAGATAGCACTTTAACTTAGAACTATACTACTTGTTAGTGGTAGTTTGCGAGTACTTAAAGAGTACTTATGGCTTTTGTCCCTGGCTATTCTCATGGCCAGACTATGGAGGAGACTACCAAGATGATGGCCAGCAGGACGGCTATGATAACTAGGACTATCTGCCTTCGTTAGCATTGCCTGTGCCCCTGAAGATGGACCCCACCGCTACGCTGATCTTTTATTCCGCTGCTTGTTCTATTAAGACTAGATCATGAGATCTTTATTTGTGTAAGACCTTATGTATGGTTTGTAATGGATGATGTACTGTGATATCAATCTGTTATGTCTCGCAAAAATGGTAATCTTGGGATTGCATGCATGACATAACAGGCATCTGGGATTAAAAATCCGGGTGTTGACATGACTCCTATGAGATTTGATTGGGCATTACAACATTATACATAGACCGTAATCCAACTGCATCTATGACTAATAATCCACCTTCAGGTTATCATCCGAACCCCCTCTAGTATTAAGTTGCAAGCAACAGATAATTGCATTAAGAATTGCGTGTAAAGTAAACAATACGATTGTTCTATGAACAAAGGATTGTTGTTTTCTCCCTAGTAGCAACATCACATCAAGTACATTAGAGATTTCAGTCACTTCGCCAGATTACTAGAGGCATGAACCCACTATCGAGCATAAATACTCCCTCTTGGAGTTGCTAGCATCTACTCGGCCAAGATAGCTACTAATAATTGAGAGCATGCAAGATCACAAATAATAAAGACATGATAGAATCAATAATCAATCTGAAATAGCATCTCAATATTCATCGGTTCCCCGCAAACACAACATGTATGATTATAATTAGACGATCTTGATCATGAATGGAGCTCACAAGATCTAAACATGGTAGCACAAAGGAGAAGAACCAACCATCTAGCTACTACATGGACCCATAGTCCACGGATGAACTACTCACACATCACACTAGAGGCAGCCATGGTGATGAAGAAGGCCTCCAGGGTGAATTCTCCCCTCCGACAGGGTGCCGAGAAGAGCTTTAGATCCCTCCCGATCTAGGGATGGAGATGGCAGCAGTTATAGACTCTTTCATGGAATTTTTATCGAGTACTTAGGGTTTCTGTATCGGAGGCGATATATAGGCGAAAGGGGAGGCCGAGGGGGTTCCCTAGGCGTCCACACCACCCCCTGGCGTGGGCCAGGCCTAGCCGTGCGGCCAGGTGGTGTGGCCGGCCTCTGGCCCCTCTCCGTCTCGTCTTTTGGCTCCGTGTCCCCCTCGGTGAAATATTGACTTTGTCTTTTGTCCCGTCCAATTCCGAGAATATTCATTTTCTGACTTTCCTAGAACCAAAAACAGCAGAATACAGGCAGCTGGCACCGTGGCATCTTGTTAATAGGTTAGTCCAAGAAAGTGTAAAAAAATACTCCAAAGTGTGGACAAAACATAAGAAAGTATATATAAAACAAGCATGGAACATCAAAAATTATAGTTACGTTAGCATCGTATCACACATCATGGAATGGTGTGGTCAAGAAGCCAATTCAATGGAATTTGCAAGGTAGACTATGTGACAAGTAATGCAGAGAGTTTCACTGCAAAGGTCAATTCATTAAAAGGGCTTATGCTGTGGCAAATATTTGATAAGATTAGGCAGATGATCATGATAAAGGTTGATTTTTGTCAAACAATTGCATCAACAGTATATGCTGGCCATCTCATCCTTCCATCTTTGATTAAGGCATTGCATTCCAGGGCAAAACAATTGAAGATGAAATGCACTAGAAAAGGAATGGAGGCTGAGGTAACATACAATGACAGTAAAGATAGGCAATGGAGGTATCAAGTGAGTTTCGATGATAGGACATTCCATTGCAGGCAATGGCAGCTCCATGGGAAACCCTACATACATGCATTGTTTTTCATGGGTGTTCTAGGAGGTGAAGAGGGTGAAGTTGATCAGTACATGTCGGATTATTTCTCTGTTGACAAATTTAGGGTAGCATATGCTCAGAATGTTCCAGCCTTGTTGGGAAAAGACCAATGGATGGAAGTGAATCCAGGCTTCAAGCTATACCCTCCAGTTTTTATTAGACCAGCAGGTAGGCCAAGGAAGAATAGGATGAGAGCTAGTGCAGAGGGTGGTTCACCACCTCGATGACGTAAGTGCAAACATTGTGGGATCCTAGGGCACAT
This sequence comes from Avena sativa, assembly GCA_916181665.1. NCBI lineage: Eukaryota > Viridiplantae > Streptophyta > Magnoliopsida > Poales > Poaceae > Avena > Avena sativa. The sequence continues at coordinate 277,328,868 of OV702292.1, forward strand.
TCCTAGGCTTTGTAAAAATGCAGTGGAACCAGCTTATAGAATGGATGATCAGGCGGGAGTAGCAAATGCAGATGAGGATGAAGTATCTGAATGAGAGGAGAATGAAGCAATGGATACATTGCAGATTGAACAAACGGATAGAGAGGAGATTGAACCAGATGCAAGGGAGATTGAACCAAATGAAGGGGAGATGGCACCAAATGCATGGGAGATTGAAGCAATTTATTCATTAGAAGTAGAGTTCAAAAGTAAAGGAATTACACAAGAGGATATTGAAGAAATGATGCCAATGCATTTTGAACCGTATGAACCAATGAATCGAAACGTGGTTGAACCAATTGTACGACAGACTAAAGCACTTGATTCATTTGATGCAGAGAAAAAGAACAAAGGGAACAAATGGAAGAAGCTGATGGTGGACTCTGAGAATATTGTAGCTAGGATCACTCGGAGAAAGGTGGTGAACTCCGAGAATATTCTAGCAAAAAACACTAAGAGCAAGAAAAAAATGAATTTGAATTTGTACGATGAATTTGAACTATTGTCAACGTTTGTACTGAATTTGAACTACTGTCAATGTTTGTGATGCTTCCAAGTTTGTGTGTTGGATAACCCCATAATGTATGTGATGCTTCCAAGGTACCGTTGTGACCAAAGGCACCACTCCCTTGTTTAGCAAGACGGAGCGGCTTCCCCACGCTGACAACCACTACGCCGGAGCGTGCACAACATCGCTGGCAAACACGGTACAGTCGCCGCAAAGTCCCATCTGCTTCATGGACTCCTTGATCTCCGGCACCAGAGAGATCGGTAAAAGACGCCCCCCCCCCCCCCCGTTCGACCACACCAACGTGAAGCGTAAACTCATCTCCTCCTCATACGAATGTTGTTGCACACTTTATGCTAACTTTCGTTATGCACCTTATTACCATCAAAAGTACTTCGTCGTTTGTTGTAGTGTACTGCATCTTGCTCATATACTCGATCGTTACTAAACTTTGCTAGAGCCTTCATTACCATTGTTATGAATCTCTTCTAACATCTGTGGAATATCTCCTAAAATGATTCTAGTTGGGGTGTACAGGTTTATAGATATCACAGCTGGTATACGTCAACTCTAGATGACGTCCTAAGCCGAATTAGTATGTCATGGCTCCTTGTTTAGAGTATAACTAGGCATGCCCTGCTAGTTATGTTATCAGTATTATGGTCAAGCCTACAGGTTAGTCGATTGTCTTGGAACTTCATGTGTTTTCTTCTCACTCAGGATTATGTATGATTAGAGTACTCATAGCGGAAGTACTGTACTAGAGTTGTGATGGGGAATCATTGCTTTTCAAGCCGTCAACCTCTGCAAGAACTCCTAATAATTTCTTCTTTTTTCACACGATTGCATGATAAATCTGAAAAGCTATTTGCTTCCAATGCAGGAAACAGAGTCAGAACAAGGTCTCAGACTCTACTTAATCTAGTTGAAAATGACAACCACGCCAAAAAAGACAATAATACAAAACATCAGCATAAAAAGTTTCGTCGTAATCCCGCACCAGTTGGTCCAGTTGCACTGGCGGCTGCAAATAGAAAAATACACATCCCATAGCCGCCAGTAGTCCATCCGGTTACCCAGGAAGAATTGGCAGCAGAACCAGTTTAAACAATAGCTTCTCATCAACAAATTGGTTATGATCTCCCAACGACCTTTAGTACTGACAGAGACATAATACTCCCTTCCAAATGAGCTTAACATCAAATTTGTTATATTTGTTCAGAGACTAGTAGTAGCATGCCCTTTTATATGTAATATGTATACATTGATATTTTGATGTAAATTCTTTTAGTTGCACTACGACGAAGATTAACAAGAGGGCCGACAATGGGAAAAAATCTTGAGCAGATGCTTGAAATAACTAAATCAAGACGTCCGATCACATCTATAGCAGGATTCAGAAGGCCACTAGATCCACATGAATCTGCTTGCATCGATCACAGGCGTTTTTGAGAGAAATGATATTCCCATCTTGCCCTCATGGAAACACCACTGAAATACCCCTGAGCATTTTGAAGGTTTACTATAGAAGTTACATGTAAGTCCTCTGTCTCTTGGACATACTCCATTGCTCTATCCCTTGTCTTCTTATCTTGTCGTTTGTTATATATGCTCTTCATTGTTGTCTACAGAGATTTTTCATGTTCGATGAGAATAGCGAGGAAGTAAAGGTTGTTCTCAAAAGCATATTCTCTGCATGTTTGCGCCAACAGCGCCACAGGCTAAAGAAGCAACACTTCTCTGGCAAGTGTTTTAAGGATGTTACAAGAACGTCTCATGTGGATCACATGACTAACGATTAGTGGGGTGATCTTCTCCACCACTGACTTGATCAAAAGAATGAGGTATGCTTTGAAAAGAATGAGACTAGATCGCATTGTCAAATCGTATTTATGCATGTGTTTTACAAGTCTCATTTTGTAGGCCATCGCTCAAAGGAACTGTTCCATCTGTAATAAAGTATGAGTACTAATTCACACCGGATCCCGCAGCATAATTGGGCACCTCTACCAATTGGTAAGGACCTGTTGTTCTGTACTATATATTTTAAATAAGTATGTAATTAATGTTGTGGAATATGTATGCATCTTATCTTTCAACCTCTGTTTCCACCATGTGTTGCAATTTATTTTCGCCCGTCCAAATTCAGACGAAGTCTAATGGGGATCCAAAAAACAGTTGACTATGCTGGAGAAATTTGAGGGATGCCAGACGGATAGATATGGTGTCATTGTAAAGAAAGTTGTTGTAAGTCTTCTCTGCATTTTGTGATGTTGCACTTGCAGTGATTTGTACGTATAAGTTTGATAGGCAACCTTGCTTGGACTACTTCTCAGTTTTGTTTTCATTTTCGTTCATAATTTGCAACTAAAGTCAGTTTCAGTTATGAATTGTACAAACAGTTGGCATATCATGCACCTCATAGTGTTTACACAGAAAGCCACATTTATAGTCTTGTTAGTAAATGACATCAACAAAAGATACACGACAAAAAGATCTTTTTACTACAGTGTATAAGATGCGTTATCAGCACTGCCAATTATAGCAGTTCATGCACATGTTAAACCTATCTGCATGTTTCTCTATAGTAACTTCACTTCTCTTACACATGTCTATCTCATGAAAACTTTCCAGGCTGAATCAAAAGAGGAGCTCGCAAATCCTGGGAAAGACTGTTCAGAAAAAACTCCAAAAGAATGTGTGGATTTATTTTCCAAGGTACTACAATGCGGTGCTATAGCCAAGAATATGTTGCTGTGTAATGTTGGGTTCCCAGCGAGCTCGTCAAATTCCAAGTTCAAGTTCAAGTCCAACTCCAAGGCCATTTCTTTGCATATTCAAGTTCTAGAGGAACAACTCCAAGCTGACCAATCGTTATCATCTGCCCTAAGTGTATACAATGAACGTTTGATCGCAAAGTTAGAAGAAATTCTAATTTGGCTGGAGCACTCGATAGAAAATAAGGAGAAAGTCATGAATATGCTCAGTATTTGTGGTTGAGAACTAACAACTGAGGTCAGTCCCTTTATCGTGAAATGGAACCTGAAGCTGAAAGTATTTGTTTGTGCACTAGTCTGCACTTGTTATGAACTTGGGTTGTTTCCTTGTTGCGACATGTCTTTAATTTGTATGGTGGATGCACTAATATGTACTAGTGTGATACAGTACATTATGTTACAAGTGCTGCTGTCCTCGATCATTGATCATGAGGTTTAGGTTCTCAAAACAATGCCTTAGCCCTTTGTTGCAGACCATATTCATACGTGGCATGTGATAAATGGAAATACATTTTTGAATCGGAGCTCAACATTTTCTTTCACGTCTAAATGGACTGATGAATAGATGGAGTATGACCCGCAAAAAAAAGACCTTATACAATTTTTCTGTTCTATTACTTGGAGTAGTTACATTCAAAACCGTACTAGAGCCGCAAATCCTCCCGCTGTCCCCCGTAATATTTTTGAATCCAAGATCAAGGTATCCAATTTTCTACCCCTCCGTCTAGAAAAAGGCTACTGAGCAAGGTCCTGGATGATCAATTGATGTGACCAGGCCTTGGATTCGTGAACATAGGGAAGTACGGTCTACTAGCAGTTATTACTTGGACTGTCACCAAATTCAAATTCTGAATCGAGAGGCAAAAGCTCCCGCCTACACGAAATATTTGGGCCCCATGTTTAATCTTTCATATACTGCGAAATTCCGTTTGACCTATCGTACTGATGACCAATGGCGATTGTGAAATTACTGGTTGGGTGGTGGGGTTCGCTCGTAAATTTTGTTACTAGGACTATAGCCAAATTCAAAATCATAATCGAGGGTAAAAACCTATAACCCAAACAATTTCGTAGATGGAGTCAACATTATTTTTTCTATGGGAATACTTTTTTATTTATAAAAATAGGGAGTAGCATTTTTTTCAAATTATTACTTGTACTCTAGCCAAATTCACAATCTCAGTTCAGCGGTAAAATTTACCAATGTTCTGCGCAATTATGTAATGGATGGTCAGTTGATGTGACTCTCGGCATTCAATTCCTGACTAGATAGCATACTGGTCTACAACTAACTTTTTCTATTATTACTTTGTCGTTAGCTAAATTCAAAATCGTAAAATCGAGTGGAAAAATCCCAACCGACTCATATGCATTTCGCTCCCCTCTGTTTCAAACATTTTCAACCAAAATCTCCCACCGATGGAGTACCATTTTTCTAGTATTACATGGATACTTGCCAAATTCAAAATCTCAATCGAGCGGCAAAATCACACACCAACCTTGAAGCATTTCCCGCCCCACCGTTTCAAAAACTCTGAACAAAATCTCTGACCGGGGAGTACCATTTTTCTATTATTATTATTTGTCCTGTAGCCATATTCAAAATCTCTATCGAGCGGCAAAACACACACCTACCTTGACAATTTCCCGCCCCACCATTTCAAAAACTTTGAGGCAAAATATCCCATCATGGAGTACCATTTTTCTATTACAGTATTATTATTTGTCCGGTAGCCAAATTCAAAATCTCAATCGGGCGGCAAATTCACACACTGACCTTGAAGCATTTCCCGCCCCGCCGTTTCTAAAACTTTGAGGCAAAATCTCCCACCATGGAGAATCATTTTTCTATTATTATTATTTGTCCGGTAGCAAAATTCAAAATCTCGGTCGAGCGGCAAAATCACAGACCGACCTTGAAGCATTTCCCGCCCCAACGTTTCAAAAACTTTGAGGGAAAATCTCCCACCGGGGATTACCATTTTTTATTATTATCCCAATTCAAAATCTCAATCGAGCGGCAAAACTAGAGACCGACTTTGAAGTATTTCACGCCCCTCTGTTTAAAAAACTTTTAACATTAAATTCCCTTTCTACCCAATGTTTCGATGCCCTATGGCACGCTAAAGTTGGTAGCTTGGGGGCACGATTGTAATTATTTTTCAGTTCACCTCCATAGTCCTGATTCGCACAGTTTTTCTAGCTGGCCCTCCCAAAATCCCAGGCTTCTCTCCCACGCCCTCACCTCCATGATCACCGCGCGCACCGCCCAGCGGAAATTCCATGGCTGCCAAAGCCGCTTCATCGATACCCACCCCATCAAATCTAGTTCATTGGGTCTCTCTGCCACTCCACCAGAGCTGTGGTCTCACGGACCGCGCCTATGGCATCGTCGACCGCCCACGATCTGCTTCCCCACCGCCGAAAGCTACCCAACCGCACCGGAGGAGCTTCACCGCCAACAGTCACTGCAACCGCAGCGCCCTCGATGACCTGGACATCACTTGCACGGTACCGATGATGCTTAGACGCCTCTCTGACCAAGGTAACCAAATCTCCAACCCTTTTTTGTTTTGTCAGCGGTATAGCAAGTTCAAGCCTGTCAGAGTGAACTGCATTTTTGTAATCGTGCTAGTACATGCAAGTCACTAGGCACGCCTGTTCTTCGTGCTAGTATATACAATGTCATTAGACATGTTGGTTTGCATTCGCTGCTCTACAAATTTCAAGTCATGCACATGTCTGTTATATTGTCATGCACAGGTTCTTATCTTAGCTACTCCATACACCAGTAATTGCCTGCTATTTTGTAGTTCTTGCAAAATGTAATGTCAGTGGCAAATATTAGTGTGGATTCCCTGCTCCACAACTGACTCTATCTGGTTATTCCTGAGCTAAGTTCCTGCTATTATTTCCTCCCTGGCATTATTCTGCTATCATATAGTACCCATTCAAACTCTTCGTACTAGTTCGATTATAATTTTGTTGTTGCCATCTGGTTCTTCAAAAGCTGCAACACTAACTATTTTCTTTTTCTTTGTGTAGAGCTCAAAAGGGCAACACTGAACATGTTGGTTTGCATAGCATACAGGTCCACCAGCGATGCCATTATATATTTTCTGTATCTGGTGCTGGTTCGTCCTAATCAACGGCATAATTATTCTTTACTATATAGTTCATTCGTGTTTTCCATTCCTACTCAAAAGTTCTGGTATGCTGTGGTTATAATTTCTACGTGGTTCATGCTTAGCTACGACAGTAACTACATGCCATTGTGTAGCTCACCGCAAATTCCGAGTCACCCAAAGACTCTTGGATTCTAAGAGATACCACTGTTTCCATATATATTTGCTGGAATGACCTGGCTAGTTTATACTGAAATTCTAAGAAACACTTTGTTTGATTGCTCATTTCATTGTTGGCATACTTGTCTAATGTTTGTTTGTCCTGTTCTACAGGTTCACAAGCCACACCATTATATCTCGTATCTGGTTCTGGTTCGTCCTAGGCAACGACATAACTATCCTCTACTATATAGTTAATTCATGGTTTGCATTCCTGATCTAGATGTTCGTATTATGCAATTATAATTCCTATCTGGTTCATTCTTAGCTGTGAGTAGTTTGTTTTGCTGTATTTACTTGTTATTAGTTAGTTTCAGACTGCAATTATTTCTATTACCACCAAAGAGGGGACTGCAAGATCACGTCTCAAGGTGGTTTTCCAATGTAGTTGTCACACTCAAAGGAGATGTTGTTGATGAATTGAGAAAGCAAATTGACGACTCTACTATCAAATTGATTGGCAACTGAAATGCTAAATTTTCTTTCCCTTTTGTTCATATTATGTTATATTTTTAAGAAGTTTGCAGCTGATGTAATATCTAGATAACTCGCATAGGCCATGTAGGCATTTAGTTGACGCCGTCCACGAATGGCGGTACCATAACTACGCCAGCCAGGTCAATCAGGTAACTATATAGGGTTTTTGTTATTTGCCTTTCTTTTATTGCGCCTTCCATGAACAGTAAAAGATGATCGCTAATTATACTCCTTTTATGATATTTGCATGGCCTTCAGAATTACCGAAACAGTAACGGCAACTAGGTAGAATAGTAATAGGACAAAACAGTAATAGACCAAAATAGTAACAGACCAAAACAGTAACAGGCCAAAACAGTAACAGACCAAAACAGTAACATGCCTAAACAGTAACAGGCCTAAACAATACCAGGCCTAAACAGTAGCAGGCCAGAACAGTAGCGGACCAGAATAGTAACATGCCAGGACAGTAATAGGCCAAAACACCAGCACACCGGAACAGTAGCAACCCAGCACAATAATAGGCCAGAAAAGTAACAAACCAGAAAAGAAAACATGCCAAAACAGTAGAAGGCCTGAACAATAGCAGGCTAGAATAGCAGCAGTAAGCACAGTAACGGGCATGAATAGTAAAGGGCCACAACAGTAACGGACATGAACAGTAGACGGCCAAAATAATAACGAGCCAAAATAGTAAAAGGTCAGAACAGTATAGGGCCTACTTGTCACAGACTGTTAATGGTCCGCATAGTGTTCGAAAACTATGGGCTTTTGTAGGCCAAAACAGTAACAGGCCTGACATTCGCGGGCTGCTGCTTTCCACATCTTTGGACCCATTTCAAACAGTGTCGGACAAAATAGTAAAGGACCGTAATCTTATTGGGCTCTCTTGATGGGTCGGCCCACTTAATTGTGAGCAGGCCTTGGCTGGGCCTGGCTTCTACCACGGTTTATGTGGCCGTTAACGATGATAACTGGTTGTTAACGGTGTTTACCACGTGACATTTTGCATGACGTCAGTAGTCAACACGGCTGGTGAACAGATCTACGACGGAATAAGTTTTCGTGGTTGAAGGGTGTGATCCGCCTCAGTCAGGAAAAAAACCGTGGTAGATTCTTTTGTGACGAGGCTTTTATAGTGATGGGAATCCGTCGTAGAAGAATTTTTAGCCACGAAAAATGAGCCTTCAACCACGAAAACCATCTGTTGTAAAAGCCAACTTTTCTTGTAGTGCATGGTAGGACAATATTGTGAAGCTATTTTTCCAAAACTTATCTAATCCCATGATTATAGTTTTCATGGCATGTGGTGCACAAGACATGATAGGACATCATGAGTAAAACTTTTGTTTTTTGTTTTTCGTTTATTCAATGTGATCAATGTTCAAAACAGGTTCAAAATTGCCTTCCCTCCTGATGTTTGGCTGATCTTTTGAATAACATTCCCTCCCGATGTTTGGGAAGCAAGTGAAAATTTTGAAAACCGGAAAAGTTTGAATTTTTGTGCTGCCAAGGACCAAAGTGGGTTCCTTCCGATGTACTCCTCGTCCCTACTCCACACCAACATGCGGCGGTTGAACACGCCAGAGACACAGAGCCGCCATACCAAGGCACACGTGCACAACGCCATGTTGTGGACGAGGGGAGAGAGATCAGCCGGACCGGTGCGTGAGGGAAAGGGAGGAGAGATGGAGCATAGGGAAGGAGAGAGAAAACACATGATTTGTTTGCATGCATAGGTCCTGAAATTTACTACTAGTAGAGTGTAGACTGTAAGGCCGTAGGAGTACCTCGTGTCAGAAACCCATCATAACTTTGCTCTGACATGGAACCACCTTCAACTTCTCTTTGTTGCTGCCCTCTTCCCCTGCCAACGTTTTATTCTCTCAGCATTTATAGCGCGTGGACAGGGGTGACCATATGTCTAAGCAAAGAAATATACTACTTCTGCATTGTGTAAAGTGTAAGTTGCACGTTCCTTGCACGTGAGACTCAGATAGTAGTGATACGTTGGAAATGTATCTATAATTTTTGATGTTGCATGCTTGTTTTATATCTACTTTCTTATGTTTTGTCCACACTTTGGAGTACTTTTACACATTTTCTGGAACTAACCTATTAACAAGATGCCACAGTGCCAGTTGCCTGTTTTCTTCTGTTTTTGGTTCCAAAAAAGCCAGAAAATGAATATTCTCGGAATTGGACCGGACAAAAGCCAAAGTCGATATTTTATCGGAAGACTCACGGAGCCAGAAGACGAGACGGAGAGGGTCCAGGGGCTGGCCACACCATGTGGTGGCGCGGGTCCCCCTGGCTGCGCCACCAGGTGGTGTGGGCCCCTAGTCCACCCTCTGACATCGCCCCTTTGCCTATAAGAAGCCTCCTGATGACCCACAAGTATAGGGGGTGTATAGCAGTATTTTCGAGGGAATTGAAACCCAATTTATTGATTCGACACAAGGGGAGACAAAGAATATTTATAAGCCTTAACAACTGAGTTGTCAATTGAGTTGCACCTGGAAACAATCTTGCTCACATAGGTTTATAAGTAGCAACAGTTTTGTAGTAGCAATAGCAAAGTAATAGCAGTAGTAAAAGTAAAGACAGCAGTAACAATTGCAGTAAACAGTAGGATTAAAGCGCGGTAGGCATATGGATGGATGGACAGGCGTTGCATGGACAAGAAAATTCATATAGCAATCAAGATATAGGGCATTTGTGGATAAATAAGATAAAGCATCCAAGTACTAGATAATCATAGGCATGTGTTCCATATATAGTCATACGTGCTCGCAATGAGAACTTGCACAACATCTTTTGTCCTGCCAGCCCGTTCGCAGTGGGGCCTCAAGGGAAATACTGGCAGTTAAGGTGCTCCTTTTAATAGAGCAGCGGAGCAAAGCATTAACACTCCGTGAACACATGTGATCCTCACATCAAAGCCATACCCTCCGGTTATCCCGATTGCTGTCACTTTAGGGCCTTTCGTTCGGATAACAATATGTGTATACAACTTGCAGGTAAGACCATAAACAATACTATCATAATGAATCAATAACATGTTCAGATCTGAAATCATGGCACTCGGACCCTAGTGACAAGCATTAAGCATAGCAAGTTGCAACAAAGTCAAAAAGCGCTAATAATAGATACTAGGCACCATGCCCTAACAATCTGATGCCATTTCATGAACGATCTCATCCAATCCCTACCATCCCCATAGCCTACAGTGGGGGATTACTCACTCATGGATGGGGGAATCATGGATGGTCGATGGAGAAGAAATGGTGATGATGATGGTGATGATCTCCAACAATTCCCCGTCAGAACGGAGTTTCTGGTTCTGAATCGCGGAATCTGGTGGTGGCGGCATAGCGGAACTCTTTCTGGAAAAACGTTGAACCCCCCTTGTTTTATAGGTCAAGAGGCAACTTATAGGCGAAGCGGGAGGCCGAGGGGGTGGCCGAGGCAGACACACCACCCCTTGGCGCGGCCAAGCCTGGCCCGTGCGGCCAGGTGGTGTGGGCCCCTCGTGGCCCTCCTCCGTCTCGTCTTCTGGCTCCGTGAGTCTTCTGGTGAAATAGGATTTTTGGCGTATTTTCTAGGATTTTTCCTGATAGTTGATTTTCTGCACAAAAACTAGACACCAAGGTAATTATGCTGAAAATAGCGTCAGTCCGTGTTATTTGTATGCAAATCACACAAGTTTAGAGGAAAAACAATAGAAAAAGTGTTCGGGAAAGTAGATATGTTTTGGACGTATCAACTCCCCCCAAGCTTAGCTTATTGCTTGTCCTCAAGAAATTCAGTTGAAAACTGAGTGCGATAAAAGAAACTTTCATGAACACATTTGCTTCATAAGATGTATATATTCTCAGCATATGATCAACTACTCAGGCAATTCATAATAAAGAGTATGCAACTAAGTTTACTTAATAGCCATTGCAAGCTATGAAGAGATTCCAAGTCAAAAATAATAAATAACATGAAACATAAACATAAGCAACATTGCAATGCCATAAAAAGGTATGATAGAGTGGTATCTCACCTGCCTTTGATTGTAGAGGAAACATAAATGCCAAGGCACCTCTGAAGTTCAAGTGAAGACTAGAAGTAAAGATATCAAAGATACAACCATCAAGGTCATGACACAATTAATCAAGTTTTGAGACAAGCATATTACACTAAGAATGACAACTATGCTCTCAAGAAAGTGCTCATAGAATAGGTGGTGACTCAACAAGGAAATGAAAAAGGTTTTAAAAAGTTTGAAAGGCTTCCAAATGCTAAAAGTATGGTACTCATTAGCTTTGAGCTCTCATTTACCCTATCATAAGCATCTTTAAATGGTTAGGGTGAAAGTGAGGTCCAATACGAGTTATATGCTTGACAGACTATAAACTGGAAATCTCATGTCCCTTGAGTACGAGGGCCGCTCCTCATGCTACTCAACTTTAGTTACCGGTAAGTTCTTGTCATAGTAAATACATGCATATCATAGAGAACCGCCAACGGGGTACCCCTTGCCCGATGATACGGAAGAATCCCCATATCAAAATGACAAGGCCAGCAGACAACGAGCATCTCAACAATCTTCTTATTTACCATGGGAATATGGTGCTTTTTTCTCTCTTTCCACTTTTCTCATCATCTTTTTTTCTTTTTCTCAACAACTATTTCTCCTTTTTTATAAGAAGAATGCTTCATAGATTGCTCATTATGGTTACGCTACAGGTTTCCACCATGATTAGGCATGGATTAGACCGGTGGTCGAGGTGTTTCTCTAACACACATAAATAACTCCATGGACTTCGAAGCTCCCCTTTTATTTCACACCGAGGACATTCGCAAACAAAAGAGCACGATATCAACTGGGTATATATTTACAGGTGTTGAAAGAATTCCCCATAACAGCACGGGTCTGCTAATCCCCAGCCTATAATTTCAAGCATATAACTTTCATGGACAATCACAATGGTTCAGGTTTATTAAGTGTATGAAATAAAGTGTGCCATCAAGTTCGTGTGATCTTTACTAACTAACTTTCTCATATCAAGCAAACATTTTATTTGGAAGAAAACTAGGCATATTGAATATGCACGAAATAGCAAATGATGCTAATAGGTAGGTATGGTGGACACTTTTGGCACTATTAGTTTTGGGGAGTTGGAAACACGAGTAGAGCTCATATTCAGTGCAAGTGAAGGCTAGCAATAGTAAGGGAGCGACAAACGAGAGAGAAATAAATGTCATAATCATGCATATTCAAGAAGTTATATGACTAATCATGGCATGAAAGTTATTCAAAACATGACTAATCATGGCATGAAAGTTATTCAAGACCCCTGAGGCAAAATAATTCATCGGGGCTTAACTGATTTATTTCAGTCATATGCATGCGTGAGCATGTGCCAAGTCAATTCAAGTGAAAGATTCAGAGGTAGATACCACCGTGTCATACCAAGTTATGAATAGAACAATGCAAGCAAACATTCATATGACATGCTACAAACCATTAGCAAGCTGGAGTTAATCATAAGAAATAAAGAACTACTAAGCATCCATAAATAGCATACACCCTAAATGAATAGACTGGGCATGCCCAAGTATATGTACAAACATGAAAACAAATAGAGTTCGTTACCAGCCTCTTACCACACCTCAAGTTGTCATTAATCCTCATTATTGCCCTTCACTTGTGTGGCTTGAATAATAACATGAAACCAAATTCGACTGAGGATTGCTGGACCCTGCAACAAACTTCACAAAACCAAAGAAGAACAACAAATATTTTTGGGTTTTTGATTTTTAAAGGAAAGAACCAAAAGGAAGAACAAGCAAAGCAAAATCTTTTTGGGGGTTTTCGAATAATTAAGATAAAGCAAAAAGGAAGAAGCAAACCAAGGCAGAAAAAGAGAAGCAAACAAAGAGAAACAACGAAAATATGTTTGACATTTTTGTGTTTTAGAAAGCAAAAGTAAAGAAAAAACAAAAACTAAAAAGAGAATGAAGCATGGATATACAAAGTGCCGACTAAACATGATATGTAGATGAGTGTAATGTCGGTGTACCTCCCCCCAAGCTTAGGCTTTTGGCCTAAGTTGGTATCAACCCCAACGCGGGTAAGGGTGCCAAGCAGGCAGGTCATTGTAAGAATGATCGTGGTTAGGCCCTTGGGAAGAAGAAGCTCCCCAATCATAGGTAGGCTGCTGATATGAAGACTCCCCCTCATTCGAGGGCTGGACCGAATCATCTGCAACCTCCCTTCCAGTATCCTAATACTGTTGGGAGAGCTCTCCCAGGTATGCATCGAGTTCTTCCTCGGCGAGTGACCATCCTACCCTGGTATCAAGGTTAAACAAAACAGGTGCATGAAAAAGAACAACTCGCTTGGACTTACTACTTCTCCAACCAGCCTTGAGAAAGGTTATTTCATAAGACAAATCACTCAAATTACCCCAAAAAGAAACAAATTTCTGCTATATCATGGAATTAAGGTCAAGCCTCTCTACGGGAAACTAAAGGTCTAGATGATGAGGCACTACACGATGCAAAGCTAATAAACGAGAGGTGATGAGGCTTCCACAAACTCCACCTTTCTCGCAGTTAGCAGCAAGACGGAAAGCTATCAAGGCACCCAAATTGTAAGTCCTATCTCGTTTTAAAGCAGCTGAGATGAATGCTAGATCATATGAGGATAAATTATTAGTAGTTTTCCTAGTGAGAACACACTTGGCAATAAAGTAAGCAAAGTAGCCAATAGACTGGAGATGAATGTTACGAATTTTTCCACTCTCCTTTGAGAAGCTGCTCCCTTGGCAAATCTCCTCATACAAGTCCATGAGTGGTGCAGGTCGCTCTTTAATCCTTTCACACGATCCCCACTGGGGTACTTTAATAGATGCATAAAAGTCAACAAAAGGAAGGTTGGCAGCTATATTGTAAATTTTGCAGTGAACCATGGGGTTAGGAAAAGAGAAACTAAATCGAAAGTCCTGCACCATAGACATAGTTAGTTTCACAAATTGGTAAGGTTCATCTCCCACAAAATGCTCCAATCCGGCATTAGCAATTAAAGTATGGAAGTCCTGAGAAATCCCTGCAGCCCTCATGAATTCGGGGCATGGATAGATGGAAGGAAAAACTTCCTCCTCTCAGTGGACCTTCATAACCACATGCACCCTTAGTTCATGCTGGTTGAGTTGGTGTTCATTAATCTTCTTTTCTGAAATTTAGGACAACCATCATACAAGTGACTGCAAAGTGAATACATAATGAAGGGACTACTCATAGGGACTTGTAAGAGGCCTAAACATGCATCAAAACAATATCTCTAAGCATTGAACAATCTTATAATCTCACATAACATGTCACCTACAACAGCAAAATACTCAAGATATAAACCACTAAACACAAATCTACTTTGACAAGCGGAGGAGTCACATACCGGAGAACAAATGCTCCAAATTTCAGCAGCAAAGATGGGCTGAGCAAGGAGATCGAAAAATCATGGACAAGAACAGGAAGAATGCGATTTTGAGCAATGAGCTAGTGTTTTCTCGGGAGAGAGAAGTAGTAGGAAGTGAGAGAGTAAGTGGAGGGCCAGGGGTGGCCCACACCATGGCCAGGCGCGCCCTTGGGGTGGCCGCGCCACTAGGTGGTGTGACTGCCTGGTGGGACCCCTAGATCACTCTAGGCACTCCTCTACCCCTTTTTCACGTAAAAATTTAATATGAATTTTCTGGAATTTTTCGAGACACTTTATTTTTAGCAATTTTCAAGTATTGAAGAATGATTTTCTGACAGAAAGATGTTTTTGGAATGATGCAATGACAAAACAAAACTAAAACTTCAGAAGTTCTAAGACACTCTAATATGCAAGCAACTAACAACAGAAAAGTAAACTAAACGAAAGAAAAAACTAAGATGGGTAAAATAAAGTAAGCAAAAATAATGATGGTGAAAACATTGATTTGTTCATTAAAATCCCTTTGTTAACAAGGTTGATCAGGTCTTGTTACCAAAACAATTTATATGAAACAAAACTTTGTATTCCACTAATGATTATGTTAACTCAACATTGATAGTAATGGTCCCAATCATAATAGTTTCATATTTTTCTCGTGGCATGGGACAATATATTTCTCCAACTTGAATGCCATCAACATGTTCAATTGAGTTTAAACCATAAGTCCTATCAATCTTGTATGTGAAATAGATGATATGCTCCTTGTCATTAACATTAAAAGTCACCTTTCCTTGATTACAATTAATAACAGCTCCTATAGTATTAAGAAAAGGTCTCCCAAGAATAATAGACATATTGTCATCTTCAGGCATTTCAAGCACAACAAAATCAGTTAATATCAAGCTATTATGAGCCACTTGAACATGTACATCCTTACATTTACCAATAGGAATGGTAGTAGATTTATCAGCCATTTGCAAAGATATATTGGTTGGTATTAGTTTTTCCAGTTGAAGTCTCTTATATAGAGAAAAAGACATAACACTAACTCTTGCTCCCAAATCACACAAAGCAGTTCTAACATAACTATTTTTAATAGAGCAAGGAATATTTGGAACCCATGGGTCTCCAAGTTTCTTTGGAACCTTACCATTAAAGTAATAATTAGCAAGCAAAGTAGAAATTTCTTAATTAGGGATCTTCCTTTTATTAGAGACAATATCCTTCATATACTTTGAATAAGGAGGCAATTTAATAGCATCAGTCAAAGGTATTTGCAAAAATAAAGGTTTCATCCACTCACAAAACTTATTATAATGTTCATCTTCCTTTGACTTATGTTTCTTATCAAGGAAAGGCATAGGTTTTTGGACCCAAGGCTCTCTTTCACTACCATATTTCATAGCAACAAAATCCTCTTTAGTGTATTTAGCATTTTTAGTGTGCCTTTCAGGTTCTTCTTCGACTTTTTCTTTATTAGGAACATCATTTTCCTCATTACCACATTCAATTTCAGCATCAGAGATAAATATACTATTAGGATCTTTATTAGGTTCAGAGGATTCTACAATAGTTTTATGTTTCTTTTTTCTTTTCTTAGTAGTAGTACCATTATTTTCAGCTTGTTGAGAATCCGGCTCAATTCTTTTAGGATGCCCCTCAGGATATAGAGGATCCTGGGTGGCAGCACCACTTCTAGTTCTAATTTCATAAGCATGTTTTTCTTTATCAGCATTAACTAGCAAATCTTTTTGTACTTTAATAAGCTGATCAATTTGAGTTTGAACTGTTTGGAAATGTTTAACAAGCATTTTAACAACATTAGAGGTTCTTTCCACAATATCCTTCAACTCAACAATAGCTCTAGAGTTTTCCATTAGATGATTTTGCACCCTTTTATTAAAATTATCTTGCTTAACAATAAAAATATCAAATTCTTCTAAGAATTGATCAGGAGGTTTAGAGTAAGGAATATCACCTTCATCAAAATGTTGGAGAGAGTGTACCTCAATAGTGGATGAGTGGGAGATTGGCTTACATAATTCTTCTATAGGAGGTAAATTCTTCACATCTTCAGCTTTAATACCCTTCTCCTTAAGACATTTCTTGGCTTTGTTCATCACTTCATCATTTAGTTCAATAACTCCCCTCTTCTTTGATGTTGGTATAGGCGCAGGCACAATTAACTCAAGTGTAGTTGTCTAAGGTATAGTCGGTTCAGATGAAGTCCAGTCTTCATAATTCTTGCTTATTTTAGCCATTAATTCCTCAGCTTCTTTGGGAGTTCTATTTCTGAAAATACAATCAACACAACTATCCAGGTATGTCCTAGATTCTTCAGTTAGTCCATTATAATATATATCAAGAAGCTCATTTTTAGGTAATGGACATACAGCATGTGCATGAATCAAAGCATAAAACCTTGCCCATGATTTAGGCAATATCTCTTTTCTCCCTGTTTAAAATCAAAAAGATCCTGCAAAATAGCATGTCTAGCACTAGGAGGGAAATAGTTCTGAAGGAAAGTACTAATGAAGCAATCAGGGCTATCAATAGATCCAGGAGGTAAATTATTAAACCAAGTTTTAGCTTCTACTTTCAGCGAAAAAGGGAAAATTTTAGCAACAAAGTAGGTGTGCATCATAATATCATCAGAAAATAGGCCACTCATGGTAGAAAGCTCAGTCATATGTGCTACAACACTTTCATTCTTAGTCCCACAAAAAGGTTCTTTCTCAACAATAGTTTTGTAAGATAAATCAAGAGAGAAATGATAATCCTTATCTTTAATGTTTATGGGAGATGCAACAAACTTAGCATTAGGAGACAATTTGGGTTTTATAGTACGCCTCTCAAGGAGACTCTTAATAGCACTCCTATCATGGGTGTTTTGACATTCTTTAATCAATTCATCGGTCATCTCTATATAACCGTCTTCAATATCATAGCTCTCTCTAGACTCAGGTGAACTGACAGGTGTAGTAGTGTCTTCATTAGGAGTTTCAGTATTTCCAGCTATAATTCTAGCAATCGTAGCATCTAGGAAAGGACCTAATGAGCCACTTTTATCAAGCACAGTAGAAGCAGCATCATAAGTATCAGAAGTTTCAGATTTAGCAGTAGTAGTATGTCTAGCATCTGTATGTGGTGGTGTAAGAAACTTACTCATAACAGATGGTGAATCAAGAGCAACAGAGGTGTTCAGAACCGTACCTCTCCTTGTAGTGGATGGTAAAATAGGAATCTTGCCATCATGAGACTTACCCATGATGGATGGATGGCGGCGAAAAATAGTGATTACAAGTGAACTTGATAAATAGAGCTATGCTCCCCGGCAAGGGCGCTAGAAAATAGTCTTCATGACTGATACATTGCTAACGTATCCATAATTTTTGATGTTCCACACTTTGGAGTACTTTCTATACACTTTCTTGGACTAACTTATTAACAAGAGCCACAGTGCCAGCTGCCCGTTTTCTGCTGTTTTTGGTTCTAGGAAAGTTAGAAAATTAATATTCTCGGAATTGGACGGGACAAAATCCGAAGTCAGTTTTTCACCGAGGGGGACATGGAGCCAGAATACGAGACGGAGAGGGGCCAGGGGGCCGCCACACCACCTGGCCGTACGGACAGGCCTGGCCCATGCCAGGGGGTGGTCTGGCCGCCTCGGGCACCCCCTCGGCCTCCCCTTTCCCCTATAAGATTCCTCCGATACAGAAACCATAAGTACCCGATGAAAATTCCACGAAAGAGTTTGTAGCCGCCGTCATCTCCATTCCTAGATCGGGAGGGATCTCAAGCTCTTCCCAGCACCCTGCCGGAGGGGAGATTTCACCCTGGAGGCCATCTTCGTCATCATGCAAGCCTCCGGTGTGATGTGCGAGTAGCTAGATAGCTGGTTCTCCTCCTTTGTGTTATCATATTTAGATCTTGTGACCTCCGTTCATGATCAAGATCATCTATTTGTAATCTTACATGTTGTGTTTGCGGGGATCCGATGGATATTGAGATGCTATTTCAGATTGATTATTGATTCTATCATGTCTTTGTTATTTGTGATCTTGCATGCTTTCCATTGTTAGTAGCTATCTTGGCCAAGTAGATGCTAGCAACTCCAAGAGTTAGTATTTATGCTCGATAGTGGGTTCATGCCTCTAGTAATCTGGGGAAGTGACAGAAATCTCTAAGGTACTAGATGTGTTGTTTCTACTAAGGAGAAAACAACAATCCTTTGTTCATAGAACAATCGTATTGTTTACTTTACACGCAATGCGTAATGCAATTATCTGTTGCTTGAAACTTAATACTGGAGGGGGTTCGGATGATAACCTGAAGGTGGATTATTAGTCATAGATGCAGTTGGATTACGATCTATGTATAATGTTGTAATGCCCAATCAAATCTCAAAGGAGTCAAGATGATAGTATATGCATGATTGCTTTCTTGATGTTTGTCAATTGCCCCGCTGTAATTTTTTCACCCAACATGTCATCTATCTTAAGGAGAGCCACCACTAGTGAACTATGGACCCTGGTCCTTTCTTTTATCATCAATCTAGAACCAACTGTTTACTCTTTTTGTTTACTTTCTGCAAACTATTACTTTCTTCCACACAATACGTTTAATCCTTTGTTTTCAGCAAAACCGGTGAGATTGACAATCTCACTATAAGTTCGGGACAGAGTTCTGTGGTTGTGTTGTGTAAGTCTCCATGTTGCTACTGTCACCGGTAGTGCGCCCTGCCAAAGTTTAGCTAGCAACACCTTTGGGCTGTTTCCTTGCTCCTACTGGTTCGATTAAACCTTGGTTTCATAACTGAGGGAAAAGTTGCTGTTGTGCTCATCATACCTTCCCCTTGGGGTTCCCCAACGAGCTCGATATATTTTCGGCCATCAAAGCTATTTTCTGGCGCCGTTGCCGGGGAGTCAAGGACATCTTCACAAGGGGAGTCTCTCATAACCAATCTCTTTACTTTGTTATTTTGTTTTGCTTAGTTTACTTTTTGCTTTGTTTGCTTGTTCTTTTTATCCAAAATACAAAAAAATTAGTTCCTAATATAGTTCTTATTTTCGTTGGTTTGTTATTGTCTTGCTTTATCATGCTTTCTATCAATGGTTGGTTTCTTTGAAACTAAATCTAATTGGAAAGGTGGGTTCTCGGAAGAACAAACATATTATTGTAAGGAACACCGCTTGTCACAAAAAGGGAAACACTTATGCGAACAAATTGATAAATTGTATATCATTGCTAGAAATGCGTGCTCTACTTATAATGTTACTTATTGCTTTGATAAATCTTGTTGTTGTAATAGGTATAAACACCTCCCTTTTCAGTGTGATTATAATGATGATGTTACCATATCTTCTTATGTTAAGGGAAATTATGACTTTTATGATGTGGAACAAATTGAAGAATTTATTCCTTGGAAGGGTGCATTTGAACTAGCTTGTTTGCTTGAAAATACTGATGATGCACCTTATAAATATGAGGAATAAAATGGCTATATTCTTGAATATCTTAATAGATGCTCTCCACCAGCGGAAGAGACTAATGCCTTGAAGGAGCCTATTAAAGAAGAAATTGCTGAAACTGGAAGCTCATTGGATGAAAAAGAAGAGGAGATTTATGATCAAGAGGAGGAAGAATGGATCTACCTATACCTACCTTCTAATGAGAGTAACTCTTTACCCCTTACAATATTTGATTGTCCCCCATGCTTACTAAAGGAGGATGAATGTTATGTTCCTGAGGATTCTTTTGAAAATATTTATAATAATGCTCTAGTGTTTGTATATCATGAAAATCATGCTTTATGTGATAGTTATATTGTTGATTTTATTCATAAGGCTATTGAAAATTATTATGAGAGAGGAAAATATGGTTGTAGAAGTTTTCATGGTACTGAAACACCTCTCTATGTGCTGAAAGTTTTGAAGTTGCTCTTGATTTATCTACCCATTCTTGTTACTATGTGCTTGTTTGATTTATTTTCTTAAAAGATTCCTATGCATAGGAAGTGAGTTAGACTTAAATGTGCTTTGAATTTGCTTCTTGATGCTCTCTTTTACTCCAATTCATATTTCTTATGTGAGCATCTTCTCAAACTATCATGCCTAACTTAAAGGCGTTAAAGAAAAGTACTTATTGGGAGATAACTCAAAAGTTTTTGATGAGTTTTGGAAGTTATAACCTCAGTCATAACTGCTATTTATCCTTTTTATTTGCTTTTTGTGCCAAGAGTAACCTCTAATGAGAGACAAGTAATGATTGGGAAAGTTGCTGTCCCGAAACAGATTTCTGTGCTTCACCGTAAAAATTCGTGTAAAATCTCTGTACATCCTTTTGAGGCGTGAATATTTGTGCTTCTTCCCCATATTGTTATCTAACTTTCGTTAGTTCAACACTTTTCAATTTGAGCAACAGAAGGTCTTTGAAAAAATTCGTCTTTACCTACTGGTCTGTTTTGACAAATTTCTGCCATTACTTGCATTTGCTTCTTGTTGGTTCCTTTTTGAGTTCTTTTGGGAAACTGAGCTTTTTGAGGGAAGTGCTACAGTAGCTTGTGTTTTAATGGAAGTTTTATTGGTGTTGAAACTGAACCTAAAGACTTATTATCTTGAGTGCACTAATGTTGCTAATAAAGATTATGTGAAGTTTTGTATGAAGAAAAATTTCAGGTGTATGGAAGGAATGATGTAATGAGATGAAGGATGGACTAAAGCTCAAGCTTGGGGATGCCACGTGTGTCACCCCAAGAAATATCCAAGAAGTACAAGCGTCAAATCTTGGGGATGCCCAAGGCATCCCCTTCTTCATTAATAAAAATTCCAGGTTTCTTCTAAACACTTCATTTTTATTATTTCATGCACAGTTGTATTGCTATTGGAGCGTCTTCTTTTTGTTTTTGTTTTGGTTTTTATTTTTCTTGGTTTGGTTAGTTTGCTGGATAAATTGGTTGGACCCCCTCTTTCATACATTGGTTTTCAAAAAGTTTGGTTTGGATTGGAAAAGAGTAGGAAAGTTCATGCTTAAGTGGTAAAGAGAGCTTGTTTTTTACTTTGACCTATGCTTTGTCATGCCATGCTTGATATTGTTTTGGCTCTATGCTCAGTATTCTTTGCTGTAGCACGACTTGTTATAAACAATTGAGATTGCTTAATGTGCCTTTGAAGAATCATGCGTTGTTTTAGCATATTAAAGCATAGTATTGTGGTATTCTCCTTTGATGCTTTATTTGGGTTGACTTGGCGCATGCTCACACCATGTTATGACTATCCCAAGTCACCATAGCCTTTATGATCCTTTAGTTTTCAACTAGTAGTATCACTTTATGCTTTGATTAATGTTGGCTTGTCGCTCTGCATGATTATGGCCATTGTTGCTCTCTTAGTTGGTCGCTCCCAGTCTTTTGCTAGCCTCCATAACCAAGTATGAGTTCCGCTCATGCATCCAACTCCTAAAACCAAGTTATTCCAAAGAGTCCACCATACCTACCTATTAGCATTTTCTATTCCAATTATATTCATGTTTTTATCTACCTTCCGAATTAAACTTGTTATGAGAAAACTAGTGTTTAAAGCTCTCACAAACTTGATGGCACACTTTACTTTACTTGCCCTTAATAAACTTGAACCATTGTGTCACCTATGTTGTATATGCTTGCACTTATATGTTGGGGATTAGCAGAACCATGATGTCATGGGGAACGCTTTCAACATTGCACTTGTACTTTGTACCTAGTTGATATCATGCTCTTTTGTCTATGGATTTCGTCGGTGTGAAATGAAAGGGGAGCTTGTAAGTTCATGGAGTTATGTATGTGTGTTAGAGAAACGCCTAGGCCGCTGGTCTAATCAATGCTGTCATGGTGGAAACCTGCAGCGTAACCATAATGAATTGTCTATGAAGCATTCTTCTTATCAAAAAAAGAGTCAGATATTGAGAAAAAAAGAGAAAAAGAAAAAAAAGAGATATGAGAAAAGAGGAAAGAGAGAAAAAAGCACCATTTTCCCATGGTAAATAAGAAGATTGCTGAGATGCTCGTTGTCTGCTTGCCTTGTCATTTTGATATGGGGATTCTTCCGTATCATCGGGCAAGGGGTACCCCGTTGGCGGTTCTCTATGATACACATGTACTTACTATGACAAGAACTTACCGGTAACTAAACTTGAGTAGCGTAGGAGCGACCCATGTATTCAAGGGACATGAGATTTCCAACTTATACTTCTTCAAGCATATACACCATAATTTGTTCACTTTAACCTTAATCACTTCAAGATGCTTATGATAGGGGCAATAAGAGCTGAAAGCTAATAAGTACCATAATTTTTGGAAGCTACTTATGAAACTTGAATCCCTACTTCCTTCTATGAAGGCCTTTCTTTTACTTTTATGTTGAGTCTCCACCTTCTATCTTTATGCACCTACTTAGAGAGCATAGTGGCCATTCTTAGTTCTATGTGCACTGTCCAAAGACTTGTTGATTGATGCATAACTTTGATATTGCTTGTTCTTAAACTATTTGTATCTAGTCACTCCGATGAACTTTGAAGGTGTCCTATCCATTTATATTTTCTACTCTATGAGGGACAAGCTGAATGCCACTATGCTATGTTTTCTTTACGTGAAACAAACAAACGTCTTGCAAAGCATTGTTATTCATGAATCTTTTGTTTGTGCCTTTTCATGTTGCAACATAGTTGCTATGTCTTATTGTTAGAACTTTATCTTTCATGTTATGTTGAAGAACTATGATCGCAACTATGAATGTTTTACAAATACTTTGATCAAGTTTATGACGGTGCATGTCACCTCAAAAAATATTCTTTCTTTTTATCACTTACCTACTCAAGGACGAGCAGGATTTAAGCTTGGGGATGTTGATACGTTGCTAACGTATCCATAATTTTTGATGTTCCATGCTTGGTTTTATCTACTTTCTTATGTTGTGTCCACGCTTTGGAGTACTTTCTATACACTTTCTTGGACTAACCTATTAACTAGAGCCACAGTGCGAGCTTCTTGTTTTCTGCTATTTTTGGTTTTAGGAAAGTCAGAAAATGAATATTCTCAGAATTGGACGGGACAAAAGCCAAAGTCAGTTTTTCACCGAGGGTGACACGGAGCCAGAATACGAGACGGAGAGGGGCCAGGGGGCCGCCACACCACCTGGCCGCGTGGCCAAGCCTGGCCCGTGCCAGGGGGTGGTCTGGCCGCCTCGGGCACCCCCTCGGCCTCCCCTTTAGCCTATAAGATGCCTCCGATACATAAACCCTAAGTACCCGATCAAAATTCCATGAAAGAGTCTGTAGCCGCCGTCATCTCCATCCCTAGATCGGGGGGGGGGATCTGAAGCTCTTCCCGCCACCCTGCCGGAGGAGAGAATTCACCCTGGAGGCCTTCTTCATCATCATGCAAGCCTCCGGTGTGATGCATGAGTAGTTCATCCTTGGACTACGGGTCCATGTAGTAGCTAGATGGCTGGTTCTCCTCCTTTGTGCTATCATGTTTAGATCTTGTGAGCTCTGTTCATGATCAAGATCATCTATTTGTAATCTTACATGTTGTGTTTGCGGGGATCCGATGGATATTGATATGTTATTTCAGATTGATTATTGATTCTATCATGTTATTGTTATTTGTGATCTTGTATGCTTTCCGTTGTTAGTAGCTATCTTGGCCAAGTAGATGCTAGCAAATCCAAGAGTTAGTATTTATGCTCAATAGTGGGTTCATGTCTCTAGTAATCTGGGGAAGTGACAGAAATCTCTAAGGTACTAGATGTGTTGTTGATACTAGGAAGAAAACATCAATCCTTTGTTCATAGAACAATCGTATTGTTTACTTTACACAAAATGCGTAATGCAATTATCTGTTGCTTGCAACTTAATACTGGAGGGGGTTCGGATGATAACCTGAAGGTGGATTATTAGTCATAGATGCAGTTGGATTACGGTATATGTATAATGTTGTAATGCCCAATCAAATCTCAAAGGAGTCAATATGAGTAGTATATGCATGATTTCTTTCTCGATGTTTGTCAATTGCCCCGCTGTAATTTGTTCACCCAACATGTCATCTATCTTAAGGAGAGCCACCACTAGTGAACTACGGACCCCGGTCCTTTATTTTATGATCAATCTACAATCAACTGTTTACTACTTTCTATTTACTTTCTGCAAACTATTACTTTCTTCCACACAATACGTTTAATCCCTTTTTTCATCAAAACTGGTAAGATTGACAACCTCACTATAAGTTGGGGACAGAGTTCTGTGGTTGTGTTGTGCAGGTCTCCACGTTATTGCTGGCGCCGGTAGTGCGCCCTGCCAAAGTTCACCTAGCAACACCTTTGGGGTGTTTCCTTGCTCCTACTGGTTCGACTAAACCTTGGTTTCATAACTGAGGGAAAACTTGCTGCTGTGCTCATCATACCTTCCTCTTGGGGTTCCCCAACAAGCTCGATATATTTTTGGCCATTGATTTCTACGCACTTCTATTCTTGTAGACAGTTGTTGGGCCTCCAAGTGCAGAGGTTTGTAGAACAGCAACAAGTTTTCCCTTAAGTGGATCACCCAAGGTTTATCGAACTCAGGGAGGAAGTGGTCAAAGGTAACCCCTCTCAAGCAACCCTGCAATCAAGATACAATAAGTCTCTTGTGTCCCCAACACACCCAATACACTTGTCAGGTGTATAGGTGCACTAGTTCGGCGAAGAGATAATAAAATACAAGTGGTATGGATATAAGACAACGGTGCCAGAAAATAGCTTGATGGCGTGGAAGAGACTAAAGGCAACATGAAATAAAGATGGAAGCAAGCAAACATGTAATAGATCTAATAGCAAACAGTGTTTCAATGCTTAGAAACAAGGCCTAGGGATCATACTTTCACTAGTGAACACTCTCATATAAATATATTCTTCTTTATGATACTACTCTTAACTACTCTCTGATAGGACACTCTAATCCATGGTAGGGCTATAACAGCACTCCTCAAAGTAAGCCTTTCCCATCTAGATAACCCCACACTGTCACCTTGAGCACTAGATGGTTCCAACAAACACCACAATTTCATAAATACATCCAACTCCAACTATAACTCATAACAAGTAATTGTAATCTCTAGCCTAAGTGCCACCATGGTGTGCACGCTGTCACTTTCACACACATGGGGAGAGTAGAGATCTATTAAAGAACTTGAGTAGCAAGGTAGATCTACTTGATTACAAAGCTCATGATCTCAATAAGATCATGCATAGATAGAGAGATGAACACATATCTACCGGTAGAACCCTTAGCCTCGAGAGAGAACTAGTCCCTCCTCATCATGGGAATCAGCAATGGTGATGGAGATGGTGGTGGAGATCGATGGAGATGCATCCAGGAGCACTTCCCCGTCCCGGCAGGGTGCCGGAACAGAGACTTTATGTCCCCTGAATCTCCCCTTCGGTGGCGGCGGCACTGCGGAACGTTTCGTGGCTGGAGGCTTGAAGATTTAGGGTTTTTGCCTCGGGAGGCATCTTATAGGCAAAGAGGCAAGGTCGGTGGGCGGCCAGGGGGACCACACCACCTGGTGGCGCGGCCAGGGCTAGCCTGCGCCACCATATGCTGTGGCTACCCTGTGCCCCTCTCCGTCTCGTCTTCTAGCTCCGTGAGTCTTCCGGTACAATATCGACTTTGGCTTTTGTCCGGTCCAATTCCAAGAATATTTATTTTCTGACTTTCCTGGAACCAGAAAACAGGCAACTGGCTCTGTGGCACTTCTTAATAGGTTAGTCCAAGAAAGTGTATAGAAAGTACCCCAATGTTTGAACAAAACAAAAGAAAGTAGATAAAACCAAGCATGGAACATCAAAAATTATGGATACGTTAGCAACGTATCAACATCCCCAAGCTTAACTCCTGCTCGTCCTCGAGTAGGTAAGTGAGAAAAAGAAAGAATAATTTTTGAGGTGACATGCATCATCATAAACATGATCAAAGTATTTGTAAAACATTGATAGCTGGGATCATAGTACTTCAATCATAACATGAAAGATAAAGCTCTAACAATAAGACAAAGCAACTATGTTGCAACATGAAAGGATACAAACAAAAGATTCATGAATAACAATGCTTTGCAAGACGTTTGTTTGTTTCACATAAATAAAACATAGCATAGTGGCATTCAGCTTGTCCCTCATAGAGTAGCAAACATAAATGCAGAGGACACCTTCAAAGTTCATAAGAGTTAGTAGATACAAATAGTTTAAAACAAGCAATATCAAAGCTATGCATCAATCAACAAGTCTTGGGACAATGCACATAGAACTAAGAATGGCCACTATGCTCTCAACGTAGGTGCATAAAGGTAGAAGGTGGAGACTCAACAAAAAAAGTAAAAGAAAGGCCTTCATAGAAGGAAGTAGGGATTCAAGTTTCATAAAGACCTTCCAAAAATTATGGTACTTTTTAGCTTTCAGCTCTCATTGCCCCTATCATAAGCATCTTGAAGTGATTAAGGTTAAAGTGAACAAACTATGGAGTATATGCTTGACAAAGCATAAGTTGGAAATCTCATGTCCCTTGAATACGAGGGCCACTCCTCATGCTACTCAAGTTTAGTCACCGGTAAGTTCTTGTCATCGTAAGTACATGTGTATCATAGAGAACCGCCAATGGGGTACCCCTTGCCCGATGATATGGAAGAATCCCCATATCAAAATGACAAGGCAAGCAGACAACGAGCATCCTAGCAATCTTCTTTTTTACCATGGGAATATGGTGCTTTTTTCTCTCTTTCCTCTTTTCTCATATTTTTTTTCTCTTTTTTCTCAATATCTGACTCTTTTTTTTATAAGAAGAATGCTTCATAGACAGCTCATTATGGTTACACTGCAGGTTTCTACCATGACAGCATGGATTAGACCAGCGGCCCAGGTGTTTCTCTAACACATATACATAACTCCATGGACTTACATGCTCCCCTTTCATTTCACACCGACGACATCCATAGACTAAAGAGCATGATATCAACTAGGTACAATGTACAAGTGCAATGTTGAAAGTGTTCCCCATGACAACATGGTTCTGCTAATCCCCAACGTATAAGTGCAAGCATATACAACATAGATGACACAATGGTTCAAATTTATTAGGGGCAAGAAAAGTAAAGTGTGCCATCAAGTTCGTGAGAGCTTTCATCACTAGTTTTCTCATAACATGTTTAATTCAGAAGGTAGATAAAAACATGAATATACTTGGAATAACAAATGCTAATAAGTAGGTATGGTGGACTCTTTCGAATAACTTGGTGTTATTTGGAGTTTGATGCATGAGTAGAACTCATACTTGGTTGTGGAGGCTAGCAAAAGACTGGGAGCGACAAACTAAGAGTGCAATAATGGCCATAATCATGCAGAGGAACAAAACATCATTGATCAAAGCATAGAGTGATACTATAAGTTGAAAACTAAAGTATCATAAAGGCTATGGTGACTTGTAATAGTCATAACATGGTGTGAGCATGTGCCAAGTCAACCCAAATAAAGCATCAATGGAGAATACCACAATACTATGCTTTAATATGCTAAAACAACACATGATTTTTCCAAGGCACATTAAGCAATCACAATTGTTTATAACAAGGCATGCTGCAGAAAAGAATACTAAGCATAAAGCCAAAACAATATCAAGCATGACATGATAAAGTCTAAGTCACAGTCAAAACAAGCTCTCTTTACCACTTAAGCATGCACTTTTCCTACTCTTTTCCAATCCAAACCAAACTATTTGAAAACCAATGTATGAAAGAGGGGGTCCAACCAATTTATTCAGCAAACTAAGAAAACAAAACAAACGAAAAACCAAAACGAAAATGAAAAAGAAGATGCTCCAAGAACAACACGACTGTGCATGAAACAATAAAAATGAAGTGTTTGGAAGAAACCTGGGATTTTTATTGGTGAAGTGGGAGATGCCTTGGGCATCCCCAAGCTTTGACGCTTGTATTTCTTGGATATTTCTTTGGGTGACACGTGTGGCATCCCCAAGCTTGAGCTTTAGTCCATCCTTCATCTCATTACTCATTCCTTCCATACACCTGAAAATTTTCCTTCACACAAAACTTCACACAATCTTTATTAGCAACATTAGTGCCCTCAAGATGATAAGTCTTTAAGTTCAGTTCTAACACCAATAAAACTTTCAATAAAACAGAAGCTATTGTAGCACTTCCCTCAAAAAGCTCAATTCCCCAAAAGAACTAAAAAAGGAACCAACAAGAAGCAAATGCAAATAATGGCAGAAATCTATCAAAACAGACCAGTAGGTAAAAACCAATTTTTTCGAAGACCTTCTATTGCTCAAATCAAAAAGTGTTGAACTAACGAAAGTTAGATAACAACGTAGGGTAGAAGCACGAAAATTCAGGCCTCAAAAGGTGTACAGAGATTTTACACAAATTTTTACGGTGAAGCACAGAAATCTGTTCTAGGACAACAACTTTCCCAATCATTACTTCTCTCTCATTAGAGGTTACTCTTGGCACAAAAAGCAAATAAAAAGGCTAAGGAGAGGTTATTACTGAGGTAATAACTTCCAAGACTCATCTAAAACTTTTGGGTTATCTCCCAATAAGTACTTTTCTTTAACGCCTTTAAGTTAGGCATGATAGTTTGAGAAGATGCTCACATAAGAAATATGAATTGAAGTAAAAGAGAGCATCAAGAAGCAAATTCAAAGAACATTTAAGTCTAACCCACTTCCTATGCATAGGAATCTTGTAAAGAAACAAGTCATGAAAGAACAAAGCAACAAACATAGGAAAGCAAAACAAGTGCAACTTCAAGACTTTCAGCATAAAGTGGGGAAACCAATATTATTGAGATGCATAGAACCATGTTTCCCTCTCTCATAATAACTTTCAGTAGCAACATGAATAAAATTAACAATATAACTATCACATAAATTATTATTATCATGAGCCACATGCATATAATAATTAATACTCTCCACATAAGCATAGTCATTCTTATTAATTATAGTGGGAGCAAATTCAACAAAATAGCAATCATGATTATTCTCATCACCATAATCATCAAATATAGGAGGCATATTATAATCATAATTAATTTTCTCCTCAATAGTAGGTGGACTGAAAATATCATATTCATCATTGTAATCATCATATATTGGAGGTATAGTATCATCATAAGCAATAGAATAGCTATCTTCCAAAGCTGGGGAACTAAAAGATCATTTTCATAAAAATTAGCTTCCCCAAGCTTAGACTTTTCCATAGCATTAGCAATAATGGTGTCCAAAGAATTCATAGTAACAACATTGCTATTAGCATGCAAATAAATTTCCATAGGTTTTTTAATTTTTCTTTAAACACTTCATGTCCTAACTCAAGATAGATACTATAAAGCTCTCTAATTTTTTTTGTTTTCCATTAAGCCTAACTAGTGAAAACAAGAAACAAAAAGAATCTAAAGGAAATAACTTTGAGCACTCACACCGGAGGACGTGAGTACCTTTTACCTTACCTCCCCGGCAACAACACCAGAAAATAGCTTGATGTCTACGCACTTCTATCCTTGTAGACAATTGTTGGGCCTCCAAGTGTAGAGGTTTGTAGAACAACAGCAAGTTTTCCCTTAAGTGGATCACCCAAGGTTTATCGAACTCAGGGAGGAAGTGGTCAAAGGTATCCCCTCTCAAGCAACCCTGCAATCAAGATACAAGAAGTCTCTTGTGTCCCCAACACACCCAATACACTTGTCAGGTGTATATGTGCACTAGTTCGGCGAAGAGATAGTAAAATACAAGTGGTATGGATATAAGACAACGGTGCCAGAAAATAACTTGATGGCATGGAAGAGACTAAAGGCAATCTGAAATAAAGATGGAAGCAAGCAAACATGTAATAGATCTAATAGCAAGCAGTGTTTCAATGCTTAGAAACAAGTCCTAGGGATCATACTTTCACTAGTGAACACTCTCATATAAATATATTTTTCTGTATGATACTACTCTTAACTACTCTCCGGTTGGACACTCTAATCCATGGTATGGCTATAACAACACTCCTCAAAGTAAGCCTTTCCCATCTAGATAACCCCACGCTGTCACCTTGAGCACTAGATGGTTCCAACAAACAACACAATTTCATAAAGACATCCAACTCCAAATATAACTCATAGCAAGTAATTGTAATCTCTAGCCTAAGTGCCACCATGGTGTGCACGCTGTCACTTTCACACACATGGGGAGAGCAGAGATCTATTAAAGCACTTGAGTAGCAAGGTAGATCTACTTGATTACAAAGCTCATGATTTCAATAAGATCATGCATAGAGAGAGATGAGCACATATCTACCGGTAGAACCCTTAGCCTCGAGAGAGAACTACTCCCTCCTCATCATGGGAATCAACAATGGTGATGGATATGGTGGTGGAGATCGATGGAGATGGCTCCGGGGGCACTTCCCCGTCCCGGCAGGGTGCCGGAACAGAGACTTTCTGTCCCCCAAATCTCCCCTTCAGTGCCGGCGGCGCTGTGGAACTTTTTGTGGCTGGAGGCTTGATGATTTAGGGTTTTTGCCTCGGGAGGCATCTTATAGGCAAAGAGGCAAGGTCGATGGGCGGCCAGGGGGCCCACACCACCTGGTGGCGTGGCTAGGGCTAGCCTGCGCCACCATATGGTTTGTCCACTCTGTGGCCCCTCTCCGTCTCGTCTTCTGGCTCTGTGAGTCTTCTGGTAAAATATCGACTTTGGCTTTTGTTTGGTCCAACTCCGAGAATATTGATTTTTGGACTTTCCTAGAAACAAAAACAACAGAAAATAGGCAACTAGCACTGTGTCACTTGTTAATAGGTTAGTCCAAGAAAGTGTATAGAAAGTACTCCAAAGTTGGAACAAAACACAAGAAAGTAGATAAAACCAAGCATGGAACATCAAAAATTATGGATATGTTAACAACATAGCCATCAATGACCCACAAGTACAGGGGTTGTATCGCAGTATTTTCGAGGGAAGTGAAACCCAATTTATTGATTCGACACAAGGGGAGCCAAAGAATATTTATAAGCCTTAACAACTGAGTTGTCAATTCATCTACACCTGGAAACAATCTTGCTCACAGCGGTTTATCAGTAGCAACAATTTTGTAGTAGCAATAGCAAAGTAATAGCAGCAGTAAAAGTAAAGACAACAGTAACAATTGCAGTAAACAGTAGGATTAAAGCGTGGTAGGTATAGGGATGGATGGACGGGCGTTGCATGGACAAGGCAATTCATATAGCAATCAAGATATAGGGCATTTGAAGATAAATAAGATAAAGCATCCAAGTACTAGATAATCATAGGCATGTGTTCCATATATAGTCATACGTACTCGTAATGAGAACTTACACAACATCTTTTGTCCTGCCAGCCCATTTGCAACGAGGCCTCAAGGAAACTACTGGCAATGAAGGTGCTCCTTTTAATAGAGCACCGGAGCAAAGCATTAACAAGTCGTGAACACATGCAATCCTCACATCAAAGCAATTCCCTCCGGTTATCCCGATTGCTATCACATAGGGGCCTTTGGTTATGGACAACAATATGTGTATACAACTTGCAGTTAAGACCATAAACAATACTATCATAATGAATCAATAACATGTTCAGATCTGAAATCATGGCACTCGGGCCCTAGTGAAAAGCATTAAGCATAACAAGTTGCAACAAAGTCAAAAAGCACTAATAATAGATACTAGGCACCATGCCCTAACAATCTGATGCCATTACATGAACAATCTCATCCAATCCCTGCCACCCCCATAGCCTACAGCGGGGGATTACTCACTCATGGAGGGGGGAATCATGGATGGTCGATAGAGAAGCGATGGTGATGACGATGGCGATGATCTCCACCAATTCCCCATCCTGGTAGGGTGCCAGAATGGAGTTTCTGGTTCTGAATCTCGGAATCTGGTGGTGGCGGCATAGTGGAACTCTATCTGGAAAAACGTCAAATCCCCCTTGGTTTTTAGGTCAAGAGGCAACTTATAGGCGAAGAGGGAGGCTGAGGGCGTGGCCGAGGTGGCCATACCACCCCTTGGCACGGCCAGGCCTGGCCCACACGGCTAGGTGGTGTGGGCCCCTCGTGGACCTCCTCCATCTTGTCTTCTAGCTCCGTGAGTCTTCTGGTGAAATAGGATTTTTGGCATATTTTCCAGGATATTTCCTAATAGTTGATTTTCTGCACACAAAAACTAGACACCAAGGTAATTCTGCTGAAAACAGCGTCAGTCCATGTTAGTTGTATCTAAATCACACAAGTTTAGAGGAAAAAAATAGCAAAAGTGTTCGGGAAAGTAGATAAGTTTTGGACGTATCACCTCCCGATGAGAAAACCCTAAAAAATCGAGCCTCCATCCACGAAAAGTTCCGCAGCGCCGCCGCCACCAAATGGGAGATTCGGGGGACAGAAAGTCTCTGTTCCGGCACCGTGCCAGGATGGGGAAGTGCCCCCAAAGCCATCTCCATCGATCTCCACCACCATCTCCATCGCCGTTGATGATTCCCATGATGATGAGGGAGTAGTTCTTCCTCGAGGCTAAGGGTTCTACCGGTAGCTATGTGTTCATCTCTCTCTCTATGCATGATCATATTGTGATCATGAGCATTGTAATCAAGTAGATCTACCTTGCTACTCAAGTGCTTTAATAGATCTCTGGCTCTCCCCATGTGTGTGAAAGTGATAGCGTGCACACCATGGTGGCACTTAGGCTAGAGATTACAAATACTTGTTATGAGTTATATTTGGAGTTGGATGTCTCTATGAAATTGTGGTGTTTGTTGGAACCATCTAGTGCTCAAGGTCATAGTGTGGGGTTATCTAGATGGGAAAAGCGAACTTTGAGGAGTGCTGTTTTAGGCCTACCATGGATTAGAGTGTCCAACCGGAGAGTAGTATCATGAAGAGAAGATATTTATATGAGTGTTCACTAGCGAAAGTATGATCCCTAGGCCTTATTTCTAAGCATTGAAACACCGTTTGCAGCTAGATCTGTTACATGTTTGCTTGCTGCTATCTTTATTTTAGTTTTCCTTTAGTCTCTTCCACGCCATCAAGCTATTTTTTGGCACCGTTGTCTTATATCCATACCACTTGTATTTCACTATCTCTTCTCTAAACTAGTGCACCTAAACACCTGACAAGTGTATTGGGTGTGTTGGGGAGACAAGAGACTTCTTATATCTTGATTGCAGGGGTTGCTTGAGAGGGGATAACTTTGACCACTTCCTCCCTGAGTTCGATAAACCTTGGGTAATCCACTTAAGGGAAACTTGCTGCTGTTCTACAAACCTCTGGACTTGGAGGCCCAACAACTATCTACAAGAATAGAAGTGCGTAGACATCAAGATATTTTTCGCACCGTTGCCAGGGAGGTAAGGTAAAAGGTACTCACATCCTCCAGTGTGAGTGCTCGAAGTTATTTCCTTTAGATTCTGCAATTTTGTCTTTTTGTTTCTTGTTTTCACTAGTTAGGCTTAATGGAAAACAACAAAAATTAGAGAGCTTTTTAGTATTTTTCCTAATGTAGAACATGAATTGTCTGAAAAGAAAATTAAAAAACCCATGGAACTTTCTTTGCATGCTAATAGCAATGTTATTAGTATGAATCTTTTGAACACCTTTGTTACTAATGCTATGGAAACGTTTAAGCTTGGGAAAGTTAGTTTTTATGAAAATGATCTTTTTAGTTCCCCAGCTTTAAAGAAGAAAATTTGCTCCGATGATACTTTATCTCCCATATGTGGTAATTCTAATGATACTTGTGATATTTTAAATCCACATACTGAAAGCATCTCTTTTAAAATAACTATAAAAATTGTTGAACGTGTTATGAACAACTGTTATTTGGGAGATGCAACTGTCCATCCTGGTGATCATTTACTCTTTATACACGAATTATGCGAGTTGTTCAAGTGTGCAGGTATTTCAATGAACCAAGTTAAGAGGAAGCTATTCCCTTTTTCACTTAAGGGAAAAGCAAGGGACTGGTATGAGCTACTAGATGATCCTCATCATTTGGAGTGGAATGCACTTGAACCTCTCTTTTACTCTAAATTTTATCCTCCTCATGAAATTCATAAAGATAGGAATTATTCATCCTCATGATGGAGAAAGTATTGCCCAAGCATGTGGGAGATTGAAGTCACTAATGCTCAAATGTCCCATTCATGAGATCCCTAGTAATATTGTTATTAATAATTTTTATGCAAGGCTTTCAGGACATTACAAGGACTATCTAGATACTTGTTTAGAGGGATCCTTCACAAGTAAGGAGGTCAAAGCTAAGTGGGATCTGCTTGAAACAATTCAAAGCAATACCGAAGATTGGGATAACAACAAAGGTAAAGAACTAGGTATAAACTATGAGTATGATTGCATTAAGTCTTTCGCTGAAACTGCTAATTTTCAAGAGCTTAGTGCTAAATACGGTCTTGATCCTCAAATTCTTGTTGATTGTTGTAGAGCCTTTTCTTGTCATATGCTCCTAAAGAAGAATGGGACATGTATCATGAGCCTTTTAAAGACACTTGCATGGAAAATGAAATTGTTATTAATGATAGCAATAAACATGCTCAAACCTCTCAAAGTACTATTTCTTATAAGCATGTTAATTTTTGTGGAATACATAGACCTTGTGAGAAGAATCAAATTGAAGAAGAATATTGTATCACCCACAGGAATGAAAAAACTAGAATGTGGTATAGGGCTCTAAATGATCTTGGTAAAAAAGTCTGTGCCCTCTATCCTTTTATTTGTGAACTTTGCTTTGAAGTGGGTCATTTTAATTTTCAATGCTCAGGCCATAATAATAGCCCTTCTAATCCAATGAGTACCGCAAGTTTGTATTGTGATGACATGATCACTCCTAAACAGCATGATGAACTTACATTGTTTTTGGCATGTGAAGAATTATCAAGAAAAACTTCTTTGGTAGATATGGGTGCTTTATGAATAGCATCCTGCATGGTTGTCATATTTATTGTGTTGATAATTGTCACACAATACTTACATACAAAATATTATAAATAATGATTAGATTTTACCAAAATATGACAGGACTAATATGTGTTTTGGTCTTATTAATGAAAAGGATGAATCCTCCAAAGTTCCTTCTATTGTCTCTAACAATGAACCAGGGTATATGAAGAAGCTTCCTTTCAAGCCTCTCCCTCCTAAAGAGAAGAACAAAAAGAAGAAGAGGAGAAGTAAAAGGAGGGAGGAAACAGTATTTTCCCCTAAGCATGTTGCTCCTATTATAGTTTTTGATGAGTCTGAACTCGATGATGTTCCTATGCCTGTTACCTATAGTAGTGATCATGATTGGGGAAAGCACACTTCTTTTGATATTGAAAATCTCTTCGGTACCAATTCTGAAAATGATGATATTAATAATTGTTGTAATACTAGTGCTATCCATGTTCCTTCCAATGATGATATGTTTACAAATCAACACACTTTGGAAGATAATTATTCTATTGCTTATGATGATACTGCACCTCCAATATATGATGATTACAATAATGAATATGATATTTTCAGTCCACCTACTATTGAGGAGAAAATTAATTATGATTACAATATGCCTCCTATATTTGATGATTACGGTGATGACAATAATAATGATAGCTATTTTGTTAAATTTACTCCCACTACAATTAATAAAAATGACTATGTTTATGTGGGGAGTATTAATTCTTTTATGCATGTGGCTCATGATAAGAATGTTTTATGTGATTGTTATATTGATAATTTTATTCATGATGTTACTAAAAGTTATTATGAGAGAGGGAAACATGGTTTTATGCATCTCAATAATATTAAGTTTCCCCTCTTTATGTTGAAAGTCTTGAAGTTGCACTTGTTTTGCTTTACTATGATTGTTGCTTTGTGCTTTCATGACTTGTTTATTTACAAGACTCCTATGCATAGGAAGTGGGTTAGACTTAAATGTGCTTTGAATTTGCTTCTTGATGATCTCTTTTACTTCAATTCATATTTTCTTATGTGAGCATCTTCTCAAACTATCATACCTAACTTAAAGGCATTAAAGAAAAGTACTTATTAGGAGATAACCCAAAAGTTTTAGTCGAGTCTTGGAATTTATTGCTTTAGTAATAACCTCTACTTATCATTTTTGTGTGATTTTTGTGCCAAGAATAACCGCTAATGAGAGAGAAGTAATGCTTGGGAAAGTTGTTGTCCCGAAACAAATTTTTGTGCTTTGCTGTAAAAATTCGTGAACAATATCCGTTTGTCGTTTTGAGCTATAATTTTTTGTTCTTCTGCCCCAGGTTGTTATCCCACTTACGTTAGTTCAACACTTTTCGATTTGAGCAACAGAAGGTCTTCTAAAAAATTGGTTTTTACCTGCTGGTCTGTTTTGAAAGATTTCTGCCATTATTTGCATTTGCTTCTTGTTGATTCGTTTTTGAGATCTCTTTGGGGAATTGAGCTTTTTGAGGGAATTGCTACAGTATCTTGTGTTTTATTGGAAGTTTTATTGGTGTTGAAACTGAATCCAAAGACTTATTATCTTGAGTGCACTAATGTTGCTAATAAAGATTGTGTGAAGTTTTGTATAAAGGAAATTTTCAGGTGTATGGAGAGAATGATGTAATGAGATGAAGAATGGACAAAATCTCAAGCTTGGGGATCCCACCCCGTGTCACCCCAAGAAATATTCAAGAGGTACAAGCGTCAAAGCTTGGGGATGCCCTTCTTCATCAATAAAAATCTCACGTCTTTCTAGACACTTCGTTTTTATTGTTTCATGCACTGTTGTGTTGTTCTTGGAGCGTCTTTGTTTTTGTTTTTAGTTTTCTTTTGCTTGGTTTGCTGCAATAAGTTGGTTGGATCCCAACACACTTCTTTTGGAGAGACACACACCATGTTATTCATTGCCTAGAACACTCTAGTTTTCACTCTTATTATTCTGCGAGTGCTCTCCTTTGCTAGCATTGCATTTAGCTTTAGTTTTCGATTGGTGTTGGAAAAGAGTAGGAAGTTTCATGCTTATAGTGGTACAAAAGGGAGCTTGGTTTTGACTGTGATTTAGGCTTTATCATGTCATGCTTGATATTTATTTGGCTTTATGCTTAGTGATTATTGCTGTAGCATGACTTGTTACAAATAATTGAGATTGCTTAATGTCCCTTAAAATAATCATGCATTGTTTTAGCATATAGAAGCATAATATTGTGGTATTCTCCTTTGATGCTTTATTTGGGTTGACTTGGCGCATGCTCACACCATGTTATGACTATCCCAAGTCACTGTAGCCTTTATGATCCTTTAGTTTTCGACTTGTAATATCACTTTATGCTTTAATTAATGATGTTTTGTCGCTTTGCATGATTATGGCAATTATTGCTCTCTTAGTTGGTCGCTCCCAGTCTTTTGCTAGCTTCCATACCAAGTATGAGTTCCACTCGTGCACCCAATTCCAAATAAAACCAAGTTATTCCAAAGAGTCCACCATACCTACCTATTAGCATTTGCTATTCCAAGTATATTCATGTTTTTATCTACCTTCTGAATTAAACTTGTTATGAGAAAATTAGTGATTAAAGCTCTCACGAACGTGATGGCACACTTTACTTTTCTTGCCCCTAATAAACCTGAACCATTGTGTCATCTATGTTGTATATGCTTGCACTTATATGTTGGGGATTAGCAGAACCATGATGTCATGGGGAACGCTTTCAACATTGCACTTGTACATTGTACCTAGTTGATATCATGCTCTTTTGTCTATGGATGTCGTCAGTGTGAAATGAAAGGGGAGCTTGTAAGTCCATGGAGTTATGTATGTGTGTTAGAGAAACGCTTGGGCCGCTGGTCTAATCCATGCCAAACATGGTGGAAACCTGCAGCGTAACCATAATGAGCAATCTATGAAGCATTCTTCTTATAAAAAAAGAGATAGAGATTGAGAAAAAGAGAAAAATAGAAAAAAAAGAGATGAGAAAATTGGAAAGAGAGAAAAAAGCACCATTTTCCGATGGTTAATAAGAAGATTGTTGAGATGCTCGTTGTCTGCTTGCCTTGTCATTTTGATATAGGGATTCTTCCGTATTATCGGGCAAGGGGTACCCCATTGGCGGTTCTCTATGATACACATGTACTTACTATGACAAGAACTTACCGGTAACTAAACCTGATTAGCATGAGGAGCGGCCCTCGTATTCAAGGGACATGAGATTGCCAACTTATACTTTGTCAAGCATATACTCCATAGTTTGTTCACTTTAACCTTAATCACTTCAAGATTCTTATGATAACGGCAATGAGATCTGAAAGCTAATAAGTACCATAATTTTTGGAAGCTCTTTATGATACTTGAATCCCTACTTCCTTCTATGAAGGCCTTTCTTTTACTTTTATGTTCAATCTCCATCTTCTATCTTTATGCACCGATTAAGAGAGCATAGTGGCCATTCTTAGTTTAATGTGCATTGTCCCAAAACTTATTGATTGATTCATAATGTTGATATTGCTTGTTCTTGAACTATTTGTATCTAGTCACCCTTATGAACTTTGAAGGTGTCCTATACATTTATGTTTTGCTACTCCATGAGGGACAAGCTGAACGCCACTATGCTATGTTTTCTATATGTGAAACTAACAAACGTCTTTCAATGCATTGTTATTCATGATCCTTGTTTGTATCCTTTCATGTTGCATTCATAGTCACTATGTATTATTGTTAGAACTTCATATTTCATGCTCATGTTTAGAGTACTTTGATCTCAGCATTCAATGCTTGCAAATGGTTTGATCTTGATTGTGATGGTGCATGTCACCTCAAAAATTATTCTTTTTTATCAATTACCTACTCGAGGACGAGCAGGAGTTAAGCTTGGGGATGTTGACACGTTGGAAACGTATCTATAATTTTTGATGCTCCATGCTTGTTTTATATCTACTTTCTTATGTTTTGTCCACACTTTGGAGTATTTTTACACATTTTCTGGACTAACCTATTAACAAGATGCCACAGTGACAGTTGCCTGTTTTCTGCTGTTTTTGGTTCTAGAAAAGCCAGAAAATGAATATTCTCGGAATTGGACCGGATAAAAGCCAAAGTTGATATGTTACGGGAAGACTCACGGAGCCAAAAGACGAGATGGAGAGGGGCCAGGCGCTGGCCACACCATGTGGTGGCCTGGGTCCCCCTGACCGCGCCACTAGGTGGTGTGGGCCCCTGGTCCACCCTCTAACATCGCCCCTTCGCCTATAAGAAGCCTCCCGATGAGAAAACCCTAAAAAATCGAGCCTCCAGCCACAAAAAGTTCCGCAGCGCCGCCACCACCGAAAGGGAGATTCGGGGGACAGAAAGTCTCTATTCCGGCACCCTGCCGGGACGGGGAAGTGCCCTCGGAGCCATCTCCATCAATCTCCACCACCATCTCCATCCCCATTGCTGATTCCCATGATGATGAGGGAGTAGTTCTTCCTCGAGGCTAAGTCTAACATCCCAAAACTTTAATCCAAGCTTATTAAGATCCAAATCATCAAAATTAGGGTTACCAAAAACTTTTCCAAATTACAAATGAAAACATTCATGTGTATGAGCATATAATTTAGGAATTGATTTGAATTGCCATGGTTCTATGATTCTTTGGTTGTAAAACGTGTGTATGGTAAATTAAACATCATCTAAACCTTTCCCAAGCAAATCCCAAAGAAAATCAAATAAAAAACAATTAAAGATGAGGAATGGTCATTTTGGCCATCTTTACCCACTACACTACTTTGAGCGTTCCTAGCACTCATTTCTCAACAGAAATAATTCTAGATCTTTACACCCCTTGCTAGTACTCATAATGAGGTACCAAGGCCCACTTTTTGATCTGCTAAAAAAATTCAAATACTTATTTTAAATGGCATGTGAAAATTGAATTCAATGCATATGCCTAGATCACCCCTATTTCAAAAACCATCAAATTGAGCTCCACTTTCAAAACCGCTGCAACCAGAGACTACCTAGCACTAGTGTAGATAACTCAAAATTTTTGAAACCAAATTCAAAATTTTGCTTCTTGCAGCCATTTCATCAAACAGGTGGCAGACACAAATCTTGCAAATTCCAAAACACCATAGTGAGCAGTGGATTTGGTCACCATTTGGGCCTAACTTGGTCCCCTTGTCCCCCTAGCTAAAACTCCAGCCCTAGCCCTCTCTCCCTCTCCCCTATCTGCTCTAGTACCAACCCACCCGACGCCATGCGCTAGGTCGACCATGGACGGCTCGCCTCACCCGTCCCGCGCTCTCCTTCGCCCGCTGGCAGACAGGCGCCATCACACCGCACTGCCTTGACTAGCCCCCGACCAAAATCGAGCGGAGGACCAGCCGCATTTGCTCGCGCCCATGCCTCTGTCCGCCATGCCGATTACCCCAGAGCGCCGCGCCCGCCAGAGCAGCACCGGCCTCGCCTATCCCTAGCCTTGCGTGGCAGCACCCACAGCAGGCCCAGCAACCGCCCAGACATCCTCGTTCGCCGCCTCGCGACCAGCAGCTCGGAGGAACTGCGTCGAACACCGCCGCCCGCGATCAGTTCACCGCACGCCCCCGACTAGTAGAGACCTCGCCTTGCCGCGCCTTTAAGCCCCAGAGGACCGCCAGGGGACAGAGAATCCATCGACGCCCTCGCCCATGCGGTGCGAGCCCCGTATCGTTGTCACCAATGACCTCACCGGCGCCCGCTTTGCCCTCTCGTCGACCCTATATAAAGCGACCACCCAGCCTCATTTCTCCACACTCACTCACTCCCCACCTCTCAATGAACCTCATCCACCTCTAGCCGACGCCGCTCGAGCCCTGCCTCGCTGGAATTCGAGCCGAAGCCGCCGCAGCAGGAGGAGAAGGGCGTCTGCAATTTAGGGCACCCTAAGCTCCGCTGCAACCGCGCCTTGCCTCGCCGTCGTCTATCAGCCTGTTTGCCCGCCTCACCGACCTTGCTAGAGCCCTGGTATGCCCCTAGTCGACCCCCACCGCCTCATCTAGGTCAGGTTCTCGCCGGAGTAATCCGTCGTCGACGATGACTCTCCACCGTTAGATCCCCTTTAGATCGTGTGGCCCAGGATGCTAGATACTGTTTCAGTGTTTTTGTGCCACTGACTGGCGGAGCCCGCATGTCAGGTAGCCCGTTGCGCGCACTGTGCGTAGATGGGCCGGCCCAGTTAGTTCCCCCGCGAGTTAGAAATTCAAATTTAGTTTTTTCTATTTAGAGTTAATATAGTTTCTGCCCACTAGTTTAAAAATCAATTCTGGGAGTTTGACAAATGCAAATTGCATGAAACCAATTTTTCCTAAAAGGTATTGAAATGATCTATCCAAGCCCGTTAGATTTAATTCAATTAGAGTTATAGATCTCTCCTAGTAAAAATAATAAAACAGAAGCATTTGCACCTTGCAACATTTTTATAAAATCAACTAAGATAGGTTTTGAGTTGATTCCAACTCTCAAAAATCACATTTCATCATATCTATCTAAATATGTAACAATATTAAGGTTTACATGCAGTGAATTTGGACTAGTAACAAAATAATGCTATATAGGCATTTCTAGTCACTTTAAATCATTAAATAATGAACTTAAACCAAAGTAATTATGATCCAACCTTTAAATTACATTCCCACATGTTAGAATATGTGGTGATGACATGTGTCCACATGATCCCATATTTTAAGTGGTGAATATTAAATCTTAGTTAATTTTTCAATGAGTAGAAATTACTTTTCTAAAATAAAAAGGAGGAAACTAGTGAATAAAACTTGTGATGCTTGCGATGATAATAGATCATCAATTGTGTGCCTTAGAGTACTAATTGGACTAGTTAAGTATTGTTTGGTGATTGTGTACTCCGTATGTATTTATAGAAGATAGTACCGACCAAGCTTACGAGGAGGAGGAGTGCTACCAAGAAGAAGAAGAAGAAAACTTCAACCACTGCACCAACCAAGGCAAGCCACCATTAACAATGCAAGCTAGCACTTGCAAGCTATTGTTAGCAAGCTATAATTAAGCTAGATGAATGAGCAAAGATGCCTTGGGCATGCTTTGGTCACCCCACCTTGACTATTACTACCCCAAGTATTACCTTACAACCTTTACTTCCTTTACTTTACACAAAGTCCCTTACTTGTTTTGAAGGTAGCATAAAGAGTAAAAAACTTGACCTATTTAGATAAGCTTTAGATATCATTCTATGGCATGAGATTGATCCCACCATTTTCCACCTCAGTGAACACTCTTAACTTAGTAGTTTAGAGTAGATAAAGAACTTGATTCACTTAGATGGGAACACTTGGTGAAAATGAATTATGAAAACCTTGCAATGATGAGTCATTATATTGAGATGTTTTGACATGTGTTGAGAAACACAAATGGTTTATGATGATGAAAATGTTGAGGCATGAGCCTTAGACCTTTTATAAAACTGATGGTTGGATTCGGATGCGATACCATTCCAAATTTACCGTACAACCACACTACCTGAATTGGGTAAGGCTTAGCTAGAAATTTATATGCATTAGTATTAGTTCCCTCGCGAGAGAGGTTTGAGCTGAGGCTACCTCTCAATGTTGTCCACCTATGTAGTGCCCAAGATGACTGATGGTCATGGTTGCGAGGCCATGCTCATAGGAGAGGTGCTTATACTAGGGTGTGTAAAGGGAAGGTTATGTTTGGTTATCTGCATACTAATTATGATGATTCAGGATTATCCCTG
The DNA here is from genome assembly GCA_916181665.1 of Avena sativa. NCBI lineage: Eukaryota > Viridiplantae > Streptophyta > Magnoliopsida > Poales > Poaceae > Avena > Avena sativa. The sequence goes on from OV702292.1 coordinate 277,372,266, forward strand.
ACAGATGTATCGAATCTGCAGAGTGTCAAACTATTCGAATAGCCGCGTCTGCAGTTATGGATAGTTGGAATGGCCATACTGTTTCATTGTTAGATGTTTTTCAAACAACTTATGAAATGAGTGATGAATCTTGACTTGACCACAACAGGGTTATGTTTGTGATAATAGCTTCCCAACTTAAGTGATTAACTTTGTCTTATCTTACTTTGCTTCAGAACTCAGCTGAGGTTTCAAACTTAAATGTATAGTTAAACTTACATTTAGCACTTTAACTTAGGATTATACTACTTGTTAGTGGTAGTTTGCGAGTACTTAAAGAGTACTCATCGCTTTTGTCCCTGGCTATTCTCATGGCCAGACTATGAAGGAGACTATCAAGTGATGGCCAGCAGGACGGCTATGATAACTAGGACTATCTGCCTTCGTCAGCATTACCTGTACCCCTGAAGATGGACACCACTGCTACGCTTATCTTTTATTTCCGCTGCTTGTTGTATTAAGACTGGATCATGAGATCCTTATTTGTGTAAGACCTTATGTATGGTTTGTAATGGATGATGTACTGTGATATCCAATCCGTTATGTCTCGCAAAAATGGTAATCCTAGGATTGCAAGGTATGACATAACGAGCATCCGGGATTAAAAATTCGGGTGTTGACAAGTTGGTATCAGAGCCATCCTGACCATAGGAGACCCTAGTTAGAATGGACGTCCGAACAAAAACTTAGTTTCAAAACCAAAGTGAGTATTTACAAAAAAACTATCTCCTCTCTTATCCTTGGGAATTCTTTCTTTCTCAAAAATTCATGTTCCTCAAAATTCTTACATTACTACTTAAAATTTGACACACTTGATCACTTCACTAGTTTCCTCATCCTTAATTCTTGTAGATGGAGACTCAGTTCAGCAAGTTTTACCAGCTGGGAAACGGAGGTCAGCTGATCTTCGAGAGGGATCTGGATTCATTGTCAGAGTTCTTGGGACGCCCACATCCGGAGTTTCTTGGAGCTCAACTTCCAGGACCCCCAGCAGGAGACCTACAGTGGCTAGTCACCGCGGATCTTAGAGGAAGCATTGAAGCACCAACTTCTGGGAGAATTCAGTTCTCCGTGAGAGAGAACAACTGGCTAGATGGATTAGCCAGGGCAATGCATGAAGCTCTCGCACGTCTATGTTCCCTCAACGTCAACAAAATCCAGGGAACCAGTTTTGCTCACTATGCAAGACGTGACTTCATGGGAATGCCGATGGAGATGCCAAGTCACCCAGAGTTGAGGTGTCAAGTGGAGAATCTGGACTTCTTGCTGCATGAAAGACAACAGGAACTAGACAATGCCATGGAGCTAGCCAACCAGAACCGTGCCATTACCGACCAGAAGGCCTAGACTTTCGCACTGCTCGTCCAGGATCGCCAGTCTCTTCGCCGCCAGCGTACAAAGAAGGATCGCACCATCACCTGTCTTCGCAAGAAGGTGGCCGACCTCGAGAAGACCGTCAAGGAACAGGAAGCTCAACTTGCCGCCAATGAAGAAGAAGATGAGGGTGAAGACATCCAGGGAGACATGGATTCTTACCTTAGCAACGATGATGACTTCCTGGAGGAGGATGTCGTGGACTTCTACACTGACGATGAGGACTCCGACTTCATCGACGATGAGTCTATGCACTAGAGCATTGTCGTAGCATGAGATGTATCGGTCCCACTGTATCGTAGCTTGCAGAATGGTTCTTCAAACCATCTGTTTTCCTTTGTTTGTTGTGGTGTGTGTTCTATTGTGTGTTTGTCTACATGAATGAAATGAAGATGGTTGAAAAACCTGAGTCTAACTCAAAGTTTTAGCTTTGAAACCAAAACCATGAACCTTAGAAATTCCCTCTTACCCCTATATCTATCTCAATCTTCAGATGACTCTTGGAAACCAAGGAGGGAGCAGCTCGTCGCAGGACCCAATGCTACAGATCTTGCAGAATCTCATCCCCGACCGTGAAGCAAGCAGGGCCGAACGTCAAGCCAACTTAGAAACATTGTAGCAGATCGCCCAGATGGCTCTGAACAACCAAGGGAATGGAAATCAGGATCACTATGGATCCAAACTCAAAAAAATTCAGAATACCAATCCCCCAATCTTCAACCAATCTAAAAACTCATTAGATGTTGATGACTGGTTGCAGACGATGGAAAACAACCTCGAAGTTGCAGGAGTTGAGGAAAACGAGAAAGTTCTCTTCGCCACCCACTATCTGGCGGGAGATGCAAGAGCTTGGTGGAATAGTATCCGCAATATGTACCATGGTCAGGTTATGACATGGGAAGCATTCAAAGTCAAGTTCAGCCGCACCCACGTGGCGCAAGGTCTAGTCAACAGGATGAGAGATGAATTCCGCGAATTGAAGCAAGGAAGAATGACTATGGTAGAATACCGTGACAGATTCCTGTCACTTGCCCGATATGCACCCGATGAGATCAACACGGAGGCCAAGAAGGAGAGATTCTTGAACAGACTGCATGATGAGATGCAGACTGTCCTTGTCAACATCCATTTTCAGGATCTCGAAGAGCTAGTTGACTCTGCCATTCAGATGGAAGGGAAGATAAATCAGGCAAACGACAATCGCAAATGTCGTATGATGCAGCAATCAGGATCCAGTAGTCACCAGAAGTACCGTCCCAACCCCTCACCAGGATATGTACCAAGGAACAACTGAACCCCAATGTCTCGCCCAAGCTACCCCAATCGTAGCGGAGGCAATGTGAAGTCCGGAGGAAACCATCACAACTCTGGCAATGCCAACAATTTCAACCGTGAACCTCCCAAGAGCAACAACAAGAACAACAACACTGCACCCAGAACTGGAAGCAATGCTATGCCTGTTGCAGCAAAGGACATGTCCCAGATCACTTGTTTCGAGTGTGGAGTGAAGGGTCACTACTCCAATGAGTGTCCCAAGAAGACTGCCGCCAATGCCACTATGAATGCCCCATCTCAACAGCAGCGTCGTGTTCAACCAGGAAGAAGGTTTGCCCCAGGGAACCCTCACAACCGCAACGGTCACCTCTTCCACATGGACGCAAAAGAAGCCCAGGAAGCGCCAGATGTAGTGCTGGGTATGTTTTCTGTCAGTTTTAGCAAGAGTATTGTTTAATTCGGGAGCATCGCATTCATGTGTCACCAAAGAATTTTCATGCACTAGTAAGATTCACCCAACCAATTTGAAGCATGTCATGATAGTTCAAATCCTTGGTTCAACTACAAAAGCTAGAAAAATTTGCAAAGTTGTGCCTATCAGAATACATGGGATAGATTTTTATGCCAACCTAATTGTACTTGGAACCAAAGGATTGGAAGTAGTACTAGGTATGGACTGGATGTCAAGGCATAAAGGACTGATAGACTGTGCCAAGAAAGCCATCACCATGACCAGTTGGTCTGGAGTAACAATAGAGCATATATCTGAAACCTTACCCCGTCAATTCAAGTGCAACAAGAGTCTAGCCCTACCCACCATAGACCAAGTCAGAGTAGTCTGTGAATACCCCAACGTATTCCCAGATGAATTGCGAGGTATGCCCTCAGATAGGGATATTGAGTTCATTATCGAGCTAATCCCCGGAACCGGACCCATAGCCCAGAGACACAATAGTATGAACCCCTCAGAGTTAGTGGAACTGAAGAAGCAGTTAGATGCCATGTTAGCAACCGGCTTGATTCAGCCAAGCGCATCGCCATGGAGATCACCAGTGTTATTCGTCGAGAAGAAAGATGGAGGCAATCGCCTGTGTACAGATTACAGAAAGTTGAATGACGTCACCATCAAGAACAAGTACCCCTTGCCGAAGATAGACGAACTATTTGACCAGTTGACTAGAGCCCAGGTATTCTCAAAGATTGATCTTAGGACTGGTTATCACCAACTTAAGATTCATGCAACAGATATTCCGAAGACCGCCTTTACTACTCGTTATGGTTTATACGAGTATACGATTATGTCTTTTGGATTAACCAATGCTCCTGCTTATTTCATGAATCTCGTGAATAAGATCTTTATGAATTTCCTAGATAAGTTTGTAGTTGTGCTTATCAACGACATCCTCATCTACTCCAAGTCATAAGAAGAGTACGAGAAACATCTGAGAATCATCCTAGAAACCCTGAGAGAGCATCAGTTATATGCCAAGTTCAGCAAGTGTGAGTTTTGGCTGAAAGAAGTAGGATTCCTAGGACATATTGTGTCTGCCGGAGGGGTCTCTGTTGATCCCGCCAAGATCAAAGATGTCGAAGAATGGGAATCCCCAACCACTCAAACCCAAGTCCGTGAATTTCTCGGATTAGCGGGATACTACCGCAAGTTCGTAGAAGGATTCCTGAGCATCGCCAGACCCATGACCCAATTGTTGAAGAAGGACAAGAAGTTTGAATGGACAGACAAGTGTGAAGCCAGTTTCCAGGAGCTGAAGAAGAGATTGATATCAGCCCCAATTTTGATCATGCCAGACATCCAGAAGCCATTTGATGTATATTGTGACACATCCAAGATTGGTCTAGGATGTGTATTGATGCCAGAAGGCAAAGTCATCGTGTATCTGTCTCGACAACTGAAGCAGCATGAGCAGAACTATCCGACCCATGATCTTGAATTAGCAGCTATAGTGTTGGCATTAAAGACATGGCATCATTATTTGATGGGTAATCACTGTGAGATTTACTCAGACCACAAGAGCTTAAAGTATATTTTCACCCAGAAGGAGCTGAATATGAGGGAAAGGAGATGGATAGAGTTAATCAAGGATTATGACCTTGACATTCACTATCACCCGGACAAAGCCAATGTGGTAGCGGATGCTCTTAGCAGATTACCGTGTAGGCTAAACACCATGATCAAGGAGAAGCAACCCAGTTTGTATGAGGAGTTGGAGCAGTTCAGAACTGAATTGGTTAGCAAAGGATTCTTACCTAGCATTTAACTTCAACCCACTTTGATTAGCCAAATCAAGGAAGCCCAGAAGGGGAATGAATGTATCGACATAATCAAACGTCGTATTGGTACAGGAAAGGTACCTGGATTCACCGAAGACGAATAAGGAGTACTCTGGTTCAAATGACGTATCTGTGTGCCAGCAGATTCAGAGCTGAAAGCAAGTTATCATGAAGGAAGCTCATGATACTCTTTATTCTATCCACCCTGGAGGAACGAAGATGTATCCGGATTTGAAAGAACAATTTTGGTGGCACAAGATGAAGAGAGAAATCGGAAGCTACATCGCCAAGTGTGATATCTGTCAAAGAGTCAAAGCAGAGCATCAGAGACCTGCAGGACTGTTGCAACCATTGCAGATTCCAGAATGGAAATGGGATTCCGTCGGAATGGACTTTATCACCGGTTTGCCTACTTCTAGTAGGGGAAATGACTCAATCTGGGTCATCGTTGATAGACTGTCCAAGGTAGCCCACTTCATACCTGTCAAGACAACCTACCAGAGTGCAAAGCTAGCAGAGCTATACATTGCTAGGATTGTTAGTCTGCATGGAACCCCCAAGACCATAGTATCAGATCGAGGAACCCAGTTTACCTCGAGATTTTGGCAGAAAGTTCAGGAAGGATTGGGAACCAAGTTGAACTTTAGTACCGCGTATCACCCGCAAATAGATGGACAGACTAAGAGAGTCAACCAGATCCTAGAGGATATGCTGAGAGCTTGTGTGTTGGAATACAGATCAAAATGGGAAGACTGCCTGCCTTTCACAGAGTTCTCATATAACAACAGTTATCAAGTTAGTTTGCAAATGGCACCATTTGAGTTCCTATATAGAAGGAAGTGTCGTAACCCTTTAAATTGGTCGCAAGTAGGAGAGAGTCAGATTTTTGGACCCGACATTCTCCGAGAAGTTGAAGAGAAGGTTCACAAAGTCCGTGAGCACCTCAAGACCGCCCAATCCAGATAGAAGAGTTATGCTGACAAGAGAAGGAGAGACCTGACTTTCAATGTCGGAGATTTTGTATATCTCAAGGTTTCACCATTGAAGTGAACTCAACGCTTTAGTCTGAAAGGAAAGTTAGCCCCCAGATATATCAGACCCTTCAAGATTCTAAACCGTCAGGGAGAAGTATCGTATCAACTGGAACTGCCTGAAGAAATGGCAGCCACCGACAATGTGTTACATATCTCATTACTTCGCAAATGCTTGGAAGTGCCCGAGAAGACTGAAGTTTTCAAGAACATCGATCACAGAGCTGTAGAGATTAACAATGACCTGAACTATCGGGAAGTGCCCATCCATATCTTAGAAGAAGCCTACAGAACCACCAGGACCAGGAGCATCAAGTTTCTCAAGATTCAGGGGAGCAACCATACCGAGGAGGAAGCCACTTGGGAGCATGAAGATTACATTAGGACAGAGTTCCCAGCTCTCTTTAGTTCCTAGTTTTCTTGTAAATCTCAGGACGAGATTTTGTTTAAGGGGGGAAGGTTTGTAACATCCCAAAACTTTAATCCAAGCTTATCAAGATCCAAATCATCAAAATTAGGGTTAACAAAAACTTTTCCAAATTAAAAATGAAAGCATTCATGTGTATGAGCATTTAATTTAGGAATTGATTTTAATTGCCATGGTTTTGTGATTCTTTGGTTGTAAAATGTTTGTATGGTAAATTAAACATCATCTAAACCTTTCCCAAGCAAATCCCAAAGAAAATCAAATCAAAAACAATTAAAGATGAGGAATGGTCATTTTGGCCATCTTTACCCACTACACTACTTGGAGTGTTCCTAGCACTCATTTCTCAACAGAAATAATTCTAGATCTTTACACCCCTTGCTAGTACACATAATGAAAGTACCAAGGCCCACTTTTTGATCTGCTAAAAACATTCAAATACTTATTTTAAATGGCATGAGAAAATTGAATTCAATGCATATGCCTAGATCACCCCTATTTCAAGAACCATCAAATTGAGCTCCACTTTCAAAACCCTTACAACTAGAGACTACCTAGCACTAGTGTAGATCACTCAAAATTTTGGAAACCAAAATTCAAACTTTTGCTTCTTGCGGCCATTTCATCAAACAGGTGGAAGACACAAATCTTGCAAATTTCAAAACACTATAGTGAGCAGTGGATTTGGTCACCATTTGGGCCTAACTTGGTCCCCTTGTCCCCCCAGCTAAAACCCCGGCCCTAGCCCTCTCTCCCTCTCCCCTATCTGCTCTAGTACCAAGACGCCCGACGCCATGCACCAGGTCGACCATGGACGGCTCGCCTCAGCCCGTAAAGCGACCACCCCAGCCTCATTTCTCCACACTCACTCACTCCCCACCTCTCACTAAACCTCACCCACCTCTAGCCGATGCTGCTCGAGCCCTGCCTCGCTGAAATTGGAGCCGAAGCCGCCGCAACAGGAGGAGAAGGGCGTCTGCGATTTAGGGCACCCCAAGCTCCACCCCAACCGTGCCTCGCCTCGCCTCGCCTTCGTCTTCCAGCCTGTTTACCCACCTCACCGACTTTGCTGGAGCCCTGATATGCCCCCAGTCAACCCCCACCACCGCGTCTAGGTCAGGTTCTCGCCGGAGTAATCCGTCATCGATGATGACTCTCCACCATTAGATCCCCTTTAGATCGTGTGGCCCAGGATGCTAGATACCGTTTCGGTGTTTTTGGGCCGCTGACTGGTGGAGCCTGCATGTCAGGCAGCTCGTTGCATGCACTGTGCATAGATGGACCGGCCCAGTTAGTTCCCGCGCGAGTTAGAAATTCAAATTTAGTTTTTTCTATTTAGAGTTAATCTAGTTTCTGTCCACTAGTTTAAAAATCAATTCTGGGAGTTTGAAAAATCCAAATTGAATGAAACCAATTTTTCCTGAAAGGTATTAAAATGATCTATCCAAGCTCGTTGGATTTAATTCAATTAGAGTTATAGATCTCTCCTAGTAAAAATAATAAAACAGAAGCATTTGCACCTTGCAACATTTTTCTAAAATCATCTAAGATAGGTTTTGAGTTGATTACAACTCTCAAAAATCACATTTCATCATATGTATCTAAATATGTAATAATATTAAGGTTTACATGCAGTGACTTTGGACTAGTCCCAAAATAATGCAATATAGGCATTTCTAGTCACTTTAAATCATTAAATAATGAACTTAAACCAAAGTAATTATGATCCAACCTTTAAATTACATTCCCACATGTTAGAATATGTGGTGATGACATGTGTCCACATGATCCCATATTTTTAGTGGTGAATATTAAATTTTAGTTAATTTTTCAATGAGTAGAAATTACTTTTCTAAAATAAAAAGGAGGAAACTAGTGAATAAAACTTGTGATGCTTGTGATGATAATAGATCATTAATTGTGTGCCTTAGACTACTAATTGGACTAGTTAAGTATTGTTTGGTGATTGTGTACTCCGTATGTATTTATAGAAGATAGTACCGACCAAGTTTACGAGAAGGAGGAGTGGTACCAAGAATAAGAAGAAGAAAACTTCAACCACTGCACCAACCAAGGCAATCCACCATTAACAATGCAAGCTAGCACTTGCAAGATATTGTTAGCAAGCTAGAATTAAGCTAGATGAATGAGCAAAGATGCCTTGGGCATGCTTTCATCACCCCACCTTGACTATTACTACCCCAAGTATTACCTTACAAGCTTTACTTCCTTTACTTTACACAAAGTCCCTTACTTGTTTTGAAGGTAGCATAAAGAGTATAAAACTTGACCTATTTAGATAAGCTTTAGATGTCATTCTATGGCATGAGATTGATCCCACCATTTTCCACCTTAGTGAACACTCTTAACTTAGTAGTTTAGAGTAGATAAAAAACTTGAGTCACTTAGATGGGAACACTTGGTGAAAATGAATTATGAAAACCTTGGAATGATGAGTCATTCTATTGAGATGTTTTGACATGTGTTGAGAAACAAAAATAGTTTATGATGATGAAAATGTTAAGGCATGAGCCTTAGCCCTTTTATAAAATTGATGGTTGGATTCGGATGCGATACCTTTCCAAATTTACCGTACAACCACACTACCTGAATTGGGTAAGGCTTAGCTGGAAATTTATATGCATTAGAATTAGTTCCCTCGCGGGAGAGGTTTGAGCTGAGGCTACCTCTCAATGTTGTCCACCTATGCAGTGTGCAAGATGACTGATGATCATGGTTGGGAGGCCATGCTCATAGAAGAGGTGCTTATACTAGGGTGTGTAAAGGGAAGGTTATGTTTGATTATCTGCATACTAAGTATGATGATTCAGGGTTATCCCTGACAGATGTATCGAATCTGCAGAGTGTCAAACTAGTCGAATAGCCGCGTCCGCGGTTATGGACAGTTGGAATGGCCATACTGTTTCATTGTCAGATGTTTTTCAAACAACTTATGAAATGAATGATGAATCTTGACTTGACCACAACAGGGTTGTGTTTGTGATAATAGCTTCCCAACTTAAGTGATACTAGAACTTTGTCTTATCTTTCTTTGCATCAGAACTCAGCTGAGGTTTCAAACTTAACTGTATAGTTAAACTTAGATTTAGCACTTTAACTTAGGATTATACTACTTGTTAGTGGTAGTTTGTGAATACTTAAAGAGTACTCATGGCTTTTGTCCCTGGCTATTCTCATGGCCAGACTATGAAGGAGACTATCAAGATGATGGCTAGGAGGACGACTATGATAACTAGGACTATTTGCCTTCGTCAGCATTGCCTATGCCCCTGAAGATGGACCCCACTGCTACGCTTATCTTTTATTTCCGCTGCTTGTTGTATTAAGAATGGATCATGAGATCCTTATTTGTGTAAGACCTTATGTATGGTTTGTAATGGATGATGTACTGTGATATCCAATCCGTTATGTCTCGCAAAAATGGTAATCCTGGGATTGCGAGGTATGACATAACGGGCATCTGGGATTAAAAATCCGGGTGTTGACACTAAGGGTTCTACCGGTAGCTATGTGTTCATCTCTCTCTCTCTATGCATGATCATATTGTGATCATGAGCTTTGTAATCAAGTAGATCTACCTTGCTACTCAAGTGCTCTAATAGATCTCTGGCTCTCCCCATGTGTGTGAAAGTGATAGCGTGCACACCATGGTGACACTTAGGCTAGAGATTACAAATACTTGTTATGAGTTATATTTGGAGTTGGATGTATCTATGAAATTGTGGTGTTTGTTGGAACCATCTAGTGCTCAAGGTGATAGTGTGGGGTTATCTAGATGGGAAAAGCGAACTTTGAGGAGTGCTGTTATAGCCCTACAATGGATTAGAGTGTCCAACCGGAGAGTAGTTCAGAGTAGTATCATGAAGATAAGATATTTATATGAGAGTGTTCACTAGTGAAAGTATGATCCATAGGCCTTGTTTCTAAGCATTGAAACACCGTTTGCAACTAGATCTGTTACATGTTTGCTTGATGCTATCTTTATTTCAGTTTTCCTTTAGTCTCTTCCACGCCATCAAGCTATTTTCTAGCACCGTTGTCTTATATCCATACCACTTGTACTTCACCATCTCTTTGTCGAACTAGTGCACCTATACACCTGACAAGTGTATTGGGTGTGTGGGGGACACAAGAGACTTCTTGTATCTTGATTGCAGGTTTGCTTGAGAGGGGATACCTTTAACCACTTCCTCCCTGAGTTCGATAAAACCTTGGGTAATCCACTTAAGGGAAACTTTCTGCTGTTCTACAAACCTCTGCACTTAGAGCCCCAACAAGTGTCTACAAGAATAGAAGTTCCTAGACATCAAATAAACGTATGATATATCATCACTATATAAAATTATAATTGGTAAAGCACAAAAAATTATAAATTTTATCAACATCTATAAAGTATGGGTGTATATTTGGTCCTTATACTTTGTATCATCATGCAGAAGTCAAAGATTATTAGCTACCTAACACATGAATTTTTTGATAACATGGTCTAGAGAAACAAGGGAGAAGATTCTAGTATGATTGAGAAGTGTGTTCTGAGGTTTGTTGTCAACACCCGGATTTTTAATCCCAGATGCCTGTTATGCCATACATCGCAATCCCAGGATTACCATTTTTGCGAGACATAACAGATTGGATATCACAGTACATCATCCATTACAAACCATAATAAGGTCTTACACAAATAAGGATCTCATGATCTAGTTTTAGTGCAATCAAGCAACGGAATAAATAGCGTAGCAGTGGGGTCCATCTTCAGAGTCACAAGCAATGCTGATGATGGGAGATGATCCTAGTTGTCGTAGCCGTCCTGCTGTCCTCCTTCGGGGTTGTCCTCCTCATAGTCTGGCCACGAGAATAGCTAGGGACAAAGCCATGAATTCTCTTTAAGTACTCGCAAACTACCACTAACAAGTAGTATAGTACTAGTAGGAATGCAAAATCTAAGTTTGATTGTAAAATTAAGTCTGAAACCTAAGATGAGTTCAGAAACAAAGAAAGATAAAATAAAGTTTGAAAACACCTAAGTGGGTACTTAGTTGTCATAGTCACAACTCTGTTGTGGTCAAGCCATGTCACAATTCATTTCATAAGTCATTTTGAAAACATCTGACAACAGAACAGTATGGCCACTCCAACTATCCATAACCGCGGATGCGGCTATTCGAATTGTTTGACACTCTGCAGAGGTGGTACACTTTCACCACAAGGTTCGATACATCTGTCAAGATAACCCTGAATCATCATACTTAGTATGCAGATAATCAAACATAACTTTCCTTTACACACCCTAGTATAAGCACCTCTCCTATGAGTATGGCCTCCCAACCATGACCATCTGTCATCTTGGGCACTGCATAGGTGGACAACATTGAGAGGTATCCTCAGCTCAAACCTCTCCCGCGAGGGAACTAATACTAATGCATATAAACTTCCGGCCAAGCCTTGTGGTTGTACGGTAAAATTGGAATGGTATCGCATCCGAACCCAACCATCAGTTTTGTAAAAGGGCTAAGGCTCATGCCTCAACATTTTCACCATCATAAACCATTTGTGTTTCTCAACACATGTCAAAACATCTCAATAGAACGACTCATCATTACATGGTTTTCACAAATCATTTTCACCAATTATTCCCATCTAAAGTTAATCAAGTTTTGGGTTTTGTTCCAACTACTAAGTTAAGAGTGTTCACTAATGTGGGATGCTTATCTCAATCTCATGCCATAGAATGAAATCTAAGTCTAACTAGATAGGTCAAGTTTTATACTCTTTATGCTACCTTTAAACAAGTAAAGGACTTTGGTAAAGTAAAGAAGGTAAAGCTTGTAAATAACACTTGGAGTAGGTATAAGTCAAAGGGTATAACCAAAGCATGCCTAATGCATCTTGCTTAGGTTATCTAGCTTGCGGGGATTTGCTTGCAATGTTAACTTGTATAATGCTAGCTTGCCAATAATAGCTTGCCTTGGTTGGTGCAGTGGTTGAAGTTTTCTTCCTCCTCCTCTTGGTAGAACTCCTCCTCGTAGACTTGGTCGGTACTATCGTCTATAAATACATATGGGATACACAATCACCAAACAATGCTTAATTAGTCTACTTAGCACACTAAGGAACACATTTGATGATCTATTATCATCACAAGCATCACAAGGTTTAATGAACTAGCTTCATTCTTTTTATTTGAGAAAAGTAATTTCTACTCATTGAAATTAACTAAGATTTAATATTCTCCAATTAAAATATGGGATCATGTGGACACATGTCATCACCACATATTCTAACATATGGGAATGTGATCTAAGGGTTGGATCACATTTTAAAAGATTTAAGTTTAATAATTAATGATTTAAAGTGACTAGAAATGCCTATATAGCATTATTTTGGTACTAGTCCAAAGTCACTGCATGCAAACCTTAATATTATTTCATATTCAGATAGGTATGGTTAAATGTGATTTTTTAGAGTCTGAAATAACTCAAAGGCTATTAGGATTGATTTTATAAAAATGTTTGAATGTGCAAAAGCTTCTGTATTGTTCTTTTTACTAGGAGAGATCTCTAACTCTAAATAATTTAAATCTAACGGACATGGATAGATATTTTCGTTACCTTTCGAACAAAATTGGAATCACTCAATTTTGATTTGTAAAACTCTCTGAACTGATTTTTGAACTAAGGGACAAAATTAAGTTTACTTCTAAAAAGAAAAACCTATATTTGAATTTCTAGGTCAGCACGGGAAACTAAATGGGCCGGCCCGTGTACACTCCGCGGCGCTGAGGGCTGCTGACAGGGGGGTCCCGCCTGTCAGTGACTCATAAAACGCGAAGACTCAAGCGAGGCTGAACCCTAGCGCGGTCAGTGGGGGTCTACTGGGGACGTACCAGGTCTCCAGCTAGTGCGGCGAGGCGGGAAAACAAACTGGTGGATGACGGCAGACTCAGGCGAGGTCGCGGCAGGGACCGAGGTGGACAAAATAGACAGGGACTTCTCCTCCTCTACAGTGGCTACCTCCGGTGGAATTCCGGCGATGGGCTGCTCGAGCGGCTCTGGCAAGAGAGGGGAAACGTTCAGTGGAGAGAGGGGAGTGGGATGGTGTGAAGAAATGGTGCTGGGGAGGCTTGCTTATATAGGCTCGACGAGGGGACCGACGAGTGCGGGCGGAGCTCGTCGGTGACAGCGATACAGGGGGCTACCAGCATGGGCGAGGTAGGCGAACAATGGGCGGTCTGCTGGCGGTCCTCTACAGAGTAATGGCATGGCTAGGGGTGCTGGCAATCGGTCGGGAGCTTCCCGCGCTCTGGGAGACAGAGGCGGTGCTCGATGGTGCTCCTGGCGACTGTGGGTCGGGCGGCGGTGCACGGCCGTGTCTAGCGGGTTGCTGGGTTTATGGCAGAGCGGCGCATGCGATTTGGTGTCGAGGCGCGGTCCGAGGCATGCTGGCGGCAAGGGCGCTCTAGCGTGCGCTGCGAATGGCGCAGATAGAAAGGGCGGCGTTGCTCTGGGGTGGTCGAGGGGCTGGCAGCGATCGAGGGGTGGACAGGGAGTTGCGGTAGGGTTGGGCGAAGCTAGGGGCATGCTGGTTTGGCACGGCGCTCCTAGAATCAGGCCTCGTTCTACTGCCATAGCAACGATGCATACACACAAATGTTATCATGTGATGATAAAGTATTAATGTCAATCAAGGTGACATTAGTAAGTTGCAAAGTATTTGGGACTATAAAGTAAATACCCAAGACTCAACCTCTTCCATGAGCAAGCATGTTCGGGTGACCGGATATATGGTGCCAATGATTAAGAACAAATGTAGCTAGTGTATTTGTACTCTAGTGCAAGTGGGAGACTGTTGGAACTATGCCCTAGAGACAAATAGTAATAAGGACTATTACCATATTTCATATAGTTTATGATTAAGTTTTATATCATGCTATAACTGTATTGAATGGAAACATCAATACACGTGTGATATACAAACAACCAAGGGTTCCTACTGAAACTCTAGGCACTGGTTCATTGGTGAACAGATGATCATGTTTCCTGATCATGTCGCATTTATGCCAGTTGGAAATGGAGTCAAATCATTTTGTGAATGAGATGATGAACCAATACCCAACCTAAACATCATGACCTGATCATGTCATGAAGTTCAAGTTACGATGATTAGAAATGGATCCTCATAGACTATTGCTTAGACCGTGAGGCTATATCAATCACTGTCTCCTGAGAGTGCTTTGATAACATCAAGCACCACTTGGTAATACAGTGGTTATAAAGGTGCGTTCAGGTACTCGGAGGAAACCGTAGAGGCAATATATGTCAAGAGCGGGATTTGTTCGTCCTCGTGACATAGAGATACTCAAGGGCCCACTCAGAGAAGTTATACCAATAGCTACGCAGCGTGTGATTTGATCATAGGGATATCACTTGTCGGAACGAGTCAAGTAGCATTGTTCTGTAACGAGATTGAACACGACATGGTGATGTCATTGATCAGATCTCGGGCAATGCAAGTATCGAGAGACAAAGGCAATAAGACACCACTGTCCCGGTTCAAACGATGAAAGATCTTCGTGGAATGCATAGGGGTCACATGGGCATCCATGTCCCTCTGTTGATTGTTGGTCCGGAAGTGTCCCAACCATGTTTGGAGTGCTCCTGAACTGTAGGGTATCACGCTTAAGGGCTTGATGATGATTAGAGAGTGTTTACAGGATGGGTAGAATCACCGAAGAAGAGAAGAGAGAAAACCGGAAGGGTTTCGGTAAGTCCGGAGGATGTCCGGAGTGGAGGTGGAAGGTGTTCCACAGCCACACCCAGCTAGGGTCATTGGATGTGTGTTCTTTTCATGAACCACAGCTAGAGTCGTTGGATGTGTGTTCTTTTCATGAACCACAGCTAGAGTCATTGCATGTGTGTTCTTCTCACAAACCATAGCTAGAGTCATTGCATGTCTGTTCTTCTCACAAACGAAACATGGATCCACCAATGTCATTGCATGTCTGTTCTTTTCATGAACCACACCCAGTGTTATTGCATGTGTGTTCTTCTCACAAACCACACATGCATGTGTGTTCTTCTCACAAACCACAACTAGAGTCATTGCATGTCTGTTCTTATCACAAACCACACATGGATCCACTATTGGAAATATGCCCTAGAGACAAAAAGTAGTAAGGACTACTATCATATTTCATATAGTTTATGACTAAGTTTTATATCATGCTATAACTATATTGAGTGGAAACATCAATACACGTGTGATATACAAACAACCAGGGGTTCCCAGTGAAACTCTAGTCACTGGTTCACTGGTCAACAGATGGTCATGTTTCCTGATCATGTGGCATTTATGCCAGTTGGACATGGAGTCATCTCATTCCGAGAATGAGATGATGAACCAATACCCAACCTAAACATCGTGACCCGATCATGTCACGAAGTTCAAGTTACGATGATTAGAAATGGATCCTCATAGACTATTCCTTAGACCGTGAGGCTATATCAATCACTATCTCTCGAGAGTGCTTAGATAACATCAAACGCCACTCGGTA
Source organism: Avena sativa (assembly GCA_916181665.1). Lineage (NCBI taxonomy): Eukaryota > Viridiplantae > Streptophyta > Magnoliopsida > Poales > Poaceae > Avena > Avena sativa. Next base: position 277,388,273 of record OV702292.1, read on the forward strand.
ATACAGTGGTTATAAAGGTGTGTTCAGGTACTCGGAGGAAACCGTAGTGGCAATATATGTCAAGTGCAGGATTTGTCCGTCCATGTGACGGGAAGATACTCGAAGGGCCCACTCGGAGAAGTTATATCCAATAGATGGACAGCGTGTGATTTGATCACAGGGATATGACTTGTCGGAACGAGTCAAGTAGCATTGTGAAGTAACAAGATTGAACACGACATGGAGATGTGATTGATCAGATCTCAGGCAATGCAAGTATCGAGAGAAAAAGGGAATAACACACGACTGTCCCGGTTCAAACGACGAAATATCTTCGTGGAAGGCACAGGGGTCACATGGCCATCTAGGTCCCTCTGTTGATCATTGGTGTGGGAGTGTCCCGACCATGTCTGGAGTGTTCCCAAACCATGGGGTATCACCCTTAAGGGCTTGATGATGCTTAGAGAGTCTTTATAGGATCGGTAGAATCACCGAAGAATTGTAGAGAGAAAACCGAAAGGGTTTCGGTAAGTCCGGAGGATGTCCGAAGTGGAGGTGGAAGTGTTCCATAACTATGGAGGTTGAATAATATGTGAATGAATGTTAAATATTGATTTAATCATTTATTCATAATTACTTAATAAAGAGAAAATCAATTTAAAAGGTCAAAAGGGTTAATAGGCCAATTCCCGGAGGGGAGAGGGCCCATTAGGGAAAGGATAGAGGAAGAAGGGACAAAGGGGGTGGCCGGCTGGGCCTAGCCCCCCCGCGTGGTGCGCGCTAGGGACGGCCAGCCGCTGCCCCTCCCTCTCCTCTCCTTTAGTCTCACCTGGGGACTATGAGGGAGGTAGTACCTCCTTTTCCCCTATATATAGTGGGGGTATTTGGCCAGATAAAGACACACAATATTCAATAAAGGTCTTCTCACTTTTGGGAAGCCCTACAATTGATATTCTCTCTCTCAGGACCGTGGTCCCAAGTTCGAACTGCACAAACGAGAGACATCTTCACCGCGGAGCACCGTCGCGCTACGGGATTCAGATCCAGGAGCTCTACTTCCGCAACTGCTGCTGGATCGGGAAGCGGGAGTCATCGTCAGGCACCAGACATGTGTAACTCCCCGCGAGGTGTCACACTTGAGGCACTCAAGTTGTTGGAGCCAAGGGAGCGCAAGGACTTCATCACGACCATGAGGTCGGATTTGGCTCGTCTACATTAAGCACGCTCTCCTGAGTGTTGACAACGCTTTTCGTTCTTCAAGGGTAAGTTCGCGAAAAGCCCCTCCCGTTACTGTATTACTAATAGATAGGTCCTGGCAGCATCAGGGGTTCGAGGGCGTAGGGTAAAATTTATTATTTTCATACATGGAACCCCTACATAATGCTGGGATGTTACAGACTCTCCCCCTTAAAATAAACTTCTTCCCCAAAGTTCGTACTCTCTTGCGTTTCAGAATGAGCTAGTAACTTGTATTGATCCCGACATTTCTCAATTCCATGGTAGTCACCATTGGGGATAATTGTGGTATCCCGTCTCGAAATATTTTTTCCTTGAATTATCTTCATGCTTGACAATATGAACTATCACTTCTAATTTATCCTATGGTTTCTTTTACTATAATCTCTTGGATTATATCCTTACAGTCCTATTTAGAATTGGTTGTGGACACATTTTGTCTATTACAATCCGGTCTTCCTATTACACTACACTGGTATATTTTGGAATACTCCCTTTACTCCAAAGGACAAATTACGGGTGGTTTCCCCTTTATAACTAGTCCATTAAAGTTAGCCTGGTTTATCTCCTTCCATCATTCATCCAGACATACTCTCGGAAGTACTTTATAATGATGACTTCTTATAACCTTATGAGAATAAGGCTTAATCTTATCACCGTTTAGCACTTCTTCTCCAACCTTTAGTCGGAAGGTCAAATAACAACACCTTAGTGTTTATTGTTTACTCTCTCCCTTGGGGTTTCCCAATGGTCTCTAAACTACATGTATAATAGCTATTAACTCAATAGTTAGGATATCGGTCTTTGTCCAGCTTATACTTTACCTCTACAAGGTCTCATGAAAGAATCTGCGGTATACCCACATAATTGTGGATCTCCGAAATGAATCTTCCGACACTATTTGTCTTACTTCTAACCTTTTGTACATTATTACTCATTGATAACCCGATTTCACGAAACGTCTCAAAAGTCCTCTGCTTTAATTTTTATACTCCTTCATGCCTTACTTATCTTAGGCCAAGTTGTATGCTCTTTAGGGTATAAGAAGATGACCTGGTTGACTAGACCAATAGGGTACGAGGCACGGATACCAACTGCGGATCCTTCTTGGTGCATGGATTACCCTATGGAGTTTCTACTTCTTATTGGCATTCTCTCTGAGTTGTTTGAGCTTTGATACTCCCTCCATCCCAAACTGTAAGGCGCATAAGCTTTAGCCAAAAGTCAGCATCTTCTAAGTTTGACCAAGTTTATACAAAAAATACGAATATCTACAATATTGAATGGACATATTGGGAAGCTCTACTTTATGGTGAATCTATTGATATTGATTTGATATTGTGGATGTTTATATTTTTACATATAAATTTGGTCAAACTTAGAATGTGTTGACTTTTGACTAAAGCTTAGGCGCCTTACATTTTGGGACGGAGGGAGTAGAAAATAACCAAAGGACATGAGCAAGTGTGAACTTGCCTTTTGTGATTGCAAGATTATGCACTCACGGTCTTCAAGACAATAGAAGATCCAAATTCCGTAAATAACATCATTGGTACTGTAAGGACAAATGTTTAAAGAAGCAAGATGCAATTATGCATAAGTAATGCAATGCAGCTTGAAAAACGTGAATTCCAGGAATATGTGTATTTGATCTAGGGTTTGAAAGCTTGCGGTGATATCTTCAGAATGTGTTCCACTTTTATACCAGCTTCGCACTTGTGCTTCTTGTTAAGTCTTGTGAGAGTGTGTGAAACAATATGTAAAGATAACAAGTAGCATACAATACTAAAGCACTCAAATGGGTCATGGTATCTAAAAGGTTTCCTAGGCAAGATTATTAATCAATTAGAGGTTTTAAAGAAGTGTTCAAGGATTACTTTTAATGTTTCTTAAAAGAATAACCTTTTGAAGAAAAACTTACTTAACTAAACAAAAGCATTTAAACTTGAAGTTAACACTCTCAGGGTTCCTTTCGAATTATAGTTACTAAAAAGAAATCATCACTAGATTTGAATAAACATAACACTTGTAGTGTAGACTTATATGTATTGAATACAACATGACATTATATGTTGTTTTATTTCATAATGCTTCATAAAGGTGAAATTATTGTCCTTGTTGGAGTAGTGTTTTCTTAATACTATAAGTTAATAGAATCACTTCCCTATTTCAGAAGTAATGCTTATACTTTATAAACATGGGACAAAGAATTACTTTAATTAATTAAAACTTTGTTTAGATTTTTAAGTGAATTCCCAAATTGGTTCAAGAATTGGATAAATATTACCTGGATGATTTTATAAATAAATAAAGTCCTCCTAGCAAACTATTTACTATTACCATAGATTTTATACTTGATGAAATCTTTTTAGGAACAAAATATGATTACTTTGGATGACAACTTTAGGAACTACACTTTAAAATGGTTGGAACCATAGTGGGTTTCATATAAACATTATTTGAGCTTGTTATTATACTTTTAGATTTTAATTAAATAATGATAAAGGAAATAGTAAATATTTATGTATTTTTAATCTATTAAGATATTAGAAAATAGTTTTAATTAAGACTTAATAAATATTTTCATTTATTTTACTTCAAATGTGAACAGTTATATTTTTAATGTGTAGATTTTATTTTTGTGATAATTTTGTATATTATAAGTATTTTTATGATTTATAATTAACAAGATATGATTTCTATAAGTTTTATCACTTTATAAACACTTAATAAATAATAAATATTAGCTAATTGATACAAAAATATATAAAACAAGTTCATAAGTCTATATTAGTCTAAAAGGAAAGTTAGTCCCCAGATATATCGGACCCTTCAAGATTCTGAATCGTTGAGGAGAAGTATCGTATCAACTAGAACTGCCAGAGGAGATGTCAGCCATCCACAATGTTTTCCATATCTCGTTACTTCGCAAATGCTTAGAAGTGTCGGAGAAGACCGAAGTTTTCAAGAACATCGATCACCGAGCTGTTGACATCAGCAAGGATCTGACATATCGTGAAGTGCCTATTCGTATCTTGGAGGAAGCCTATAGAACCAACGGGACCAGGAATATCAAATTTCTCAAGATTCAATGGAGCAACCATATCGAAGAAGAAGCCACTTGGGAGCGAGAAGATTACATTAGGACTGAGTTCCCACATCTCTTTAGTTCCTAGTTTTCTTTCTTAAATCTCGGGACAAGATTTTGTTTAAGGGTGGAAGGTTTGTAACATCCCAAAAACTTTAATCCAAGTGATCAAGATCAAATCTACCCAATTTAGGGTTAACAAAAAACTTTTGCTATTTAAAAATCTTTAAGCATTCCTATGCGTGTGCATTTAAAATAGGAGTTGTTTTGAATTGCCATGATTGAGTGATCTCTTGGTTGTAAAATGACTCTAAGGTGAATTACACATCATCTAGATCATCCCTAAGAAAATCCCAATGAAAAAGAATTCAAAAAGAATTAACTAAGGAAATGGTCACTTTTGCCATTTTAATCACCTAGCCCACTTTGGCTATTCCTAGCACTCAAATTCAAACAGAAACAGTTGTGGATCTTTGCACCCCTTGCTAGTACAAGTAGTGATGTGCCAAGGCCCACTTTGTGTCATCCCAAAAACATTCAAACTCTCATTTTAAATGACATTTGAAAATTGAATCTAGTTCATATGTCTAGACACCACTTTTCCCAAAACCACTCAAATGAACTCCATTTCAAAATCCCAAGCAAGCCTAGAAGCTTAAGCATAAGATAAACCACTCCACCAAAAATCATCTCAAAATTCAAATAAAAGTTTCATGCGGCCATTTGGTCGAACAGGTGGCAGGCAAGATTTTTCGGCCTAACTAATATTGTTTATGGATCAATGCATTGTCGAGTTTTTGGCCTCCATTTGGTTCCCCTGTCTCCCTAGCTCTAACCAAACCCTCATCGGCCTACCCCTTAGCCTGGAGCAGCAGTTGCGCGTCGCCCGTTTTTGGTCACCATCGGCCGAGCATGCGCAGCGCGCAGCAGACCACGCTGCGCCAAACCAGCTTGCCTACTAGCTCCGCCCAGCCCTACCGCGACTCCCTGTCCACCCCATGATCACTGCCAGCCCCTGGACCACCCAGAGAAGCGCCGCCCTTTCCTCTCAGCGCTGCGCCAGAGCACGCAGGAGCGCCCTCGCCACCAGCACGCCACAGATCGCGCCTCGACACGAGACCGCGCACACCGCTCCGCCTTGAACCCATCACCCCGCCAGACACGGCCGTGCACCGCCGCGCGTCCCACAGTCGCCAGGAGCACCATCAAGCATCACCTCTGTCCCTCAGAGCGCGAGAAGCTCCCGACCAATTGCCACCGCCCCTAGCGTCGCCATTAAGCTCTAGATGGCCGCCAGCAGACGACCCACCTTTCGCCTACCTCACCCACGCCGGTAGCCCCCTGTACCGTCGTCACCGACGAGCTCCACCCACACCTGTCGATCCCCTCGTCGATCCTATATAAGGAGGCCACCCCCAGCCTCAATCGCCACACCATTCCACTCTCCTCTCTCCACTGATCGTGTCCCCTCTCTCGCCGGAGCCAGTCGGGCAGCCCATCGCCGGAATTCCGCCAGAGGTAGCCGCTATAGAGGAGGAGAAGTTGCAGTCGATTTCGCCCACCTCAGCCCCTGCCACGACCTCGCTCGAGTCCGCCGTCGTCCACCCGTTTGTTTTCCCGCCTCGTCGCACTAGCTAGAGCCCTGGTATGTCCCCAGTAGACCCCCACCGACCATGTTAGGGTTCAGTCTCGCTGGCGATGACTCCGTCGTCGACGACGACCGTGGACAGTTAGATCTTGTTCTAATCATGTGGTCCTTAGCGCCCCGTACCGCTTCGTGTTTAATGAGTCACTGATAGGCGGGACCCCCCTGTCAGCACCCCTCAGCACCGTGGAGTGTACACAGGCCGGCCCATTTAGTTTCCCGCGCTGACCCAGTAATTCAAATATATCTTTTTCTATTTTAATTAAAACCTATTTCTGTCCCTTAGTTCAAAAATCAATTCAGAGAGTTTTACAAATCCAAATTGAGTGATTCCAATTTTGTTGGAAAGGTAATGAAAATATCTATCCAAGCCTGTTGCATTTAAATCATTTAGAGTTAGAGATCTCTCCTAGTAAAAATAACAAGCAGAAGCTTTTGCACATTCAAACATTTTTATAAAATCAACCATAATAGCTTTTGAGTTGATTCCAACTCTCAAAAATCACATTTAACCATACCAATCTGAATATGTAATAATATTAATTCTTGCATGCAGTGACTTTGGACTAGTACCAAAATAATGCTATATAGGCATTTCTAGTCACTTTAAATCATTACTTATTAAACTTAAACTTATTAAAATATGATCCAACCTTTAAATCACATTCCCATATATTAGAATATGTGGTGATGACATGTGTCCACATGATCCGATATTTTAATTGGACAATATGAAATCTTAGTTAATTTCAATGAGTAGAAATTACTTTTCTCAAATAAAATAAATGAAACTAGTTCACTAAACCTTGTGATGCTTGTGATGATAATAGATCATCAAATGTGTGCCTTAGTGTGCTAAGTAGACTAGTTAAGTATTGTTTGGTGATTGTGTACTCCGTATGTATTTATAGACGATAGTATCGACCAAGCTTTTGAGGAGGAGGAGTTCTACCAAGAAGAGGAGGAAGAAAATTTCAACCACTTCACCAATCAAGGAAAGCTAGCATTATACAAGTTAACCATGCAAGATCACCCTTGCAAGCTATTATTGGCAAGCTAACACTTGCATGTATTATACCTAGGAAGCCATTTTTAGCAATGCAAGCTAACACTTGCAAGATAGATAATCTAAGCAAATGCCTTAAGCATGCTTTGGTTATGCCACTTAACTATTACCTACTCCAAGTTTTATTTACAAGCTTTACTTTCTTTACTTTACCAAAGTCCTTTACTTGTTTAAAGGTAGCATAAAGAGTATAAAACTTAACCTATCTAGTAGACTTAGATGTCATTCTATGGCATGAGATTGAGATTAGCATCCCACCTTAGTGAACACACTTAACCTAGTAGTCTAGAGCTAAACCAAAACTTGATTCACTTTATATGGGAATACTTGGTGAAAATGATTTGCGAAAACCATGGAATGATGAGTCATTCTACTAAGATGTTTTGACATGTGTTGAGAAACACAAATGGTTTATGAGGATGATGAAAATGTTGAGGCATGAGCCTTAGCCCATTTACAAAAACTGATGGTTGGGTTCGGATGCGATACCATTCCAATTTTACCGTATAACCACAATACCTGAATTGGGTAAGGCTTAGCCGGAAGTTTATATGCATTAGTATTAGTTCCCTCGCGGGAGAGGTTTGAGCTGAGGCTACCTCTCAATGTTGTCCACCTATGTAGTGCCCAAGATGACAGATGGTCATGGTTGGGAGGCCATGCTCATAGGAGAGGTGCTTATACTAGGGTGTGTAAAGGAAAGGTTATGTTTGATTATCTGAATTCTAAGTATGATGATTTAGGGTTATCCCTGATAGATGTATCGAATCTAGTGGTGAAAGTGTACCACCTCTACAGAGTGTCAAACTATTCGAATAGCCACGTCCGCGGTTATGGACAGTTGGAGTGGCCATACTGTTCCATTGTCAGATGTTTTCAAAAGGACTTATGAAATGAATTGTGACGTGACTTGACCACAACAGAGTTGTGACTATGACAAATAAGTTCCTACTTAGGTGTTTTCAAACTTCTTTTATATTTCTTTTCTTCTGAACTCAGCTTAGGTTTCAAACTTAACTTTAGAAATAAACTTAGAGTTAGCATTCATACTAGAATTATCCTATTTGTTAGTGGTAGTTTGCGAGTACTTAAAGAGTACTCATGGCTTTTGTCCCTGGCTATTCCTATGGCTAGACTATGAAGGGGATTACCAAGATGAAGGACAGCAGGATGGCTATGATAACTAGGATCATCTCCCATCGTCAGCATTTCCTGTGACTCTGAAGATGGACCCCACCGCTACGCTATTTATTCCGCTACTTGATTGTATTAAGACTGGATCATGAGATCCTTTATTTGTGTAAGACCTTATTATGGTTTGTAATGGATGATGTACTGTGATGTCCAATCTGTTATGTCTTGTAAAAATGGTAATCCAGGGATTGTGATGTTTGGCATAATAGGCATCTGGGATTAAAAATCCAGGTGTTGACATCGGAGGAGCTCTGTGACAACGGCAATCAACGACGAACGGCGACGACTGGTGGCGGGGAGTCGTGGACGGTGGCGTCGATGGCGAACGAAAGATCTTGATTCCTTCTGTCAGGCAATCCAGGACAACAAGAGGAAGCTCCCAGGCACCACGACGGAGCTCGGCAAGGTCGCGTATGGCCAGCCCGTCGGCGGCCGCAACGGCTAGGGTTTCGATTTTAGGGAAATGGCGTAGAGAGCACGCGAGAGAGTGAGGTGGGTATGAGCGGATATAGGAGAGCGTGGGTGTTCTTATCCTCGTGGTAAGATACGGTGGCACGCATCACAGCACAGTAGAGGATCAAAGATGGGAGTGCAGGCACGCAGCTCCTTCCCTACGTGAGGATGATGACGACATGACAGATGACTGAACCGGTATTTGGGTCGGGCTGTTATTGGGATGTTGTAAAGTGAGCGAGAAACGGCGGCTGGCGCATGCGAGCGGTGGATAGGGCTGGAGGTTCTGGGCTATGGGCCGAATTGATTTGCTTCAAATTTTTCCTTCCCTTTTTATTTTTTTTGTTTTGATAAAACCATCTCCAAATATGAATTTTCTTAAGGATATAAATATCCAATGTTTTCATGGAACACATTAAATACTACAAGAATCTTGGGGACTAAGTGGTGCTTGTACTTTTCATGGTTTTACATAAATTTAAACTATTAAGAAACTGTTTCATTGATGGCAACATGTATTCCTTAGGGTTTAATATTTTGTTTATTATCCAAAAGTCTTATAAAAATGATTTTGTTTTCACCATGTTATTATAATGATAAATATTTAAAATGGTTAATGACATCCATAAGATCTTGTCATACTTATGAGCATAAAGAAATTAATACATAAGGTGGTTTAAATTTTAGGGTTCTTGAAAGTTTGGATTTTCTTTTATTACAATTAACCATTCTACTTATTTTCAAAGTAGGCATGGATCACTTCTTGAACTAGTTGGTCACTACTTTTTAAAGTGTGGTTAGAGTTTTAACAGAATTTTATTATGTAATGGTGAAGAACCATTATCATTCATGCGACACAAGTGATCTCAATGCCGAGCAACATTAACTTAGGGTTTATAACACCACACTTACTATGGACCTTAGATAATACCCTACTCTCAAGGTTATTAGTGAATGTTGCTAGGAATCATGTTCAAGGATTTCTCCTAACTTTATAATTTTGAATGTTATCTCAACTTAAAGTGAGGTACAAAGATTACTTATTAATGTGCCCTTGATGGTTCATGGGTCTAGGTTTCTATTAAGGTTTAAGACAATAAGGTGTACAAGGCTTCCATCAATACACTCTCAACTGGTATTCTATTTATCTATTAGACATTTCATTTGACTAAGAGATACTATCCATTGGCTGCCTAAAAATAGGAATTGGTTTAACTACCAATTTGATTTTAGGGTTTTGAACAAAGAGGTAGACATGATCCTTGTCATGGCTTGATATACTGTTGGTTAAAGGTTTCTCAAGTACTCCTACCTTAATACCTCACTAAGGTTATCTTTAGATAAGGAATCCCTTTCCAAAATATACTCTATGAATCTCTCTTATCTTATTCACAAAGATCTCATCTTCTTGGATAAGTCAATCCTCTGACTGTACCATATCCATCATCAAATGATGACATGGTCATGCCACTTCAATAATTCTCATTCTCCATTCTTCTTAGGCTTAGACACTTCTTCTAGTTAACTCATGAGTGAGTTATCTCCTTTAACATCAGATGGTTTGATCTCCACCAAGGATCACATTCCATTGATGATGTCATAGTCTACTATAATTGGTTCCTCCTTCCTATAAATTACTTAAGGTTTTTGGAAGGTTATTATAATAGGTCAAAGGATAAGAGTCAATAAGTTCTAGGGCAGGAATTGATCACTCAATATTTATGATCAATTGACATTGGGACTTCACTATTTAGGAATGTCATATGTTAATATGACAACAAAGATATGAGATGAATGGTCTTGACTCAACTTCCTTTTCTACTATTTTTGTGATAAGAGTGAGTGTTTAGAAACTACCATGATTCTCATGGTAGGAATAACTATGGCAAGAAAGTATATCAAGGTTTAGTTATGGGGTTTCTTTACATGGAGTTCTATACTAGATCGAGTATTCAGGTTTAGTTATAGATAACACCTTGATATAATCTTTAGAATATTAAGTATTCATCCTTGAGTTGTTGTATGGAATACCATGAAATGATCTCTAGAAGATCTAGTACTCCTTGTTAAGTAGTGTGTTGTGACTTAGTTTTATTACATTTGATCTACCCTTAGATCAAATTATGTTACCCAAAGGTAAGGTTTTAGCAAAGGTCATATTGAAACTTATCACAGTCAACTTGATGATCTACTTCAGTTCCACCAAGTTAAGAGAAGCTTCATCACTTTGACAAGTAATATTTAAAAGCGCAAAAATTATCTAGATTTTCTATGCATGAATGCAATGCACACACCTGAGCTCAGTTTATTTCTAAGTTGTAATACTGGGATGTTATAGAGGGTGAGTATTTTCAATAACAAGTGAGCAATATGAAGGTAAGAGAAATGTATTCCCATATAGTGGAATATGCTAAAAAGTTAATTTCTTCGAATATGATAGATGATCCAATAATATGTCCTCAATGTATGAAACTTGGGCACTACTTTTGTTTTCAATGCTCTGATACCTTTAATCAATCTTCAATGTCTTATAATAATGGTGATGCTACTAGTGAAGTATTAGAGTATATTATCTTTGAAGGTGCCCATGAGTTGATAATACATGTCATATCACGTATTAATAGTGAAGATAGTTTTCTCATAAAAACAGCATATGAAATCCTGCAACGTATTTTTTTGGTATTCTCATGAACATTTTAGTGAGAATACACTTATTATAAGGAGTAAGGCATGGAGAAAACCCGTAGCGCACAAAGTTATTTGTTTGTAGGAAATCCCATTGGAGGAGGATGAACTTCCTTCCCAAGAAGAGGATGAACATGAAGAAGAACCACTAATCCTTGAGGATATGCAACTAATGGACATGTGGAAGCAGGTGGATTACTGTTCTGGTAATTTGTGAAATTTATTCGAAGGGATGAGGCAATATAATAGTAAGCCTAACAAACATTATGATTATGAATGCATTCCTCTCTTTAAAGAATTTTTATCAACCAATACTCACATAAACAGTAGTAATGTAAAACTCTTGGAATACATAGTTTATGAAGGGTCTCATGAGCTGCTTAGGAAAATTGGTATTATTATGAAAAGTACCAATAATGAGGATTTAGCAAGGTATCATAATATTATGGATTATATTGTTAATTATTTTCAAGGACATTTTAGTGGGAATGCACTTGTGATAAAGAGTAAGGAGCTATGTAAAACAATAGTTCCCGAAACTAACATTTTCCAGGAACCACTAGATAATGAGGAGGAACACCAAAAAGGTGAGGTTAAAGACAAACATCATTCTACTGATAATAAGTTTGTTTATGATGCCTCATTCTCTAGTAATTATTCTTATTGTTTTGAAACTGAAGATAATTTATCTGTGGAGGCTTTATGCCTAGGTACTCATTTGGAGAACACTAATAATGATGAACTGGAGATAAATCCTTGTAGTATTAATGAGAAGGTTTTGGGAGAGCACATATTTTATGAAACATTTGTTGATGATGCTTCTTTTTGTGATTGGATTTATAACTCTAGAACTAAGGAACTTGTTAGCAAGGGTGATGAACTATAGAATAGAGATACTTTTGAATTTTTCCCTGCTGCTAAAGTTGAGTATTATTAAGTGTTTCCTCGTAATAGTGTAGGCCAAGAAGAGTACTATGAATTGTATCCCGATGATGCTATCAAAGGTAAAATGTTTGACTTTACATGTAAATATCTAATCCTTTTGTTGAAGCTATGTAGGGAGGTATGCTCACCACACATGGCGGATCAATCATCAATTGTGAGCAATAACACATTTATCTACAAGACTCCGATGCACCACAAGAGGGTGAGACTTCGACCAGGCTATAATAGTAAGTGCTCCAACCTCTTTTAGAGGTAAGAATAAATAATTCTCTGGCTCCTATCTATTGAAATCATATTGGAGAAAAGCCTGGCTCTTGGTTATAAGAAAGCGCTTCCTAGGAGGCAACCCTGAAGTCATTAGGTGTCTTTCTTAGTTTTGTGTCTTGAGTCTTGATGCATTCATGTTGCATTGGCATTTTTATTCTTTGCACGATTTGCTATTAGAGTTATCTTGTTGTAGTTTTCAAAAGGTAGAATTTATTGTAACTATGTGTTGCATAACTCGACTGTACTTAAATCCTATTTTATACATGTTGTTGCTGGTCGAAAATTAAAGTTGTTATTTTACTGTCAAAACATGGTGTTTTGCTAAGTTTCAGGATAGGAAAGAATTCTTGAAGAAATAGAAATTTTTTGATGTCTACTGAAGGTTTAACGACCAACTATATAGCGGGAATAAAAAATTCCAGCCGTATAGTTTGGCCGTATAGATATCCTTGCCATCGACAAATTTTCTTTCTTAGGTACAGAAGGTTTAACGACCAACTATATGGCGGGAATAAAAATTACGGCCGTATAGTTCTGGCCATATAGTTATCGTTGCCTTTGTAAAAATTATTTTCCAAGGTACAGTAAGTTTTATGACCAACTATACGACGGGACCTTTTTGGTCCTGCCATATGGTTGCGCCCGTATAGATGGGAAAACCCCTCAAACGCCAACTAGATGGTAACCATTGCTCAAAATTTTATTCTTTCTTCTTGTTTGTTCTTCTAAAAACCTCAAAACACGTCCTGGGAGTTTCTCCCATGATTTAGAGAAGCCGAGCATATGTAAGCAATAAAATTGTACCTCAGAAACCTCCTAGACTATAATTATCTATAGAAGTTCATGTGTTCTTTTTACTTTATTTTTGTCGGTTGGGTGAATGAAATTCGTTCGTACACCAAAACAATGTCTTTTATTTTGTGTGTTATTTTTGCAGGGATTTGAACCTTGTCTGACGACGTGTATGGTAGTGTCGACCATGCAAACACTCACATGAGCCACTTGGTTGCTTCAATTCAACGCTTCGACAATCAGTGTCTGGTAAAACCTTCCAACTCGAACCTCTTTTAATAAGCACATAGGGGCTGCACACTCGTGTCTCTTATCTTGTTTCGCTTGCACCTCATCACAAACTAAGAGAGACATCTTCTAGAACTAGTTTGTTGACTTAAGCGTGGTTCTTAGGTTGATGAACCGACTAAGTGGGACTTGTATTTTTATCACTTTGAGCTAATCCCCATGCCTTCAAAAACACAAAGTGTTTTATTTTCTTCTTAGTTTCCAAGAAGGTTCGCAAGGAAGGCAGCCACCAGGGTATATCAAGAAGTATACGTTAAAGAAAAGGTTCTTTGTCTACCTCAACGGTAAAGTGCGTCACCCTTGTTTTCAATTAAGCTTAGGGAGGTAACCACTTATCACACTCTCTTTTGGAAACTGTATTTTCTCTTTTATTTTGGTGATATACTCATGTTTAGTTCTTGCAAAGTTCTAAGCTTGGGGAGGTTACTTCTGCATGTGTAGAGTCTTGTGCAATGTTCGTACTCGATGAAGGTTTAATGCAATCATGTATCCCGCTGTTTTTGAATGCTTGTTTAAGTGAGTCTAGTTCTGGATTCATATGGTGATACACTTGGTCATGATAGGCACCATAGGAGTTGATTTAGAGCTTGTATGCATCTCGCCAAATTGTTTATCAAGCTTGTGACACTATTTGTGATCCTGTAGAAAACATTGCCACAATCTCTACACTTGGAGAGAATGCATACTTGATCAAGATCTTTTGAAATTTGTTGGTTGTCACTAAATATCTTTTCTTAAATGAATAGGTTATGCTCGACCCCATAATGTCAAAACAATATACTTGATAGTTTGCTTGCGGAAGGAGTTATCATTTGGAAATGATATTTCGAAGTTTTGAGTTCTATGCTAAATAAGGTGTTGTTTAATTGTTTTAATAGTTTAGCCTTAACGATACTCAACACCATAGATGTGATGATCGACTTGATAGTACTCTTTGAAAGTATTTGTTTGAAGAAACTAATATTTAGCGGTAATTGAGATGCATGCCAAACCTTGACCTGTTGATTAAAGTATGATATTGCTTTATGCATGTATGCACCACTGTCGCACAACATGGGATGCTAACAACTCCACTAGCATTTGAACAGTCCAAAAAGAGGAAACTCTTGGAGTTTGGCTATGAGTTGCCCAACATATGTAGCAGAAATGCTATATTTTGGTATGCATTGGTATTCTCATGGGCCTGCGTTCATAGAAAAAGAGGGAATACTCCTCTAACCATTATGAGAAATCATTATACCAAAAAGGGAAACCTTGGTAATGGTCACGAGTATCCATTCTTAGACTGCACATTCTGATTAAATACACTATGTTTTGGCATGATCTCATTACTAATGAACTGAAGAGTTAGAAAGACAAACAATAGAAAATGAGTGTTTGATAGCCACGATTCACTGACGTGGATGACCAAATGAGGCACTCTAATGCTATGCTTCTTTTGACATGTTCTTTCATTTCCTTTTGGCATAAATCTCGTTACTAAGAGAGAAAATTTCTAAAACTCAATAACAGATGTTTGCACTTGAGAGCCTTAACTAGATGACATGATTGGGTAGAGTCGATAAACTTTATTTCTATTTATGCTTGACATCTATTTGTGACTAAGTTTTGCCTCATAAAAAATAATGATATGAAAAGTTATACAAAAGGTGCAATAAGAGGATCACAAGTTTGTCTGCAAGTTGTCATGGTGGTGGCACGGTAGATGCCATGGATAGGATAAAGATGGGGCCAATGAGTGCTAGGGGAATTCGGGGAGGGAGAGCGTGGTGATTACACGCACGGAAGT
The DNA here is from genome assembly GCA_916181665.1 of Avena sativa. NCBI lineage: Eukaryota > Viridiplantae > Streptophyta > Magnoliopsida > Poales > Poaceae > Avena > Avena sativa. Next base: position 277,403,700 of record OV702292.1, read on the forward strand.
TCTTGTATTTCCTCTATCAATGGTGTTTACAAATGCACTTGAGGCTCTCAGCAAGAAGGAGACGATGTCTCTTACTCCCTATGAAGAAGCCCTAGTGTTCTCCCTTAGAGAGAAAATGAATAATTGACCCGCCCTCTCTGTGGAGGCCCCGGTGCTCCTTATATAGGGGAGCCCGGGTTACAATTCTAGGGCACAGGTGGCAGCATATTCTACGAATATGCTCCTTTCCTAAAGGAGATGCTTCTTTATTCTCTTTAACGGCTCGTCCGGGCTTTGGACGTAAGCTATAGCGTAATCCTTGTCTTTTGGCGTCACCAGACACGAGCTATGTCATCTAGCTTTGCCTGCGTCACCTTGGTCGCCCCTGACCCGCTGGTACTCTTCTTTACTTTACTTTGCTCATGCTACAGCTAATAAAGCCACCTTTTGAACAGCGGGGGATTCCTTCTCTTGGAAGCAAAGATAATCCGGCCAACATATAGCTAATCCAGCTTACCAAGTTACCCGCAAAATAAATAGACATGGCCGACATAAATCTTATGCCGGCTGGGCCATAGTCAAGGAGATGCTCCATGGGCCGGGTCACACCGTGATTCGGCCTGCCTTGAGATGACCCGGTCAACACTTGCTTTGACCATGCCGTACCCCGGCTAACTCGGCCCTTATACCCAGGTGTTACCCTACCCGGGGGTATCCCCCCAACACAAGTAGATTCACTGTTGACATGGAGCATATAAGTTTTGATGAATATTTAGTGGTCTTTATAATTGAGCTTGTGTTTCGTTATATGAATACATGTTTTCTCTCTTCGATCTTGTAGATGAAATAAGGATGCAAGGCACTGATTTCCAATGATAAGCTATTTCACAACCATTAATTTATTATCAACCCTTCCTGCTCGAGGACGAGCAAGGTCTAGCTTGGGGAAGTTGATGGTTGTGAAATACCACCTCTTTTAGCCATATAAAATGTGCCATTTATCTCTCATATCATGTTTCTTCCAGCTATAACTATGCCTTATATGCATGATCTCTAGTTCTCATTTACTTTCATATGAGCTTAGCACATTTATTAGTTTAGGTAGAATTTTATCACTTTCCATGTCTATGACATGTGTGTAGGTGTTGGTGAATATTATGGATAAATAGTAACAAAGAGAGCATAGTATGGAGGAGTTGTAGGGACCATACTTAGCCATTTGAGAGGTTGGAAAAGTGAATTTTTACAACATCTAAAAATAAATATCAAAGACAATGGGGTTGTAGCCCTTGACGAGACGAAGTCAACGAGCCCAAGAACACCCAAAACAGAGTTCGTATTAAGAATTGGCGACCAAAATAGTAAAGGATATGCAACTTCAACAACCAACTATACGGCTGGAACTAAAAGTTCCCGCCGTATAGTTTGGCAGTATAGTTGGTAAAAAGGTTGCAAACGATGGTATTTTGCCTCAGAGAACCTCCAGAACCTTCCTTAAGTCATATGGCGGTATTGGGGGAACCTAGGGCACCCGCAAGGCCTATATAAAGGAGGGATGACCCAAGAGAGAGCCACCAAGCCATATACTCCACCACGACGGAGCCCTGCCGCCGTGCAACCACCATAGCCGCCTCCAATCAGATCTACACCATCACCATTACACAAGAGGAGAAGGGACTAAGATCTTGAAGGCCTCCACATGGATCTACATTGTCATCTTCATGAACAACATCTCCATCACCGATCCCCTTTGGTTACTTGTTGTAATTCTAGATTGAATCTTGATTTGCACTTGTCTTCAATTGTATCATCATACTTCATCCATATTATATCCATGATGTTCATTGCCTTCATGTGTGAGTAGTTTCCTTTCTTCTTGGGGAGATGGAGAGACCCTAGTATGAGATTGAATTGATATAAATATTATTATGTGATATTATTCATTATGTGTTTGTGTTAGATTTCCTTCATCTTGATGTTGGGTGAAATGTGCCACTCAGTATTTGCCTCACTAAGGACTAGATGGGTGGAACTACTTGTTGGTAGATGGAGGGATGATAACACTTATGGTGACTATAAATTTGTTGTCATTCCTTACGTATCAACTTGGGAACCGAGGAGAACTCACGGAACATTGTCCATGCCATGGGATACATCCTACAGGGTAAAGTCCCTTAATAGCACAGTAATTTGATTGATGTCGATTGCTGTCTGCTGTTGTTATGACGGATGATGTGTGTACTGGTTGTTGCCTATTCGTCCATATATGGATCTCCTCCCACGCATATCATAAATGGTCGTATTCATTATAATAATTTTGTTCACTCTTTCTAATTACTAGTTGTGGATCCACTAGTCCCTAAGGACTCTTCCCATCATCTTGCAGACTTTTGTAATCATACTTGCATGCTCTTGTTTACTTATAGCTTTAGTTTACTTATTGTTCTCTTATTTGAAAACCCAAAAATATCTTTTACACAAAACTCACATTTTATCTTGTTACTTAGAATTCTATTTAGCATTACTATTTCAGTATTTAGTTCAAAGAGTTATTAGACTTCAGACTCCTGCTCCCTGCAGGATCGATATCGTTATTTTGAAACTAGCTACAAACGATCTATGCACTTGCAGTCATCACCCCTTCGCCCCTAGTACTATAAATACCCATTTGTGGCTCAAATCTGGGAAGAGATGATGATGAATTAAGGCATGTGCCTAACCCTAGACGGGACCCCCCTCTCAATAGTAGATCCATGAGTTCTACAAGGCCTTGGAGTTGGTGCCCTTCTCCAAGTCGGCAGGACCCTCCTCAAGTGTTTGGTCTCTCCCTATCAAGGATTCTAGTAGTGCTTGGTCTCTCCCTTTCGTGATTCTACTTGGTTGCTACTCTCTCCTTGTTTTGGATTCTATCATCCGCTTGCCGATCTCTCCTTTGGTGATTCTACCTAAGGTCTCTCGCTGAGGATTCTATTGGATTGGTTAAGTTGTTCGAACCAACGGGAGCAAATCGAATTGGGTGTGATTTGGCGTGTGTTTGTAACTTTACCTTGCATTAGAGTTGTGTTCATCGTGTTCATCATGTGTTCCCTCACTCCCCGCCTCAAATCCGTGAAGATCGGGCCACTCCAAGGGTAAATCCACAAGGAGACCCATAACATGTGGTATCAGCATCTTTTGGTTGCCACGGATTTGACTCCGCCCTTTGATTTCCACCATAAATTCAACAATACCAAAAATATTGCCCCAAATTGCTTTTGTATCGATCTCTCCATTTTGTGAGTTTTTTGTGGTTTTGGTACATAGATCTGTTGCTTTGGGTGTCGATCTACCTTCCTTGAACCTTCCCCCAGCCCAATCCCAGTAGATTTGTGAAAAAATTCCAAGTTTTGACTTTTTGAGTTGGTGAGGCAAGGTAGCACATACCATACCACCAATACCACCCCTCCTTTCACTTGTGGTCGTACAACATGTCTAGGGGAAGCGGAGAAAGCAAAGATGGCAACTTCAACAACCAAGATGGTTTCTCCAGCCGCCACAACTTGTGGGTGGAATTCCAAGAATTCAATGCCCAATTTGAAAGGCTTCAGAACCGACTTGATGAAACTTTCTGCGAGCTTGACTACCATGACCGGCAATGCCAAATGGAGAACAATGCTCAATTCCAAGCTCTTCACCAATCTATTGCCAACCTTGGCAACCGTCATGGACATTGTTCAAGCTTGTCAAGTTCATCTCGTACGCACTCCTCAAGCCCGTCATGGCGAGTCTTCGCGCTCACATTCTCGTCCAGGAGAACCCCACCACCACAATGGCGAACAACAAGCTCGACATCGGCAAGAACAAGAGGTTGACCCACAACATCCATAACCGCACCATGCAAGACATCATCGGCACCATGACCATCATGCTCATCCACAATAACAAGAAGGACATGGTCCCCCATCGCAACAAGCAATGGTACCAGCACAACCTCCACAAGAACAAGAACATCATGGTGATGACCATCACAATGATAGGCGCCAACACCCACACCATGACCATCGCTAACCACCACAAGTCAATCGAGCACTACAATGGGATACAAGTGACGATGATGAGGATGCACGCCATGCAAGACGCAACAACCGATATGCTTAACCCCACCATCACCATCAACAATCAATCAATGCAAATGATCTCGAGCAAAGGTGTAGAAGAGACTTTGGGAATCATCAAGCTCCTCCTCCATCGCCAGCTCGAGATAATCAACCTCCTACTCCACCACCTCCAGCACCAAGTGAAGCAAACATGAGATAAGACCGCCACAACTACCACCATGAGCATGAAGATGGCAAGTTTGGAAAGCTCAAGTTCATTATGCCCAAGTTCAAGGGAGAAGAAGACATCCATGCATACATTGATTGGGATCTCAAAGGTGACAAAATCTTCCGAGTCCACAACTACTCCGTAGATAAGAGAGTTGCAATGGCATCCCTTGAGTTTGAGGACTATGCAAATGTTTGGTGGGAAGACTTCCAAAAACACTGGAAGATGCAAGATGAACCTCCTATCACCACTTGGACGGAGATGAAGGAAGTCATGTACACAAGATTTGTCCCCGAGCACTATCACCAATACCTCTTCGACATGCTACAAAATTTGAGGCAAGGAACAAGGTCAATTGAAGAGTTCTACAAGGAAATGGAGAAAACCATGATGTGAGCTGATGTGAGAGAGCTTGAAGAGAAAACCATAGCAAGGTTCCTCAACGGTTTAAGCCGCCCAATAAGGAAAATTGTTGACTTTCAACCATACAAGAACCCCACTCCTCCATCAAGCTACCAAAGCCGAGAAACACTTGCAAAAAGAGAATGCTTACGAGAAGTCCAAGGCATATTTTGCATCCATCAATGCAAATGTCTCCTACAAGCCAACAAACCAAGCACCAAGCTCATCCAAGCAAGTAAAGACTATGATAGAACACTCCTCCAACACAACTTCGGATAGTAAGTCACTTGCTTCAAGTGTGGAGTGAAAGGTCACAAGTCATATGAGTGCACCAAGACATGAGTGATGCTTATGGATGAGAATGACGCAACCTACTACGTGAGTGAAGAAGAATATGAAGCGTTGACTCAACGAGTGGTTGCAAGGGAATCCGCGATGGAAGTGGATGACACCCTCATTTGCGAGCATGATCCAAGCCCTTGCCTAGTCATTTCTCAAGTCTTGACAACAAACTACATACCAAGTGAGGACCAACACCTCAATATCTTCCAAACTCATGTCGGAATTGATGGCAAGTCCATAAAGGTTATCATTGATGGAGGTAGTTGCCACAACCTCGCAAGTATGGAGCTTTGTGAGAAACTCAAGTTGGAATGCATAGAGCACCCTCACCCCTACCATGTCCAATGGCTTGATGACAATGGAGCACTCAAGATAACATTAAAGGTCAACATCTCCTTAAAAATGGCCCATATGAAGACACCGTCGATTGTGATGTCATGCCAATGTCTGTGTGCCACATGCTACTTGGGAGACCATGGCAATACGATAGAAGAGCTATACATCATGGTTCCACTAATAAATACTCCTTCAAGTGGAATGACAAGACATTCGTGCTCAAACCCATGATGCAAGCCAAGTTATCGCATCCAACATGACATACGTGCAAAAGATGAAGTAAGCTAAGGACCCTTGTGAGATGAGTGGTTAGAGAGTGAACCACCATCACAAGAGTGAGTACCACAAGAACCAAATGAGTGGAAAAATCATGAGTGCCATGACGCAAGCCACCAAATGTGAGAAGAGAGACTTGAGTGTCACCCATACTAACTTCTCTCTCTTTGTTGTCGGTTTTGCAAGGTACCCAAGACAGACCACCACCTTCAAGGATCATGCTACAAGATCTCAAACCACAACATGATGGAAAGAAGTACCACAAGATCTTCAACATGTTTGAGAATGGCATCAACACTGTTGACCCATCCATGTACAAGAATAAGGCCAAAAGCACACCTCCTTCCTTGAATGATGAAAGAACATCGTCGAGGTCGACTCGTTTTCAAGCAGGGGGAGATGATACAACCCAACACTCGGCATTCACCATTGGTCCACATCATGCCACGCAAACCATCACTCCAAAGGTGAATTCCTTCCATACCTCTCCCTTCCTTGGTTATTATGCGAACGGGACCCTACATGAGACAAATGCGTATGATATGACTAGGCCCATCACCATGATACCAAGAGGAGACGATAAGGATGAACCTGGAACCAAGACCCCCAAGCAAGAGGCATGGAAGGGAAGACATAAGAAGGATTCCGGCACCACGGAATCCACGCCGTAACTTCCAGCGCCAGGACCGGTCGATCGAAACCGACGCTAGAATTTCCGGTCGCCACCGAAGCAAACCGGCGAGCGCCAAAACAGCGTACAAAGATGCAGTCCGGTGCCCACCGAAACAAATCGGCGCCCGCTAGATTTTCCAGCTCTCCGTCCAGCACGACCGGACTTATCGCTAAAACACCAGTCTGTGCAGTGTGAAGGGTTTGATGCCCGGAATAATCCCTCCTACCTACCCCTTCGCCCCTAGTACTATAAATACCCCCAGTGGCTTAAATCTGGGCAAATATGATGATGAATTAAGGCATGTGCCTAACCCTAGATTGGACCCCCCTCTCAATAGTAGATCTATGAGTTGTACAAGGCCTTGGAGTCTGTGCCCTTCTCCAAGTCGCCAAGACCCTCCTCAAGTGTTTGGTCTCTCCCTATCAAGGATTCTAGTAGTGCTTGGTCTCTCCCTTTTGGGATTATACTTGGTTGCTACTCTCATCTTGGTTTGGATTCTATCATCCGCTTGCCGATCTCTCCTTTGCTGATTCTACCGCAAGGTCTCTCGCCGAGGATTCTATTGGATTGGTTGTTCGAACCAACGGGAGCAAATCAAATTGGGTGTTATTTGGCGTTTGTTTGTATATTTACCTTGCATTAGAGTTGTGTGCATCATGTGTTCCTTCACTCCCCGCCTCAAATTCGTGAAGATTGGGCCACTCCAAGGGTAAATCCACAAGGAGACCCATAATAGGTAGGCAATAGGATGTCCATTTTGCATTTGGGCTCCTCCAATGCCAATACCACTAGCATCACACTCTCTCAAAAGTTTTAGTGAATTCTAGTAAGGCAAGAAGAGGTGCTTTAGTGAGCCTCTTTTTAAGTTCATCAAAAGCTTTTTGTTGTTCTTTGCCCCACACGAAGCTGACATTCTTTTTGGTCAATTCGTTGAGAGGATAAGCAATGGTTGAAAAGTCTTTCACAAAGCGATGATAGAAACCGGCCAACCCATGAAAACTTCGGAGTTCACTCACATTTGTTGGGATGGGCCAATCTCGTATGTCCTTTACTTTAGAAACATCAACTTTAATGCCATTTGACGAAACAACAAATCCAAGAAAAGTTAACTTGTCTTTAGAAAAAGTGCACTTGGGAAGATTACCATATAGCTTTTCATGTCGAAGGATTTGCAAGACTTCCTTGACATGTCTTATGATGTAGCCCGACCTACAATCGTTACCACATCATGGTCTCCAACTTATACCAAGTCATCATGGACTCCAAAGGTGAATCCGTTCCTCTATGCGAGCCCACTTCCTACCCTCTTGAATGGTATACTACTTCATACTCTGTCCCATATTCATGATAGGTCCATACCGACAAATACGGAGGCAAGGGAGGAATTCCGAGGACTGATGCCCAACAAGACGGAGGCTTGGAAGAGGATACGGAAGAGGCAGAGTCAAACCGGTGCCAAGGCTGGCGGAACCGGAACCACCACTAGAATCTCTAGCGCATGAATCGGCGGACCGGATCCCACGCCGGAACCGCCGGTGGCCAGGTGGCGCCGACCAGAATCGCCTACAGAGAGCCAAATCGGCACCGACCGGAAATATCGGCGACTGTCGAAACTTGCGGTGCCAGATCCGGCGCCCCCGGACTTATTGCCGAAATCACCTGTCTGCGCACGAATCTTGGTTTGATGCCCTGGAATATTGCCTAGACTTACCCTTTTGCCTAGTTTATCCCCAAACTACCGCCATGTTAGTGGCTAGCCTATAAATAGAGCCCCTCCTCATGTATCCGGAGGCATAGATGATAGACTAAAGACAACCCCCTTTGTGAAATCTCTAGATTTGCCTCATTTCCTTCTACCAAAGGGGATCGACTATCATCACCACCTCGTTGGATTTTGCATCGCACCTCCCTTATTGTACAAGGCCTTGGCATCGGTTTCCCTTTGCCAAGTTGTCAAGACCCTCTCCAAGGTGTTCTTTCCTCTCCGCTTGGGATTGATGGAAGCACGTTGACCGATCTTTCCTTGCGAGGATTCTATCGGACCAGTGGCCACCGGCGGGAGTAATCGGCCTTGTATCGTGTGAGTTTTGCGTGTGTTCATCGTGTTCTTCACGAGGTGTGCATCCTCTTCCGCTACCTTCTCCCTTTTCCTTCGCTTTCCCATTGATTTGACCACAAGATCCGTGAAGATCGGGCCACCCATGAGGTCACCGCCAACATCTGGTATCAACGGCTTTTGGTTGCCATAGATTCCTCATCGATTTGGTATTTTCCCTACAAATTCAAAAATTTCCACCAAAAATAGCCCCAACTCGTGTTTTGGATCGATCTATGATTTGAGTTCGTTTTGGTAGGTTTTGATCCGTGGATTAGTTGCTAAACTTGTTGATGTACCTTCCCATGTGTTCCCATGGCCTAATTCCTTCATTTCCCCCTCAGATCTGAAGTTTTCTACAGAAATCGCAGTTTTCACGTCCTCGAACTCGTTCCAGCGCCAGGACAGGCAGACCAAGGTTGCCGCCAGAATTTGCGGTCAAATTTCTAGCGCCGCCGGCTCCACCGCCAGAATTTCTGGCTCCAATTCCGGTCTGCCGATTTGGTTTCCAACTACTTCAGCTCCGCACCGTTTTGAGCATAACTTTTGCATATGAACTCGGATTTTGGTGTTCTTTAGTTTCATTTGAAGAGGAGAAAGAGCTCTACATCATTATATCCGTGGTTCATGATATATACTCCATAAAAATTCCGTGAGCAAGGCGGAATCCACCAATAAAGGGTGAAGATCAGCGAGGAGAAGGTATGTACATTCCGCGACTTCTCCCCACTTGCTTTACTTTGTGAGCTATACTATCTTTATGACCAACAAAAACCTACTGAGACTAGTACCTCCTATGATTGCTTGGGCTATGCACATTTGATACTTGTAGAATTTTGAGCAAAGTTTGTGAGCGCGCTATCTCATATAGTTATCTTGTATAGTTGTTGGCACAAGGAAGAAGCAAGTGAAAATAGAATATAAAAAAAAGAAAAAGAAAGAAAGAAACAAGTGCCTCATAGAATAGGAAGCGCAAGATCGATGAACATCATATAGGTGGTACTTATTGTGCATATCTTATAGCCCACCAATTTTATTGTAATCGAACTAGTGTCTCTCCTTGCACTTGTGTGACACGAGCTTATATTATTCGCTAGGTAATCATTTGGTTCTTAGCTCACTTTCTCCATCGCACAAGTCCCATTTATCCCATCGTGTGTGTTTTCTTGTATATAATTCCTGTCGTGTGGATTGACTTGTATTTCTTTGTGATCATCATGGTTCTTTACTTGCCATTACAATATCTTGATTTCAGATTGTTCTTAGACACGCTACCTTCCATACCCATCCACCATAAGCTTTGTGTGTGTGTTTTTTAGTGGTTGGTTGGTTTTGGTGTTCCGCGTTAACTTCACTTTTCTTGGTTTTGATTGCTCTCAAATATTGCCACTTGCACAATACTATATTCCAACGTAAAGTAAGGTTTGATGTTGCATCCCTAACCCCCTACCACTTCCATATACACCACTTGGTCTTGTGAATCATGTCAAGGGACTCTGGAGCTGAGGATGATTTCTATGAAAAATCCACAATGAGACACTGTGCATATGCCTCCACAAGCATGGATGACATGATGGAGCACTGCACCGACAATGGCTCCACATGCTTGGGTGATATGGAGTTCTACAACAACAATAACTCCCCAAGCATGGACGACTTCAAGAACGACAAGCTCCTCAAGTCGCATCGACCAAGAGGGAGCCTCGTCCTCGAGAGCACCAAGGTCCACCATCAAATGGACAAGTTCGAAAGCTCCCTCAACAACTTCAAGATTGACATGGAAAATAACTTCGCCAAAACCATGAGCATGATGGCCAAAACTAATGATGCTTTGTGCTCATTACAACGCCTCACCAAGAAGAGTGCCAAGGAAAAGGAGAATCATCGCGAGCGTCATGTGGATGACCAAATGTGCCATCTACATCAACCTATGGAAAGACACGCCAATGACCTCCGTCGACACCATCATAAGGCGCCTTCAACTACTCGTTCCACCACCAAAAGGACACCAAGAGCAAGCTCTCCTCCACACCATCAAGCTTCATGCCAAGAGTCTACACTTCAAGATGGAGGAAGCCAAGGCCACATATGTGATGAAGTCGATCTGAGCATCACTCTCGACAACAACATGTGCATACTTCCACCACTACTTCAAGACGACGACAAGGTCAAGAATGTTGAGCATGGGAATTTCCCTTCACCAAAGGAGGCGCGTGAATTTGAGAGAACCGAGCCTATCCCTATGTGCTCGAGTGATGATGTGGTACCAATCCCATGTGAGTATGAGAGCCACTTAGCCCACTTGAGTGAAAGCAAGAGTGAAATGAGTTACTCCACCATAGGTGAGATTGAGTGCTTCCACTCGGAGGGCATGAGTGATACATCGAGTGAGTTGAGAGTGGTAGTTGATAGGTCATGTAAGTCCATTTTGATTTCTAGCGACTTACCCTCTACCTCTAGTGTGTTTTCTCATGATATGCTAGGTTCCATGGACCAAGAAGCTCCAAGCTTGGAGATGATGATGCCTCCAACCAAGAAGATGTACATGGTGGATGAAGATGATGCCATCCCCATACAAGAAGAAGAAGTCGCCTACATGGAGGCCAATGATACCAGAACACCCACATCATATGAGAGGTATGAACAAGATAAAAATAAGGGTGTTGATGATGCCATGATCCCACTAGTGGACATGATGACTTATGATGACTTGGATGCTATGGATGATACTTGTGACATGACATGTGTTCCACTCTTATTCCCATGTGTTGATATTGCTATGCATCATGATGACCATGTGGATTCCTTTTATTGTCATGATATTTCCATAGACACGATATGCTCTAAACGTTACGTTGTTGATATCATTGCTTGCACTTTGTTGAACAATTGCTCTTTCCAATGTTTTGCTTGCAATGATGTTGACAACAGTACCCCTAGGACCATAATTTATCATGAGTGTTTTAAAATTTCTCTCGTATCTTGCAATAAGTTGAATAATTGCTCTTTCACTTGTTTTGCTTGCAACAATAATGATAGGGATTTCTATTTTCGTGCCCCTAGTTCATTAGTTTTACTCAGTTTTCCCCAGCTGCTTAGTTTTTCCTCACCTTTCCCATCCCACCATTTTGAAACCCTCACATGCGCTCAGACGGGTGGATGTCGTGAGGTCAAAGACTTGACCGTTACATGCTGATAGGTGGGACTGTGTTGGGCGGGTCCTGCGTTGAGTGTTACGTCATGTCGCCTCGACTGTTACATGCTGACAGGTGGGGCCATGTTGGGACGGGTCCTGCATACATGGTGAAGGGTGGGGCCTCGTTGGGACGGGTCTTGCATAGGTGGTGAAGGGTGGGGCCGCATGGAGACATGTCGGACCGGCCATTCTTGCTCCGAGCTTGGAACAGCTCCCACACCACCCCTCCGCTCTGCTCCCCGTCGTCGTTACCTCCTACCTGAGAGCCCCTCCTACCTTATGTCGTCCTTGGCCCCTGAGCCGCACGTTCCCCTAGCCGCAGAGCCCACTACAGCTCCTCTTCCTCCCCCGCTAGATATGCCCCTTTCGCGGAACAGTATGTGACGCCGGTGGGTGTACCGGTCGGAGGGATCTAACGCATGAATTCCATCTTGTTAAGTATTGTTTCCCTTTGTGGATTGATTATAGGCAGTAATTGGGCACGAATCACCGGTGCTCAGCTAAATGCCTTGGTTTTCGAATAGGATTGATCCAGCGTTGTCATTTTGGCTGGCGGTTAAACTAGATACTAGCGTAATTCATGGTTGTGAACGGTATCTCTCTGGATTTTACTTCCCAGTGGTTTGTTGCAACCTCCATAACTCTGAGAGATTTGAAAGATAAAATATATTCTAAATTCCCCTGGAGCAATGGCGATTCAGTTGATTTGCAATATTTCAACACTAGCGAGCAAAGATTGCTCCCACTAACTAGCAAAGCTGATCTAGTAATTCTTTTCTCTTTGAATGGTGCCGAACATTTTGGTCGAATTCTTCTTCATGTGCAACCTAAAGTTGAACACACGGGAAAGAGGGCTAAAGCATCATCTGGTGGTCAGGCATCATCAGGTGGTCGGGCATCACGTGTCTATGCTGTCTCTGCTAATAGTGTGTGCCACCGTGCTCCTTGTAGGTCCACATTGGTACCATCTATTGGCACTGCGAGTGTAAGCCAAATCGCTCGTACGACCGATGTGGAGGACGAAGCAAAGCTTGCCGAGGGAGCGCCTCCACTAGATGATGAGGATGAGTTGATGTTTCCTGAATTGGTAGATAGATTCAGCAAACAAGCACTAGAGGATCAATACACGGAGGAATTGGCCCATGGTGCCAGATTTGATGACACTGATGAAGAAGAGAATGAGGAGAAAAATGATAGTCTTGTTTTAGCCGAGTATGATGGTGAGGACTTGCCAGTAATTCAGTGGGACAGGAACGATCCTAAGATTTGAGAAGGCATCATATTTAAAATGATGCGAGACTGTCGTAATGCCCTTACTACATATTGCATCTGCACCAATAATGATTATGTTGTTATTAAGAGTGAGCCAGCAAGGTTCAAAGTGAAGTGCCCATACAAGAGGTGTAGGTGGCGGATGCACTCATCCACTATGCACAGGAGCAGTTTGGTTCGGGTATTACAACCACTATGATTATGTATTTTAGATCATTGTGTAGAAATTTTTAATTGTACCTGACATTTTCATTATGTTTCAGATAAAAGGTAACCAGTTCCAACATTCTTGTCCACCTCAATGGGGACAACAAAAGGACAAAAAAAACTAGCAAAGACTAGGTGGTTGGCAGATGCAATCATGGATTGGATGAGAGCGAACTCATCATTTGGTGCAACAACTCCCATAAAAAAAGTTTCTAAAAAGTTTAATATTACAGTACCTTACATGAATATGTTCTATGCAAAGGAAGTGGCTCTTGATAGGATCAATGGTCCACGGCATGAAAGTTTTCAGTTGCTTTACAGGTTCAAAGCTGAAGTGGAGATGGCTAGTCCAAGTAGTGTTGTACAGATAGACGGGCATATAGTTCAGTACAAAATAAGAGGGAAGACAATGGAGAAGGAGTGCTTTAGAAGGGCTTTTGTTTGTTTCAAAGCTTGCTGGCAAGGGTTTCTAGATGGTTGTTAGCCTTATTTGGCCGTGGATGCAACAACTCTTCATGGTAGATTTAAAGGACATCTAGTAGATGCTAATGCAGTTGATGGCCACAATTGGATGTTCCTTGTTGCTTTTGGACTTTTGGAGATTGAGTCAGAGGAAAGTTGGACTTGGTTACTGGAGATTTTGCGTGACCTTATAGGTCATCCACCAGGACATACTATCCACACAGACGCTTGCAAAGGTTTGGAGAAAGCTGTAGAAGCAGTATTCCCCGGAGTGGAGCATAGGGAATGTATGCGACACTTAGTGCAGAATTTTACAAAGAAATTCAAGAGTAAAGTTTATACTGACAATCTATGGCCAGCTTCATACATATGTAGTTTGAGGAAGCATCTGTATCTTTTGGAAGTGTTGTATAAACAAAAACCTGCGGTGAAGGAGTACTTGGATGCACATTGATGGCCCAAAATATATCGAGCTCGTTGGGGAACCCCAATAGAAAGGTATGATGAGCACAACAACAAATTTTCCCTCGGTTATGAAACCAAGGTTATCGAACTAGTAGGAGCAAGGTAACACCTCCAAGGTGTGGTTTCCAACTTGGAATCCTGCACAGCATAACCACATAACTTTGCCCCCAACTTACAGTGAGGTTGTCAATCTCACCGGTTTTGCTGAAAACAAAGGATTAAACGTATTGTGTGGAAGATAGTAATTTCTTGCAGAAAGTAAACAGAAAACAGTAAATAGTTGTAGATTGATGGTAAAAGAAAGGACCGGGCTCCATAGTTCACTAGTGGTGATTCTCCTTAAGATAGTTGACATGTTGGGTGAACAAATTACAGCGGGGCAATTGACAAACATCGAGAAAGCATACATGCATATACTAATCATCTTGAGTCCTATGAGATTTGATTGGGCATTACAACATTATACATAAACCATAATCCAACTACATCTATACTAATAATCCACCTTTAGGTTATCATCCGAACCCCCTCCAGTATTAAGTTGCAAGCAACCGATAATTGCATTAAGCATTGCGTGTAAAGTAAACAATACGATTGTTCTATGAACAAAGGATTGTTGTTTTCACCCTAGTAGCAATAGCACATCTAGTACCTTAAAGATTTCTGTCACTTCCCCATATTATTAGAGGCATGAACCCACTATCGAGCATAAATACTCCCTCTTGTAGTTGCTAGCATCTACTCGACCAAGATACCTACTAACAATAGAGAGCATGTGTCAGGGGGATGATCCCCGGATACCCCACCCGAATAAGAAACAGGACAGTCGGATCTCGGCCGGCTGACCAAATGCAGCCGGACAGGGTAGGATGGACCGGCTACCACCCGGTAACCGGACCATGAAGAGGTAGCCAGATACGACGATGTAGCCGGATCCAATCAGAGGGACATGACGATGTGTGTATCAGTGCATGGTACGCCCTGTACGACGACAAGACGGACAACCACCCGCCCATACCGAAGACTTGGCATGGCTGACGCGGGAACAGTGGCCTGTGCTGACGACGGGCTCGCACAACTTCCACTGTGCCTACGACAGCCATACCGCTCATACACCGATGTGACATACCATGCCGAGTACTGTAGATGACTAGCCGGCTGGGACCCGCCTGTGGGGCCCGCCAGTCGGACTAGCCAGTGAGACCCTTGCCTCTCTTCCTATATAAGGAGAGGGAGGGACTCAATAGAAAGGGTTGGTCTCAGTTCATTTAAGGCAGTAGCTAATGATACATCTCGAGGAGCACTTGTAGCTCGTATATTCCACATAGTCAGATCAGGCAGGAGTAGGGGCTTTACCTCACCACGAGGGCCCCGAACTTGGTTACTTCTTGCATCCCGCTATGCTTGCTCGTATCCAATCTCGCCTGCGGACGCCGTCGATAGCTTTCCTGCTAGTCCCCACACCTCTATCTAACCTTTTTAGGTAGTGCCGTTCCCAATACAACGACAGTTGGCGCCCACCGTGGGGTAGATGGCTTCGACCGGAGTCACATTCCGCACGGGACCCCGCACTTCAGCCGGTGAGCGCGTGGCCTCCGGCCTGGTGCTCACGTTCGGCAAGTTCGACTGCGTCATCGACAACGCCTCCTACTTCGCTGGAACTTCCTTCCTAGCAAACAACACCGTCCTGCTATTCGGTGATCTCCCCGTCTGCATCGCCACCGTCCCGGAGCGTTTCCCTATGGAAATTGTCTCTGTCGCGGGGCCGCCATGCTCAAGCGGCGGCACCTCCGCCGCACCTTGCGGCGTGGAGGTCATGATGGCCGGATCCAGCTTGCAGCCCCACCGGCCGCGGGAGCGAGGAGTGGACGAGGTCGGAACTTCCGCTCCCTCGTAGCCTCGGAACCCGGTCGAGGATGCCATTGATCGGCTCCTGACGCCGGTTACCCTCGGGAACAACCCGGAGGAGGCGGAGGCCAACTTCACCATGGAGAGACAGATCCTCCTCTAGGAGGCCATGGAGCTGGCAGCAGCCCGCAAGCAGCTGGAGATCGCCAGGCGCGAGTATGACCACGCGCACGGTCTCACCCCGGCTACCGTGAAGCCGAGCCGGCGCGGCCAGGTACGACGTCGGGGCGGTGAGCTAGGCGGCAGGATGGAGAAGGACGGAGAACCGGATCCCGCGCCTGCCCCTACACGGCCCACCTACAGCACACCCATTAAGAACTTGCGCGCGGCGCGAGCCGCAGCAGAAGAACTACCTAGCCTAGAGGGCGAGGAGCGAGCCCGCCAGCACGCTCGCGTCCAGGAGCTCCTCCGTGTCGCGGACGAGCAGGCCGGCGCTAACCGGCAGACGTAGGAGGACCTTAGCTACTTAAGAGGAAGCAGGTTACCCGCCAACAGCAGGGGCGCACCACGTGACACGCAGCAGGCATCCTCCCCTCAGCCGGCAAGGGCCCGCAGCAGGCGTCGTAGCTTCGGCAATAGGGGCCAGCCACGCCAGGAGCAGACGGTCAACGGCAACCCGCCACCTCCACCCCCACCAGCCGGAGCACCCAGACCAGCCGGTTCCCGCCTCTCGAGCTGGGTGGGTGCGCCCAACCCGGATTGTCCGGATGCCCGCGACCGCATCGAGCTGCTCGCTCAAGCGCGCGTCACGGAGGAGGAAGATTCTACCGGACCAGTTTGTTTCGGACCCCGCATCCGGAACGAGCCGTTTCCGGATAAATTCTCCCTGCCCAGGGACACCCCCAAGTACGACAGTAGCATGAAGCCGGAAGACTGGTTGACCGACTACACCACGGCAGTCGGCATCGCCCACGGGAATAAGCGCACAGCCGTGCGTTACGTCCCTCTCATGCTAACCGGGTCGGCAAGGACCTGGCTCAATATCCTCGCGCCCAACACCATCAACGCCTGGCCTGATTTCGAGAAGGTTTTCGTCCGCAACTTCAACGGCACGTACAAGTCCCCAGGGCGCCCGCGCGACCTGGCCTCGTGCGTCCAGGGCGACCGCGAGACCGACCGCGAGTACCTCGCCAAGTGGACGGAGCTCCGCAACACTTGCGAGGGCATCCTGGAGAGCCAAGCCATTGGTTTCTTCATCGAAGGATGCCGAGAGGGCACCATGCTTCGCCACCGGCTACTGTGTGACGAGCCGAAAACCATGGCGGAGATCATGACGGTTGCTGACCAGTACGCCATGGCGGATGCCTCCATGAAGAAGCCCCTCCGAGTAAACGCGGAAGGCCGTCCGAATCCCACAGAGCCGGCTCGCTACCGTCTGAGCAATCCGGCTGGTGAAGCCGGATCCTCTAGACTCCACGGCAACGACAACCAGTTCCACGGGGACCGCCAGGACAGGCAACAGAAGCCTCGCTACCACGCGCGGCAGGTCAATGCCGTAGAGGGTGCGCCTGACGCACCGGCTAACGACACAAGAAGGCAGAAGCCCCGGCTCACCTTCGACCAGATGATTGACGGCCCGTGCAAGTGGCATAGCGGTCCCTTCAAACCGGCTACGCACACCACCCGGAACTGCAGCTAGACTCACCAGCTAAAGGACAGGGAAACCAGCCTCGTCTCCCGCCTCCCCCACCGGGTGGACCCCCACCACCGGCTAGGGGAGCCGGTAACGATGGTAACAGCGGCAACGGCGGCAACAACAACAACGGCTACCCCCAGCCACACGCCGCCTACCACATCTTCGAGACGGAGCAAGACGACAAGCATAGCCGCAGGCGACGCTCCAAGGAGGTCAACGCCATCGTTTCTCCGGTCCCCCAATACCTGAACTGGTCGGAAACCCCCATCACCTGGAGCCGGGCAGATCAACCTGAGCATCTGCCGACTCCCGGGGGCTACGCCATGGTGCTCGACCCCCTAATCGTCTCCAACGCGCGCACCTGCCGATTTTCGCGCGTCCTCATCGACGGAGGCAGCAGCCTCAACCTCCTCTACCAGTCCTCGCTGGAGAAGCTGGGCATTCGCGAAAGCGACCTGCGCCCGACTACCACGACGTTCCACGGCGTACTGCCAGGGCCAGCCTGTGCTCCGCTGGGAAAAATCCAGCTGGACGTCATCTTCGGGACCGAGGAGAACTTCCGCCGCGAACCAATCTGGTTCGAGGTGGTAAATTTGACGAGCTCCTACCACGCTCTCCTCGGGCGCCCCGCCCTCGCCAAGTTCATGGCCGTCCCCCACTACGCATACCTCAAGACGAAGATGCCAGGACCCCACGGCATGATCACCGTCGTCGGCTGCTTCAGGCGATCGATGGAGTGCCCCTCAGCCAGTTCCAAACTAGGAGAGGCCCTCATCATAGCCGAAGAAAAGCGCGCGATCATGCGCAATGTGGCCATGGCCCAGCAAAACATCCTGGATAGCAACAAACCGGCTAGAGAAGGAGCCTTCCAACCGGCAAAGGATACGAAGAGGATCCTGCTCGACCCCTCCGACCCGACTAAGTTCGTCACCATTGGTGCCAGCTTAGACAGCAAATAGGAAGGCGTGCTCGTCGACTTCCTCCGTGAGAATCGGGACATCTTGGCATGGTCTCCCAAAGACATGCCGGGTGTGCCGAGGGAGTTCGCCGAGCACTCACTTCATGTGCGTCCGGATGCCAATCCGGTCAAGCAACCTCTGCGCCGGTTCGCAGAAGAAAAGAGAAAGATAATCGGTGACGAGATCACTCGGCTCCTCGCAGCCGGGTTCATCATGGAAGTATACCAACCGGACTGGATAGCGAACCCAGTCTTGGTGTTGAAAAAGAACAACACCTGGCGCATGTGTATCGACTACACCAGCCTGAACAAGGCGTGCCCGAAAGACCCCTTCGCCTTGCCCCGTATCGATCAAGTCATCGATTCCACGGCCGGCTGTGATTTGTTGTCTTTTCTAGATTGTTATTCCGGATACAATCAGATCCGGCTAAACCCGGCTGATCAGATTAAGACATCATTTATCACCCCCTACGGGGCTTTCTGCTATGTAACCATGCCTTTCGGCCTAAAGAACGCAGGCGCCACCTATCAGCGATGTATGCAGAAATGCTTGCACTCGCAGATAGGCCGAAACGTGCACGCTTACGTGGATGACATGGTCATTAAGACCAAGGAAAAGCGCACCCTCCTCGAGGATCTGCGAGAAACATTTGGCAACCTCCGCCAGTACCAGATGAAGCTGAACCCGGAAAAATGCGTCTTCGGAGTACCATCCGGCCAGCTACTCGGTTTCCTCGTATCTCAGCGAGGCATCGAGGCAAATCCGGAGAAGATCGCGGCCATCGAAAGGATGCAACCGCCCAAGAACCTACTTGGAGTCCAGAAGTTCACCAGATGCCTGGCTTCCCTCAGTCGTTTCATCAGCCGGCTGGGGGAGAAGGCACTTCCGTTGTACCAGCTGATGAAAAAGACGGACAAGTTCTCCTGGACCTCGCAGGCCGACACCGCGTTTCACGACCTCAAGCGCATGCTGTCCATAGCGCCGGTTCTAGCCACACCGGCTAGCAAGGAGCCGATGTTGCTCTATATAGCAGCCACCAGCCGGGTCGTCAACGTCGTCTTGGTGGTGGAGCGGCCCGAGGAAGGCAAGGCTCAGCAAGTTCAGAGACCCGTCTACTACCTCAGCGAGGTTCTCTCCCTCTCCAAGCAGAACTACCCCCACTACCAAAAGATGTGCTACGGCATGTACCTAGCATGCAAGAAGCTCAAGCACTGCTTCCAGGAGCACCCGATCAAGGTCGTGCGCACTGCACCCCTTTCGGAAATCATCGGCAACAAGGACGCCACCGGCTGGGTCGCCAAATGGGCCATCGAGCTCGCCGCCTACTCCATCCAGTACGAGCCCCGGCTCACGATCAAGTCGCAGGCGAGGGGCGGACTTCCTCGTCGATTGGGCCGAGACCCAGTATCTCCCATCGGTTCCGGATTCAGACCACTGGAGGATGCACTTCGACGGGTCGAAGATGCTCGGGGGCTTGGGAGCCGGCATCGTGCTCACCTCGCCCAAGGGAGACCGGCTGGAGTACGTGTTGCAGATCCACTTCAAGGCCTCCAATAACATAGCCGAATATGAGGCACTGGCGCACGGGCTCCAGCTGGCCAAGGAAATCGGCGTCAACCGGATCTTGTGCTTCGGCGATTCGGACTTGGTGGTACAACAAGTATCCGAGGAATGGGACGCCAGAGATGCCAACATGGCCCTCTACCGGTTCCACATCCAGAAGCTCAGATCCTCCTTCGACGGGTGTGAATTTCATCACGTCCCTCGCACTAACAACGAGGCAGCCGACGCACTCTCTGAGATAGGGTCCACTAGGCAGGCCATCCCACCAGGGGTCTCCCTGGAGCACCTGCGCAAGCCATCCATCAACCCGTCGCCGGAATCAGATTCCATCATCTGGGCGGGGAGCGTTCCGGCGGCCGGGGCAGCAGAAGCGGAGCCGGCGGAGCCACCAAAGAAGAAAACTCGTGCCAACTCCGGCCAGGCGGTGCCCTCTGGCTCGCAGGACCCGGGGGCTTCCGGCTCGCCCAGTGGCTCAGGGGCTGCCGCCCCGGACATCCCACCCGGACGGCCCACCGACACCCGACAGCCGGAGGACAGGAGCGTCCTCGTCATCCGAGAAGTGTCATCCTGGGCACAACCCTTCATGAACTACATCGCCAACAACGAACTCCCGGACGACGAGGTGGAGGCCAGACAAATCCGACGCCGCGCGCATACATACACCATCATAAACGGCGAGCTATACAAGCACAGTGTATCCGGTATCTTCCAAAGATGTGTCGACATGGACATAGGCTACCGGCTACTCAAGGACATCCACCAGGGCGAGTGTGGGCACCACGCTTTGTCAAGGGCGATAGTCGCCAAGGCGTTTCGCCACGGCTTCTATTGGCCCACCGCCCTCGAGGATGCCGAGCAGTTGGTCCGCGCGTGCAATGGGTGCCAACGCTTCGGGCAGCTCAGGCACATGCCAACCTCGGTGCTCAAGACCATAACGATCACCTGGCCCTTAGCAGTTTGGGGCCTCGACATGGTCGGGCCCTTCAAACGAGCTTGCGCGGGAATGACCCACCTGTTGGTAGCGGTGGACAAGTTCACAAAGTGGATCGAGGCCAAGCCTATCTGGAAGCTGGATGGGGCGACGGTTGTTACCTTCTTCACCGACATCATCAACCGCTTCGGCTACCCCAATAGCATCATCACCGACAACGGCACGAACTTTGCCAAGGGGGACTTCGCCCGGTTCTGCACCAACAAGGGCATCCGGCTAGACCTCGCCTCGTTGCACATCCACAGTCCAACGGGAAGGTCGAACAAGCAAACGGCTTGGTGCTAGCCGGCATCAAAACACGTCTCATCGAGCCGTTGGAGCGGTCACCCGGATGCTGGATCGAAGAACTTCCGGCTGTGCTGTGGAGCCTCCGCACCACACCAAATAGGTCAACCGGCTACACGCCATTCTTCCTGGTCTACGGATCGGAAGCCGTCCTCGCCGCCGACATCGAATTCGACTCCCCCCGCAAGCTCCTCTACGACGAGCAGGCCAACAAGGAGGCGCGGGAGGACGGGGTAGATCTCCTGGAGGAGGCCCGCGACCTGGCCTTGTCCAGATCTGCCCTGTACCAGTAGCGACTATGCCGCTACCATTCCAGCCGGATTTGCCTAGTCGCATTCCGGGAGGGTGACCTGGTTCTCCGGTTGGTGCAAGACACGAAGGGCATGCACAAGCTATCACCACCCTGGGAGGGCCCCTTCATCATCAGTCGGGCGCTGCCCAACGACTCTTACTACCTCATCGACGCACAGCAGCCGCGGAAGAACAAGATGGACAAATCGGACGAGGAGACCGAACGTCCTTGGAACGCAGGGCCCTACTGTGCCCGTTTTACACCTAGTCGCCAAACAGTGTATGTATCCCGAAAACCTCCTAAATGAAAATGCGGACTCCCAGAAAACCTCATAAATGAAAATGCGGACTCCCACGAGAATCTCGGGGGCTCCTTCTAGAAATGTGTGCATACCTGTTCTCCGATTAAAATTTTCCGGCTCCGGCTACCCCTACCCGGGGGCTCGCCGGTTGGCCCGGCCTGTTAAACCAACAAACCGGCTGAGTAGTGTGCGATGATGTCAGAGGCCCACTCTTCGTCTTAGCTACAGACCGCAACCCGGCTGTCTGGCTAGCAAGAGCAAAAGCCCGAGGCATCCCACATGAAAAACAGGGAAGAGGCGTGACAGATCGGGCGTCCCGGCCCCGCAACTAGCTCAAACCAATCCAGCCGCTAAGCCGCTAGTACCGTGCGTAATGTACTGTCAGCTCCCTTCGATTCCGGCTGCAGACCGCAACCCAGCTGTCCGGCAAGGACGCAGCGAAAACAACAGAACACACGAGAAAGCGACTAAGTGCCTAGAAAGGAGCAAGCCAGTTTTTGAAAAAATAAGCCGTTTCTGGCTACGATTTGACAGACTAACCTATTAACCTATGAAGATGTATGTGTATGCATATGTGCGTTCTTGTCCGACTACTTCGAGTCGGAATTCAGGAGAAGGAAAGAAGATTCGAAGCCCTTGCCTTCATCAAGCGCTCCGAATCTCGGGGGCTACACCCACTGGGTGCGCTCGCGCGCCCCCAGTGGAATCTTGTAGTTCCTAGCCGACTAAGGGCATTTAGCCGGCAGTTCGGAGCCCAGGTGAGGGCAAGGGTGGGAGCAATAAAAGACAAGAAAGATTCGAAGCACCTGGCCACGCCAGCTACTCCGAATCTCGGGGGCTACACCCAGTGGGTATGCTCGCGCGCTCCCACTGGAATGTTGGTTCCCCCGGCTGAAGGCGTCCAGCCGACGAAAGCAGCCGACTGGGGCGAGGCCAGTCGGATAAAGTTAGAAGAGCGGGGAAGAACAAGGAAGATTGGAAGCACCTGGCTATGCCAGCTACTCCGAATCTCGGGGGCTACACCTAGTGGGTGCGCTGGCACGCCCCCACTGGAGGTGTAGTTCGTCCGGCTAAGAGTGTGTAGCCGGACGAGGATAGCCAGGCGGAGCGATCCGGCAAAGATATCAAAAGAAAATTCAAGACACAAGTTAAGAAAGCCTCAAGAATTTAATATTAACAAGCAAAAGGGAGACGAAGCTCCCGAGAGTTACCCGGCATCAAAGATAGCCGGTACAGACAGACAAGTTCCACGATAACCTAAAAACAAGACAAATACACCCGGCATCCTGGGGCAATAGCTAAACGGCAGGGCCTTTGCCGTGGGGGCGCTCCTGGCTGGCAGATGCTGGAGGCGGGGGCGGAGCCGTAGTGCTCGTTCCGGCTCCGGCGCTGGCAGATGGCGGCACCGAGGACTCCGCATCCGGAGTGTCGGGGGACTCCGAGCCGGTGAGCACCTCGTCCGGACCCACGTAGTCGGCGATCTTGATGGCGGACCCGCGAAGCTCCGGATGGGCTTGGCGGATGGCGGCAAGATGGGCTCCGGCGCGGAAGCCCCCATCGATCTTCTCGACGCGAGCATCCTTGTACCAGGAAAGCATCAGCGCCAAGGCCATCTCCGCTCCGCCTCGTGCCACCAGATCCCGCAGCCGGTCCAACGCAGCCGGCACCTTGCCCACCTTCGCCGCCAGCTGCGCCATCGTCTCCGAAACCAGAGCCTCCGGCCACACAAAGGAGAAGACGTCCCGTGCCGCCTGACGAAGCTTCGCGGCCTCCTCGCCAAGAAGAACGACGAGATCCTGAGCCATCGGCTGCACTCCCGGCCAGTTCTCCTACAGCCGGTTGTAGGCCAGCAGGTCTATGCCGGGGTAAAAGGCTGTCAGAAAAGAGGAGTCAAATCTGGCTACCGGATCCGTAAAGAAAAGAAGACGGAAGAAAGAACTCACCTTTGGAAGTGTGGCCGACTTGCATCAGCTCCTCCACCAGCGCCTTCTCCTTGATCGCTAGCCATTTTATCTCCTTATCATGGTCCTTGTTCTGGGCCTCGAGAAGGGAGAAGGCTTCGACCCGGCTAGTGAGCGAGGCGTCGTGCTCCTTGACGGTAGCCTCCAAGCTGTCTACTCGCGCGTGCCAGTCCTTGTTCTGCAAGCGCAGCGTGGAGTTGGACCTGCTCAGCCGGTCGTTCGCTTTCTTCAAGCAATCGATCTCGCGCTGGGCGCACACGGGGACAGCTGCAACGAAGCCGACTATTAAAAAAAAAGAGCCAGACGGATAAGGCGGACTTACTCTGGGAGGTCCCGTTGGCTGCAGCAAGCTTCTGCTCCAGGGTTCGGTTCCCACCAGCTGTGGCCTCAAGCAGCCGGATCTCCCTCACCGCCAGCTCGAGCGTGGCGGCAAGATCCGACAGCGAAGCGGCGAAAGAGGCGTCGTCGTCCACGGCGTTGACGGCCAAGGACTCCTTCGCCGCGAGCACCGCTGTCTGCCAATCCTCCTCGAGCGCCTCGTTGGAGTCATCGTCGCCAACCACGACAAGCTCCTTGCCAGTAGCCCCCCGCGCGCCCGCGGAGGAACCTTCCGGCTGGGAGCGAGTCGCTTCCGGCTGGGGACCCTCGGGCTGGGAGGGGGCAGCTGGCTCGGCTTGAGGAGGAGAAGGAGGCTGCGCCTCGGAGGAAGGGGAGGCACCGGTTGGATCAGTCGGGGCGCGAGGCGGCGACCCGGCTGGCATCCGAGTCGGGCTCACGGCGCCGAAAGAAACCAGTGCGCTAAAGGGAAAGAGGAAAAGACAAGAGCAAAACAGGCTAAAGTCAGAAAAACAAGGACAAGGAAAAACAAACAGAAAGCACCGAGGGGGGAGGGAGAAAAACGTACCCTGGCACAACCGGGGGCGGCCCTTTCTTCCGGCCAAGACGGCTTGGCGGCAGGGCGCTGGTCCGGCCCCTCTTCGGAGCCGGCTCCTCCGCCGCAGGCCGGCGGGAGCCGGAATGGCCGGAGCCGCTCCCGCCTGCTTCACCGTCCGCCGCGGAGCGCGTCGCCGGCTCCGAGGTAGGCCCGGCATCCTCCTCCTCGTGCACCTCCGCGTGCGGGTCGGCTACCGGCTCGTCGTTCTGGCTAGGGAAGGCATCACCGTCCCCATCCAATTCCTCGCCGTATCGCCGAGCGCGCGACTCTGGCAGGTCCGGCGCGAACACCTCGAGAAGAGCATCGCCCTCCTCGCGAAGGATGCAGGGGAAGATCTGGCGAATGCAAAAGGTCAGCCAGACAGAACAGGGAGATAACAGAGGGAATAAGCAAAAATTCCGGCTACAAGAACTTACCCGGGGCGCGCGGTTCTCCCGGCTGTAGGGCGCCAGGCTGAACTTCCAGTTCTCCGGCAGCCGCTCCTTGCTGATCGTCCACAAACACTCCTTCAAGTTGTGGTTGCGGGGATCGTGGCGCGACAACCGGGTCGGGTCCAGCCGGCCAGAGTAGAAGCACATCTTGTGTGCCCGCTGCTGGAGCGGCATCATCAGCCGGGACATCCAGCTAAGGGTGATGTCCCGACTGGTTAGCTGGCAGGTGAGAAGGGAGCGCATGCGTGCCAACATCGCGTCCGTCTCCGCCTTGTCGTCGTAGACCTTCAGGTCCCAGTTTTGCCGACTGGACTCGACGTCTTGGAAGGCCGGCAGGTTTATCCGGTCGACGCCGGTGACGTTCTTGACATAAAAATACGACTGCTGACACAGCCGTACCGTGTCCTGGAGCAAGAACTTCGGGTAGCCGGATTGGGAGCGGGAGTATATGGAGGCGCCACCGCAGACGACCAGCGGGCCCTTCGTGTACTGGACCTGCGGCTGAACTCGGAAGAGCCGGCAGAAGAGCCCGAGATCCGGCTGGATCCCGAGGTAACTCTCGCAGAACGCCATGAAGTGCCCCAGCGTTCCGATGGCGTTGGCGCTGAGGTGGTGGAGGCGGAGGTCGAAGAAGGACAGAAAGGTCAGAAAGAAGGGGTGGAGCAGCAGCGCAAACCCGCGCGCCAGATGCGAGAGGAAGATAACACGCTCCTCCTCCGCCGGATGCGGCGACACTTCCCCCACCGGCGCCAACCGCACCGCCACCTCCTCCGCCGGCGGGAGGACGCGGGTCGCGCGATACTTCACGATCTGATCCTCGGTGACGGAGGAGCCGCACCAGGCTCCGCGGTCAACGGCCATTTCCGGCTGAGGAGAAGGAGCGGCAGCGGAGGAGTGGCGGTGGCCCGTAGCGTCGACGGCGGCGAGCGGGTGGCGCAGAAGGCAGGAGCACAGGAGCAGCAGCGCACGAGAAGGAGAGAAACATTGCAGCGGGGGAGTGAAGGAAAAGAACTGCCTCCCCCGCGGCATCCCTTTAAAGGATCGGAAGGGCAACCGTCGGCAGGGCCACATGGCGCGCATCCGGGCGACCCACCTCCCAACCGCCGCCTAGATCCCGTGTGCCGGGACAGGATGCGCAGAAGATCCTGGGAAGGGAACCGAAGCGCCGGACAAGCAGTTCCCCGAGGCGACGCGCGACGGGACGTTACGCTGCCCGCCGCAGAGCAATGATGGCGCGTGCGCGCGTGGCCGGCGTCAGCACTGACGTCATGGGTAGCGCAACCGCCAGGCTCAGCCGGATCAAAATTCGAAAAGCAAAAGGGAGCGCGCGCGCATTTCGCCCAAGGGTGGAATCCACACGCGCTCGGGGATGATCCCCGGATACCCCACCCGAATAAGAAACAGGACAGTCGGATCTCGGCCGGCTGACCAGATGCAGTCGGACAGGGTAGGATGGACCGGCTACCACCTGGTAGGCGGACCATGAAGAGGTAGCCGGATACGACGACGTAGCCGGATCCAATCAGAGGGACAGGACGACGTGCGTATCATTGCACGGTACGCCCTGTATGACGACAAGACGGGCAACCACCCGCCCATACCGAAGAATTGGCGTGGCTGACGCAGGAACAGTGGCCTGTGCTGACGACGGGCTCGCACGGCGTCCACTGTGCCTACGACAGCCATACCACTCATACACCGATGTGACATACCATGCCGGGTACTGTAGATGACTAGCCGGCTGGGACCCGCCTGTTGGGCCCGCCAGTCGGACTAGCCAGTGAGACCCTTGCCTCTCTTCCTATATAAGGAGAGGGAGGGCCTCAATAGAAAGGGTTGGTCTCAGTTCATTTAAGGCAGTAGCTAAAGATACAGCTCGAGGAGCACTTGTAGCACGTATATTCCACATAGTCAGATCAGGCAGGAGTAGGGGTTTTACCTCACCACGAGGGCGCCGAACCTGGGTACTTCTCGTGTCCCGCTACGCTTGCTCGTATCCAATCTCGCCTGCGGACGCCGTCGATAGCTTCCCTGCTAGTCCCCACACCTCTATCTAACCTTTTTAGGTACTGCCGTTCCCAATACAACGACAGCATGCAAGATCACAAATAATAAAGACATGATAGAATCAACAATCAATCTGAAATAGCATCTCAATATTCATTGGATCCCCGCAAACACAACATGTATGATTACCGATAGACGATCTTGATCCTGAACGGATCTCACAAAATCTAACATGGTAGCACAAAGGAGAAGAACCAACCATCTAGCTACTACATGGACCCGTAGTCCAGGGATGAACTACTCACGCATCACAATAGAGGCAGTCATGGTGATGAAGAAGGCCTCCAGGGTGAATTCTCCCCTCCGGCAGGGTGCCGGGCAGAGCTTTAGATCCCTCCCAGTCGAGGGATGGAGATGGTGGCGGCTATAGACTCTTTCGTGGAATTTTTATCGGGTACTTAGGGTGTATGTATCGGAGGCGATATATAGGCGAAAGGGGAGGCCGAGGGGGTGCCCTAGATGGCCACACCACCCCCTGGCGTGGGCCAGGCCTAGCCGCGCGGCCAGGTGGTGTGGCCGGCCTCTGGCCTCTCTCTGTCTCGTCTTCTGGCACCGTGTCCCCCACGGTGAAATATTGACTTTGTCTTTTGTCCCGTCCAATTCCGAGAATATTCATTTTCTGACTTTCCTGGAACCAAAAACAGCAGAAAACAAGCAGTTGGCACTGTGGCATCTTGTTAATAGGTTAGTCCAAGAAAGTGTATAAAAATACTCCAAAGTGTGGACAAAACATAAGAATGTAGATATAAAACAAGCATGGAACATCAAAAATTATAGATACGTTAGCAACGTATCAAATCCCCAAGCTTAACTCCTGCTCGTCCTCGAGTAGGTAAGTGATACAAAGAAAGAATATTTTTTTAGGTGACATGCACCATCATAAACTTGATCAAAGTATTTGTAAAACATTAATAGCTAGGATCATAGTACTTTAACATAGCATGAAAGATATAGTTCTAACAATAAGACATAGCAACTATGGTGTAACATGAAAAGTCACAAACAAAAGATTCATGAACAACAATGATTTGCAAGACATTTGTTTGTTTCACATAAGTAAAGCATAATAAGAATGGTATTCATCTTTTCCCTCATAGTGTAGCAAAACATAAATGCATAGGACACCTTGATAGTTCATAAGGGTGACTATATACGAATAGTTTAAGAACAAGCAATATCAAAGTTATGCATCAATCAACAAGTCTTGGGACAATGCACATAGAACTAAGAATGGACACTATGCTCTCTCAATAGGTGCATATAGATAGAAGATGGAGACTCAACATAAAAAGTAAAAGAAAGGCCTTCATAGAAGGAAGCAGGGATTCAAGTCTCATAAAGAGCTTCCAAAAATTATGGTACTTATTAGCTTTCAGCTCTAATTGCCCCTATCATAAGCATCTTGAAGTGATTAAGTTTAAAGTGAACAAACTATGGAGTATATGCTTGACAAAGTATAAGTTATAAATCTCATGTCCCTTGAATACGAGGGCTGCTCCTCATGCTACTCAAGTTTAGTTACCGGTAAGTTCTTGTCATAGTAAGTACATGTGTATCATAGAGAACCACTAACGAGGTACCCCTTGCCCGATGATACGGAAGAATCCCCATATCAAAATGACAAGGCAAGAGACAATAAGCATCTCAGCAATCTTCTTATTTACCATGGGAAAATGGTGCTTTTTTCTCTCTTTCCTCTTTTCTCATCTATTTCTTTTTTTCTCTTTTTCTCTTTTTCTCAATCTCTATATCTTTTTTTATAAGAAGAATGCTTCATATATTGCTCATTATGGTTATGCTTCAGGTTTCCACCATGATTAGGCATGGATTAAACTAGCGTCCCAGGCGTTTCTCTAACACACATACATAACTCCATGGACCTACAAGCCCCCCTTTCATTTCGCACCAACAACATCCATAGACTAAGGATCTTGATATCAACTAGGTACAATGTAAAAGTGCAATGTTGAAAGTGTTCCCCAGGACAGCATGGTTCCGCTAATCCCCAACGTAGAAGTGCAAGCATATACAACATAGATGACACAATGGATCAAGTTTATTAGGGGCAAGAAAAGTAAAGTGTGCCATCAAGTTCGTGATAGCTTTAATCACTAGTTTTCTAATAACTAGTTTAATTTATAAGGTAGATAAAAACATGAATATACTTGGAATAGCAAATGCTAATAGGTAGGTATGGTGGACTCTTTGGAATAACTTGGTTTTATTTGGAGTTGGATGCATGAGTGGAACTCATACTTGGTATGGAGGCTAGCAAAAGGCTGGGAGCGACCAACTAAGAGAGCAATAATGGCCATAATCATACAAAGTGATAAAACA
This sequence comes from Avena sativa, assembly GCA_916181665.1. NCBI lineage: Eukaryota > Viridiplantae > Streptophyta > Magnoliopsida > Poales > Poaceae > Avena > Avena sativa. The sequence continues at coordinate 277,433,375 of OV702292.1, forward strand.
TCATTAATTAAAGCATAAAGTGATATTACAAGTTGAAAACTAAAGGATCATAGAGGCTATGGTTACTTGGGATAGTCTTAACATGGTGTGAGCATGCGCCAAGTCAACCCAAATAAAACATCAAAGGAGAATACCAGAATATTATGCTTTAATATGCTAAAACAATGCATGATCTTTCAAGGCACATTAAGCAATATCAATTGTTTAAAAAAATTCATGCTACGGCAATAATCGCTAAGCATAAAGCCAAAACAATATCAAGCGTGACATGATAAGGTCTAAGCCACACTCAAAAACAAGCTCCCTTTTACCACTTAAGCAAGAACTTTCCTACTCTTTTCCAATCTAAATCAACTTTATTTGAAAACTAATGCATGAATGAGGGGGTCCAACCAATTTATTCAAACAAACTAAGAAAATGAAAACTAAAAACGAAAACGAAGATGCTCCAAGAACAACACAACTGTGCATGAAACAATAAAAATCAAGTGTTTGGAAGAAACCTGAAATTTTTATTGATGAAGAAGAGGGTACCTTGGGCATCCCCAAGATTTGACCCTTGCACTTCTTGAATATTACTTGGGGTTACATGGGTGGCATCCTCAAGCTTGAGCTTTTGTCCATTCTTCATCTTATCACATTACTCTTTCCTACACTTTAAAATTTCCTTCATACAAAACTTCACACAATCTTCATTAGCAACATCAGTGTACTCAAGATAATAAGCCTTTTGGTTCAGTTTCAACACAAGTAAAACTTCCATTAAAACAAAATCTACTGTATCACTTCGTTTAAAAAGCTCAAATGATCAAAAAGAACTCAAAGAGAAAGAGATTAAGAGGCAAATGCAAATAATGGCAGAAATCTGTCAAAACAGACGAGCAGGTAAAAACAAATTTTTTAGAAGACCTTATGTTGCTCAAATAGAAAAAGTGTTAAACTAACGAAAGTTGGATAACAACCTTGGGAAGAAGCACAAACCATTACAGCTCAAACCGATGTACAGAGATTTTTCACGAATTTTTACAGCGAAGCACAAAAATCTATTTCGGGACAGCAACTTTCCCAAGCATTACTTCTCTCTCATTAGAGGTTACTCTTGGCACAAAAACCACACAAAAATGATAAGGAGAGGTTATTACTGAAGAAATAACTTCCATGACTCAACAAAAGATTCCTAATGAATTTTGGGTTATCTCCCAATAAGTGCTTTTCTTCAACGCCTTTGAGCTAGGCATAATAATTTCGATGATGCTCACATAAGAAATATGAATTGAAGTAAAAGAGAGCATCAAGAAGCAAATTCAAAACAAATTTAAGTCTAACCCACTTCCTATGCATAGGAATCTTGTATGCAAATAAATTCACAAGAAAAAAGTGACAAGCATAGGAAGATAAAACAAGAGTAACTTCAAAACTTTTAGCACATAGAGAGGTGTTTCAGTACCATGAAAACTTCTACAACCATATTTTACTCTCTCATAATAATTTTGAGTAGCCTCATGAATAAACTCAACAATATAACTATCACATAAAGCATGCTTTTCATGATCTAAAAACATATAATTTTTATCAAGCTCAAAAATAATGGGATTAAAACCTTCAAACCCACTTTTACCAATTTTATAACAAGGTGACTGGTCATTCTCCAGAGGTATGAGGTTCCAAGATAAGATCAAGACCCCTCCAATCTCATTTTTAATAGTAGTACAATTAATATTATCAACCAATATAGGACCATCATCTAGAGCTTTATCATAAACATTTTCTAAGCAACGCTCTTTAGTACCATGTATTTCGAAGTTAGGCACTAATAAAGGATTATCATAGATAATAGGAGCATAATTATTATCACAAGTTTTACCCATAGTAGATTTTTCATGAGAATCCACAGGAACATAACATTCATCCTCCTTTGGTAAGCATGGGGGACAATCAAATAATGTAAGGGATAAAGAGGTACACTCATTAGAAGGTAAGCATGGGTAGATAATCCATTCTTCCTCCTTTTTTCCATCACTCTCCTCCTCTTTTTCATCTAATGAACTTTCAGGTTCAGCAATTTCTTCTTCCATAGGCTCCTGCAAATTATGGACACATTCTCGTGCATGACTGAGTCTCTCTTTATAATCAAGATATAACAATTATTGCTGAAATTTTCTATGTAGTGATCAAGGATAGAAGATACCATATCTTTAAGGTCTTTACAAGCAACACATGTGTCATAGTTTTTAGACATGAAGGATTCTATTTCAGAAGCTCCCATAAACAAAACAAATTGTTCTACCTCTTCAAATCCAAGATGAATATAGTTATTCCAATGATAGTTCATAATTACAAATTCTTTACTAAAGACACATTGGAATTTAAGATGTTTAGTATCCTGTTCAGAGCAACAATTTATATCATGGCGTTAAAGCAAAATTTTAGCAATTAGATCCAACATTTTTAACACGTCTCTCATGACTTTACCCTTATAAGATTCTCTATACCTTATAAAATCTTCCATGGAGGTTCTAGTAGGCGGTGGTTCATCTACTACCTTAGCAGTGTAGTAGTTTTCCAAAATAGGAAATCGACTAGGCTATCCATAATGAAATAGTGATTGGAGAAGAACTAGACATAAAAACAACTTGAAGTGGGAACTAATTTTTTGTGTGTTTTTGATAAAAGAAACAAGCAAACAAAGCAGAAATAATCTAAGAAAAAATAAAATAACAAAGTAAAGAGATTGGTTATGAGGGACTCCCCTTGTGAAGATGTCCTTGACTCCCCAGCAACGGCGCTAGAAAAATAGCTTGCTGGCCCAAAATATATCGAGCTCGTTATGGAACCCCAAGAGGAAGGTATGATGAGCACAGCAACAAGTTTTGCCTCAGTTATGAAACCAAGGTTATCGAACCAGTAGGAGCAAGGAAACACCTCCAAGGTGTTGTTTCCAACTTGGAATCCTGCACAACACAACCATAGAACTTTGCACCCAAGTTACAGTGATGTTGTCAATCTCACCGGTTTTGCTGAAAACAAAGGATTAAACGTATTGTGTGGAAGATAGTAATTGATTGCAGAAAGTAAACAGAAAACAATAAATAGTTGTAGATTGATGGTTAAAGAAAGGACCAGGGTCTATAGTTCACTAGTGGTGATTCTCCTTAAGATAGTTGACATGTTGGGTGAACAAATTACAGTGGGGCAATTGACAAACATGGAGAAAGAATACATGCATATAGTAATCATCTTGACTTGTAACATCCCAAAACTTAAATCCAAGGTTATTAAGATCCAAATCATCAAAATTAGGGTTAACAAAAGCTTTTCCAAATCAAATTACTAAAGCATTCATATGTGTGTGCATTTAAATTAGGAGTTGATTTGAATTACCATGATTAAGTGATCCATTGCTTGTAAAATGATTCTTTGGTGAAATAAACATCATCTAGATCATTCCTAAACAAATCCCAAAGAAAAACAAATCAAAATGAATAAAAGAAGTGAATGGTCATTTGTGCCATTTTAATCAACAAGCCTACTTTGGCTATTCCTAGTACTCAAAACCTGACAGAAACAAATGTGGACCTTTGCACCCCTTGCTAGTACACATAATGTTGTACCAAGGCCAACTTTGTGATCTGCCAAAAACATTCAAACACTAATTTTAAATGGCAATTGAAAATTGAATCTATTTCATATGGGAAGATCCCACTATTTCAAAAACCACTCAAACAAGCTCAATTTTCAAAACCCAAGCACCCACAGAGTCTCAAGCTTAATACTAGCACACCCACCAAAAATCTTTTCAAAATTCAAAAGTATTTTTCTTGCGGCCATTTTTACAAACACTTGGCAGGCAGAGTTTACACCGAGTAATTAGCTCACTGTTTTGTCCAGGGGTTTGCACCCAATTTTCCTCAAAACACTCCCTCTGTCCCCAAGTGATCTAACTAGCCCAATTGCACCCCATCCCCTACCCCCTAGTGGCAATGCCATGCCATGCCGAGCACCATGCTTGCCGTACGACCATGCCATCGCCGCAGCAGACCACCCCTCTCCCTCTCACCATGTCTACGAGCTAGCTCACACCTCACCGCCACTCTTTGTCCCCTCCTCGAGCCAGGCCAAGCCGTGGACCACCGAGGAACCGCCGCGCCCAGTGTGTCTGCACCATGCCGAGCACGCGCTGGAGCGCCGCGCCCGACACGTGTCCACACGCTGCTCCTCAACCGTAGCCTGCGTCCACCGCTCTGCCACGACCCCAGGAACACCATAGACATGCCCGTTCGCCGCCCAATGCACCACAGACACCACTCGCCATGGAGACCACCGCCTCTGCCGCTCAGAATGCCAGCACTGCCCGACCGCATACCACCGCCCCTAGGCCCGCATTTACCCTGTAGCGCACCGCCAGGAGACCAGCCACCGCCCCCTACCTCGAGCCATGCTGCTAGCACGCTGTGCAGCCCTCGTCGGAGCCGCCCGCCCATCACTCTCAGTCGCACCGTCGAGCTATAAATAGAGGCCACCCCTAGCCCCATTCGGCACACCACTCACCTCCCCTCACCTCACTGACCCTTCCCCACCTCTAGCCAGAGCAGCGCGAGCACTTGCTCACCGGAATTTGGCCAGAGTAGCCCGCGGCAGAGGCGGAGAGGGTGACATCGATTGCGATCACACCTGGAGCTACCTCGACCACCCCTGAGCTCACCGTCGTCTACCCTTCCGTTTTCCTGCATCGCCATCTTTGCTGGAGCCTTGGTACGCCCCCTGAGCACCCCCACCAAGCCGCTAGGGTTAGAGTTCACCGGCGACCTGTTCGTCGTTGACGACGATCCCCAGCCGTCGATTCTAGTTCTAATCCAACGACCCACATCACCCCGTACCTCTTCACGCATTATGAGCCTCTGACCGGTGGACCCCCCCTGTCAGCTGTGCCCCGCGTCGTGCAGTGTCACTGGGCCAGCCCGTTAGCTTTCCCGCGCGACCCATTTAGTTTGAATTAGGATTTTTCTATTTTAGTTTAAACCTAGTTCTGTCCCTTAGTTTGACATTCAATTCAGAGAGATTTACAAATCCAAATGGAGTGATTCCAATTTTGTTAGAAAGCTACTGAAAAGATCTACCCAAGCCCGTTGGATTTAATTCAATTAGAGTTAGAGATCTCTCCTAGTAAAAATATAAGACAGAAGCTTTTGCACATTCAAACATTTTTATAAAATCAACCAAGTTAGCTTTTGAGTTGATTCCAACTCTCAAAAATCATATTTCACCATATCTATTTGAATATGTAATAATATTAAGGTTTACATGCAGTGACTTTGGACTAGTACCAAAATAATGCTATATAGGCATTTCTAGTCACTTTAAATCATTAAATAATGAACTTAAAACAAAGTAATTATTAACCAACCCTTAAATCACATTCCCACATGTTAGAATATGTGGTGATGACATGTGTCCACATGATCCCATATTTTAAGTGGTGAATATTAAATACTAATATTTTTCAATGAGTAGAAATTACTTTTCTTAAATAAAAAGAAGGAAACTAGTTAACAAAACCTTGTGATGCTTGTGATGATAATAGATCATCAAGTGTGTGCCTTAGAATGCTAATTAGACTAGTTAAGTATTGTTTGGTGATTGTGTACTCCGTATGTATTTATAGACGATAGTACCGACCAAGCTTTCGAGGAGGAGGAGTTCTATCAAGAGGAGGAAGAAAACTTCAACCACTGCACCAACCAAGGCAAGCTACTATTGTCAAGCTAACACTTGCAAGTATAATGCTTAGCATGCTAGAATTAAGCTAGATGATTAAGCAAAGATGCTTTAGGCATGCTTTGGTCATACCACTTTGACTATTACTTACCCCAAGTATTATTTTCAAGCTTTACTTTCTTTACTTTACACAAAGTCCTTTACTTGTTTTGAAGGTAGCATAAAGAGTATAAAACTTGACCAATTTAGATAACCTTAGATGTCATTCTATGGCAAGAGATTGATCCCATCTTTCCACCTTACTAAACACTCTTAACTTAGTAGTTTAGAGTAAATAAAAAATTTTGAGTCACTTTAGATGGGAATACTTGGTGAAAATGAATTATGAAAATCTTGGAATGATGAGTCATTCTATTGAGATGTTTTGACATGTGTTGAGAAACACAAATGGTTTATGATGATGGAAATGTTGAGGCATGATCCTTAGCCCTTTTATAAAATTGATGGTTTGATTCGGATGCGATACCATTCCAAATTTACCGTACAACCACAATACCTGAATTGGGTAAGGCTTAGACGAAAGTTTATATGCATTAGTATTAGTTCCCTCGCGGGAGAGGTTTGAGCTAAGGCTACCTCTCAATGTTGTCCACCTATGTAGTGCCCAAGATGACAGATGGTCATGGTTGGGAGGCCATTCTCATAAGAGAGGTGCTTATACTAGGGTGTGTAAAGGAAAGGTTATGTTTGATTATCTGCATATTAAGTATGAATGATTCGGGGTTATCCCTAACAGATGTATCGAATCTTGTGGTGAAAGTGTACCACCTCTGCATAGTGTCAAACTATTCGAATAGCCGCGTCCGCAGTTATGGACAGTTGGAATGGCCATATTGTTTCGTTGTCAGATGTTTTCAAAATGACTTATGAAATGAATCATGAATCTTGACTTGACCACAACAGGGTTGTGTTTATGACACTAGCTTCCCAACTGAAGTGATTCTAGAACTTTGTTTTATCTTTCTTTGCTTCTAAACTCAGCTTAGGTTTCAAACTTAACTTTATAGTTAATCTTAGAGATAGCACTTTAACTTAGAACTATACTACTTGTTAATCGTAGTTTGCGAATACTTAAAGAGTACTCATGGCTTTTGTCCCTGGCTATTCTCATGGCCAGACTATGGAGGAGACTGCCAAGATGATGGACAGCAGGACGGCTATGATAACTAGGACCATCTGCCTTCGTCAGCATTGCATGTACCCCTGAAGATGGACCCCACCGCTACGCTTATCTTTTATTCCGCTGATTGTTGTATTAAGACTGGATCATGAGATCTTTATTTGTGTAAGACCTTATGTATGGTTTGTAATAGATGTTGTACTATGATATCCAATATGTTATGTCTCGCAAAAATGGTAATCCTGGGATTGCGATGAATGACATAACAGGCATCTGGGATTAAAAATCCGGGTGTTGACAAGTTGGTATCAGAGCCATCCTGACCATAGGAAACCCTAGTTAGAATGGACATCCGAACAAAAACTTAGTTTCAAAACCAAAGTGATTATTTATGAAAAACTATTTCCTCTCTTATCCTTGGGAATTCATTCTTTCTAAAAAATTCATGTTCCTCAAAATTCTTACATTACTACTTAAAATTTGACACACTCGATCACTTGACTAATTTCCTCATCCTTAATTCTTGTAGATGGAGACTCAGTTCAGCAAGTTCTACTAGTTGGGAAACAGAGGTCAACTGATCTTCGAGAGGGATCTGCATTCACTGTCGGAGTTATTGGGACGCCCACATCCGGAGTTTCTTGGAGCTCAACTTCCAGGACCCCTAGGAGGAGATTTGTAGTGGCTAGTCACCGCTGATCTTAGAGGAAGCATCTAAGCACCAATGTCCGGGAGAATCTAGTTCTCTGTGAGAGATAACAACTGGCTAGATGGATTAGCCAGGGTAATGCATGAAGCTCTCGCACGTCTATGTGCACTTACTGTTACCAACTCTAGGGAACCCGTTTTGCTCACTATGCAAGACGTGACTTCATGGGAATGCCGATGGAGATGCCAAGTCACCCAGAGTTGAGGCGTCAAGTGGAGAATCTTGACTTGTTGCTGCACGACAGACAGCAGGAACTAGACAATGCTAGAGAGTTAGCCAACCAGAACCGTGCCATTGCCGACCAGAAGGCCCAGACTTTCGCACTGCTCGTCCAGGATCTCTAGTCTCTTTGCCGCCAGTGTGCAAACAAGGATCGCACCATCGCCCGTCTTCGCAAGAAGGTGGCCGACCTTGAGAAGACCGTCAAGGAGCAAGAAGCTCAGCTTGCCGTAAAGGAAGAAGAAGAGGAGGGTGAAGACATCTAGGGAGACATGGATTCTTACCTCAGCAATGATGATGTCTTTCTGGAGGAGGATGCTCTGGACTTCTACACTAACGATGAGGACTCCGACTTCATCGACGATGAGTAGATGCACTAGAGCACTGTCGTAGCATGAGATGTATCGGTCCCACTGTATCGTAGCTTGCAGAATTGTTCTTCAAACCATCTGTTTTCCTTTCATTGTTGTGGTGTGTGTTTGTATCGTGTGCTTGTTTGCATGAATGAAATGAAGTTAGTTGCAAAACCTGAGTCAAACTCAAAGTTTTAGCTTGAAACCAAAACCATGAACCTTAGAACTTTCCCTCTTACCCTTTTATCTACCTCAATCTTCAGATGACTCATGGAAACCAAGGAGGGAGCAGCTCGTCGCAAGACCCAATGCTGCAGATCTTGCAGAATCTCATCGCAGACAGAGAAGCAAGCATGGCAGAACGCCAAGCTAACTTAGCAACATTGCAGCAGATCGCCCAGATAGCTCTCAACAACCAGAACCATGGAAACTAGGATCACCATGGATCCAAACTCAAAAACTTCCAGAAAACCAATCCCCCAATCTTCAACCAAGCTGAAAACCAACTAGTTGCTGATGATTGGTTACAGACAATGGAAAACAACTTAGAAGTTGCAGGAGTTAGTGACAACGAGAAAGTTCTCTTCGCCACCCACTATCTGGCAGGAGAAGCAAGAGCTTGGTGGACTAGTATCCGTAACATGAACCATGTTCAAGTGATGACATGGGAAGCCTTCAAAACCAAGTTCAGCCGCACCCACGTGCCGCAGGGTCTAGTCACCAGACTAAGAGATGAGTTTCGCGACTTGAAGCAAGGCAGAATGACTATGGTGGAATACCGTGACAGATTCCTGTCACTTGCAAGATATGCCCCTGATGAGATCAACACAGAGGTCAAGAAGAATGAGAGATTCCTGAACGGACTGCATGATGAGATGCAGACTGTCCTCGTCAACATCCGCTTCGAGCATCTTGAAGAGCTAGTCGACTCTGCCATTCAGATGGAAGGGAAGATTAACTAGGCAAATGACAACCGACAACGTCGTATGATGCAGCAATCAGGATCCAGCAGTCACCACAAGTACCATCCCAACCCCTCACCAGGATATGCACCAAGGAACAATCGACCCCCAATGTCACGCTCAAGCTACCCCAACTGTAGCGGAGGCAATGTGAAGTCCGGAGGAAACAATCACAACTCGGGCAATGCCAACAATTTCAACCGTGCCCCACCCAAGAGAAACAACAACAACACTACACCTAGAACTGGAAGCAATGCTGTGCCCGTGGCAGCAAAGGACAAGTCGCATATCACCTGTTTCGAGTGTAGAGTAAAGGGCCACTATTCTAATGAGTGTCCCAAGAATACTGCTGCCACTGCCAATGTGAATGCCCCATCTCAATAGGAGCGTCGTGTTCAACCAGGGAGAAGATTTGCCCCAGGGAACCCTCACAACCGCAACGGTCGTCTCTTCCACATGAATGCCGAAGAAGCCCAGGAAGCGCCAGATGTAGTGCTGGGTATGTTTTCTGTCAACTCAGTTTTAGCAATGGTATTGTTTGATTCGGGAGCATCGCATTCATTTGTCACCAAAGAATTTGCATGCACTAGTAAGATTCACCCAACCAACCTGAAGCATGTCATGATAGTTCAAATCCCCGTATCAACTACAAAAGCTAGAAAAATTTGCAAAGTTGTGCCTATCAGAATACATGTGATAGATTTTTATGCCAACCTAATAGTACTTGGAACCAAAGGATTGGAAGTAGTAGTAGGTATGGACTAGATGTCAAGGCATAAAGGACTGATAGACTGTGCTAAGAAAGCCATCACCATGACCAGTAGCTCTGGAGTAACAGTAGAGAATATGTCTGAAACCTTACCTCGTCAATTCAAGTGCAACAAGAGTCTAGCCCTACCCACCATAGACCAAGTAAGAGTAGTCTGTGAATACCCCGACATATTCCCAGATGAATTGCCAGGTATGCCTCTGGATAGGGATATTGAATTCATTATTGAATTAATCCCCGGAACCGGACCTATTGCCTAGAGACCCTATAGCATGAACCCCTCAGAGTTAGTGGAACTGAAGAAGCAGTTGGATTCCATGTTAGCAACATGCTTGATTCAACCAAGCGCTTCGCCATGGAGATCACCAGTGTTATTCGTCGAGAAGAAAGATGGAGGCAGCCGTCTGTGCACAGATTACAGGAAACTGAATGACGTCACCATCAAGAATAAGTACCCCTTACCAAAGATAGAGGATCTATTTGATCAATTGATTGGAGCTCAAGTATTCTCAAAGATTGATCTTAGGACTGGTTATCACCAACTTAAGATTCGTGCAACGGATATTCCAAAGACCGACTTTACTACTCGCTATGGTTTATACGAGTATACGGTTATGTCTTTTGGATTAACCAATGCCCCTGCTTATTTCATGAACCTCATGAATAAGATCTTGATGAATTTCCTAGATAAGTTTGTAGTTGTGTTTATCGATGATATTCTTATCTACTCCAAGTCAGAAGAAGAGCATGAGCAACATCTGAGAATCATCCTAGAAACCCTAAGAGAGCATCAGTTATATGCCAAGTTCAGCAAGTGTGAGTTTTGGCTGAAAGAACTAGGATTCCTAGGACATATTGTGTCTGCCGGAGGAGTTTCTGTTGACCCCGCCAAGATCAGAGATGTCGAAGCATGGGAAGCCCCAACCACTCAAACCCAAGTCCGTGCATTTCTCGGATTAGCGGGATACTACCGCCAGTTCATAGAAGGATTCTCGAGCATCGCCAGACCCATGACCCAATTATTGAAGAAGGACAAGAAATTTGAATGGACTGACATGTGTGAAGCCAGTTTCCAAGAGCTGAAGAAGTGATTGATATCTTCCCCAATATTGATCATGCCAGATATCAAGAAGTCGTTTGATGTATATTGTGATGCATCCAAGATTGGTCTCGGTTGTGTATTGATGCAAGAAGGCAAAGTCATCGCCTATCTGTCTCGACAACTGAAGCAGCATGAGCAGAACTGTCCAACCCATGATCTTGAATTAGCAGCCGTGGTTTTGGCATTGAAGACATGGCGTCATTATCTTATGGGTAATCGCTGTGAGATTTACTCAGATCATAAGAGCTTGAAATATATTTTCACTCAGAAGGAGCTGAATATGAGGCAGAGGAGATGGATAGAGTTAATCAAGGATTACGACCTTGACATTCACTATCACCCCGGTAAAGCCAATGTGGTAGCAGATGCTCTTAGCAGATTGCCGTGTAGGCTTAACACTATGATCATGGAGAAGCAACCAAGTTTGTATGAGGAGTTGGAGCAGTTCATAACTGAATTAGTTAGCAAAGGATTCTTAGCTAGTATTGAACTTCAACCCACTTTGATTAGCCAGATCAAGAAAGCCCAGAAGAGAAATGAAAGTATCGACGGAATCAAACGTCGTATTGGTACATGAAAGGTACCAGGATTCACTAAAGACGAAGAAGGCATTCTGTGGTACAAAGGACGTATCTGTGTGCCAGCAGATTCGGAGCTGAAGCAAGTTATCATGAAGGAAGCTCATGATACTCTTTATTCTATCCACCCCGGAGGAACGGAGATGTATCAAGACCTGAAAGAGCAATTCTGGTGGCACAAGATGAAAAGAGAAATTGGAAGCTACATAGCCAAATGTGACATCTGTCAAATAGTCAAAGCAGAGCATCAGCGACCCGCAGGACTGTTGCAACCATTGCAGATTCCAGAATGGAAATGGGATTCCGTCGGAATGGACATTATCACCGGTTTGCCTACTTCTAGTAGGGGAAAAGACTCAATCTGGATCATAGTTGATAGACTGTCCAAGGTAGCTCACTTCATACCTGTCAAGACTACCTACCAGAGTGCGAAGCTGGCAGACTTGTACATTGCTAGGATTGTTAGTCTGCATGGAACCCCCAAGAACATAGTATCAGATCGAGGAACCCAATTTACCTCGAGATTTTGGCAGAAAGTTTAAGAAGGATTAGGAACCAAGTTGAATTTCAGCACCGCTTATCACCCGCAAACCGATGGACAGACTGAGAGAGTCAACCAAATCTTAGAGGATATGCTTAGAGCTTGTGTGTTGGAATACGGATCAAAATGGGAAGACTGCCTGCCTTTCGCAGAATTCTCATATAACAATAGTTATCAAGCTAGTTTGCAGATGGCACCATTTGAGTTCCTATACGGAAGGAAGTGTCGTACCCCTTTGAATTGGTCGCAAGTAGGAGAGAGTCAGATCTTTGGACCCGACATTCTCCGAGAAGCCGAAGAGAAAGTTCACAAAGTCCGTGAGCACCTCAAGACTGCCCATTCCAGACAAAAGAGTTATGCTGACAACAGAAGGAGAGACCTGACTTTCAATGTTAGAGATTTTGTATATCTCAAGGTTTCACCGTTGAAGGGAACGCAACGCTTTAGTCTGAAAGGAAAGTTAGCCCCCAGATATATCAGACCCTTCAAGATTCTGAACCATCGAGGAGAAGTATCGTATCAACTGGAACTACCTGAAGAGATGTCAGCCATCCACAATGTGTTCCATATCTCGTTACTTCGCAAATGCCTGGAAGTGTCAGAGAAGACTGAATTTTTCAAGAACATCGATCATAGAGCTGTGGAGATCAACAATGACCTGACATATCGTGAAGTGCCCATCCGTATCCTAGAAGAAGCTTACAGAACCACCAGGACCAGGAGTATCAAGTTTCTCAAGATTCAATGGAGCAACCATACCGAAGACGAACCCACTTGGGAGCGAGAAGATTACATTAGGACAGAGTTGCCAGATCTCTTTAGTTCCTAGTTTTCTTTGTAAATCTCGGGATGAGATTTTGTTTAAGGGGGGAAGGTTTGTAACATCCCAAAACTTTAATCCAAGGTTATTAAGATCCAAATCATCAAAATTAGGGTTAACAAAAACTTTTCCAACTCAAATTACTAAAGCATTCATATGTGTGTGCATTTAAATTAGGAGTTGAGTTGAATTGCCATGATTAAGTGATCCATTGCTTGTAAAATTATTCTTAGGTGAAATAAACATCATCTAGATCATTCCCAAACAAATCCCAAAGAAAAACAAATCAAAATGAATAATAGAAGTGAATGGTCATTTGTGCCATTTTAATCAACATGCCTACTTTGGCTATTCCTAGTACTCAAAACCTAACAGAAACAAATGTGGATCTTTGCACCCCTTGCTAGTACACATAATTTTGTACCAATGCCCACTTTGTGATCTGCCAAAAACATTCAAACACTAATTTTAAATGGCAATTGAAAATTGAATCTATTTCATATGGGAAGCTCCCACTATTTCAAAAGACACTCAAACAAGCTCAATTTTCAAAACCCAAGCACCCACAGAGTCTCAAGCTTAATACTAGCTCACCCACCAAAAATCTTTTCAAAATTAAAAAGTATTTTTCTTGCGGCCATTTTTACAAACACTTGGTAGGCAGAGTTTACACCTAGTAATTAGCTTACTGTTTTGTACAGTGTTTTGCACCCAATTTTCCTCAAAACACTGCCTCTGTCCCCAAGTGATCTAACTAGGCCAATTGCACCCCATCCCCTACCCACTAGTGGCAATGCCATGCCATGCCGAGCACCATGCTTGCCGGCCGACCATGCCATCGCCGCAGCAGACCACCCCTCTCCATCTCACCATGTCTACGAGCTAGCTCACACCTCACTTCCAATCTTTGTCCCCTCCTTGAGCCAGGCCAAACCATGGACCACCGAGGAACCGCCGCGCCTAGTGTGTTTACACCATGCAGAGCACGCGCCAGAGCGCCGCGCCCGACACGCATGCACATGCCGCCCCTCGACCGCAACCCGCATCCACCGCTCCGCTACGACCCCAGGAACACCGCAGACATTCCCGTTCGCCGCCCAATGCACCACAGCCACCGCTCGCCGTGGAGACCGCCGCCTCTTCCGCTCATAGCGCCAGCACCGCCCAACCGCATACCACCGCCCCTAGGCCCGCATTTACCCTGTAACACACCGCCAGGAGACCAGCCACCACCCCCTACCTCAAGCCACGCCGCTAGCATGCTGTGCAGCTCTCGCCGGAGCCGCCTGCCCATCACTCTCGGTCACACCGTCGAGCTATAAATAGAGTCCACCCCCAGCCCCATTTGGCACACCACTCACCTCCCCTCACCTCACTGACCCTTCCCCACCTCTAGCTGGAGTAGCGCGAGCACTTGTTAGCCAGAATTTTGCCGGAGTAGCCCGCAGTAGAGGAGGAGAGGGCGACGTCGATTGCAACCACCCTCGGAGCTACCTCGACCACCCTTGAGCTCGCTATCGTCTACCAGTCTGTTTGCCTGCCTCGCCATCATTGTTGGAGCCCTGGTACGCCCCCTGAGCACTCCCACCGAGCCGCTAGGGTTAGAGTTCGTCGGCGACCTGTTCGTCGTCGACGATGATCCCCAGCCGTCGATCCTAGTTCTAATCCAACGACCCACATCACCCCGTACCGCTTCGCGCGTTATGAGCCTCTGACCGGTGGACCCCCCTGTCAGTTGTGCCCCGTGCCGCGTAGTGTCACTGGGCCGGCCCGTTAGCTTTCCCGCGCGACCCATTTAGTTTGAATTAGGATTTTTCTATTTTAGTTTAAACCTAGTTCTGTATCTTAGTTTGAAATTCAATTCAGAGAGATTTCCAAATCCAAATGGAGTGATTCCAATTTTGTTAGAAAGCTACTGAAAAGATATACCCATGCCCGTTGGATTTAATTCAATTAGAGTTAGAGATCTCTCCTAGTAAAAATAACAAGACAGAAGCTTTTGCACATTCAAACATTTTTATAAAATCAACCAAGTTAGCTTTTGAGTTGATTCCAACTATCAAAAATCACATTTCACCATACCTATCTGAATATGTAATAATATTAAGGTTTACATGCAGTGACTTTGGACTAGTACCAAAATAATGCTATATAGGCATTTCTAGTCACTTTAAATCATTAAATAATGAACTTAAACCAAAGTAATTATGACCCAACCCTTAAATAACATTCCCACATGTTAGAATATGTGGTGATGATATGTGTCCACATGATCCCATATTTTAAGTGGTGAATATTAAATATTAATATTTTTCAATGAGTAGAAATTACTTTTCTTAAATAAAAAGAATGAAACTTGTTAATAAAACCTTGTGATGATAATAGATCATCAAGTGTGTGCCTTAGAATGCTAATTAGACTAGTTAAGTATTGTTTGGTGATTGTGTACTCCGTATGTATTTATAGACGATAGTACCGATCAAACTTTCGAGGAGGAGGAGTTCTATCAAGGGGAGGAAGAAAACTTCAACCACTGCACCAACCAAGGCAAGATACTATTGGCAAGCTAACACTTGCAAGTATAATGCTTAGCAAGCTAGAATTAAGCTAGATGATTGAGCAAAGATGCTTTAGGCATGTTTTGGTCATACCACTTTGACTATTACTTACCCCAAGTATTATTTTCAAGCTTTACACAAAGTCCTTTACTTGTTTTGAAGGTAGCATAAAGAGTATAAAACCTGACCTATTTAGATAACCTTAGATGTCATTCTATGGCATGAGATTGATCCCATCTTTCCACCTTAGTGAACACTCTTAAATTAGTAGTTTAGAGTAAATAAAAAAACCTGAGTTACTTTAGATGGGAATACTTGGTGAAAATGAATTATGAAAACCTTGGAATGATGAGTCATTCTATTGAGATGTTTTGACATGTGTTGAGAAACCCAAATGGTTTATGATGATGAAAATGTTGAGGCATGAGCCTTAGCCCTTTTATAAAACTGATGGTTGGATTCGGATGCGATACCATTCCAAATTTACCGTACAACCACAATACTTGAATTGGGTAAGGCTTAGCCGGAAGTTTATATGCATTAGTATTTGTTCCCTCGCGGGAGAGGTTTGAGCTGAGGCTACCTCTCAATGTTGTCCACCTATGTAGTGCCCAAGATGACAGATGGTCATGGTTGGGAGGCCATGCTCATAGGAGAGGTGCTTATACTAGGGTGTGTAAAGGAAAGGTTATGTTTGATTATCTGCATACTAAGTATGATGATTCAGGGTTATCCCTGACAGATGTATTGAATCTTGTGGTGAAAGTGTACCACCTCTGCAGAGTGTCAAACTATTTGAATAGCCGTGTCCGCGGTTATGGACAGTTGGAATGGCCATACTATTTCGTTGTCAGATGTTTTCAAAATAACTTATGAAATGAATGTTGAATCTCGACTTGACCACAACAGGGTTGTGTTTATGACACTAGCTTCCCAACTTAAGTGATTCTAGAACTTTATTTTATCTTTCTTTCCTTCTGAAATCAGCTTAGATTTCAAACTTAACTTTATAGTTAAACTTAGAGATATCACTTTAACTTAGAACTATACTACTTGTTAGTGGTAGTTTGCGAGTACTTAAAGAGTACTTATGGCTTTTGTCCCTGGCTATTCTCATGGCCAGACTATGGAGGAGACTACCAAGATGATGGCCAGCAGGACGGCTATGATAACTAGGACTATCTGCCTTCGTCAGCATTGCCTGTGCCCCTGAAGATGGACCCCACCGCTACGCTGATCTTTTATTCCGCTGCTTGTTGTATTAAGACTAGATCATGAGATCTTTATTTGTGTAAGACCTTATGTATGGTTTGTAATGGATGATGTACTGTGATATCAATCTGTTATGTCTCGCAAAAATGGTAATCTTGGGATTGCATGAATGACATAACAGGCATCTGGGATTAAAAATTCGGGTGTTGACATGACTCCTATGAGATTTGATTGGGCATTACAACATTATACATAGACCGTAATCCAACTGCATCTATGACTAATAATCCACCTTCAGGTTATCATCCGAACCCCCTCTAGTATTAAGTTGCAAGCAACAGATAATTGCATTAAGAATTGTGTGTAAAGTAAACAATACGATTGTTCTATGAACAAAGGATTGTTGTTTTCTCCCTAGTAGCAACATCACATCAAGTACATTAGAGATTTCAGTCACTTCGCCAGATTACTAGAGGCATGAACCCACTATCGAGCATAAATACTCCCTCTTGGAGTTGCTAGCATCTACTCGGCCAAGATAGCTACTAATAATTGAGAGCATGCAAGATCACAAATAATAAAGACATGATAGAATCAATAATCAATCTGAAATAGCATCTCAATATCCATCGGTTCCCCGCAAACACAACATGTATGATTATAATTAGACGATCTTGATCATGAACGGAGCTCACAAGATCTAAACATGGTAGCACAAAGGAGAAGAACCAACCATCTAGCTACTGCATGGACCCATAGTCCACGGATGAACTACTCACGCATCACACTGGAGGCAGTCATGGTGATGAAGAAGGCCTCCAGGGTGAATTCTCCCCTCCGACAGGGTGCCGGGAAGAGCTTTAGATCCCTCCCGATCTAGGGATGGAGATGGCAGCAGTTATAGACTCTTTCGTGGAATTTTTATCGAGTACTTAGGGTTTCTGTATCGGAGGCGATATATAGGCGAAAGGGGAGGCCGAGGGGGTTCCCTAGGCGTCCACACCACCCCCTGGCGTGGGCCAGGCCTAGCCGTGCGGCCAGGTGGTGTGGCCGGCCTCTGGCCCCTCTCCGTCTTGTCTTTTGGCTCCGTGTCCCCCTCGGTGAAATATTGACTTTGTCTTTTGTCCCGTCCAATTCCGAGAATATTCATTTTCTGACTTTCCTAGAACCAAAAACAGCAGAATACAGGCAGCTGGCACCGTGGCATCTTGTTAATAGGTTAGTCCAAGAAAGTGTAAAAAAATACTCCAAAGTGTGGACAAAACATAAGAAAATATATATAAAACAAGCATGGAACATCAAAAATTATAGTTACGTTAGCATCGTATCACACATCATGGAATGGTGTGGTCAAGAAGCCAATTCAATGAAATTTGCAAGGTAGACTATGTGACAAGTAATGCAGAGAGTTTCACTGCAAAGGTCAATTCATTAAAAGGGCTTATGCTGTGGCAAATATTTGATAAGATTAGGCAGATGATCATGATAAAGGTTGATTTTTGTCAAACAATTGCATCAACAGTATATGCTGGCCATCTCATCCTCCCATCTTTGATTAAGGCATTGCATTCCAGGGCAAAACAATTGAAGATGAAATGCACTAGAAAAGGAATGGAGGCTGAGGTAACATACAATGATAGTAAAGATAGGCAATGGAGGTATCAAGTGAGTTTTGATGACAGGACATTCCATTGCAGGCAATGGCAGCTCCATGGGAAACCCTACATACATGCATTGTTTTTCATGGGTGTTCTAGGAGGTGAAGAGGGTGAAGTTGATCAGTACATGTCAGAGTATTTCTCTGTTGACAAATTTAGGGTAGAATATGCTCAGAATGTTCCAGCCTTTTTGGGAAAAGACCAATGGATGGAAGTGAATCTAGGCTTCAAGCTATACCCTCCAGTTTTTATTAGACCAGCAGGTAGGCCAAGGAAGAATAGGATGAGAGCTAGTGCAGAGGGTGGTTCACCACCTCGATGACGTAAGTGCAAACATTGTGGGATCCTAGGGCACATTGCTAGGCTTTGTAAAAATGCAGTGGAACCAGCTTATAGAATGGATGATCAGGCGGGAGTAGCAAATGCAGATGAGGATGAAGTATCTGAATGAGAGGAGAATGAAGCAATGGATACATTGCAGATTGAACAAACGGATAGAGAGGAGATTGAACCAAATGCAAGGGAGATTGAACCAAATGAAGGGGAGATGGCACCAAATGCATGGGAGATTGAAGCAATTTATTCATTAGAAGTAGAGTTCAAAAGTAAAGGAATTACACAAGAGGATATTGAAGAAATGATGCCAATGCATTTTGAACCGTATGAACCAATGAATCGAAACGTGGTTGAACCAATTGTACGACAAACTAAAGCACTTGATTCATTTGATGCAGAGAAAAAGAACAAAGGGAACAAATGGAAGAAGCTGATGGTGGACTCTGAGAATATTGCAGCTAGGATCACTCGGAGCAAGGTGGTGAACTCCGAGAATATTCTAGCAAAAAACACTAAGAGCAAGAAAAAAATGAATTTGAATTTGTACGATGAATTTGAACTACTTTCAACGTTTGTACTGAATTTGAACTACTGTCAATGTTTGTGATGCTTCCAAGTTTGTGTGTTGGATAACCCCATAATGTATGTGTTATTGCAAGTTTATATTCTGATGCACCTAGTTGCTTAGCACTACTCAGTTTTGCCCTCTACATGTGGTCAACACATGGGTTTAGCTAGTTCATGGCTTAAACCATAGCAAACATTGACCAATTGATCCAAATTTGGCACACTTGTGTATCCTGGATTGATTTACCATATGAAATTGGAAGTTTTCGATTTACTTGTAATCATCCACATTTTTCTTTTTCTAAGTGATTAAATTCAAATAAATGGTTTTAGGGTTATTTTAATTAAGAAAAGAAGTCAAAACATAGTGCAACCTTCGCATGGAGTCTTGTTATGTTAACTAAAACCTAGCATCAATAATAAAGGAAAAGGAAATAAAGAGAAATGGACTTCTCCCCTAAACCACTTCTTGGATTGAGCTACTAGCTATGAAGATGCATGGCTTTCTACTTAGTCAACCTCCAAGATAACTCATCACAAAACAAGACTTTGCCTAAATGAGGCCAAATTTAGCACACTTGTGTATCTTTGAGTTGCAAAAAATGTAATGTCATCCAAGATGGATTATTTTATTCAAATAACACATTTTGCATTTGTTATGCCCAAAGCTTGAATTTCCCTTAGTCATTTTTTATCTGAGCGCCCTTATTTTACTTAGCTCTACCTAGTTTTCCCCTTCCACTAAAGTTTTCCTCAGTTTTCCCCTCCCGCTAAAGTTTTCCTCACTTTTTCCCTCTCTCATGTCTCAGTTTGGCTAGCGCTCTGATTGGTCGAGATGTATGTCACACGGATCTTGGCCAACCACCGTTGGATACATCATGATCCAACGGGCTGGAGGTCTCTCTCTCGTGATGGGTGCACCTAACCTTGTACCGCAAGGAGAGCCCGATAGGCTGGATCTCTCTCCCTTCATTTCCCTATCGCACGTATACCAGCCGCATCAACTAGCGCTCAGTTTGGCTGCGCTCATATTGGTCGAGATGTATGTCACACGGATCTTGGACAACGACCATTGAATACATCATGATCCGATGGGCTGGTGGTCTCTCTCTCCCTTTCCCTATCGCACGTATACCAGCCGCATCTTCCTCCCCTCCTATCTACGTACGGCGATGCGGACCTATGCGTGGGGGTCGGAATGGCTTCCCGCGACGTGGATCTAAGCGCAGCTGCTAGAACGATGTGCGATGGTGAGGATCTAACCGTCTGAAAGATACCGATGGAAGCCATCATCCGCAACATCAGTGCGACGGCGGTGGTGCCGACAATGGCCATCGATGAAAGACATAGATGGAAGCCATCATCCGTTCACATCTACCACTGTGGTGCCGACAGTGGTCATCGATGCGATGATGATTGAAGCCATCATCCGCAACATCTATGGCTATGGTGCTGATAGTTGTCATCGATGCAAAGACGATTGAAGCCATCGTCCACAACATCACTACAACGACGCTGATCAAGCCCTCGTGAACCGAAGCTATGGGAGGCAGGCCGTGGCTGCGGCCGACACGTCTAGGTGCATTTGACGGTGAAGGCCGGATGGGAGCACTTTGCCCATACTTCATGGAGTACACATACGGTAGGGAGGGTGGCTAGGTCACCATCCACTTAAATTTGGGACAAATTTAAGCCCAATTTGAACCAAAATTCCGCGACTTAAAATATATGTATGATTTGAATAAATTTGACATGTATTTGAGCTGTGAGACCGGTGGATATGCTCTAAAGTTGATTCATAGGTAGTAGTATTTTCTTTGACAATCTCCGGTGGGCTTGTATAAATTTGATTGAAATATGTATGATTTGAATCAAAATTGATATGTATTTGAGCAGGGAGGATGGTGGATATGCTCTAAAGCTGATTCATAAGTAGTACTCGCTCCGACCCAAATTAGTTGATTTAGATTTGACTAGATTCGATTGTATCTTGAGGAATTTGAGTCAACTAACTTGGATTGACAATCTCAGTCACTAATTTGAATGGGGAATGGATGCTGCCACCAACGCTGCAACTCTACCTGGTAGCCACGATGGAAGCGAAAGAACAGTCAAAACTGATAGGCCCCAACTTGACCCTCTAGGCATTTGGCACTTCAACTATGGGCAGCTAGATCCAATGGAAAGCAACCCGCGCCACGCAATACATTCTCTCGACAACTTTGGGACCGCTAGATCCAATGGCAAGCAACTTGAGTACGGCAATGCATTCTCTCGACCACTTTGGAACAGCTAGATCTAATGGCAAGTAACTCGGGCACCGCAATGCATTCTATCGACAACTCTGGGACCGCAAATTGACTAAATTAGCAGGAACTAACAACCATCTATTGAATAACAATTCTACTCTGTACTACCCCCCTCCACCCCCCCCCCCCCCCCCCCCCGCGCGCGCTTCACTTGAAGTTCATGTTTTAGATTTTCTATGACTTGATCAAATATGGCAAGATCAACCTCAGGTGTCAACTTCTCTTTGCGAATAAGCTCAGAATTCTTCCTCGATAGTACACTTCAGTTCGAATATCAACAGGTTTTTATGGGCCAATTCATCACCTAACTTGGCAACCATCTCCTCGAAATCCATCCTATGGCTAGACCACTGAGTTGATTCATCTTGGTATGCAATGTACCATGGATCTTCGGCCTACATAACACACTGTAACAATCCCAAAACAAACTAAATTGGAATCGGTCTGACAGGCGATGTCAGCACTTCAAATTCAACAGTAGTACAAAGAGAAGGAGCTACATGCACTTTCGACGTGGTAGGATAAGGAGAATGTGTCCCTGACATGATCGATTCCCCACCCTCGCCGGTGTACCCGCTACAACCAGACATTGAGGACTAATTTGCACCTACAATATCGATGAAATTACAGGAACCAAATCGATTAGGTGGGCGGAGCAGGAGCGGAGGTCTTAGCAAGAACTACTAGCCATTGCTGCGACTGTTCGTCGAGCTATGGCGGCGGAATCAAATCCCGGTCATCGTAGGCGGCGGACCTGACTGTGGTCAGTACTTCGCCAACGTATAATGCATGCGGACGAAACAGGTGCCTGAGCCATGGTTGAGGTGCAGCGCGACAGTCCGTCTGATACCACCTTACGACAGATCCGGCGACGGGCCGACACGCCGATGATGGCTGCTCTGTCCGCCGGTGGGATAGGAGCTGCTCAGGGCTGGGGGGCTGGGAGCAGATGAGAGAGAGAGCCGACGTGTCATACATGACCCTACCTGTCAATTATTTTGTATTTCCACATGACCACCACATGCCAGTGACACACAAAATGTCATATCTGCCAAACTTTTTCTTGGAAATTTGCATATTTGCCACATGACCACCACATTCCAGTGACACACAAAATAGCAAATATGCAAATTGCAAAGTACAACATGGAAAATATGCAAATCCCCCTCCAGCCCCACATGACGGCCCCACCGGTCATTGGCTACGAAGGCCCCACAGAACGGCTCCACATAGTGGCCCCATCATTCATTGCCTTCGACGACCCCACAGAACGGCCCCATTTTTCATTGGCTACACTAGCCACACAATCAGGAAAAACAGGGCCCAGAAGTCAATGAGAGATGGATGGCTGGTCCGCCGTGTATCATAGCCCCACATGTCAGCATGTAACGGTCCAGGCGACGTAAAGTAACGCTCAACGCAAGACCCGCCCAACATGGTCCCACCTGTCAGCATGTAACGGTCAAGCCTTTGACCTGACGGCATCCACCCATCCGAGCGCATGTGAGGGTTTCAGAATGGTGGGAGGGGAAAAGTGAGGAAAAACTAAGCGGCTGGGCAAACTGAGTACAACTATCGAACTAGAGGCACGAAAATAGAAATCCCATAATGATAATATGTTTTATATTGAGATGGCCCCCATAGGTTTCTCAAATTTTGGAGAATTTGGTAAATACCATGATAAGCATGTTCCCCACTTGCATACTCACCATGCATCTATTTCATATTTGATTGACAGTAATGGTGACGTGCACAAGGAGAGATATGTCATGATGGATGATGTGTTTCTCTACCATGCACACATGTTCTTCCTTTATTTATGATGTGTGTAGGTACCCACACAAGAATGTCAACCTCGGTTGAGCACGAGTTGACAAAAAGAGCTCTAGAGAGCATCCCCAAGTGAGCTCAAGATCAAACCTAGCTCTCATACCTTTTGCATGCTTTGCATCTTTCATGTTCAAAAATTGGTCTTTCCTATGATTAGCTTGCAAGCATGTTAATGGTATTCTTTCACCTTGTGACAATCATGTTTCGCTGCTATTCGATATTGATGCTTTATGTGTTGCAACAAAAATGTGGAACAATTTCTCTTTTCGATGTTTTGTGTGTAACCATAATGCCATCATGAGCATGTATTGTCATGAGAGATTCCAAGCCTCTCGTATAATTGCTGCAACAACCATAAGGACCACTTGCTCTTTCATATGGTTTGTTTGCACACTTGTTATTTTTGCTTCCGCTTATAATACACATACTTCCATGATCTTTTCTTTGGATGATTTCTGCGTGGCATCCAACATATTGAACAATTTCTCTTTCCAATGGTTGGTTTGCACACATAATTATGTTGTTTTGGATATGCTTCCTCATGTTTTTTTTCCGAATTCTCCTAGCTTTGCATCAAAGATGTTGTTTGAAATCTTAATTAGTTGCTTTGAGTGCCACAGTAAGATGCTTAATGGATTTTTTGAGTTCCCCCATTTGGATGATGTTCAAATGATCTCCATGCACTTTGACCTTGCATATGCATTTCGTTTGCTATACTTGAGTTGTGGTAATAGTGTGGTGAACAAGAATGGACATGCCACAAATGACATGCTCATCTATCACACACAAACATATGTTGATTGGTCTTTGTTGTGTGAAGGTACAAGTGTATACACGTCAAACTCTATGGAAAAGAGTTGACAAGACGAACCATAGAGAGTTACCTATGGTTTCCCCTCAGTGAGCAATCTCTAGATCCTAAGGTGACTTCCTTCTACTTGAGGACTCGTGCTATAATATTCATGAATTGGCTATGCTTTGAATGTTTCTTCGCTTTTGTTGCGAGATGGTAGGCTTCATGGAAGGTGAAGGAACATTGAGGAGTTGTCAATTCAATCTTCCCGAGGACGACTATATGGTGAACCCTAAGATCAAGAAGGTCTCTCGACATCTTGTACTTTGTGATGAGCGTGTAGAGTCGAGGACAAATCTTTTTGAAGGGGGGAGATGATGTAGCCCAACCTACGGTCGTTACCACATCAAGGTCTCCAACTTATGCCATGTCGTCAAGGACTCCAAAGGTGAATCCATTCCTCTATGCGAGCCCACTTACTACCCTCTTGAACGGTATACTAATTCATACTCCGTTCCATTGTCATGATAGGTTCACACCGACAAGTATGGAGGCAAGGGAGGAAGCCCGAGGACTCACGCCTGACAAGACGGAGGCTTGGAAGAGGATACAGAAGAGGCAGAGTCAAACCGGTGCCAGGGCTCCCAGAACTGGAACCACCGCCGGAATCTCTGGCGCATGAACCGGCAGACCAGATCCCACGCCGGAACCCCTGGCGGCCAGACCGGCGCTGACCAGAATCGCCTACAGAGATCCAGACTAGTGCCGACCGGAAATATCGGCAACTGCCGGAACTTCCAGCGCTAGATCTGGTAACGCCGGACTTATTGCCGGAATCATCTGTCTGCACACGGATCTGGGTTTGATGCCCTGGAATATTCCCATGACATACCCTTTTGCCTAGTTTATCCCCAAACTACCCCCATGTTTGTGGCTGGCCTATAAATAGATCCCCCACCCCCTGATGTATCCAGAGGCATAGATGATAGACTAAAGATAACCCCCTTTGTGGAATCTCTATTTTTGCCTCATCCCCTTCTACC
Source organism: Avena sativa (assembly GCA_916181665.1). Classification (NCBI taxonomy): domain Eukaryota; kingdom Viridiplantae; phylum Streptophyta; class Magnoliopsida; order Poales; family Poaceae; genus Avena; species Avena sativa. The sequence continues at coordinate 277,458,629 of OV702292.1, forward strand.
AAAGGGGATCGACTATCATCACCACTTCATTGGAGTTTGCATCACGCCTCCCTCGTTGTACAAGGCCTTGGCATAGGTGTTCCTTTTCCAAGTTGTCAAGACCCTCTCCAAGGTGTTCTTCCCTCTCTGCGTGGGATCGATGGAGCATGTTGACCGATCTTTCCTTGCGGACCGGTGGCCACCAGCGGGAGCAATCATCCTTGTACCGTGTGAGTTTTGCGTGTGTTCATCGTGTTCTTTGCGAGGTGTACGTCCTCTTCCGCTACCTTCTCCCTTTCCCCTCGCTTTCCCATCGATTTGACCACGAGATCCGTGAAGATCGGGCCACCCACGAGGTCACCCCCCAACATGTTACATGGTCCGCAAGTGACTTGCTATAAAAAGTATATCATTGAAATAGGCAATGACACTTTTTCCAATGAGATAATGCAAAATATGATTCATAAGGCCCATGAAGGTGGATGAGGCATTCGATAAGCCAAAAGGCATGATCAACCATTCATAGAGACCAATTTTGGTCTTGAAGATGGTTTTACACTCATCATCTTCCGCCATGCGTATTTTATGGTAACCACTACGAAGATCAATTATCGAGAAAATAGTGGCTCCACACAACTCGTCAAGCATATGATCAAGACATGGTATAGGATGTTGATAACTCACAGTGATAGCATTGATTGGACGGCAGTCCATGCATAACCACGACGTATCATCCGTCTTTGGTACGAGAATCATGGGTACCGCTCTCGGACTAGTGCTCACTTGGATCAAACCTTTGGAGATGAGTTGGTTGATTTAGCATTCTATCTCTTTTGTCTCCTCCGGGTTCGTGCGGTAGGCGGCACGGTTGGGTAGCAGTGCACCGGGAATGAGATCAATGCGATATTTGATGCCGCGAAGAGGAGGTAGTACATGTGGGAGCTCTTCGGGGAACACATCCTTGAATTCCTGCAAAACAATCATCAAACAGTGAGGAATATTTGTCAAGTCATTAGTTCCTTGCGCTAGGCCCTTTCAAATGAGGACGTAGTGCAAGATGGATGGGTTGTTCCTCACATCTCTCATCTCACTTTTGGTGGCAAGGAGAACACTCTTAGTTTTTCCACTCAAGTTAGGCTTGTGGCTCTCACTCACTATGAGGTGGTTCTCTCTCTCACCACTCTTCTCACAAGTCTCTGTTGTGGTTTGTGCCATCGCTAAAGCCTTTGCATTGTCCGCAATTATTTGGCTAGGAATCATCGGTTGCAAACCACATGTCTTGTTAAGCCAATTGAAGGTGTAAACATTTGTGCGACCATCATGTAGAGCACCTTTTCAAATTGTCATGGTCGACCAAGCAACATGTGGCAAATCGTCATTGGGACTACATCACACTCCATCGTGTCTTTGTATGGGTCAATAGAGAAGGTTACCAAGAAGGTGTGCTTGATCTTCACGGACCCTTGGTCACTTAGCCATTGCACATGGTAGGGGTGCTTCTCACACAACTTAGTGCTAGCAAGGTTGTGGCAAATCCCTCCATCAATGATCACCTTGATAGATTCCCATTGATGTCGGCACAAGTTTGGAAGATGTTGGAGCGTTGATCTTCATGCTCTTGTGCTTGGGTGGTCAAGATCCTTGTGATAACAAGTGATGGACTTGCATCATGTTCGCACATGAGTAGCTCTTGGTCATCTTCCACGTGTTGCCTTGTCATTGCTTCCTTGTAGCATCAAATTCTTCTTCACTCAAGTACTCTTTGTCACCATCGCCATGGATAAACTATACTTTCTTGTTTCCACACGCGGCCGACTTGTGTCCTTTACCTGTAGCATTCGCCATTTAATGGTGTGGTATCCTTTGTAAGCTTGCCACTTGGGGGCGGTTTTCCTTGAGGAAGTGTGGGCTTGAAGGGAAGTTTAGATGTACTTGAGGAACATCCATTGAAGGTTGTTGGCGTAGCGGTTGAAGCTTTCTTATAGGTGAAATACGTCTTGGGCTTGTTGTACTTGATGTCCTCTTGCACTTGACGATCAGCCTTGATGGTGATGTGCACAAGCTCAACCATATCGTGGTATGTTTGGAACTTGACGGTGCGCTTGATTAGATGGTTCAAGCCAATAAGGAAACATGCCATAGTTTGCTCTTTGCGCTCTTCAATGTTGGCACGGATCATGTTGAGCTCCATTTCCTTGAAGTACTCTTCCATGATCTTTATCCATTGATGAAGCGATTGAAGGTTATTGAAGAGGATACGCGTGTAGTGCGAAGGAACAAAGCGGGATCTCATATGAGCCTTCATGTCATGCCAAGTTGCAATTGGGGGCTCTCCTCTTGTGTCATGAGCAACTTGAACTTGTTCACACCAAAGGTTGGCATACTCATCAAACTCAAGAGAAGCCATGGCGACCATCTTCTTGTTTCTATAGTTGTGCATACGGAAGATCTTCTCGACTTTGAGTGCCCATGAGAGGTATTCTTCAGGGTCATTTGATCTGGTGAACTTGGGCATCGTGAACTTGATCTTGCCAAATGTTTCTTCCTCACTGCGATCACAGTGGCGGTGGTTGCCATGATTGTGACGGTCTTCATTTTCCATGCAATCATTGTGACTATCTTGGTGACCTAATTGATGTACTTGCGATTGAGGAGCCTCATTTGGAGGTGGCAGAACTTGTTCTTGGCACGGTTGTTGACGAGGAGGAGGCACTTGGGCCTCATGACGATCATGAGGAGGTGGAGCCTCTTGAGGTTATTGTGGACGAAGAGGAGGCTAGTTCCCTGGGTGTTGTTGCGAGTTAGGAACTTGGGCCTCATGGCGAAGATCATGGTCTTGAGCCTCATGACATGGTGGGCGTCGCTCAACTTTTACCACTTGACGCTCCATGTTTTGATGTTGTGGAGGAGGCGTCTCATGATGACCATGGTGTCGGCATGGAAATTCATGACGACGATGACAAGGAGGAGGATCTTGGAGAGCTTCATGTTGGTGACGAGCTTGTTCCTCCAAGTTAGATTCATCACTTATTGGTCAAGTATGTGTCATGGGCGGTGGTGGTTGACTTGAGATTGTTCTTGAGGTTCCACTTTTGGTTGCGCTTGTTGGATCCGTAGTGCCCTTGTGTGATGGTGGTGTCCTTCACGCCTTGCTTGGGTCCTTGAGGATAAATCACCATCATAGCTTGACATTGCAGCATGCCGTGTTGAAGGTACATAGTTCGAAGAGCTTCCATCTTCAACCATATGGGTTTCATTGCATCTTGGAGCACTTGGATGAGGATCTTGGCGAAGAGGAGAATGGTGGCGCGACGAGCTTGATCCACGTGAGCACGGTCTTTCCATTCAGTTGATGAGGAGTCGAAGCTTGTCATTTGTTTCAGTGATAGAGCGTTGGAGCGCTTCATTTTGATGGCCAAAGTTGTGTTGTATTGCATGCATTTGCCGTTCGATGCCATCGAAGCGGTTATCGATGTTCTTGAACTCATCTTGCGTCTCTCTAAATTGTTCATCTTGTCACGTCTCAAGAGTTTGGCAACATTCACGGAACTCTTGTCGGACAATGTAGTGACTTGTACACGTCATGTACGGTCCATGTTCTTTTTCTTGGGAAGGTGGTTGGCTCGACTCACCATGCCTATCCATCATGCAGCACACAAAAAATGTATATGGAAGTGGAATATGGTGGTGTTAGCTTTGTACCTCACCTTGGGCATTGCACTGAACTAGAAATCACAAGTGAGAGCTATAAGAGTGCAAAGTGAAATCGCAAAGAAAGCTCACACTAAAGAAACAACTAACTCTCAAAAGCTTTTGGTGGTAGGTTAGGATTGTGGAATGCCAAAGAACCAACCAAAAGAAAAGGGATAGTCAGAAGTGGGTAAAATCCAAAAAACACAAGTAAAAGGAAAATGTAAACAACTCAAAAGGGGTGATAGGAACATACGACTATATACACATATGTGGAGATTAATGGGATTGACATGACTATGAAAAATAGCAAACAAAATGCCCTAACAAAGACTATGCTTGTTGTCGTGCCAATGCAAGGAGAGACTGTGCCTGGTTTGCAAAAAAAAGAGCAACGGATTTGTGCACTTGCCTTGGGCGCTCTTCTTTCTCTCTTGCTTACAAGCTTTGAGACTCTCTTTTGCTATGGGAGACTATTTTTCTTTTATGTTTCTTTTTCAAAGGGGTGACGGGAACCTACGACTATATACACACACATGGAGATTGTTGGGATTGACACGACTATGAAAATGAGCAAACAAAATGTCCTCACAAAGACTAAGCTCGTTGTCGGGCCAATGCAAGGAGAGACCATGGCTCGTTTGCAAAGAAGAAAAATGAACAACGGATTTGTGCACTTGCCTTGGGCGCTCTTCTTTCTCTCTTGCTTACAATCTTTGAGACTCTCTTTTGCAATAGGAGACTATTTTTCTATTTTTTCTTTTGCTTTGTATTTTTTTTGCTCTCTCTTGATGCTACCAAGTCTCTCTTGCTATTCTTATTGCACTCTCACTATCCGAGGACAAATGCACAATGCTCAAGCAAACACAAGAAGACCCGTTCTCATGGTATAGGTACACACAAAGGAAGATAGGGTTAACAAGGTGACGCAAGTTATACCTTCATTGGTGATACATGATGATGTTCGTGGGCCGTGGTGTCGATGAGCGTGGAAGTAGTTGATGCGGAAGCCTGTTGTTAGTTGACGACATGCACACGTGCACAAAAAAACAAGAGGAAAATTAGCCAATGCAAGATAACATGCAAAAATGTCAAAATTAGGTGTCAGGGCCAGAAACTCTGGTGTCTCTAGGCCGGAAACTCTGGTGCAGGCCGGAGACTCCGGTGTCTCTAGGCCGGAAACTCCGGTGCAGGTCGAAGACTCCGGTGTGCTCAGGCCAGAAACTCTAGTGTGGGCTAGGGACTCCGGTATACAGGTTCAGAAACTCCGGTCTGGGGATAGAGCTCGAAATGCTCGTGTTCTTGAGCGGAAATCCACGCCTTGGGTCCTCAAATCTGTGAAAAATTGTCCAAATTGGGCTAGGAAAACACATGATAAAGCTGGACCAATACCTAAGACAAGATTTTGTCGGATCAAAACCACAAATAACACTCCGAATCAAGAGATCGATCCAAAGGAAAATTTGGGGCTCTTTTTTTTTGGGGATTTACGAATTTTTGATGGATAGAAGAAAATTTTGTGGGGGGATTCATGAGCAACGAAGCTCTTGATACAAATATGTTGAGGGTTAACCTCGAGGGTGGCCCGATCTTGCACGAATCCCTTTCAAAACAAGGGGAAGTGTGGGGGAAGGAGAGGAGGGATGAACACGATGAACACACTCACGTGAAACCACGATACACACCAATAACTCACGCTGGCGATGACCGGTCTAGCACAATCCCTAGGATCGGCGTCGGGCAGAGGACTCTCTCTAGAACCGGCACGGCGAGTAGGGAGACTTAGTGAGATCTTGATGTCTAGGCAAAGGGACTCCGATGCCTAGGCCTTGTACAATGAGGGAGGCATGATGAAAACTACAACGAGGTTTGAGATATTTGTGTTCTCCTCAATCCAAGAGCATGAGGCAAGAATTAGATAGATCCACAAGGGTATCCACTAATTCCAAATATCATTCCTAGGGTTCAATAGATGTGGGGGACTATATATATGCCAACCACTAATTCGAGGGTATTTTGGGAATAAAGATAAGTTCTAGATGGACTAAGGGGTACATGGGCTCAAGGCCCAAAGGCTTTTACATGCCAGGTGACGCTCGGTCTGGAGACTCCAGTGTGGTGGACCGAAGACTCTGGACTGGGCCAGAGATCCCGGTCGGTCTCCGGTCCATCTCCGGATTGGCATACAGAATGTCCTCGGGGCCATTCAGGAGGTCCATCTGGAGGTCGGTTTAGAGGTGGGCCAGAGACTCCGGTGTCGTGCTCTAGAGACTCCGGTCTATCAGGCCGAAGACTGTGATGTGAGCAGCTCTAGTGGCTTCTTTTCCTTGGCCTTCTCATTCTCCATCCATGGGGCATGGTGATGTGTTGGGGCTTCATAACTGAGAATGCATAGTGTATTTGCATGAAGTATCAAGCCATCCAAGGATGTGTCAAAGTCACATGATGATCGGAGCAAATTCACCTTAGCTTGGATCGGGCACGAGTGATGGGTCCACTTGGGGGACTTGCTGGTGTAGATGTAGGAGCGTCCGTAGGACGGGCTGCATCAATACTAGTATAACTTTAAGAGCAATCTACTACTTACTCATAGTTCAAATTTTATCTAACATTGATAAATCAGCTTAAATTAGTTTAAGAGTGTGAAGTTTTCTAGGAAACCTTGAGAGCACTCAAAAAACTTCGTAATCATAAGTGAACATGTATAAAATTTGTCTGGAAACTGGGATTATGGCATTCCGAGGCATATTCACCGTGCTTGCTCTCAAGAAAATAAATCCAGGGAAAATAATTATCTGCTTAAAGTTTATGATAAATCGAGGTGCTTTTTGGTGTGAGGTGTAATACACAGACATATATCATTCATCCAACACTATAAAAGAAACACTTCGATGGACATTTCGTTATGTGAATGAAATGTCAAATCTTATGTACAAAGAAGTTATGTTCAAAAACAAGTTCATTATGACCAAATAAAGCCTTCACAAATTCAATGTGCGACGGACTAATATTTTGTACCTTTGTGTAAACATTGACGTTTTATATGAAATAAGTCTCTTACATCCCAGCTACATGCATCCAAAAGTATTGTAGGTGATAAATATCGCCAGTATCCAGTTTTTAGCATCATTCAATCTTTGTGTGTGGATGGGAGCAATAACATTCCGGGACCACTTGTCAGTATTGCTACCAATGAGGTTAAATCGGTCATTACAGGACTAACTGGCCAAATTTTTGCATATTAGGCCAAAAACTATTAAAATGTGCAAAAATGACGTCCACCATGTGTTTTGTGAAAAAGTGCGATGAAAATATGGGGGATCATGCAATTTCCTCTATCTAAAAAAATGTTTTATACTACCATGGAGGGTGATAAAAAGTATTGTACTGTACTTACTACTAGCAAAAAAGGTACCAGAGGGAAGTTTGAAATCTAAAGGGTACCCACTATTTTAGTCGGTTCAAAGAAATGAACTAGTTCGTCAAAAAGTGAGGATATGCGAAATATAGTTCTTTTTTGTAGTACGGTACTACTAAAGCGGATAGAGGGTTACCCACTCCCATTCTCTAACTCCTCCCCTACCATTCCCTCTCTCGATATCACATTCCCACACTCTCCTCTCAACTCTTAGTCATTAACCTAGCCATTGCTTCGATGAAACCAATGCCAAAACCTTTGTCTGTGGTTGAACTGGGGTCCTCATCAAGTTTTGCTCTGGAGCTGCAGGTGGCTTGTTTGATTTCACCAATAGTAGCGCTCTCTATGAAGTGTCCTTCACCTTTTGTGTATGTGCGGGTCGTGCCCAAGGTGAGGTGTCCATCGCCCTTAGGGTTTAGGCCGGCCGCGCCAAAACCCTCATCGCCCGCCGAGCGGTTGTCCAAGCCCTCGGCGCCGCGTGAGTTGGGACCGAATGCTCGTGTAGAGGCGGACGTGTCCTTTTCGTCTATAGGTTGGACTCTCATTCCCAATGTGCCAAATTTCAGAGTGTACACGGTGAAAGCCCTATCTGTGGCTCCCCCTTCATCAGCAATTATCAGTGCTTCTTCAGTTTATGTGGCTGGTTCTTCGTTAGTGGCGCCATGTTCATCTAATCAACCCATCGACCCCTGTGCAAATTCGTGCCCCCCAACTGCAACAAGGTTAGATCATTCGGGCTTTAACCCAAATCTGACGTGCATCTAGTCAGATTTTTGCAACATGTATCGCGGGTCCTTTGCTGAACTGGTTAGTTATATGTCATATTCTTGATAATTGTCTTTTGTGCTATTCTTTATATGTCATATTCTTGATAATTGTCTTTTGTGCTGTTCTTCTTAGTTATGGAATATTCTTGATGATGATGATGCAGGGTTCTGTTTTAGTACTTAGATGATGCAATGCGTTGTTTAGGAATTTCCCATGACGCATTGTGTTGTTTTGGTATTTTTTTATGATGCATTCTGTCTTGTCTCCTCACTTTGTTGTTTCGTCCATTTTGATTTGCGTTCTGTTGTTTAGGATTAAATGATATGCCTTCTAGTTGTTCAGATTATTTCAATGACCCATCAGTTTAGGTAATTTTGATTGTGCAGACACTGTTTATTAGATTTAATTACATGATATCTTGCGTTGTTTTGGTATTTTTTATGAATCACTTCATATATGCTGTTTTGTCTATCCAGATAATGCATTATGATGTTTTATCCATTTAGATTATGCATTGTTCTATTTAATCAATCTAATTAAATGGTATGCCTTCTAATAGTTGTTCAGATAATTTTTAGGACCCATCGGGTTAGGCGATTCTAATGATGCATTGTGCTCTGTAGGCAATTTAACTTACTTGATACCTTGTGCTGTTTAGGCAATTTTTATGGTGCAATGACGCATTGTGATATGTAATCAATTTATACAATGCATTGTGGTGTTTTGGTAATTCCAAAGTGATGCAGCCCGTCTTGCGGATGCTCCTACATCTAATACGCCAAGTCCCCAAGCTCGTACCCAAGTCACCCAAGAGGATGGACAAGAAGCTTCCACCGACAACCGGAGTATCCGGACCTAAAGACCGGACTCTCTTGACCGACGATAGGGACACTTAGATCCCCACTCCGGAGACAACACCGGAGACAAACCGGAATCTCTGGCCCACACCAGAGTCTCTAGACCCCCACACCGGAGTATTTGGCCTGAGCGTATGGTCCTACGTGCCTTGAGCTGGGCCTTCGGCCCATGTACCTCTTAATCTGCACCAAACCCTAGTTTTCTGTCCAAACTACCCCTGAACTTGTGGTTGACCTATAAATAGAACCCCCACCCCCTCATGTACCCCTTAGGCAAAGATGATATACTAAATAAAACCACCCTTTGTGGAATCTTTAGTTTTTCCTCATCCCTTTACGCAAGGGGACCGACTATCGTCACCACCTCGTTGGAGTTTGCATCGTGCCTCCCTCGTTGTATAAGGCCTTGGCATCGGTGTCCCTTTGCCAAGTTGTCAAGACCGTCTCCAACATGTTCTTCTCTCTTCGCTTGGGATCGAGGGAGCACGTTGACCGATCTTTCCTTGCGAGGATTCTATCGGACCGGTGGCCATCGGCAGGAGCAATCAGTCTTGTAGCGTGTAAGTTTTGCATGTGTTCATCGTGTTCTTCACGAGGTGTGCGTCCGCTTCCGCTACCTTCTCCCTTTCCCCTCTCTTTCCCATCAATTTGACCACAAGATCCGTGAAGATCGGGCCACCCAAGAGGTTAGCCCTTAACATCTGGTATCAGCAGCTTTTGGTTGCCATAGATTTCTCATCGATTTGGTCTTTTCCCCATAAATTCGAAAATTCCACCCAAAATAACCCCAATTCGTGTTTTGGATTGATGTGTGATTTGAGTGCATTTTGGTAGGTTTTGATCCGTGGATTACTTGCTAAATTTGTTGATGTACCTTCCTCTACGTTCCCCTGGCCTAATTCCGTGGTTCCCCCCACCAATTTGAGGTTTTGGTTCGCGTTTTTCCGCCCAAAACTCGTCCCGTTCGTGTTCTTAACGCGGAAAAATTGCCCAGACTAGAGTCTCTGGCCGCGGGCTGGAGTTTCCGGTGTGAGTTACTCCAGACCAAAGTCTCTGGACTCCCAGACCGGAGTTATCGCCCCACATGCTGATAGAAAAACTGCTTCACGGTTCTGAGCATAACTTTTGCATACGAACTCGGATTTTAGTGTTATTTAGCTCGTTTCGAAGAGGAGAAAGAGATCTACATCATCATATAAGTGGTTGATGCTATCTATGATACAGATGATCCTTGAGTTTTGTCCCGATCTTTCACAGCGAGTAACCTGGATAGGAATTCTTCCAACAACGCCAATGAACTTCACCTGAAGAAGAGGAACGAATCAAGCAAACAACATGGAGAAGATCACCATGCCTCAAAACAAAACACAACAATCCTTGATGAACACAAGAACCTCCACGACAATATCAATACGATAGATAACATGGAATCGCCGTCCCCAGAGAGATGCTCACCAAGCAACTCACAATAATTTAGACTAAACAACTCAATTTCAAGATTACCCTAATCTAGAGGGTGTTCCCAGGCTTATATGGTCGCCGAAACATCCAAAACACGCGAAACAAAAATGTGTCTGATACAGTCAGATCCGTCCGGATCTGATAGAAAGTTTTAGGGCCGGATTATCCGCCCCTAGAAGGCCATATTATCCCCCCCCCATACAAAACGACGCGCCCGAAGTTCGTAGCAGGATTTCCAAAATAGGGCCAGATCATCTGGGGTGTGGGGGCCAGATTAACCGGGGTCTTAAGACATGGAAGTTCTCATTGGAAAGATCTCAGAATTATCTATCCAGCAAGTGCTTATTTGCTTGATTCGGAGTTCGTATGAGGAATCCACGTCCGTTTCAATTTCAGGACTTTTGTGTGTCCAAATTGAATGTTCCTTGTTCTTGATGATCTCCCTTGCGCCTGCCTCCCGCTCCTCCCTCGCGCATATCTTGCCCATATCAATCTAGTCCATCCAAATTCTGTGAGCAAGGAGGAATCCAACAATAAAGGGTGAATATTGGCGAAGAAAGGTATAAACATTCCGCGACTTCTCACCACTTGCTTTCCTTTGTGAGCTACACTATCTTTGCGATCAACAAACAACTATTGAGACTATTCCTCCTATGATTGCTTGGGCTATTGTAACACCCCAGTTTTAGTTAAGTCATAATTAGGACTTTGTTTGTGCATTCATGAGCATCATCCCTTAAAATGCATGTAAAGAAAATAATGGAAACCCTAAACCCTAGTTTCCTCCCTCTCTCAAATCAATTCAAAATGTTTTGAATTTCGAAAAGTACCAAAATTATCGGAGCCCAAATGGATTATAAGGGCCCCTGCAATATTTCTATAAATTTACAAAGCCTCTGGTATTTTCAAAATGTTCAAAACAGAAAAGAGTTTGAAAATACAAACAAACAAATAGAAAAACAAAAAAGAAAAATGTTTTGTCAAAAAAACTGAGCCAGATCAACACCAGGCCGCAACCCTCCCTCTCTCTCTTTCTGGCTCGGCCCAGCCGGTGCCCAAAGCAGTCCAGTGCAGCCCGTAACTCTTCGCCCAGCTGTCTCGCGTCGTCTTCTTCCTCGACAGGAGAAGCAGTTGGGTGGCCAGCGCTCCACTGTCTGCCGCTGCTACATACCAAGATTCCCGCCACCGATGGCGCCAGCCTTTACAAGGATCCCGCCTCGCCCTGGAAAACCCTAGCACGCTAGTTTTCCCCCCTCCCTCTCTTGTTTCCGTGTCCAGGCCGAAACCCTAGCACAGTAGTTGCCGTCCATCGCCGCCGTCCCCGGCCTCCCTGAGCTTCACCGTCCGTCCCAGGAGGTTCCCCTCGTTGTCCTCATTCTCCTCCTACTAACCACGCAAGCAGGCTGCTTCAAATCGCCCAGAATTGAGGCCGGCATCCTCTTCTCGTGACGGTCGTTGTCGTCGAATACCACCGGCTCCGACCTCGCCCGGCCTCGCCAAGCCCTCCTTAAGCACCACGGTGAGCCGATGATCACGCCAGCACCCTCCCCTGCTCATGTTGCTTTCTGTTTTCGCTTCCCGCCATGCCACACTGAGCTCCGCCCCTGGCCGCCATCGTGCGCGCAGCTCCGGCGACCAAAGCCAAGCGGCACCGCCACTTTTCAACTAAGCGCGAAGCACTGCGTCGCATGCCCCTGCTCCTGTAGCCCGTGAGCCCCCAGTCGCTCGATACGAGCACCACCTGGGAGGTGCTCCATTGCTGATGTCACGCTAACATCGGCATGACGGCATAAAGCCATTTATTTTATTTTTAGATGTTTTATAATTGTTTTCTAGAATATTAATATGATAGGTGGGTTTCTAATGTTAGGGTTTTATTCATTTTGGAATAAATTACTGAAATTATTAAAAGTCTGACATGTGGGTCTAGGTTGGAAAATAATTTAATTATTCAAAAAATGTTAATTGTTTTATAATGATTTAAAAATGGATTTAAAATGAGAAAAATCATAACTAATTCATTTTAAATCAGAAAAATATGTATAATATATCAAAATGTTCAGAAAAATGAGAGCTATCCAATAGACTCATAATAATGCATTGTTAAGCAAATTAAATGACAAGTTTAATTAGAAGAAAAAAATAACCCCTCTCATATGTATTCGGGGTTTCTCCGAATTAGGGTTTGGATCCTTCAGATCCCCTTTAAATTGCCAAGAATGCTATAGGGTTACATTTCAATACAATTTAACTTCTCATGTCAAAATCCCCGCTTGAGCATTGCATTAATGCCATGTGTTGATTGTTGTTTACCTTTCTTTTCGGTGTTTGGTTCTTTCCGGTAGAATACAATATCGAGTCCAACATTGAAGACCGAGATCAACCCCATCAAAGGCTATGATGAACAAGTCCATATGATGAACCCTGAAGGTCCACAGTTGGGTATCAACAGGCAAAGGCAAGCATAGCCCCACACATGATAAAATCCTATGTTTTCAAAGTATTTCATTCTTGACATGTGCATGCGATTCCAAAGTCTTTTACCGATAGATATATCAATCCTATCTGATGCATGTTACCTTTGTAGCCTATACTTCCTGATCCACTGCTCCTAGCATAAGTAGAGTTTGGCTTATGAGCTTCGCTAGAGCTGTTATATCCGTTGTGCTTATCCATGCTTAGATGTTACCGTTGGTTCATTCGGTTGATGAATCAGAGATAAGAATGAACCTAGTATGACAGGATGACGTGGTATGATCAGAGATGAAAGTTAAACATGCTAAGGCTTGTATGGGAGGCCCCTTTGGGTTGTGGTTTGTGCAGTCCCATACTTTCCACCACTAGGATCCGAGTTCTTTCCTCTTGAACCAAGACGAGCGTACAACCACACGGGGGCCTGGAAACCCCCTCGACCAACTAACTTGCCTAGTAGATTCCATGAGTCACATAGTTCGGGCGTTCCATACGACATATGCATTCTGGCTGTTCTCGAAGGAGGTGGAGGAGGTGCATTCAAACAGGTAGGTAAGCGTGGCAGGGAATGGGAGAGGCACGGCCTCCGTAATCTCAAACCCTATTCACATCTCTAGGGACTGACTTGGGGACTTGATCCGTTATGGCGGCATCTCCTTAGGGTGTGACTCATGGTCTCGGCAAAAGCAAGGTAAAGGTCATGGTCAACCACTCTCTGCCGGCCTTACAAGGAAGAGGGCTAATGTTAACTGGCACTAAGAACCGGTTGGTATGTGTGGGTAAAGTTGTGCACCCCTACAGGGTAATAATCTTTTTGAAAAGCCGTGTCCATGGTTATGGATGACTTGGGAACGGACGTGATGATCATAGAGAACTATAACCTAATCATAAAACTTGGCAAGTAAAGTGTGCTTAAGGATGCTTCCTCAGGGATCGAGGGTGTGATCCTAGTTGGTAGGTTCAACTGATAAAGGTTTGGTGGATATCAAAGATGATCAAAGCTAGTGGTATCGTTTTATTATCCCCTTTTTAAAGGTCCTCTTAGTCGAGCTGCTCCTCTCTCTTTTACAAAGAAACTTTTCTTTATGCAAAATAACCCCACCAACCATAAGTCTTGTGGAGTACACCCTGTACTCAACCTTGCTTTGTTGATACTTCTAGAGCAGGTAAGTGTTACCATAGAAGATGAGTTCATTACAGCATCGACATTGACGAGTAGCTTGGGGTTCCTGGTCGGCAGCCTGGAATCTATGGATTGGGACGTCATCGTTATGCTTCAAGCCTCTTAGGCCATTTGCTAAGTTTGCTATACTTAATAGCATAATTTGCCTTCCGTTGTTTGATGTTTGTGGTTAGTGACCTCTTCTTGTAATATTTTGGTTCTTCGCTCAGATATGAGCTTGCTGTAATAATTTTTGTGTTGTCGGGTCACTGTAATGTTACCAATTCTTTCTCTGTACTCTTCTGAGATTTAGGTTAGGCTTATATCAGACAGAGGTCTCGGATTTGTCTAGCCCTAATCCCTGGGGTGTCACATCTATACACATTTGATACTTGTAGAATTTTGAGCAAAAGTTATGAGTGCGCTATCTCATATAGTTATCTTGTATAGTTGTTGGCACAAGGAAGAGGCAAGCGAGAAAAAGAAAAAGAAGAAAAAAGAAACAAACAAGTGCCTCATAGAATAGGAACCGCAAGCTCGATGAACATCATATAGGTCGTACTTATTGTGCATATCTTGTAGCCCACAAATTTTATCGCAATCGAACTAGCGTCTCTCCTTGCACTTGTGTGACACGAGCTTATAGCCTTCGTTAGGTAATCATTTAGTTCTTAGCTCACTTTCTCCATCACACAAGTCCCATTTATCCCACCGTGTGTGTTTCCTTGTACATAATTCCTATCTTCTGGATTGACTTTTTTTGCTTTGTGATCATCATGATTCTTTACTTGCCATTACAATATCTTGATTTTAGATTGTTCTTGGACACGCCACCTTCCATACCCATCCACCATAAGATTTGTGTGTGTGTGTGTTTTAGTGGTTAGTTGGTTTTGGTGTTCCGCGTGAACTTCACTTTACTTGGTTTTGATTGCTCTCAAGTGTGGCCACTTGAACGATACTATCTTCCAAGGTAAAGTAAGGTTTGACGTTTCATCCCTTACCCCTCTACCACTTCCATATACACCACTTGGTCTTGTGAATCATGTCTAGGGACTCCGAAACCGAGGATGAGATCTATGAAGAATCCATGATGAGCCACCATGACTATGACTCCACAAGTATAGAGGACATGATGGAGCACTACACCGACAATGGCTCCGCATGCTTTGAGGAACAGGAGCACAACACCTACGATGGCTCCACATGCATGGAAGACATGGAGGACGTCATCAACTATGGCTCCTCAATCATGGAGGACTTGGAGATCTACAATGGCAATGGCTCCTCATGCATGGAGTATGTCGTGGAAATGGCCACAGCAGTCGCTGCAGTAGGTAGCGATTGATTGAATCGGGGGCGAGAGATGGAGGCCATCTGCGGTGCAGATGGGGGCGGATGCACATGGGTTTATCCAGGTTCAGCCCCCCGGAGGGTAAAGACCTACTCTTGCTAGATGATATGTCCATTTTGCATCACTATTTTATGTCTTAATTCACTATTATTCATTGATATATTTCGTATTGAGAGGTGATACTTATGTTATTTCATCTATTTTTGCATGGTTGATGACTTTTGGAGAATGGACCGCTGCAGTCAGGATTCAGATGGAAAAGGTGCTGTTTGGAGGCAAAATTTGCGAAGATCAGAAAATCCGGGAAAATATACGGAAAATTCTATTTTTCTAGAAGACTAAAGATGCTAGAAGATGGAGAGGAGGTGGGCCACAGGGGTCCCACACCACCCCATGGCACGGGCAGGCCTAGGCCGCGCCAGGGAGTGGTGTGGCCACCCTGGCCCACTCCAGCCTCTACCCTCTAGCGTATATCAACCTCCCGAAACCCTAAGACTCGGGGAGCGACCACAAAAAGATTCCACCGCCTCTACGGGGCAGAAAACACCGAGAGAGAAAGATCTCTCTGGCAGACAGATTTCTGCCGGGGCAACTCCTTCCCGGAGAGGGGACATCGTCGCCATCAAAACCACCATCAAGCTAGACTTCATCGGGATCATCATCATCATCATCACCACCACCATAATCATCATCACCACCCTCATCACCATCTCCTTATTGCTGTAACAATTGGTTGAATCTTGCATAGTTCATAGGGGAAACTTTCCCGGTGTTGATTACTCCTTGTAGTTGATGCTATTGAGTGAACCATTGAATTATTGTTTATGTTCAGATTGTTATACATCATTATTCCATCTCTGATCATGATCCATATGATGTCTTGTGAGTAGTTCGTTTTGTTCTTGAGGACATGGGAGAAGTCTTGTTGTTAGTAGTGGAGTTGCGTTGAGAAAGATTCAATAGATTGTTATTTAAGTTGTGGTGTACTTCTTCTAGTGGTGTCATGTGAACGTCGACTACATGACACTTCACCTATATGGGCCTAGGGGAATGCATTGTGTATTTGGCTACTAATCGTAGGGGTTGCCGGAGTGACAGAAACCTGAACCCCCGTTAGGAAACCATTGCACAAGGGACGTAAGGGTCTTAGAGATTAAAGTTGTGGTTAGTTTTCTACCTTAATTACTTTCTTGTACTTACGGATGTTTGCAAGGGGGTTTAATCACAAGTATGTATTAAGTCTTGGATGGGACGGTACATTAGCACAGGTTCACCCACACAACACTTAGCAAGCTAGAGAAGATTAATCGACTATACAAAGCGAAAGCACTTGACAGTCTTCCCATGTGTCCTCGAGAACGTTTGGTCATATATAGAAATACAACCGGCTTGTCCTTTGCTGCATAAAGGATTGGGCCACTTGTTGCATTTATTCCTACTGTCTTTTATTCACTCGTACTTTGTTTACTTGCTTTATCGAAAACCCCTAAAAATCCGTTTGCTAAGCATTTGCAGAGAATTCCTGATCCGTACCACTAGCCAACACCTTCTGCTCCTTTTTGGGTTCGACACTCTTACTTATCGAAAATACTACGATACACCCCCTATACTTGTGGGTCATCTCTAGATTGGATTAATGGAGAGCGAGTTACAGGGGTGGCAAGCTCGGCGTCTAAGTAGCGAGTCGCTTGAGGGGGTGTATGATGGAACACAAGTCCTCAGGATACCCTAGGGAGGTTTATATATGAGGCACCTCGCTAGTGTTTATAGTATACAACCGAACAGGATATGGATTCAGAGGCTTTGACCTAATCCGACTGGGCTTCGAGTACGCTTCTGGGCCTCCAGTCTCCAGTCGGCGGGCCTTCTCCTTAGTCGCATTCTAGTCGCCGTCCCGCAGGCCCACTCATGAGACCTTTGGCCCAATCGGAACATCCTGCTGGGCATACCCCATTCGGCATATCCCCATCAGTAGTCCCCGAGGCCATCATTGATTTAGATGCAGGTGGTCATTTGGCAGTCGGAGTAGGCGAGTCCAATTTGGATGCCCAGTCGAATCGGTGGTAGACTCCACTGAAACCAAGGAAATTTTCCCCAGGCTCCCAGTCGCTGCTCCGGCGAACGCCACGGCTGCCAAGTGGCTGCTTCGGCGAGTGGATAGGGCTAGTTTCCAGCAAGTGGAATGGAGGAGTTGGATCATCAACCTGGTCAAACTATCCATTGGATACTCCAACGGTAACTTCAGCGTAATTACCGCAGGTAACGGCTACCTTATAAGGGGAGTAACAAAGCAGCCTTGCAGATCCTTTCCTGCGTTCTTTATTCTCGTGCATCCATTTCTCCTATCTTCCTTCGATTCGATCCGTTCACACCGAGCGACCCCACGTCCTTCCTAATGGCGCCTCCAAAATGTTCATGGGGGAAATCCAAGTGCACCACGACCCAGCTCAAATCCTTCGAGGACACCGGAGTCCTTCGCAAGGGGAACTGGCGGCTCCCTGCTCCCTCCAAAATCGAGTCGAAGCCACGGGCCGGCGAGTTCATTTGCTTCCCCAGCCACCTAGAGAGGGGTTTGGGTTCCCCACCTCACTGTTCTTCCGACGTTTCTGTGCATATTACACAATCAAGCCGTCGGATATTGGTCTGCACAGCATCGAGCAGCTGGCGATCTTCGTCGCCTTCTGCGAATGCTATCTTGGTTGCAGGCCGTACTTCTCGCTGTGGCTGGAGCTCTTCCACGGCTGCATCGGGGCAAGGCGTTCGGTGGCTTGTTGTTGGCGGCCGACGGCGTCACGTTCCAATTGAAGCCGAATGCCAAAATTATCAAGCTTCTGTTGCCAAAGAAGGCCGTGAGCGAGTGGAAGAAGACCTGGTTCTACGTGAAAGAGTCCACTCCCTCCGGCGAAGTAGCGCTTCCCGAGTTCATCGTAGAAAGGAGTGAGCCTTGCCGGCTGGTGCTGAAGAAACTCCCTGAAGACCAGAGGATGGATGTCGCGGAAATGATGGACCGGATCCAGAGGTTGAAGGATTAGGCGCTATCCTTGATCGACCTCTACAACTGCTGGTTCGCTCGGTGTCTGGTTCCGCTAGTGGCTCGGCCGCATTGGATGTATGAGTACAGCGGGAAACACGATCCCTCCCGGACCAGCAAAGAGTCATGGGAAATCGAAGATTACAATGCCACCCTGAAGTAGATCACCGATGCGGAATTTACAACCACATCAGTCGGGCTCGCCCCGTACACTCCCGTGAAGAATGAAGCCCCCACAGTAAGTTTTCCTTCTAGTCGCAATTTCTGCAATGTAATTCGCAGTCGCATCGTTCGATACTTATTTGTGGTTGTTCTCAGTTGTTCCAGGTGTTGGAAGGTTGGCTCCCTCCGCTTGACGAAGAGGTCCCCCGGGAGCTCGAAGAAGCCTCCGAAGGAGATTCCTCTGAAAGCGACGAGGAAGAAGAGGAGGTTCCTCCCCCAGCGCCTACGACTCGCAAGACCCGCATGCAGAAGCGGCGCGAATTCGAGGCGAGTCGCATCCCTTCAGTGGCGAAGATTCCTCCGGTCTCCACCATGGGAGAGGGCGACCTCCCCAAGAAGAGGAAGTCTACTGAAGACGCGGTGACTATGGAGGGCGCGAAGAGGCAGAAAGGCAGTGCCGACGATGCCATGGCGATGGATAGCGCCAAGAAGAGCGATCTCGCTGCAGTCGTCGAAGAGGTGGCGGCTTCGCGGTCGGAGCCAGCCACGGGTGCTCTGGCGACGAAAACGTCGGCTCCAGCGACCAGTGCCCTGGCTAGAGCGTCAGCAACGTTCCCACGCTTCATGGCGAAGGGGTTTCCAGGCATGGCAGACAACCAGTCTCCACAGAGCCCGGAGATTGTTGATGAAGATGTTGTGTCGCGTCGTGGGCGCACCTCCTTCACGGTCCCATCGCCGAACGCCGGAGATCTTTGCAAGATGCTTGGCGCCGCCATTCAGGTACATCCAGTCCCCGAATGTCTAGTTGCTGAATTTCAGCGGCTAGACACTGAGTTGCTTCTACTCTCCAGTCCCCGAGTTTCGAGTCGCTGAATTTCAATGGCTAGGAACTAAATTTCTTTTAGTCGCCAGTCCTAGAGTTCCTGGTCGCTGATTTTCAGTGGCTAGCAACTGAGTATCTATTTTGGTAAGTGCTAACTTTTGTTATTCTTGCAGGGCTTGCAAAGGGAGTCGACAGATCGCTTGGCCGTGAAGGAGAGTCTGGAGCGGGATCTGCGCGTGGCATAGGAAGCAAACGGGCGACTCCAGGAGACTGTTGGTAAGTACTTGATTCGTTTTTCATATGTGAACTATTGGTGTTCTGGCGTGTTGACGATGTGTTTCTTTTCTGTTCAGATGGTCTTCCGGCTGCAATTGCCAAGGCCCGTGAAGGTACATCCGAGTTGCTGAGCTGGACGTGGCGAATGGGTGAATCGCCTCGCTAGTCCAGGAGTCAATAGTGAGTCCCTGAGGAGGGAAGTCAATAGTGTCACTAAGGTCTAATGTTGTAGCGGTGATAGGGCAAAGCGACCCGATGGTGCAGACCTTCAGCGCCTCGCAGTGTGTGGCTGCCGTGGTAAACGCGGCTACTGCCTCAGCATTGTGCATCCAAGCAGTCCTTCAAGGGATGTCCTCCACCGAGGTTATTCCTGGGGGACTAACGGAAGTGTCGCGCTATCTAGAGGAGGTTCCCAAAATCGTGGAGTGGATGCCACGCTCAGCTTTCAAGCGCGGGGCCACCATGGCATTGAGCCTGGGTCTTGCCCAGTTCCCCGATGATTTCGACCTCGACGACGTCACTAGCGGCTACCCTTCAGCGACTGGTACAGTGGAGATGTTGGAGGTGTTGAAGCTGACCGCCAAGGCCGCCCCCTTTGCTGACCGAGTGTTGGCGATGGGGGACCTTCTGCCATACCAGGAGACGGTATTGGCGTCTGGCGACCCCAAGCCAGAGCATCGCGACCTAAAGTTGGAGGAACCCTTTCGGTCGACGCTGTCGAAGTCACTGACGACCTACCCGATGAACCCATGGCAACCTTTCATCCGTGTCAAGGGTGGTGGGGATGCTTCTTCGTCAGGGCCTGCGAAATAGATAACATATCTGGGCAGTTTGTAATATATGCCAAGTGGCGACTTTTGTAATATGACCAATATTTTGAGTAAGAGGAGTCAATCGACTCGCAATGCGAGCGTGATCCTTAGGTGTTTTTTTTTGTTTGAGCAAGTCCCCGAGCGCGTCCACCATTTAATGGGGTATAACTCGATTGTATACATATGTGTTTTCTTTTGATTGTGCATTGTTTGTCCCTTGCGTCTCCTGAAGAGGCAAGTCCCCGAGCGCGAGTGGGATTGTTTGTAGGCGAGTCCTCGAGCGTAGTACTTAGCCGTTTTGGGTCCGTGCTTGTTCTAAGTTACTAATGCGTTGTTTGTAACGCGTCTTCTCCCCTGGCTCGGAGAACCAGTCGCTGGGCGAGTCCAAGGCAACTCTCTTACTTGGTGTGTTCCCGAGCCGTGTGAGGGTTCCATTTTTGTGGAGTCCCCGTGCGTGGTACTTAACCGTTCGAGTCGCTTTGCGCGAGGATGGGAAGGGCAGGTCGCTGTGAGAAGCGTATACCGGTCGTCTTGGCCGGGTGGGCCAGTCGAGCTAGGAGACACCGATGGTGGCTCCGGGTTGGCGTATTCGTGGACGTCCCAAGGCCCGAGTATTTTTGGTGCCCTTAGGCCGCACTACTTATCCATGCCAGTCGCTCGACCAAGGGTTGACTTCCGTGGGTAGCGTATTGCTAATTGTATGAGTGCGAGTGGCACAAGGATATGGTGAGTACACACAATTTTGTAAACCGAATGAATTTCATTATATATGTCAGCTGAGTACATGCTTGAGTTCTATGTATAGAACTTTTGGAGGAGGTTTACATTCCATGGCCTCCCGACCTCGAGCTGCCCGTCACCTCGTATGTTGATGAGGTAGTAGGCATCATTGCTGAGGACTTGCCCTATGGCGAATGGCCCCTCCCATGGGCGAGCCAGTCGTAGGACCAGATCGCCCTCCTGGAAGGTGCGAGTCCGGACTCGCCGGTTATAGTAGCGGCGGAGTCCCTGCTGGTAGATGGCGGTGCGGGAGCGAGCCAGGTCGCATGCCTCGTCGATTTGGTCGATGCTATCTTGGCAGGCGGTCTCATTTGTCGCCTCGATGTAATTGGATACTCGAGGTGAGTCGTGCTCTAGGTCTGTTGGCATTACAGCTTCGACGCCGTACACCATGAAGAAGGGTGTGAACCCAGTGGAGCGATTGACGGACATGCGGATCCCCCATATTAGGGAGGGGAGATCTTCGACCCAGCACTCGAGGGGCACCTGGAGTCACGACTTGAGCCCGTGGAGGACGCTCTGGTTGGCGTGTTCTGCTTGGCCGTTCGACTCCGGGTGGGCAACTGAAGCGAGGTCGAGTCGTATGTCGTGCTCTTCGCAGAATTCCGCCATGGCCCCCTTGGCGAAGTTAGTGCCGATTTCCGTTATGATGTTGTGCGGGTAGCCATACCGGTAGATGAGCTCGCGGAAGAACATGGTGGACGTCTTGCCGTCGCACTTTTTGATCCCCTCCTTGCCTCGCCTTCTCTGCAAATCAGACGTCGCCGCCTCCCTTGCGATCCCCTCGCCTTGTTTTGGCCCTCCTTGCCTTAAGCATGTCGCCGCTTCTTCCTCCTCTGCGCGTCTTCGTCACCGCGACCACCTTCCTCGATGGGTTCGAGCTCCGTGCCGCTAGCGAGCGTCGCCGCCGCCTAGGCCGCCCACAATATCTCCTACCTACAAGCTCCACCCGGCCTCGCCCCTACAACCGGCAGCCCTCCTCAAGCCGCCACTATCGGCTTCACCACCGCCCTGTCTCGCCTCCACTCAAGCTCGCCTCCGCCATGTGTCTCTGTAGCACCGTCCTGGTGTGTTTTCCCCCGTCCCTGGCCGCGCCGCCTCCTAGGCGGCAAGCTCCTCGTGGAGCTCGCCTCCACCCTTGGAGCCGCCGCCCTTGGCCCTTGGTAGATGGTCACTGCTCTGCAGCCGCCGTGCCCTGCGCCACCTCTTCGGAAACACCCTCAACCCCGCGGCCTCTCCCGACACGCACGTATCCCTGCACATCTTCGACCTCGCCCTCCTCTCTGGTCATCATCGACCTTGACCCTAGCGTCGCCCCGGAGTTTTGGCCTCACGTCACCCTCTACAGATTCGAGGTCCCCGCAACCGTGGCCGCGTCTTTGCGTGTTAACCCGGTGAGCCCTGTCGTGTCATCTTCACTCCAGGTGGTAATACGCCATGTGTTAAACTGGTGACATGGTGGCTCGTTTCGACTAGATTCCTGGTTGTGGCTTACAGGCGATTAGATGTTGCGTTGAGATGAAGTATATGGGGTGCTAGTGATAACCCGATGACAATTCCACAGAGATGTTGATGTGGCGAACATGCCAGATCGCCAAGTTCTCCACCACAGAACGCCACGTTATCCTTCCTCTTCGAAGACTGAACCCCGGTACCGGTTTCACGTTCTCCTTCACAGACCCGAAGACCGTTGATCGCGGAATCTAAAAGTCGTTACCCCGAAGACCGATCTCGGATCCTGGATCCCTGTTTCCGAAGACCGATCTCGGAGCCTGGATCCCGTTTCCGAAGACCGATCTCGGTTCCCAAACCCCTCCGAAACTAAGACCTTCAACCCTAATGTGTGACCCCTTTATCCGAGACCCCTATTTTTATAATATGACATTATCAAATGTTGCATATTAAATTGTTCATGATGGCATACATATTTTGTGGGTTGGGTACTTTGTTGATTCACCTCATAATTAAATATGGAGCCTATATGTGAACTATATTTGTCTCATATCGCTTCCATTTAAATTTGTGTACTGAACCGATGCCATGTTTTGCCTTGTTAATACAACATTTAAATTGCGGGGTAGCTAAATAACTTGAACCTTCTAATTAAGGACCCCGGTTCCACTTTATATTGCCTAGTTGCATCGCATCTTTGTCATGCCATACATCATACATGCATCATACCCGATCTTCTGCCGTAGTATTAAATAGTGCATTCGGTGTTTCTTCTAGTGCTTTGCTTCTTCGCGCATTAGGCCATTGAGTTGATGTGAGTATCGACAAGTTCTTCGGATAATATAACTTCGACTGTATTTTCCAGGCGAGCATCCTCCCCCTTTCTACCTATTTTACGTTTATAGTCTTTATTTACTCATGTTGATCTATTGTCCTTGTTGCGACGCTTTAGCTTCCGTGCACCATTTATATTCCTTGCAGCCTCTATATTGCCATGGACACATCCTATTGCATGTTGTTTGATAGATAGTCGGCCTTGCGAGTCGTAGTTGCTTGCTTATGTCTTGCTTCGTGTCGTCGTCGTTCCACCGTTGACGGCAAGTTGACACATAATTAATGGTGGAGATACTTAATGGTGGAGATGCTTAATGTTGAAGATGATCATGACTTTAATTACAACTTGATATTAAAATGCTGGGAATAGATATAACTAATGCAGAGGCATCGGTGGGCAATAGATGTTATTTGGTTCTTCCACGCTCACTTGTGTCCCGCAGGACCCCGAGTACTTGATACATGTTCCTTGACTATTCGCACTATCCACATACGGGAGACTCTATGAATCCCCCTTTGCCTAAGCTTGATTCACACTTTATTTCTTGGGGCGACAACTAGTTTGGAGCTTTATTACTATCCTGTACTTATGCCATGCCTTACTGCTTTATTTACGATTGTGCATGGAGCACCTATACTGTTTTGGAACGTGGCATGTTTTCGCGGTATCGACAAGCCCAATCACACTTTCGGGTTCCTAGTCGTTTACAGCCATTGTCACAAACCCTGGGTCCCTCTCGGAGCCGGCCAACTTTGTTGCGGGTAGCTTAGTGGGGTGCCCCCCTGAAATGATTTATGAATCATGTGAATGCTTTGTCGTGAAAGCCTCGTTGGGTTTTGATTTTGTTTTTCTAAGGTTGATCGTGTGTGTGTTGCTATTTGTGCACCCCTGCAGGGTAAATCTTTCTAAAAGCCGTGTCCGCGGTTATGGATGACTTGGAGCATAGTATCTCGATCATAGACAAGCATAACTAAAGTAGTGCTATAAATTTGACTTAATACGTGACTAGTAATCGGCTTCACTACAATGGAATGGATAATAAAAGTGCAAACAACTGGTGGAACTGGGGTGTATCGTGTCATGTTATACCTGCCTAGTAAGTATCGTAACTCCAATGGAATGAAATAAAAGTACCAACTGTGTGAGTTCCTCGATTTGACTTCCTCGTTTGGTCTCGAGGGGGAATACCAGGATGGGTATGATTGGTGTTAGTATAAGGTTGGTTCCGAATAGGTCTTTCTTATCTCTCTCTAATAGCCAATAGTTTATCGAGTCTCTATAGGTTGTTTAGTGCATGCTTCGCTGCCACTTTAGTCCACCTTACCTATGTAGGCGAGAGCCGCCGAATTCTAGCATCGCCGTGTACTGGCCTCAGTACTGATCCTCCTCTTTTTCCTTTGCCCTTTTTCGGCACCCCTTTTGTTTTAGCATGTTTGAGATCTACATCATTAGCAGGGTTACCTTTCCGTCTTGGCCTGGGCAGGGTTATGGACGACATTGGTTATTCTTCAGGGCTCTTAGCCCAATTTGCATCTTGTCCATACTCGGATGTTGTATCATTTTCAAGGTGATTTGTATCTTTGCATTGTATATCTATATTCTTTACTCATGGAATTGTGTTGTATATATATCTGTTCTGTGGGTTCCATCGTGAACTATTTTGTAATGGTATTACTTTGTTTTCCACCCGTACGCAAGTGCTTGGTGGGCGTCCTTGAATCGTTTCTATGCGGGTTTGGCGGGAAGCGCTAAAACTTGCATAGGGCCGATTCGAGGGTGTTACAAAGTGGTATCAGAGCTCAGCAGTTGCGATACCCCACTGGTCCAGCCTGTAGGATAACCTGGCTAACGGACATTGTAGAGTGTCATAACTATTTTGGAAAATCGGTCGGATAGATCAGATTAGATCTGTTTTTACTCCTTACCCCTATGCTATTCTCCTCTTACCTCTGTGTGTTTTGAATCTATTCTCTTACCTTTCTTCGAGTCCAGGGTTTCTCGTGGTTGGGTATTCCGTCGTACCTTCAGGATTTCCCTTCCTTCCTTTTATAATGATGGAGCTACAATCATCAATCTGCATCTTGTTGTTGTTACCTTCATCGAATCTTTTTGGTCCTTGAATTCTTTATCTGTATGTGCCCCTTGGCGGATATTCGTATCGTAGAAAAACATATGAGAAGGATGAGTGTTGGTGAAGTTGGAGTATACCTTGAACATATGTTGTTCATGCTAATGGAACCTTCGTGAAACCTAATCATTGTGTCTTTTCATACTGTTATCTTTGTATCTTCCATTGTTTCCCTTCTCGACGACATCATCTACACCAGATCCAACAAAGAGCCTGCATCACTCCTTTGTTCCGAACATTGTGTGTGAAGATCTTGAATCTGAATTCCGAGAGTCGGTTGCATAATTCTTCTATTCATTTATAGAGTAATGCTTTGGGTGCGCGATGGACTGATCCCCATCCGACTACTCTTATGATTCGCTTATGTACATTGAACTGGTGGATCAATGCAACTTTACTCCTTTCACGGAAGTTAGAGGTGGCCTATCTGTTGAGACCTCTCCCTTCATATTTGTTTCTCCGGACTGTTCTCTCGACGAACATGAACAACGACCTCTTGTTGATGGTGTCGTCGTTTTCGACATGAAGAAAGAATCCTTGTTAGTGGTGTTGCGAAGATCTACATGAAGCGAGAAGACTCAAATCGTCGGCCTTCTTGCCCATACCATGAGGCGGATCTCGAGGGCGAGATCCATTGTTAGTGGTGTCGAATTGTAGCACCCCGATAAAACCACTACTAGAAAATCGCTCGGTGTTTCTGTTTGTGCATCATCATGACCGCATGCTCATGTCATCATGCCACATTGCATTTGAGCATCGTCATGTCATCATGTCATCATGCATATTATTTTCCTAAAGCTATTTTCGAAAATCCTAGTTTTGTTTTCTAAATACCCCCGTCTTAATTTCAAATCAAACCTAGTCTCTTTCGAATATTTTTGTTTTGTCTAAAAATAATTTACAAACGGTCTTTTAAATAAAACAAATCAAAAATATAAATAAAACTATTTTCTTGGGGAAGGCCGCCATCGGCCAGGCCCAAGGGCCTAGCTGTTAGCAGCCTACTACCCAAATAAAAACCCAATCCTACCCAAAAACCAAACCCTAGCAAACCCAAAACTAATCCTACTCCTCCCCGCCGCCAGCCACACCTGGCCACTCACCCACAGCACCCTAGCATCACATCGCACGCGACGCGGCAGGCCACCCCACTCCACCCTGACCAACAACCTTCAACCCGACCCCACCCCGCGTACTCTACAAGCAAGCGCCGCGCGACCTTCCCTCGTTTCCTCGACCCGCACATTCTCCCTGGCCCCACCTCGCTCGTCGCCATCCATCGACCCTGCATGATCCCCTCCTTGCCTCGCCTCCTCTGCAAATCAGACGCTGTCGCCTCCCTTGCGATCCCCTCGCCTCGTTTTGCCCCTCCTTCCCTTAAGCGTGTCGCCGCTTCTTCCTCCTCTGCGCGTCTCTGTCGCCCCGGCCGCCTTCCTCGATGGGTTCAAGCTCCGCGCCGCTAGAGAGCGTCGCCGCCGCCTAGGCCGCCCGCACTGTCTCCTACCTGCAAGCTCCACCTGGCCTCGCCCCTGCGACCGTCAGCCCTCCTCGAGCCGCCACTGTCGGCTTCGCCACCGCCCCATCTCGCCTCCGCCCAAGCTCGCCTCCGCCATGTGTCTCTGTAGCATCGTCCCAGTGTGTTTTCCCCTGTCCCTGGCCGCGCCGCCTCCTCGGCGGCAAGCTCCTCTCTGAGATCACCTCCACCCTTGGCGCCGCCGCCCTCGGCCCTTGGTGGATGGTCACGGATCTGCAGCCGCCGTGCCCTGCGCCGCCTCTTCAGAAACATCCTCAACCCCTCGGCCTCCCCCCGGCACGCACGTGTCCCTGCACATCTTTGACCTTGCCCTCCTCTCTGGTCCTCATCGACCTTGACCCTAGCATCGCCCCGAAGTTTCGGCCTCGTGTCGCCCTCTATAGCTTCGAGGACCCCGCAACCGCGGCCGCGTCTCGGTGTGTTGACCCGGTGAGCCCTGTCGTGTCATCTTCACTCCAGGTGGTAATACGCCATGTGTTGAACTGGTGACATGGTGGCTCGTTTCGACTAGATTCCTGGTTATGGCTTACATGCGATTAGATGTTGCGTTGAGATGAAGTATATGGGATGCCAGTGATAACCCGACGACAATTCCACAGAGATGTTGATGTGGTGAACATGCCGGATCGACAAGTTCTCCATCACAGAACGCCATGTTATCCTTCCTCTTCAAAGACTGAACCTCGGTACCGGCTTCATGTTCTCCTTCATGGACCTGAAGACCGTTGATCGTGGAATCCGAAAGCCGTTACCCTGAAGACCGATATCGGATCCTGGATCCCCGTTTCGAAAGACCGATCTCGGTGCCCGAACCCCTCTAAAACCAAGACCTTCAACCCTAATGTGTGACCCCTTTATCCGAGACCCATATTTTTATAATATGACATTATCAAATGTTGCATATTAAATTGTTCATGATGGCATATATATTTTGTGGGTTGGGTACTTTGTTGATTCACCTCATAATTAAATATGGAGCCTATATGTGAACTATATTTGTCTCATATCGCTTCCATTTAAATTTGTGTACCGAACCGATGCCATGTTTTCCCTTGTTAATACAACATTTAAATTGTGGGGTAGCTAAATAACTTGAACCTTCTAATTAATTGTCGGGACCCCGGTTCCGCTTAATATTGCCTAGTTGCATCACATCTTTGTCATGCCATACATCATACATGCATCATGCCCGATCTTCTGCCATAGTATTAAATAGTGCATTCGGTGTTTCTTCTAGTGCTTTGCTTCTTCACAGATTAGGCCATTGAGTTGATGCGAGTATCGACAAGTTCTTCGGATAATATAACTTCGACTGTATTTTCCAGGCGAGCATCCTCCCCCTTTCTACCTATTTTACGTTTATAGTCTTTATTTACTCCTGTTGATCTATTGCTATCCTTGTTGCGATGCTTTAGCTTCCGTGCACCATTTATATTCCTTGCAGCCTCTATATTGCCATGGACACATCCTATTGCCTGTTGTTTGATAGATAGTCAGCCTTGCGAGTCGTAGTTGCTTGCTTATGTGTTGCTTCGCGTCGTTGTCGTTCCACCGTAGACGGCAAGTTTACACATGATTAATGGTGGAGATGATTAATGGTGGAGACGCTTAATGGTGGAGATGATAATGACTTTAATTACAACTTGATATTAAAATGCTGGGAATAGATATAACTATTGTAGAGGCATCGGTGGGCAATAGATGTTATTTGGTTCTTCCATGCTCACTTGTGTCCCGTAGGACCCCGAGTACTTGATACCTATTCCTTGACTATTCGCACTATCCACATACGGGAGACTCTATGAATCCCCCTTTGCCTGAGCTTGATTCACACTTTATTTCTTGGGGCCACAAGTAGTTTGGGGCTTTATTACTATCCCGTACTTATGCCATGCCTTACTGCTTTATTTATGATTGTGCGTGGAGCACCTTACTGTTTTGGAACATGGAATGTTTTCGCGGTATCGACAAGCCCAGTCACACTTTCGGGTTCCTAGTCGTTTACAGCCATTGTCACAAACCCTGGGTTCGTCTCAGAGCCAGCCAACTTCATTGCGGGTAGCTTAGTGGGGTGGCCCCCTGAAATGATTTATGAATCCTGTGAATGCTTTGTCGTGAAATCCTCGTTGGGCTTTGATTTGGTTTTTCGAGGTTGATCGTGTGTGTGTTGCTATTTGTGCACCCCTGCAGGGTAAATCTTTCTGAAAGCCGTGTCTGCGGTTATGGATGACTTGGAGGACATTATCTCGATCATAGACAAGCATAACTAAAGTAGTGCTATAAATTTGACTTAATATGTGACTAGTAATCGGCTTCACTACAATGGAATGGATAATAAAAGTGCCAACAACTTGTGGAACTGGGCTGTATTGTGTCATGTTATACCTGCCTAGTAAGTATCACAATTCCAATGGAATGAAATAAAAGTACCAACTATGTGAGTTCCTCGGTTTGACTTCCTCGTTTGGTCTCGAGGGGGAATACAAGGATGGGTATGATTGGTGTTAGTATAAGGTTGCTTCCGCATAGGTCTTTCTTATCTCTCTCTAATAGCCAATAGTTTATCGAGTCTCTATAGGTTGTTTAGTGCATGCTGCGCTGCCGCATCAGTCCACCATACCTATGTAGGCGAGAGCCGCCGAATTCTCACCTCGCCGTGTACTGGCCTCAGTATTGATGCTCCTATTTTTCCTTTGCCCTTTGTCAGCACCCCTTTTGTTTTAGAAGGTTTGAGATCGACGTCGTTAGCAGGGTTACCCTTCTGGCTTGGCCTAGGCAGGGTTATGGACGCCATTGGTTATTCTTCAGGGCTCTTAGCCCAATTTGCATCTTGTCCGTACTCAGATGTTGTATCGTTTTCAAGGTGATTTGGATCTTTGCATTGTATATCTGTATTCTTGACTCATGGAGTCGTGTTGTATATATATCTGTTCTGTGGGTTCCATCGTGAACTATTGTGTAATGGTATTACTTCGTTTTCCACCTGCACGCAAGTGCCTGGTGGGCATCCTTGAATCGTTTCTATGCGGGTTTGGCGGGAAGCGCTAAAACTTGCATAGGGTCGATTCGAGGGTGTTACATTCAACTTTTCCAATATGTGTTAGACCTTGGCACTCTTGAGGTGGCGAAGATGCCATGGACGATGTCTTGTATCCTCTTGATGTTGGCGCTGATCACGAGAGGATGTATGTCAATGAAGGTTCTTGATTTGTGGTGCCTCTTTTGGAAGATGATGTTTGAGCACCCTTTTTATTGTAGGTGATGGCACTTGTTGCCTTAGAGTTTTTTGCAGATGATGCCTTCGAGGTGGTGGTTGGTGGCTTGGAGGTGATGGCGCTCACCGCCTTGGAGATGGTGACCCATGACGCCATGTAGGTGGTTGTGCTTGACGCCTTGGAGGTGGCTCATCGAAGTAGGTGGTGCCCTTTGGTGTGGCACGCTTGGCCTTGAAGGTCATGGTGTCTTGATGATGCGCCTCCTCTTGCTTGGCGTATTAGTCGTCCATCTCCAAGCGGTGGAGCTATTCTTCATGGCTCATGGAAGAGCCCTCGAAGTTGGTGAAGTTTTCCATATCCTCCATGCTTGGTGAGGCGTCGTCGTTTTAGAACTCAAAGTCGTCCATGCTTGGGGAGTCAATGTTGTTGTAGAACTCCATATCACCCAAGCAGCTTCGACTCCTCATCAACAGAATGACAAGACCGCACTCCCGTGCATCAAGCTCTTCAAGCTCGTCACCTCACCATTCACCTCTTCGTCAAGATCGTCTTCCAAGTTCTCCTATACGCAATGACGCCCCTGTGGTTTAAGATGGAAGCTCTTCAAACTATGTACCTTCCCCACAGCACACCGCAACTTCAAGTTATGATGGTGATTTCTCCTCAAGGCCCCAAGCAAGGCGCAAAGGACACCGTCATCACGCAAGGTCACTAGTGATCCAAAAAGCGCAACCACAAGTGGAACCTCAAGCACAACCTCAAGTACACCACCATCACACGCGACACATACTTGACACAACAAGTGATGACTCCAACTTGGAGGAATAATCTCGTCACCAACATGACGTGCCCCAAGATCCTCCTCCTTATCATTGCCGTCATGAATGACAACACCGACATCATGGTCACCACGAGGCGCAACCTCCTCCTCATCAAGACATGGAACTTCAAATTGTACATGTTGAGCGACACCCACCACATCATGAGGCTCTAGACCATGATCTTCATCGTGATGCCCATGTGCCTAATCCACATCACCAACCGAGGAACATGCCTCTTCTTCATCAACAACCACACCAAGAGGATCCACATCCTCAACACCCTCATGAGGGCGAAGTGCCTCAACCTCGTCAACAACCCCGTAAAGAGCAAGAGCAAGCTCCCCAACAATATCAAGAGAAAGCTCCTTAACAAGTCCCCGAGAACCAAGTTCCACCTCCTCATCCGCAAGCACATCAACAAGCTCAATAAGCTCGTCACAATGATTGCATGGAAGATGAAGACCATCATCACCATGGCAACCACCACCGTGATCGCAATGGGGAAGAAGATTTTGCCAAGCTCAAGTTCATGATGCCAAAGTTCACCAAATCAAATGACCCCGAAGAATACCTCGCATGGGCACTCAAAGTCGACAAGATCTTTTGTATGCACAACTATGGCACGTTTCCTTATTGGCTTGAACCATCCAATCAAGCGCACCGGTGAGTTCCAAACATACAATAACATGGTGAACTTGTGCACATCACCATCAAAGTCGAACATCAAGTGCAAGAGGACATAAAGTACAACAAGCCAAATACGTACTTCACCTACAAGCAAGCTTCAACCGCTACGCCAACAACTATCAATGGTAGCTCCTCAAGTACCTCCAAGCCTTCCTTCAAGCCCACACTTCCTCAAGGAAAACCACCGCCAAGTGGCACGTATACAAAGGATGCCACGCCATTCAACGGGAATGCTACAAGTGTGGAGGCAAATGACACAAGTCGGCCGAGTGTGGAAACAATAAAGTATTGTTTATCCATGACAATAGCGACAAAGAGTACTTGAGTGAAGATGAATTTGATGCCCAAGTCAAGGAAGCAATGACAAGGCAATGAGTGGAAGATGACCAAGAACTCCTCATGTGTGAACATGACGCAAGTCCATCGCTTCTCGTCACAAGGATCTTGACCACTCAAGCACAAGAGCATAAAGACCAACACTCAAATATCTTCCAAACATGAGCCGACATTAATGGTAAATCTATCAAAGTGATCATCGATGGAGGGAGTGCCACAACCTTGCTAGCACCGAGTTGAGTGAGAAGCTCAACCTCACCCTCCATCCGCATAAGCATCCCTACCAAGTGAAATCGCTAAGTGACCAAGGGTCCGTGAAGATCAAGCACACCATCTCAGTAACCTTCTCTATTGGCCCATATAAAGACACGGGTGGAGTGTGATGTAGTCCCAATAATGGTTTGTCACATGTTGCTTGGTCGACCATGGCAATTCGACAAAGGTGCTCTACATGATGGTCGCACAAATGTTTACACCTTCAGGTGGCTTAACAAGACATGTGTTTTGCAACCGATGACTCCTAGCCAAATAATCGCAGATAATGCAAAGGCTTTAGCGAGGGCACAAACCACAACACAAACTTGTGAGAAGAGCGATGAGCGAGAGAACCACCTCATAGTGAGTGAGAGCCACAAGCCAAACTCGAGTGGAAAAACTAAGAGTGTTCTCCTTGCCACCAAAAGTGAGATGAGAGATCTGCGGAACAACCCATCCATCTTGAACTATGTCCTCATTTGCAAGGGACTAGTGCAAGGAACTAATGACTTAACAAATTTTCCTCCATCTTTGATGATTGTTTTGCAGGAATTCCAAGATGTGTTTCCCGAAGAGCTTCCTCATGGAGTACCTCCTTTTCGCAGAATTGCGAATCGCATTGACCTCATCCCCGACTTCTCTTCCAAACTGCGCCGCCTATCGCACGAACCCGGAGGAGATGAAGGAGATCGAACGTCAAATCAACCAACTCCTCCCCAAAGGTTTGATCCAAGTAAGCACTAGTCTGAGTGCGGTACCAGTGATTCTCTTACCAAATACAGATGAAACGTTGCGGTTATGCATGAACTACCATCCAATCAATGCTATCACCATGCGTTATCAACATCCTATACCACGTCTCGATGACATGCTTGACGAATTTTGTGGAGCCACTTTTTTCTCGAAAATTGATCTTCGTAGTGGTTACCATCAAATACGCATGGTGGAAGGTGATGAGTGGAAAACCGCCTTCAAGACCAAACTTGGTCTCTATGAACGGTTGGTCATGCCCTTTGGCTTATCTAATGCCCCATCCACCTTCATGCGCCTTATAAATCATATTTTGCATTCTCTCATTGGAAAAAGTGTTGTTGTGTATTTCGATGATATACTTGTTTATAGAAATTCACTTGAGGACCATGTTACACATGTCAAGGAAGTTTTGTAAATCCTTCGACATGAAAAGCTATATGCAAATCTTCCCAAGTGCACTTTTGCTAAAGACAAGTTGATTTTTCTTGGATTTGTTGTTTCTTCAAATGGCATTGAAGTTGATGTTTCTAAAATAAAGGACATACGAGATTTGCCCATCCCAACAAATGTGAGTGAACTCTGATGTTTTCATGTGTTGGCCGGTTTCTATCATTGGTTTGTGAAAGACTTTTCGACCATTTCTTTTCCTCTCAACGAATTGACCAAAAAGAATGTCACCTTCATGTGGGGAAAAGCACAACAAAAAGGTTTTGATGAACTTAAAAAGAGGCTCACCGAAGCACCTCTTGTTGCATTACCGGATTTCACTAAAACTTTTGAGATAGAGTGTGATGCTAGTGGTATTGGCATTAGAGGAGTCCTAATGCAAAATGGACGTCCTATTGCCTAGCATAGCGAGAAACTTGATGATGCTTGCCTTAACTATGCGATTTATGACAAAGAGCTTTTTGCCTTAGTTCGTGTTCTACAAGTTTCGCAACACTACCTTTGGCCTAAGGAATTTATCATACATACCGACCATGAGTTGTTGAAATATCTCAAAGGCCAAGCCAACTTGAGTAAGAGACACGCTAAGTGGGTTGAGTTTATGGAGTCTTTTCCATATATTGTCAAGTACAAGAAGGGAAAAGATAATGTAGTTGCGAACGCTTTGTCTCGCAACCACACAAGCCTTCTTACTCGACTTGAAATCAACATGTTGGGTCTTGATGAAATAAAAACTTTGTATGCTTCCGACCTATTCTTTGAACCGATTTTCGCAAAGTTCTCCATTGACAAAGGAGGTAATGATTTCTATTTGCATAAGGGATTTCTATTTAAACAAAACAAGCTTTGCATTCCGAATTCGTCTCTTCAACTTTTGCTTCTCCAAGAATCTCATGGTGGAGGCCTCATGGGTCACTTTGGCGGTGACAAGACATTGGACATGCTCTCCACTCACTATTTTTGGCCCAAAATGAAGCGCGACATGGAACGCTATGTCAAACGATGCACTACTTGTGTTCAAGCTAAGTCGCAAGCGAGCCCTTATGGTCTTTATATGCCATTGCCTATTCTTTATGCACCTTGGTCCTACATTAGCATGGATTTTGTGTTAGGATTGCCTAGGCCTAAGCATGGTCATGATTCTATATTTGTTATCGTGGATCGCTTGTCCAAAATAACACACTTCATACCATGCCATAAGACTGACGATGCTTCAGATGTTGCAAAATTATTTTTCAGGGAAATCGTCCGTCTTCACGGTATGCCAAGAACAATCGTCTCCGACCGCGACGTAAAATTCATGATCTACATGTGAAAGAACCTCATGGCCAAGCTCGACGTCAAGCTCCTCTTTTCATCCACATCACATCCTCAAACCGATGGCCAAACCGAAGTTGTCAACCGAAGCCTCAGGACTCTCCTTCGTGTGTTGATCAAGAAAAACCTCAAGGATTGGGAGGAATGCATTCCCCATGTCGAGCTCACCTACAACTATGCCAAGCACTCAACAACCAAGATGAGTCCCTTCATGATCGTCTATGGTTTTGAGCCCCTCACCGCACTCGACTTCCTACTGCTACCTCTTCATGAGCGCACAAACATGGACGTCAACAAGCACGCCCAAGCTATGAAGAAGCTTCATGAAGAAACAAGAGCCACTATCGAGAAACAATTCCTTCACCAAACTTCAAGGTTAAACAAGGACAGGAAGGAGATTATCTTTGAAGAAGGTGATCTCGTGTGGATACACCTAAGAAAGGACCGCTTCCCCAAAGAACGCGACTCCAAGCTCAAGCCTCGAGGATATGGTCCCTTCAAGGTCCTAAAGATAATCAACAACAACGCCTACATCATCAACATTCCGACCTCCAAGTACCTTGCAAGCAATACATTCAATGTCAAGGACCTCTCACCCTACCATGGAGATTTTCAAGATGATAACCATGAAGAGTCGAGGATGATTCTTTCCCAATGGGGGAGATGATGCAGCCCGTCCTATGGACGTCCCTACATCTACACTACCAAGTCCCCTAAGTGGACCAATGGCTCATGCCCGAGCCAAGCTCCTTCAAGCTAAGATGAATTTGTTCCTTGTCTCGTGTGATTTCGATACATGCTTGGATGGATTGCTACTTCATGCCAATACTTTATGCATCATTAGGTATGAACCCCATGAAGAAATGCTAAGAGAAGCAGCCAAGCCATTGCAAGATGGAGCACCAGACCGAACCGGCACCAGGACCGGCAGACTGGAAATCTCGCCGGAATTTCTGGCGCTTGCTTTGGCGAACCAGACCACCGATCGGAATTCCCGACGCACGCCGAAACCTACCAGCGCTGACCGAAATGCATGTTATTACACTGTTCCGGTCACCGACGGGAATTACCGGCGCTCACCGGAATTTCCGGCGTCTAGTCCAGCGCGACCGGACTTATCGCCGGAACGCTTTAGTCTCAAAGTCAACAAGGGTTTGATGCCCGAGAATATTCCTATTTCATCCTGTTTTTACCCTTTTGTGCCTAGACTACCCCTGATTTAGTGGTTGGCCTATATATAGCCCCCACAGCCCCCTTGAATTATGCAAGCGTGATCTATTAGTGTGGACACCCTTGTGGATCTATCTAATTCTTGCCTCATGCTCCTTGATCGAGGAGCACCCAAATATCACAAACCTTGTTGGAGTTTGCATCGTGCCTCCCTCATTGTACAAGGCATACGCATCGGAGTCCCTTTGTCTAGCTGTCAAAATCTCACCGAGTCTCCCTACTCGCCATGCCGGTTAGAGAGAGAGTCCTCCACCGGACGTCGATCGTAGGGATTGCATCGGACTTGTCACCACCAGCGTGAGCTATTGGTGTGTATCCTGGTTTTGCATGAGTGTGTTCATCATGTTCTTTGTGCGTCAGTTTGTCATGTTCATACCTCCTCTCCTTCCCCCGCACATCCCCCTCGATTTGAACGGGATTCGTGGAAGATCGGGCCACCCACGAGGTTGACCCTCACCAAGCAGTATGGTGTCCCGCAAGTGGACCGCGTCGTGCAAGTCCCACGGTGTCAGGTAAATACCGCTGAGGGCGTGGTGCAGCAGCAGGTGCAGGTAACCTGCTGAGGATCTCCTAAAACCTGGTGTCGAGCTTGTCATTGAAGGATTTCTCTAGCCCTTCGATCTTCTCAATGCTTTCATTGAGCTTGACATCGACATCCTCTAGTCTTGTATCAACATCTTGCGCACGCGCTACCAAAAGCTTGGTGAAGTGAGCATGCATCTCTTCATTTGTCATGTTGGCCGATTCAAGAGGTATATCTTCCATGGTTAGTCTTTAAAAGCACATGTGTATATGCCTACAAGTACGGAAATATGGTGGAAACACACGTAATTTGTCAAGCAATATACAAAGCTCTTACAAGTTCTTACCAAACAGGAGGAAAAGGTGATGTGTAACTGCAAAGACCAGTGGTTCCAAAGATTGAACCGAGCGATTACCAGGGATCGACAGAACGTGCGTGCAAAAATCTGTGGAGATCTGGGAAGGCTTAGCAAAGGAGTTAGCAATTATCAAAACATCAATTCAAAGTTGAAAAGATGCTCAACGACAGTACCGTGCTGGTCCTAGGCTAGACCGTACTAGAGACCTGAGCCTAGAGCACTAATGATGTCACAACGCGGCACAACAAGCAATGGTATTATGACATAGCACACTGAAAAGCGAACCGAGATGTCCAAAATCAATATGATGGCGACTGTCTAGAACTGATCAATGGGGTCTAAAAACAGTATAGCCCCGGAATTTTTTTTTAAAAAATTTCTACCTTGCTCTGGAAATTGCGCAGGCGCCAAAAGAATGCCGCTATAACGGCCGATGGAAAAAAGTGATCCCCAAAGCCGAAAATCCAGACTTTTTTCTTTTGCTCTACTTCTTGACTTGCGGCCGGAACTTAAACTCACAGAATTAGATTACATCACCAAATCAATATGGAAGGAAACTAAACTAACAAGGAGATAACAACTCTACTCGGACTCGTTCCACGGCAGGAAAAGTGATCAGATCCATTTCTCGGTAGGGAGGCGGTGGCAGTGTCTAGGGTTTATGGTGGCAGTAGTGTATGGTAGCGGAATATGGTGGTGGATGTATGGCAATGGAAATGATCGGAGATCGTGGCGGCAGTGACTAATGTGACCAGAACTCGAAACTCTAAGGGAGGAGATACTAAGACCAGTAACTCGACACGACGATGCAGACACAAATTCAACGATACAAAAAACTGAAAATATAATGCAAGGCGGAGATTGGTGATGGGATAGATCTAACTCTAACTATATCTTTGTCTTTTTTGTGGGTTATAGGAAAAATAGATCTACACTAGGAAAAATTGCAAAATCTCACCGAGCAACCTGAAATCTGATACCACTTGATAGGGAAAAGGTGTCCGGTCTTTCGATGAGATGGTGATAATCGATTTGGGTGTAGTTCGGGCATGATGATCCGACTACACGTGCGAGCACGAGCGCCAATTCAATCACTAGGCCAATCTCCTAGAGGTTACCGATCTTGGAGAAGCACGATCAGCCTGACCAGCGAGGGTCTTAATTCCTACCTAAAATCGAGAACAAGTAAGAACTAATATCACTACAAGATGGATGCCCATCGTGGTTAAAGCCCTGTCACAAAAGAATCTACCGCGGTTTTTTCCTGACCATGGCGGATTGCACTCTTCAGCCACGAAAACTTGTTCCATCGTAGATCTGTTTGCTAGCCGCGTTGACTGCTGACATCATGCAAAATGCCATGTGGAAAACACCGTTAACGACTAGTTACCGCCGTTAAGGTCCACAGAAACCGTGGTAGAAGCCAGGCCTAGCCAA
This sequence comes from Avena sativa, assembly GCA_916181665.1. NCBI lineage: Eukaryota > Viridiplantae > Streptophyta > Magnoliopsida > Poales > Poaceae > Avena > Avena sativa. The sequence continues at coordinate 277,497,002 of OV702292.1, forward strand.
GGCCTGCTCATAATTAAGTGGGTCGGCCCATCAAGAGAGCCCAATAAGATAACGACCCATTACTTTTTCGTCCGACAATGTTTGAAATGGGCCCAAAGATGTGGCCAGCAGCGGCCCGCGAATGTCAGGCCCGTTACTGTTTTGGCCTACAAGAGTTCACACTTTTCGAATACTGTGCTGCCCACTAACAGGCTGCATCAAGTAGGCCTGATACTGTTAAAGCCCACGGTTAGCCCGTCACTATTCTCACAGCTCATCATGGGGAGAATATCATTTTGCGGCCCGAAAGTTGGGGTGTATAGGCAACGCGGTACCCAAGTTCCCTGAAATCAGCCGGGATGACTACAGTTGATGTGCCAAATACTCAGAGGGTCTTTTTCGGTATGAATTCAACTTTACGTTCCAATACAAAAATCAGGCTAATGACAGTCAAGTTAGGCCCCCCCTATCAGTTCTCGCTGTCACGTAGACTTGCAGCATTGGCACAGTGGATAGGACAACACCCGCTACCCAGTGTATTGACGTGACAAAATAGGGCACATGTACGGTGTTATAATTATTTTTTGTTTACTCAGAAGCTGGAATGGCCACCGCCACGCGTCTCTCCTTGGACTTTCGTCCCAATCATTAACCACTACCTTAAAAGTGCATTGACGGTTCCACCGTTCCTGTGCATCACAGAAACCACTCTTCTTCTTCCTGTCATCTATCTTCTTCCCGTCTTCTCCTTGCCACCATGGAAGATCTACGCACTCTAGAGACAAGCTTCACTACCCATGACAATAAGAAGATAGACGTTGTCTACACCAACGAGGAGGAGACAGTGGTGCATGTCCTGAGGATGTATGAGGGTTGGCTTGGGATAGACGAGGACAAGTTTGTGGGATTGGACCTCGAGTACACCCCGTAGAACCCATATGAAGGGAGTGAAGTCGCCGTCATTCAACTGGCCATGCGGAAACATGTCCTCGTCTACCACCTCTCCCAGTTTGTAGATCTGCTCTCTGTAGCTAACCGCTTTTAGGGTTTTCTCCTCTTGTTATTTATCCACTTGCTTATCTTGCAACTACTGGATTTTATTTAGGACCAAATAAATTAGGGTTTGCGTATGTCTCAATCGACTGAGATTTTCTTTAGTCTCAATCACCTAAGAAAAGTGCAACCGTAGTTAAAAGAAATGTGCAACTCGTTCAGTCGACTGATAAATAGAAAAACCGAATAAATTATGACAATACAATGTTGAGAGTCTTGATCTTGCATTTACTAAACTTTTCAAAATAATATTGAGATGATAATCTTGCATCGACAAAATATTTGTAGTTACAAATTTTGGTGATGACAAACTACATACTTTCAGGACTGACAGGAAATGTCCGGCGGTGCGCTAGTTCCTTGTAGAAAAGGGACTTGTTTTCTGCACTATCGATAGAACAACTAATTTTTCGAAATTTTATCAAGAGAGAATTATAATTCTTGCGCACAACTGGATCGATATTCAGAGTCTTGTCAAGATCCTAGGGGGCTCAAGGCAAGACGGAATGGCATCACTCGCAACTAGAATCCTCGATGAGTCGTACGACAAAATGAAGGAAGATTTCCCTACGGATAGGCACGATTTTTGGGACGAGTGGCCGTTGTCTGATATAAACCTGAAGTATGCAGCCATAGATGCTTACGTGACCTACCAGTTGTACAAGAAGATCCATTTTTTCGATGTTACCTCGTGTTTTGCCCTATTTGCAAGAGGGGAGACGAGCTTAGGGGAGCCCTTTGTAGAAAATGCAGAATAGCTAAGTTTGAAGCTGCATATGCAAATAAATTGGCTACATCTGAAGCAGCTAACAGAGAGGCTGCAGAAGTAGCTGAAAGAGAGATTGCAGCTGAAGAAGCAGCTGACAGAGAGGCTGTAGCTGAAGTGGCAAACAGAGAGGCAACATCCTCTAGCGGAAACAATCATGCCTATGATGCACTACTAATTGTGCCACAGGATGCTGAAGATAGGGAAGCCAAGTCAGATGCCAGGTGGGACGAACTTGCATTTCGTGAGCTGTGGAGGGCCAATAATGTAAGATCCACATGGAATAATCGCAGTTAGTCGCCTAGGAACGATGGCAAGTGCCTCAAGTGGGCTGATGAGAAGTGAATTAAATTTTACTTCTCAGTGTTATGTTTCTATTTTGCGGAACTCAGTTATCTTATCAAGATGTCTAGCGCCTCAAGTGTTATGTTTATGTATGTGTCTTGTAGCTTATCAAGATGGTAGCTCGTTAATTGGCAGTTTGAAAGAGTGCTCTTTTCCTCTCTCGCTAAATAGATATGTTTCATTTTCCCCAAATTGGTTGCAAATCTAGAGAAGATTCTCACTTCGATATTTCGTTCCCTTTTGGACCTCTTTTTGCCTTCGATCAGGTAGCAAATCTAGAGCAGCAAATCACACCATGCAGAATACATTTATTCTGAAAACAAAACAAATGTAGATATAGTTGTCCGAAGCTAAATAGGAAATAGAGATAGAAAGTAACGAGGTTCGATGCATTCAGCCAGAAATAGGATATAGCTAGAAAGAAGCTGCTTAGTAGCAGCAGCCGCCGCCGCAGCTGCAGGCACATCCTGCAAGCGCCCGCGCCACCGCCTCCTCCCTCCGGCGCCTCCTCCACTTCTTGCAGCCCAGTCGCTTGGTCTTGGGGGCCTTGGGCCTGATTGGAGGCATGCGACCCTCTTTGATGGCCACCCGCTGGAAGTTTCGGAGGTGAATGCAGAGAGTCCGGTGTTCAGCGATGTAGGTGTTGATGTACACAGTCTCGCACTTGCCGCCTTTGTGGATGCCGGAGCCCGTGGCCTCTGCATGCTTCAGTAAGGTGTTCAAGTCGGTGCCACCGGCGTGACTCGTCAAGCACTAGGTGATCCCATTGTGGAAGGGGCAGCTGTAGTCACCGCGCCTGAGGAAGGCGTCGTACTAGCTGGCCCGCAGCCTCCTCAGCACCTGACGAGCCTTGGTGTGAATGGACTCGTCATCGCTACAGACTTCGCTGCCAGAAACCTATTGGAATAAAAGGAAAAAGGGGAGTAGATGATGTAAGAAGATCAAGCAATCGAAATGCGAACAAGCGAATCCTAATAAACCAAGATCTAGCATCCAACGATGGGAACGGTAGAAGAACCAGGGGAGGGGAGCAAACCCTAGTTACCTTCGACCATGGGTCGTCGATGCCGGTGTCGTAGGGGTTCAGTGGAGCGATGTACTTATCTAGATCGTAGGTGCCCAAGAAGTGCTTGATCTGCTTGTGACCAGCGGGGGGCTCCTCACCGGCGGGGGGCTCCTCTTCGGCGGCTCCATCAGTAGCGGGGACGGGGGCCTGGACAGGAACGATGGCTGCCATCGATGCCTCGACTGGGGCCTAGACAGGGACGGCGGCTTTTTTCAATGCGTCGAGGGGGACCGACGAGGAGACGGGGGCCTCCTCGCCGGTGGCCACGGAGGCGACGATGGCAACCTTATCCGCCTCGGCCATCGCCGGCACGGACGGGGTATTCTCGGGAGTTTGCGGGTGCTGGTGGGACAGTGGAGAGGGTTGCGTGAGGACAGTGAGCGATAGTTAGGCGGGGTGTGCGGAGAGGGGCTCCATAGTTAAGGTGGCTGGAAGCAAGGGACGTTTTGTTTCACCATCGTGCAACGCGCCGTGCAGTCTACTACACCGTGCACCGCGACACGCGCATGGTACGTCACGTTTTTTTCCCGGGCTATGCATGGCAGTTCTGTATTGAGCCGCATGCAAAGGGTGCACACACAATTTCTATGTACAAAGTTTGACACGGCCCTAAAATTGGCGATAGTTAAAAGTGGAAATGTAGAGGGGAAGGTAGGTGGCTGTACGGCGAGATTTGTGGGGTTGTGATAGATCGGGTAAAGGGATGTGTTGATGGCTGCGAGTGACTCGATGAAGCTTGAGACATTATTAGGTCTCGTCAAGCTCAACTGTTTGGCCTCCGGCTAGCGCGTGGAAGCTTCTTATGGTGGGCCCCAGTTGGAAGTGAGATTGAGAGCCGCTGCGTAAAAAATAGGATGTGTCTTATTAAAATCAAGTGGCAATAAATTGCAGCTGTCCATCGATGACCGTGCACTCGACGACGCATGTGTTGTGGCATAGTAGTAGCAGTAGTAGGCTTTTCAGACTTGATTAAATGTGACATGACCACTCGACGACTTTTTCCATGGATGGCATCATGTTCCTTCTTGCAGAGGGAGACGTCAAGATGGTGCCTCGTCAAGATGGTAGCTCGTTAACTAGCAGTTTGAAAGAGTACCCTTTTCCTCTCTCCCTAAACAGATATGTTTTATTTTGCCCAAATTGGTAGCAAATCTAGAGAAGATTCTCTCTTTGATAATTCGTTCCCTTTTGGACCTCTTTTTGCCTCCGATCAGGTAGCAAATCTAAAGCAGCAAATCACACCAGGCAGAATACATTCATTCAGAAAACAAAACGAATGTAGATATAGATGTGCGCAGCTAAATAGGATATAGCGATAGAAAGTAGGTTGCTTAACGAGGTTCGATGCATTTAGCCATAAATAGGATGCAAGCAAAATATAGAAAATTAGAAGAAGCTGCTTAGCAGCAGCAGCCGCCGCAAATGCAGATACATTCAGGGAGACATCCGACCCGTTCATTCACCAGCGCCTCCACCTCCCTCCGGTGCCTCCACCACATCGTGTTGCCCAGTCCCTTGATCTTGGGGGCCTTGGGCCTGATTGGAGGAACGCAACCCTCTTTGATGGCCACCCGCTAGAGGTTTCGGAGGTGAATGTCGAGAGCCCGGTGTTCAGCGATGTAGGCGTTGATGTTCATGGTCTCGCGGTCGCCGCCTTTGTGGATGCTGGAGCCCGTGGCCTCTACATGCTTCATTAAGGAGATGAAGTCGATGCGGTCGGTGCGACTCGCACAGCTGTAGGCGATCCCCTTGCGAAAGGGGCAGCGCCAGGGGCCACCCCTGAGGAAGGCATCGTACTGGCCGGCCCATAGCCTCCTCAGCACTTGACGAGCCTTGGTGTGAATGGACTCGTCATCGCTGCAGACGTCGCTGCCGGAAACCTATTGGAATAAAAGGAAAATGGGGGAGTAGATGATCTAAGAAGATCGAGCAATCGAAATGCGAACAAGCGAATCCTAATAAACCAAGATCTAGCATCCAACGATGGGAATGGTAGAAGAACCAAGGGAGGGGAGCAAACCCTAGTTACCTCCGACCATGGGTCGTCGATGCCTGTGTCATAGGGGTTCAGTAGAGCGATGTACTTATCGGGATCGCAGGTGCCCAAGAAGTGCGTGATCTGCTTGTGACCGGGGGGGCCTCCTCGCTGGCGAGGGGCTCCTCTTCGGCGGCTCCATCGGTAGCGAGCACGGGGGCATGGATAGGAATGGTGGCTGCCATCGATTCCTCAACTGGGGCCTGGACAGGGACGGCGGCTGCTTTCAACGCGTCGAGGGGGACGGCAAGGAGACGGGGGCCTCCTCGCCGGTGGCCACGGAGGCGACGATAGCCACCTTATCCTCCTCGGCCATAGCCGGCACGGACGGTGTATTCTTGGGAGGTTGCGGATGCTGGTGGGACAGTGGTGAGGACAGTGAGCGAGAGTGGGAGTGGATGTGCGGAGAGGGGCTCTATAGTTAAGGTGGATAGAAGCAAGGCACGTTTCGTTGCACCACCGTGCAATGCGCCGCGCAGTCTACTGCACCATGCATCGCGACGCGTGCACGGTACGTCTCATTTTTCCCCCGGGCCATGCATGGCAGTTCTGTATTGAGCCGCATGCAAAGGGCGCACACACAATTTCTATGTACGAAGTTTGACACGACCCTAAAATTGGCGATTGAGAGCCGCTGCGTAAAAAATGGGATATGTCTTATTAAAATCAAGTGGCAATAAATTGCAGTTGTCCATCGACGACCGTGCACTCGATGACACATGTGTTGTGGCGTAGTAGTAGCAATAGTAGGATTTTTAGACTTGATTAAACATGACATGACTGCTCGATGACTTTTTCCATGGACGGCATCATGTTCCTTCTTGTAGAAGTCTCGCTGAGGGAGACGGCCGTGGTGTCTCACGCTGTACTGTGAAGGGCATGACATGTGCATCGATCATCGTTGGATCGCACAGAATCAACGGTTGGTAAGCACGATCTGCGAGACAACTGTGATAACCAATCAGGGAGTAGCAGACAGGGTGAGCACAAGTTTGTGCTTCTACGAAAGATAGAGAGGGGGGGAAAAACTGAGTAGTACCACATAAAACCAAGGGAGATACTGAGAAGTATAAAAATGGAAAGTGAGTGTCTTGTACAATGAAATACATCATGGCATACAGCAAATTATGCCAAGATAGATCCACTAGAGTTCATTGGATGTGTGTTCTTCTCATAAACCACATGGACCCACTAGAGTTCATTGTGTGGGTGTTCTTCTCATTAACCACACATGGATCCACCAGTGTCATTGCATGTCTGCTCTTTTCATTAACCACAGTTAGAGTCATCGCATGCCTGCTCTTTTCATGAACCACAGTTAGAGTCATTGCATGTGTGTTCTTCTCACAAACCATATCATGAACCACACCAGTGTCATCGCATGTGTGTTCCTCTCATAAACCACACATGGATCCACCGGTGTCATCGCATGTCTACTCTTTTCATGAACCACAGTTAGAGTCATTGCATGTGTGTTCTTCTCATGAACCACAGCTAGAGTCATTGCATGTGTGTTCTTCTCACAAACCATATCATGAACCACACCCAGTGTCATTGCATGTGTGTTCTTCTCATTAACCACACATGGATCCACTAGTGTCATTGCATGTCTGCTCTTTTCATGAACCACCTATCACCAGTGTCTGTTCTTTGCACAAACCACATATCACCAGTGTCATTGCATGTGTGTTCTTCCCACAGACCACACATGGATCCACCAGTGTCATTGCATGTGTGTTCTTCCCACAGACCACACATGGATCCACCAGTGTTATTGCATGTGTGTTCTTCCCATGAACCACAGTTAGAGTCATTGCATGTCTGTTCTTTTCACAAACCACATATCACCAGTGTCATTGCATGTGTGTTCTTCCCACAGACCACGCATGGATCCACCAGTGTCATTGCATGTGTGTTCTTCCCATGAACCACACATGGATGCACCAGTGTCATTGCATGTGTGTTCTTTTCACAGACCACATATGGATCCACTAGTGTCCTTGCATGTGTGTTATTCTGACAAACCACGTAAGGATCCACCGGTGTCATCGCATGTGTGTTCCTCTCATAGACCACACATGGATCCACCGGTGTCATCGCATGTCCGCTCTTTTCATGAACCACAGTTAGCGTCAGCGCATGTCTACTCTTCTCATTAACCACAGCTAGAGTCATTGCATGTGTGTTATTCTCACAAACCATATCATGAACCACAACCAGTGTCATTGCATGTGTGTTCATCTCATTAACCACACATGGATCCACCAGTGTCATTGCATGTCTGCTCTTTTCGTTAACCACAGTTAGGGTCATTGCATGTCTGTTCTTTTCACAAACCACATATCACCAGTGTCATTGCATGTGTGTTCTTCCCACAGACCACCCATGGATCCACCAGTGTCATTGGATGTGTGTTCTTCCCATGAACCACACATGGATCCACCAGTGTCATTGCATGTGTGTCCTTCTCACAACCCACATATGGATCCACCAGTGTCATTGGATGTGTGTTCTTCTGATAAGCCACATGGACCCACTAGAGTTCATTGCATGTGTGTTCTTCTCATTAACTACACATGGATCCACTTGTGTCATTGCATGTCTACTCTTTTCATTAACCACAGTCAGAGTCATCGCATGTCTGCTCTTTTCATGAACCACAATTAGAGTCATTGCATGTGTGTTCTTCTCATGAACCGCAGCTAGAGTCATTGCATGTGTGTTCTCCTCACAAACCATATCATGAACCACACCTAGTGTCATTCCATGTGTGTTCTTCTCATTAACAACACATGGATCCACCAGTGTCATTGCATGTCTGCTCTTTTCATAAACCACAGTTAGATTCATTGCATGTCTGTTCTTTTCACAAAACACATATCACCAGTGTCATTGCATGTGTGTTCTTCCCACAGACCACACATGGATCCACTAGTGTCATTGCATGTGTGTCCTTCTCACAAACCACATATGGTTCCACCAGTGTCATTGCATGTGTGTTCTTCACACAGACCACACATGGATCCACCGGTGTCATTGCATGGGTGTTCTTCTCAGAGACCACGTAAGGATCCACCGGTGTCATCGCATGTCTACTCTTTTCATAGACCACAGTTAGAGTCATTGCATGTGTGTTCCTCTCACAAACCATTGCATGTGTGTTCTTCTCACAAACTGTATCATAAACCACACCCATTGTCATCGCATGTGTGTTCCTCTCATAGACCACACATGGATCCACCAATGTCATCACATGTCTGCTCTTTTCATGAACCATAGTTAGAGTCATTGTATGTGTGTTCGTCTCATGAACCACAACTAAAGTCATTGCATGTGTGTTCTTCTCACAAACCATATCATGAACCAAACCCAGTGTCATTGCATGTGTGTCCTTCTCATTAACCACACATGGATCCACCAGTGTCATTGCATGTCTGCTCTTTTCATTAACCACAGTTAGAGTCATTGCATGTTTGTTCTTTTCACAAACCACATATCACCAGTGTCATTCCATGTGTGTTCTTCCCATAGACCACACATGGATCCACAAGTGTCATTGCATGTGTGTTCTTCCCACAGACAACACATGGATCCACCAGTGTCATTGCATGTGTGTTCTTCCCATGAACCAGAGTTAGAGTCATTGCATGTGTGTTATTCTCACAAACCATGTAAGGATCCACTGGTGTCATTGCATGTGTGTTCCTCTCATAGACCACACATGGATCCACCGGTGTCATCGCATGTCTTATCTTTTCATGAACCACAGTTAGAGTCATTGCATGTCTGTTCTTTTCAAAAAACACATATCACCAGTGTCATTGCATGTGTGTTCTTCCCACATACCACACGTGGATCCACCAGTGACATTGCATGTGTGTCCTTCCCATGAACCACATATGGATCCACCAGTGTCATTGCATGTGTGTTCTTGTCACAAACCACGTAAGGATCCACCGGTGTCATTGCATGTGTGTTCTTCTCATAGACCACACATGGATCCACTGTTGTCATTGCATGTGTGTTCCTCTCATAGACCACACATGGATCCACCGATGTCATCGCATGTCTGCTCTTTTCATGAACCATAGTTAGAGTCATTGCATGTGTGTTCTCCTCATGAACCACAGCTACAGTCATTTCATGTGTGTTCTTCTAACAAACCATATCATCAACCACACCTAGTGTCATTGCATGTGTGTTCTTCTCATTAACCACACATGGATCCACCAGTGTCATTGTATGTCTGCTCTTTTCATGAACCACCGTTAGAGTCATTGCATGTATGTTCTTTTCACAAACCACATATCACCAGTGTCGTTGCATGTGTGTTCTTCCCACAGACCACACATAGATCCACCAGTGTCATTGCATGTGTGTTCTTCCCACAGACCACACATGGATCCACCAGTGTCATTGCATGTGTGTTCTTCCCATGAACCATAGTTAGAGTCATTGCATGTCTGTTCTTTTCACAAACCACATATCACCAGTGTCATTGCATGTGTGTTCTTCCCACAGACCACACATGGATCCACCAGTGTCATTGCATGTGTGTTCTTCCCATGAACCACACATGGATGCACCAGTGTCATTGCATGTGTGTTCTTTTCACAGACCACATATGGATCCACTAGTGTCCTTGCATGTGTGTTATTCTGACAAACCACGTAAGGATCCACCGGTGTCATCGCATGTGTGTTCCTCTCATAGACCACACATGGATCCACCGGTGTCATTGCATGTCCGCTTTTTTCATGAACCACAGTTAGAGTTAGCGCATGTCTACTCTTCTCATGAACCACAGCTAGAGTCATTGCATGTGTGTTATTCTCACAAACCATATCATGAACCACAACCAGTGTCATTGCATGTGTGTTCATCTCATTAACCACACATGGATCCACCAGTGTCATTGCATGTCTGCTCTTTTCATTAACCACAGTTAGGGTCATTGCATGTCTATTCTTTTCACAAACCACATATCACCAGTGTCATTGCATGTGTGTTCTTCCCACAGACCACACATGGATCCACCAGTGTCATTGGATGTGTGTTCTTCCCATGAACCACACATGGATCCACCAGTGTCATTGCATGTGTGTCCTTCTCACAACCCACATATGGATCCACCAGTGTCATTGGATGTGTGTTCTTCTGATAAACCACATGGACCCACTAGAGTTCATTGCATGTGTGTTCTTCTCATTAACCACACATGGATCCAGTTGTGTAATTGCATGTCTACTCTTTTCATTAACCACAGTTAGAGTCATCGCATGTCTGCTCTTTTCATGAACCACAGTTAGAGTCATTGCATGTGTGTTCTTCTCATAAACCATATCATGTACCACACCCAGTGTCATTGCTTGTGTGTTCTTCTTATTAAGCACACATGGATCCACCAGTGTCATCGCATGTCTGCTCCTTTCATGAACCACAATTAGAGTCATTGCATGTGTGTTCTTCTCCTGAACCACAGCTAGAGTCATTGCACGTGTGTTCTCCTCACAAACCATATCATGAACCACACCCAGTGTCATTCCATGTGTGTTCTTCTCATTAACCACACATGGATCCACCAGTGTCATTGCATGTCTGCTCTTTTCATGGACCACAGTTAGAGTCATTGCATGTCTGTTCTTTTCACAAAACACATATCACCAGTGTCATTGCATGTGTGTTCTTCCCATAGACCACACATGGATCCACCAGTGTCATTGCATGTGTGTCCTTCTCACAAACCACATATGGTTCCACCAGTGTCATTGCATGTGTGTTCCTCTCATAGACCACACATGGATCCACAAGTGTCATTGCATGTGTGTTCTTCCCACAGACAACACATGGATCCACCAGTGTCATTGCATGTGTGTTCTTCCCATGAACCAGAGTTAGAGTCATTGCATGTGTGTTATTCTCACAAACCATGTAAGGATCCACTGGTGTCATTGCATGTGTGTTCCTCTCATAGACCACACATGGATCCACCGGTGTCATCGCATGTCTTATCTTTTCATGAACCACAGTTAGAGTCATTGCATGTCTGTTCTTTTCAAAAAACACATATCACCAGTGTCATTGCATGTGTGTTCTTCCCACATACCACACGTGGATCCACCAGTGACATTGCATGTGTGTCCTTCCCATGAACCACATATGGATCCACCAGTGTCATTGCATGTGTGTTCTTGTCACAAACCACGTAAGGATCCACCGGTGTCATTGCATGTGTGTTCTTCTCATAGACCACACATGGATCCACTGTTGTCATTGCATGTGTGTTCCTCTCATAGACCACACATGGATCCACCGATGTCATCGCATGTCTGCTCTTTTCATGAACCATAGTTAGAGTCATTGCATGTGTGTTCTCCTCATGAACCACAGCTACAGTCATTTCATGTGTGTTCTTCTAACAAACCATATCATCAACCACACCTAGTGTCATTGCATGTGTGTTCTTCTCATTAACCACACATGGATCCACCAGTGTCATTGTATGTCTGCTCTTTTCATGAACCACCGTTAGAGTCATTGCATGTATGTTCTTTTCACAAACCACATATCACCAGTGTCGTTGCATGTGTGTTCTTCCCACAGACCACACATAGATCCACCAGTGTCATTGCATGTGTGTTCTTCCCACAGACCACACATGGATCCACCAGTGTCATTGCATGTGTGTTCTTCCCATGAACCATAGTTAGAGTCATTGCATGTCTGTTCTTTTCACAAACCACATATCACCAGTGTCATTGCATGTGTGTTCTTCCCACAGACCACACATGGATCCACCAGTGTCATTGCATGTGTGTTCTTCCCATGAACCACACATGGATGCACCAGTGTCATTGCATGTGTGTTCTTTTCACAGACCACATATGGATCCACTAGTGTCCTTGCATGTGTGTTATTCTGACAAACCACGTAAGGATCCACCGGTGTCATCGCATGTGTGTTCCTCTCATAGACCACACATGGATCCACCGGTGTCATTGCATGTCCGCTTTTTTCATGAACCACAGTTAGAGTTAGCGCATGTCTACTCTTCTCATGAACCACAGCTAGAGTCATTGCATGTGTGTTATTCTCACAAACCATATCATGAACCACAACCAGTGTCATTGCATGTGTGTTCATCTCATTAACCACACATGGATCCACCAGTGTCATTGCATGTCTGCTCTTTTCATTAACCACAGTTAGGGTCATTGCATGTCTATTCTTTTCACAAACCACATATCACCAGTGTCATTGCATGTGTGTTCTTCCCACAGACCACACATGGATCCACCAGTGTCATTGGATGTGTGTTCTTCCCATGAACCACACATGGATCCACCAGTGTCATTGCATGTGTGTCCTTCTCACAACCCACATATGGATCCACCAGTGTCATTGGATGTGTGTTCTTCTGATAAACCACATGGACCCACTAGAGTTCATTGCATGTGTGTTCTTCTCATTAACCACACATGGATCCAGTTGTGTAATTGCATGTCTACTCTTTTCATTAACCACAGTTAGAGTCATCGCATGTCTGCTCTTTTCATGAACCACAGTTAGAGTCATTGCATGTGTGTTCTTCTCATAAACCATATCATGTACCACACCCAGTGTCATTGCTTGTGTGTTCTTCTTATTAAGCACACATGGATCCACCAGTGTCATCGCATGTCTGCTCCTTTCATGAACCACAATTAGAGTCATTGCATGTGTGTTCTTCTCCTGAACCACAGCTAGAGTCATTGCACGTGTGTTCTCCTCACAAACCATATCATGAACCACACCCAGTGTCATTCCATGTGTGTTCTTCTCATTAACCACACATGGATCCACCAGTGTCATTGCATGTCTGCTCTTTTCATGGACCACAGTTAGAGTCATTGCATGTCTGTTCTTTTCACAAAACACATATCACCAGTGTCATTGCATGTGTGTTCTTCCCATAGACCACATATGGTTCCACCAGTGTCATTGCATGTGTGTTCTTCCCACGGACCACACATGGATCCACCGGTGTCATTGCATGGGTGTTCCTCTCATAGACCACGTAAGGATCCATCGTTGTCATCGCATGTCTACTCTTTTTCATAGACCAGAGTTAGAGTCATTGCATGTGTGTTCCTCTCACAAACCATTGCATGTGTGTTCTTCTCACAAACCATATCATGAACCACACCTAGTGTCATCGCATGTGTGTTCCTCTCATAGACCAGACATGGATCCACCAGTGTCATCACATGTCTGCTCTTTTCATGAACCACAGTTAGAATCATTGTATGTGTGTTCGTCTCATGAACCACAGCTAGAGTCATTGCATGTGTGTTCTTCTCACAAACCATATCATGAACCACACCCAGTGTCATTGCATGTGTGTTCTTCTCATTAACCACACATGGATCCACCAGTGTCATTGCATGTCTGCTCTTTTCATTAACCACAGTTAGAGTCATTGCATGTCTGTTCTTTTCACAAACCACATATCACCAGTGTCATTGCATGTGTGTTCTTCCCACATACCACACATGGATCCACAAGTGTCATTGCATGTGTGTTCTTCCCATAGACAACACATGGATCCACCAGTGTCATTGCATGTGTGTTCTTCCCATGAACCAGAGTTAGAGTCATTGCATGTGTGTTATTCTCACAAACCATGTAAGGATCCACCGTTGTCATTGCATCTGTGTTCCTCTCATAGACCACACATGGATCCACCAGTGTCATCGCATGTCTTCTCTTTTCATGAACCACAATTAGAGTCATTGCATGTCTGTTCTTTTCAAAAAACACATATCACCAGTGTCATTCCATGTGTGTTCTTCCCACATACCACACGTGGATCCACCAGTGACATTCCATGTGTGTCCTTCCCATGAACCACATATGGATCCACCAGTGTCATTGCATGTGTGTTCTTGTCACAAACCACATAAGGATCAACCGGTGTCATTGCATGTGTGTTCTTCTCATAGACCGCACATGGATCTACCGGTGTCATCGCATGTGTGTTCCTCTCATAGACCACACATGGATCCACCGGTGTCATCGCATGTCTGCTCTTTTCATGAACCATAGTTAGAGTCATAGCATGTGTGTTCTTCTCATGAACCACATCTAGAGTCATTGCATGTGTGTTATTCTCATTAACCACACATGGATCAACCAGTGTCATTGCATGTCTGCTCTTTTCATAAACCACCGTTAGAGTCATTACATGTCTGTTCTTTTCACAAACCACATATCACCAGTGTCATTGCATGTGTGTTCTTCCCACAGACCACACATGGATCCACCAGTGTCATTGCATGTGTGTTCTTCCCATGAACCACACATGGATGCACTAGTGTCATTACATGTGTGTTCTTTTCACAGACCACATATGGATCCACCAGTGTCATTGCATGTGTGTTATTCTCACAAACCACGTAAGGATCCACTGGTGTCATTGCATGTGTGTTCCTCTCATAGACCACACATGGATCCACCGGTGTCCTCGCATGTCCGCTCTTTTCATGAACCATAGTTAGAGTCATTGCATGTGTGTTCTTCTCATGAACCACAGCTAGAGTCATTGCATGTGTGTTCTTCTCATTAACCACACATGGATCAACCAGTGTCATTGCATGTTTGCTCTTTTCATGAACCACCGTTAGAGTCGTTGCATGTCTTTTCTTTTCACAAACCACATATCACCAGTGTCATTGCATGTGTGTTCTTCCCACAGACCACACACGGATCCACCAGTGTCATTGCATGTGTGTTCTTCCCATGAACCACACATGGATGCACCAGTGTCATTGCATGTGTGTTCTTTTCACAGACCACATATGGATCCACCAGTGTCATTTCATGTGTGTTATTCTCACAAACCACGTAAGGATCCACTGGTGTCATTGCATGTGTGTTCCTCTCATAGACCACACATGGATCCACCGGTGTCCTCGCATGTCCGCTCTCTTCATGAACCATAGTTAGAGTCAGCGCATGTCTGCTCTTCTCATGAACCATAGCTAGAGTCATTGCATGTGTGTTATTCTCACAAACCATATCATGAACCACAACCAGTGTCATTGCATGTGTGTTCTTCTCATTAACCCCACATGGATCTACCAGTGTCATTGCATGTCTACTCTTTTAATTAACCATAGTTAGGGTCATTGCATGTCTGCTCTTTTCGCAAACCACATATCACCAGTGTCATTGCATGTGTGTTCTTCCCACAGACCACACATGGATCCACCAGTGTCATTGGATGTGTGTTCTTCACATGAACCACACATGGATCCACCAGTGTCATTGCATGTGTGTCCTTCTCACAACCCACATATGGATCCACCAGTGTCATTGGATGTGTGTTCTTCTCATAAACCACATGGAGCCACTATAGTTCATTGCATGTGTGTTCTTCTCATTAACCACACATGGATCCACTAGTTTCATTGCATGTCTGCTCTTTTCATTAACCACAGTTAGAGTCATCGCATGTCTTCTCTTTTCACGAACCACAGTTAGAGTCATTGCATGTGTGTTCTTCTCATAAACCATATCATGAACCACACCCAGTGTCATTGCATGTGTGTTCTTCTCATTAAGCACACATGGATCCACCAGTGTCATCGCATCTCTGCTCTTTTCATGAACCACAGTTAGAGTCATTGCATGTGTGTTCTTCTCATGAACCACAGCTAGAGTCATTGCGTGTGTGTTCTTCTCACAAACCATATCATGAACCACACCCCGTTTCATTGCATGTGTGTTCTTCTCATTAACCACACATGGATCCACTAGTGTCATTGCATGTCTTCCCTTCTCATGAACCACAGTTAGAGTCATTGCATGTCTGTTCTTTTCACAAACCACATATCACCTGTGTCATTGCATGTGTGTTCTTCCCACAGACCACACATGGATCCACCAGTGTCATTGCATGTGTGTCCTTCTCACAAACCACATATGGATCCACCGGTGTCATTGCATGTGTGTTCCTCTCATAGACCACACATGGATCCACCGGTGTCATCGCATGTCTTATCTTTTCATGAACCACATTTAGAGTCATTGCATGTCTGTTCTTTTCAAAAAACACATATCACCATGTCATTGCATGTGTGTTCTTCCCACAGACCACACATGGATCCACCTGTGTCATTGCACGTGTGTCCTTCCCATGAACCACATATGGATCCACCAGTGTCATTGCATGTGTGTTCTTGTCACAAACCACGTAAGGATCAACCGGTGTCATTGCATGTGTGTTCTTCTCATAGACCACACATGGATCCACCGGTGTCATCGCATGTGTGTTCCTCTCATAGACCACACATGGATCCACCGGTGTCATCGCATGTCTGCTCTTTTCATGAACCATAGTTAGAGTCATTGCATGTGTGTTCTTCTCATGAACCACAGCTAGAGTCATTGCATGTGTGTTCTTCTCATTAACCACACATGGATCAACAAGTGTCATTGCATGTCTGCTCTTTTCATGAACCACCGTTAGAGTCGTTGCATGTCTTTTCTTTTCAGAAACCACATATCACCAGTGTCATTGCATGTGTGTTCTTCCCATAGACCACACATGGATCCACCAGTGTCATTGCATGTGTGTTCTTCCCATGAACTACACATGGATGCACCAGTGTCATTGCATGTGTGTTCTTTTCACAGACCACATATGGATCCACCAGTGTCATTTCATGTGTGTTATTCTCACAAACCACGTAAGGATCCACTGGTGTCATTGCATGTGTGTTCCTCTCATAGACCACACATGGATCCACCGGTGTCCTCACAAGTCCGCTCTTTTCATGAACCATAGTTAGAGTCAGCGCATGTCTGCTCTTCCCATGAACCACAGCTAGAGTCATTGCATGTGTGTTATTCTCACAAACCATATCATGAACCACAACCAGTGTCATTGCATGTGTGTTCTTCTCATTAACCACACATGGATCCACCAGTGTCATTGCATGTCTACTCTTTTCATTAACCACAGTTAGAGTCATTGCATGTATGTTCTTTTCACAAACCACATATCACCGGTGTCATTGCATGTGTGTTCTTCCCACAGACCACAAATGGATCCACCAGTGTCATTGGATGTGTGTTCTTCCCATGAACCACACATGGATCCACCAGTGTCATTGCATGTGTGTCCTTCTCACAACCCACATATGGATCCACCAGTGTCATTGGATGTGTGTTCTTCTCATAAACCACATGGACCCACTAGAGTTCATTGCATGTTTGTTCTTCTCATTAACCACACATGGATCCACTAGTGTCATTGCATGTCTACTCTTTTCATTAACCACAGTTAGAGTCATCGCATGTGTGCTCTTTTCACGAACCACAGTTACAGTCATTGCATGTGTGTTCTTCTCATAAAACATATCATGAACCACACCAAGTGTCATTGCATGTGTGTTCTTCTCATTAAGCACACATGGATCCACCAGTGTCATCGCATGTGTGCTCTTTTCATGAACCACAGTTAGAGTCATTGCATGTGTGTTCTTCTCATGAACCACACCTAGAGTCATTGCATGTGTGTTCTTCTCACGAACCATATCATGAACCACACCCAGTGTCATTGCATGTGTGTTCTTCTCATTAACCACACATGGATCCACCAGTGTCATTGCATGTCTGCCCTTCTCATCAACCACAGTTAGAGTCATTGCATGTCTGTTCTTTTCACAAACCACATATCACCAGTGTCATTGCATGTGTGTTCTTCCCACAGACCACACATGGATCCACCAGTGTCATTGCATGTGTGTCCTTCTCACAAACCACATATGGATCCAACAGTGTCATTGCATGTGTGTTCTTCCCACAGACCACACATGGATCCACCGGTGTCATTGCATGTGTGTTCTTCTCAGAGACCATGTAAGGATCCACCGGTGTCATCGCATGTCTGCTCTTTTCATAGACCACAGTTAGAGTCATTGCATGTGTGTTCCTCTCAAAAACCATTGCATGTGTGTTCTTCTCACAAAACATATCATGAACCACACCCAGTGTCATCGCATGTGTATTCTTCCTCATAGACCACACATGGATCCACCGGTGTCATCGCATGTCTGCTCTTTTCATGAACCACAGTTAGAGTCATTGTATGTGTGTTCGTCACATGAACCACAGCTAGAGTAATTGGATGTGTGTTCTTCTCACAAACCATATCATGAACCACACCTAGTGTCATTGCATGTGTGTTCTTCTCATTAACCACACATGGATCAACCAGTGTCATTGCATGTCTACTCTTTTCATTAACCACAGTTAGAGTCATTGCATGTATGTTCTTTTCACAAACCACATATCACCGGTGTCATTGCATGTGTGTTCTTCCCACAGACCACACATGGATCCACCAGTGTCATTGCATGTGTGTTCTTCCCACAGACGACACATGGATCCACCAGTGTCATTGCATGTGTGTTCTTCCCATGAACCACAGTTAGAGTCATTGCATGTGTGTTATTCTCAAAAACCACGTAAGGATCCACCGGTGTCATTGCATGCGTGTTCCTCTCATAGAACACACATGGATCCACCGGTGTCATCGCATGTCTTCTCTTTTCATGAACCACAGTTAGAGTCATCGCATGTCTGCTCTTTTCATGAAACACAACTAGAGTCATTGCATGTGTGTCCTTCTCACAAACCATATCATGAACCACACCCAGTGTCATTACATGTGTGTTATTCTCATTAACCACACATCGATCCAACAGTGTCATTGCATGTGTGTTCCTCTCATAGACCACATATGGATCCAACGGTGTCATCGCATGTCTGCTCTTTTCATGAACCATAGTTAGAGTCATTGCATGTGTCTCATAGACCATAGCTAGAGTCATTGCATGTGTGTTCTTCTCACAAACCATATCATGAACCACACCTAGTGTCATCGCAGGTGTGTTATTATCATTAGCCACACATGGATCCACTTTTGTCATTGCATGTCTGCTCTTGTCAAGAACCATAGTTAGAGTCATTGCATGTCTGTTCTTTTCACAAACCACATATCACCAGTGTCATTGCATGTGCGTTCTTCCCACATACCACACATGGATCCACCAGTGTCATTGCATGTGTGTCCTTCTCACAAATCACACATGGATCCACCAGTGTCATTGCATGTGTGTTCTTCCCACAGACCACACATGGATCCACCAGTGTCATTGCATATGTGTTCTTTTCAAAGACCACGTAAGGATCCACCGGTGTCATTGCATGTGTGTTCCTCTCATAGACCACATATGGATCCACTAGTGTCATCGCATGTCTATTCTTTTCATGAACCACAGTTAGAGTCATTGCATGTGTGTTCCTCTCATAGATCACAACTAGATCCACCGGTGTTATCGCCTGTCTCCTCTTTTCATGAACCATTGTTAGAGTCATTGCATGTGTGTTCTTCTAATAACCACAGCTAGAGTCATTGCATGTGTGTTCTTCTCACAAACCATATCATGAACCACACCCAGTGTCATTGCATGTGTGTTCTTCTCATTAACCACACATGGATCCACTAGTGTCATTGCATGTCTGCTCTTTTCATGAACCACAGTTAGAGTCATTGCATGTCTGTTCTTTTCACAAACCACATATCACCAGTGTCATTGCATGTGTGTTCTTCCCACAGACCACACATGGATCCACCAGTGTCATTGCATGTGTGTTCTTATCACAAACCACGTAAGGATCCACCGGTGTCCTTGCATGTGTGTTCCTCTCATAGACCACACATGGATCCACCGGTGTCATCGCATGTATGCTCTTTTCATGAACCACAGTTAGAGTCATTGCATGTGTGTTCCTCTCATAGACCACACATGGATCCACCAGTGTCATTGCATGTCTGCTCTTTTCATTAACCACAGTTAGAGTCATCGCATGTCTGCTCTTTTCATAGACCACAATTAGAGTCATTGCATGTGTGTCCTTCTCACAAACCATTGCATGTGTGTTCTTCTCACAAACCATATCATGAACCACACTATAACATCCCAAAATTTTAATCCAAGCTTATCAAGATCCAAATCATCAAAATTAGGGTTAACAAAAACTTTTCCAAATTTAAAATGCAAGCATTCATGTGTATGAGCATTTAATTTAGGAATTGATTTGAATTGCCATGGTTCTGTCATTCTTTGGTTGTTAAATGTTTGTATGGTAAATTCAACATCATATAAACCTTTCCCAAGTAAATCCCAAAGAAAATCAAATAAAAAACAATTAAAAAGGGGGAATGGTCATTTTGGCCATCTTTACCACTACACTACTTTTAGTGTTCCTGGCACTCATTTCTCAACAGAAATAATTCTAGATCTTTACACCCCTGGCTAGTTTCCATAATGAGGTACCAAGGCCCACCCTTTGATCTGCTGAAAATATTCAAATACTTATTTTAAATGTCATGAGAAATTGAATTCAATGCATATGCCTAGATCACCCCTATTTCAAAAACCATCAAATTGAGCTCCACTTTCAAAACCCTTGCAACCAGAGACTACCTAGCACTAGTGTAAACCACTCAAAAATTTGAAACCAAAATTCGAACTTATTGCGGCCATTTCATCAAAGAGGTGGCAGACCCAAACCTTGCAAATTCCAAAACACTATAGTGAGCAGTGGATTTGGTCACCATTTGGGCCTAACTTGGTCCCCTTGTCCCCTAGCTAAAACACCGGCCCTAGCTCTCTCTCCCTCTCCCCTAGTTGCTCCAGTACCAAGCCGCCCGATGCCATGCGCCAGGTCGAACATGGACGGCTGGCCTCAGCCCGTCCCGCGCTCTCCTTCGCCCGCTGGTAGACAAGCGCCATCACACCGCACTGCCTCGACCAGCCCCCGACCAAAATCAAGCGGAGGACCAGCCGCATTTGCTCGCGCCCATGCCTCTGTCCGCCATGTCGATCACCCGGAGCATCGCACCCACTAGAGCAGCACCGACCTTGCCTAGCCCTAGCCTTGCGTGGCAGCACCCGCAGCAGGCCCAGCAACCGCCTAGACATCCTCGTTCACCGCCTTGCGACCAGCAGCCCGGAGGAACTGCGTCGAGCACCGCCGCCCGCGCTCAGTTCACCGCACTCCCTCGACCAGTAGAGACCTCGCCTTGCCGCGCCTTTAAGCCCCAGAGGACCACCAGGGACAGAGAATCCATCGGTGCCCTCTCCCATACCGAGGGAGCCCCGCATCATCGTCACTGATGACCTCACCGGCGCCCGCTCTGCCCTCTCGTCGACCCTATATAAAGCGACCACCCTAGCCTCATTTCTCCACACTCACTCACTCCCCACCTCTCACTGAACCTCACCCACCTCTAGCCGATGCTGCTCGAGCTCTACGTCGCCGGAATTGGAGCCGAAGCCGCCGCAGCAGAAGGAGAAGGGCGTCTGCAATTTAGGGCACCCTAAGCTCTGCCGCAGCCGCACCTCGCCTCGCCGTCATCTACCAGCCCGTTTGCCCGCCTCACCGACCTTGCTGGATCCCTGGTATGCCCCCAATCGACCCCCACCACCACGTCTAGGTCAGACTCTCGCCAGAGTAATCTGTCGCCGATGATGACTCTCCACCGTTAGATCCCCTTTAGATCGTGTGGCCCAGCATGCTAGATACTGTTTCAGTCTTTTTGTGCCGCTGACTGGTGGAGCCCGCATGTCAGGCAGCCCATTGCACGGACTGTGCATAGCTGGGCCGGCCCAATTAGTTCCCGCGCGAGTTAGAAATTCAAATGTACTTTTTTCTATTTAGAGTTAATCTAGTTTCTGTCCACTAGTTTAAAAATCAATTTTGGGAGTTTGACAATCCAAATTTCATGAAACCAATTTTTCCTGGAAGGTATTGAAATAATCTATCCAAGCCCGTTGGATTTAATTCAATTAGAGTTATAGATCTCTCCTAGTAAAAATAATAAAACAGAAGCATTTGCACCTTGCAACATTTTTATAAAATCAACCAAGTTATCTTTTGAGTTGATTCCAACTCTCAAAAATCACATTTCATCATATCTATCTAAATATGTAATAATATTAAGGTTTACATGCAGTGCCTTTGGACTAGTACCAAAATAATGCTATATAGGCATTTCTAGTCATTTTAAATCATTAAATAATGAACCTAAACCAAAGTAATTATGATCCAATGCTTAAATCCCATTCCCACATGTTAGAATATGTGGTGCTGACACGTGTCCACATGTCCCATATTTTAAGTGGTGAATATTAAATCTTAGTTAATTTTTCAATGAGTAGAGATTACTTTTCTAAAATAAAAAGGAAGAAACTAGTGAATAAAACTTGTGATGCTTGTGATGATAATAGATCATCAATTGTGTGCCTTAGATTATTAATTAGACTAGTTAAGTATTTTTTTGGTGATTGTGTACTCCGTATGTATTTATAGAAGATAGTACCGACCAAGCTTACGAGGAGGAGGAGTGCTACCAAGAAGAAGAAGAAAACTTCAACCACTGCACCAACCAAGGCAAGCCACCATTAACAATGCATGCTAGCACTTGCAAGCTATTGTTAGAAAGCTAGAATTAAGCTAGATGAATGAGCAAAGATGCTTGGGGCATGCTTTGGTCACACCACCTTGACTATTACTACCCCAAGTATTACCTTACCAACTTTACTACTTTTATTTTACACAAAGTCCCTTACTTGTTTTGAAGGTAGCATAAAAAGTATAAAACCTGACCTATTTATATAAGCTTTAGATGTCATTCTATGGCATGAGATTGATCCCATCTTTCCACCTTAGTGACCACTCTTAAATTAGTAGTTTAGAGTAAATAAAAAAACCTGAGTTACTTTAGATGGGAATACTTGGTGAAAATGAATTATGAAAACCTTGGAATGATGAGTCATTCTATTGAGATGTTTTGACATGTGTTGAGAAACACAAATGGTTTATGATGGTGAAAATGTTGAGACATGAGCCTTAACCCTTTTATAAAACTGATGGTTGGATTCGGATGCGATACCATTCCAAATTTACCGTACAACCACACTACCTGAATTGGGTAAGGCTTAGCTTGAAATTTATATGCATTAGTATTAGTTCCCTTGTGGGAGAGGTTTGAGATGAGGCTACCTCTCAATGTTGTCCACCTATGCAGTGCCCAAGATGACTGATGGTCATGGTTGGGAGGCCATGCTCATAGGAGAGGAGCTTGTACTAGGGTGTGTAAAGGAAAGGTTATGTTTGATTATCTGCATACTAAGTATGATGATTTAGGGTTATCCCTGACAGATGTATTGAATCTTGTGGTGAAAGTGTACCACCTCTGCAGAGTGTCAAACTATTCGAATAGCCGCGCCCGCAGTTATGGACAGTTGGAATGGCCATACTGTTTCGTTGTCAGATGTTTTCTAAACAACTTATGAGATGAATGATGAATCTTGACTTGACCACAACAGGGTTGTGTTTATGATAATAGCTTCCCAACTTAAGTGATTCTAGAACCTTATTTTATCTTTCTTTGCTTCTGAACTCAGCTTAGGTTTCAAACTTAACCTTGTAGTTAAACTTAGATTTAACACTTTAACTTAGAATTATACTACTTGTTAGTGGTAGTTTGCGAGTACTTAAAGAGTACTCATGGCTTTTATCCCTGGCTATTCTCATGGCCAGACTATGAAGGAGACTACCAAGATGATGGCCAGCAGGACGGCTATGATAACTAGGACTATCTGCCTTCGTCAGCATTGCCTGTGGCCCTGAAGATGGACCCCACCGCTACGCTTATCTTTTATTTCCGCTGCTTGTTGTATTAAGACTGGATCATGAGATCCTTATTTGTGTAAGACCTTATGTATGGTTTGTAATTGATGATGTACTATGATATCCAATCCTATATGTCTCGCAAAAATGGTAATCCTGGGATTGTGAGGTATGGCATAACGGGCATCTGGGATTAAAAATCCGGGTGTTGACAAGTTGGTATCAGATCCATCCTGACCATAGGAGACCCTAGTTAGAATGGACGTCCGAACAAAAACTTAGTTTCAAAACCAAAGTGAGTATTTACGAAAAACTATCTCCTCTCTTATCCTTGGGAATTCTTTATTTCTCAAAAATTCATGTTCCTCAAAATTCTTACATTACTACTTAAAATTTGACACACTTGATCACTTCACTAATTTCCTCATCCTTAATTCTTGTAGATGGAGACTCAGTTCAGCAAGTTTTACCAGTTGGGAAACGGAGGTCAGCTGATCTTCGAGAGGGATCTGGATTCACTGTCAGAGTTCTTGGGACGCCCACATCCGGAGTTTCTTGGAGCTCAACTTCTAGGACCCCTAGGAGGAGACCTACAGTGGCTAGTCATCGCAGATCTTAGAGGAAGCATTGAAGCACCAACTTCTGGGAGAATTCAGTTCTCCGTGAGAGAGAATAACTGGCTAGATGGATTAGCCAAGGCAATGCATGAAGCTCTTGCACGTCTATGTGCCCTCAGTATCAACAAAATCCAAGGAACCCGTTTTGCTCACTATGCAAGACGTGACTTCATGGGAATGCCGATGGAGATGCCAAGTCACCCAGAGTTGAGGCGTCAAGTGGAGAATCTTGACTTCTTGCTGCATGACCGACAACAGGAACTGGACAATGCCAGGGAGTTAGCCAACTAGAACCGTGCCATTGCCGACCAGAAGGCCTAGACTTTCGCACTGCTCATCCAGGATCGCCAGTCTCTTTGCCACCAGCATGCAAAGAAGGATCGCACCATCGCCCGTCTTCGCAAGAAGGTGGCCGACCTCGAGAAGACCGTCAAGGAGAAGGAAGCTCAGCTTGCCGCCAAGGAAGAAGAAGATGAGGGTGAAGACATCCAGGGAGACATGGATTCTTACCTCAGCAACGATGATGACTTTCTGGAGGAAGATGTCGTGGACTTCTACACTGACGATGAGGACTCTAACGTCATCGATGATGAGTAGATGCTCTAGAGCACTGTCGTAGCATGAGCTGTATCGGTCCCACTATATCGTAGCTTACAGAATGGTTCTTCAAACCATCTGTTTTCTTTTGATTGTTGTGGTGTGTGTTGTATCGTGTGCTTGATTGCATGAAGGGAATGAAGTTAGTTGCAAAACCTGAGTCTAACTCAAAGTTTTATCTTTGAAACCAAAACCATGAACCTTAGACTTTCCCTCTTACCCCTATATCTATCTCAATCTTCAGATGACTCGTGGAAACCAAGGAGGGAGCAGCTCGTCGCAGGACCCAATGCTGCAGATCTTGCAGAATCTCGTCGCCGACCGTGAAGCAAGCAGGGCAGAACGTCAAGCCAACTTAGCAACACTACAGCAGATCGCCTAGATGGCTCTCAACAACCAAGGGCATGGAAATCAGGATCACCATGGATCCAAACTCAAAAAATTTCAGAATACCAATCCCCCAATCTTCAACCAATCTCAAAACCCATTAGATGCTGACGACTGGTTATAGACGATGGAAAACAACCTCGAAGTTGCAGGAGTTGATGAAAACGAGAAAGTTCTCTTCGCCACCCACTATCTGGCGGGAGATGCAAGAGCTTGGTGGAATAGCATCCGCAATATGAACCATGGTCAAGTGATGACATGGGAGGCATTCAAAGTGAAGTTCAGCCACACCCACGTGCCGCAAGGTCTAGTGAACATGATGAGAGATGAATTCCGCGAATTGAATCAAGGAAGAATGACTATGGTAGAATTTCGTGACAGATTCCTGTCACTTGCCAGATATGCACCGGATGAAATCAACACGGAGGCCAAGAAGAAGGAGAGATTCTTGAATGGACTGCATGATGAAATGCAGACTGTCCTTGTCAACATCCGTTTTCAGGATCTCGAAGAGCTAGTCGACTCTGCCATTCAGATGGAAGGGAAGATTAATCAGGAAAACGACAACCGCAAACATCATATGATGCAGCAATCAGGATCCAGTAGTCACCAGAAGTACCGTCCCAACCCCTCACCAGGATATGCACCAAGTAACAACCGACCCCCAATGTCTCGCCCAAGCTACCCCAACCGTAGCGAAGGCAATGTGAAGTCCGGAGGAAACCATCACAACTCCGGCAATGCCAACAATTTCAACCGTGCACCTCCCAAGAGCAACAACAACAACAACACTGCACCTAGAACTGGCAGCAATGTTGTGCCTGTCGTAGCCAAGGACAAGTCTCAGATCACTTGTTTCGAGTGTGGAGTGAAGGGTCACTACTCCAATGAGTGTCCCAAGAAGACTGCCGCCAATGCCACTATGAATTCCCCAGATCAACAGCAGCGTCGTGTTCAACCAGGAAGAAGGTTTGCCCCCAACCCTCACAACCGCAATGGTCGTCTCTTCCACATGAACGCAGAAGAAGCCCAGGAAGCGCCAGATGTAGTGCTGGGTATGTTTTCTGTCAACTCAGTTTTAGCAAGAGTATTGTTTCATTCGGGAGCATCGCATTCATTTTTCACCGAAGAATTTGCATGCACTAGTAAGATTCACCCAACCAACTTGAAGCATGTCATGATAGTTCAAATCCCCGGTTCAAATACAAAAGCTAGAAAAATTTGCAAAGTTGTGCCTATCAGAATACATGGGATAGATTTTTATGCCAACCTAATAGTACTTGGAACCAAAGGATTGGAAGTAGTACTAGGTATGGACTGGATGTCAAGGCATAAAGGACTGATAGACTATGCTAAGAAAGCCATCACCATGACTAGTAGTTCTAGAGTCATAGTAGAGCATATATCTGAAACCTTACCTCGCCAATTCAAGTGCAACAAGAGTCTAGCCCTACCCACCATAGACCAAGTAAGAGTAGTCTGTGAATACCCCAACGTATTCCCAGATGAATTGCCAGGTATGCCCCCGGATAGGGATATTGAGTTCATTATCGAACTAATCCCCGGAACCGGACCCATAGCCCAGAGACCCTATAGCATGAACCCCTCAAAGTTAGTGGAACTGAAGAAGAAGTTAGATGCCATGTTAGCAGCAGGCTTGATTCAACCAAGCACATCGCCATGGAGATCACCAGTGTTATTCGTCGACAAGAAAGATGGAGGCAATCGTCTGTGTACAGATTACAGAAAGTTGAATGACGTCACCATCAAGAACAAGTACCCCTTGTCGAAGATAGAGAATCTATTTGACCAGTTGACTAGAGCCCAGGTATTCTCAAAGATTGATCTTAGGACTGGTTATCACCAACTTAAGATTCGTGCAACGGATATTCTGAAGACCGCCTTTACTACTCGCTATGGTTTATACGAGTATACGGTTATGTCTTTTGGATTAACCAATGCCACTTCTTATTTCATGAATCTCATGAATAAGATCTTTATGAATTTCGTAGATAAGTTTGTAGTTGTATTTATCGACGACATCCTTTTCTACTCCAAGTCAGAAGAAGAGCATGAGCAACATTTGAGAATCATCCTAGAAACCCTGAGAGAGCATCAGTTATATGCCAAGTTCAGCAAGTGTGAGTTTTGGCTGAAAGAAGTAGGATTCCAAGGACATATTGTGTCTGCCGGAGGAGTCTCTGTTGATCCCGCCAAGATCAAAGATGTCAAAGAATGGTAAGCCCCAACCACTCAAAACCAAGTCCGTGCATTTCTTGGATTAGCAGGATACTACCGCAAGTTCATAGAAGGATTCTCGAGCATCGCCCGACCCATGACCCAATTGTTGAAGAAGGACAAGAAGTTTGAATGGACAGACAAGTGTGAAGCCAGTTTCTAGGAACTTAAGAAGAGATTAAATCAGCCCCAATTTTGATCATGCCAGACATCAAGAAGCCATTTGATGTAGAT
The DNA here is from genome assembly GCA_916181665.1 of Avena sativa. Taxonomy (NCBI): domain Eukaryota; kingdom Viridiplantae; phylum Streptophyta; class Magnoliopsida; order Poales; family Poaceae; genus Avena; species Avena sativa. Next base: position 277,525,066 of record OV702292.1, read on the forward strand.
TGTGACGCATTCAAGATTGGTCTAGGATGTGTATTGATGCAAGAAGGCAAAGTCATCGCGTATCTGTCTCGACAACTGAAGCAGCATGCGCAGAACTATCCGACCCATGATCTTGAGCTAGCAGTTGTGGTTCTAGCGTTGAAGACATGGCGTCATTATTTGATGGGTAATCGCTATGAGATTTACTCAGATCACAAGAGCTTAATGTATATTTTCACCTAGAAGGAGCTGAATATGAGGCAAAGGAGATGGATAGAGTCAATCAAGGATTATGACCTTGACATTCACTATCACCCCGACAAATCCAATGTGGTAGCGGATGCTCTTAGCAGATTGTCGTGTAGGCTAAACACCATGATCAAGGAAAAGCAGCCAAGTTTGTATGAAGAGATGGAGCAGTTCAGGACTGAATTGGTTACCAAAGGATTCTTAGCTAGCATTGAACTTCAACCCACTTTGATTAGCCAAATCAAGGAAGCCCATAAGGGGAATGAAAGTATCGACGGAATCAAACGCCGTATTGGTACAGGAAAGGTACCTGGATTCACCGAAGATGAAGAAGGAGTATTGTGGTACAAAGGACGTATCTGTGTGCCAGCAGATTCGGAGCTGAAGCAAGTTATCATGAAGGAAGCTCATGATACTCTTTATTCGATCCACCTCGGAGGAACGAAGATGTATCAGGATTTGAAAGAGCAATTTTGGTGGCATAAGATGAAGAGAGAAAACGGAAGCTACATCGCCAAGTGTGACATCTGTCAAAGAGTCAAAGCAGAGCACCAGAGACCTGCAGTATTGTTGCAACCATTGCAGATTCCAGAATGGAAATGGGATTCCGTTGGAATGGACTTTATCACCGGTTTACCTACTTCCAGTAGGGGAAATGACTCAATCTAGGTCATCGTTGATAGACTGTCCAAGGTAGCCCACTTCATACATGTCAAGACTACCTACCAGAGTCCGAAACTAGCAGAACTGTACATTGCTAGGATTGTTAGTCTGCATGGAACCCCCAAGAACATAGTATCAGATCGAGGAACCTAGTTTACCTCGAGATTTTGGCAGAAAGATCAGGAAGGATTGGGAACCAAGTTGAACTTCAGCACCGAGTATCACCCGCAAACCGATGGACAGACTGAGAGAGACAACCAGATCCTGGAGGATATGCTTCGAGCTTGTGTGTCGGAATATGGATCAAAATGGGAAGACTGCCTACCTTTGGTAGAGTTCTCATATAACAACAGTTATCAAGCTAGCTTGCAGATGGCACCATTTGAATTCCTATACGGAAGAAAGTGGCGTACCCCTTTAAATTGGTCGCAAGTAGGAGAGAGTCAGATATTTGGACCCGGCATTCTTCGAGAAGCCGAAGAGAAGGTTCACAAAGTCCGTGAGCACCTCAAAACCGCCCAATCCAGACAGAAGAGTTATGCTGACAAGAGAAGGAGAGACCTAACTTTCAATGTCGGAGATTTTGTATATCTCAAGGTTTCACCATTGAAGGGAACTCAACGCTTTAGTCTGAAAGGAAAGTTAGCCCCCAGATATATCGGACCCTTCAAGATTCTGAACTATCGGGGAGAAGTATCGTATCAATTGGAACTGCCTGAAGAAATGTCAGCCATCCACAATGTGTTCCATATCTCATTACTTCGCAAATGCTTCGAAGTGCCCGAGAAGACTGAAGTTTTCAAGAACATCGATCACAGAGCTGTAGAGATCAACAATGACCTGACCTATCGGTAAGTGCCCATCCGTATCTTAGAAGAAGCCTACAGAACCACCAGGACAAGGAGCATCAAGTTTCTCAAGATTCAGTGGAGCAACCATACCGAAGAGGAAGCCACTTGGGAGCACGAAGATTACATTAGGATAGAGTTCCCAGATCTCTTTAGTTCCTAGTTTTCTTGTAAATCTTGGGACGAGATTTTGTTTAAGGGGGGAAGGTTTGTAACATCCCAAAACTTTAATCCAAGCTTATCAAGATCCAAATCATCAAAATTAGGGTTAACAAAAACTTTTCCAAATTAAAAATGCAAGCATTCATGTGTATGAGCATTTAATTTAGGAATTGATTTGAATTGCCATGGTTCTGCGATTGTTTGGTTGTAAAATGTTTGTATGGTAAATTCAACATCATCTAAACCTTTCCCAAGCAAATCCTAAAGAAAGTCAAATAAAAAACAATTAAAAAGGGGGAATGGTCATTTTGGCCATCTTTACCCACTACACTACTTTGAGTGTTCCTAGAACTCATTTCTCAACAGAAATAATTTTAGATCTTAACACCCCTAGATAGTACACATAATGAGGTACCAAGGCCCACCTTTTGATCTGCTAAAAAATTCAAATACTTATTTTAAATGGCATGAGAAAATTGAATTCAATGCATATGCCTAGATCACCCCTATTTCAAAAACCATCAAATTGAGCTCCACTTTCAAAACCCTTGCAACCAGATACTACCTAGCACTACTGTAAACCACTCAAAAAATTTGAAACCAAGATTCAAACTTTTGCTTCTTGCAGCCATTTCATCAAACAGGTGGCAGACACAAATCTTGCAAATTCCAAAACACTATAGTGAGCAGTGAATTTGGTCACCATTTGGGCCTAACTTGGTCCCCTTGTCCCCCCAACTAAAACCCCGGCCCTAGCTCTCTCTCCCTCTCCCCTAGCTGCTCCAGTACCAAGCCGCCCGACGCCATGCGCCAGGTCGACCATGGACGGCTGGCCTCAGCCTGTCACGCGCTCTCCTTCGCCCGCTGGCAGATAGGCACCATCACACCGCACCGCCTCGACCAGCCCCCGACCAAAATCGAGCGGATGACCAGCCGCATTTGCTCGCGCCCATGCCTCTGTCTGCCATGCCGATCACCCCGGAGCGTCACGCTCGCTAGAGCAGCACCGACCTCGCCTAGCCCTAGCCTTGCGTGGCAGCACCCGCAGTAGGCCCAGCAACCGTCCAGACATCCTCGTTCGCCGCCTCGCGACCAGCAGCCCGGTGGAACCGTGTCGAGCACCGGCGCCCATGCTCAGTTCACCGCACGCCCCTGACCGGTAGAGACCTCGCCTTGCCGTGCCTTTAAGCCCTAGAGGACCGTCGGGGGACAGAGAATCCATCACCGCCCTCGCCCATGCGGAGCGAGCCCCGCATCATCGTCACCGATGACCTTACTGGCGCCCGCTCTGCCCTCTTGTCGACCCTATATAAAGCGACCACCCCAGCCTCATTTCTCCACACTCACTCACTCCCCACCTCTCACTAAACCTCACCCACCTCTAGCCGACGCTGCTCGAGCTCTACCTCGCCGGAATTGGAGCCGAAGCCACCGCAGTAGGAGGAGAAGGGCGTCTGCGATTTAGGGCACCCCAAGCTCCACCGTAGCCACGCCTCGCCTCGCCATCGTCTACCAGCCCGTTTGCCCGCCTCACCGACCTTGCTGGAGCCCTGGTATGCCCCCAATCGACCCCCACCGCCACGTCTAGGTCAGACTCTCGCCGGAGTAATCCGTCGTCGATGATGACTCTCCACCGTTAGATCCCCTTTAGATCGTGTGGCCTAGGATGCTAAATACCGTTTCGGTGTTTTTGTGTCGCCGACTGGTGGAGCCCGCATGTCAGGCAGCCCGTTGCATGCACTGTGCATAGCTGGTCTGGCCCAGTTAGTTCCCGCGCGCGTTAGAAATTCAAACGTAGTTTTTTCTATTTAGAGTTAATCTAGTTTCTATCCACTAGATTAAAAATCAATTCTGGGAGTTTGACAAATCCAAATTTCATGAAACCAATTTTGCCTGGAAGGTATTGAAATAATCTATCCAAGCCCATTGGATTTAATTCAATTAGAGTTATAGATCTCTCCGAGTAAAAATAATAAAACAGAAGCATTTGCACCTTGCAACATTTTTATAAAATCAACCAAGTTAGGTTTTGAGTTGATTCCTACTCTCAAAAATCACATTTCATCATATCTATCTAAATATGTAATAATATTACGGTTTACATGCAGTGACTTTGGACTAGTACCAAAATAATGCTATATAGGCATTTCTAGTCACTTTAAATCATTAAATAATGAACCTAAACCAAAGTAATTATGATCCAACCCTCAAATCCCATTCCCACATGTTAGAATATGTGGTGATGACATGTGTCCACATGATCCTATATTTTAAGTGGCGAATATTAAATCTTAGTTAATTTTTCAATGAGTAGAAATTACTTTTCTAAAATAAAAAGGAAGAAAATAGTGAATAAAACTTGTGATGCTTGTGATGATAATAGATCATCAATTGTGTGCCTTAGAGTACTAATTAGACTAGTTAAGTATTGTTTGGTGATTGTGTAATCCGTATGTATTTATAGAAGATAGTACCGACCAAGCTTACGAGGAGGAGGAGTGCTACCAAGAAGAAGAAGAAGAAGAAAACTTCAACCACTGCACCAACCAAGGCAAGCCACCATTAAAAATGCATGCTAGCACTTCCAAGCTATTGTTAGCAAGCTAGAATTAAGCTAGATGAATGAGCAAAGATGTTTGGGGCATGCTTTGGTCACACCACCTTGACTATTACTACCCCAAGTATTACCTTACCAACTTTACTTCTTTTATTTTACACAAAGTCCCTTACTTGTTTTAAACGTAGCATATAAAGTATAAAACTTGACCTATTTAGATAAGCTTTAGATGTCATTCTATGGCATGAGATTGAACCCATCTTTTCCACCTTAGTGAACGCTCTTAACTTAGTAGTTTAGAGTAGATCAAAAACTTGAGTCACTTAGATGGGAACACTAGGTGAAAATGAATTATGAAAACCTTGGAATGATGAGTCATTCTATTGAGATGTTTTGACACGTGTTGAGAAACACAAATGGTTTATGATGGTGAAAATGTTGAGGCATGAGCCTTAACCCTTTTATAAAACTGATGGTTCGATTCGGATGCGATACCATTCCAAATTTACCGTACAACCACACTACCTGAATTGGGTAAGGCTTAGCTTGAAATTTATATGCATTAGTATTAGTTCCCTTGTGGGAGAGGTTTGAGATGAGGCTACCTCTCAATGTTGTCCACCTATGTAGTGCCCAAGATGACTGATGATCATGGTTGGGAGGCCATGCTCATAGGAGAGGTGCTTGTACTAGTGTGTGTAAAGGAAAGGTTATGTTTGATTATCTGCATACTAAGTATGATGATTCATGGATATCCCTGACAGATGTATCGAATCTTGTGGTGAAAGTGTACCACCTCTGCAGAGTGTCAAACTATTCGAATAGTCGCGTCCATGGTTATGGACAGTTGGAATGGCCATACTGTTTCGTTGTCAGATGTTTTCTAAACAACTTATGAGATGAATGATGAATCTTGACTTGACCACAACAAGGTTGTGTTTATGATAATAGCTTCCCAACTTAAGTGATTCTAGAACCTTATTTTATCTTTCTTTGCTTCTGAACTCAGCTTAGGTTTCAAACTTAACCTTGTAGTCAAACTCAGATTTAACACTTTAACTTCGAATTATACTACTTGTTAGTGGTAGTTTGTGAGTACTTAAAGAGTACTCATGGCTTTTGTCCCTGGCTATTCTCATGGCCAGACTATGAAGGAGACTACCAAGATGATGGCCAGCAGGACGACTATGATAACTAGGACTATCTGCCTTCGTCAGCATTGCCTGTGCCCCTGAAGATGGACCCCACCGCTACGCTTATCTTTTATTTCCGCTGCTTGTTGTATTAATACTGGATCATGAGATCCTTATTTGTGTAAGATCTTATGTATGGTTTGTAATGGATGATGTACTATGATATCCAATCCATTATGTTTCGCAAAAATTGTAATCCTGGGATTGCGAGGTATGGCATAACGGGCATCTTGGATTTAAAATCTGGGTGTTGACACACACCCAATGTCATCGCATGTCTGTTCCTCTCATGGACCACACATGGATCCACCGGTGTCATCGCATGTTTGCTCTTTTCATGAACCACGGTTGGAGTCATTGCATGTATGTTCTTCTCATGAACCACAGCTAGAGTCATTGCATGTGTGTTCTTCTCACAAAACATATCATGAACCACACCAAGTGTCATTGCATGTGTGTTCTTCTCATTAACCACACATGGATCCACAAGTGTCATTGCATGTCCGCTCTTTTCATTAACCACAGTTAGAGTCATTGCATGTCTGTTCTTTTGACAAACCACATATCACTAGTGTCATTGCATGTGTGTTCTTCCCACAGACCACACATGGATCCACCAATGTCATTGCATGTGTGTTCTTCCCATAGACTACACATGGAACCACCAGTTTCATTGCATGCGTGTTCTTTTCACAGACCACATATGGTTCCACCAGTGTCATTGCATGTGTGTTATGCTCACAAACCACGTAAGGATCCACCGGTGTCATTGCATGTGTGTTCCTCTCATAGACCACACATGGATCCACCGGTGTCATCGCATCTCAGCTCTTTTCATGAACCATAGTTAGAGTCATTGCATGTCTGTTCTTTTCACAAAACAGATATTACTAGTGTCATTGCATGTGTGTTCTTCCCACAGACCACACATGGATCCACCAGTGTCATTGCATGTGTGTCCTTCCCACGAACCACATATGGATCCACCAGTGTCATTGCATGTGTGTCTCTTCTCACAAACCACGTAAGGATCCACCGGTGTCATTGCATGTGTGTTCTTCTCATAGAGCACACATGGATCCACCGGTGTCATCGCATGTGTGTTCCTCTCATAGACCACACATGGATCCACCGGTGTCATCGCATGTCTGCTCTTTTCATGAACGACAGTTAGAGTCATTGCATGTGTGTTATTCTAATGAACCATAGCTAGAGTCATTGCATGTGTGTTCTTCTCACAAACCATATGATGAACCACACCCAGTGTCATTGCATGTGTCTTCTTCTCATTAACCACACATGGATCCACCAGTGTCATTGCATGTCTGCTCTTTTCATGAACCACAGTTAGAGTCATTGCATGGATGTTCTTTTCAAAAACCACATATCACCAGTGTCATTGCATGTGTGTTCTTCCCACAGACCACACATGGATCCACCAGTGTCATTGCATGTGTGTCCTTCTAACAAACCACATATGGATCCACCAGTGTCATTGCATGTGTGTTCTTCCCACAGACCACACATGGATCCACCAGTGTCATTGCATTTGTTGTTTTCACAGACCATGTAAGGATCCACCGGTGTCATTGCATGTGTGTTCCTCTCATAGACAACATATGGATCCACCGGTGTCATCGCATGTCTGCTATTTTCAATAACCACACCCAGTGTCATCGCATGTGTGTTCCTCTCATAGACCACACATGGATCACCGATGTCATCACATGTCTGCTCTTTTCGTGAACCACAGTTAGAGTCATTGGATGTGTGTTCTTCTCATGAACCACAGCTAGAGTCATTGCATGTGTGTTCTTCTCACAAACCATATCATGAACCACACCCAGTGTCATTGCATGTGTGTTCTTCTCATTAACCACACATGGATCCACTAGTCTCATTGCATGTCTGCTCTTTTCATTAACCACAGTGAGATTCATTGCATGTCTGCTCTTTTCACAAACCACATATCACCAGTGTCATTGCATGTGTGTTCTTCCCACAGACCACACATGGATCCACCAGTGTCATTGCATGTGTGTTCTTCCCACAGACCACACATGGAACCACCAGTGTCATTGCATGTGTGTTCTTTTCACAGACCACATATGGTTCCACCAGTGTCATTGGATGTGTGTTATTCTCACAAACCACGTAAGGATCCACCGGTGTCATTGCATGTGTGTTCCTCTCATAGACCACACATGGATCCACCGGTGTCATCGCATGTCAGCTCTTTTCATGAACCACAGTTAGAGTCATTGCATGTCTGTTCTTTTCACAAAACAGATATCACCAGTGTCATTGCATGTTTGTTCTTCCCACAGATCACACATGGATCCACCAGTGTCATTGCATGTGGGTCATTCCCATGAACCACATATGGATCCACCAGTGTCATTTCATGGGTGTTCTTCTCACAAACCACATAAGGATCCACCGGTGTCATTGCATGTGTGTTTTACTCATAGAGCACACATGGATCCACCGGTGTCATCGCATGTGTGTTCCTCTCATAGACCACACATGGATCCACTGGTGTCATCGCATGTCTGCTCTTTTCATGAACCATAGTTAGAGTCATTGCATGTGTGTTCTTCTCATGAACCACAACTAGAGTCATTGCATGTGTGTTCTTCTCACAAACCATATCATGAACCACACCCAGTGTCATTGCATGTGTGTTCTTCTCATTAACCACACATGGATCCACCAGTGTCATTGCATGTCTGCTCTTTTCATGAACCACAGTTAGAGTCATAGCATGTCTGTTCTTTTCACAAACCACATATCACTAGTGTTATTACATGTGTGTTCCTCCCACAGACCACACATGGATCCACCAGTGTCACTGCATGTGTGTCCTTCTCACAAACCACATATGGATCCACCGGTGTCATTGCATGTGTGTTCTTCCCACAGACCACACATGGATCCACCAGTGTCATTGCATGTGTGTTCTTCTCACAAACCACATAAGGATCCAACGGTGTCATTTCATGTGTTTTCCTCTCATAGACCACATGTAACATCCCAAAACTTTAATCCAAGCTTATCAAGATCAAATCATCCAAAAATGGGGTTAACAAAAACTTTTTCCAAATTTAAAATGAAAGCATTCATATATGTGTGCATTTAAAATAGGAGTTGTTTGAATTCCTATGATTGATTGATCCAATGCTTGTAAAATGTTTCTTAGGTGATTTAAACATCATCTACGTCATTCCCAAACTTTTCCTAAAGAAAATCAAATAAAAAAGAATTAAAATGAAAGAATGGTCATTTTGACAAATTTAACTCTCATGCCTACTTTGGCTATTCCTAGTACTCAATTCTTAACAGAAACAATCCTTGATCTTTGCACCCCTTGCTAGTACACATAATAAGGTTTCAAGGCCCACCTTTTGATCTACTAAAAACATTCTGTAAACTATTTTAAATGACAGTTTAAAATTGAATCTAATGCATATGCATAGATCACCCCTATTTCAAAAACCATCTAATTGAGCACCATTTTCAAAACCCTTACAACCAGGGACTAGCTAGCACTAGTGGAGATCACCCAAAAATTTTGAACTCAAAATTCAAAACTTTTTCTCTTGTGGCCATTTCATCAAACACTTGGCAGGAAGATTTCAAACTAAACAAATTTCACTATTTTGAATAGTGTTCTGGCCAAACTTGTTCCCCAACTTGCCACCAAAACCTCTCCACTACTCCCCCTAACCCCTCTCTAGCCTAGCCACCCACTGTGCCAAGACCAAATGGTCATGGCCATTAAGGCCGAGCCCCCACTTGGGCACCCCACCGGCGACAGCAAGCCACAGCCGCCGCTAGCGCCATCCACCGTGTCCTGGAGATAGCCCGTGGTCAACCTCCACCGCCCAACCAGTCCCAGCCCAAGGACAGCGACCAGAACGACTAGGAACCGCCACGCCCCGAGCCTATCGACCATGCCGACGCCGCCTGCAGAGCGCGCACTGTCCCCGCTCGTACCGACCACCCCTTGGCACCAGCCCGCGCCCACCGCTCCGCCTCGACCTGGAGAACACCCTAGACACCTTTGTTCGTCGCCCAAAGCCCCACAGCCACCGCTCGCCGTGGACACCGCCGCTTCGGCCGCGCAGAGCGCCACCTCGTCCCGACCGCATGCCACCGCCCCTATGGCCGCATTGAAGCACTAGAGCACCGCCAGGGAACCGCCCACCAATCGCAATCCCCATCCATGCCGCTAGCTCACCGTAGCCATGTCGCCACCGTCGACCGCCCATCCCGCTCGGTCTCAACGTCGAGCCTATAAAAGGAGACCTCCCTAGCACCAAAGACTCACACCATTCCACTCTCCTCACCTCTCTGAACCTCACCCACCTCTCGCCGGAGCCAGTGGAGCAGCAGTTTGCCGGAATTGGAGCCGGAGCCGCCACCTCTAGAGAAGAAGGGTGCCGCCGATTCTGGCCACCCCAAGCTCCGTCGTGACCACGCCTCGCCTCGCCGTCGTCTTCCACTTTGTTCGCCCGCATCGCCGACCCCGCTGGAGCCCTGGTATGCCCCAAGTAGACCCCCACCGAGCCGCTAGGGTTCGAGCTCGCCGACGACCTGTCCGTCATCGACGACGACCCTCAGCCGTAGATCTAGCCTCTAATCGCACGGCCCACAGCGCGCGTACCGCTTCGTGTTTTAAGTGCCGCTGACAAGTGGACCCCTCCTGTCAGCTGAGCCCCGCGCCGCGCAGCGCCACTGGGCCGGCCCATTTCCTTTCCCGCGCAAGCCCGTAGATTCAAATCTAGATTTTTCTTTTTAGTTAGAATATAGTTTCTGTCCAGTGTTTCAAAATTCAATTCTGCGAGTTTGCCAAATCCAAATTACATGAAACTAATTTTGTATGAAAGGTTTTGAAATTCTCTATCCAAGACCGTTGGATTTAATTCATTTAGATTTATAGATTTCTCCTAATAAAAATAAGAAGACAGAAGCTTTTGCAACTTGAAACATTTTTGTAAAATCAACCAAGTTAGCTTTTGAGTTGATTCCAACTCTCAAAAATCACATTTCATCATATCTATCCAAATATGTAATAATATTAAGATTTACAGGCAGTGACTTTGGACTAGTACCAAAATAATGCTATATAGGCATTTCTAGTCACTTTAAATCATTAAATAATGAACTTAAACCAAAGTAGTATTGATCCAACCTTTAAATCTCATTTTGACATGTTAGAATATGTGGTGAGGACATGTGTCCACATGATCCCATGTTTTGGTGGTGAATATTAAATTTTAGTTAACTTTTCAATGAGTAGAAATTACTTTTCCAAAATAAAAAGGTTGAAACTATTGAATTAAACTTGTGATGTTTGGGATGATAATAGATCATCAATTGTGTGGTTTAAATACTACTTAGCCTAGTTAAGTATTGTTTGGTGATTGTGCACTCCCTATGTATTTCTAGACGATAGTACCGATCAAGCTTTCGAGGAGGAGGAGTTCTACCATGAAGAAGAAGAACAAGAAGAAGAAAACTTCAACCACTGCACCAACCAAGGCAAGCTATTAGTGGCAAGCTAACCCTTGCAAACATGCTTTAGTAAGCTATTGTTAGCAAGCTAGAATAAAACTAGATGGTTTAGGAAAGATGCCTTAAGCATGCTTTGATCACACCCCTTTAACTATAAGTACCCCAAGTCTTATTAACCAGTTTTACCTCCCTTAGTTTACACAGAGTTCTTTAATTAATTTTGAAGGTAGCATAAAGAGTATAAAACTTGACCTACTTAGAAACCTTTAGATGTCATTCTATGGCATGAGATTGATCCCATCTTTCCACCTTAGTGAACACTCTTAACTTAGTACTTTAGAATAGCTCAAAACTTGAGTCACTTTAGATGGGAACACTTGGTGAAAATGAGTTATGAAAACCTTGGAATGATGAGTCATTCTATTGAGATGTTTTGACATGTGTTGAGAAACATAATTGGTTTATGATGATGAAAATGATGAGGCATGAGCCTTAACCCTTTTATAAAACTGATGGTTGGATTCGGATGCGATACCATTCCAAATTTACCGTACAACCACATTACCTGAATTGGGTAAGGCTTAGCTGGAAATTTATATGCATTAGTATTAGTTCCCTCACGGGAGAGTTTGAGCTGAGGTTACCTCTCAATGATGTCCACCTATGCAGTGCCCAAGATGACTGATGGTCATGGTTGGGAGGCCATGCTCATAGGAGAGGTGCTTGTACTAGGGTGTGTAAAGGGAAGGTTATGTTTGATTATCTGCATACTAAGTATGATGATTCAGGGTTATCCCTGACAGATGTATCGAATCTTGTGGTGAAAGTGTACCACCTCTCCAGAGTGTTAAACTATTCGAATAGCCACGTCCGCGGTTATGGACAATTGGAATGGCCATACTATTTCGTTGTCAGATGTTTTCTAAATAACTTAAAATGAATGATGACCTTTGACTTGATCACAACAGGGTTGTGTTAATGAAATTAGCTTCCCAACTTAAGTGATTCTAGAACTTTATTTTATCTTTTCTTGTTTCAGAACTCAGCTTAGGTTTCCAACTTAACGTGATAGTTATTCTTTAAATTCAGCACTTTAACTTAGAATGATAACCCTTGTTAGTAGTAGTTTGCGAGTACTTAAAGAGTACTCATGGCTTTTGTCCCTGGCTATTATCATGGCCAGACTATGAAGGGGATTATCAAGATGATGGTCAGCAGGACGGCTATGATAACTAGGACTATTTGCCTTCGTCAGCATTTCCTGTGCCCCTGAAGATGGACCCCACCGCTACGCTATCGTTTATTTCCGCTGCTTGTTGTATTAAAGACTGGATCATGAGATCCTTATTTGTGTAAAACCTTATGTATGGTTTGTAATGGATGATGTACTGTGATATCCAATCCGTTATGTCTTGCAAAAATGGTAATTCTGGGATTGCGAGGTATGGCATAACGGGCATCTGGGATTAAAAATCCGGGTGTTGACACCACACATGGATCCACCGGTGTCATCGCATGACTGCTCTTTTTTTTGAACCAAAGTTAGAGTCATTGCATGTGTGTTCCTCTCATAGACCACACATGGATCCACTAGTGTCATTGCATGTCCGCTCTTTTCATTAACCACAGTTAGAGTCATTGCATGTCTGCTCTTTTCATGAACCACAGCTAGAGTCATTGCATGTGTGTCCTTCTAACAAACCATATCATGAACCACACCTAGTGTCATTGCATGTGTGTTATTCTCATTAAGAAAACATCGATCCACCAGTGTCATTGCATGTGTGTTCCTCTCATAGACCACATATGGATCCACCAGTGTCATCGCATGTCTGCTCTTTTCATGAACCACAGTTAGCGTCATTGCATGTGTGTTCTTCTCATGAACCACAGCTAGAGTCATTGCATGTGTGTTCTTCTCACAAACCATATCATGAACCACAACCAGTGTCATTGCATGTGTGTTCTTCTCATTAACCACACATAGATCCACCAGTGTCATTGCATGTCCGCTCTTTTCATTAACCACAGTTAGAGTCATTGCATGTCTGTTATTTTCACAAACCACATATCACTAGTGTCATTGCATGTGTGTTCTTCCCATAGACCACACATGGATCCACTAGTGTCATTGCATGTGTGTTCTTCCCACAGACCACACATGGATCCACCAGTGTCATTGCATGTGTGTTCTTCCCATGAACCATAGTTAGAGTCATTGCATGTGTGTTATTCTCACAAACCACGTAAGGATCCACCGGTGTCATTGCATGTGTGTTCCTCTCATAGACAACACATGGATCCACCGGTGTCATCGCATGTCTGCTCTTTTCATGAACCACAGTTAGAGTCATTGCATGTATGTTCTTTTCACAAAACACATATCACAAGTGTCATTGCATGTGTGTTCTTCCCATAGACCACACATGGATCCACCAGTGTCATTGCATGTGTGTCCTTCCCATGAACCACATATGGATCCACCAGTTTCATTGCATGTGTGTTCTTCTCACAAACCACGTAAGGATCCAACGGTGTCATTGCATGTGTGTTCTTCTCAGAGACCACACACGGATCCACTAGTGTCATCGCATGTGTGTTCCTCTCATAGACCCCACATGGATCCAGTGGTGTCATCGGATGTCTGCTCTTTTCATGAACCACAATTAGAGTCATTGCATGTGTGTTCTTCTCATGAACCACAACTAGAGTCATTGCATGTGTGTTCTTCTCACAAACCATATCATGAACCACTCCCAGTGTCATTGCATGTGTGTTCTTCTCATTAACCACACATGGATCCACTAGTGTCATTCATGTCTGCTCTTTTCATGAACCACAGTTAGAGTCACTGCATGTCTGTTCTTTTCACAAACCACATATCACTAGTGTCATTGCATGTGTGGTCTTCCCACAGACCACACATGGATCCACCAGTGTTATTGCATGTGTGTCCATCTCACAAACCACATATGGATCCACCGGTGTCATTGCATCTGTGTTCTTCCCACAGACCACACATGGATCCACTAGTATCATTGCATGTGTGTTCTTCTCACAAACCACATAAGGATCCACCAGTGTCATTGCATGTCCGCTCTTTTCATTAACCACAGTTAGAGTCATCGCATGTCTGCTCTTTTCCTGAACCACGGCTAGAGTCATTGCATGTGTGTCCTTCTCACAAACCATATCATGAACCACACCCAGTGTCATTGCATGTGTGTTATTCTCATTAACCACACATCGATCCACTAGTGTCATTGTATGTGTGCTCCTCTCATAGACCACATATAGATCCACCGGTGTCATCGCATGTCTGGTCTTTTCATGAACCACAGTTAGAGTGATTCCATGTGTGTTCCTCTCATAGACCATAGCTAGAGTTATTGCATGTGTGTTCTTCTCACAAACCATATCATGAACCACACCCAGTGTCATTACATGTATGTTCTTCTCATTAACCACACATGCATCCACCAGTGTCATTGCATGTCTGCCCTTGTCATGAACCAAAGTTAGAATCATTGCATGCCTGTTCTTTTCACAAACCACATATCACCAGTGTCATTGCATGTGCGTTCTTCCCACAGACCACAGAAGGATCCACCAGTGTCACTGCATGTGTGTCCTTCTCACAAACCACATATGGATCCACAGTCTCATTGCATGTGTGTTCTTCCCACATACCACACATGGATCCACCAATGTCATTGCATGTGTTTTAATCACAGACCACTTAAGGATCCACCAGTGTCATTGCATGTGTGTTCCTCTCATAGACCACATATGGATCCACGGGTGTCATCGCATGTCTGCTCTTTTCATGAACCACACCCAGTGCCATTGCATGTGTGTTCCTCTCATAGAGCACACATGGATCCACCGATGTCATCGCATGTCTGCTCTTTTCATGAACCACAGTTAGAGTCATTGCATGTCTGATCTTTTCATGAACCACAACTAGAGTCATTGCATGTGTGTTCTTCTCACAAACCATATCATGAACCACACCCAGTGTCATTGCATGTGTGTTCTTCTCATTAACCACACATAGATCCACCAGTGTCATTGCATGTCTGCTGTTTTCATTAACCACAGTTAGAGTCATTGCATGTATGTTCTTTTCACAAACCACATATCATCAGTGTCATTGCATGTGTGTTCTTCCCACGGACCACACATGGATCCACTAGTGTCATTGCAAGTGTGTTCTTCCCACAGACCACACATGGATCCACCAGTGTCATTGCATGTGTGTTCTTCCCATGAACCACAGTTAGAGTCATTGCATGTGTGTTATTCTCACAAACCACGTAAGGATCCACTGGTGTCATTGCATGTGTGTTCTTCTCATGGACCACAAATGGATCCACCGGTGTCATCGCATGTCTGCTCTTTTCATGAACCATAGTTAGAGTCATTGCATGTCTGTTCTTTTCACAAAAAACATATCACTAGTGTCATTGCATGTGTGTTCTTCCCACAGACCACACATGGATCCACCAGTGTCATTGCATGTGTGTCCTTCCCATGAACCACATATGGATCCACCAGTGTCATTGCATGTGTGTTATTCTCACAAACCACGTAAGGATCCACCGGTGTCATTGCATGTGTGTTCGTCTCATAGACCACACATGGATCCACCGGTGTCATCGCGTGTTCCTCTCATAGACCACACATGGATCCACCGGTGTCATCGCATGTCTGCACTTTTCATGAACCACAGTTAGAGTAATTGCATGTGTGTTCTTCTCCGGAACCACAGCTACAGTCATTGCATGTGTGTTCTTCTCACAAACCATATCATGAACCACACCCAGTGCCATTGCATGTGTGTTCTTCTCATTAACCACACATGGATCCACCAGTGTCATTGCATGTCTGCTCTTGTCATGGACCACAGTTAGAGTCATTGCATGTCTGTTCTTTTCACAAACCACATATCACCAGTGTCATTGCATGTGTGTTCTTCCCACAGACCACACATGGATCCACTAGTGTCATTTCATGTGTGTCCTTCTCACAAACCACATATGGATCAACCAGTGTCATTGCACGTGTGTTCTTCCCACAGACCACACATGGATCCACCAGTGTCATTGCATGTGTTGTTTTCACAGACCACGTAAGGATCCACCGGTGTCATTGCATGTGTGTTCCTCTCATAGACCACATGTGGATCCACCGGTGTCATCGCATGTCTGCTCTTTTCATGAACCACACCCAGTGTCATCTCATGTGTGTTCCTCTCATAGACCACACATGGATCCACCGGTGTCATCGTATGTCTGCTCTTTTCATGATCCACAGTTAGAGTCATTACATGTGTGTTCTTCTCATGAACCGCAGCTAGAGTCATTGCATGTGTGTTCTTCTCACAAACCATATCATGAACCACACCCAGTGTCATTGCATGTGTGTTCTTCTCATTAACCACACATGGATCCACTAGTGTCATTGCATGTCTGCTCTTTTCATTAACCATAGTTTGAGTCATTACATGTCTGTTCTTTTCACAAACCACACATGGATCCACTGGTGTCACTGCATGTGTGTTCTTCCCACCGACCACACATGGATTCACCGGTGTCATTGCATGTGTATTCTTCCCACAGACCACATAAGGATCCACTAGTGTCATTGCATGTGTGTTCCTCTCATAGACCACACATGGATCCACCGGTGTCATTGCATGTGTGTTCCTCTCATAGACCACACATGGATCCACCGGTGTCATCGCATGTCTGCTCTTTTCATTAACCATAGCTAGACTCATTGCATGTGTGTCCTTCTCACAAACAATTGCATGTGTGTTCTTCTCACAAACCATACCATGAACCACACCCAGTGCCATTGCATGTGTGTTATTCTCATTAACCACACATCGATCCACCAGTGTCATAGCACGTGTGTTCCTCTCATAGACCACATATGGATCCACCGATGTCATCACATGTCTGCTCTTTTCATGAACCACGGTTAGAGTCATTGCATGTATGTTCCTCTCATAGACCATAGCTAGAGTCATTGCATGTGTGTTCTTCTCACAAACCATATCATGAACCACACCAAGTGTCATTGCATGTGTGTTCTTCTCATTAACCAAACATGGATCCACCAGTGCCATTGCATGTCTGCTCTTGTCATGAACCACAGTTAGAGTCATTGCATGCTGTTCTTTTCACTAACCACATATCACCAGTGTCATTGCATGTGTGTTCTTACCACAGACCACACATGGATCCAGCAGGGTCATTGCATGTGTGTCCTACTCATAAACCATATATGGATCCACCGGTGTCATTGCATCTGTGTTCTTCCCACAGACCACACATGGATCCACCAGTGTCATTGCATGTGTGTTCTTCTCACAAACCACGTAAGGATCCACCGGTGTCAATGCATGTGTGTTCCTCTCATAGACCACACATGGATCCACTCGTGTCAACGCATGTATGCTCTTTTCATGAACCACAGTTAGAGTCATTGCATGTGTGTTCCTCTCATAGACCACACATGGATCCACAAGTGTCATTGCATGTCTTCTCTTTTCATTAACCACAGTTAGAGTCATCGCATGTCTGCTCTTTTCATAAACCATAGTTAGAGTCATTGCATGTGTGTCCTTCTCACAAACCATTGCATGTGTGTTCTTCTCACAAACCATATCATGAACCACACCCAGTGTCATCGCATGTGTGTTCCCCTCATAGACCACACATGGATCCACCGGTGTCATCACATGTCTGCTCTTTTCATGAACCACAGTTAGAGTCATTGCATGTGTGTTCTTCTCATGAACCACAGCTAGAGTCATTGCATGTGTGTTCTTCTCACAAACCATATCATGAACCACACCTAGTGTCAATGCATGTGTGTTATTCTCATTAACCACACATGGATCCACCAGTCTCATTGCATGTCTGCTCGTTTCATTAACCACAGTTAGAGTCATTGCATGTCTGTTCTTTTCATAGACCACATATCACCAGTGTCATTGCATGTGTGTTCTTCCCACAGACCACACATGGATCCACCAGTGTCATTGCATGTGTGTTCTTCCCACAGACAACACATGGAACCACCAGTGTCAATGCATGTGTGTTCTTTTCACAGACCACATATGAATCCACCAGTGTCATTGCATGTGTGTTATTCTCACAAACCACGTAAGGATCCACCAGTGTCATTACATGTGTGTTCCTCTCATAGAACACACATGGATCCACTGGTGTCATCGCATGTCAGCTCTTTTCATGAACCACAGTTAGAGTCATTGCATGTCTATTCTTTTCACAAAATAGATATCACCAGTGTCATTGCATGTGTGTTCTTCCCACAGACCACACATGGATCCACCAGTGTCATTGCTTGTGTGTCCTTCCCATGAACCACATATGGATCCACTAGTGTCATTGCATGTGTGTTCTTCTCACAAACCACCTAAGGATCCACCGGTGTCATTGCATGTGTGTTCTTCTCATAGAGCACACATGGATCCACCGGTGTCATCGCATGTGTGGTCCTCTCATAGGCCACACATGGATCCACTGGTGTCATCGCATGTCTGCCCTTTTCATGAACCACAGTTAGAGTCATTGCATGTGTGTTCTTCTCATGAACCACAGCTAGAGTCATTGCATGTGTGTTCTTCTCACAAACCATATCATGAACCACACCCAGTGTCATTGCATGTGTGTTCTTCTCATTAACCACACATGGATCCACCAGTGTCATTGCATGTCTGCTCTTTTCATGAACCACAGCTAGAGTCATTGCATGTCTGTTCTTTTCACAAACCACATATCACTAGTGTCATTGCATGTGTGGTCTTCCCACAGACCACACATGGATCCACCAGTGTTATTGCATGTGTGTCCATCTCACAAACCACATATGGATCCACCGGTGTCATTGCATCTGTGTTCTTCCCACAGACCACACATGGATCCACCAGTATCATTGCATGTGTGTTCTTCTCACAAACCACATAAGGATCCACCGGTGTCATTGCATGTCCGCTCTTTTCATTAACCACAGTTAGAGTCATCGCATGTCTGCTCTTTTCATGAACCACGGCTAGAGTCATTGCATGTGTGTCCTTCTCACAAACCATATCATGAACCACACCCATTGTCATTGCATGTGTGTTATTCTCATTAACCACACATCGATCCACTAGTGTCATTGTATGTGTGCTCCTCTCATAGACCACATATGGATCCACCGGTGTCATCGCATGTCTGGTCTTTTCATGAACCACAGTTAGAGTCATTCCATGTGTGTTCCTCTCATAGACCATAGCTAGAGTTATTGCATGTGTGTTCTTCTCACAAAACATATCATGAACCACACCCAGTGTCATTACATGTATGTTCTTCTCATTAACCACACATGCATCCACCAGTGTCATTGCATGTCTGCCCTTGTCATGAACCACAGTTAGAATCATTGCATGTCTGTTCTTTTCACAAACCACATATCACCAGTGTCATTGCATGTGCGTTCTTCCCACAGACCACAGAAGGATCCACCAGTGTCACTGCATGTGTGTCCTTCTCACAAACCACATATGGATCCACAGTCTCATTGCATGTGTGTTCTTCCCACATACCACACATGGATCCACCAATGTCATTGCATGTGTTTTAATCACAGACCACTTAAGGATCCACCAGTGTCATTGCATGTGTGTTCCTCTCATAGACCACATATGGATCCACGGGTGTCATCGCATGTCTGCTCTTTTCATGAACCACACCCAGTGCCATTGCATGTGTGTTCCTCTCATGACCACACATGGATCCACCGATGTCATCGCATGTCTGCTCTTTTCATGAACCACAGTTAGAGTCATTGCATGTCTGCTCTTTTCATGAACCACAGCTAGAGTCATTGCATGTGTGTTCTTCTCACAAACCATATCATGAACCACACCCAGTGTCATTGCATGTGTGTTCTTCTCATTAACCACACATAGAACCACCAGTGTCATTGCATGTCTGCTGTTTTCATTAACCATAGTTAGAGTCATTGCATGTATGTTCTTTTCACAAACCACATATCACCAGTGTCATTGCATGTGTGTTCTTCCCACGGACCACACATGGATCCACTAGTGTCATTGCAAGTGTGTTCTTCCCACAGACCACACATGGATCCACCAGTGTCATTGCATGTGTGTTCTTCCCATGAACCACAGTTAGAGTCATTGCATGTGTGTTATTCTCACAAACCACGTAAGGATCCACCGGTGTCATTGCATGTGTGTTCTTCTCATAGACCACACATGGATCCACCGGTGTCATCGCATGTCTGCTCTTTTCATGAACCATAGTTAGAGTCATTGCATGTCTGTTCTTTTCACAAAAAACATATCACTAGTGTCATTGCATGTGTGTTCTTCCCACAGACCACACATGGATCCACCAGTTTCATTGCATGTGTGTCCTTCCCATGAACCACATATGGATCCACCAGTGTCATTGCATGTGTGTTATTCTCACAAACCACGTAAGGATCCACCGGTGTCATTGGATGTGTGTTCGTCTCATAGACCACACATGGATCCACCGGTGTCATCGCGTGTTCCTCTCATAGACCACACATGGATCCACCAGTGTCATCGCATGTCTGCACTTTTCATGAACCACAGTTAGAGTCATTGCATGTGTGTTCTTCTCAGGAACCACAGCTAGAGTCATTGCATGTGTGTTCTTCTCACAAACCATATCATGAACCACACCCAGTGCCATTGCATGTGTGTTCTTCTCATTAACCACACATGGATCCACCAGTGTCATTGCATGTCTGCTCTTGTCATGGACCACAGTTAGAGTCATTGCATGTCTGTTCTTTTCACAAACCACATATCACCAGTGTCATTGCATGTGTGTTCTTCCCACAGACCACACATGGATCCACTAGTGTCATTTCATGTGTGTCCTTCTCACAAACCACATATGGATCAACCAGTGTCATTGCACGTGTGTTCTTCCCACAGACCACACATGGATCCACCAGTGTCATTGCATGTGTTGTTTTCACAGACCACGTAAGGATCCACCGGTGTCATTGCATGTGTGTTCCTCTCATAGACCACATGTGGATCCACCGGTGTCATCGCATGTCTGCTCTTTTCATGAACCACACCCAGTGTCATCGCATGTGTGTTCCTCTCATAGACCACACATGGATCCACCGGTGTCATCGTATGTCTGCTCTTTTCATGATCCACAGTTAGAGTCATTACATGTGTGTTCTTCTCATGAACCGCAGCTAGAGTCATTGCATGTGTGTTCTTCTCACAAACCATATCATGAACCACACCCAGTGTCATTGCATGTGTGTTCTTCTCATTAACCACGCATGGATCCACCAGTGTCATTGCATGTGTTGTTTTCACAGACCACGTAAGGATCCACCGGTGTCATTGCATGTGTGTTCCTCTCATAGACCACATGTGGATCCACCGGTGTCATCGCATGTCTGCTCTTTTCATGAACCACACCCAGTGTCATCGCATGTGTGTTCCTCTCATAGACCACACATGGATCCACCGGTGTCATCGTATGTCTGCTCTTTTCATGATCCACAGTTAGAGTCATTACATGTGTGTTCTTCTCATGAACCGCAGCTAGAGTCATTGCATGTGTGTTCTTCTCACAAACCATATCATGAACCACACCCAGTGTCATTGCATGTGTGTTCTTCTCATTAACCACGCATGGATCCACCAGTGTCATTGCATGTGTTGTTTTCACAGACCACGTAAGGATCCACCGGTGTCATTGCATGTGTGTTCCTCTCATAGACCACATGTGGATCCACCGGTGTCATCGCATGTCTGCTCTTTTCATGAACCACACCCAGTGTCATCGCATGTGTGTTCCTCTCATAGACCACACATGGATCCACCGGTGTCATCGTATGTCTGCTCTTTTCATGATCCACAGTTAGAGTCATTACATGTGTGTTCTTCTCATGAACCGCAGCTAGAGTCATTGCATGTGTGTTCTTCTCACAAACCATATCATGAACCACACCCAGTGTCATTGCATGTGTGTTCTTCTCATTAACCACGCATGGATCCACTAGTGTCATTGCATGTGTATTCTTCCCACAGACCACATAAGGATCCACTAGTGTCATTGCATGTGTGTTCCTCTCATAGACCACACATGGATCCACCGGTGTCATTGCATGTGTGTTCCTCTCATAGACCACACATGGATCCACCGGTGTCATCGCATGTCTGCTCTTTTCATTAACCATAGCTAGACTCATTGCATGTGTGTCCTTCTCACAAACAATTGCATGTGTGTTCTTCCCACAAACCATACCATGAACCACACCCAGTGCCATTGCATGTGTGTTATTCTCATTAACCACACATCGATCCACCAGTGTCATAGCACGTGTGTTCCTCTCATAGACCACATATGGATCCACCGATGTCATCACATGTCTGCTCTTTTCATGAACCACGGTTAGAGTCATTGCATGTATGTTCCTCTCATAGACCATAGCTAGAGTCATTGCATGTGTGTTCTTCTCACAAACCATATCATGAACCACACCAAGTGTCATTGCATGTGTGTTCTTCTCATTAACCAAACATGGATCCACCAGTGCCATTGCATGTCTGCTCTTGTCATGAACCACAGTTAGAGTCATTGCATGTCTGTTCTTTTCACTAACCACATATCACCAGTGTCATTGCATGTGTGTTCTTACCACAGACCACACATGGATCCAGCAGGGTCATTGCATGTGTGTCCTACTCATAAACCATATATGGATCCACCGGTGTCATTGCATGTGTGTTCTTCCCACAGACCACGCATGGATCCACCAGTGTCATTGCATGTGTGTTCTTCTCACAAACCACGTAAGGATCCACCGGTGTCATTGCATGTGTGTTCCTCTCATAGACCACACATGGATCCACTCGTGTCATCGCATGTATGCTCTTTTCATGAACCACAGTTAGAGTCATTGCATGTGTGTTCCTCTCATAGACCACACATGGATCCACCAGTGTCATTGCATGTCTTCTCTTTTCATTAACCACAGTTAGAGTCATCGCATGTCTGCTCTTTTCATAAACCATAGTTAGAGTCATTGCATGTGTGTCCTTCTCACAAACCATTGCATGTGTGTTCTTCTCACAAACCATATCATGAACCACACCCAGTGTCATCGCATCTGTGTTCCCCTCATAGACCACACATGGATCCACCGGTGTCATCACATGTCTGCTCTTTTCATGAACCACAGTTAGAGTCATTGCATGTGTGTTCTTCTCATGAACCACAGCTAGAGTCATTGCATGTGTGTTCTTCTCACAAACCATATCATGAACCACACCTAGTGTCATTGCATGTGTGTTATTCTCATTAACCACACATGGATCCACCAGTCTCATTGCATGTCTGCTCGTTTCATTAACCACAGTTAGAGTCATTGCATGTCTGTTCTTTTCATAGACCACATATTACCAGTGTCATTGCATGTGTGTTCTTCCCATAGACCACACATGGATCCACCAGTGTCATTGCATGTGTGTTCTTCCCACAGACCACACATGGAACCACCAGTGTCAATGCATGTGTGTTCTTTTCACAGACCACATATGAATCCACCATTGTCATTGCATGTGTGTTATTCTCACAAACCACGTAAGGATCCACCGGTGTCATTACATGTGTGTTCCTCTCATAGAACACACATGGATCCACTGGTGTCATCGCATGTCAGCTCTTTTCATGAACCACAGTTAGAGTCATTGCATGTCTGTTCTTTTCACAAAATAGATATCACCAGTGTCATTGCATGTGTGTTCTTCCCACAGACCACACATGGATCCACCAGTGTCATTGCTTGTGTGTCCTTCCCATGAACCACATATGGATCCACCAGTGTCATTGCATGTGTGTTCTTCTCACAAACCACCTAAGGATCCACCGGTGTCATTGCATGTGTGTTCTTATCATAGAGCACACATGGATCCACCGGTGTCATCGCATGTGTGTTCCTCTCATAGGCCACACATGGATCCACTGGTGTCATCGCATGTCTGCCCTTTTCATGAACCACAGTTAGAGTCATTGCATGTGTGTTCTTCTCATGAACCACAGCTAGAGTCATTGCATGTGTGTTCTTCTCACAAACCATATCATGAACCACACCCAGTGTCATTGCATGTGTGTTCTTCTCATTAACCACACATGGATCCACTAGTGTCATTGCATGTCTGCTCTTTTCATGAACCACAGCTAGAGTCATTGCATGTCTGTTCTTTTCACAAACCACATATCACCTATGTCATTGCATGTGTGTTCGTCCCACAGACCACACATGGATCCACCAGTGTCACCGCATGTGTGTCCTTCTCACAAACCACATATGGATCCACCGGTGTCATTGCATGTGTGTTCTTCCCACAGACCACACATGGATCCACCAATGTCATTGCATGTGTGTTCTTCTCACAAACCACATAAGGATCCACCGGTGTCATTGCATGCGTGTTCCTCTCATAGACCACACATGGATCCACTAGTGTCATTGCATGTCTGCTCTTTTCATTAAACACAGTTAGAGTCATCGCATGTCTGCTCTTTTCATGAACCACAGCTAGAGTCATTGCATGTGTGTCCTTCTCACAAACTCTATCATGAACCACACCCAGTGTCATTGCATGTGTGTTATTCTCATTAACCACACATCGATGCACCAGCGTCATTGCACGTGGGTTCCTCTCATAGATCACATATGCATCCACCGGTGTCATTGCATGTCTGCTCTTTTCATGAACCACAATTAGAGTCATTGCATGTGTGTTCCTCTCATAGACCATAGCTAGAGTCATTGCATGTGTGTTCTTCTCACAAACCATATCATGAACCACTCCCAGTGTCATTGCATGTGTTTTATTTTCATTAACCACACATGGATCCACCTGTGTCATTGCATGTCTGCTCTTGTCATGAACCAGAGTTAGAGTCACTCCATGTCTGTTCTTTTCACAAACCACATATCACCAGTGTCATTGCATGTGTGTTCTTCGCAGAGACCACACATGGATCCACTAGTGTCATTGCATGTGTGTCCTTCTCACAAACCACATATGGATCCACCAGTGTCATTGCATGTGTGTTCTTCCCACAGACCACACATGGATCCACCAGTGTCATTGCATGTGTTGTTTTCACAGACCACGTAAGGCTCCACCGGTGTCATTGCATGTGTGTTCCCCTCATACGCCACATATGGATCCACCGGTGTCATCGCATGTCTGCTCTTTTCATGAACCACACCCAGTGTCTTCGCATGTGTGTTCCTCTCATAGACCACACATGGATCCACCGGTGTCATCGCATGTCTGCTCTTTTCACGAACCATAGTTAGAGTCATTACATGTGTGTTCTTCCCATGAACCACAGCTAGAGTCATTGCATGTGTGTTTTTCTCATTAACCACACATGGATCCACCAGTGTCATTGCATGTTTACTCTTTTCATTAACCATAGTTAGAGTCATTACATGTCTGTTCTTTTCACAAACCACATATCACCAGTGTCATTGCATGTGTGTTCTTCCCACATACCACACATGGATCCACCAGTGTCATTGCATGTGTGTTCTTCCAACAGACCACACATGGATCCACCAGTGTCATTGCCTGTGTGTTATTCTCACAAACCACGTAAGGATCCACCGGTGTCATTGCATGTGTGTTCCTCTCATGGAACACACATGGATCCACCAGTGTCATCGCATGTCTGCTCTTTTCATGAACGACAGTTAGAGTCATTGCATGTCTGTTCTTTTCACAAAAAGCATATCACCAGTGTCATTGCATGTGTGTTCTTCCCACAGACCACACATGGATCCACCAGTGTCATTGGATGTGTGTCCTTCCCATGAACCACATATGGATCCACCAGTGTCATTGCATGTGTGTTCTTCTCACAAACCACTTAAGGATCCACCGGTCTCATTGCATGTGTGTTCTTGTCATAGACCACACATGGATCCATCGGTGTCATCGCATGTGTGTTCCTCTCATAGACCACACATGGATCCACCAGTGTCATCGCATGTGTGTTCCTCTCATAGACCACACATGGATCCACCGGTGTCATCGCATGTCTGCTCTTTTCATGAACCACAGTTAGAGTCATTGCATGTGTGTTCTTCTCATCAACTACATCTAGAGTCATTGCATGTGTGTTCTTCTCACAAACCATATCGTGAACCACACCCAGTGACATTGCATGTGTGTTCTTCTCATTAACCACACATGGATCCACCAGTGTCATTGCATGTCTGCTCTTGTCATGAACCACAGTTAGAGTCATTGCATGTCTGTTCTTGTCACAAACCACATATCACCAGTGTCATTGCATGTGTGTTCTTCCCACAGACCACACATGGATCCACCAGTGTCACTTCATGTGTGTCCTTCTCACAAGCCACATATGGATCCACCAGTGTCATTGCATGTGTGTTCTTCCCACGAACCACACATGGATCCACCGGTGTCATTGCATGTGTATTCTTCTCACAAACCACATAAGGGTCCACTGGTGTCATTCCATGTGTGTTCCTCTCATAGACCACACATGGATCCACCGGTGTCATCGCATGTTTTGCTCTTTTCATGAACCAAAGTTAGAGTCATTACATGCGTGTTCCTCTCATAGAACACACATGGATCCACTGGTGTCATCGCATGTCAGCTCTTTTCATGAACCACAGTTAGAGTCATTGCATGTCTGTTCTTTTCACAAAATAGATATCACCAGTGTCATTGCATGTGTGTTCTTCCCACAGACCACACATGGATCCACCAGTGTCATTGCTTGTGTGTCCTTCCCATGAACCACATATGGATCCACCAGTGTCATTGCATGTGTGTTCTTCTCACAAACCACCTAAGGATCCACCGGTGTCATTGCATGTGTGTTCTTCTCATAGAGCACACATGGATCCACCGGTGTCATCGCATGTGTGTTCCTCTCATAGGCCACACATGGATCCACTGGTGTCATCGCATGTCTGCCCTTTTCATGAACCACAGTTAGAGTCATTGCATGTGTGTTCTTCTCATGAACCACAGCTAGAGTCATTGCATGTGTGTTCTTCTCACAAACCATATCATGAACCACACCCAGTGTCATTGCATGTGTGTTCTTCTCATTAACCACACATGGATCCACCAGTGTCATTGCATGTCTGCTCTTTTCATGAACCACAGCTAGAGTCATTGCATGTCTGTTCTTTTCACAAACCACATATCACCTATGTCATTGCATGTGTGTTCGTCCCACAGACCACACATGGATCCACCAGTGTCACCGCATGTGTGTCCTTCTCACAAACCACATATGGATCCACCGGTGTCATTGCATGTGTGTTCTTCCCACAGACCACACATGGATCCACCAATGTCATTGCATGTGTGTTCTTCTCACAAACCACATAAGGATCCACCGGTGTCATTGCATGCGTGTTCCTCTCATAGACCACACATGGATCCACTAGTGTCATTGCATGTCTGCTCTTTTCATTAAACACAGTTAGAGTCATCGCATGTCTGCTCTTTTCATGAACCACAGCTAGAGTCATTGCATGTGTGTCCTTCTCACAAACTATATCATGAACCACACCCAGTGTCATTGCATGTGTGTTATTCTCATTAACCACACATCGATGCACCAGTGTCATTGCATGTGGGTTCCTCTCATAGATCACATATGCATCCACCGGTGTCATTGCATGTATGCTCTTTTCATGAACCACAGTTAGAGTCATTGCATGTGTGTTCCTCTCATAGACCATAGCTAGAGTCATTGCATGTGTGTTCTTCTCACAAACCATATCATGAACCACTCCCAGTGTCATTGCATGTGTTTTCTTTTCATTAACCACACATGGATCCACCTGTGTCATTGCATGTCTGCTCTTGTCATGAACCAGAGTTAGAGTCATTCCATGTCTGTTCTTTTCACAAACCACATATCACCAGTGTCATTGCATGTGTGTTCTTCGCAGAGACCACACATGGATCCACTAGTGTCATTGCATGTGTGTCCTTCTCACAAACCACATATGGATCCACCAGTGTCATTGCATGTGTGTTCTTCCCACAGACCACACATGGATCCACCAGTGTCATTGCATGTGTTGTTTTCACAGACCACGTAAGGATCCACCGGTGTCATTGCATGTGTGTTCCCCTCATAGGCCACATATGGATCCACCGGTGTCATCGCATGTCTGCTCTTTTCATGAACCACACCCAGTGTCTTCGCATGTGTGTTCCTCTCATAGACCACACATGGATCCACCGGTGTCATCGCATGTCTGCTCTTTTCACGAACCATAGTTAGAGTCATTACATGTGTGTTCTTCCCATGAACCACAGCTAGAGTCATTGCATGTGTGTTTTTCTCATTAACCACACATGGATCCACCAGTGTCATTGCATGTTTACTCTTTTCATTAACCATAGTTAGAGTCATTACATGTCTGTTCTTTTCACAAACCACATATCACCAGTGTCATTGCATGTGTGTTCTTCCCACATACCACACATGGATCCACCAGTGTCATTGCATGTGTGTTCTTCCAACAGACCACACATGGATCCACCAGTGTCTTTGCCTGTGTGTTATTCTCACAAACCACGTAAGGATCCACCGGTGTCATTGCATGTGTGTTCCTCTCATGGAACACACATGGATCCACCAGTGTCATCGCATGTCTGCTCTTTTCATGAACGACAGTTAGAGTCATTGCATGTCTGTTCTTTTCACAAAAAGCATATCACCAGTGTCATTGCATGTGTGTTCTTCCCACAGACCACACATGGATCCACCAGTGTCATTGGATGTGTGTCCTTCCCATGAACCACATATGGATCCACCAGTGTCATTGCATGTGTGTTCTTCTCACAAACCACTTAAGGATCCACCGGTCTCATTGCATGTGTGTTCTTGTCATAGACCACACATGGATCCATCGGTGTCATCGCATGTGTGTTCCTCTCATAGACCACACATGGATCCACCAGTGTCATCGCATGTGTGTTCCTCTCATAGACCACACATGGATCCACCGGTGTCATCGCATGTCTGCTCTTTTCATGAACCACAGTTAGAGTCATTGCATGTGTGTTCTTCTCATCAACTACATCTAGAGTCATTGCATGTGTGTTCTTCTCACAAACCATATCGTGAACCACACCCAGTGACATTGCATGTGTGTTCTTCTCATTAACCACACATGGATCCACCAGTGTCATTGCATGTCTGCTCTTGTCATGAACCACAGTTAGAGTCATTGCATGTCTGTTCTTGTCACAAACCACATATCACCAGTGTCATTGCATGTGTGTTCTTCCCACAGACCACACATGGATCCACCAGTGTCACTTCATGTGTGTCCTTCTCACAAGCCACATATGGATCCACCAGTGTCATTGCATGTGTGTTCTTCCCACGAACCACACATGGATCCACCGGTGTCATTGCATGTGTATTCTTCTCACAAACCACATAAGGGTCCACTGGTGTCATTCCATGTGTGTTCCTCTCATAGACCACACATGGATCCACCGGTGTCATCGCATGTTTTGCTCTTTTCATGAACCAAAGTTAGAGTCATTACATGCGTGTTCCTCTCATAGAACACACATGGATCCACTAGTGTCATTGCATGTCTGCTCTTTTTATTAACCACAGGTAGAGTCATCGCATGTCTGCTCTTTTCATGAACCACAGCTACAGTCATTGCATGTGTGTCCTTCTCACAAACCATATCATGAACCACACCCAGTGTCATTGCGTGTGTGTTATTCTCATTAACCACACATTGATCCACCAGTGTCATAGCATGTGTGTTCCTCTCATAGACCACATATGGATCCACCGGTGTCATCGCATGTCTGCTCTTTTCATTAACCACGGTTAGAGTCATTGCATGTATGTTCCTCTCATAAACCATATCTAGATTCATTATATGTGTGTTCTTCTCACAAACCATATCATGAACCACACCCAGTGTCATTGCATGTGTGATCTTCTCACAAACCATCTCATGAACCACACCCAGTGTCATTGCATGTGTGTTCTTCTCATTAACCACACATGGATCCACCAGTGTCATTGCATGTCTGCTCTTGTCATGAACCATAGTTAGAGTCATTGCATGTCTGTTATTTTCACAAACCACATATCACCAGTGTCATTGCATGTGTGTTCTTCCCACAAACCACACATGGATCCACCAGTGTCATTGCATGTGTGTCCTTCTCACAAACCACATATGGATCCACCGGTGTCATTGCATGTGTGTTCTTCCCACACACCACACATGGATCCACCAGTGTCATTGCATGTGTGTTCTTTTAACAGACCACGTAAGGATCCACCGGTGTCATTGCATATGTGTTCCTCTCATAGACCACATATGGATCCACCGTTGTCATCTCATGTCTGCTCTTTTCATTAACCATAGTTAGAGTCATTGCATGTGTGTTCCTCTCATAGACCACAACTAGATCCACCGGTGTCATCACATGTCTGCTCTTTTCATGAACCACTGTTAGAGTCATTGCATGTGTGTTCTTCTCATGAACCACAGCTAGAGTCATTGCATGTGTGTTCTTCTCACAAACCATATCATGAACCACACCCAGTGTCATTCCATCTGTGTTCTTCTCATTAACCACACATGGATCCACTAGTGTCATTGCATGTCTACTCTTTTCATGAACCACAGTTAGAGTCATTGCATGTCTATTCTTTTCACAAACCACATATCACCAGTTTCATTGCATGTGTGTTCTTCCCACAGACCACACATGGATCCAGCAGTGTCATTGCATGTGTCTCCTGTTCACAAACCATATATGGATCCACCGGTGTCATTGCATGTGTGTTCTTCCCATAGACCACACATGGATCCACCAGTGTCATTGCATGTGTGTTCTTCTCACAAACAACGTAAGGATCCACCGGTGTCATTGCATGTGTGTTCCTCTCATAGACCACACATGGATCCACCGGTGTCATCACATGTATGCTCTTTTCATGAACCACAATTAGAGTTATTGCATGTGTGTTCCTCTCATAGACCACACATCGATCCACCAGTGTCATTGCATGTCTTCTCTTTTCATTAACCACAGTTAGAGTTATCGCATGTTTTCTCTTTTCATAGACCACAGTTAGAGTCATTGCATGTTTGTCCTTCTCACAAACCATTGCATGTGTGTTCTTCTCACAAACCATATCATGAACCACACCAGTGTCATCGCATGTGTGTTCCACTCATAGACCACACATGGATCTACCGGTGTCATCACATGTCTGCTCTTTTCATGAACCACAGTTAGAGTCATTGCATGTGTGTTCTTCTCATGAACCACAACTAGATTCATTGCATGTGTGATCTTCTCGCAAACCATATCATGAACCACACCTAGTGTCATTGCATGTGTGTTCTTTTCATTAACCACACATGGATCCACCGGTCTCATTGCATGTCTGCTCTTTTCATTAACCACAGTTAGAGTCATTGCATGTCTGTTCTTTTCACAAACCACATATCACCAGTGTCATTGCATGTGTGTTCTTCCCACAGACCACACACGGATCCACTAGTGTCATTGCATGTGTGTTCTTTCCACAGACCACACATGGATCCACTAGTGTCATTGCATGTGTGTTCTTTTGACAAACCACATATGGATCCACCAGTGTCATTGCATGTGTGTTATTCTCACAAACCACGTAAGGATCCACCGGTGTCATTGCATGTGTGTTCCTCTCATAGAACACACATGGATCCATCGGTGTCATCGCATGTCAGCTCTTTTCATGAACCACAGTTAGAGTCATTGCATGTCTGTTCTTTTCACAAAACAGATATCACAAGTGTCATTGCATGTGTGTTCTTCCCACAGACCACACATGGATCCACCAGTGTCATTCCATGTGTGTCCTTCCCATGAACCACATATGGATCCACCATTGTTATTGCATGTGTGTTCTTCTCACAAACCACGTAAGGATCCAACGGTGTCACTGCATGTGTGTTCTTCTCATAGACCACACATGGATCCACCGGTGTCATCGCATGTGTGTTCCTCTCATAGACCACACATGGATCCACCGGTGTCATCGCATGTCTGCTCTTTTCATGAACCACAGTTAGAGTCATTACATGTCTGTTCTTTTCACAAACCACATATCACCAGTGTCATTGCATGTGTGTTCTTCCCACAGACCACGCATGGATCCAGCAGTGTCATTGCATGTGTGTCCTGCTCACAAACCATATATGGATCCACCAGTGTCATTGGATGTGTGTTCTTCCCATAGGCCACACATGGATCCACCAGTGTCATTGCATGTGTGTTATTCTCACAAACGACGTAAGGATCCACCGGTGCCATTGCATGTGTGTTCCTCTCATAGACCACACATGGATCCACCGGTGTCATCGCATGTATGCTCTTTTCATGAACCACAGTTAGAGTCATTGCATGTGTGTTCCTCTCATAGACCACACATGGATCCACCAGTGTCATTGCATGTCTTCTCTTTTCATTAACCACAGTTAGAGTCATCGCATGTTTGCTCTTTTCATAGACCACAGCTAGAGTCATTGCATTTGTGTCCTTTTCACAAACCATTGCATGTGTGTTCTTCCCACAGACCACACATGGATCCAGCAGTGTCATTGCATGTGTCTCCTGTTCACAAACCATATATGGATCCACCGGTGTCATTGCATGTGTGTTCTTCCCATAGACCACACATGGATCCACCAGTGTCATTGCATGTGTGTTCTTCTCACAAACCACGTAAGGATCCACCGGTGTCATTGCATGTGTGTTCCTCTCATAGACCACACATGGATCCACCGGTGTCATCACATGTATGCTCTTTTCATGAACCACAATTAGAGTTATTGCATGTGTGTTCCTCTCATAGACCACACATCGATCCACCAGTGTCATTGCATGTGTTCTCTTTTCATTAACCACAGTTAGAGTTATCGCATGTTTTCTCTTTTCATAGACCACAGTTAGAGTCATTGCATGTTTGTCCTTCTCACAAACCATTGCATGTGTGTTCTTCTCACAAACCATATCATGAACCACACCAGTGTCATCGCATGTGTGTTCCACTCATAGACCACACATGGATCCACCGGTGTCATCACATGTCTGCTCTTTTCATGAACCACAGTTAGAGTCATTGCATGTGTGTTCTTCTCATGAACCACAACTAGATTCATTGCATGTGTGATCTTCTCGCAAACCATATCATGAACCACACCCAGTGTCATTGCATGTGTGTTCTTTTCATTAACCACACATGGATCCACCGGTCTCATTGCATGTCTGCTCTTTTCATTAACCACAGTTAGAGTCATTGCATGTCTGTTCTTTTCACAAACCACATATCACCAGTGTCATTGCATGTGTGTTCTTCCCACAGACCACACACGGATCCACTAGTGTCATTGCATGTGTGTTCTTTCCACAGACCACACATGGATCCACTAGTGTCATTGCATGTGTGTTCTTTTCACAGACCACATATGGATCCACCAGTGTCATTGCATGTGTGTTATTCTCACAAACCACGTAAGGATCCACCGGTGTCATTGCATGTGTGTTCCTCTCATAGAACACACATGGATCCATCGGTGTCATCGCATGTCAGCTCTTTTCATGAACCACAGTTAGAGTCATTGCATGTCTGTTCTTTTCACAAAACAGATATCACAAGTGTCATTGCATGTGTGTTCTTCCCACAGACCACACATGGATCCACCAGTGTCATTCCATGTGTGTCCTTCCCATGAACCACATATGGATCCACCATTGTCATTGCATGTGTGTTCTTCTCACAAACCACGTAAGGATCCAACGGTGTCACTGCATGTGTGTTCTTCTCATAGACCACACATGGATCCACCGGTGTCATCGCATGTGTGTTCCTCTCATAGACCACACATGGATCCACCGGTGTCATCGCATGTCTGCTCTTTTCATGAACCACAGTTAGAGTCATTACATGTCTGTTCTTTTCACAAACCACATATCACCAGTGTCATTGCATGTGTGTTCTTCCCACAGACCACGCATGGATCCAGCAGTGTCATTGCATGTGTGTCCTGCTCACAAACCATATATGGATCCACCAGTGTCATTGGATGTGTGTTCTTCCCATAGGCCACACATGGATCCACCAGTGTCATTGCATGTGTGTTATTCTCACAAACGACGTAAGGATCCACCGGTGCCATTGCATGTGTGTTCCTCTCATAGACCACACATGGATCCACCGGTGTCATCGCATGTATGCTCTTTTCATGAACCACAGTTAGAGTCATTGCATGTGTGTTCCTCTCATAGACCACACATGGATCCACCAGTGTCATTGCATGTCTTCTCTTTTCATTAACCACAGTTAGAGTCATCGCATGTTTGCTCTTTTCATAGACCACAGCTAGAGTCATTGCATGTGTGTCCTTTTCACAAACCATTGCATGTGTGTTCTTCTCACAAACCGTATCATGAACCACACCAGTGTTATCGCATGTGTGTTCCTCTCATAGACCACAGATGGATCCACCGGTGTCATCACATGTCTGCTCTTTTCATGAACCACAGTTAGATTCATTGCATGTGTGTTCTTCTCATGAACCACAACTAGATTCATTGCATGTGTGTTCATATCACAAACCATATCATGAACAACACCCAGTGTCATTGCATGTGTGTTCTTCTCATTAACCACACATGGATCCACCAATCTCATTGCATGTCTGCTCTTTTCATTAACCACAGTTAGAGTCATTGCATGTCTGTTCTTTTCACAAACCACATATCACCAGTGTCATTGCATGTGTGTTCTTCCCACAGACCACACATGGATCCACCAGTGTCATTGCATGTGTGTTCTTCCCACATACCACACATGGATCCACTAGAGTCATTGCATGGGTGTTCTTTTCACAGACCACATATGGATCCACCAGTGTCATTGCATGTGTGTTATTCTCACAAACAACGTAAGGATCCACCGGTGTCATTGCATGTGTGTTCCTCCAATAGAACACACATGGATCCATGGGTGTCATCGCATGTCAGCTCTTTTCATGAACCACAGTTAGAGTCATTGCATGTCTGTTCTTTTCACAAAACAGATATCACAAGTGTCATTGCATGTGTGTTCTTCCCACATACCACACATGGATCCACCAGTGTCATTCCATGTGTGTCCTTCCCATGAACCACATATGGATCCACCATTGTCATTGCATGTGTGTTCTTCTCACAAACCACGTAAGGATCCAACGGCGTCATTGCATGTGTGTTCTTCTCATAGACCACACATGGATCCACCGGTGTCATCGCATGTGTGTTCCTCCCATAGACGACACATGGATCCACCGGTGTCATCGCATGTCTGCAGTTTTCATGAACCACAGTTAGAGTCATTGCATGTGTGTTCTTCTCATGAACCACATCTAGAGTCATTGCATGTGTGTTCTTCTTACAAACCATATCATAAACCACACCCAGTGTCATTGCATTTGTGTTCTTCTCATTAACCACACATGGAACCACCAGTGTCATTGCATGTCTGCTCTTGTCATGAACCACAGTTAGAGTCATTGCATGTCTGTTCTTTTCACAAACCACATATCACCAGTGTCATTGCATGTGTGTTCTTCCCACAGACCACACATGGGTCCACCAGTGTCACTGCATGTGTGTCCTTCTCACAAACCACATATGGATCCACCGGTGTCATTGCATGTGTGTTGTGGCGCCCCGCAAAAAAAACCACTACTAGAAAATCGCGTTGTTTTTGTGCATTGCATCATCATGACCGCATGCTCATGTCATCATGCCACATTGCATTTGAGCATCATCATCATGCATGGTTTTAGTCTAAACTATTTTCGAAATGTCTAGTTTTGTTTTCTAAATATTTCCGTCTTTATTCAAATCAAAACCCGGGTCTCCGGATTATTCTGTTTCCTCTACCAACGGTTTGCAAAAGCCTCGTTTTTAATAATAAAATATTTAATTATTTTGGGGAGGCAGCCAGCCAGGCCCGAAAGCCTAGCCGGCCACCTCCAGATAAAAATCCTATCTACCCCAGAGAAACATCCAAACCTTTTCTACCAGAAACCCTACCTTTTTTTTCTACCCAGCCCCCTCCACCTCACCTGCACCAATCGGTGCACGCCACCTCATATCTCCTCCCTCCATCCACCCAACCACCATCTGCCACCTCATCCACCCACTCCCCGGCCCACACACGCACACACACGCAGCTGCACACGCACACACACCCGCGCGCACCAACCGCATGCAGCCCCAGTCCCCTGGTCCGCACCGACCGGCCGCCCTGGCCCGCGTCCCCACCCCACCTTCCCCGCTTCCCCTGCCGACAGCCCCGCCTCGGGATCCCACCCCACCTGCGTCACCTGGCCCTACCTCCCCCGCATCTCTCCCGCCGATGCTCCCCTCTTCCCTCTCATCTCCCCGCCCCGCGTACAGCGCCGCCGACCTCCACCTTCCGCCTCGCCGGCCGTCGACCATGCCTCCGTGCTCCCCTCCGACCCCGTCGCCCCTTCCTCGTCCCTCGTCGAGCCCCTGAGCCGCCGCCGCCAGATCCCTCGCCCCCACCGCGCTGACTAGCGCCGGCGCGCGTCCTCCTCCCTCGCCGCATCTGGCCGCCTCGGGCCCGCTCCGCTCCGGCCGATCCCGGCCCTCTCCGTCTCTACCACCCCGCCGCAGCGCCTCTCTCTCGCCGGCCGCTTCTCCACCTCCCCGTGCTCGCCCGCGAGCGGTTCCTCGTCGGAGCCGGCCTCCCCGTGCGACCTCGCCCTCTCCCGCCTTGCGCGTCTGCGGACTCTCCTCCGTCCCGGAGCCCTCCTTGCGACCGCGCCCGCCAGGAGCTCCGCGGGTCCCCGTCGTCCTGGCCGCCGTCTCCTCTGCAGGCCGCTCCAGGCGCCTGGCCGCCTCGGCGCACCTCTGTCCCACCTCAACACCTCTGCCCTGCGCCGCCCTCCGACGAGTCGCCACCGACCCTGCATCCTCCCAGCGCCGCTGAGCTCGCCAAGGCCGCCGCTGAGCTCCGTGCTCGCATCAGGACTCTTAGACCGCCGCGCGCATCGACCTCGCCTGCACCGCGTGGAACCTGCCCAACGCCTCCCCGCTACATCCTGCCACTCCGTGTCCGGTCGCCGGCCGCTGCCTTCTGCAGCGCATCGACGCCCTAGCTCTGTACTGGACAAGGCCACAGCGGGTACTGCCGGAGCACGTGCCTTTCCTGCGGTTGTGAAGCTCTCCTTTTCCATGCGTGTTTTGATTTTGCTCTGTCCTCGTGCCTGCAGTGTCGGAGAGCTGCTGTTGTCCCGCTGTTGCGTTTAGGTGCCTGTCTTCAGTCTCGTGACCTGCAACAGTCTAGATCATTGGTGTTGGTAGTGTGGCAGATGGCCCGATCTGTGGCACAGAATCGGAACTCCAAGATCTCCTTCACGGAATCCGCAGACCTTGATCCTCAGAGTTCAAAGACCGATCCCTGTTGAACCCCGAGAACCCTGAACCATGATCGCCGAACCCGAGATGTGTGACCCTTTCTCTCGAGCCCTATTTTATAAATTGATACCTATATGAATTGTTGCATATCAACTTGTTCATGTTTGCATACATAGTCGTGGATGTTTGGAGACCTTATGCCGATTCACCTTATAATTAAATATAAAGACCATATGCGGGCAAATCTAGTCTTATATTGGTCTCATCTAAAATTGTGTAGCGAACCGATGAAATATTTTTCCCTTGTTAAGACAACATTTAAATTGCGGGGTATCTAAACAACTTGAACCATCTAAGTAAAAGTCGGGACCCCGGTTCCGTTTAATATTGCCTAATCGCATCGCATCTTGGCCATGTCATACATCATACATGCATCATGCCCGATCTTCTGCCATAGTATTAAATAGTACATCTGGTGTTTCCTCTAGTGCTTTGCTTCTTCACGGATTAGGCCGATGAGTTGATGCGAGAGTCGGCCCGATCTTCGGATGAACCTTCAGCAATGTTTTCCAGGCGAGCATCTCCCCCTTTCTACCTATCTTACTTTTATAGTATTTATTCCCTCCTGTTGATCTATTGCTATCTGTGTTGCGATGCTCTAGTTTTCGTGCCCGTGATATCCCTTGCAGCCTTATACTGCATTGGAAACATCCTATTACGTGTTGTTTGGTAGATAGTTGGACTTGCACGTCGTAGTCGCTTGCTCAAGTGTTGTTGCGTGTCATCAAGTACCACAGTTGTTGGAGTAATGCCGCATGTTTAATGTTGGAGATGATCAAGACTTTAATTATTGTTTAATAACTAAAATTGAAAGTAGGTAAATGCAGAGGCACCGGTGGGTAATAGACAATATTTGGTTTTTAACCGCTCACTGGTGTCCCGTAGGACCCCGAGTTCTTGACACCTGTTCCGAGATCGAGCGCGCTAACCACAGGTGGGGTGTGTGGGCACCCCCATCGATTTAGTACCTGATTCCAAGTACTGTACTGGGGGCCACAAAGTAGTTTGGGGCTTTATTACTATCCTGTACTTATGCCATGCTTTACTGCTTTATTTATGATTGCGCGTGGAGCGCCTGTACTGTTTAGGAACCCCGTGATACGTTTTCGCTGTATGGACAAGCCCAGTCACACTTTCGGGTTCCCAGTCGTTTACAGCCGTTGACACAAACCCTGAGTCCGTCTCGGAGACCGGCCGACTTCGTTACGGGTAGCTTAGTGGGGTGGCCCCCCGTGCTTGCTTTGGGTCTGGGAAACGTCGTGTCCGAAACCCCGTCGACATACCGTTGGGTGTATGTTTTGTGATCTTGTACCTACCTGATCTAACAACAAGGGTGTAGGTGCGTGTGGAAACTTTGGTGCACCCCTGCAGGGTTAAATCTTTTCGAGAAGCCGTGTCCGCGGTTATGGACGACTTGGAGCACAGTTCTCGATCATAGACAACTATAACTAAAGTTTACTGTTATAATTTGACTTATATCCGATATGACTAGTAATCAGCTTCACTGCAACGGAATGGCTAAATAAAAGTACCAACAACTGTTGGGTTTGGGATATCTCGTGCTAATTGTATCTATCTAGTAAGTGTTGCAACTACAATGGAATGGTTAACTAAAAGTGCCCACTGCTTATTAAATCAGGATGACTATCTATACCTGACTAGTAATTGCTACAACGATAACTGAATAAATAAAACTGCCAACGATGTGAGTTCCTCGGTTGACTTCCTCGTCTGGTCTCGAGGGGGAAATACCAGGATGGGTATGTTTGGTGGTAGTATCAGGTTGGTTCCGGATAGGTCTTTCTTATCCCTCTCTGATAGCCGACAGTTATATCGAGTCTCTATAGGTTGTTAGTGCATGCTGCGCTGCCGCTTCAGTCCACCATACTTATGTAGGCGAGGACCGCCGAATTCTAGTCTCGCCGTGTACTGGCCTCAGTACTGACCGCTCTCTCTTTTTCCTTTGCCCTTTGTCGGCACCCCTTTTTTAAGAAGGTTTTGAGATTGACGTCGTTAGCAGGGTTACCCTTCCGGCTTGGCCTGGGCAGGGTTATGGACGCCATTGGTTATTCTTCAGGGCTCTTAGCTCAATTTGCATCTTGTCCCTACTCGGACGCTGTATCGTTTTCAAGGTGATTTGGATCTTTGTACTGTATATTGTATTCTTGACTCATGGAGTCGTTGTTGTATATATATCTGTTTTGGGGTTCCATCGAGGACTATTGTGTAATGATATTACTTCGTTTTCCACCCGCAAGAAAGTGCCTGGTGGGCACCTTTGAATCGTTTCTATGCGAGTTTGGCGGGGATCGCTAAAACTTACATAGGACCGATTCTGAGGGTGTTACATGTGTTCTTCCCACAGACCACACATGGACCCACCGGTGTCATTGCATGTGTATTGTTCTCACAAACCACATAAGGATCCACAGGTGTCATTGCATGTGTGTTCCTCTCATAGACCACACATGGATCCACCGCTGTCATCGCATGTCTACTCTTTTCATGAACCAAAGTTAGAGTCATTGCATGCGTGTTCCCCTCATAGACCACATATGGATCCACCGGTGTCATTGCATGTCTGCTCTTTTCATGAACCACGGTTAGAGTGATTGCATGTATGTTCCTCTCATAGACCATAGCTAGGGTCATTGCATGTGTGTTCTTCTCACAAACCATATCATGAACCACACCTAGTGTCATTGCATGTGTGTTCTTCTCATTAACCACACATGGATCCACTAGTTTCATTGCATGTCTGCTCTTGTCATGAACCATAGTTAGAGTCATTGCATGTCTGTTCTTTTCACAAACCACATATCACCAGTGTCATTGCATGTGTGTTCTTCCCACAGACCACACATGGATCCACCAGTGTCATTGCATGTGTGTCCTTCTCACAAACCGCATATGGATCCACCAGTGTCATTGCATGTGTATTCTTCCCACAGACCACACATGGATCCACCAGTGTCATTGCATGTGTGTTCTTTTCACAGACCACGTAAGGATCCACCGGTGTCATTGCATATGTGTTCCTCTCATAGACCACATATGGATCCACTGGTGTCATCGCATGTAGGCTCTTTTCATGAACCACAGTTAGAGTCATTGCATGTGTGTTCCTCGCATAGACCACAGCTAGATCCACCGGTGTCATCGCATGTCTTCTCTTTTCATGAACCACTGTTAGAGTCGTTGCATGTGTGTTCTTCTCATGAACCACAGCTAGAGTCATTGCATGTGTGTTCTTCTCACAAACCATATCATGAACCACACCCAGTGTCATTGCATGTGTGTTCTTCTCATAGACCACAGATGGATCCACCGGTGTCATCGCATGTCTGCTCTTTTCATGA
Organism: Avena sativa; assembly: GCA_916181665.1. Taxonomy (NCBI): domain Eukaryota; kingdom Viridiplantae; phylum Streptophyta; class Magnoliopsida; order Poales; family Poaceae; genus Avena; species Avena sativa. The sequence continues at coordinate 277,566,246 of OV702292.1, forward strand.
ACCACAGTTAGAGTCATTGCGTGTGTGTTCTTCTCATGAATCAAAGCTAGAGTCATTACATGTGTGTTCTTCTCAAAAACCATATCATGAACCACACCCAGTGTCATTTCATGTGTGTTCTTCTCATTAACCACACATGGATCCACTAGTGTCATTGCACATGTGTTCTTCCCATGAACCACACCTAGTGTCATTGCATGTCTGTTCTTTTCACAAACCACATATGGATCCAGTGTCATTGCATGTGTGTTCCTCTCATAAACCACACATGGATCCACCAATGTCATTGCATGTGTGTTCTTCTCACAAACCACATATCGATCCACTAGTGTCATTGGATGCATGTTCTTTTCATAAACCACATATGGATCCTAATTAACCTTAGGAGAGGCCTAACCTTAGCGTTAGACCGAGTATTCTAGAAGGCACGCCCTAACACAGTTGTTCTGCTTGACGATTGTTACATACCGTTCAATCGGGGCACTTGGACGATTGGGATGGTTTTGGTGAGATCGATCCGCGAGTAGTCTGTTCTGCGGCATGATTGGCCACGCTTGCTCGAGACAAACTGGCAACACCGGGGGAACCCCTACTGTGAGTGTCACGACTCACGAGTTGAGTGGGCCATATCCCAGTGTCACGTCCCCATTACTTCTCTTCCTCCCCGTACTTCTCTTCCTTCCCCTCGAAGCCACTTTCCCCACTTCACTCCCATCCTGCCGTAGCCGCAAGCCGACAGCGCCTCCATCCCAATCCCCTCTCCGGCAGCCACCCCCTCCCTCTCGCCATGGGTTCAAGGGGAGACGGCAAGGAAACGCGTCGTGACGAGAGGGACGGTGATTTCGATGTGAGTCGTATCATCTCATTCTCTATCATCAGTGGCAAGTTATCTAATTTTTAGCCAGATCTACTCCGTTTACTCATGCGCGTATGATGTGTTAGGCCAACCAGACGATGTATGACGCCGACTATCACGGTTTGGCGGATGAAGATAGTCCTCTCCTATGTAAACATGGATATGTGCCCGCTAAATTTGTGGCGTTCGAAAGACGAAACGCAGGCAGGAGGTTTCTACGGTGTCAAGGACATCATGCAATGATGCGAGGCGGAAGTTGCAGTGTTATCAAATGGGTAGATCCAGAGTGACCCAAATCGATGCAGAAAATGCTGGACAAACTATGGGAAATGACTATTGAGTTGAAAGAATCCGCATTCAGCTCACTTCTTGACAGTGTTGAGATGAAGCTATGGGAACCAGTTGACACGACCAAGCATAAGCGAGATCTCAGGTGGGTGGAAGACAAGGTTAGCAAAGTCGAGAAGGAGAGGGACGCGGTGTTGGCCCTGAAGGCTAAAGTAGAGCAAGAACTGACTCAAGCAAGGAAGGATCTTCACCAGGCCAAAGTCCAGCAGTTCACAACTACGAGTATTGACAAGTGCATGAGGAAAGATGCAGAGAAACAATTGAAGCTGTGCAAGGAAGATGCTAAAAGGAAGGAGCAGACGATTCGATCCTTGCTCTCGCAGGAAGATGCGCATCGGGCTAAGATTAGCAAGATCAAGGAGATGTGTGATAACTAGTTCTATTTAGCTTAAGCTCTGTGTCTTTTTTTAAGTTGTAATAGTTGTACTTGTTGACCTAGCGGTCTGAACTATTGGCCCCGGAGTCCTGGGAGTAAAAAAATTGGTCGCCCGTTAATCTGTCTTAACCCTGCATTACTTCCTTTTCAAAAAAATACCCCTTGGATATTCCGCCCGTCGCTTCGTCGTCCTTGTGTACAAATAGGAGGTGCCACAGCGCGTCTCTTAGTCGCCCATCCCCTCACCCTCTCCAATCTCCACCGCGTCGTCGCTTCATCGTCCACCCCCTCGCTCCCTCTCCAATCTCCACCGCACCACCATGGAGATGCCCTCGCTGAACTTCTACGAGGTAGTGATGTTCACGCACTTCGACATCCTCGTGCCGCCGGCCGCGACGGTGCCCCACGGATGGCGCATCAGCTATGCGGGGGTGCCGGTGGCTCCGCTCCTCATCCCCGGCTGAGCCGTGATGGAGAGTGAAATCGCGGTGTGCCGCCAACAGATGCCCGCATGGAAGAGGGCACTGCCCCGGTATGGGGCGGCCAGCCCGTATTGGCCGACGCTGTTCAAGAAGGAGAGGAAGGACAAGATTGGCAACCGCATCGTTTACGGGCGCGTGGTGCACCAGGATCTCCACAACCGAGAAGGGCGGGAGAGGTTCTGGTCCGTCCCTGGATGGACCAAGTTCACCGTTATCTCCGCCGCTCGCCGCGAAGAGGTGCTCCGTCTCGCGAACAATGTGGAAATCATGGAGGTTCCGTCCGACGATGACGAGGAAGACGGCGGCTCAGAGGACAGCGGCAGTGGAAGTGAAATTGTTGACTAGTGGTTGAATTAATGTAGGATGTGAAATCACACCTTTGTTTAGAAGAATTTGTGGTTGAATTAATGAAATGCCTCGATTTAGATCTCTGTCTCGATTAATTTGTGGAAGAATTTGTGATTTAGATCAATTGCTGCCTCGATTTAGATCTCTGTCCTGGATTAGGAACGTGACCGTGGACCAAAGACCCCTTTTCTACTAGTGTATTCTGACATTGGTGGTTTGTTTAAACGTAATCTACGTGGATTTGGCTGCATGCAAATGGCACAACCACAATTTATAAAGTGGAAGCATGTACTCCCGGTTACTGGAGATCCGGGAGCTTCGCCACAATTTGGATGCAGGAGCAGAGAGGCGGTGAGATAGACAGGCTCAAGATTAGGCCATAAAGTGGTATGTCATCTGGGCATTATCGGTGAGAACATCGTTGTTTATGTTGCCACGTCATTGTGCAACATCTAAAATAAGTTGCTGCTTCGTGGAGTGTGGCAGCTTAAATAATTTATTTCTGTGCCACTTACATTCCGTCGTATTTGGATACCTCCTGCCCCTCAGCAATCATGGAACCGGTGGATCCTTGTTTTCAGATAGCGGTGGCACAATCACAATTTTGGATTCAACTACTAACTCGGGCGTTTCCAAACCCTAAGTCGCGGTACATTTTACTCAGAGAACGTGGGTAGATTGTTTCACCCAGCAATGTGTCACACACAGAGCGATCAGAATTTAACAGAATTACATATATAGGTTCAAGTTCAACACATTACTATGCATCTTCATTGCCAGCAGCCTTCTTCCGCAGCCTGGGTGCCAAGCCTTCACGTCCACTGGCTTCTTCATTTCCCGCCTTCTTCCTCTTCCTCGTTGCCAATTTTCATAGCTTCACATACTCTGCATCACCGGGACAATGGGCACCAGAATCGTGTCCAGCATCATCTTTCCACTCGTTTTTAATTTCTTCGAGCAGCAAAATGACTGACCCAGCAGTCATGTTTCTAACCTTGCGGCGCTTCATGTCAAAGAAACAAGACTATTGCATAACTGCCCAATATCTACAGAGTAAATAAAACAAAAATTACAATTCAGCACAAACATGCGAACTCCAAGAGACCTTTGCTTACCAAGAGCTAATTGGGTTCGAGCAACCACCCTGTCCAAGAATAGAAGGGCGACTCCCAGTTGCAGCAGCTTCCACATCCAGTACATCACATTTCAGCTCAAACATGGCAGCAGAAGCATACCTTTTCATCAACCCAATTAGCTGACTGTCACACATTATTGGAACCATGATGCCACGTTCATCCATGAAGCTGAACTTTGCAGTCTGCTTCAGCCATAATTCAACATGATTACGCAGAGCAGGAACCATACCAGATATAGTGCAGATCTGTGCAGGCGCTTCTTCCGTCGTGAAACAATGGTGTCCATACCTCTTGCCCTTAGAGTCGTACCTGTAGAGGACTACCGTAACCAGGTAAGGGAGGTCCGTGCAGATCCCACTTGACAGAAAACTGTGGACAAAATATGTTTGTCAGCGTTGGGCTAACAAACAACTTGAGGTTCAGTAGCCAACTAGAAGTTGTAATTAGTGCGAATAGCAAAGAGAAGGGTAGCTCACCCGCTTCTAGACAGAACTTCTTCTTTCTTGATAGTAGGATCTGCCATCCTCCGAGCTGCTCGGCTTGTCGGCGGCGGAGGCAGGCTAGAGCCTCGCAACGGCGGCTACAGCATGCGCCATTGGAGCATGGGATCAGCGACTGGGCGCAGCAACTGGGCACAACAACTAGCCGCAGCAACTTGGCGCCGAAAGTCAAATGTCCAAAGGGATCGTCCTGCCTGGAGGGTGGATTTCGACGCTGCCGGTGCTAGGGGAAAGCTAGGAATGGATTTGTGAAATTGGTCAACGCATCCGATCCATTTAGCTGCTCGATTTTCCTAAGAGGTTGCCGCGTTGGCACCCGTGTCACAGACAGATGACTAACATGTGGGTCCCGACCGTCTACTTCACGGGGCGGTTTAACAGAATGTTTGAATTTGGCAGGGGTGAGATTAGTTTTCCTCGAAATGGCCACTCTCGGTAGTTGATGGCCCAACTTTTCGAAACACGGTAATTTCAGGCAACTTAGGTACCGCCATGCGCTGGCCTGTGAACTTTGGTACCGCAGACGAACAAGCCCCATCATGGGTCGCCTACGAATGGCCCACTTTTGAGAAGGTCCAATACTATTCTATCTTTTACTATTTTGGCTCGTTACTGTTCTGGCCATCTACTATTCATGTTCGTTACTATTGTGGCCCTTTACTGTTCTGGCCCGTTACTATGCTGGTTGCCCCTGTTCTGGCCTGTTACTATTCTGGCCTGTTTATATTCTGGCATGTTTCTATTCTGGCTTGTTTCTTTGCTGGATTGCCACTGTTCTGGTCTGCTTTTTATTTGGCCTGCTCCTCTTTGGCATGTTACTATTTTCGCTTGTTACTGTTTCGTCCTGTTACTGTTCCGGTCTGTTACTATTTTGGCATGTTGCTGTTTTAGCCAGTTAATGTTGCTGTTTTGGTCTGTCACTGTTTTGTCATGTTACTGTTTTGGCCAATTACTGTTACTGTTTCGGTAATTCTGAAACCTGATCGACTTGGCTCGCGCAGTTATGGTACCGCCATGTGTGGATGGCATCAACTAAATGCCTACATGGCCTATGCGAGTTATCTAGATATTACATCTGCTGCAAACTTCTTAAAAATATTACAAAATAAAGAAAATTCAGCACTTCAGTTGCAAATCAAGTTGATAGAAGAGTCCTCAATTTGCTTTCTCAATCTATCAACTGCATCTCCCTTTGAGTGTGAAAGCTACATTGTAAAACCACCTTGAGATATGATCTTGCAGTCCCCTCTTTGGTGGCGATAGCAATAATTGCAGTCTGAAACTAACTAATAACAAGTTAATACATCAAAGAAGACAAACTACTCATAGCTAAGAATGAACCAGATAGGAATTATAACTACATAATACAAACTTGTAGAGCAGGAATGCAAACCATGAATGAACTATATTGTAGAGGATAGTTATGTTGTTGCCTAGGACGAACCAAAACCAGATACGAGATATAATGGTGTGGCTTGTGAACCTGTAGAACAGGACAAACAAGCATTAGACAAGTATGCCAACAATGAAATGAGCAATCAAACAAAGTGTTTCTTAGAATTTCAGTATAAACTAGCCATGTTATTTCAGCAAATATATATGGAAGAAGTGGTATCTCCTGGAATGCAAGAGACATTGGGTGACTCGGAATTTGCGGTGAGCTACACAATTGCATGCAGTTACTGTCATAGCTTAGAATGAACCACATAGAAATTATAACCACGTCATACCAGAATTTGTTGAGCAGGAATGGAAAATACGAATGAAGTATACAGTAAAGAATAATTATGTTGTTGATTAGGACGAACCAGCACCAGATACAGAAAATATATAATGGCATCACTAGTGGACCTGTAGGCTATGCAAACCAACATGTTCAGTGTTACCTTTTTGAGCTCTACGCAAAGAAAACGAAAATAGTCAGTGCTGCAGCTTTTGAAGAACCAGATGGCAACAACAAAATTATAATCAAACTAGTATGAAGAGTTTGAACGGGTACCACTGGATAGCAGAATGATTCTTGGGAGGAAATAATAGTAGGAACTTAGCTTAGGAATAACCAGATAGAGTCAGTAACTATGTAGCAGGGAATCCACACTAATATTTTCCACTAGCATTACATTTTGCAACAACTACACAATAGCAGGCATTTACTGGTGTACGGAGAAGCTAAGATAAGAACATGTGCATGACAACTAACAAACATGTGCATGACTTGATATTTGTAGAGAAGAGAATGCAAACAAACATGTCTAATGACATTGTATGTACTAGCACGAAGAATAGGCGTGCCCAGTGACTTGTATGTACTAGCACGATTAAAAAAATGCAGTTCGCTGCGATAGGCTTGAACTTGCTGTACCGCTGACAAAACAAAAACAGGTTGGAGATTTGGTTAACCTTGGTCAGAGAGGCGTCTAAGCATCGTCGGTACCGTGCGAGTGATGTCGAGGTCACCGAGGGTGCTGCGGTTGCGGTGGTTGTTTCCGTCTGAGAAGCAGATCTTGGGAGGTCGATGCCGGCTAGAAAGCAGTGGACAAGAGCGTCGCTGAGGCAGATCCGGTGCAGTGAACATCGACAGCCATGCAGCTGGTCTAGAGTGGTGGACATGGAACTCGTTGAACTAGATCATGCCCGGTGGACACCGGTGAAGCGGATCCGGTACGGTTGGGTAGCTTTCCGCGGTGAGGAAGTAGAGCTTGGGCGGTCGATGACGCCATTGGTGTGGTGAACGACACCGCAGCTCCTAGATCTGGTGGGCGAGCGTCAGTGAAGAGGCTGCGTGGCGGTCCAAGAGACCGCAGCTCAAGCCGATGCGCGCGATGGTCGTGGAGGGGACATAGGAGCTTGGGATTTTTGGGAGGGCCGGCAGGAAAAACTGGGGGAATCATGACCATAGAAGTGAGCAGAAAAAATAATTACGATCGTCCCCCGAGCTACCGACTTTAGCATGCCCATTTGTCGTCTGAACAATTGGTAGATTTGGAATTTTAAATTCTAATGTTTTTGAAATGGAAGGGCGCGAAATGCTTCAAGGTTGGTGTGTGGTTTTGCCGCTCGATTGAGAATTTGAATTTGGCTTGCGCCCATCTAATAATAATAATAGAAAAATGGTACTCCCCCGGTCGGTGGGATATTTTGGCTGAAAGTTTTTGAAATGGTAGGGTGGGAAATGCTTGGTAGGTGGGTGATTTTGCCGCTCAATTGAGATTTTGAAATTGTCTAGCCTCCATCTACTAATAGAAAAAAGGTAGTAGACCGTACGCTATCTGTCCAGGAGTTCAAGGCCGAGAGTCACATCAACAGATCCTCTATAAACATTTTTTTGCACAGAAACTTGGATACCTTCCATTCACACAGCATATGCGGTAAATTTTAGCGCTTGACTCAGATTTTAAATTTGTCTAGGGCCCATGTAATAATATAAAAATAGTACTTCCTCGGTGGGTGATTTTGCCTGAAAATGTTTGAAACAGAGGGGGTGTGAAATGCTTCGGGGTCGGTGGGTTATTTTCCTGATCGATTACGATTTTGAATTTGGCTGCTGGCCAAGTTTTTATTACTAGGAAAAAGGTTGTGTAGTTTGAATGCCATCTGGTCAGGAATTTAAGGCGAGACTCACATCAACTCATGCCTCCGATTCAAACGGGGTAGGCGGTAGGTTTTGGCGGTCGACGGTGATTTTGAATTTAGAGATTGTCCAAAGAATAATTAAAAAAATAGGTCGTTCTCCCTCTATTTCAGGGATCCAAGTCAGGGAGAGTGATTATCTACCACACGTATGGAAATGCAAATCTCCAATACAAGAATGTTTGTTTAACATAACAACAAACAAATGTATGAAGTAGCTCTGATTCAAGCATGTGAAAATGGTGTGCAACCAATGTCTACTAATTATTTAGGTGTCGGCACAGACTCTTCTACAGGAAGCACTAACTAAATGGTAGTACTAATTCAGATCAAATAAAAAGCCTGCTGCGAAACAAATACTCCTACTACAACATACTATCAAAACACAAAGACCAACTAAAGTATATGTAGAACAAATAAAACAAGATTTAATCACGCATACACTACTATATAGAGAACACCATTTCATCATATAAAACAATGTTTTATGAGACACACATAGGCCCCCAAAACGAACAGACATCTCTAATATTCCAGCCCCTGCATCTATGACTGCAACACAAACAAAGGTGCTGCCACAGTTCCATCAGCTACCAAAACAAACAAATATCAGACTGTAGCTCCAAATAACACAATCTGGGCAAAGACATGCTTGCCCAAACAAGCCTTGCTTGTTCATCTAAGTGTTATTTTCATCTCCTTGATGTTGCAGTCTGAATCAGCTGTGTTGATGACAGGACTTCCTTGTCGTTTCTTTGATTTAGCACTCCGAATCACGTCGGTTGCTAATGGAAATGAACAAAATGATCAGCAAAATCATGGGTGTAAAAAAATGCAAGGGTTCCACATGAATGACTGCACTAACCAGGTGTCATAATGTAGGGATATAAAGTACACCAATGTTTACGAGATTTGAACTTCTTAGACTTCATGCTGCTGAGATCTAATTCGAATACTCCCTCCTTCGCCAATATAACCACCATTTCTCTATCCTCAAATGCATAGAGTAACCTTACTGCATCTTTCCCACCATATGCCCATGATTTATCAAGGCCAAAGAGAGTATCCAACTCAACCTTTATACGAGGCACCCAAGCTTCCCATTTGCCTGTTAATGATCTTGCACTGGACCACCTGTTTAGACTGAAGACTCTTGTAACCGCAAGGGCAACATCTCCATTATGCCCCTTAGCAATGACAAAATAGCGTCTAGAAATATCATGTATCTCATGGGGGCACTCAATATAACATAGTTTTGTTGTCACATTATTGAAGGCAATTATATATCTGGAGTTCATTGTTAGCCAATACAAAATGTCCCCTATGAGAGTTCACGGCCTCCGATCAATCTTAGCCAGCATCTCAGCAGGTTCAATCCAGTCCTCCTATTTTCCTAACTCCGCACCAGTGCTTGGTTACCATTGGTTACTATCAAAACAACCCAGAAATTGCTGCAACAGTGTGAAGACAATTTCCCATGATTTCTCGAACAGAGAATTGTGCCGCTATCATACTCATGTCTCCGCTAAATTGGTGGTTCTGGTATCACTGTTTCACTTCCAATGATTGGATCCCAGACCTTTATCATGTTAAACCCTTGCGGATAATGAAGTAGCACCCTACCATTGCGACATCCGAGTACATATGGTTTGTAGGCTTTATCTACTTCCACCAGCCTGTTCAGCTTCTAGAAGATGGATTGGTCAATATTATGATCTGTTAAGAATCGAGCGTCCTCGGAGCTGTAGGGGGGAAAACTCAAGTAACGGCATTCCTATGTTGTGTGACAGGGTTAGCCTTTTGAAATCGTTGCTTCCCATGAAGTCCATCCAACATTTTTGGGCGACGGATGCCCTTAGTATGCAGGATGGGTGCGGAGGAAGCCTGACAAGAATCTGACCAAATACATCCCCTGGCAAGTCATTCATTGTTGCATATGTTCTTCCACCGAAGCTAGTAGGATGATGCAAATAGCACAAGTGCATCATCAAAATTAAGTAAACAACACAATGCACAATGCACAACCCTAAAAAAAGAATTAAGTAAACACCACAATGCATCATACGTTTTGACAGGAAAATTTATCATCGAAATTTCCTAGACTACACCCATCTGAAAAACTATCTAAAAAGCAGAGTCTGTCAATAAAATAACCTAAAAAGCACAAGGAATCAACCAGAGTAGTACGAAAGCATCGCAAAATGCTTCAGCATGTCGGAACTAGGCAAAGGGAATGAAGAACTTTTTTTAGGTCACCGGGGAGGACAGAAAGGCCCCCACCTAAATTTTTTGGTTTTATCATAAAGAAGAGGAGAAAAAACGGCGTAGCTTCAGTGACTTGGTGAACCCAAATCTCACGGTGACTTGTCCTAGGATCCAACTTCCATCTTAGGTCAAACGTATGACAGTAGTTCAGATTTTGAACTAAAAAGTAAAACTATTCGAAAAAATTGACAAAAAATCAGTAAATCATCGGTGCCTAGGTTTGAATCATGTGAAAGTTTCATCCCATTCGGATCACTAGTTTGTGATTAAATAGATTTTTATGTTCCTAGTACTACTAGTTTAAACTAATATCCACTGCGTCCAAAAACCCCCCAGAGCAGAATACATAGAAGATGGAGGAAGTCAGGGAGACAAAATCCAACGCAGAACTTACAACGGGGTCAACGAGTTCTGAGCAGATGGAGTAGGCGCCGTTGATGAATGACGAGCCACAACCGTTGACGCTGAAGAAGCACGACCACGAGCTGACGCATTCCTAGCATCCCACGCAGCCGTTGCTTTGGTAGTGGCAGCCAACTTAGCCAAATTTGTTCCAGCAGCAGCCGATGAGGATTTCGACTATGCCTCCACCACTTTCCAAGCATCAATCAACACTGCCCAAGACTCCGATGCGGTACAAGCATCGGCCTCCGCATCCGCTTCACATGTATCCACTGGTGCTGCTTCAACATCCACCTCTACTTTACAAGCATCCACCGACGCAGCAAATGCATCCGCCAACGCTGATTTCATTTCCTATAAATGCCACGAGCTTATTTAGCTCGCAATGCCCAAAAATAAATGCATTCTATCCCTTAGAAAGCCCGTAATGGCTGGAGGTTGGGGACGTACATACCAGCGAACGGCGGTGCGGTGGTGTTCAATGGTGGAGCGGCGGGGACGGTTCGGTCGAGGGAGGGCGGACAGGCGGAGAAGATGATGATGGGGTCGAGGGGCACACGACTGACCTACCTCGAACTCGAAACTAACTTTCGCCTCACTATTTATTTTTATTTTTTTGTGAACCGCGCTTTTTTGGGGGAAACCACGGCTGTATTAATAGTAGCAACCACACGACTGATACAAGTTTGTGCACTTGCGTTGCTCAGTTTCCTGCCTACATACATCAAGTTTGTGCACTTATTCGTGTGATACAATCAATTGCTGGGTAAAATATTCCAGGTGGTAGAGGCCTGTCCTTTCTATGACATCAAGATCTAGAGTTCAAACATCGACCTAAAATTCCACAATCTACAACTACAAGTTTTGGTTTACTACTAGAAACATGCTAAAAAATCACTCGCAACTGGCATTAACATCATCATTAACAGCTCTCAGAAGGAAAAAAATTGAAAGATAAAAAACCACCACAAGTTCGAATAAGATGACTGTTGTTGCCAAATATAGTCACATAAATCCAGGTCCAATATATATGTCATAATAGTACATCAAATATATAGATTCGTGGAAACCACACACCAACAGAGCAAAAAAACAGTTATAGTACATAACTTAACAAACAGTCATCCTCACAAGAGACCCAAACCCTTAAAAAATTAAAGTAGAGCGGTCAATATGGTTTACAAATTTCCTCATCTTTTGTAGGATCAGGACTGTATGGGCGTGGAGAATCTCAAATTTCTTCCAGGTTCTAATCTGCTTCTAGAGCGGAATTGAAAAGATTGTCCCCCTCTCTTTTTGCAAAAACCCATTACAAAATGGAGATGCTCACAAATGCGTACAAACACTCACCCCTATGAATGCAGGTATGCACACCCTACACCTATGAGCACTTCAGAAATACTGGATCTTGACACTGATCTCGTGGGTCTTGAGCTTGAAAAAGTCACCATAGGCACCTCGCTATATATTGACGGGAACATCGCCTCTCACTACCCTCATAACCATCCTTCAAAGTCAAGCTTCGAGGCTTCGTGGTGAAGGAAGTGCTAGGGGGTTGGAGCTCATATTCGCTGGCTGCTATGGGATGTAATTGAACCAGTAATAATGTAGCCCTCGATAGTGATCCCATAGACCCTAGACACCAGTGACCATTACAATTAAATGGAAGGCCCATCTCTCTCATTTTTGCGAAAATCCACTACAAAACGCACACGCTCACAAATGCATACACACACTCACCCCTATGAACGCATGAACCCACATCCTACCGCTATGAGCACCTCTCAAAGATTGTGTCTTCAGACAGTCCGGTGGGGGGTCTTGAGCTTGCCGAAGTCACCATAGGCACCTACTGCCCTCGTAACCATCCTTCAAAGCCGAGCGTCGAGGCTTCATCGAGAAGGAAGAGCTAGAGGAGTCAGAGCTAACATTTATTGGCTGCTATAGGATATAACTAGACCACTAATAACAATGGGCCCCCATAGTAGTGAGCCCATTGGCCCCAGACATCAAAGAAAGCAAGGTGCCAAGTCTTAAATATATATCTTAACCGTGGAGTGGGTAGTGCTAACAAAAAGATTCTTCGAGGTGATTCTAGTGCTAGACTATGTCTAAGAGAATCAATTGGGAGGGCCCACTATTCAGTGGATAACAGTCTGTTTTTATTTTTAGCATGGTTGTGTGGACCCACTTCAGTTCTAAACGCTAGACCAAAAGTAGTTTTCATAGCTACTTATAGACATTGCACACGCCCTTACTATACGTATCTTAGAAATTTACTAGCCTCGTGTCTAAGAAAATTGGGTTAATTATTGGTTTGCCACTAGAGGCCACCATATGCTCAGTTCTACCACTAGCGCGGAATGGTGCTCAAATTTGCCACTATTTCGGGCGCAACTGCTATGGCAACGATAACCGGCTAGTTTAAATGAGCATAACAAATTCAAAATAATTCAAAAAAATGACAAACCCACGCACATAGTCTTCTTATGTCATATACTAACGATTCAAGTTGATAAACATGGTATATATACATTCAAACGAAAAAATCATGAATACATGATAAACACGGTCTACATACATGAATACATGAATTTTTCGTTTGAATGTATGTAGATCTTGTTTATCAACTTCAATCATTAGTATAAGACATAAGAAGACTATGCGCGTAGGTTTTTTATTTTTTTGATTTTTTGAATTTGTTATGCTCATTTAAATTGGCCGGTTGGCGTCGCCATAGCAGCGGCGCCCAAAATAGTGGCTAAACTAAGCACTATTTCGTGTTAATGGCAAAATTGAGCATATGGCAGCCTCTAGTGGCAAACCAATAATTAACCCAAGAAAATTTTAGGTTGCTTTGAAAGTTTTTCGAAAAAGTTTTGGAGGTACCCATTGAGGGGTCAATTAATATATCACCAAACACCAAAAGTTTTGATAATAGGTTTAATTATTGCTAAGATAGATTTTGCATCTTGACAATTTAACGAAATTAGGTCAAACTTGAGCTAAAAGTAAGCGAGATATAGATTGCTCTTGAATTAAATGTATTTTTGGAGGTCTATAGGTGTATCTTGTTGTAGTAAACAATTCCATCACTATGAGTTTCCTACTATCTCAGGAAGGAACATTCTCAATTTTCCGAGTGTGATGACGAGATTGTTCTTTCCCGTAAAGTAAGTCTAAAGAATATGGATCTGAATGACACATGAGGCAATTTTCAGACATATATTATGGACCAACATGTTGTACTTATGATCTCCCATGTTTTATGAGTTCTCAAACTTCCTAGCTAACTTCGCCCACTTGATTGATTTTATGCCGATTTATCGAAATTATTAGGTACAAATTGAACTGCCACAAGTAAATTGTAGGTTGCTTTGAAAGGTTGACAAAAGATCTCTCTTAGAGGTACCCATATATATCTAGGGAACGGGTCAATTAATATATGGGAAACCACCAAGAGTTTTGATGATATATAGGTACGGTTCAACTTCTTGCTAAGATTTTTCATCAATTTAATGAAATTAAGTTAGACTTGAGCTACAAGTGAGCATGATAGATTGCTCTTGAATTAAATGTCTTTTTAGAGGTAGATGGGTGCATCTTCTTATAGTAAACAATGTCATCGGTGTGAGTTTCCAATTACTAGGAAAGGACATTATCAATTTTCTGAGTGATGTCATGATCATTCTCTCCCGTAAAGGAAGTCCAAAGAATATTGATCTAAATAAATGCCACAAGCTAGTTTTCACGCACACACACACACAGGCACATGCCACACTCATATATACTGTATGAAATGTAATTTAACGAACATTAAGTTGTTATTAACCAATAGTCTTGTTAGAGAAAAGGCATACATTGAGTATATTAATAATAACTATCTAGAACATGGTGGAGTTTGCTCTAGATACTGTTCAACATGAATCCAACTACTCTGAACCATTGGATCTAACAGCCCAACGGTCACGATTGGTACTATGGATCCAATTCAAAACTTCTTACCTAACTCCATCAACTTGAATGACTTTATGTCGATTTCTCGAAAATAGGTCAGATTTGAACTAGTATAAGTAAATTTTAGGTTAATGTGAAAGTTCTACAAAAAAGCTTTTGGAGGTACCCATCGGGGGTCACAATTTATATATGAGAAACCATCCAACGAGAGTTTTGATGACAAGTTGGATCAAGACTCGCAAATCCAAACATTTTGCTAACTGTTGGATCTTCTTTTCCATTCCTAGCATCTAAAAAGATTGTACTAATAGTCTTGATGAGAACGATGAACGCTAGTATGCACAAACCTCAAAACACACACTTCGTTGCTTAGTTTTAGGGTCCTTGTGCTAAATGCATGGACTTTTGGATGCAATTTTCATTTTTTATGAGGTCCTTGATATGTAACGTGTACTTCCACTGACCGTGTTCACTCTCAAGCACATCACACCTACTAGACCAACCATTAGATTGGCCATTCGTAGTACTTATTATTATCTTATCTTTATCTTGTCCTATCTCTTACATATAGTGTACGGATTAACTTTGAACATTGACCGTTGGATCAACACTGGCAAATCCAAACATTGCTAACCGTTGGATCTTCTTTTCCATTCTTAGCATCTAGAATGATTCTACTAATAGTCTTTCCCACGATGAACGCTAGTATACGTAAACCTCTAGCTCAAAACACACACTGCATTGCTTAGTTTCAAGGTCGTCCTTGTGCTAAATGGTTGGACTTCGATGCAATTTACATTTTTTATGAGGTCCTTCATGTAAATTGAAATTCTACCCACCATGTTAACTCTCAAAGCACCTCACTTCCTATGAGACCTACCATTAGATCAACCATTCACCGTACTTCTTATCTTACCTTTATCTTCGTCTCTTATCTCTTACAATACCATGCATACCACCACTAGATAGTGTAGGGATTACCTTATTTGAACATTGACCGTTGGATCAAGACTGGCAAATCCAAACATTGCTCACCGTTGGATCTTCTTTTCCATTCTTAGCATCTAGAAAGATTCTACTGATAGTCTTTAGCACGATGAACACTAGTATGCACAAACCTCAAAACACATAGTACTTCATTACTCGATCCTTAATGTAACTTAAACTTCCATCGACCGTGTTAACTCTCAAGCACCTCGCTCTTATGAGACCTACCATTAGATCGGCCATTCACAGTACTTCTTATCTTATCTTTATCTTGTCTCTTATCTCTTACAGTACCATACCACTACATATAGTGCAGAGATTAACTTTGAACATTAACAGTTGGATCAAGACTGGCAAATCCAAACAGCATTGCTAACCTTTGGATCTTCTTTTCCATTCTTAGCATCTAGAAAGATTCTACTGATAGTCTTTAGCATGATGAACAATAGTATGCGCAAACCTCAAAACACAGTACTTCATTGCTCAGTTTCAGGGTCCTTTGCTAAATGCATGCATGAACTTGGATGTAATTTTCATTCTTTATGAGATCCTTGATGTAACTTGTGCGTACTTCCACCGACCGTGTTAACTCTCAAGCACATCGCTCCTACGAGACCTACCAAGCTTAAAAGAAAATGCAACCGCCCCAATTATCACACAAACTGGACCATGGTTTCTTATACGTAATACCAAGTTTTTAGTACTAGGATTCCTAGCTAACTTTGCGCACTTCGATGACTTCTTGTCAATTTAACGAAGTTAAGTCAAACTTTAGCTACAAGTAAGTGTGATAGATTGCTCTTGAATTAATTGTCTTTTCGGAGGTAGATGTGTGCATATTGTTGTAGTAAACAATGTCGTCAGTGTGAGTTTCCAACAATCAGAAAAGAAATTTTTCAGTTTTCTGAGTGATGACGAGATGATTCTTTTTCGTAACGGAAGTCCGAAGAATATGGATCTCAATGCCAAAAGCCAAGATTCTAGACATATTATCTAGGTGGACCAATGTGTTTTACTTACGATTCACATGTTTTATGAGTTTTCAAGGTTCCTAGCTGATCCCGTCCACTAGTTGAATGATTTTATGTCGATGTATCGAAATAAAAGGTCAAATTTGAACTACAAGCAATAAATTGTAGCTTGGTCAATAATATATCAGTTGAGACTATTCGACATCTAGCTACTAAGATTTTGCCTCTTGAAAATTTTGAACCCCTTTTGAAAATGATCACATCAAATAAGGAGAGAGGGGAAATGATTTTTCTATTCTCTATGGTCAACACACAAGCTTGAGGTGCACCTTAGGCTTAAAGATACTTTAGAGTTTCCACTATGTATAAGGTGAACCATAGCAGATTCCACATACTAGGCATTATTAAGGTGTGCTTTTTATCTATATATCTACTACTATAATGGAGCAGTTTTGAATTGGATCCATATATAGCACAAATCTTGACCGTTGGGCTGTTAGGTCCAATGGTTCAGAGCATCTGGATTCGTGTTGAATATTACCTAGAGCAAACTCCACCATGTTCTAGAACCATCATGTCACCAACCCCAAAATTTCAAAGCACAGTAGGTTGTATTCTCAATATGTGTAGATAGTTATTATTAATAGACTTAATTTATGCATCTTGGGGATGGTGACATGATGGTTCTAGAACATGGTGGAGTTTTCTCTAGGTCTATACTCCCTCGCTCCGTCCCAAAATATAAGGCGCCTAAGGATTGATCAAAAGTCAAACCTTACTAACTTTGACCAAATATTTAGAAAAAATATCTACATCTACAATATTGAATGCACATATTAAGAAAATATACTTTATGATGAATCTATTGATATTAATTTAATATTCTAAATTTTTATATTTTTTGTGTATAATCATGGTCAAACTTAAAAAATGTTGACTTTTGACTAATTTGGCGCCTTATATTTTGGCGGAGGGAGTACTATTCAACACAAATCTAGTTGCTCTGAACCATTGGATCTAACAGCCCAACGGTCATGATTAGTGCTATCGATCCAATTCAAAGCAGTTCCACTATAGTAGTAAGTAGAGAGAATACAGTCTACTGTGCTATGAAATTTTGGGGTGGTGACATGATGGTTCTAGAACATGCATGGTGGAGTTTGCTCTAGGTACTCTTCAACACGAATCCAGCTTCTCTTAACCATTGGATCCAACAGCCCAATGGTCAGGATTGGTGCTATTGATCCAATTCAAAACTGCTCCACTATAGTAGTAGATATAGAGATATCTTATATTACCTTATGACTATATAGTGTACGAATCACTTTGAATATTGACCGTTGGATCAAGACTCGTGAATCCCAACATTTCTAGCCGTTGGATCTTCTTTTCCATTTTAGCATCTAGAAGATTCTATTGTTAGTCTTCAGCATAATGAATTCTATGCACAAACCTCAAAACACACTTCTCCATCATACTAGAATCTTCTCCCTCGTAGCTAATAATCGTTGACTTCTACATGATCTTATCTTATCTTATCTTATCTTATCTTACCACTATATAGTGTACGGATAACTTTGAATGTTGACCGTTGGATCAAGACTCGCGAATCCCAGCATTTCTAGCCGTTGGATCTTGTTTTCCATTCTAGCATCTAGAAGATTCTATTGATAGTCTTGAACACAATGAATGCACTATTCATAAACCTCTCAAAACACACTTCTCCATCATACTAGAATCTTCTCCATCGTTTCTCTAGAGCATGTTACCAAAAATTTCAAGTGTTAGGTAGCTAATAATCTTTGACTTCTACACATGATGATACAAAGTACAAGCACCAAATATACACCCATACTTTATAGATGTTGATCAAATTTATATTTTTTTGTGCTTTACCAATTATAATTTTATATAGTGATGATATGTCATACGTTTACTACATAAGCCTTATTAAGGTGTGCTTTTTTACACAATGCGGGAGTAGTATATTTCTTTGCTTAGACATATGGTCACCTCTGTCCACGCGCTGTACATGCAAACATAATAAAATGTTGGCAGGGGAAGAGGGCAGCAGCGAAGAGAAGTTGAAGGCGGTTCCATGTCAGACCAAAGTTATGATGGGTTTCTGACACGAGGTACTCCTGCGGCCTTATAGTGTACACTCTACTAGTAGTAAATTTCAGGACCTATGCAGGCAAAACAAATTGTGTATTTTCTCTCTCCTTCCCTATGCTCCATCTCTCCTCCCCTTTCCCCCCGCGCACCGGTCCGACTGATCTCTCTCCCCTCGTCCACAGTGTGGTGCTGCGCACATGTGCCTTGGTACGACGGCTCTATGACTCTGGTGTGTTCGGCAGACATGCGTTGGTGTGGGGACGAGGAGTACATAGGAAGGAAACCACTTTGGTCCTTGGTGGCACAAAAATTCAAACTTTTCCGATTTTTGGAATTTTCACTTGCTTCCCAAACATCGGGAGAGAAGGTTATCCAAAAGATCGGCCAAACATCGGGACGGAAGGCAATTTTGAACCCGTTTTGAACATTGACTGTTGGATCAAGACTGGAAAATCCAAAATTTGAACGTTGACCGTTGGACCAAGACTGGAAAATCCAAACTTTGCTAACCATTGGATCTTCTTTTCCATTATTAGCATCTAGAAAGATTCTACCGATAGTCTTTAGCACAATGGATGCTAGTATGCGCAAACCTCAAAACACACACTTCATTGCTTAGTTTCAGGGTCCTTGTGCTAAATGCATGCATGGACTTGGATGTAATTTTCATTTTTTATGAGATCCTTGATGTAACTTGTACTTCCACTGACCGTCTTAACTCTCAAGCATCTCGCTCCTATGAGACCAACCATTAGATCAGCCATTCGCGGTACTTCTTATCTTATCTTTATCTTGTCTTTTATCTTACAATACCATACCACCATTGTATAGTGTACGAATTAACTTCGAACATTGACCGCTAGATCAAGACTGGCAAATCCAAACATTGCTAACTATTAGATCTTCTTTTTCCCTTAGCATCGTGAAAGATTCTATTGATAGTCTTTAGCACGATGAACGCTAGTATGCGCAAACCACAAAACACACACACACTTCATTATTCAGTTTTAGGGTCATTGTGTTAAATGGATGGACTTGTATGCAATTTTCATTTTTTATGAGGTCCTTGATGTAAGATGTACTTCCATCGATCGTGTTAACTCTTAAGCACCTCTCTCCTACGAGACCTACCATAGTTAAAAGAAAATGCAACCACCCCAATTATCACAAAAACTGGACCAATGGTTTCTTATACGTAATGCCCAAGTTTTTAGTACTAGGATTTTTTCAATCTTCCTAGCAAACTTTGCACACTTCAGTGACTTCTTGTCGATTTAACGAAATTAGATCAAACTTGAGCTACAAGTAAGCGCGATAGATTGCTCTTGAATTAAATGTATTTTCATAGGTAGATGGGTGCATCTTCTTCTAGTAAACAATGTCGTTGGTGTGAGTTTCTAACTATGAGGAAAGAAAATCCTCAGTTTTTCGAGTGATGACGAGATGGTTATTTTATGTAAAGAAAGACTGAAGAATATGGATCTCAATGCCATAAGCCAAGCTTTTAGACATATTAAGTGGACCAACGTGTTTTACTAACGATTCCCATGTTTTATGAGTTTTCAAACTCCCTATGTAGGTAATTAACTTTGCCCCACGTGAATGACTTCATGCCTATATTTATCGAAATTTCCTCAAACTTGAACTACAACAACTAAATTATTATAGGTTGCTTCTAAAGAATTACAAAAAACTTTTGGAGGTGTACCCATTGGGGGCTCAGTTAATATATCAGAAAACAACCGAGAGTTTTGACAATAGGTTTTTAACTCCTTTCTAATTAAGATTTTGCATCTTGACAATTTAATGAAAAATTATCTCAAACTCTAGCTACAAGTAAGCGCGATAGGTTTTTCTTTAATTAAATGTCTCTTTCGAGGTAGATGGATGCATCTTTTTGTAGTAATCAGTACCGCTGGTGTCAGTTTCCAACTATCAGGAAAGAACATTCTCAATTTTCCGACTGATGAGATTATTGTTTGTTTTCGTAAACAAACTCTGAAGGATATGGACCTGAACACCACAAGCAAAGCTTTCAGAACTATATAGTGGACCCTCATGTTGTACTTATGAATCTCGTGTTTTATGAGTTTTCAAACTTATTCCTATAGTTAACTTTGCCCACTTGAAATTAATTTTATGTCGATTTATTGAAATTAGTTCAATTTTGAACTACAAGTAAATTTTAGGTTTCATTGAAAGTTTTACGTTTTTTGGAGGTAACCATTGGGGGATGATTTAATATATCACAAACCACCACCGATAGTTTTTACAACAAGTTCAACTTCTTGCTAAGATTTTGCATCTTGACAATTTAACGAAATTATATCAAACTTGAGCTACAAGTAAATGCTATAGATTGCTCTTGAGTAAATTGTCTTTTCGGAGGTAGACGGGTGCATCTTTCTTGTAGTAAAAAATGTCATCGATGTGATTTTCCAAATATCAGGAAATATCATTCTTAATTTTCCGAGTGACGACGAGATTGTTCCTTTCTGTAAAGACAGTCTGAAGAGTATGGATCTAAATGCCACAGGCCATGTTTTTGGACATCTTATCTTACCACTATAGAGTGTATGAATAACTTTGAATATTTACCGTTGGATCGAGACTCGCGAATCCGAACATTTCCAGCCGTTGGATCTTCTTTTCCATTCTAGCATCTAGAAGATTCTATTGATAGTCTTGAACACAATGAATGCACTATGCATAAACCTCTCAAAACACACTTCTCGATCATACTAGAATCTTCTCCCTCGTTTCTCTAGACTATGTTACCAAAAATTTCAAGTGTTAGGTAGCTAATAATCTTTGACTTCTACACATGATACAAAGTACAAGGACCAAATATACACTCATACTTCATAGATGTTGATAAAATTTATAATTTTTAGTTCTTTACCAATTATAATTTTATATAGCTATGATATGTCATACGTTTACTATCTGAGCCTTATTAAGGTGTTCTTTTTTATACAATGCGGGAGTAGTATATTTATTTTCATAGACATATGGTCACCTTTGTCCACGCGTTGTACATGCTGAGAGAATAAAACGTTGGTAGGGGAAGAGGGCATCAGCGAAGCGAAGTTGAAGGCGGTTCCATGTCAGAGAAAAGTTACGATGTGTTTCTGACACGAGGTACTCCTGCGGCCTTACAGTGTACACTCTACTAGTAGTAAATTTCAGGACATATGCACGCTAAACAAATCGTGTGTTTTCTCTCTCCTTCCCTATGCTGCATCTCTCCTCCCCTTTCCCCTCGCGCACCGGTCCAGCTGATCTCTCTCCCCTCGTCCACATCATGGCGCTGCAAGTGTGTCTTGGTACAGCAGCTCTGTGTCTCTAGCGTGTTCGGCAGCCGCGCGTTGGTGTGGAGTAGGGACGACGAGTACATAGGAAGGAAACCACTTTGGTCCTTTGGCGGCACAAAAATTGAAACTTTTCTAGTTTTTGAAATTTTCACTTGCCTCCCAAACATCGGGAGGGAAGGTTATCCAAAAGATCGGCCAAACATCGGGAGAGAAGGCAATTTTGAACCCTTTTTGAGCATTGATCACATTGAATAAACGAAAAACAAAAAATAAAAGTTTTACTCATGATGTCCTATCATGTCTTGTGCACCACGTGCCATGAAAACTGTAATCATGGGATTAGATAAGTTTTGGAAAAATAGCTTCACAATATTGTCCTACCATGTGTATGGACACTATCGGGTTTATTTCAACCCAAACAACCAAGGTCATCAAGGCCATATTGACATCATAGTTTACAATTTGATAGAGTTCCCACGATAGTTTGGTAGATGGGTGCATCTTGGCGTAGTAAGCATTGTTGCATGTGGGAGTTTCCAACAATTAGGGAAAAAAGAATTTCAATTTTCCCAGTGAGGACGGTGATGTTTTTTTGTGAAGAAAGTCCAAATAATATGGTGCAGAATGCCACAAGCCAGTGGTTTCACACATACTGTAGTTGATCATGGTTCCTATCTAACTTTGGCAAAAAGTTTACATATTACGATGGGTCATGACACGCGGTACTAGTACACATACTACTACGTAGTAGATTTTCTCTCTCCTTCGCCCCCTCTCACCATCCATCCACTATCCTCTTCATTTCTCCTTCCTTCCCGTGTAAGATTTCACGCAATGATTATACTTCTAGTTTGAGATGCAGCGGTGCAGAAAAAGATGAGGCCCACACCATACCATCATCAATCAAGTTTGGTGACGCAACTTTGTGAAGAGTATATATATACTAGTAGTACTGTAGCTAGATAAGTATGTAGTACTATAGACACTTAATTTTTAACGGAGGAAGTAAGAGACATCGAGTAATTCAGGATGATCTGCATGATTCTCTTCATTTTTGGATAAAGCGGGGCGCCTCCTGAATTCTCTTGTTAGAGAAAAATCAAGAACTGACAAGTCTGGTATAATCATGTTTTTGTTGACGGGACGAGTCTGGTACAATCTATTTATGATATTTTGGGATATTTTTCAGGGTATTAACACAAGCATGACTATAAATAGACATTATAAATTGCAACATTATGCACCCCTACTTTCAACCAAAACACCCAACCAGCCGTTGCTTAGAACTTGACCTCTCTCTATTTCCTTCCAAAATGTCATATGACAACTCTCTCCAGAACACATCAATTGACAAGACAAATGGGAAAGGCCCCGAAACTCCAGCTGGAAGCCCAGACTCGGTCGACGAGCCATGGCTACCGCTGCTGTCTGAATCCTCTGATGAAGAAGATAGCCACTAGCAGCGCTTTTTCGAAGGGAAACCACCACCAACATCGAGCGACTCCGATAAGACGGAAGATGAGACTGAGGAAGAGGAGGAGTCTGAGGTCGACCTTGAGAAGGAGGCCGAAGATGAAAACAGGGAGGAGGCCGAGGACGACGGCGAGGAGGTCTCTTCCCGCACCCCACCAAAGAAGCGTGCCCGAGTGCAAAATTAAATGGCGTCTAGAGAAGAGGCGGGCAGTGTACTATATCTCGTTCTACGAAGCATCTTGGCTTTGGTAAATAGTGTTGTCAATGAGAGTTTCGTACTTTTAGGAAAATGCTTTTCAATTTCCAAGTGATAGGATTTGTTTTTAGTAATTAAGTACGTCTGGATAATTTGGCTTAGAGTGCACTCACTATATTCTAGCAAAATATAGATAATTTCCACTGTATGTTAGTACTATATGAAAATACTTATTTCAATTGTGTCATGATACATAGTTTTTTTACGGGAGGGGGGTGGTAATGATACATAGTTGAAACTTAAATGGTGTCCTCTTATATTTGTGCTTGTTTGGACGAAAACTACAAACATGGATTTGGACAACTTTCGAAAAACTTGCTACACAATATGGTCATAACCATGTATGAACATTGTTCACATTTTAAGCCAAGTTACCAATGCTAAGGTCAGATCGGCATCACTCGTACCATTTATTGGGATAAATTAAAGAAAAGTAAAGAAAACAATAAAAAATGTTAAGCACTTATGTATGGTGTCCTCTTCTGTAAATGCTAAACATGAATTTTGACAAGGTTTAAAAACACTTCTTCACAATATGACCAGCGATGTGTTAACATATACTTGGGTTTCAAGTTAAATAATGACAAAGGTCGTGTCCATTTTGGGTAGATGAGGTGCATCTTGGCATGGTATACTAATGTTGTTAATTGCACTTTTCAACTTTTATGTATAGAATTTTGTTAAATTATTTTAGAAGTTCCACATATAATTATTTTTTAAAGAAAAGGCAAAGAGTATGGCTCTGAATGCCACAACACACTAAATTTCACACAAAATAGAGTATGTTTCATGGTTAACAAGTTTCATGAATTTTCAGGCCTTCTAGCTAATTTCGCATAATTAAATGACATTTTGTCAATAAAACCAAAGTAGGTAAATTTTGAACTACAAGTGCGTGAAAGATTGCTTGTAAATTTGTCAGAAATTCATATAGTACTAATTATTGTACCCACGTAGTCATACTGAAAACTGAGTATTGTTTTGAAACATACAACTTCTTTGTATGAATTTTCATGCTGACACATCTGACCATGTTTCAAAAAAGTGAAAGAAAATAAGGAAACATGCACACATCCTTTTAGTAGTACTCCTATTAAAAATTCATACTTGTAAAACAGTAAAGACGGCACTATTAAAGTTTCAATACAAGGGACCTAGGCACCTTCACCGGCACTCCACAATTGACCTTTCTGCCTCTTAGACTTTGTATCTATACCTCCGAAGATCGAAGCTCCCCGTGGGAACAAGAAGACCCAAGTGGCAGCCAAAAAGGCCGTGGAGAAAAAGAAGTCATGTCGCCGGCTTCTGAATCCTGCTCTGGCCACTCCAAGTCGTAGTCTTGCACTAGGCAGCCGCAGGAAGAAGCAGGTGTTGAGGTCCGTCAAGGCTGGGCTGCATTTCCCCGTCGGTTGGATCAGGGGCTACCTCAAGGAGGGTCGGTACTCCTAGCGCATAGGCTTCGGGGCTCCAGTCTACCTCGCGGCCGTTCTCGAGTACCTCACCGCCGAGGTGCTGGAGCTCGCCGAGCAAGCCGCGAAGGACAATAAGAAGATCTGCATCATCCCGAGGCACGTGATGCTCGGCGTCATGCGCGACGAGGAGCTTAGCAAGCTGCTGGCCGGTGTTACCATCACGCACAGCGGCGTTCTGCCCAGCATCCACGAGTCCCTGCTTGGCAATGGTACCGCGGAGGATGCAGCCAAGTTGCCCGCGGAGGATGCTACCAAGTCGTCTGAGAAGACAACGGAGTCCCCCTAGAAGTCGTAAAGTTGTACTACTACTACTCCGTATGTGTTTGGGTTTGCTCTGTTTGCAGTTTGGTTAATCATCAGTGTCAAAATAATATTCAGATATGTGATGCTAAGAAAAAACTTGTGAGGGTTCTAAAAAAATGCTGTTTTCCTAATCTTATCCTAGACTCCATTTATTTAATACTCCCTCTGTTCAAAAATATAAGACATTTTAGCTTTGTGGAATGAATGTATCTAGACGCCTTTTAGTGTATAGGTTCACTCTGAACCTCTACGAACCCATACACTAAAAGATGGCTAGATACATTCGATTCACAAAGCTAAAACATCTTATATTTCTAAACGGAGGTAGTATTACTCAACATATTAGGTTTAGTCAAAGTCAACCGTTACAAAGTTTGACCAACTATATATAGTATTAAATAATATACTAACTGAAAAAATCAATATACATTAAACAATGTCGTCGGTGTGAGTTTCGAACTATTAGGAAAGAACATTCAATTCTCAATTTTCCAAGAGATGACAAGGGAGGTTGTTATTTTTCGTCAAGAAAGTCAAAGAATATGGATCTGAATGCCACAATCCAGGTTTTCGGACATATATATATAGTGGACCGACATGCTGTACTGATGATACCCATGTTTTATGTGCTTTCAAACTTCCTATCTAACTCTGCCAACTTGAATGACTTTATCTCGATTTATCGAAATTATATTAGGTCGAATTTGAACTAGAAGTAATTGTAGGTTGCTTTGAAAGTTTCATGAAAAAGCTTTTGG
This sequence comes from Avena sativa, assembly GCA_916181665.1. Taxonomy (NCBI): domain Eukaryota; kingdom Viridiplantae; phylum Streptophyta; class Magnoliopsida; order Poales; family Poaceae; genus Avena; species Avena sativa. The sequence goes on from OV702292.1 coordinate 277,592,195, forward strand.
AGGTACCCTTTGGGGGAGGGGTGAATTAATATATCATAAACCACTATGAGCTTTGATGATAGGTTCAACTTCTTTCTAAGATTTTGTATCTTGACAATTTAACAAAATTAAGTCAGAATTGAGCTACATGTAAGCGTGATAGATTGCTCTTGAATTAAATGTCTTTTTGGAGGAAGATGGGTGCATCGTCTTGTAGGAAACAATGTTGTCGGTGTGAGTTTCCAATTATCAGGAAAGACCATTCTCAAATTTCTGAGTGATGTCAAGATTATTATCTCTCGTAAAGGAAGTTCAAAGAATATCGATCTAAATGCCAAAAGCCAAGTTTTCACACACATATATAGTGGACCAACATATTGTACTTATGATTTCCCGTGTTTTATGAATTCTCAAACTCGCTACCTAACTTCGCCGACTTGAATGACCTTATGTCGATTTAACAAAATTAGGTCAAATTTGAACTACTATAAGCAAATTGTAGGTTACTGTGAAAGTTTTACGAAAAAGCTTTTGAAGGTACCCATCGGGGGTCACAATTAATATATGAGAAACCATCCAACGAGATTTTTGACGAAAAAATCAACTTATTTCTAAGATTTTGCATCTTGCCAGCTTAACAAAACTAGGCCAAACTCAAGTAAGTGCAATAGATTCCTCTTGATTTAAAAGTCTTTTCAGAGGTAGATATAGGTGCACCTTCTTGTAGTATACAATGCCGCCAGTGTGAGTTTCCGACTATCTTGGGAAAGAACATTCTTAATTTTTCAAGTGATGACTAGATTGTTCTTTCCCCTAAAGAAAATCCAAAGACTATGGATCGGAATGCCACAAGCCAAGTTTTCACACATATATAGTGGACCAACATGATGCACTTACGATTTCCCATGTTTTATCAGTTCTCAAATTTCCTAACTAACTTCACCCACTTGAATGATTTTATGTCGATTTATCGAAATTAGGTAAAATTTGGACTACTACAGGTAAATTGTAGGTTGCTTTGAAAGTTTTGCGAAAAATCTCTTGGAGGTACCCATCAGGGGGGAGGGTCAATTAATATATATCAGAAACCATCGAGAGGTTTGACCACAGGTTCATCTTCTTGCTAAGATTTTGCATCCTAACTATTTAATGAAATTAGGTCAAATTTTGCTCATTGTTTCATGAAATCAGGTCAAACTTTGCTAAGCGATTAACTTTGAACATTGATTGTTGGATCAAGACATGCAAATCCAAATATTGCTAACTGGTGGATATTATTTTCCATTCTTAGCATCTAGAAAGATTCGACTGATAGTCTTTAGCACGATGAACACTAGTATGCACAAACCTCAAAACACACAGTACTTCATTATTACTCGGTTTCAGGGTCCTTGTGCCAAATGCACAGACTTGGATGGAATTTTCATTTTTTATGAGGTCCTTGATTTAACTTGTACTTCCACCGACCACTCGAGCACCTCGCCCTTACGAGACCTACCATTAGATCATCCATCCGTAGTACTTCTTATCTTTATATTGTCTCTTATCTCTTACAATACCATATATACCACCACTACATAGTCTAGGGATTAACTTATTTTGAACATTCACCGTTGCTAACCGTTGGATCTTATTTTCCATTGTTAGCATCTATATATATTATATTGATAGTCTTTAGCATGATAAACACTAGTATGCGCAAACCTCAAAACACACAGTACTTCATTACTCGGTTTCAGGGTCCTTGTGATAAATGCATGGACTTGGATGCAATTTTCATTTTTTATGAGGTCCTTGATGTAAATTGTAATTCTACCCACCGTGTTAACTCTCAAGCACCTCAATCTTACGAGACCTACCATTAGATCGGCCATTCACAGTACTTCTTATCTTATCTTTTATCTTGTCTCATATCTCTTACAATACCATACCACGACATAGTGTAGGGATTAACTTTGAACATATTAACCGTTGGATCAAGACTGGCAAATCCAAACATTGCTAATCTTTGGATCTTTTTTCCATTCTTAGCATTGAGAAAGATTCGATCTATTGATATTCTTTAGCACGATGAACGTTAGTATGCGCAAACCTAAAAACACACAGTACTTCAATGCTTAGTGTCAGGGTCCTTGTGCCAAAAATACATGGACTTGGATGCAATTTTCATTTTTTATGAGGTTCTTGATGTAACTTGTACTTCCACCAACCGTATTAACTCTCAATCACCTCGCTCCTACAAGACATACCATTAGATCGGCCATTCGCAGTACTTCTTATCTTACCTTTATCTTGTCTCTTATCTCTTACAATACCATGCTTACCACCACTAAATAGGTCAGGGATTAACTTATTTGAACATTGACCGTTGGATCAACATTAGCAAATCCAAACATAGCTAACCGTTGGATCTTCTTTTCCATTCTTAGCATCTAGAAAGATTATACAGATAGTCTTTAGCACGATGAAAACTAGTATGCGCAAACCTCAAAACACATAGTACTCATTACTCAGTTTAACGGTCCTTGTGCTAAATGCATAGACTTGTTGGATCCAATTTTTATTTTTTGTGAGGTCCTTAATGTAACTTGTACTTACACCGATCATGTGAACTCTCAAGCACCTCGCTCTTACGAGACCTACCATTAGATGAGCCATTCGTAGTATTTCTATCTTATCTTTATCTTGTCTCTTATCTCTTACAATACCATACCACTACATAGAGTGTAGAGATTAACTTTGAACATTAACAGTTGGATCAATACTGGCAAATGCAAACATTGATAACCGTTGGATCTTCTTTTCAATTCTAACATCTAGGTCTGTACTCCCTCGCTCCTTCCCGAAATATAAGGCGCCTAAGGATTGGTCAAAAGTCAAACCTTACTAACTTTGACCAAATATTTAGAAAAAAATATCTACATCTACAATATAGAATGGACATATTAAGAAAATATACGTTATGGTGAATCTATTGGTATTAATTTATTATTCTAATTTTTTATATTTTTGTGTATAATCATGGTCAAACTTAAAAATTGTTGATTTGGACAAATCCTTAGGCGCCTTATATTTTGGCTGAGGGAGTACTATTCAACACGAATCCAGTTGCTCTGAACCATTGGAACTAATAGCCCAATGGTCATGATTAGTGCTATGGATCCAATTCAAAACTGCTCCACTATAGTAGTATAAGTAGAGATAATACAATCTACTATGCTATGAAATTTTGGGGGTGGTGACATGATGGTTCTAGAACATGCATGGTGGAGTTTGCTCTAGGTACTATTCAACACGAATCCAGCTTCTGTGAACGATTGGATCCAACAACCTAACGGTCAGGATTGGTGCTATGGATCCAATTCAAAACTGCTCCACTATAGTAGTAGAGATAGATATATCTTATCTTATCTTACGAATATATAGTGTACGAATAACTTTGAATATTGACCGTTGAATCAAGACTCAAGAATCCCAACATTTCCAGCCGTTGGATCTTCTTTTCCATTCTAGCATCTAAAAGATTCTATTGATAGTTCTCAGCATAATGAATACTATGCACAAACCTCAAAACACACTTCTCCATCATACTAGAATCTTCTCCCTCGTAGCTAATAATCGTTGAATTCTACATGATCTTATCTTATATTATCTTATCTTATCTTACCACTATATAGTGTATGGATAACTTTGAATGCTGACCGTTGGATCAAGACTCGCGAATCCCAGCATTTCTAGCCGTTGGATCTTCTTTTCCATTCTAGCATCTAGAATATTCTATTGATAGTCTTGAACACAATGAATGCACTATGCATAAACCTCTCAAAACACACTTCTCCATCATACTAGAATCTTCTACCTCGTTTCTCTAGACCATGTTACCAAAACATTCAAGTGTTAGGTAGCTAATAATCTTTGACTTCTACACATGATGATACAAAGTACAAGGACCAAATATACACCCATACTTTATAGATGTTGATCAAATTTATAATTTTTTGTGCTTTGCCAATTATAATTTTATATAGTGATGATATGTCATAGTTTACTATCTGAGCCTTATTAAGGTGTGCTTTTTTACACAATGCGGGAGTAGTATATTTCTTTGCTTAGACATATGGTAACCTCTGTCCACACGCTGTACATGCTGAGAGAATAAAATGTTGGCAGGGGAAGAGGGCAGCATCGAAGAGAAGTTGAAGGCGGTTCCATGTCAGAGAAAAGTTATGATGGGTTTGTGACACGGGGTACTCTTGCGGCCTTACAGTGTACGCTCTACTAGTAGTAAATTTCAGGACCTATGCACGCAAAACAAATCGTGTGTTTTCTCTCTCCTTCCCAACGCTCCATCTCTCCTCCCCTTTCCCCTCGCGCACCGGTCCAGCAGATCTCTCTCCCGTCGTCCATAGCGTGGTGCTGCGCACGTGTGCCTTGGTACGGCGGCTCTATGTCTCTAGCGTGTTTGGCATCCGCGCTTTGGTGTGGAGTAGGGACGAGGAGTACATAGTTAGGAAACCACTTTGGTCCTTGGTGGCATAAAAATTCAGACTTTTCCGGTTTTCAAAATTTTCACTTGCTTCCGAAACATCGGGAGGGAAGGTTATCCAAAAGATCAGCCAAAGATCGGGAGGGAAGGCAATTTTGAACCTGTTTTGAACATTGACCGTTGGATCAAGACTGGCAAATCCAAACTTTGCTAACCGTTGGATCTTATTTTCCATTATTAGCATCTAGAAAGATTCTACCGATAGTCTTTAGCACAATGGACGCTAGTATGCGCAAACCTCAAAACACACACTTCATTGCTCAGTTTCAGGGTCCTTGTGCTAAATGCATGCATGGACTTGGATGCAATTTTCATTTTTTATGAGGTCCTTGATGTAACTTGTACTTCCACTGACCGTCTTAACTCTCAAGCACCTCGCTCCTACGAGACCAACCATTAGATCGTCCTTTCGCGGTACTTCTTATCTTATCTTTATATTGTCTTACCTCTTACAATACATTACTACCATTGTATAGTGTACGAATTAACTTCGATCATTGACCGTTGGATCAAGACTGCCAAATCCAAACATTGCTAACCGTTAGATCTTATATTTTCCCTTATCATAGAGAAAGATTCTATTGATAGTCTTTTGCACGTTGAACGCTAGTATGTGCAAACCACAAAACACACACACTTCATTATTCAGTTTTAGGGTCATTGTGTTAAATGGATGGACTTGGATGCAATTTTCATTTTTTATGAGGTCCTTGATGTAAGTTGTACTTCCATCGATCGTGTTAACTCTCAAGCACCTCTCTCCTACGAGACCTACCATAATTAAAAGAAAATGCAACCACCCCAATTATCACACAAACTGGACCAATGGTTTCTTATATGTAATGCCCAAGTTTTTAGTACTAGGATTTTTCAAGCTTCCAAGCAAACTTTGCACACTTCAGTGACTTCTTGTCGATTTAACGAAATTAGATCAAACTTGAGCTACAAGTAAGCGCGATAGATTTCTCTTGAATTAAATGTATTTTCGTAGATAGATGGGTGCATCTCTTCTTCTAGTAAATAATGTCGTAGGTGTGAGTTTCTAACTATGAGGAAAGAAAATCCCCAATTTTCCGTGTGATGACGAGATGGTTCTTATATGTAAAGAAAGTTTGAAGAATATGGATCTCGGTGCCACAAGACAAGCTTTTAGACATATTAAGTGGACCAACGTGTTTTACTTACGATGTCCATGCTTTATGAGTTTTCAAACCCCCGATGTAGCTAATTAACTTTTCCCTACTTGAATGACTTCATGCCAATATTTATCGAAATTTGGTCAAACATGAACTAAAACAACTAAATTATTGAGGTTGCTTCTATAGAATTACAAAAAACTTTTGGAGGTGTACCCATTGGGGGCTCAGTTAATATATCAGAAAACAACCAAGAGTTTTGACAATAGGTTTTTAACTCCATTCTAATTAAGATTTTGCATCGTGACAATTTAACAAAAAAATAGCTCAAACTTGAGCTACAAGTAAGCTTGATATATTTTTCTTTAATTAAATGTCTCTTTGGAGGTAGATGGATGCATATTCTTGTAGTAATCAGTACCGCCGGTGTGAGTTCCCAACTATCAGGAAAGAACATTCTCAATTTTCCGAGTGATGATGAGATTATTGTTCGTTTTTGTAAAAAAAGTCCGAAGGATATGGACCTAAACGCCCCAAGCCAAGCTTTCAGAAATATATAGTGGACCCTCATGTTTTACTTATGATTCTCGTGTTTTATGAGTTTTCAAACTTATTCCTATAGCTAACTTTGCCCACTTGAAATTGATTTTATGTCGATTTATTGAAATTAGTTCAATTTTGAACTACAAGAAAACTGTAAGTTGCATTGAAAGTTTTATGTTTTTTGGAGGTAACCATTGGGGGCTGATTTAATATATCACAAACCTCCACCGATAGTTTTTACAACAAGTTCAACTTCTTGCTAAGATTTTGAATCTTGACAATTTAACAAAATTATATCAAACTTGAGCTACAAGTAAATGCGATAGATTGCTCTTGAGTTAATTGTCTTTTTGGAGGTAGACGGGTGCATCTTCTTGTAGTAAACAATGTCGTCAATGTGAGTTTCCAAATATCAGGAGATATCATTCTTAATTTTCTGAGTGACGACGAGATTGTTCCTTTCTATAAAGACAGTCCGAAGAGGATGGATCTGAATGCCACAAGCCATGTTTTTAGACATCTTATCTTACCACTATATAGTGTATGAATAACTTTGAATATTGACCGTTGGATCGAGACTGGCGAATCCTAACATTTCCAGCCATTGGATCTTATTTTCCATTCTAGCATCTAGAAGATTCTATTGATAGTCTTGAACACAATAAATGTACTATGCATAAACCTCTCAAAACACACGTCTCCATCATACTAGAATCTTCTCCCTTGTGTCTCTAGACCATGTTACCCAAAAATTCAAGTGTTAGGTAGCTAATAATATTTGACTTCTACATATGATGATACAAAGTAGAAGAACAAAATATACACCCATACTTTATAGATGTTGCTCAAATTTATAATTTTTTGTGCTTTACCAATTATAATTGTATATAGTGATGATATGGCATACATCTACTATCTGAGTCTCACGTGCAACTTACTAGTGGCTAATAATCTTGGAATTCTACATTATCTTACCACTACATAGTGTACAAACAACTTTGAATATTTACTGTTGGATCAAGACTCGTGAATCCCAACATTTCCAGTCGTTGGATCTTCTTTTCCATTCTAGCATCTTGAAGACTCTATGATAGTCTTCATTACAAACCACTATATAGTATACGAATAACTTTGAATGTTGATCGTTGGATCAAGACTCGCGAATCCGGCATTTCTAGCCATTGGATCTTCTTTTTCATTCTAGCATCTAGAAGATTCTATTGATAATCTTTGGCATAATGAATGCTACGCACAAACCTCAAAACACACTTCTCGACCATACTAGAATCTTCTCCCTTGTTTCTCTAGACCATGTTATCAAAAATTTCCTATGTTAGGTAGCTAATAATCTTTGACTTCTACATGATACAAAGTACAAGGATCAAATATACACCCATACTTTATAGATGTTGATCAAATTTATAATTTTTTGTGCTTTACCAATTATAATTTTATCTAGTGATGATATGTCATACGTCTACTATCTGAGTCTCCTGTGCAACTTACTACTAGCTAATAATCATTAACTTTACCACTATATAGTGTACAAACAAGTTACTGAATATTGACCGCTAGATCAAGAGTCGCGAATCCCAACATTTCCAGTTGTTGGATCTTCTTTTCCATTCTAGCATCTTGAAGATTCTATTGATAGTCTTTGTTACAAACAACTATATAGTGTACGAATAACTTTGAATGTTGACCGTTGGATCAAGACTCGCGAATCCCAGCATTTCCAGCTGTTGGATCTTCTTTTCCATTCTAGCGTCTAGAAGATTCTATTTATAGTCTTCGGCATAATGAATGATATGCACAAACCTCAAAACACACTTCTCCATCATACTAGAATCTTCTCCCTTGTTTCTCTAGACCATGCATGTGATCAAAAATTTCATGTGTTAGGTAGCTAATAATCTTTGACTTCTACACATGATGACACAAAGTACAAGGACCAAATATACACCCATACTTTATAGATGTTGATCAAATTTATATTTTTTGTGTTGTACAAATTATAATTTTATATAGTGATGATATGCCGTACGTCTACTATCTCAGTCTCATGTGCAACTTACTAGTAGCTAATAATCATTAACTTCTACATGATCTTACCACTATATAGTGTACAAACAACTTTGAATATTGACCGTTGGATCAAGGCTCGTGAATCCCAACATTTCCAGTCATTGGATCTTCTTTTCCATTCTAGCATCTTGAAGATTCTATTGATAGTCTTCATTACAAACCACTATATTGTGTACGGATAACTTTGAATGTTGATCAGTGGATCAAGACTCGCGAATCCTAGCATTTCTAGCCGTTGGATCTTCTTTTACATTCTAGCATCTAGAAGATTCTATTGATAATCTTCGGCATAATGAATGCTACGCACAAACCTCAAAACACACTTCTCCACCATACTAGAATCTTCTCCCTTATTTCTCTAGACCATGTTATCAAAAAATTCCTATGTTAGGTAGCTAATAATCTTTGACTTCTACACGATGACACAAAGTACAAGGATCAAATATACACCCATACTTTTTAGATGTTGATCAAATTTATAAGTTTTTGTGCTTACCAATTATAATTTTATCTAGTGATGATATGTCATACATCTACTATCTGAGACTCGTGTGCAACTTACTAGTAGCTAATAATTGTTAACTTCACCACTATATAGTGTACAAACAACTTACTGAATATTGACCGTTGGATCAAGAGTCGCGAATCCCAACATTTCCAATCGTTGGATCTTCTTTTCCATTCTAGCATCTTGAAGATTCTATTGATAGACTTCATTACAAACCACTATATAGTGTACGAATAACTTTGAATGTTGACCGTTGGATCAAGACTCGCGAATCCTAGCATTTCTAGCTGTTGGATCTACTTTTCCATTCTAGCATCTAGAAGATTCTATTGATAGTCTTGGGCATAATGAATGATATGCACAAACCTCATAACACACTTCTCCATCATACTAGAATCTTCTCCCTTATTTATCTACACCATGTTATCAAAAAATTCATGTGTTAGGTAGATAATAATCTTTGACTTCTACACATGATGATACAAAGTACAAGGACCAAATATACACCCATACTTTATAGATGTTGATCAAATTTATATTTTTTTGTGTTTTACCAATTATAATTTTATATAGTGATGATATATCATATGTCTACTATGTGAGTATCATGTGCAACTTACTAGTAGCTAATAATCATTGACTTCTACATGATCTTACCACTAATATTGACCGTTGGATAAAGACGTACTCGTGAATCCAAACATTTCTAGTCATTGGATCTTCTTTTCCATTCTAGCATCTGGAAGATTCTATTGATAGTCTTCATTACAAACCACTATATAGTGTACGAATAACTTTGAATGTTGACCATTGGATCAAGACACGCGAATCCCAGCTTTTCTAGCCGTTGGATCTTCTTTTCCTTTCTAGCATCTAGAAGATTCTATTGATAGTCTTCGGCATAATGAATGCTATGCACAAACCTCAAAATACACTTCTCCATCATATTAGAATCTTCTCCCTTGTTTCTCTAGGCCATGTTATCAAAAATTTCATGTGTTAGGTAGCTAATAATCTTTGACTTCTACATGATGATACAAAGTACGAGGACCAAATATGCACCCATACTTTATAGATGTTGATCGAATTTATAATTTTTTGTGCTTTACCAATTATAATTGTTTATAGTGATGATATGTCATATGTCTACTATCTGAGTCTCACGTGCAAGGCACGTGGTACTTACTAGTATATATAGTGGACCAACATGTTGTACTAATGATTCCTATGTTTTATGAGTTTTCAAACTTCCTAGCTAACTCCGCCACTTGAATGACTCTATTTAGATTCATAAAAATTAGGTCAAATTTGAAATACAAGTAAATTGTAGGTTGCTTTGAAAGTTTTCAGAAAAAGCCTTTGGAGGCACCCATTGGACAGTCAATTAATATACTCCATATCAGAAACCATAGAGAGGTTTGACAAGAGGTTCAACTTCTTTCTAAGATTTTGAATCTTGACAAACTTGAACTACAAGTATGCGTAGATACTTGTCTCGAATTAAATGTCTTTTCAGAGTTAATTAATAAAAAAACAAAGTGACGTAATATCTTAGCTAGGTACCATAACATCACACATACCAAGGCTAGTAGTATATGATTATACTCCCTCCGTTCAGAAATACAAGGTGCTTTAGCTTTGTGATATGAATGTATCTAGACGCCTTTTAGTATATAGGTTCACACTTAACCTCTACGAACCCATACACTAAAAGACGTCTAGATACATTCGATTCACAAAGCTAAAATGTATTATATTTCTAAACGGAGGGAGTAGAGCCTAATTAATTAGGCCTTTGCATGACACTACACACATTTTGTTACCCACTATGATGGAGGTACATGTGGAAGTTACTGGAGTAGTCTAAGTTATTTAGCACTATGTGACCATCCTAAATTAGAACGGAGGTGTACGCACTATATGCCTTAAAGGCACCTGTTCCGATGCGCTTCAAGTTGTTCACCACTCATGTCGGCTCTCACTGGTTAGACGGACAAAGCCACTGACTTGTCGATTTGGTACTGTATATCATCGATCCTCTTTCGTCACTAACAGAGAATAAATTCTTCTGCCACTTCCAGGCATGTGCTTTTGCGGAGCTACAACCAGTAGCTCAGACGACTACTACTCCCGTGCGGCGCTCGAGAAATTGGGGTCGCCCGTTCATAATGAACGGGAAGCATTAGACAATGGATTTTCTTTTGGTAGACGGTTGATTTTTTTTTAGAGATTGTCGAATTTTTTTCTTTATTGAACCAAGAGATGTTTGATTTTGGGTCTGGTAACAGGGGCGTAGAGGCCGACATGGGAGGGGAAATTGGCGGTGTGGCAGGCAAGCTTATTTGAGGTGGCAGTGTGTGGGTGTACAGATGGTACTGCCGTACTGGTAGCCCATTTTGTGAGCATTTTGTTGTTGTACTACACAAGAGTTCGAGAGTAGTAGTATTCCAGTTTTGGTTCCTTAATTACTGGTGGAACCTTTATGTGTTTACTAATTACAGTAGTAGTATAGTAGTACTTGTTCCAAATGTGAGTACACAAGATGATGAATGTAGAAGATCCAAGGATTATTACGTTCGGCAAGAGGAGCTTTGAGTATACTCCAAACTGTCTCTCTGCCATGACCATTTATTTGATAGGACAATACAACTCCATCCCATGCTAGGCTAGCTTATGCTGTACTACTCCTAGAAAGGCCAGACCTATTTACTCGATAGGCACCAAGAAACACAGAGAAGAGAGAAAACCCACGCTCAGTAGGTGGTCCGATTTCAATTGATTTATTCTATTTTCCTTTGCTCTCTGTCCTCTTCCTGTCCATCTTCTCGTTGATCCCCACTCGCCCACCTTTAGCACACACCAAAGCTTCCATGCCGCTTTAGGAGCATCTCCGTAGCCCAGTTCAATAGGCACTGTAGATTTTTTTGACCCAGGAACTGTGAGGCAAAAGCCCCACAGCAAGTTATATTAAAACAAAAGAGAACCAAGTATGTACAAATAAATACAAACTCCCCAGAGAGTGAGGAGAAGGAGTCCTACTAAAAAGGATATCACAACAAGCCGTTGATCTAGTTAGCTATACTATCTCTATGCCTTTTCTTAATCCTATACTTTAGTAAAGTCAGATCATGTATGAAGCTACACCTCCACCTCGCAAAGGTGGGCCTCTCATGTTGGAAGATTTTCCCATTACGCTTCTTCCAAATATGCAAACAGGCGAAGATCATCACTTCCATGAAAAATGGTTTAGCAAACTCCCTGCGTGCCTCCTCCATTATGGTCTAGATGTCATCCCCCATTGGCCAACTAATCTGAAGGTAGTTCCAGACACGACAGCTAAAGTTGCATGGGAAGAACAAGTGTATTCTATCTTCATGGGATCTAGTTGGACATAGCACACAATGAGTATCATCATTCTCTACTTTCCAATGTCTTCGCACGATCAAGTCGCTAGTGTTCAAACGATCGTTCAGTAGAAGCCATGCAAACATTTTGGTCTTCAACACACATACAGATTTCTACATCCACTTAAACACCGGTGGCACCACCAGATGGTTGTGCAACCATTTATAGTATTTACCTGCAGAGAACGTATCGCCCCATGAATAATTCCATTCATCATGTCCCAGAGACAAAGGGGAATCAGACATGCCTTGTTGCAAAACACAGAACTCCTCATAAGCCTGAGCAGATAGAGGTCTATAAAACAATGTATGAAACTTCGGCGTCTGATATACCTCTGCAGCCACCATATCTGTGTCCAGTACAAAGGAAAATATCCTGGGAAATCTTGAAGCCAAAGGAATATTTGAGCCCAAAAATCCCAGTTATCAGTCCAAAATAAGAAAGTGTCTCCCCTCCCAGGTTTGATCGCAGCCACTTTTTTGAATTCGTCATTTAACTTGAGAATACCCCTCCACCAAAAAGAACCACATGACTGCTCCTTGTGAGCTACCTTATTAGAATAATACGTGTGCCAAATTAGGTGAACCCATAGTACCTGAGCTTTGTTGTAGAACTTATCAAGATGTTTATCAAAAGAGACTCATTTTTTTCTGAAAATTCACTATACCGAGACCACCGTTCTCCTTTAGCTTACAAACCATCTCCCAAGCCACAAGGGAGGGTTTTGGTTGGTCCTTATCCCTCTAAAGACAGTGCCTAAGCACCTTGTCAAGCTGATGAATCATACCTTGCTGCAACCCCAAGGACAGCAGGAAATGCAAGGGCATCGAGCTCAGAGCAGACGCGATTAACTGAAGTCTGGCCCATTGAGACAAGAAAATCGATGTTGTCGTAAGCCTCCTTTCCAGCCTATTGACCAAAGGCAGCATATCCTAGATAGAGGGTTTAGTCATTCCCATAGGTAAACTGAGATAAGGGAAAGGAAGACTGCCGACTTGGCAGCCTAGCACCTCAGCAAGGGTACATACCTCATCCTCATGCACATTTAGAGGGATACTCGGAGATTTCTGAAAATTAACCTTCAGTCCAGTGGACACACCAAAATTTAGCAGAATATCTTTAAGAGCCAGAAGCTGATTCATTTCAGCCGATACCACCAGCATGGTGTCATCGACATATTGGACCACAGGGAATTCAGGGTCGTTTGTGACAATAGGAAGCTTCAAAATCCTTTGCTGCAGAGCATCATTATTCACTGATTGCAATAAATCTCCACCGACAACATACAACAAAGGTGATAGGGGGTCCCCTTGCCTCACCCCCCTCCTGCAAACAAACTTCTTTCCTAGAACGCCATTTAACAAAACTGATGAAGTCCCAGAAGAAAGCACTATAGATTTAGTAGAGAGAAAGAAGGCACGCTTGGTTTTATTTCATTCCGTATTTCTCTTTGCCTCGATCTCCATCCTCACTTCACCTCCAGCATCCCGGCAACGGCCATTACCACTCGCACACCAATACAGGCATGCGCCAACGCTGCCATGCCACCTTAGGATCAGCTTCGGTGCCCAGTTTGATAGACTGTTTTCCGTCTTTCCCTGCGAGGTGCTGCTCGCTCTCTCCTCCAAAACCCCGAATCAAAACCAAACGCCATCGCCCCCACCTGCTCAAGCTCTTCCTCGGGATGGACCAATTGATCAATGATAGTGACACTTCTAGGGTGTTTTCCAATGGCCTCCTTGAAGAAATATCTGCTAGCTGCGACGTCATCACCGCCGCGAGCCTCGCTTCCTGCTGCAAACGTTATCTTTACTCAGCAACACATAGTGCATCCCTTTCGAAATCTCATCCATTTGGTATCCCCTGTGTTCTTCACTCTCACTCAACTGAGGTACCGCGTGAGTACAATGTATTCTACCGCGACAATCACATGAAGCAGTTCTACAGGGGCAGCTACTATTGCAACAGGGGCAAGCAGAAGCCACAAAAGAAGTTCGGGTGAACCTTGTGCGAGATGACGCCGCTGGACAGGTCCTCCTCCGATGCTGTGATGCCAGATTGTGAGGGTAAGAAGTGGGTAGGTGCCCATGGAGATTGGATCGCCACTATTGGCCTCGCCTGGAACTGGGAGCTTGTGAATGTGTTCACTCGTTGCCGGATTCCTCTACCAGCAATCTTCGATTTTGAGGCCACATCCGAGGTACTTAAGTTTATCGTGGCTGGTCAGGCTTCTAATCTACTGAAGATATCCATTTTCCAAGTTCCCACAGCTTCTAGGAACAATAAAGATTTCTCTGTCCTGGCCATCTTTAACACGGTAATTTCCTTCCTTGATGGTTCTCATGGTATGTGGATGGTTATTAAGAACCAGTTTAGCATGTTCAGCTACCACGATGCAAATATCCACAATGGAGTTGTCTATGATGTAACTCAGATTGGTATTGTTTATGCATGGGATCCTCGGGCATGGGGTAAACTTTCCATCCTTAAATTTTCAAGCTTCATCATTCAAATTTTGCTCAGCTGACCTCTAAATGTGCTTTCCTTGCAAGGTCTCGTGCGTCTTCTGGGGCCACCTGAATTAGACGGTAATCATGAGTACAATCCTGATCTGTGGTGGTTAACAAGATCTCATGATGGTGGTAGCCTTATTCTGATCAATATTGTGGGCGTTAGTGCTAGGCGGTATGACACTACTTATCCTATGGCTGAAAATGTTGGTTATCATCAGGGCCGGAATATTCACACCTATTCTACTGGGTTTTGCTGCCATGTGTTCTCGATTGACACTTGTAAGTTACTTCCATCGAGGCAATGACGGAGGGTTTTAGACCTTGGAGCATTTTCTATCTTCCTTGGATTGAACTATCCAATTACCATTCCAGTTGGTGCGGCAGGACTTGGCCCTGGAGATCTAACAAGGAGCAAATGTGTATACACCTCGCCGCATGCAGTTAGTCTCGGTGGATTTAATATTTGTCCTGAAATATGTCGCATCAGTATGAAGGCTCAAGACGCTGCAGTTGGCTTCTCAACCAACATTGGCTGTAATTTCCCTCAAAAAAATATTGGCTGGAATTGGTGGCAGAATCCGTTGTAGTTCATCCCAAGCTTGGCCAACACGAATGATTGGAACCGGCATAATTAACGGTTCAAGGGAGATCATATGGAATAGGGATTTGCGTATCTTGAATTATTTCCGTCGCCTTATTTGTATCATATGGCCTCAGCCGTTAACTTGTTGTACTCTAACACTCATTTCGCTGCAATGTAGTGCAAGGCCTGTGATTTGGTCAAACTCCTTCTGTCTGCAAGCCATAGTTTTAGTTAGTGCGGGTTGAATATTCTGCAACTCATTGCTCCCGCACCCCTTTATTATTTATTGCACTTTCGAGTTCTCAAAAAATGTGAAATAAATCCGGAACATTGGCTATGATGTATCTTGTGCATCTACCGTATTCGGTACCACAATAAGATCTTATGTGACCTATGTTAATGAAAAAGAAAAAATCTAAGCGAACAATATCTTGTGTTCATTTGTTCATTTTGTGGTGGCCAGGCCATGAACTAGTAATATTTTTTGGGATGGAAATTTATAGATGAACTATATAAATATGATCTATGTTCATGATTTATTTCACATTTTTTAAAAACGTGGAAGTGCCACATGCAACAGCTTGTTGCCGGTGAAACTAGTTGCAAATTGTAATTTCCATCGTGGACGTACCTAGTGGCTCCAAGTGCATGGTACATGCAGATTCTCACTAGCAGGTGGAGATGACCTTAACAGGGCCCACATGTTAGTGAATCAGAGCCACAGAAAGTCATGCATGTTGCCTGACTTGAGAGAAATCTGGTGTCCTTGCACGTCTCTCATTTTGCTACGCGGTTGCATGTTGTACACATGTAATTCCATGTACCTTGTACTAGAACATATATGAACATATGCAACATGCTAAAAATACCACAGACACACCTGTATTGTGCATTATATCTGGTGTATATATTTTTGGTTCTGTGCTATGAGTTCTGCATGTAGTGGAACAAGATGAAAGTACATGTGTCCATGTCGTGACTACTACTAGTAGTAGTAGTTTATCCTCCTATTTTCCATTAAAAATACTACTCCCTCCGCCCCAAGGCTTAAGGCATATAATTTTTTTGAAAAGTCAAACTATGGAAAGTTTGACCAAACTTTTTGAAAAAATTATCAAGAAATATGATATTATATAGATACTACGTGAAAATATGTTTCATGATGTATTCAAGGGTATATATTTCATATTATAAATATTAATATTTTTTCTAAAAACTTGGTCAAACTTTAAATAGTTTGACTTTTTGAAAAATTATATGCCTTAATCCTTGGGACAGAGGTAGTACTACACTATGTTGAAATGAAAGTTGTAAAAAGAAAACTCTTTGGTCAAACTGATGTAACTAGAAAATACAGCACCTCTGATACGTAGTAAGTAGGAGCATTGTCAAACTACTAGCTACGTGGCGTGCTAGTCTAACATACAGTGAAGTCTAGGCGGCGGTGTCCTCGATGCTGCTGTTGACTAGACAGAGCAAGCAAGTAAAATTTCCTCCCTTGTTTTTTCTTTGCCTCTCTATCTTCTTCCCCAGTCCCCACTCTGCCCACGATCTCCCCCATGCTCTCTCTTCTAACGCTCCCCTCCTCCTAGAGAAAACCCCAGCCGCACTTGGTATCCGCCTAAATCCATCTGGCTGTGATGGTCGATTCGAAGCTTAGCTGGCGATGCAAGTGGGATCAACTCAGCGCGGACGATGTCGACCTCATCGTTAAGCGTCTGGACATTTCCAGCATCATCAGGCTAGCCGCATGCTACAAGTTGATGTACGATCTTATCGCCAACAAATAAGGTACGAAATGGACTATTCACCATTGGAATGAACCATGCCTACTGATGCCTCAGCCTGCTTATTGGTTCGACGAGCACTATGACAGTATGAGGGTACATCGTCTGCACGACACGGTGTATGACATGGTGCCCCTCGACCATCGTCGGTGCACCGCCATCATGCCCTTCATGCACGAAAAGTTCTGGGTTGTCATGAACGGCGACTGGCTCGCCGCGGTGGACCAGCCCGGGGCCTGGTGCCTAGCGAACATCTACACCTATCGAGTAATCGACCTTCCATCGACGGATACTTGTGACATTACGGCCACCTCACATCCATGATATAACCTGTAATGCTACTAGCCAGCCATGGTTCCCCCAGTTACATGTAGTCATTTATGAACTAATTCACATTTCAAAAAAAATTGGCGAATCCGCAGGTATGGAGAAAAGTTCAATAAGTCGTGGGATGGATCTCTTGAGTTGTTGAAGATCTTAATCTGCAGAGTGCCCACAGAAGCTGGGGGTTACATGGTCTATAAGCTCCTCGCGTTGTTCGACGGTGAAATCGCCTACCTGGAAGGCGGTACCCAAGTTTGGAGATGTCTGGAGAATTCAGGTCTTGGAAGATGACAATACTATGATGCCATTGAACACGGTGGCCTCATTTTTGTGGTCACAAGTCAAGGCTGCACCTACTGCTGGGATCCCACAATGGAAGGTAATTCTAGTTCCATGATGATACATTGTGAGTGATTTAGTGAAGTTGTTCTTTAACTACCTTGTTTATGTTTTACCTTTCGTATGACTGAATGAGCATACAATGGCATCATAAGAGAAATTCTAGAGTAGGAATGCAAACCACAAGTGAACTATATAGTAGAGGACAGTTATGCCGTTGCTCAGGATGAACCAGCACCAAATAAAGAAGTAATGGCATCCCTTGTGAACCTGTAGAATAGGCTATGCAAATCAACATGTTCACTATTACATTTTGAGCTCTATGTAAGAAAAAGGAAATAGTTAGTGATACAGCTTTTGAAGAACCATATGCCATTATGGCAACAACAAAATTATAATTGAATTAGTATGAAGAGTTTGAACGGCTACTACGGGATAACAGAATAATGCCAAGGAGGAAATAATAGCAGGAACTGATCTCAGGACGAACCAGATAGATTCTGCAACTGTAGAGCAGGGAATCCATAGTAATATTTTCCACTCACTATAGATTTTGCAAGAATTACACAGTAGTAGGCAATTACTATTTTATGGAGTAGCTAAGAATACGTGCATGACAAAATAACAGACATGTGCATGACTTGAAATTCATAGAGCAGCGAATGCAAACCAGCATGTCTAATGACCTTGCATGTACTAGCACGAAGAACAGGCATGCCCAGTGACTTGTAGGTACTAGCACGATTATAAAACTGCAGTTCACTACGACAGGCTTGAACCTGCTATACTGCTGACAAAATAAAAACGGGTTAGGGATTTGGTTAACCTAGGTCAGAGAGGCGTCTAAGCATTGTCGGTACCGTGCGAGTGATGTCCAGGTCAACGAGGGTGCTATGTTTACGGTGGCTATTAGCGTCAGGGAAGAAAATCTTGGGCGGTCGATGTCGTCTTGAACCCGGTGGATGAGAGCATTGTTAAGGCAGATCCGGTGCAGTGAACGGTGATGTTCGTGTTGCTGGTCTGGAGTGGTGGACATGGAACTCCTTGAATTAGATCACGTCCGGTGGACACCGGTGAAGCGGATCCGGTACGATTGGGTAGCTTTTGTCGGCGAGGAAGGTGAGCTTGAGCGGTTGATGACGTTGTCAGCGTGGTGAACGACATCGCAGCTCCGATGCAGTTTCAGAGAGACCCGGTGAACTAGATCCGGTGGGTGGGCGTCGGTGAAGTAGCTTCGCTGTGGTGCACGAGACCAAAGATCAAGCCGGTGCGGGTGGTGGCTATGTAGGTGATAGAGGATCTTGGGATTTTTGGGAGGGCCAGTGGGAAAAACTGCACGAATCGGGACCATAGTATAGGTTAATAGTAATATAATTACGATCGTGCCCCTAGGCTACTGACTTTAGCATGCCCATCTATCATCTGAACAATGGGTGGAACAGGAAATTTAAAGATAAAAGTTTTTGAAACAGAGGGGCGCGAAATGCTTCAAGGTCGGTGTGTGATATTGTTGCTCGATTGAGATTTGAATTTGGCCCACATCCAGCTAATAATAATAAAAAAATGGTAATATCGGGTGGGAGATTTTGTCTCAAAGGTTTTGAATCGGTGGGGCGGGAAATGCTTCAAAGTCGGTGGGTGACTTTGCTGCTCGATTCAAATTTTGAATTTGGCTAGCGTCCATCTAGTAATAGAAAAAGTATAGAGAACATGGTTTTGAATGCCACAAGCCAAGTTTCCAGATATAGTGGACAATATTTTATGTATTATTCCCAAGTTTTATGAGTTTTCAAAGCTTCCGAGCTAACTCGGCTCACTCAAATGACTTTAAGTCTCTATTAACAAAATCATGTCATATTTGAACTAGAAGCTCTAGAAAGTGGTAGATTTCTATCGAAGTTCTACAACAAGCTTTTGGTGGTACGCATTAGGTAGTTAATATATCAGAAACAATCGAGAGTTTTGACAAATTCAACTTCCTGCTAAGAATTTGTATCTTGACAATTTTGAACCCGTTTTGAAACAATCACATGTAATAAAGAAAAACAGAAAAACAAATATTTACGCATGGCATCCTATCACGTCACGTGTACAACCTACCAGGAAACTGATAACCATGGGATTTGACAACTTCTGGAAACCTGCCCCGCAGAATTTTCCCACCATGTATGAATATTATTAGGTTTCAACCCTGATGACCAAAAAAGCTCATGGCCATATCGACATCATAGTTAATGTACTGTTCCCACATTAATTTGGTATATGGGTGTATCTTGGCGTAGTAGGAAATGTTGCTACATTGGGCCAGTTTGATTCGCGGGATCCTACAAGATTTGGAGCCTACATGAATTTTTGTTAAAGAAGTGTTAGATTCACAGGAAAGTAAAGGAATTGTAACATGAGGCTGAGGTGGATTGTTCTTAAAATTTTACGGAAGACATGTGCATGGCGTCCTTTTGCATGTAACACATGCCATGCAAAATGATAAACTTGAGTTTTGACAACATTTCAAAAACCAGGTTCACAAAATTGTCCTGCAATGCGTATGAATAGGTTTCGAGTTGGACAACCAAGGTCAATGCCATATCCTGTGATCCACATCATAGTTTATGGTAATTTCCCCATATTATGTAGATTGGTGCATCTTGGCATTATTGTAAACAATATTTTTCCAAGGGGAGTTTCCAAGAAGTACTATGAAAAGAGATGATCTCAAATTTCCAAGTGACAGGATTTTTTGTGAAAACTGGAACGTTGTTTTCCGTAAAGCAAATAGTAGTACTAGGAAAAGGAAGGATTGAAATGGAGGGGGGAAACGAAGAGCTACTATAGAAAAGATTATGGGGTTAGAGAAGGCAACCCGAGAGGGCTGCAGCGAAGAGGTGTTGAACACGGTTCAATGTCAGAGCAAAGTTATGAAAAAAAGAGATTGAAACAGAGCCGCGGTAGTACCATGGCACACGTGCGCAACGCCACACTATGGACGGGGGAGATATCAGTTAGTAGATGGGCGTGATGCATCAAAAGAGAGAGTAGTATACAGTTTATTTTCCTTGTATAGAGGAGGAGTGGCACATTGTAAGGCTGTAGGAGTGAGCACCATGCTGATTTCCTTTGTTTAGCAAGTACAAGTGGACCTCATAAAAAATGAAAATTGCATCCAAGTCCATGCATTTAGCACAAGGACCCTGAAACTTAGCAATGAAGTGTGTGTTTTGAGGTTTGCGCATACTAGCATTCATCATGCTAAAGACTATCAGTAGAATCTTTTTAGATGCTAAGAATGAAAAAGAAGATCCAATGGTTAGCAATGTTTGGATTTGCTAATATTGATCAAACATTCATTGTTCCGTACACTATGCAGTGGTATGGTATTGTGAGAGATAAGACAACATAAAGATAAGATAAGAAGTACTATGAATGGTCGATCTAACTTTAGGTCTCGTACGAGTGAGGTGCTTGAGAGTTAACACGGTCAGTGGAGGTACATGTTACGTCAAGCACCTCATAAAACTAAAAAATTGCATCCAAGTCGATGCATTTAGCACAAGGACCCTGAAACTGAGCAATGAAGTGTGTGTTTTGAGGTTTGCGCATAGTAGCGTTCATCATGCTAAAGACTTTTAGTAGAATCTTTCTAGATGCTAAGAATGGAAAACAAGATCCAATGGTTGTTAGCAATGTTTGGATTTGCCAGTCTTAATCACACGGTCAATGTTTCATATAATGTATAGTGATGGTATGGTATTGTAAGATATAAGCGAAGATAAATATAAGATAATAAGTATTACGAATGGCCGATCTAATGGTAGGTCTCGTAGGAGCGAGGTGCTTGAGAGTTAACATGGTCGGTGGAAGTACAATTTACATCAAGGACCTCATAAAAATGATAATTGCAGCCAACTCCATGCATTTAGCACAAGGACCCTGAAACTGAGAGCAATGAAGTGTGTGTTTTGAGGTTTGCGCATATACTAGCATTCAACATGCTAAAAACTATCAGTAGAATCTTTCTAGATGCTAAGAATGGAAAAGAAGATCCAACAGTTGGCAATGTTTGGATTTGCTAGTCTAGATCCAACGGTCAATGTTCAAAGTTAATCCGTACACTATGAAGTGGTTTATTGTATCGTAAGAGATAAGACACGATAAAGAGAATATAAGAAGTATTGTGAGTGGCCTATCAAATGGTACGTCTCGTAGGAGAGAGGTGCTTGAGAGTTAACATGGTCGGTGGAAGTACAAGCTACATCAAGGACCTCATAAAAATGAAAATTGCATCCAAGTTCATGCATTTATTAGCACAAGGACCCTAGAAACTGAGCAATGGAGTTTGTGTTTTGAGGTTTGCGCATACTAGCGTTCATCGTGCTAAAGTAGAATCTTTCTAGATGCTAAGAATGGAAAAGAAGATCCAGCGGTTGGCAATGTTTGGATTTGCTAGTCTTGATCCAATGGTCAATGTTCAAAGTTAATCCGTACACTATGAAGTGGTTTATTGTATTGTAAGAGATAAGACACGATAAAGAGAAGATAAGAAGTACTGCGAATGGCCTATCAAATGGTAGGTCTTGTAATAGAGAGGTGCTTGAGAGTGAACACGGTCGGTGGAAGTATAAGTTACATCAAGGACATCATAAAAATGAAAATTACATCCAAGTCCATGCATTTATTAGCACAAGGACCCTAAAAACTGAGCAATGGAGTTTGTGTTTTGAGGTTTGCGCATAGTAGCGTTCATCGTGCTAAAGTAGAATCTTTCTAGATGCTAAGAATGGAAAAGAAGATCCAACGGTTGGCAATGTTTGGATTTGCTAGTCTAGATCTAACGGTCAGTGCTCAACGTTAATCCGTACACTATGTTGTGGTTCATTGTATCGTAAGAGATAAGACACGATAAAGAGAAGATAAGAAGTATAGTATTCCGAATGGCCAATCTTTTGAATAACCTTCCCTCCTGATGTTTGGGAAGTAAGTGAAAATTTCGAAAACCGGAAAACTTTCAATTTTTGTGCCGCCAAGGATAAAAGTTGTTTCCTTCCTATGTACTCCTCCTCCCTACTCCACACCAACACGTGGCTGCCAAACACACCGGAGACACAGAGCCGCCATACCAAGGCACACGTGCGTAGCGCCACGCTGTGGACAAGGGAGAGATCAGCCGGGTTGGTGCACGAGAGGAAAGGGGAGGAGAGAGGGAGGATAGCAAAGGAGAGAGAAAACACACGATTTGTTTTGCGTGCATAGTTCCTGAAATTTACTACTAGTAGAGTGTAGTACACTGTAAGGCCGTAGGAGTACCTCGTGTTAGAAACCCATCATAACTTTGCTCTGACATGGAACCGCCTTCAACTTCGCTTGGTTGCTGCCCTCTTCCCCTGCCAACGTTTTATTCTCTCAGCATGTACAGCGCGTGGACAGAGGTGACCATATGTCTAAGCAAAGAAATATACTACTCCCGCATTTTGTAAAAAAGTGCACCTTAATAAGGCCTACTATGTGGCATCTGCTAAGGTTCACCTTATACATAGTGGAAAAAATAAAGTTATCTTTAAGCCTAAGGTGCACCACAAGATCATGGGTTGCCCATAGAGAATAGAAATATCATTTTTCCTGTCTCCCTGTTTCATGTGACCATTTTCAAAATGGGTTCAAAATATTTTCAAGATGCAAAATCTTTTTTGAGGAAGATGCAAAATCTTAGCTAGAGGTTGAACCAGTCGTGAAAGCTCTTTGCGGTTTCTGATGGGTATATTAATTGACTGCTTGATGGGTACCTCCAAAAGATATTTTTCATAAAACTTTCAAAGAAACCTACAATTTATTACTTGTAGTTCAAATTCGACCTTATTTCGATACATCGACATGAAGTCATTCAAGTGGGCAGAGTTAGCTAGGAAGCTTGAAAACTCATAAAACATCGGAATCGCAAATACAACATGTTGTTGATCCACTATATATGTGTGAAAACTTGACATGTGGCATTCAGATCAAATATTCTTCGCACTTTCTTTGTAGAAAAGAATGATCTCATCATCAATTGAGAATGTTCTTTCATGGTAGGTGGACACTCACACCGACGACACTACTTTACAAGAAGACATGCACCCATCTACCTTCGAAAAGACAATTAATTTAAGAGCAATCTATCACGCTTAATTGTAGCTCAAGTTTGACCTAATTTTGTTAAACTGTCAAGATGCAAAATCTTAGCAAGAAGTTGAACCTATTGTGGAGAAGGAATAGACAAGACGGACTATGCACCCCGTGGCTGAAGAGAACAAATTGATGGATGATGGATGGTGAGATCCAGCAAAGGAGAGAGAAAATGCAAATTGTTTTGCGTGCATATACTAGTAGTAGGTCCATACATTTACTACTAGTGGAGTGTATCCTGTACCACGTGTCAGCAGCCCATCATAGCTTTGCTCTGACATCGCACCGCCTTCAAGTCCTCTTCTGCGCTGCTCTCGTGCTGCCTCTTTTTTTTTTCTTTTTTTGAAAGTCTTGCGTTGCCTCCCTCTTGTTGTCTTACTTTTCTAGCTCAGGTTTGACCAAATTTCGTTAAATTGTCAAGATGCAAAATCTTATCAAGAAGTTAAACCTGTTGTCCAAACTCTCGGTGGTTTCCGATATACTCCTAATTGACCCCCGATGGGTACCACCAAAAGCTTTTTCGTAAAACTTTCATAGAAACCTACGATTTACCTATCGTCGTATTCCTCTCCGTCGCCGACCACCATCACCGGACTCGGCCGCTGCTCTACACCACCTCCGTCACCTTCAAAAAGATGCACCCATATACCTTCGAAAAGACAATTAATCCAAGAGTAATTTATCACGCTAACTTGTAGCTCAAGTTTCACCTCATTTCCTTAAGTTGTCAAGATGCAGATTCTTAGCAAGAGGTTGAACGTCTTGTCCAAATTTCAGGACCTTACTATATACATGCACGCAAAAAAATTATATTTTCTCACTCCTTCACTGCCTCATAACCATCCACGCATACCCCAGCTGGCTGATGTCTCCCTCGTCCACAACATGGCGCGTGCGTCGACCTTCCTTATTGTTCCATTTCAAAACCTACGAATAGGAAGCACCAAGCACACCCCATCCCTTCGTACTTTTTGAGTTCTTCGATGTAAACCAAACTCACTCCCACTGACTATGTCAAATTTTAACTACTAGTAAGCGCGATAGATAGATTCCTCTTAAAAATTTCCAAAAAACTTTTGAAGTTAACCAGAAATTCAGTACATCGAAGACCGCCAAAAAGCTTTTTCGTAAAACTTCCAAACCAACCTACAATATACTTGTAGTTCAAATTTGACCAAATTTCGATAAATTGGCACAAAGTCTCATTCAAGTTGGCAGAATTAGCTAGGAAGTTTTAAAATTCGCAAAACATGGGAGTATCGAGAATGTTCATTCCTGATAGTTGGAAACTCACACCGACAACATCGTTTACTAAAAGAAGATGCACCCATCTACCTTCGAAAAGAAAATTAATCCAAGAGAAATCCATCACACTAACTTGTAGCTAAGGTTTGACCTAATTTCCTTAAGTTGTCAAGATGCATATTTTAAGCAAGAAGTGGAACGTGTTGTCAAAATTTCAGGACCTTTACTGTATTTATGCACGCAAAGCAAATTATGTTTTCTCTATCCTTCACTGCATCATCACCATCCACGCACACCCAGGCCGACTGATCTCTCCCTCATCCACAACGTGGCACTGCCGACACATGCGTCGACTTGCCTTGTCGTTCCATTTCACAACCTACGAAGAGGAAGCACCAAGCACACCCCCAGCACGCTGGTTGGAAAGTGTGAGGAGCATTTTTTTGTGAAGCAAGTACAGTAGTACAAAGGGTATGTCTCAGTTGCTCGCTCGAGAAGGACCCGACTGCTTTTTCTTGCTTAACATTAGGGCCCTTTGTGCTAAATTTATGGACCTCTATGTAATTTTCTCTTTTTTGAAGTCTTCGATGTAAACTGTACTCGCTCCCACCGACCATGTCAAATTTTAACTACTAGTAAGCGCGATAGATAGATTCCTCTTAAAATTTTCCAAAAAACTTTTGAAGATATAACCGGGAATTCAGTACATCGAAAACCTCCGAAAAGCTTTTTCGTGAAACTTCCAAAGCAACCTACAGTTTACCTGTAGTTCAAATTTAATTTGACCTAATTTTGATAAATTGGCACAGAGTCTCACTTAAGTTAGCAGAGTTGGCTAGGAAGTTTTAAAATTTGCAAAACATGGGAATATCGAGAATGTTCTTTCCTGAAAGTTGGCAAACTCACACCAACGACATTATTTACTAAAAGAAGATGCACCCATCTACCTTCAAAAAACAATTAATCCAAGAGCAATCTATCACGCTAACTTGAAGCTCAAGTTTGACCAACTTTCGTTAAGTTGTCAAGATGCGATTTCTTAGCAAGAAGTTGAACGTGTTGTCAACATTTTAGGACCTTTACTATATATATCCATGCAAAACAAATTATGTTTTCTCTCTCCTTCACTACCTCATCACCATCCATGCATACCCCGGCCGGCTGTTCTCTCCCTCGTCCACAATGTTGCGCTGCCCACGTGCGTCGACCTACCTTGTCGTTCCATTTCACACCATACAAAGAGGAAACTCCAAGCACATCCCCCATTACGTTGGTTCGAAAGTGTGAGGAGCGTTTTTTGTGTGAAGCGAGTACAGTAGTACGAAGGGTATGGCTCAATTTCTTGCTCGAGAAGGACCCACCTGCTTTTCATTGCTTAACTTTAGGGCCCTTTGTGCTAAATTTATGGACCTCTACATGTAATTTTCTCTTTTTGAGGTCTTCGAACTAAACTGTACTCCCACCGATCGTGTCAAATTTTAACTACAAGTAAGCGTGATAGATAGTTTCCTCTTAAAATTTTCCAAAAAACTTTTGAAGCTAACCAGGAATTTAGTACATCGAAAACCACCAAAAAGTTTTTTTGTAAAACTTCCAAAGCAACCTCAATTTACGTATAGTTTAAATTTGACCTAATTTCGATAAATTGGCACATAGTCTTATTCAAGTCAGCACAGTTAGCTAGGAACTTTTAAAATTTACAAAACATGGGAAAATCAAGAATGTTCTTTCCTGATAGTTGGAAACTCACACCGACGACATCGTTTACTAAAAGAAGATGCACCCATCTACCTTTGAAAAGATAATTATTCCAAGAGCTATCTATTGCGCTTACTTGTAGCTAAAGTTTGACCTAATTTCATTAAGTTGATAATATGTAGAGTCTTAGCAAGAAGTTGAACCTCTTGTCAAAATTTCAGGACCTTTAATATATATATGCATGCAAAACAAGTTATGTTTTCTCTCTCCTTCACACTGCCTCATCACCATCCACACACACACCCGGGCGGTTGACCTCTCCATTGTCCACAACGTGGTGCTGCCCACGTGCGTCGACCTGCCTTTCATTCCATTTCACACCCTGCGAATAGGAAGCACCAAGCACACTCCAGCACACTCGTTCGAAAGTCTGAGGAGAGTTTTTTGTCTGTGAAGCAAGTACACTAGTATGAAGGGTATATCGCAAAGTTGCTCTCTCGAGAAGGACCAGACTGCTTTTCCTTACTTAACTTTAGGGCCCTTTATGCTAAATTTATGGACCTCTATGTAAATTTTGTTTAGGTCTTCGATGCAAATCGTACTTTCTCCCACCGTCCATATCAAATTTTAACAACTAGTAAGCATGATAGATAGATTCCTCTTAAAATGTCCCAACAAACTTTTGAAGCTCTAACCAGGAATTAAGTACATCGAAAACCACCGAAAGCTTTTTCGTAAAACTTCCAAAGCAATCTATAATTTACTTGTAGTTTAAATTTGACCTAATTTCAATAAATTGGCATAGAGTCTCATTTAAGTCGGCATAGTTAGCTAGGAAGTTTTAAAATTCGCAAAAAATGGGAAAATGGAGAATGTTCTTTCTTGATAGTTGGAAACTCACACCGAGAACATCGTTTACTAAAAGAAGATGCACCCATCTACCTTCAAAAAGATAATTAATCCAAGAGCTATCTATCACGCTAACTTCTATCTCAAGTTTGACCTAATATAATTTTGTTAAGTTGTCAAGATGTAGAATCTTAGCCAGAAGTTGAACCTCTTGTTAAAATTTCGGGACCTTTACTATATATATGCACGCAAAACAAAATTGTGTTTTCTCTCTCCTTTCCTGCCTCATCACCATCCACACACACCCTGGCCCGCTGATCTCTCCCTCGTCTACAACGTGGCGTTGCCCACGTGCGTTGACCTGCATTGTCGTTCCATTTCACACCCTATGAAGAGGAAGCACCAAGAACACCCCAGCACGCTGGTTCGAAAGTATGAGTAACGTTTTGCGTGTTTGTGTGAAGCAAGTACAGTAGTACAAAACGTATGGCTCAGTTTCTCGCTCGATAAGGACCCGAGTGCTTTTCCTTGCTTAACTTTAGGGCCCTTGGTGCTAAGTTTATGGACCTCTATGTAATTTTCTCTTTTTTGAGGTCTTCGATGTAAACCGCACTCCCACCTACCGTATCAAATTTTAACTACAAGTAAGCACAATAGATAGATTGCTCTTAAAATTTTCCAAAAAACTTTTTAAGCTAACCAGGAATTCAGTACATCGAAAGCTTTTTCTTAAAACTTCCCAGCTTATAGACAAATTCTGCCACCATAGGTGATGCCCTAATACTAGTATGAAAATAGAAGCTGTAAATAGTACTCTGCTAACGTGACGAGAACGTACTGCGCTAGTAAGTGACATGTTCAATTTATTGCACATGGGCACATTTTACACGCATTCACGCTGACCGGCGTCCTTGATGCAGCCACTTCTTACAATAGAAGAAAAGAAAAAACCTCTTTAAAAGAGCCATCCTATCTTCCCATCTCCGTTTAGTTTATCCCCACTCACCGATGCCGCCTGGCCGCATCTCTGGCACGCACTTCACACATTTTCCTCCTCATCTTGCACGCTGCATCACTCCCTCCAGGCCACTAACCCTCTCCTCCAAAAACCACCCAACAACTCTACATAGATCCACCCTCGCCGCTAATCCGTCCAGACGGGATGGCGGATTCGAGGTGCAACCCGCGGCACTGCGGCTGGAGCATGGTCGGCGAAGATGTCTTCAACGAAACCACTATGCGTCTAGACACTATCAACGTTGTTAGGCTGGCCGCATGCTCCAAGGAGCTGTACCGCCAGGTCGCTAGCAAAAAAGGTAACAGGTGCCCCAACAGCCGATGTTGGTCATTGGTCTCCTAAAATGACGTCTACGAGCACAAGATCTAGTGCTTCTACGCCCCGTGCGCACCAGCTCTTTGACCACTTGAAACTTGCCCACAAGATGTACAATTTTCCCGAAGTGACCTACTCCAACAAGCACTGGTACCCGACTAACCGGCACGAGCTCTTTGAGCAGGCCTTCGTTGGCTAAAGTCGCACTAAAAGGGCTCATGTCATACCTGTCGAAACCGCGGCGTTACCTGCGAGCTTCTAAAGATGTTTTCAGAATTCCCCCTGGATTACAAGAATATCAACCAAGAGTGAGTTAACACATATAAATCTTCTTGTGATGATTCTAATATGAATATATGTAATGTCGTATTAATTAATTACTTTATGTTTGTGAAAGACCCAATTGGTATGGGCTATCCAGCCAAATATCTTTATGTTCAATGCTCGCTGATGTAGTCTAATGGAACTGCGAGGTGCCTGGCTGTGAGTTCGCCGCAATTCCGTTTGTGCTCCAGTCCCACCTTAGTGAAGCCCACACCATGAGGTTGCGCATTTTACACTATGGTAGGAAAGGAATGTACATCTCTAAGCCGGTTCCGGCACCAGGCTCACAAAATGTAGATATCGGGCTAACCGGGTTCGATGACATGGTGTTCTGCGTGCTATTTGACAGGCGCAACGATGTCATCTTGATATCCGTCGTGTGCGTCAGGCCTTCGACGCGCATGTCACAACAGTTCATGGTGAAGTTGAGCTCTGCACATCCAAATGGCTTGTGTGAGAAGGTATTCTATGCGAATTCTAAAGCCACTTGCTCTTTGTCGGTTTGTCGGTCTAATCTGGTCGCTCGTCGTTGAAATCGACCATTGGAGTTCACCGTGGAATACAAGCTTCGTATCGACAAGATTCTTAGCGATTAACACGTATTTATCTTCTTGTGATGATCCTAACTTGAACACCTGTACTCCTTGACAGGATTTTTCTTATCATTTTGGGACATGTGGTTCCTAGCTTAAGGTAGTTCTAAGTATTTTGTATGGAGTTCTGCTACTGCTAATCTATTTTGTGGTGGGATTAATACCTACGTACTAGTACTTGTTCAGACCGACGGATCTAGTGCATAATATGGTCTCTCTTTCCTTATGAATCATGGCCTTGCTACATCTACCGAATTTCAATGTCTACATTGCTAAATCTGTCAATTCCTTTGGTCATTATATGTATTGCTAAATCGATCATTGTGAAATGGTGTTAAATCTGTCAAGTGCCGCTTATTATGAACAGGGTATATGATGATATTTTTCTGTCTTATTCAATACTGCTGAATCTTTCAAATACCATTGAATATGTCAAACATTCTATTGTTGCTATTACTAAAGTATTTTTTAGAACTAATAGTGATGTATTGGTACTTGTTTAGATCAAGACCAGTAGATGGTCTTGCTCTTCTTTTGGAACATGGCCAGAATATGTTCTCTCTGTCCTTTTGAATTATGGCCTTGCTACATCTATTGAATTTCACTGTATGGATTGTTAAATCTGTCAATTCTTTTGGTCATTATCCATACTACTAAATCGGTCACTTTGAATTGCTGTTGAATCTATCAAGTGCCGCAGATTATGTATTTGGAATCTATTGATATTTTTCTATTTCATCCATTGCTACTGAATCTTTCAAATGGTAGTGAATCTGTCAAATATTCTGTCGTTTTTACTACAGTACTAAAGTATTTTTGTAGAACTAATACTGACGTACTGCTACTTTTTTAGATCAAGGGTAGTAGATGGTCTTACTGTTCTTTTGAAACATGGCCTTGTCACAATCTAGATGAGGCTTGGGGCATTTTGGTTTGCATATGTTGGTCACATAGTCATTGATGTGAGTAGAAGGTATGCATAGAAAAGCAGGCTTGACAGTCAGTTTTGCTTGCTCCGATGATCGAGTGTGTTCGGAGAAAAGCGACTGAACCTGCACCAAGGTTTTTAGTGTTGAAACAAGAATTGATTCTCGTCGTCCTGCTATGAATTTTAAAGTCTGTATTGCTGAATCAATCACTTTGAAATGCTGCTGAATATGAACTGGGAACCTGCCGTTATTTCACCAAGCATGATGCAATTTAGGCCGTGGGTTCTTTCCTTTCTAGAATTTTCAGCAATTTTAGCAGGCTTGCCAATCTTTGCAAAGGGGTACCTTTTTAGAAAGTTCATATGAGGTTCAGCATCTTGGTATTTTGGTACGTACTATGAAGTACCAAAAAACGTTGGTGGCTCAATTTACAACTACTCAGTCTAACTGATGTGAATCTAGACAAAGTTGAGTCCATTAGAATACGAACCGGAGGGAGTAGTATAAAAATGAAAGAAGTAAATAAATCATCTCTCAGTTCTAATAACTGAGATGTGATGAGAGAACACTCCATGGCAACATGCTAGTCTAGAGTACCTATAGTACTCCCTACTCCATAACTCTAGTCAGCATGCTCGATGCAGTACGCCCGACAAAGGATAGTCGAAGGAGCACGACAAAAAAACCTCCTTCAAAGAGCCATTCCCAACTCCGAGAGGCCCCATTTGGATCTTCTCTAGCAGGCACTTCACACTTTTTTTTGCCATCTCACCTGCAGCATTGATCCTTCCAGGACGTCACCCCTCTCCTCCAAATAAGCCCAACAGTCATACATAGATCCGCCCTTGCCCCTAATCATTTGGACGTGATGGCTGTGGATTCGAGGCACAACCGTCTGAACAACGTCTGGATGAAGGTCGGCGACAACGTCTTCAACAAAATAGCTAGGCGTCTGGGTACTACTAGCGCTGTCTAGCTGGCCACATGCTCCAAGGAGCTGTACCACCAAGTCGCTGGCAGACAAGGTAGTAGATGCCCCAACGACATCCTCTAGACTTTGGTCTCCTACAAGGACGTCTACGACCACAAGATCGCGTGCAACTACCGCCGGTGTATTTGCATGGATCCAGGATGCGAGTTCACCAGCGTCAAGAAAGTGTTTGTCGAGCACCTCATATCTGCCCACTCGATGAAATTGCCCAGATAGAACCCCAAAAGATGGGACCCGTCTATGCCGGTTCGTGCACCGGGCTCGCTCAGAGCTGAGGTCATCGGCATCGGGAAGGAGGGCAAGCTGTTCGTCGCCCAAATTGAGGGGCATAACATGGACTTGCTCCTGTTTGTCAGGCCGGTCAGGTCGGTGGCATGCGAATCACCGCAGTACGAGGTGATGTTTTGGTCATTGGTCTTGTTCGTTAGTTTCAACCAGGTTGTAGTAAATAGGTCACCCGAGACAACAATTAGGCCGCCGCCGACTAACACCACACAGGAAGTGCTCACATCTTTTCTGTCCAAGTCGCGGCTTTACTGGCATACTACTAAACATGTCGTCGGACAAGATTCACAGTGAGATAACATATCTTAATGTAAGTGTATGTAATGTTGTACTAATTAGCTAGTTTATGTTTGTGGCAGATTCCCTTTGTAATTGGAATTTCCGAAATTAAGGATCTCGAATTTCCTAGTTTGTCGTATGAATTTTACATGTATGCTGCTGACCTAGAGGCCGATAGGCGACAATGAAATGAGAGACATGTCCCAAGCAGGAAATCAAGGGTGCAACCCGGCCAGCACTTTGACACGCTGAAGCATTCTCGTTTCTTCGAGTACGTATGATGGGACATGTAGTGGTTACTAACTTAGTTTAAGCTTGTAGTTCTACACTTCTAATAAGTATTTTGTATCGAGTTTAGCTACTGCTAATCTATTTTGTAGTAACACCTATGTACTGGGACTTATTCAGATCGAGTGGAGAAAATACATGGTCATGCTTTCCTTTTGAAACTTGGCTTTGCCGCATTGTTGTACATCCATTGAATTTCTATATCGGCATTGCTGAATTTGTCAATTCCTTTGGTCATTTTCTGCCACTTTTGAATCGGTCACTTTAAATTGCTGCTGAATATGTCATGTGCTGCTAAATGTGAACCAGAAGCGTGCTCGTCGCCCTTGTACATGGCTGTGTCACAATCTAGATGAGACTTGGGAATTTTGGGTTATATACAGGGGTCACACAAGCATTGATGTGATAAGAAGGTACTCAAAGTAGACTTGATCATCAGTTTTGCTTGCTCCAATGGTCGAGTGTTATTGGTGAAAAGGACAAACTAATCGCGGGACAAGGTTTTTAGAGCTGAAACAAAAACTAGTTCTCTATGTACTGCTATTTTAATTCATTGTCTATATTGCTGAATTGGTCACTTTTGAAATGCTATTGAATGGGTCAAGTGCTCCTGAATATGCACTTTGAATCTTTTGATAATTTTTCTACCTTATTCTGTACTGCTGAATTTTGACATGAATAGCTGCCAAAAAGAATTATCGCTTTTCCCCTCCCTCTCCGAGGTCTTTGTTTCGAATCTGGCCGAGCACATCATAATGCAATTTTTATTAACCAGGAGAAGAAATCTAGTAGCTCATTTGGTCCCTCTTTATCCCAGAATATTTTTATTCGGTCTTTTCGGGATCAGGGAACTGCTGACCACAGCCTAGTGAAATTTGAGAAAGGAGCCCATGGAGCATAGCTGAGAACATATTAGTTCAGCCTTTTAGGGGTCAGGGGACTGCTGAGCACAACCCACTAAAATTTGAGAATGAATCCCATGGAGCATAGCCTATGGAGTATAACCCACGTAGAGCAGCCTATGTAGAATAGCCAAACTCTTTTTAATTCGGCCTTTTGGGCATTGCCCGCCACCTGTCAAAATAAAAATAAAACTCTGCCTACCCATGTTTCTAGGAAAATACTCCATTATGTGGTATTTTATAAATTGAGATGTCAGGAGCGCTCCCCGTTTATATTTTAAAAGAGATAAACATAGACACACAAAATATTTTTAAGAATATTAATACATAAATTGTAGTACTAATAAAATTTTAATGATATTTATTCTATAAATATCTTTGTTGTAGTGGAAACGCACCCAGTTTACATTTATTTGATTTGAAGGTCTTTTGTTTGAATCATATCTTGGGTTTACATTTTTTTTATTCTAGAAATATCGCATTACGCAGAGGCTGACATCACGGACCTAGTTTTTTTTGAGGGTGGGTTCAAAAAAAAGTTTAAATACTTGTACAGAGAGGCTCGCATCAGGAACCCACCAGGCATAACATACAAGGCTGCATCAGGGACCTACAAGCCAGAACATGCTAGAGAGGCTGACATAAGGGCCCCGGCAGTAAGACCATACACGGCTACCATGGTGAAAACAGCGGACGTGGCCAAAAAAAAGTCCATCATACACATGTTGCACTTACAGAGAAGCTGACATGTCGGACCCAGAAGGCCCAAGCATAGCCCATGAAATTAGCCTATCAACCCCAAGCAAAGCCCAATACCTTCTAATTTGGCCTTTTCATTGTCTTGTGGCCACCGACTATAGCCCATTTAATTTTGGAGTGATCCCATGGAATATAAGCCATGACAAATAGGGCATCCGCCCCGAGTTAGCCCAAAATCTTTTTAATTTGGCCTTTATGAGCATTTTTTGTACTCTGAGGCTGATATCTGGGACCCAAAAAAACAGTCCAACATACACACGTTTCTTTCAAATAGATGTTGTCAGCTGGGACCCAGCATAGACGCGTTTCCTGCATAGAGGTGGTTGACATCTGGGACCCAGCAAGTTGCCAAGGTCAAAACTGTGGACATAGCCAAAAAAATCTATCATACGCATGTTTCATTTAGAGAGAGGCTGATATGTGTGACCCAGTAGCACGACCTTATACAGATGTTGCATCGAGCAACGTTGCCAGTTCGAAACAGGGAGGCACGAGCGAGAAAAAAGTTCAGCATGCACACGTTTCTTGTAATGAGAGGCTGAAATGGGGGATCCATCTGCGTGAGAAAACGGCAGGTTCGTCGAGCAATGCTATCTAGTTCGGAACAGGGTAGCGCTAGAGAAGGAAAAAATTCCATCATATCCATGATTCTTCTAATGTGAGGCTGACATAAGGGACCCACCAGCCTGAATAAACAGCTGATGCAGCGGGCAACGCTATCAAATTCGGAACACGAAGGTGCCACAAAGGGTAAAAAATCCATCATACACACGTTTCTTCTAATGAGAGGATTACGTGTGGGCCCTAGTAGCATGATTAAACGGTAGATGCATCGAACAACGCTATCAAGTTTGAAACTGGGTAGCGCGAGCGAAGGAAAAAATCCATCATACATGCGTTTCTTCTAATGAGAGGATGACATGTGGGGCTCAGGAGGTTGGTTAAATGGTAGATGCGTCGATTAGCGCTATCAAGTTCGGAACAGGGCAGCGCCAGCGAAGGAAAAAATTCCATCATACACACGTTTCTTCTAATGAGAGGATGACATGTGGGTCCCAGGAGGTTGATTAAACGGTAGATGCATCGAACAACACTATCAATTTCGGAAGAGGGTAGCGCGAGCGAAGGAAAAAATTCCTTCATACACACAATCCTTCTAATGAGAGGCTGACATGTGGGACCTAGCAGCCTGACTAAATGGCAGACGCATCGACCAACGTTATCAAGTTGAAATCAGGGAGGCGCGACCGAAAAGTATGGTCCGCTAGAGACATTGACGTCCGGGACCCACATGCCTCAAAAGACTTCAGCGAGTCAACATCACGTGAGTAAACAAAAATATTGCTTCTGCCACGCGCTAGCCAAGCTTCCTGCATGTTTTTAGCGGATCCGTCGTAGTAGAGGGCTGCAAAACCAGAAAAAAAAGTTTTCCATCGGCCATAGCCGAGCCGAGAATTTTGTCGCGGAAGACGCGCCTTCTACGACGACCGTCGGGTTAAGTCATTGCGGAAGGAAACGTTTCTTATAGTGACATTGAGATAGCTTGCAAGAAAGTGATGTGATCACTAGAATGTTATAGCACGGGAACGAGAAAAGAGTGCATGTCGGTACCGAGATCAAACTAGGTATGGAGATAACAATGATCAAAGCTCAGACATGTAATATATTGCGAGACAAAGGGATTTAGTTACAACATTAAAAGGTTCACGATCATAGGAGTCATCGTTGAATGTGTGATAGTCAGTATGGATCTCCAGGTCCCACTGCTGATTATTGATCAGAGAAGGGTCTCGATCATGTCTACATTATTCACGAACCATAGGGTGACACACTTAAGGGATACTTCCACCATTTGCAACAAATATGTTTCAAATAAAGATGAAGAAAGCGCTGGAATCATTTCAATGGAAACCAGGATTGTTTCAGGTGAAATTGTAGAAACTAGTTCTACATGTGATATTGAAATGTTGTAGGGGTTTTATGTGAATGTTTGTTAATTAAATCAATTAACAAAATTCTAAATCTAATAAATAAAATAGTTTTATTTAATGAGAACTTGCATTAAATTTGGTGGAAATTTAATGCATGTGAGTGGACATATGAGTGGAGGTGTGTTTATGTGAGTGGGAGCTCCACCCACATGAATGAGGGAGAGGTGGGGGCACTGATGTCTACAAGTGCACATATCTTTTGTAGCTAGTTTCAAAGTATAGATATTGATCCCACAGGGAGCATAAAGGTAAGTGTTTATGGGTGAAGTCTCTGTCACACTCAAAGTTATCACAGGTCTTCGAGTGAATTGATTGCAAGTGTGAAATAAGAATGAGATTTGGATTAAACTGGATGTATTTGAATAAAACTAAAATGGAAACTTCACAAATAAAAAGCATAAAACTAAAGAATGATTCGGTTGTTTGTTGTTTTCTGCAGATGACGATGAAGGCACGGGGAGATACAGTTAATGGTGATAGTGATTGTGCCAGGTGTGGACGAGTGATAAATGTAACAATTGTAATCTTATAAGTATGTGTGTAGGAGAGCAACCATAATTAGCCGGAAGTCCTCTTGGTAGATTTCATCCCAACTTCAATAATCCTACTACCCTGTTACCAAAACCATGGTCAAACACTAGATGATTAAGACCCTTCAGGTTGCTTAGCAACTAAGCTCCTTGGTTCGGACTAATGCAATAAGCACAGTGGTTCCTCGTTATCCTCGAGTCAACTAGTTTTTCATTGATATCCCCGTGTCACTAGAGGGTCGCCGGTCTACTAGTGAACAATATCCTATCTATGTAAAACAAAGCATCATGTTGTCTAGGCCCTTAATTGGACAACAAGTATTAGGCATCCCATAGATATTCAAGCACACATAATATAGAAATTAAAATCAATCACAACTAATGGAAAATATATGAAGGCACATCACATCACATCCCACCAATCCCTTACATCTCCCATGCCCAAGGAACTTACTCACACATGAGAGAAGAAAGCATCAGATATAATTAAATAAAGGGAGTTCTTCTCGATATTACCATGGAGATCCACAATAAGAATGGAAATGTAATCCAACACAATTCAAGATAGGAAGAAACAATCTCAAACCCTAATCTTGCAAGGTGAAGATCTCTGTCTCTCTCAAGTATAAGTAATGGCTATGGGGGTGTGATGGCTAGGAGGTCGAAGATCGTGGAGCGAGATGAAAAACGTCTTCCCCTTCTTCTCTGGATCTCGTCTATGTCCTTTCTGGATGGGACGGCGGCTGTTGTGTTATGATTTCACGTCTGTCCTATTCACGGAAGTTGTCCCTTTTCACAAGACGGAGGTGGCGGCAGCTATACGGCCAAAAAAATGTTCCCGCCATATAGTTGCTCGTTGAAGCCTCTGTAAGCTTCCCTCAATTGCTTCCAAAGAGAGACTTGCTTGTTTTCACCTGAATGTTTTGTGTCTCTTGTTAAAACCTTTTGTTGACATTTAGAACCTGAAACACACATTAAAAACCAACTTTTCTTTGCTACCGAAGTATTAGCGTTAGATAAAGCTAGAAAACGACCAAATGCGGGAGAAAACCATCAATAAAAACCATCAAAAATGTGTCGAATCTCACATCTATCAACTCCCCCAATCTCAGATGTTGCTCGCCCTCGAGTGACAAGGTAATAAGGAAGAATAGCGGAGATTCGAGACTGAAATAAAAGAACTTACAAGCTTGAATTGGTGTCAAATTATTTTCTTCATAATTCCTGCAATATTAAACATGATCATACAAGTATTCACAGGAATTCACTGAGTCCACTTCCTAACCATGTATATCTTTCTAGCAAATAAATCATATGCCCGTGCAAGTGTCAAAAGATTAGCTAGGAAAGTGAGACAAATTCTTTTGGTGTCTCTCTTTGTTGAGAGATGAAAACTTTTGCTTTTGTTTCTTTAATCTATTAAGAGTACTCAAGTTGGCACCAAAACATTCAATTTAAGAATAACTCATCTATTCCCATGTAAAAATTTCAAGACTCTCAAAGAACCTTTTTCCTTTCCTTGCCTTTCAAAAACTTTAGCCCTTTCATAGAGAAATCATGCCACTGTTTTTAACATGTTAATTGGGATTGTGTTGTGCACTCGTTACCATGCCAATAAATAATTGTTGAGAAATAGTGAGTTAGAAGAGTACCACAACTTCACTTGGAACGTGGAACCACGTGGAGACCAAAATTTTACCTGTCATAGCATTGCTTCTATAGACGTTTACATAACGCAATAGCCGAAATCAAGTGGTTTCCCACATTTAGATTGTTCGTTGGCCAGCGGAGTTAATAGTTCCCCATGGAGCACGACAGTGTTGTAATGACACGCGTAAAGCAATATCTTACGGTAATTATTAGAAAAGGCACTGGCATAATCTCTACTACTTCGAAGCATCCATTTTATAAGACAATTTCATCCAAGGGTACTATCGAGTCTATTTACATTAAGCTCAAATGGGATGGAGTAGTTCTAAAATCAAATCCTTTGGGCTAAACATGGACTCAAGTCATCTTTTATGTGCTTTTTATTGTTGTAAAAATGTAGGAACTATTTTTAACCAAGTTCATTGCTCATTGTTTCAAATTAAAGCTAAAAAGGAGACACTATCAAAGGAATATAATTTATAGAATAGTAAGCAAAGTGGGGAGTGACTCCAGTGCAAGCGAGTAAATAATTGTAGGATCAATTCAAGGTTGCAGAAAAGGTGACGAAAGGAATGTGATACCTCATGTTGCTTGCTTCGTTCTCGTACTTGAGTCGAACCCCCTCTATATTTCCCTATTGCCAAGTCACCTGAAATTGAGCAATCTCCCAGAGAAACAAAGAAACGAATTTGCAATAAAGGTTACAACTAATTTGTTTTTGTATTTTTGGTCTAGGAATGCAAACTGGAAGTAAACATGCAATTTTGAAGAAGTAAAATAAATCAAAAGAAGAAACAAAAATATGAATGAAAGGTTTGGAGGTTTTCAAACCTCCCCCAAGTTTAGGCTATTGCTAGGCTCGGTTGTAGCCGTCATTCGGCGGCTGGTGTGGATACTACTGATACTAGTTGGGGAAGTTGTTCATGAAGTGACTGAAGCTTTGAGTTAAGGCACTCACATCTTCATTCACTCCTTGTAGAGTGCGGTCAATCTCGCCAACACGCTGGTTGAGCTGCTGAAATTCTTGATAGGGGACGTAGTTGAACCCCTGCTATGGATGATTAGTCCAAGGGTCCCAGGGTCCCCCTGCTGCTGTCCCTCCCAAGTAGGGTTGTATTGCTGCTCCCGCTCTTGCTCCTGCTCATCCTCATCCTGCCCCTCTCCTTCTTCATCTTCCTCTTGATCAGGCTGGAGTTCAGCCATGATCTCCATCACCTGATCCTTTGGTGAGGATCCAGGTGTCCTTCTCCACAATCGAGAAGGCTTGGGGACAGGGCAATAGAACCTAGTCAACCTGCGCATCACTAGGATAACCAAACTGATATGCTCAGAGCCTCTTGTTAGCTCGGTAAACACCGAGGAAGCCACAAGCAGTCAAGTATTTGACATCCATAAGTTTTTAAACATCAACAGGTTGCATCATAGGTAAGACAATGTTTAATTGATGAGCAAGGTGGGTTACCAATCCACCAATGTGAATATCACCTTTCGTCTTGTTCCTTTGGTGACGGAAGTGTTGGATAAGTAGAGCCCCTAGATTGGGACTTTGCGGCCCATTGGGGAAGAGTTCCTTGGTGATCATTGCCATATCCGCATTGGCCATGGAACCAGTATCTCCACTTCCCAGCAGTGTGTTGGCAAGGAACAAGGTGTAGTAGTGAATGGTTGGGTTCTCAATGGTGGACATCTTCTTATGGTAGAAGTATGTTCCACCATTAACAGAAATAACCTCCCAAGTTTCTCCACTTGTGACGATGTATAGGTTAGTAACATTTGCCTCCCCATCGGGAGGGAAGCCGAAAGCATTGCAAAATTGTTCAAAAGTTATTTCATAAGCCTGCTGGTTCATGGTGAAGCTTACCATGCATGCATTACCTTTCTCCATGTGATCATCATAGAAGGAGGCTCGGCGTAGGTGTTGTGGCTTGCATAGGCGAGTACTGCAAGTCTTAATTTTGCACACATGAGGTCGAAGTTCACCCTCGACCCCGCCACGGTGAGAAAGCTATCATCGGCCCAATGTGTGGCAGCATCCTCCTTGATGAAACTACAGCAAGATTGGGGTTGAGCTCGGCCCGGTTCCCCGAACTCTGGCGCCATTGCGCTTGCCCTTGCGAAAAATGCTACCAATTTTGTTCATCTTGATGCACTGAAAATTTTCACCATAGAACCTCAGGCCTATAGTTTCTACATGATATACGAACGATTCTATGTGGAAAAATTTAATCCTAACGTGAGAAATTAAGAGGAAAAGCAAAATAAGCTTGAGTTCATCCACTAGATCAATGTGAGAGTTTCAACCATGGAAATCTGAAAATAAATCATGGATAGGGAGAGAAACATACCGATCTATTGATTCCCCCACTCAAACGAACGAAATCCGCAAAGAATCAATAGTTTTAGGTGGGTTTGGAGAGGTTTGGAGAGAGAATATGAGAGAATAAAGTGAGGAGGGAGGAAAACCTAGCCGCTCCGGCGCGATTTTGAGGTTGCACCGAACTATACAGCCGCAACTATTAGGGGGGCATATGTTGTTCCCGCCGTATAGTTGCGGTGGTGCCGCCAATTATGGTTTCTTTATGCAGAACATAGCTATACGGATGCAACTATATGACCGGATCATAATGATCCTGCTGTATAGTTGGTCGTCAAACCGTTTGTATCCTAGAGATAAATTTTCTAAAACAGGCATCGATATCTATACGACCGAAACTATATGGCCAAAAATTTTATTCCTGCCGTATAGTTGGTCGTTAAACCATTAGTACTTTTGAGAAGAGTTTGTATGGAGGCATCGATATCTATATGACTGCAACTATACGGCCGGAATTTTTATTCCCGCTGTATAGTTAGTCGTTAAATTCTCTATGCCCACGAAAGAAAATTTGTTGATGGCAAGGATATCTATACGGCCAGACTATATGGCCGGAATTTTTATTCCCATCATATAGTTGGTCGTTAAACCTTCAGTACTCATCAAAAAAAATCTATTTCTTCGACAATACCTTTTTATCCTGAAACTTAGCGAAACACCTTGTTTTTTACAGAAAAATGACAGTTGAAATTATTGACCAAAAATAGCATGTATAGAGCAGAAAATCTAGCTCTACCTATCTTCTTCTCCTCAACTGGAGGTTCACTTTTTGATCTTGACTAAAATGATTAAGCTAGTTTGATATGGGGTGGCCCGATCTTCTCAGCAAGCACTTGTCAATGATGATACTGGTGGATAGATAAATATCCTATAGCTATGAACTCTCTCGCTCGAACCCTGATGCCAATGCAACAACTCTCGAACCCTATGGGATATTCACAACACCATGCTCTTGCGCACGCAGCCATCGACCACAAATGGTAGTTTGCAATCTTCCAATTCCCAGTGGAACAACAGATCACACTCAATTGCAGTAGTATAATTCGATCACAGGGTAATTCCAGAGGTTCTTTGAAAGAAACAAGTCCAAAATAGTTTAAACATGGTCTAAACCCTAACTAGGGGTCGTCCTAGAGCTTATAAGGGCGGCTGGGTGGACAGCAACCGAAACTAAACATGTACGACTGGACCAAATTCGGTCGGCGGGCGGACACTTCGGTTGATATCAGCTGGACAGTCCGGTCAGGACGGACACTCCGGGTGGAGTGTGCCGGACAGTCCGGTCTGGCCAGAAACTTAAAAGTTTCTGGGTGGTGTTCGGGTAGTGTCCGAACTAGCACACAGAATGTTCGTGCCAGTTCGTCTCTCGGCTAGGCCAGACAGTCCGGGTGGATCTGGCCGGACACTCTGGTTGTGGCAGATCTTTTTGCCTCCATCTTGATGATCTTCTCTTACGCCTTCCTCCCGCTCCTCCCTCGTGCATCTTTGGGCGATCATCATGCTGGGCTCCTCTTGTAGCCCTTCTCCTCCTCGCGGCATGCTTGTTTCTCCAACGAACCTGATCATACATAAATGCATAGACTTAGGTAGTATAAAGTTCTCATCAGTTAAAGTACGATATTCATTTAGGAGTGAATTCACCTGTTGTTCGAGTAGCTTAGCACGAGCTCTTGTAATGGGTCCAATTATAATCTCATTGGACTGATCCTTCTTTGCAAAAGTTGGATCATCTTCAGTAGTCATTGGGGTAGGTGTAATTGTAGGGATGTCCTCATCATAGTTTTTGTAGATAAAACTCAAACTTTTATTTTTATACTTATTCTACACTTTTTCAATTAATATTTCTACTACTTTCGAACAGTTGCATCTTCACGGCCACACTTCCACAAAAATGTCTCTGAAAAAGTTGTAGGAATGCGGTGAACACTATATTCTATAAATTATTTTATTAATGTGATGGGTTG
This sequence comes from Avena sativa, assembly GCA_916181665.1. Lineage (NCBI taxonomy): Eukaryota > Viridiplantae > Streptophyta > Magnoliopsida > Poales > Poaceae > Avena > Avena sativa. The sequence continues at coordinate 277,635,083 of OV702292.1, forward strand.
ACTCCCATTTAGCATTTTATTAAGCATGGATGGATATCTCAACCCCTTCTCTATTCTCGAATTATTACCTTGGGCTGCCCCTTATCAAAGGCACTTACCACATGAACTCGTTTTGCTGGTGGAAATATATCTTTCTCCTCCTTCTAGCTTCTTTGGAAAATACCGGATAATTTTAGCATCATAAACATTGAAGATTATTTTTCCTTCAGCATAATCAACTAATGCTCCTGCAGTATTAAGGAAAGGTCTTCCAAGTATTATAGATAATTTTTCATCCTCTGGCATTTCAAGAATAATAAAATTAGTGGGAATAACATGCTCATCTATTCTAAGTAGCACATCCTCAATCATAACAATGGGTTGTTTAGTGGACTTACAGTAGGGGAATACTCCCCTAATCCTAACCTTTTATAGAGGGAATATGGCATTACACTAAATCCTGCACCTAAATCACACAAGGCATTGTGAATATCAGTTTTGCCAATTGAGCATGAAATAGTTGGTATTCTGGGATCTCTCGATTTATACAATAGCTTCCCATTAGCAGGATAACTAGTCACCACGGCAACGGTTTCAGTTATTTCTTTCTTTCTACTAAGAATATCACGGAGGAATTTAGAATAGGTGGGAACTTTTATTGCATCTGCAAATGGAATTTCTAGACGAAGATCACCAAGTGCTTTTTTGAAAGAATCATAGATTACATGGTTCGGTGCTTTATTTTTTCGATCTGGATAAGGAAGCTTTTGCTCACCTTTATTATTTTTGTCTTTTACCTTTTGTGGGGATCGGGCTCTTTTGTTACTTTCTTTAGTTGTTGCTTGTCGCTTTTCTTCTTCTCTACTACAACAACTTCATCTATCATTGCTTGTCTCTTTTTCTTCTCTTGGATCAACTGTCTCTGCATCAGAGTCATAACGATCATCCTGTGCATCATGTTGGTCCTCCTTGGTTTGATATTGTGTTTCTTGAGTATTTTCATCTTGAGGATCCACCATTGTATCATATTCTTGGCTTGCTTTGAGCAAGGCTTTTTATTTTTGCTCTTTCTCAGCTTCATATTCGAGTGGTCCTAATGGTCCTGTAACAACTACACCTCTTCTTATAACAACATTAGTAGAAACAGGAATATCTATATTATCTTGAAGGAAAATTTGATAATCAGATGCTATTTGTTCGCATTGAGTTTCAATCATACTAAGAAACTTGTGAAATAATTTTATTTCTTGGCCAATCTCATCATAATATTTTGTGAGTTATGCCAAAATCTTTTTTTGTTTTTGAAAATGCTTATATAGGTTATTATGATATTTTGCTTGTCGATGTTTTAATTCTTGAAAAACTTTTCTAGTCTCATCTTCTTTAGTAAAAACTTGTAACAAGTCTACTTTGTTTTCCTTAACAAGTTCAGAAGGTATACCTTTTTATTTCATTGTTTTGCATACTTTAGGCATAAGATCAGGATTTATACGAAGCATCCCTTTTTCTATCTTAGTGTCAAAATCAGGATTGTATAAAGAATCATTCTTAGCCCTAGCAGACATCAATTCCAAACATGCTTTAACAGTTAAAGTATTTATCGATCCTCCTGCTGATAAATCAAGAAACTCTCTGCTCTGAGTATTAAGACCGTGGTAAAATAAATGTCAAATAGTTGATTCAGAATAACCATGATTAGGAACTTTATTGATCATTCGAATGAATCTATCCCAGGTTTGTGGGTAGTTTTCTCCCACATTCTAACTAAAGTTGCCTATGCTCTTTCTAGTTTTAGTTACCTTTTTAAAATGATTAAACATATTTATAATTTTGACAATGCAGTTTTCCCAACATTTAATGTAATGGCGAGGAAAAGAATATAATCAGTCTAGAGCTTTACCTTTAAGATACCAATGAAAAAAAAATTAGTCGAGAGAAATCTCTTGGCAAACCTTTTGTTCCAAGTATTGTCATCAAATCGTGAACCTCTCTAATATGTCTTCCTGGGTCTTCATCTTCCCTTCCACTAAAAGCTTTTTCCTGGAAAATTTTAATGATTCCACCATCAAATCGATATTCTCTAACTCTAGGGTTAGGAAATTCTATTGGTTATTTAAGGAAAGCAAAGTTTGGAGCACTGTATTCTCTGAGAATTTTCTTAGGTTTCTTGGGAGTTGTCCTATAAATAGACATGATTTCTATAATATCACTCAGGTTTTCAACTTCAACCTTGTCGGATGTTAAAAGTTTTTCAAAAATTTCTTCGCGCCTCTAAATAGGCACGCACTCAAAATAATCTGGTAAATAGGCCCTACCAGAGCGTGTAGACCCTTTGTCTCCTAGCAAGACCATTTTGTAGTAGTAACACTTGAAATGTCAAGAGACAAACACTTAGTGCTTAGCTCACCGGCAACGGTGCCAGAAAATAGCTTGATGTCTACAAGTGCACAAATCATTTGTAGCTAGTTTCGAAGTATAGATATCGATCCCACAGGGAGCCCAAAGGTAAGTGTTTATGGGTGAAGTCTCTGTCACACTCAAAGTTGTCACAGGTCTTCGAGTGAGTTGACTGCAAGTCTGAATAAGAATGAGATTTGGATTAAACTAGATGTATTTTAATAAAACTAAAATGTAAACTTCAGAAATAAAAAGCATAAAAGTAAAGAACGATTTGGTTGTTTGTTGTTTTCTGCAGATGACGAAGAAGGTGCGGGGAGATATAGTTCATGGTGATAGTGACTGTGCCAGGTGGATGAGTGATAAATGTAAACATTGTAATCTGATAAGTATATGTGTAGGCGAGCAAACCATAATTAGCGGGAACTCCACTTGGTAGATTTCATCCCAACTTCAATAATCCTACTAGCCTGTTACCAAAACCATGGCCAGGCACTAGACGATGAAGACCCTTCAGGTTTCTTAGCAATTAAGCTCCTTGGGTCGGACTAATTCAATAAGCACAGTGGTTCCTCGTTATCCTTGAGTCAACTAGTTTGCCATTGATATCCCCGTGTCACTCGAGGGGCGCCGGTCTGCTAGCGAACAAGATCCTATCTATGTAGAACAAAGGATCATGTTGCCTGGGCCCTTAATTGGACAACAAGCATTAGGCATCCCATAGATAGTCAAGCACACATAATATAGTAATTAAAATCAGTCACAAGTAATGGAAAATATACGAAGGCACATCACATCTCACCAATCCCTTACATATCCCACGCCCAAGGAACTTACTCACACATGAGAGAAGAAAGCAGCATCGATATAATTAAATAAAGGGATTTCTTCTTAATATTACCGTGGAGATCCACAATAATAATGGAAAAGTAATCCAACACAATTCAAGATAGGAAGAAACAATCTCGAACCCTAATCTTGCAAGGTGAAGATCTCTGTCTGTCTCTCTCTCTCTCTCAAGTACAAGTAATGGATATGGGGGTGTGATGGCTAGGAGGTCGAAGATCGTGGAGCAAGATGAAGAACGTCTTCCACTTCTTCTCTTGATCTCTTCTATCTCCTTTCTGGATGGGATGGCTGCTGCTGTGTTATGATTTTGCGTCTAGCCTCTTCACAGAAGTTATCCCTTTTGACAAGACGAAGGCGGTAGCAGCTATACGGAAGGAACAATACGGCCGAAAAAAATTCCTACCATATAGTTGCACGTTAAAGCCTCTGTATGCTTCCATTGATTGCTTCCAAAGAGAGACTTGTTTGTTTTCACCTGAATATTGTGTTTCCCTTGTTAAAACCTTCTGTTGACATTCAGAACCTGAAACACACATTAAAAACCAAGTTTTCTTCACTACCAAAGTATTAGCGTTAGATAATTCTAGAAAACGATTAAATATGGGAGAAAACCATCAATAAAAACCATCAAAAATGTGTCGAATCTCACAGCTATCAGGCACGCACCATGGCCGGTGGTCATGCCCCTTGGGAAGCCCCCTCCCCTATACAAGAAGCACCTTCTCCTCCTCCACTCTTACAAATCCTCGTGAAGGATCTCTCTCCCCCTCTAGAAATTATTCCCCATGGTCTCGGATTAGCGAGACACATGTTCCCGCTGGCTTTATCTGGAAAGGAGTTGTTGCTTCTGCTCCATCGCTGGAGCGAGGACACGAAGGTTGTCAGGGTACCGGATGTGTATGCAATCACGGATGCACTGCTGGTTTGCGGTGCTGGACTTGCTGGTGCTGGACCTACTGGACTTGCTGGACTTCATCACGATCTTGAGATCGACAATTATACGACTACATCATCCACGAGTTCAACCTCGTTAACAATGCTTTGTCGCTCTTCAAGGGTATGTTCTCTATGGATGTATATCCACCCGTTGATTGTATATAGGTAGATAGATCTTGATGCTTAGTTGTTCACATCGTAGGAATTTTTTTGCTATGTTGCAAACCCAACAGTGGTATCAAAGCCTGATCTATGCATAGATGCTTTGTACGGGTAGAACACATACGAGTATGTGGGCGATGATGATCATGTTATTGCATCTTATATGTATTTTAGATATTGATGGCATAGTGGGATGAAGCGGCCCGAACTAACTTTACATGTCCTCGCACATGAGACATGTTCCACGCTTGACATGCAACTAGTTTTGCATAAGTGGCTAGCGGGTGTCTATCTCTCCTACTATAGTCAATACCTGATTTACAATGAGTTGCTAATAATTTGGTTATCATCGGTGTGATTCCATGTTCATAGGTAAGACCGGTCCTATCTTCGAAAGCCCTAATCCATGTAAAACTTGCAATTGATAAATTAGAAGCTTCTAGTTAAGATTGTTGTTGGGCTAGTGTCATGATATGGTAATGGTATAATTTGGAGTATAGTCGATACTCTTGGAAATTATAGCATACCTAATGTGTAAGTTCCATAGACCTTGGCCTTACACATAAAGGAATGGTAAAGATCATACCATGATGCACATGATAGTGATCAAGTGCAAGAACCATATCATTTCACTTTATGCATATGATGTCTTGTTTGCATCTTATATTGCTTGTTTGGCGCTTTAGTAACATTATAAGATGATCCCTCATTTAGATATAAAGATAAAATGTGTTCTTCCTTAAGGATGCACTAATAAGAAAGTTCATCGTTTCGAGACATCACGTGATGATCGTGTGTACTTGACTCTACGCTTTCATACAATGAGTGTAAGACAGTTTTACACACGCGAGTACTAAGGTTCTTACTTGGTGAGCCTAGCATGTATAGACATGGCCTCGGAACACGGTCCAAAAGGTTAAGCATGAGTCATATGGTAGATATGATGCCCATATAGATGCTCACCTTTGAAGCTACACCGACTCACGTGATGATCGGACTTGGTGTAGTGGATTTGGTTCATGTAATCACCAAAACAACACGAGGGATGTTGGTTTTGAGTGGGAGTTCATTTGTAATTTGGATTAGTTAAACTCAATTTATCATAAACTAAACTCAAAGTGAATTGGCATAATTTGTTGTGTCCTTTGCCTCCACACTTATAGCATTCGCCATTGAATGGCGTGGCATCCTTTGTATACTTGCCACATTGAAGTGTGGGCTTGAAGGAAGGCTTGTAGGTACTTGAGGAGATTCCATTGAAGGTTGTTGGTGTAGCGGTTGAAGCTTTGTTGTATTTTAAGTATGTCTTGGGCTTGTTGTACTTGATGTCCTCTTGCACTTGATGCTTGGATTTTATTGCGATGTGCACAAGCTCAACCATGTCGTTGTATGTTTGGAACTCCACGATGCGCTTGATTTGATGGTTCAAGCCAATGAGGAAACATGCCATTGTTTGTTCCTTGCACTCTTCAATGTTGGCGCGGATCATGTTGAGTTCCATTTGCTTGAAGTTCTCTTCCACGGTTTTGTCCCTTGACTAAGCGATTGAAGCTTGTTGAATCGGTCACGTGTGTAGTGTGAAGGAACAAAGCGGGATATCATATGAGCCTTCATGTCATTCCAAGTTGTGATTGGTGGCTCTTCTCTTGCGTCATGAGCAACTTGCACTTGTTCCCACCAAAGGTTGGCGTCATCATCAAACTCAAGCGAGGCCATGGCAGCCATCTTCTCGCCATTATAGTTGTGCATACGAAAGATCTTGTCGACTTTGAGCGCCCATGAGAGGTATTCTTCGGGATCATTGGAGCCAATGAACTTGGGAATTGTGAACTTGACCTTGCCAAAGGTTTCTTCATCATTGCGATCACGGTAGCGGTTGTTGCCATGATGTTGGCATGCTTCATCTTCCATGCAATCATTGCAACGCGCTTGGTGACCTTATTGATGCACTTGCGGTTGACGAGCCACATTTGGATGTGGCGGAACTTGATTCTTGTGACGTTGTGGAGGAGCTTGCTCTTGCTCTTGGCGCAGTTGTTGACAAAGAGGAGGCTCATTCCTCGGTTGGTGTTGCGGGTTAGGAACTTGGGCCTCATGACGATGATCATGGTCTAGAGCCTGATGAAATGGTGGGCATCGCTCAATATGTACAATTTGATGCTCCATGTCTTGATGTCTTGGAGGAGGCGCCTCATGATGACCATGGTGTCGGCGTGGACGTTCATGACGGCGATGGCGAAGATGAGGTTCTTGGAGAGCTTCATGTCGGTGACAAGCTTGTTCCTCCAAGTTGGAGTGATCACTTGTTGTGTCAAGTATGTGTCACAGGTGACGGTGGTGGACTTGAGGTTATGCTTAAGGTTCCACTTATGGTTGCACTTGTTGGATCAATAGTGCCCTTGCGTGATGACGGTGTTCTTCTCGCCTTGCTTGGGGCCTTGAGGAGAAATCACCATCATAGCTTGTCGTTGTGGTGTGCCGTGGGGAAGGTACATAGTGCAAAGAGCTTCCATATTTAACCACGGGGGCATCATTGTGTCTTGGAGCACTTGGATGATGATCTTGACGAAGAGGAGAACAGTGACGCGATGAGCTTGAAGAGCTTGATGCGCGTGAACACGGCATTGTCATTCCATTGATGAGGAGTCGAAGCTTGTCATTTGTTTCCGTGATGGAACGTTGGAGCGCTTCATTTTGATGGCCAAAGTTGGGTTGCATTGCATGCATTTATATTTCGAGGCCATCAAAGCGATTGTCGATGTTCTTGAACTCAGCTTGAGTCTCGCTGAATTATTCATCTTGTCTCATCTGAAGCTGTAACTACCTCGGTGAATTACGCTCCTAGTTACAAGCCTGGATGAGCGGTAATGGTTGAAATAGTACGGTGGGGCCCAAATGCCACTCACAGGTAGACCTTTCGGCCGTCCCAACCATTTCCAAACATCGGGACAAGAACGGGCGGCGTAATCGGCAGGCGAAGGGATCAACTACATACACAAATGAGTATGTATGCAAGCCACCATACAATGGTTCTCAGAGTCATTCCATCTAAAAAGAAAGGAAATATAGCAACGCCATACGGCAAGATCCAAATATCCTAGATAGATATAATAGTTTAGGATATCTCCTCATACATCAAACATCAGAGTATCAGGCGGAAGCGGAAGACAAAATCCGAGTACGGATAAGAAGCAAATCGGCATAAGATGCCCCATAAATAAACACATCCCGCCCACAGATCTTACGGATCCCCGTTCCCGGAATCTCTACACCGAGTGATCGTTTCCCACATCGTCCGTCTCCTCCACCCAGTATCCATCTTGCGAGTTTACCTGTTCATCTGAATCAAACAATTTATCGTGTGAGACCCTAGGGGTACTCAACAAGTCTTTATGCCTCTAAAGGGGACAAAACCTGGGGTGACGCAATTGCAGCAAAAGATAAACCCTAACAATTCTATAGATACTCGCTAACCATCCGCCTAACCAAAGATAGACGGATGTCCGTGAATTAATAACAACAGTTATAACGGTAATATTAACAGATCCATCCTCCTCCTCGCTTACCGACGAGGAAGCGGACGAACAACCTCCCCATCCGTTGGCAGTTTTATTATCCATTCCATGAGTGTTGCACTATTTACTAGTCAGGTAATTAGTCAAATTAAAGGCGGTACTTTAGTTATACTTGTCTATGATCGAGAAACTGTGCTCCAAGTCATCCATAACCGCGGACACGGCTTTCAGAAAGTTTTACCCTGCAGGGGTGCACAAATAGCAACACACACTCGATCAACCTCGGAAAAACCAAATCAAAACCAACGAGGCAGTCACGACAAAGCGATCACAGGATTCAGAAATATTTCAGGGGGCCACCCCATTAAGCTACCCGCAACGAAGCTGGCCGGCTACGAGACGGACTCAAGGTTTGTGTGGCCGGCTGTAAACGACTGGGAACCCGAAAGTGTGACTGGGCTTGTCGATACAGCGAAAAGGGGTCACGGACCTAAACAGTAGAGGTGCAGTACCTCGCACAATTTAAATAAAGCAGTAAAGCATGGCATAAGTACAGGATAGTAAATAAAACCTCAAACTAGTTTGTGGCCCCAAGAAATAAGAATGAATCAAGCTCTGGCTCAGGGGGGTTCATAAGCCTCCCGGATGCGGATAACGCGAATATTCAAGGAACAGGAATCAAGTACTCGGGGTCCTACGGGACACAAGTGAGCCTGAAAAACCAAATAGCAAATATGGCTCACTGATGCCACTTTCATTAGTTATCCCATTACTACTCAGGTTAAGTTGTATAGGTACCTCGTTATCCATCAGACACTCACATACCCTACACATGCTGTTCTACGACTCGCATGGCTCAAACAACTCATGTAGTAATGGCTCATGGGATGGAGGAACAAGCTTCGGTGGGGTTTAAAAGTAAAGGCTATGCAATACTTGGGATTCAATTTAATGCAATCGCGACTCAATGATGCAAGAATAAGATAGAGGCGATAGGTACTATATGTATGCAAGCATGTGGTAGTGCTTGCCTGGCAGCTCAGTTGAAGCGAGAGAAGGATCTGGGTAGTGCTCCTGGGTCTCTTGATATATCCCCTGCTCAGCGTCTATTCGAAGAAGAACCAAACAAACAAGGGCCAACATAAATAAAGTTCACAAGCATATGAATAAAATGCGACAAGCAAACAATCATGCCATGATGAATGATGCACAATTTGCATGGTAATAATGTAGCATGGCATGGGTAAGGTGTGGAATACAAGAATAATCATTTTATTGAGTTTTAGTCATATTTTAACCTCATATTAGTTGCTGTATACTTTATATTTATATGATGCATGCTTCAAAACAAAACATGGAATGCATAAACAGAAAGGTCTCGTCGAGCTAATCATTTTAGACATATTATTTGTCAAATTTGGAGTTATAAAACAAAAGTTATTAATTAATTAAGGTAAAAGGGCATTTTATTGTAATTTAAATCAACTTGAAAAATAAAGTGTTAAAATATATTTTGAAGGCCATATTTGAAATCCTCACATTTTTCTGATTTCAAAACATATATTATTTGTATTATTTGGATTTATAATTTAAAAGTTATTTGAAACAGATTTGAAATTTGAATTTGAATTAATTTTGAGAAGATTTGAATTAAAACAGAAATAGACAGAAACTTTTCTCACTTAGGCAGATACCAGACCCAGCCGCTGACGGGTGGGCCAGCTGCTGACTGGGACACCACAGCGCGCAGAAAACATTCTGCCACCGCGAGGTCGCCTAGCCACAGAGAATGACAGGGGGGTCCCAGGGCTGCGGGGCCACAGCGCGCGCGGCCAACGCGTGCTGGACACGTGGGCGATCCCAGGGCGCGGGGGGGTCTGTCCGTGATGGCCAGGCTCTTCCGGGGGTTTATTTGCAACAAGAACACTAAGGCTGACAGGTGGCTTCGGGGGCCGCGGGTTCAGGCGGGAAAAAGGCCAGGGGGCTAAAAGAAAAACGACACCGGCTGCTGCCTCCGCGCTGACTGAACCGGCACTGACGGCGGCGGACCTGGCCGTCTTCCGACGACGATGGCGGCGCATCCGCTGGACGAAACGTATCGACCCAAAAACGAAAAACGATGAGGGGACGTAGGGCTCCAACTTACGTTCAGAGAGCTAGCACGGGGGTGGTCTACAGCGCGCGGGGCAGGGCGAGGAACGGGTGGACGGTGCTGCGGTTGCTGCTGCAGACACGACGGACGTCGCGGCGGCGACGCACGGAGCTCGCTCGACGGAGTGTCCGACGAGGCTAGGGCACTAGGAGGACGGATTTGTCTAGGGGATGGAGGGGCTCACCAGGAACTCGTCAGTGTGGTCGCTGGAGCTTGTGAAGGCGGTGATCGACGGTGACGCTCGTGTCCACGGCGCTTCCAGACCTCACGGGCATGGCGTCGGCATGATGTCTGCGGCAGGGTTCCGGTGTGGTTGGCGGTTCTAGTGTTTGAAGAGGAAGTAGGGCAGACTCCTGGACGCCTCGATCCTCCTTGGCACAGCTGCAATCGCCTCCTCTCGAAGTTGGACGAGCTAGGGTTGGAGATGGACATGGAGATGTCCATGGCCATGGTGGTTGAGGAGAGCAGGTAGGGGAGGAAGGAGAGGATGCAGAGGATCCCAGATCGAGATCTGAGAGATGGGGTGGTTGGGGTAGAGAGGAAAGGGAGGAGCACATGGGGGTCGTGGCTTTTGAAAAAGGTGAGGAGGGGTGATCGGGCTAGGTCTCTCCCTCCTTCTTCTCCTTGTCTTGAAGCCAACGAAAGAAGTGGGGGCAGAGAAGGGGTGACGTGGTGGGGCCTGCCTGGTAGGGAGAGAGGGGAAGCCAAGAGAGAGGGAGAGGGGAAGGGAAGCTCGGGCTAGGTTAGATGGGGCTCGGGTTAGGTCTTGCTTAGGGTTAGAGAGAGGTGGTCTCGGGTTAGGTTAGATGGGGAGGGGTAGATCATGGAGTGGTGGCTCAGTTAGAGAGAGGAGAGATGAGGGCTTAGGGTTTGGTTTGCTAGGGTTTAGAGGGGTAGATAGGGTTTTCAATTGTATTTGAAATGACTCAAACAAACAAAACCCCATCTACACAAAAACAAGAGATAGGGAAGGTGGTGACAAAGCATGGGGAGCTGAGGTTTTTGAGGTGGGGTAAGAGAGAAAAGATTTTGGTTAAGAAGGAAAAGAGACATCTACACATGGAATATAAACATACCATGATGTTTAACAAAACCAAGTTTAGATGCCAAAGGATGGTGGAGAGGAAGATTGATGATTCACTCAAAAATTCAAATAAAAACCCAAAAGACTAGAAGGTGGTGGTACTTGCATGGCCCATGCAAAACAATTAATACCATTCTTATTTTGTGAAAACAAGATTATTTACATGGCATTATTCTTATGCATTCCAAAATGTGGAGTAAGGCCTAAGCAAAAGAATTTAAGAGAAAGTTCCAACTGGAGTAGATGGAGATGATCACATTTGATTATAATTGGGACTTGCTAGTGTGTATATTCCACTAGGTATTTAATAAGCCCAAAAATATCCCCACATGAGCATAAATCCATAATAATCCATATGGAAGCTAGGAAAAGAGTTCCACTCACAAGGAATGCAAAGGTGGCCATGTGGCTCTCATATATCAATAATGTGAAAACAACATGATGCTAAAATGAGAGCATGTGGAAATAGAATTGGATCCATCCCAACCCACATGAGCTAGAGGTAAAACCCAATAAAGTGCAAAGCTCATATATGGTGGAATGGTGGAATGATGGGGTGATGACAAGAAAGGTGGTGGAGTTAATAAAAGATATGCCCCAACTCAACTTGGGCATTTAAACAGTATATCAATAACCAAATACAATATCAAGAGGCAAATACAATTTACAATGCATGTGAGAGAAGAACCAAAACAAAAGGGTTTTATATGATGCTCAAATGCAAGGTGGCATGATGACATGAGCATGATATAATTATGATGCAACAATTATATGTAGGAGGTAGCATATATATAGACTAGGCTAGTAGCATTGCAATTGTTAGACAATTGGGATGCTACAACTCTCCCCCACTAAACAAGAATCTCGCCCCGAGATTCCTAGGAAAAAGAAAACAACACAACGAGAGGCGGGTGTTCGGAATGAAGGTGACCCTCACATTCCCAAGTTGATGAACAACGGAATGGTGCGAACACTACACCTTGCAAACTTACTAGACTTGTTGCGAGTCTTGCGTTTTGCTTGAGAAACAACGGTTAGGAGAGTTGAAGGATTGTCGTGAGACAAGAAGGATAGGATGGACATAGCTCCGGTTTTCTCAAGAAACAAGATAAAAGAATAGAACCACTTGTGAAAGAAATAGAAAGGACGATGTATCATGGTAAAGAAAGACACACCGTTAAGATTAAAGATTTACCGATACTAGAGATGATGAAAACTTTGTCTCGCCGGAAGAAAAAGATCTAGATTGGAGAAGTTTTGAACCATTATGACAATAGCATCGCATCTTCTCTCGGATTTGAGAAATGAAGTTCGGAAACAATATTGCCTTCAAACAATACAGTCCCTTGATATCAACGGAAAGATTTAGTTAGACATCATTGGATTAGATTCTTGTTGCGTCGGGAAGACCCAAAGGATCACGCAATTGAGGTGCGCGGATATAACTTCCAGAGACGGAGGTGAAGCTAGATCATGGTGGAATCCCGAGAAGCAAAGAATATGGAGGATATGGAGTTTATAGCAGAGATACTTATTGCTTTCTTTAGCCTTGAGGCTAACGCAATAGATTTGCGGCTGATGGCCTCAACCATAATTGGTTTTACCACAGCAAAAGAATTGATGAAACAAAGAGAGAGATAGTTTCCTTTCATCTTGTTTGGGGATGTCGAGCGTCGGTAGAAAGACGAGGAATGAAAAGAGTTTGCGTTTGTTTCCACCAGATAATTGATGATTTTGCTCCATCTAGAATAGACAGACCACCAACAAGAGATTATTGATTACTTTCTTCGAGAGCGCACTCCGGAAAAGCAAGGACGGAAGTAAAAGTATCAAGGGATAAAGGCCACTTCTAACTTCCGTGGAATGAGTGGAATCACATTAATTCACCAATTCAATGTACAAGAGCGAATGATAAGAAGTGGTATGGTAGCTACTCCATCCCGCACTCAAAGCATTACTCCGCACATGAATAAGAAAACCATGCAACCCAACTACCGAAACAGACTGAAGGTATTGACAATAACTCATGGAACTCCGATAGAAACAAGGATAGATGCAAACGATTTGCCGGATTCATAGATAGATAAAGATGATGATGATGTCGTCATGTCGGAAGTACGAAGCCGCCAGGAAGATATGAAGGAAGATTACGGAGAAGAACTGCAAGATTCAACAGATAAAGAAAAAGATAACACCAACTTGAACAGAAGGATTACAAGATCTGGAAGGTATTCATGGCCTCCGGTGGATTGAGCATAGACGATAGAGCGAGAGGGTTTCAAGAGATTACTTGACGAGACTGAGGTGAAAGAACTCCATGTTCTTCTTGAAATGATTGAGAAAGATTTAGCAGTCTTGAGGAAAACTTGAGCGGAACGACGATGATAACTCGCCAACAAGGAAAGACTCCGGGTTTGATTGAAGATGGAAGATGGAATTAACAATAAACTTGCTGATTCCAGAATTCAAGCGATCTATTTAGCAGAAGGACGTGGTCGAGATAGGTGACTTCAAGAAGCCAGAATTCACGCTTTGAGAACTTGCACACAGGCAGTGTTAACAAAGCTTGAGAGAAAGAGACACAAATGATCTTCCATGTCCTTCCATTGATATCGAATAGGCAAGCATATTAACAACATATACCACCATGGATTAACAGGATATTCCCCGAATATCAAGTTCAAGAGGCGGGAGAAACGAACAAATGCTCGAACACTTCCTGAGCTCAACGCTCTTAGAAAGATCAATATTAAGAGCACGGGTTCGTGTTGAAGAAGATGCACTGGAAGAAAAGATTATCTGGTCCTTCGGAAGAAAAGAGATGTCACCTGGTCCTCATTGTCGATCGGATCACCGGTGATAAAGATAAGGAGATCTTGGATAAAGAAAAGATGATATATCATACCTTAAGCAAAGCTATCAGAGACGAAAAGATGCAATTCCCTTGTCTCAAAGAGAATTTTGCAGATATGGATTTCAAAAAGATATGCAGCATGATGGACAGATGATAGACCGCCGTAGTGCCTTGAGAAACTCCGGATTGCCAAAGATGCTTGAATATGCATAGATATGATCACGGTGTACTCAAAATCACAGGAGATAACCGTCACCATTTGGAGGACAGAGTTGATAGCATTTTCCATATTCCACTCATGATAAGTGTCATATAGCTATGCCGAGGACCAAATTACAATCACCATCATCGGATCGACACATGTTATGTAATTAGCCCAAGAGAAAAGGAGATGAAATGAAACTCTAGGATTAAGCGCCGGGAACAAAAGGATGAGTTAGCATGGACATGCTGATAAAAGGGAGATAGATAATGTTTCACACACGACTGGAAAGAGTGTGGAAACACAGATGTATCAAAGAAAAATTTTCCGCATTTTTCGGCATTAAAATACCAATAGATGCGCAAAATCACTTAACAGATAGAGATTAGCAACTGATGCTTTCACAGAACATGGAGTTGCTAGAAGGAAGGACACCCTTAAGAAGATGGCACCGGTTAACAAGGAGTCAGATAGATCGCGCCGGTTTGCAAAAGCCTGTCGGTATGGAATGTACCAACAGTTGATAACCAAAGGCAGATAAAGATAACAACTTGGATGCAACAGATAGACAAGGAATTACACACACACACACACACACACTCACACACACAACCTATGGTACTACGGAAACCCAGAACACGTGAATCCTAGTTTGAATTTTAAGAAGAGGATTGAAAACGTTACACTTCCTTACCAGAAAAGGGTGGGTGGGTGGGTAAGAAGAAAAGTGGAAGCAGTCCTACTCTCGCGTTTTGTTTTTCCCTAGTATACATAACTACAAAAAATATTTTCTAGACTGACAACGACCATTTGGCTGAGACCCTGAAGGGCGGGATGGCTCTGATACCAATTGTAACTACCTCGGTGAATTACGCTCCTAGTTACAAGCCTGGATGAGCGGTAATGGTTGAAATAGTACGGTGGGGCCCAAATGCCACTCACAGGTAGACCTTTCGGCCGTCCCAACCATTTCCAAACATCGGGACAAGAACGGGCGGCGTAATCGGCAGGCGAAGGGATCAACTACATACACAAATGAGTATGTATGCAAGCCACCATACAATGGTTCTCAGAGTCATTCCATCTAAAAATAAAGGAAATATAGCAACGCCATACGGCAAGATCCAAATATCCTAGATAGATATAATAGTTTAGGATATCTCCTCATACATCAAACATCAGAGTATCAGGCGGAAGCGGAAGACAAAATCCGAGTACGGATAAGAAGCAAATCGGCATAAGATGCCCCATAAATAAACACATCCCGCCCACAGATCTTACGGATCCCCGTTCCCGGAATCTCTACACCGAGTGATCGTTGCCCACATCGTCCGTCTCCTCCACCCAGTATCCATCTTGCGAGTTTACCTGTTCATCTGAATCAAACAATTTATCGTGTGAGACCCTAGGGGTACTCAGCAAGTCTTTATGCCTCTAAAGGGGACACAACCTGGGGTGACGCAATTGCAGCAAAAGATAAACCCTAACAATTCTATAGATACTCGCTAACCATCCGCCTAACCAAAGATAGACGGATGTCCGTGAATAATAACAACAGTTATAACGGTAATATTAACAGATCCATCCTCCTCCTCGCTTACCGACGAGGAAGCGGACGAACAACCTCCCCATCCGTTGGCAGTTTTATTATCCATTCCATGAGTGTTGCACTATTTACTAGTCAGGTAATTAGTCAAATTAAAGGCGGTACTTTAGTTATACTTGTCTATGATCGAGAAACTGTGCTCCAAGTCGTCCATAACCGCGGACACGGCTTTCAGAAAGTTTTACCCTGCAGGGGTGCACAAATAGCAACACACACTCGATCAACCTCGGAAAAACCAAATCAAAACCAACGAGGCAGTAACGACAAAGCGATCACAGGATTCAGAAATATTTCAGGGGGCCACCCCATTAAGCTACCCGCAACGAAGCTGGCCGGCTACGAGACGGACTCAAGGTTTGTGTGGCCGGCTGTAAACGACTGGGAACCCGAAAGTGTGACTGGGCTTGTCGATACAGCAAAAACGGGTCACGGACCTAAACAGTACAGGTGCAGTACCTCGCACAATTTAAATAAAGCAGTAAAGCATGGCATAAGTACAGGATAGTAAATAAAACCTCAAACTAGTTTGTGGCCCCAAGAAATAAGAATGAATCAAGCTCTGGCTCAGGGGGGTTCATAAGCCTCCCGGATGCGGATAACGCGAATATTCAAGGAACAGGAATCAAGTACTCGGGGTCCTACGGGACACAAGTGAGCCTGAAAAACCAAATAGCAAATATGGCTCACCGATGCCACTTTCATTAGTTATCCCATTACTACTCAGGTTAAGTTGTATAGGTACCTCGTTATCCATCAGACACGCACATACCCTACACATGCTGTTCTACGACTCGCATGGCTCAAACAACTCCTGTAGTAATGGCTCATGGGATGGAGGAACAAGCTTCGGTGGGGTTTAAAAGTAAAGGCTATGCAATACTTGGGATTCAATTTAATGCAATCGCGACTCAATGATGCAAGAATAAGATAGAGGCGATAGGTACTATATGTATGCAAGCATGTGGTAGTGCTTGCCTGGCAGCTCATTTGAAGCGAGAGAAGGATCTGTGTAGTGCTCCTGGGTCTCTTGATATATCCCCTGCTCAGCGTCTATTCGAAGAAGAACCAAACAAACAAGGGCCAACATAAATAAAGTGCACAAGCATATGAATAAAATGCGACTAGCAAACAATCATGCCATGATGAATGATGCACAATTTGCATGGTAATAATGTAGCATGGCATGGGTGAGGTGTGAAATACAAGAATAATCATTTTATTGAGTTTTAGTCATATTTTAACCTCATATTAGTTGTTGTATACTTTATATTTATATGATGCATGCTTCAAAACAAAACATGGAATGCATAAACAGAAAGGTCTCGTCGAGCTAATCATTTTAGACATATTATTTGTCAAATTTGGAGTTATAAAACAAAAGTTATTAATTAATTAAGGTAAAAGGGCATCTTATTGTAATTTAAATCAACTTGAAAAATAAAGTGTTAAAATATATTTTGAAGGCGATATTTGAAATCCTCACATTTTTCTGATTTCAAAACATATATTATTTGTATTATTTGGATTTATAATTTAAAAGTTATTTGAAACAGATTTGAAATTTGAATTTGAATTAATTTTGAAAAGATTTGAATTAAAACAGAAATAGACATAAACTTTTCTCACTTAGGCAGATACCAGACTCAGCCGCTGACGGGTGGACCAGCTGCTGACTGGGACACCACAGCGCGCAGAAAACATTCTGCCACCGCGAGGTCGCCTAGCCACAGAGAATGACAGGGGGGTCCCAGGGCTGCGGGGCCACAGCGCGCGCGGCCAACGCGTGCTGGACACGTGGGCGATCCCAGGGCGCGGGGGGGTCTGTCCGTGATGGCCAGGCTCTTCCGGGGGTTTATTTGCAACAAGAACACTGAGGCTGACAGGTGGCTTCGGGGGCCGCGGGTTCAGGCGGGAAAAAGGCCAGGGGGCTAAAAGAAAAACGACACCGGCTGCTGCCTCCACGCTGACTGAACCGGCACTGACGGCGGCGGACCTGGCCGTCTTCCGACGACGATGGCGGTGCATCCGCTGGACGAAACGTATCGACCCAAAAATGAAAAACGACGAGGGGACGTAGGGCTCCAACTTACGTTCAGAGAGCTAGCACGGGGGTGGTCTACAGCGCGCGGGGCAGGGCGAGGAACAGGCGGACGGTGTTGCGGTTGCTGCTGCAGACACGACGGACGTCGCGGCGGCGACGCACGGAGCTCGCTCGACGGAGTGTCCGACGAGGCTAGGGCGCTAGGAGGAGGACGGACTTGTCTAGGGGATGGAGGGGCTCACCAGGAACTCGTCGGTGTGGTCGCTGGAGCTTGTGAAGGCGGTGATCGACGGTGATGCTCGTGTCCATGGCGCTTCCAGACCTCACGGGCATGGCGTCGGCATGATGTCTGCGGCAGGGTTCCGGTGTGGTTGGCGGTTCTAGTGTTTGAAGAGGAAGTAGGGCAGACTCCTGGACGCCTCGATCCTCCTTGGCACAGCTGCAATCGCCTCCTCTCGAAGTTGGCCGAGCTAGGGTTGGAGATGGACATGGAGATGTCCATGGCCATGGTGGTTGAGGAGAGCAGGTAGGGGAGGAAGGAGAGGATGCAGAGGATCCCAGATCGAGATCTGAGAGATGGGGTGGTTGGGGTAGAGAGGAAAGGGAGGAGCACATGGGGGTCGTGGCTTTTGAAAAAGGTGAGGAGGGGTGATCGGGCTAGGTCTCTCCCTCCTTCTTCTCCTTGTCTTGAAGCCAACGAAAGAAGTGGGGGCAGAGAAGGGGTGACGTGGTGGGGCCTGCCTGGTAGGGAGAGAGGGGAAGCCAAGAGAGAGGGAGAGGGGAAGGGAAGCTCGGGCTAGGTTAGATGGGGCTCGGGTTAGGTCTTGCTTAGGGTTAGAGACAGGTGGTCTCGGGTTAGGTTAGATGGCGAGGGGTAGATCATGGAGTGGTGGCTCAGTTAGAGAGAGGAGAGATGAGGGCTTAGGGTTTGGTTTGCTAGGGTTTAGAGGGGTAGATAGGGTTTTCAATTGTATTTGAAATGACTCAAACAAACAAAACCCCATCTACACAAAAACAAGAGATAGGGAAGGTGGTGACAAAGCATGGGGAGCTGAGGTTTTGGAGGTGGGGTAAGAGAGAAAATATTTTGGTTAAGAAGGAAAAGAGACATCTACACATGGAATATAAACATACCATGATGTTTAACAAAACCAAGTTTAGATGCCAAAGGATGGTGGAGAGGAAGATTGATGATTCACTCAAAAATTCAAATAAAAACCCAAAAGACTAGAAGGTGGTGGTACTTGCATGGCCCATGCAAAACAATTAATACCATGCTTATTTTGTGAAAACAAGATTATTTACATGGCATTATTCTTATGCATTCCAAAATGTGGAGTAAGGCCTAAGCAAAAGAATTTAAGAGAAAGTTCCAACTGGAGTAGATGGAGATGATCACATTTGATTATAATTGGGACTTGCTAGTGTGTATATTCCACTAGGTATTTAATAAGCCCAAAAATATCCCCACATGAGCATAAATCCATAATAATCCATATGGAAGCTAGGAAAAGAGTTCCACTCACAAGGCATGCAAAGGTGGCCATGTGGCTCTCATATATCAATAATGTGAAAACAACATGATGCTAAAATGAGAGCATGTGGAAATAGAATTGGATCCATCCCAACCCACATGAGCTAGAGGTAAAACCCAATAAAGTGCAAAGCTCATATATGGTGGAATGGTGGAATGATGGGGTGATGACAAGAAAGGTGGTGGAGTTAATAAAAGATATGCCCCAACTCAACTTGGGCATTTAAACAGTATATCAATAACCAAATACAATATCAAGAGGCAAATACAATTTACAATGCATGTGAGAGAAGAACCAAAACAAAAGGGTTTTATATGATGCTCAAATGCAAGGTGGCATGATGACATGAGCATGATATAATTATGATGCAACAATTATATGTAGGAGGTAGCATATATATAGACTAGGCTAGTAGCATTGAAATTGTTAGACAATTGGGATGCTACACAAGCTCTTGGTAAAGATCATGGAACTCATGTCAGATGATGTAATGGCTTGCGCGCGTCATGTACGGGCCTTGTTCTTCTTCTTGGGGACGTGGTTGGCTGGACTCACCGTGCCTATCCATCATGCAAAACACACAAGTATTGTATATGGAAGTGCAATATGGTGGTGTTAGCCTTTTACCTAACCTTGGGGATTGCACCAAACTAGAAACCACACATGAGAACTATAAGTGTGCAAAGTGAAAATGCAAAGAAAACTCACGCTAAAGAAGGAACTAACTCTCAAAAGCTTTTGGTGGAAGTTAGGGTGGCGGAAAACCAAACAAAATGATCCAAAGAAAAGGTTATTGTTAAAGGTTGTAGAGAACCAAAGATCTAAAGCAAAAAGTATACGATCTATAAAGCACAAGGATACACACACGTGGAGAGGGATGTGGTTAGCACGACTATGCAAAGTAGCACAAAATGTCCTAACAAAGACTACGCTCGGTGTCGTGACAACGCAAGGAGAGACCACAACTCGTTTGTCAAATGAGAAATACGCAACACATTTGTGCATTTGCCTTGGTCGCGCTCTTTCTCTCTCTTTTCTTACAACCTTAAGACTCTCTTTGTATTGGGAGACTATGTATCTTGCTATTTTTATTTTGCTATCCTTTTTCTATTTTTTATTCTTGTTCTCCGTTTTTTATACTACTATGTCAACTCTTGAATTTTCTTACACACTCTCACTTTCCAAGGGAAAGTACATAATGCTTAGTCAAACACAAGCTGAACTGCTCTCATAGGATAGATACACACAAAGGAAGAAGGGTTAACAAGATGGAGCAAGTTATACCTTCGGTCTTGACGACTTGCTACTGGTGTTGGGGATGATGTTCAGGCATTGCGGTGTCAAGGATCACGGTAAGTGGTGATTTGCGGAAGCTAGAAGTTACTTGGGCGACACGCACACGAGACACGAACAAACCAAAAGGGGAAAAACTCAGAGAAAAAATTTGAGGTGAAAGGATGGAGAATTTTTGTCTGTCACGGGCAGTAGTACCGCAACATACGGACGGTAGAACTGATGACCAGTAGTACCCTGTCTGAAGCCCGTAGTACCGCTCTCCAATAGTACCACTCGAATTGTGGTAGTACTGCTTTGCAGTTTCCTGGGAGCGTAGATCTCGCACTAGGGCACAAATTCACCCCGAAAATCCTCAAATCTACGGAAATATGACCAAAATTGGGGCTAGAAACTCACAAGGAAGGTAAATAGACACCTTAAACAACAGATCTATGGACCAAAACCATGAAAATGCACCAAATCCAGAGATTGATCTGAACGCAAATTGGGGCTATTTTTAGGGGATTTTCGAAACTTTGGTGGATAAAAGAAAATTTTGTGGGGGAATTCATGATTAACGAAGCTCTTGATACCAATATATTGAGGGCAAACCTCGAGGGAAGCCCAATCTTTCACGAATCCCTTGAAATCGAGGCGGAGCGAGTGGGAAAGAGGGAGAGGGTGGAATCTGCGAACTCACGCACTAAGAACACGATGAACACACGCACACATGAAGACATGATAAACACCTATAGCTCACACAGGTGATGACCGCTCTGGCGCAATCCCTAGGATCAGCATCGGGCGGAGTGCTCTCTCTTGAACTGGCACGACGACTAGGGAGTCTTGGTGAGATCTTGACGTCTTGGAAAAGGGACTCTGATGCCTAGGCCTTGGACAACGAGGGAGGCACGA
Source organism: Avena sativa (assembly GCA_916181665.1). Lineage (NCBI taxonomy): Eukaryota > Viridiplantae > Streptophyta > Magnoliopsida > Poales > Poaceae > Avena > Avena sativa. Next base: position 277,656,585 of record OV702292.1, read on the forward strand.
TGCAAACTCCAACGAGGTGGGGATATTTGGTGCTCCTCTATCAAAGGAGCATGAGGCAAGAACTAGATAGATCCACAAGGGGTGTCCACTAATTCCAAATATCAAGCCTCGGGTTTACAAAGGTGGTGGGGGCTATATATAGGCCAGCCACTAGTTCAAGGTAGTTTGGGCAACTAAAAATATAAAAGGGTGTGTTACAAGGCCTAACGGTCGAGTCGGTGCGCGCAGGCACTGTGTCATCTGGTAGTACCTGAACTGGGTACCGGTAGTACCGATGGAGGCTGATCATATCACAACTTGGTACCGGAGCGGCTCGGGGTATTGGCGTGGTCTTCAATAGAGAGCAGTAGTACCACTCGCCTGGTCTGGTAGTACCGGATGGAGCGGTAGTGCCGCCTTTCTAGTATCGGAGAGGTCTAGAGCTGGAGGCGGAAGGTATCTGTCATGTGCGGTAGTACTGTTGTCGCCAGGCGGTAGTACCACTCGAGCGGTAGCACCGCAGTTGGTGGCCGGTAGTACCAGTTGCGCATGGCAGCTGCTAGAGGCTTCGGTCGATGCTGCTTCGCTCCACGGGTTCATGTCTTGATACTTGAGGATACACAATGTTGCGGTATGAAGTAGCATGCTATCCAAGGATGTATCAAAGTCACACGAGGATAGGAGCGAATTCACCTTAGCTTGGAGGAGCTTGGCTCAGGCACGAGTCATCGGTCCACTTGGGAGACTTGTTGTTGTAGGTGTAGGAGCGTCCGTAGGATGGGCTGTGTAAAAGATTTCGAGACCATTATAAAGAATGTATGGCCTCAAATAGAAGAGCTCGTATGGTAGAAGTTCATTGATATGGTTTGTAAGTAGATGATCTACCTTAGCCAAGTAGGTTTTATTGATTGCACAATTGATGTCCCCTTAATATATAATAATAAGAAATGCCTCGTGTTTCTTTATTGCTATAGTTAAGTTGGTCGTGAGTTGGTATAATCTATCAATAATTTCCTTTTTGAAAGCATACAAAGACATAAAATTGTCTTTTGTTTAGGTTATTTATTATGGTTGATATGTTTAAAACTTTCCTTTTTCCTTTTTGAAAGTTCAATGATTTGCAACGCATGCTTCATAGGACCAGTACACACTACTCTTTTAAGAAAAAAATGTTCTTTCAATATATATGTTGCATCTATGCACAATCATCAGATGTCATACAATTTTCTTGATTCTATGGTTTGCTATTCCAATATTAAATACTTGCACATATTTGTTTGTATTACCAATGCATATGTGCACCATAATGATCTTATCATACTTTTCTTTTATCATTGTCTCAAAACATGTTCTTACTTGTACATATGTGCACACTAAATATTATTATCTTCATAAGCCAGGTGTATCAGTTGTTATGCATCTTACCATATTCATCTAACTAGTCTTCTCAGTGCTTACATCTTTTGAGAAGGGACTTAATTATATATATCATAATCCTTTCCTATTTTGCTTTCACCTGCGACACCATGGGAATATGCATAATATTAGGATATCGGCCATGTGACGATGAAGATTTGTTCTATTTTTCTTTCACTAGTGAGGCCACGGGAAGATGCATAATATTAGGATATCAGCCATGTGAAGATGAGAGTTCTTGTTCTCCACTACAGTGGCCCTGCAAGAATATGACGATATATTTTAATGATATTATTACGCAAACCTATGAACTTGATGAGCTGCAATCATCTCAAAAGTGATATGTTGATCCTCACATGATGTTTTGTCTTCCTTTGTTAGTTGAGTAATTATGCTGCAAATGGGTACTTATCGATGTATTTATATATTTGTATATGTATGCAATGTCTGTTTTTTACATACCCCACCCTAGATTGTATTTAAATGGTGAATATGTGTATTTATTTTTTACTTTCTAGAAAATTAACCAGTGATGAGCCCAAGAATATATGTACATCGGTGATTAAAAAAATAGAGTGATGGATATAAAGCCAATGGCTCGTCACCATTTAAAGTATCAGAGATCATGGAGAAATAGAACATGTCAGTACTTATCTACTAATGACAACCTTATTTAAAAATAGAACACGTCAGTACTTATCAATTCGCATAGTTTATTGTTGCAATAGTTCGAAACTAAGTGACCTTCTCCTTAGACCGTGAGATCATATTAATCACTGTCTCCCACAGATGCTTTGATCACATCAACCGTCATGTTCGTAACTAGCTGACCATAAAGGTGTGTATTGGGTATTACAGAGGAACATTTGACGCCTATGTATCAAGATCGAGATTTGTTCACCCACGTGGCAGGAAGATACACTGGGGGCACTCCGTGAGATTGCATCCAAAAGGTTGAAACCATTGACTAAGTCAGGTGATACAATATCACGATAATGAGTTAAGTGGACCTGTCGGTAACGAGATAGGTATAGTGATACCGAAAATCAAATCTTGGACAAGTCATGTATCAAAGAAACAAATGGATGAGGACACCGAGTTTATGGTTTGAAACGACAGAGTTTCATGGAATGCACGGGGTTCATTACGGACATCCCGGTCCCGCTATTGATCATTGATCAGAGAGAGATCTCGATCACTAGTGTGCCATTCCCGAACCGTTGGGTAACATACTTAAGGATCTGATGACATTCTAAGATTGCTATGGAAGCGAAGGGATCACCCATGAGAAAGAGAATCATAATTTTTCTGTGAGACAAGACTATAGGAATAGTTCAGAAGAGGATCTGAAGTTGTATCAAAGAAGGAATAAGCTGAAAGGTGTTTTCAGATTACTAGATATTTCTAATATGCATTTATATATGTTAATTATGAATTAATATATATTAAATAAATATTTTCAATTAATAATAAAGGGCACCTTCCTCTATTGGGGCAAATCCCCGGAGGGAAACAACCCAAGAGGGAAGCCACTCAAATGGGAAGCAATAGTCACCGCTGCTGCAGGACCGCACAGGCTGGCCTACCACGTGGGTGCGCACGGGGCGCCAGCTAGCAAGCGGGTGAGCGGTACTGGCGAGCCACACCAGCCCAAACAGCTTCGTGGGCAGTGTTGCAGGCAGGCCGCAGCCAAATGCCCATGCGGGCTGTAGCGCTAGGTGCTGGCAGGCTACGCGAGGCCCACCCGGCCACTGTCGCTGCTGGTTGCCATCGCAGATTGGTCTGGCATATGGGGCCCAGGTCAGCGGCCGCTGCAACACCTGGCCTAGCTGGCCAGCTCCCCTCCTCTCCTTTTTTCTTTAGTCCTCCTTTTTCGCCTATATATAGAGGTCAATATTGGTGGAAAAAGACACACAAAATAAAAGGGATTTTCTAAGGCTATTTTTCTTAAGGAATTTCCCTCTCTCTTCCTTTGTTGAAAATCACAAGTGCGGTTCCATGAAGAACTGTGCACTTGGGAGTCAACAACAGCTGCATGCTATCGCGCTGCTGGATCCTAGTTCTAGAGGGTCTACTTCCGCAACCCGGTTGGATTAAGGAGAACGGAAGTCGTCATCAGACACTATACGTGTACGAACCTCGGGGGCACTTCCACTTGTGGCGTTGGGCTGTCGTGCAAGGACCAGGAGGTGACGTGCGAGGAGTAATGCGACCTTGAGATCGGCCCTACTTCATCCATGTTCCAGCGGTACGTTAACCGTTTCGGTCTACAAGGGTATGTAACTGAATTTCTATCCCCATTACTACTATAACTCATAGATCGATCTAGGCATATGGATTGTTCTACTGTAGAAAGTTTTTGTTTTCTACTACCAAGCCCCTTTAGTGGTATGAGAGTCGATCTATATGTAGTTATGCTAGTACGGACAGACCACTTGTTGAATGTGGGCATTGGTCGCATAGTTTCCACCCTCCCATGTGTACTTGTACATATCACTACACTATGATATAAGCGGCTCGGGCCGACCTTTCGTATAACATTACGCGAGAATAGTTCCACGCTTAACATATGGCTTGTACCGTATAAGTGGCTAGCGGGTATCTGTCTCTTTCATAGTAGTAGATATGACATTTATAGCAGAGAGCCCCGTGAGGGAAGTAATAAGACAACTACAAGATCAATGTTGTGATTGATAATCGTAGATATGAACAGTTCTATCTCGAAAGCCCTAGCAGCCACGTAAACTCTACAACTAAAAGGTAGTAGCTTTATGTTGCGGGGAGGCTAGTAAGGTGATGTGGTCATATCCTTCGGGCTTCATGTAAAACGTCCGACTAGTAGCACCACATAAATGGCATCATACTGGTGGTGCGTGATGGAGATCAAGGCATGGCGTATGATGGTGATCATAGTGCATGACATGAAGGACCACGTCATATCATAGTTATAAAATTGCATCTGATGTTATTTTGCGCATCTTGTTTGCTTGGTTGTATTAGATACGCGGCGGTAGTAAAACATGATAATCCATAAATAATACTGATAAGGGGTGGCCCGATCTTTTGAGCAAGAACTTGTCGATGATGATGGTGGATGATTGATAACTAGCCTATAGCTATGAACTCTCCTGCTCGAACCCTGATGCCAATTCAACAGCTCTCAAACCCTGTGGGATATTCATAACACCACGTTCTTGCGCACGTAGCCATTGACCATGAACAGTATTTTGCAATCTATTAATTTCCAATGGAACAACATATCACACTCAATTGCAATAGTATTTCGATCACAAGTAATTCCAGAGGTTCTGTTAAGAAACAAGTCCAAAATAATTGTAACGTGGTCTAACCCTAAGGGAAGTGGCACCCCATCTATTTAAGGAGTAGGGGCGGTGGACAATGCTAGGAAATATGCATGGTTCAACCTAAACTAGGATACAAACCGACCCAAGGTGGTTTCGGCCTCAGGTGCACAGGCCTGCTCTACCGTGGCAGAGTTGGTGCTTGTTCCTGTGTCGTGGCAGCTTGTCGTGGCAGAGAAAGGCTCTATTTTTGTGCCATGGCAGGAAAATGCGTCGTTTCTCTACCACGGCAAAGACCCCTCGACCATGTGTTGATCTCCTCCTTTGTAGATCCTTGCGCTTCCTCCCTCTCCTCCCGCGCGCATTCTCCATCAGTCAACACGCCATGCTCCATATGCTTTGGCTCCTTGCTTCGTGCTAGGCCTTATTTACCCATGTACCTAATCATATAATATCCCAAATACTTAGGTAGTATAAAATTCTCATTAATCAAAACATCAGGTTCATTAAGAAACAAATTCACCTATTGTTCTAGTAGCTTAGCACGAGCTCTTGTAATAGGTCCAATTCTAATCTCATTGGACCGATCCTTCTTAGAAGCAACTAGAACATCATCAATAGCAATTGGTGAAGGTGTAATTGTAGGGATGTCCTCATCATCTCCCCCCCCCTTCAAAAGGCGTCGACCTCGACGCTCCAAGGTCGTCTCCATCATATGGTGATAAATTAGGAACATTGAAGCTGTTGCTAACTCCACCAAATTCAGCAATAGGAATATCAATCGAGTAGGCATTATCATTAATATTGGCTAAAACCTTGTAAGGACCAGCACCACGTGGCTTAAATTTGGATTGTCGAAGCAGGGGAAACCTATCCTTGCATAGATGTACCCAAACCATGTCGCCAGGCTTGTATAAAACCTTCTTTCTTGCCTGATTCCTTGCAGCAGCAATGTTCTTTCCTCTCTTCTCAATAGCCTATCAAGTATTTTCATGAATCTGCTTCACATATTCAGCATATTTTGATGCCTCCATATCGACTCTCTCATGTAATGGCACAGGCAACAAATGAAGTGGCATCAATGGCTTGAACCCATAAACCAACTCAAAAGGACAAAACTAAGTAGTCGAATGCACAACCCTGTTGTATGCAAACTCAACATGTGGCAAACACTCTTCCCACTCTAGCAGATTCTTCTTGATCATAGTCCTCAACAATTGTGACAATGTTCTATTCACCACCTCCGTTTGACCATATGTTTGGGGATGACATGTAGTACTGAACAACAACTTTGTTCCAAGCTTCCCCATAAGTTCTTTCAAAAGTAGCTCATGAACTTCACATCACGGTCAGAAAAAATCGTCGTGGGTACTCCATGTAATCTCATGATGTCCCTGAAAAAAGGTTAGCAACATGCGACGCATCGTCGCTTTTGTGGCAGGCAATAAAATGAGCCATCTTGGAGAACCTATCCGCTACCACAAATATAGAATCATGACCTCTCTGAGTTTTATGTAAACCTAGAACAAAATCCATGCTAATGTCTTCCCAAGGTGTAGAAGGTGTTGAGAGAGGTGTATACAAACCATGAGGCTTCAGCTTTGATTTGGACTTGTTGCATGTAATACAGCAGCTCACAAATCCATAGACATCACGCCTCATCTTGGGCCAATAAAAGTGATCAGCAAGCATGATCAATGTATTCTCACGCCCAAAGTGACCCATCAAACCTCCAGCATGTGATTCCTGCACTAAGAAGAAATGCAACGACGATTCTGGAATGCATAGTTTGTTATCTCTAAACAAATAGCCATCATGTATATGATACTTATCCCATGCATTTTTTAGAGCACACAAACGATTGATTGTATATGATTCAATAAACTCAACCCATTTAGCTAATCTTGTATGCAAGTTTGATTGTGCTTTCAAGTACTTCAATGCTTCATGATCAAAATGTATGATAATCTCTTTTGGCCACAAATAATGTTGCCAAACTTCAAGAACACAAACAAGTGCATATAATTCTTTATCATAAACAGGATAATTCAGTCTAGCACCAGCAAGTTTCTCAGAAAAATATGCTATAGGACGACCCTCTTGCATCAAAATGCCACCAATTCCTATACCACTAGGCTCACATTTAACTTCAAATTGCTTTCAAAAATTAGGCAATGCAAGTAATGGTGCAGAAGTAATTAAATGTTTCAAAGTATCAAATGCAATGTCTTGGACTGCGCCCCATACAAATGGCACACCTTTCTTGGTCAATTCATTCAATGGTGCAGCAATAGTGCTAAAATCTTTCACAAAGCGCCTATAGAAACCAGCTAAACCATGGAAACTACGCACTTGGCTCACATTCATGGGAATAGTCCAATTCTGAATTGATTCAATTTTAGATTGATCTACTTCTACCCCATGCTTAGATACAACATATCCTAGAAATATAACCTTATCTTTTGCAAATGTGCACTTCTCAAGATTATCATACAATTTGTTATCACGCAACACTTCCAAAACTTGTCGGATATGATTACAATGTTCAGTTTCATTGTGGCTATAAATTAGTATATCATCAAAATAAACAATCACAAAGCGACCAATAAATTCTCTCAAAACATGATTCATTAATCTCATGAAAGTACTAGATGCATTAGTAAGACCAAATGGCATAACTAACCACTCATACAACCCAAATTTTGTTTTGAAAGCAGTTTTCCATTCATCCCCTTCTTTCATTCTAATTTGATGGTATCCACTACGCAAATCAATCTTAGAGAAAATAGCAGCACCACTCAATTCATCTAGCATATCCTCTAAGTGTGGAATAGGATGACGATATCGAATAGTGATATTATTTATAGCTCTACAATCTACACACATGCGCCAGGTACCATTTTTCTTAGGTACTAAAATAACAGGAACAACACAAGGGCTAAGAGAAACACGAATGTACCCTTTATCAAGCAATGATGTACTTGTTTTTGTATATCCTTTGTTTCTTTGTGGTTGGTTCTGTATGTTGCACGGTTTGGTAGTGTGGCGCCAGGTATCCAGTCTATTTGATGCTCAATGCCACACAATGGAGGCAATCCTGTGGGCACATCTTCTAGAAAAACATCTCCAAAATCCTTCAAAATAGTTGATACACCAAGAGAAATAGGGGTTATGTCGTTAGAAACCAAGACCTCTCCCTTATACATGAGCACTAGAGGCATGGTTGTAGGATCCTCACGAAACTCTCTCATATCTTCCGTGGTGGCTAATATCAAAAGACTAGGCACGCTCTCACTTTTCGTTATATCACTCCGTTTAGACTCAATTACATAATGTATAGTTGCAACACTATCTCGCATATCTATAGGTGCATCCTTCAAGCTCACTTCAATCTTTTGGCAGGACTCATTGACAATCTGATGTGGTGTCATAGGCTGCAAATTAATTTTCTTGCCCTTAAACTCCAAGTGATATGTATTAGCTCAGCTATTGTGTTGCACATGGCGATCATAAATCCAAGGCCAACCCAATAGTAGATGGCACACTATCATAGGAACCACATCAAAATCAATAGGATCATTGTATGGCCCTGTCTGAAAATTCACACATACCATATGATTTACCTTCATCTCGCCATTGTCACTCAACCATTGTATGTAGTATGGCTTGGGATGAGGTAAATAAGTCAGATTCAGCTTGGCACATAACTCCTTGCTTGGAAGATTTTTGTAGCTACCTCCATAATTTATTACTTTGCAAGCTTTGTTTGGGCTAACTAGTGCTTTTGTTTGAAACAAATTGCAGTGCTGAGAATCGACAATAGGTTGCACACTAAGCATATGTGGAGACACCACAATGGTTGGCCCATGCTTAGGGAAAGTGTCCATACCTTCCTCATTGTCATAACCATTCTCATCGGCAGAATTAGGATCAACTTCATCTCCACTTTCATACTCACCATGTTGATTGAAAAACATGACCTTTCGATTTGGACAATCTCGCTTGTAGTGACCTCTACCTCCACAAGTATGGAAATCCACATCACAACTACAAGTTGTTGACATATTGGAACCCGAGCTAGCAGCAGGAGCAGCAGGTTTCTTTGCATTGGAACCATAGGATGGATGAGGTGTAGGCTTGGCCAAAGATGTGGAAGGATGACCAGCAGCCGTTGCAGATGGTGCCATAGGAAGTGACGGTGTAGATCTTGCTGAAAAACGGCTGTTAGAAGGATACCTTGCATGTGCCTTGACCTCCTCAGCAAGCTGGGATTCGGCCTCTCTTGCATGATGCAACAAATCATTCATAGTCTCATACTTGTGATGATGAAAAATACTCTTTATGGGTAGCTTCAGATTGTTCAGGAATCACTGCATAGTCATATCAAGAGATTCACGGACTCTAGCACGCTGCACAAGCATCTCCATATCCATGTAGTACTCATCAACTGACATGGTTCCTTGCCTCAATTGTGTCAACTTGTCAAAAACTGAACACAAATAGTTAGTGGGCACAAAATAATCCTTCATGATGCGCTTCATCTCTCTCCATGTAAGCACAGGAAGTTCATTGTTGTCTCTTCTATTTCAGACAATTGCATCCCACCAACGTAATGCATATCCATAAAATTCTGACGCTGCAAGCTTTACTTTCTTATATTTTGTATACTCATGCAAATGCCAAACTTCTCTATCTTCAACTCCCATGTGAGGTAATCTTCAGGATCAAGTGAACCATCGAACTTGGGAATCAAAAAATTTGGCTTACCCAAAACATACTGAGGGATCTGGGGCAGAATACGCCGAGCATGTCCAATTGGCACCCAACCATGTCCATGAGCAGGAGGAGGAGAACGACCCCGGCCAACACGGTTTGGATGCTAAACATCACTGACAATACTTCATTCCTCTTCTTCAATGGCATCATCATGTGGTTGTGGTTGTATATGCTCAAGTGCTAGAGTCGGATCCGCATCATCTCGCTGGTGCTCCTCGTCAAAGGAATCGAGCCCGGCACTCTCAATCGGCTGCATCGTCCGCTTCTTCCCCGACCCTAACGTGTGCCGCCGCCCACCTCATCGTTTCTCCGGTCATCGCATCGCTTCACTGTCAGCCTCGGCCACTCCACGGTGAGCTTATGGTGCTAATGGAATCCTCGGTTCGCTCGCTAGCTTGCTGTAGCCGCCGCACATCGTTCTCCTGCAAGCTCTGTGATGAGGACATCCCTATAATTACACCTACCCCAAATACTACTGATGATGTTCCAGCTGCTGCAAAGAAAGATAAATCCAATGAGATAAGGATTGGACCAATTACAAGAGATCGTGCTTAGCTACTAGAACAACTGGTCAACTTGTTTCTTAATGAACCTGATGTTTTAGTTAATGAGAATTTTATACTGCCTAAGTCTTTGAATTATTGTATCATTAGGTACATGGGAGAAAAAGGCGTAGCACGAAGCTAGGAGCAGAAGCATATGGAGCATGGCGTGTTGATCAATGAAGAATGCACGAGGAAGGAGAGGGAGGAAGCGCAAGGAGCACACAAGGCTGAAGATCAACACATGGTGGAAGACCTCTGCCGTGGCAGAGAAACACCACATTTCTATGCCACGGCAGGCTTCCGCAACAACCAAACCGAGCCAAAGTCTGCCACGGCAGAGACCTAGGCCGAATCCTTGTTGGGTCGGTTTGTACCTTTAGTTGGGTGGGACCAACTCGGTTTCCCACCTTAGGCCACCGCCCCCCTCCCCAGACTCTTAAATAGATGGGGCGGACCACTAGATAGGGTTTAGACCACGTTAAAATATTTTAGAGTTGATTCTCACTACAAGAAATATGTTAACTTGTGACATTCTCATAGTAACGGGAAATAAAATCGTCATACATCTTTGATGATTTCGCACAAGATGGTCATAGATTGTTTGGAGAGTCAGAATCCTATAGAATTACGACGATTTGTGTCAAAATCGTCGTAATTTCAGAATTTAAAAGCGTCATAACCTCCATTATACAGCTTAGAGTCTTATTTATATCCCATTATGACCAATTTAAATCATCATATCATCTAAAATATGATACATAGAATTGACTGGTTGGCCACATAAGCAATTATACCAACGTGGCATGTCTATATGTCAATTTTTGTATATGTGTATGTCCATGTGTCAATTTATGTCTATCTGACATGTAGGCCCACCAGACTGATACCATGGACTCTTCAGGAAATAATCGCAAAAAGAGGAGTCAAGAGGATTGAAGCCACGACCTCACACACTTTTTAGCAAGCTAAACCACCATGATACACCACTGTTTTAGTTATAACTTTGCATAGTTATTCTATTAAGACAATGTTGGTACGTTGGCTTTAGGAAATACTCAAATATGTGGCGCAAAAATAGGAGCGTACATGAGGATCGAACCAGAGACCTCGTCAAGGAAACATCACACTGTAACCATCCCACTACTAAATCTAATCGGTTGTAATACCACGCTTTGGCTTTATGAATGTTGCCATCTTTTAATGGGCCTCGGCTTTGGTTGGGCCTCGGCTGGACGGACTGCCGGCACCCTCCCTTCTTTTCTTTTTCCCTTGGCATCATGGGCCTTCGAACCCATTAGATAAGGTCCGGTCCAGCTCGGTTGGTCTATTTAGATTTTTTCTTTTTTTATTTTTTAATTCTTTTGTATCTTTTTTATAAGAAGTCCAAAGGAATTCATTTTTGTCTCTAAATTTTTATAAAATTCAGTATATCCTATTAATTTTTTAATTATTAATACTTTTACTTTTTAGCAACTATTTCACATAATATGACACCACGCGAAGGTTTTACATTGTTTAGATTATTTTAGAATTTTTTATGCTCGTTTGTAACTATGGTCAAAACTGTTCGGTTGGGACATTGTTCATGTAAGGTGGTCTAGTATTTTTTTTAAATGTGGTGGTAGCATTTTTGAATTGAACATTTGGTGTTGCTTCACAAAACGCCCCGATTTTGGCGCCCGAATAATAAAAAAATGGTTTTTCCATGCGATGAAAAGAAAAACTTCCTCCTGCAACATTATTCGCCATCCCAAGATGCATATGCATGCATAATAAGGGCATGTTAACACAAACTATGTCACGATTCTGGCCATAACATTGGTCGCTTGGCTTGAAAGCCATGAAACCTCGAACATGATAGGTCATTTCTGTGAAGGTATTTTCGATATGCAATCAATATAACAAGTTTGGTATTTTTCCTTGCAACTATGTCACATAATATGACACTACGTGAATGATTTACATTATTCGTACCGTTTTTTAATTTCTTATGCCCATTTAAAAAATCCTATTTCACACTATGGTGAAAACGACAGGCATGAAGATAGGGGATGAATCTCGCTAAACTTGCATTGGATCTCTAAAGAAACATCATATGGTGGGCCTAAAAATATTTTTGCAAAAAATCATGAGTATTAGATCATGTGCATGTAGTTCAAACCGTACCCACTTTCTACTAATTCGGCAAACATTTGTCTTTTTCACCACGGGTGGATGAAAAGGTTTTAAAATCTCCAGTTGGGACATTGTTCATGTAAGGTGGTCTAGTATTTTTGAAAAATAGGGTGGTAGCATTTTTGAATTGAACATTTGGTGTTGCTTCATTAAACGCCCCGATTTTGGCGCTCGAAAAATGGAAAATAGCTTTTCCGTGCGACGAAAAGGAAAATCTCCTGCTGCAACATTGTTCGCCATCCCAATATGCACATCTGTGCAAAATATGGGCATATTATCACAAACTATGTCATGATTTTGGCCATAACATTGGTCATTTGGCTTGAAAGCCATTAAACATTGAACATAATAGGTCATTTCTGTGAAGGTTTTTTCGAGATGCAATCAATATAACAAGTTTGGTATTTTTTCTTACAACTATGTCACATAATATGACACCAGGTGAAGGATTTACATTGTTCGTACCGTTTTTGAATTTCTTATGCCTGTTTAAAAAATTTCCTATTTCACACTATGGTCAAAACGACGGACATAAAGATGGGCTTGTTCGTCTGCGGTACCAAAGTTCGCAGTCTAGCGCATGGTGGTACCTAAGTTGTCTGAAATTGCCGCGTTTCGAAATGTTGGGCCGCCAACTACTGAGCGGGGCCATTTTGAGGCAAACTTATCTTACCCCTGCCAAATTCAAATATTCCGTTAAACTGCCCCGTGAAGTAGACGGTCGGGACCCTCATGTTGGAGAATATCATTTTGCGGCCCGAAAGTTGAAGTGTACATGCAACATGGTACCCAAGTTCCCTGAAATCAGTTGGGATGACTACAGTTGGTGTGCCAAATACTCAGAGGGTCTTTTTCGGCACGAATTCAACTTTACGTTTTAATACAAAAAATCAGGCTAACGGCCGTCAAGTTGGGCCCTCCTGTCAGTTCTCGCCGTTATGTCGCTCCCGTCGCTTAGGCGGGGTGGTTGTCACGTAGGCTTGCAGCGTTGGCATAGTGGATAGAACAACACCCCCTACCCAGTGTATTGACGTGACAAAACAGGGCACATGTATTGGCGTTATAATTATTTTTTGTTTACTCAGAAGCTGGAACAGCCACCGCCACGCGTCTCTCCTTGGACTTTCGTTCCAATCGTTAACCACTACCTTAAAAGCGCATTGACGGTTCCACCATTTCCCTGCATCGCAGAAACCACTCTTCTTCTTCATGTCATCTATCTTCTGCCAGTCTTCTCCTTGCCACCATGGAAGATCTACGCACTCTAGAGACAAGCTTCACTACCCATCACAATAAGAAGATAGACGTTGTCTACACCAACAAGGAGGAGACAGTGGTGTGTGTCCTAAGGATGTACGAGGGTTGGCTTGGGATAGACGAGGACAAGTTTGTGGGATTGGACCTCGAGTACACCCCGGAGAACCCATATGAAGGGACTGAAGTCGCCGTCGTTCAACTGGCCATGCGGAAACACGTCCTCGTCTACCACCTCTCCCGGTTTGTAGTTCTACTCTCTGTAGCTAACCGCTTTTAGGGTTTTCTCCTCTTGTTCTTTATCCACTTGCTCATCTTGCAACTACTAGATTTTATTTAGGACCAAATAAATTAGGGTTTGCCTATGTCTCAATCGACTGAGATTTTCTTTAGTTTCAATCACCTAAGAAAACTGCAACCGTAGTTAAAAGAAATCTGTAACTCGTTCAGTCGACTGAGAAATAGCAAAACCGAATAAATTATGACAATACAATGTTGAGAGTTTTGATCTTGCATTTACTAAACTTTTCAAAATTATATTGAGATGATGATCTTGCATTGACAAAATATTTGTAGTTACAAATTTTGGTGATGACAAACTATATACTTTCAGGACTGACAGGAAATGTCTGGCGTTGCGCCAGTTCCTTGTAGAAAAGGGAATTATTTTCTGCACTGTCGATAAAACAACTGATTTTTTGAAATTTTATCAAGAGGAAATTATAATTCCTGCGCACAACTGTATCGATATTCAGAGTCTTGTCAAGATCTTAGGGGGCTCGAGGAAGGATGGAATGGCATCACTCGCAACTAGAATCCTCGATGAGTCGTACGACAAAATAAAGGAAGATTTCCCTACTAATAGGCATGATTTCTGGGACGAGTGGCCGTTGTCTGATATAAACTTGAAGTATGCAGCCATAGAAGCTTACATGACCTACCAGCTGTACAAGAAGATCCATTTTTTTCAACGTTAGCTCGTGTTTTGCCCTATTTGCAAGACGGAAGATGAGCTTAGGGGAGCCCTTTGTAGAAAATGCAGAATAGCTGAGTTTGAAGCTGCATATGCAAAGAAATTGGCTGCATCTGAATTAGCTAATAGAGAGGCTGTAGAAGCAGCTGAAAGAGAGCTTGTAGCTGAAGAAGCAGCTGACAGAGAGGCTGCAGCTGAAGCGGCAAACAGAGATGCGGCAACAATCAGGCCTGTGATGCACCACTAATTGTGCCGCAGGACGCTGAAGATAGGGAAGCCAAGTCAGATGCCAGGTGGGACGAACTTGCATTTCATGAGCTGTGGAGGGCCAATAATGTAAGATCCACCTGAAATAATCGCAGTTGGTCGCCTAGGAAAGGTGGCAAGCGCCTCAAGTGGTCTGATGAGAAAAGAATTAAATTTTACTTCTCAGTGTTATGTTTCTATTTTGTGGAACTCAGTTCTCTTATCAAGATGTCTAGCGCCTCAAGTGTCTTGTAGCTTGTCAAGATGGTAGCTCGTTAACTGGCAGTTTCAAAGAGTGCTCTTTTCCTCTCTCGCTAAACAGATATGTTTCATTTTGCCCAAATTGGTAGCAAATCTAGAGAAGATTCTCACTTCGATATTTCGTTCCCTTTTGGACCTCTTTTTGCCTCCGATCAACTGTTCGGCCTCCAGATAGTGCGTGCAAGCTTCTTACGGTGGGCCCCATTTGGAACTGAGATGGAGAGCTGCTGCATAAAAAATGGGATGTGTCTTATTAAAATCAAGTGGCAATAAATTGCAGCTGTCCATCAACGACCATGCACCCGACGACGCATGTGTTGTGGCGTAGTAGTAGCAGTAGTAGGCTTTTTAGACTTGATTAAACGTGACATGACCGCTCGAAGATTTTTTCCATGGACGACATCGTGTTCCTTCTGGCAGAGGGAGACGTCAAGATGGTGCCTCGTCAAGATGGTAGCTCGTTAACTGGCAGTTTGAAAGAGTACTCTTTTCCTCTCTCGCTAAACAGATATGTTTCATTTTGCCCAAATTGGTAGCAAATCTAGAGAAGATTCTCTCTTCGATAATTCGTTCCCTTTTGGACCTATTTTTTGCCTCCGATCAGGTAGCAAATCTAGAGCAGCAAATCACACCAGGAAGAATACATTCATTCAGAAAACAAAACAAATGTAGATATAGTTGTGCACAGCTAAATAGGATATAGCGATAGAAAGTAACGAGGTTCGATGCATTCAGCCAGAAATAGGATATAGCTAGAAAAAAGCTGCTTAGCAGCAGCAGCCGCCGCAGCTGCAGGCACATCCTGCAAGCGCCCGCGCCACCGCCTCCTCCCTCCGGCGCTTCCTCCACTTCTTGCTGCCTAGTCGCTTGCTCTTGGGGGCCTTGGGCCTGATTGGAGGCATGCGACCCTTTTTAATGGCCACCTGCTGGAGGTTTCGGAGGTGAATGCAGAGAGCCCAGTGTTCAGCAATGTAGGCGTTGATGTTCACGGTCTCGCGCTTTCCGCCTTTGTGGATGCCGGAGCCCGCGGCCTCTGCATGCTTCAGTAAGGTGTTCAAGTCGGTGCCGCCGGCGTGACTCGTCAAGCAGTAGGTGATCCCCTTCCGGAAGGGGCAGCTGTAGTCGGCGTGCCTGAGGAAGGCATCGTACTGGCCGACCCGCAGCCTCCTCAGCACTTGACAGCCTTGGTGTGAATGGACTCGTCATCTTTGCAGACATCGCTGCCGGAAACCTATTGGAATAAAAGGAAAATGGGGGAGTAGATGATATAAGAAGATCGAGCAATCAAAATGCGAACAAGCAAATCCTAATAAACCAAGATCTAGCATCCAATGATGCGAATGGTAGAAGAACCAGGGGAGGGGAGCAAACCCTAGTTACCTCCGACCATGGGTCGTCGATGCTGGTGTCGTAGGGGTTCAGCGGAGCGATGTACTTATCTGGATCGTAGGTGCCCAAAAAGTGCTTGATCTGCTTGTGACCGACGGGGGGCTCCTCGGTGGCGGGGGGATCCTCTACGGCGGCTCCGTCAGTAGCGGGGACGGGGGCCTGGATGGGAACAGCGGCTGCCATCGATGCCTCGACTAGGGCCTGGACAGGGACGACGGCTGCTTTCAACGCATCGAGGGGGACCGGCTAGGAGACAGGGGTCTCCTCGTTGGCGGCCACAGAGGCGACGATGGCCACCTTATCCTCCTCGGCCATCACCGGCGCGAACGGGGTATTCTCGGGAGTTTGGGCGTGCTGGTGGGACAGTGGAGAGGGTTGCGTGAGGACAATGAGCGAGAGTGAGGGTGGGTGTGCGGAGAGGGGCTCTATAGTTAAGGTGGATGGAAGCAAGGGACGTTCCGTTACACCACCGTGCAACGCACCGTGCAGTCTACTGCACCGTGCACCGCGACACACGCATGGTACATCACGTTTTTTCCCGGGCCATGCATGGCAGTTTTGTATTGAGCTGCATGCAAAGGGTGCACACACAATTTCTATGTACGAAGTTTGACACGGCCCTAAAATTGGCGATAGTTAAAAGTGGAAATGTAGAGGGGAAGGTAGGTGGTTGTACGACGAGATATGTCGGATTGTGATAGATCGGGTAAAGGGATGTGTTGATGGCTGCGAGTGACTCGATGAAGCTTGAGACGTTATTAAGTCTCGTCGAGCTCAACTGTTCGGCCTCCAGATAGTGCGTGCAAGCTTCTTACGGTGGGCCCCATTTGGAACTGAGATGGAGAGCTGCTGCATAAAAAATGGGATGTGTCTTATTAAAATCAAGTGGCAATAAATTGCAGCTGTCCATCAACGACCATGCACCCGACGACGCATGTGTTGTGGCGTAGTAGTAGCAGTAGTAGGCTTTTTAGACTTGATTAAACGTGACATGACCGCTCGAATATTTTTTCCATGGACGACATCGTGTTCCTTCTGGCAGAGGGAGACGTCAAGATGGTGCCTCGTCAAGATGGTAGCTCGTTAACTGGCAGTTTGAAAGAGTACTCTTTTCCTCTCTCGCTAAACAGATATGTTTCATTTTGCCCAAATTGGTAGCAAATCTAGAGAAGATTCTCTCTTCGATAATTCGTTCCCTTTTGGACCTATTTTTTGCCTCCGATCAGGTAGCAAATCTAGAGCAGCAAATCACACCAGGAAGAATACATTCATTCAGAAAACCTCAACAAATGTAGATATAGTTGTGCACAGCTAAATAGGTTATAGCGATAGAAAGTAACAAGGTTCGATGCATTCAGCCAGAAATAGGATATAGCTAGAAAAAAGCTGCTTAGCAACAGCAGCCACCGCAGCTGCAGGCACATCCTGCAAGCGCCCGCGCCACCGCCTCCTCCCTCCGGCGCTTCCTCCACTTCTTGCTGCCTAGTCGCTTGCTCTTGGGGGCCTTGGGCCTGATTGGAGGCATGCGACCCTCTTTGATGGCCACCTGCTGGAGGTTTCGGAGGTGAATGCAGAGAGCCCAGTGTTCAGCAATGTAGGCGTTGATGTTCACGGTCTCGCGCTTTCCGCCTTTGTGGATGCCGGAGCCCGCGGCCTCTACATGCTTCAGTAAGGTGTTCAAGTCGGTGCCGCCGGCGTGACTCGTCAAGCAGTAGGTGATCCCCTTCCAAAAGGGGCAGCTGTAGTCGGCGTGCCTGAGGAAGGCGTCGTACTGGCCGACCCGCAGCCTCCTTAGCACTTGACAAGCCTTGGTGTGAATGGACTCGTCATCGTTGCAGACATCGCTGCCGGAAACCTATTGGAATAAAAGGAAAATGGGGGAGTAGATGATGTAAGAAGATCGAGCTATCAAAATGCGAACAAGCAAATCCTAATAAACCAAGATCTAGCATCCAATGATGTGAATGGTAGAAGAACCAGGGGAGGGGAGCAAACCCTAGTTACCTCCGACCATGGGTCGTCGATGCTGGTGTCGTAGGGGTTTAGCGGAGCGATGTACTTATCTGGATCGTAGGTGCCCAAGAAGTGCTTGATCTGCTTGTGACCGGCGGGGGGCTCCTCGGCGGCTCCGTCAGTAGCGGGGACGGGGGCCTGGATGGGAACGGCGGCTGCCATCGATGCCTCGACTAGGGCCTGGACAGGGACGACGGCTGCTTTCAATGCATCGAGGGGGATCGGCGAGGAGACAGGGGCCTCCTCGCTGGCGGCCACAGAGGCGACGATGGCCACCTTATCCTCCTCGGCCATCATCGGCGCGAACGGGGTATTCTCGGGAGTTTGCGGGTGCTGGTGGGACAGTGGAGAGGGTTGCGTGAGGACAGTGAGCGAGAGTGAGGGTGGGTGTGCGGAGAGGGGCTCTATAGTTATGGTGGATGGAAGCAAGGGACGTTCCGTTACAGCACCGTGCAACGCACCGTGCAGTCTACTGCACCGTGCACCGCGACACGCGCATGGTACATCACGTTTTTTCCCGGGCCATGCATGGCAGTTTTGTATTGAGCTGCATGCAAAGGGTGCACACACAATTTCTATGTATGAAGTTTGACACGGCCATAAAATTGGCGATAGTTAAAAGTGGAAATGTAGAGGGGAAGGTAGGTGGTTGTACGACGAGATATGTGGGGTTGTGATAGATCGGGTAAAGGGATGTGTTGATGGCTGCGAGTGACTCGATGAAGCTTGAGACGTTATTAGGTCTCGTCGAGCTCAACTGTTCGGCCTCCTGCTAGTGCGTGCAAGCTTCTTACGGTGGCCCCATTTGGAACTGAGATGGAGAGCTGCTGCATAAAAAATGGGATGTGTCTTATTAAAATCAAGTGGCAATAAATTGCAGCTGTCCATCAACGACCATGCACCCGATGACGCATGTGTTGTGGCATAGTAGTAGCAGTAGTAGGCTTTTTAGACTTGATTAAACGTGACATGACCGCTCGAAGATTTTTTCCATGGACGACATCGTGTTCCTTCTTGCAGAGGGAGACGTCAAGATGGTGCCTCGTCAAGATGGTAGCTCGTTAACTGGCAGTTTGAAAGAGTACTCTTTTCCTCTCTCGCTAAACAGATATGTTTCATTTTGCCCAAATTGGTAGCAAATCTAGAGAAGATTCTCTCTTCGATAATTCGTTCCCTTTTGGACCTCTTTTTGCCTCCGATCAGGTAGCAAATCTAAAGCAGCAAATCACACCAGGCAGAATACATTCATTCAGAAAGCAAAACAAATGTAGATATAGCTGTGCGTGGCTAAATAGGATATAGCGATAGAAAGTAGGTTGCTTAACGAGGTTCGATGCATCCATCCAGAAATAGGATGCAAGAAAACTATAGAAAATAAAAAGAAGCTGCTTAGCAGCAGCCGCCGCAGATGTAGATACATTCAGGGAGACACCCGACCCGTTCATTCGCCTGCGCCTCCACCTCCCTCCGGCGCCTCCGCCACTTCTTGCTGCCCAGTCCCTTGATCTTGGGGGCCTTGGGGCTGATTGGAGGAATGCGACCCTCTTTGATGGCCACCCGCTGGAGGTTTCGGAGGTGAATGCCGAGAGCCGGGTGTTCAGCGATGTAGGCGTTGATGTTCATGGTCTCGCGCTCGCCACCTTTGTGGATACCGGAGCCCGTGGCCTCTGCATGCTTCATTAAGGAGATGAAGTCGGTGCGGTCGGCGCGACTCGCACAACTGTAGGCGATCCCCTTGCGGAAGGGGCAGCGCCAGGGGCCGCCCCTGAGGAAGGCATCGTACTGGCCGGTCCGCAGCCTCCTCAGCACCTGACAAGCCTTGGTGTGAATGGACTCGTCATCGTTGCAGACGTCGCTGCCGGAAACCTATTGGAATAAAAGGAAAATGGGGGAGTAGATGATGTAAGAAGATCGAGCAATCGAAATGCAAACAAGCGAATCCTAATAAACCAAGATCTAGCATCCAACGATTTGAACGGTAGAAGAACCAGGGGAGGGAGCAAACCCTAGTTACCTCCGACCATGGGTCGTCGATGCCGGTGTCGTAGGGGTTCAGCGGAGTGATGTACTTATCTGGATCGTAGGTCCCCAAGAAGTGCGTGATCTGCTTGTGACCGGCGGGGGCCTCCTCGCCGGCGGGGGGCTCCTCTTCGGCGGCTCCGTCAGTAGCGGGGACGGGAGCCTGAACGGGAACAACGGCTGTCATCGATGCCTCTACTGGGGCATGGACAGGGACGGCGGCTTCTTTCAACGCATCGTGGGGGGCCAGCGAGGAGACGAGGGCCCCCTCGCCGACGGCCACGGAGGCGACGATTGCCACCTTATCCTCCTCGGCCATCGCCGATGCGGACGGGGTATTCCCGGGAGGTTGCGGATGCTGGTGGGACAGTGGACAGGGTTGTGTGGGGACAGTGAGCGAGAGTGGGAGTGGGTGTGCGGAGAGGGGCTCTATAGTTAAGGTGGATAGAAGCAAGGCAAGTATTGTTGCACCACCGTGCAACGCGCTGTGTAGTCTACTGCACCGTGCACCGCGACACGCGCACGGTATGTCACATTTTTCCCCCGGGCCATGCATGGCAGTTCTGTATTGAGCCGCATGCAAAGGGCGCACACACAATTTCTATGTACGAAGTTTGACACGGCCCTAAAATTGGCGATTGAGAGCTGCTGCGTAAAAAATGGGATATGTCTTATTAAAATCAAGTGGCAATAAATTACAGCTGTCCATCGACGACCGTGCACTCGATGACGCATGCGTTGTGGCATAGTAGTAGAAGTAGTAGGCTTTTCAGACTTCATTAAACATGACATGACCGCTCGACGACTTTTTCCATGGACGGCATCGTGTTCCTTCTTGTAGAAGTCTCGCTGAGGGAGACGTCTGATGTGTCTCACGCTGTGCTGTGAAGGGCACGACGTGTGCAACGATCATCGTTGGATCGCACAGAATCAACGGTTGGTGCGCACGATCAACAAAAGGCACTTAAATGTAAAATGGTTTATTCGCCGTGACAACTGTGATAACCAATCAGGGAGTAGCATACAGGGTGAGCACAGGTTTGTGCTTCTACGAAAGATAGAGAGGGGGGGGGGGCAAAACTGAATAGTACCACATAAAACCAAGGGCGATACTGAGAAGTATAAAAATGGAAAGTGAGTGTCTTGTACAATGAAATACATCGTGGCATACATCCAATTATGCCAAGATTGATCCACTAGAGTTCATCGGATGTGTGTTCTTCTCATAACACACATGGACCAACTAGAGTTCATTGCATGTGTGTTCTTCTCATTAACCACACATGGATCCACCAGTGTCATTGCATGCCTGCTCTTTTCATTAACCACAGTTAGAGTCATCGCATGTCTCCTCTTTTCATGAACCACAGTTAGAGTCATTGCATGTGTGTTCTTCTCACAAACCATATCATGAACCACACCCAGTGTCATCGCATGTGTGTTCCTCTCATAGACCACACATGGATCCACCGGTGTCATCGCATGTCTGCTCTTTTCATGAACCACAGTTAGAGTCATTTCATGTGTGTTCTTCTCATGAACCACAGCTAGAGTCATTGCATGTGTGTTCTTGTCACAAAACATATCATGAACCACACCGTGTGTCATTGCATGTGTGCTCTTCTCATTAACCACACATGGATACACAAGTGTCATTGCATGTCTGCTCTTTTCATGAACCATAGTTAGAGTCATTGGATGTCTGTTCTTTTCACAAACCACATATCACCAGTGTCATTGCATGTGTGTTCTTCCCACAGACCACACATGGATCCACTAGTGTCATTGCATGTGTGTTCTTCCCATGAACCACAGTTAGAGTCATTGCATCTTTTCACAAACCAGATATCACCAGTGTTATTGCATGTGTGTTCTTCCCACAGACCACACATGGATCCACAAGTGTCATTGCATGTGTATTCTTCCCATGAACCATACATGGATCCACCAGTGTCATTGCATGTGTGTTCTTTGCACAGACCACATGTGGATCGACCAGTGTCATTGCATGTGTGTTATTCTCACAAACCACGTAAGGATCCACCGCTGTCATTGCATGTGTGTTCCTCTCATAGACCACACATGGATCCACCGGTGTCATCGCATGTCTGCTCTTTTCATGAACCACAGTTAGAGTCATCGCATGTCTGCTCTTCTCATGAACCGCAGCTAGAGTCATTGCATGTATGTTCTTCTCACAAACCATATCATGAACCACACCTAGTGTCATTGCATGTGTGTTCTTCTCATTAACCACACATGGATCTACCGTGTCATTGCATGTGTGCTCTTTTTATTAACCACAGCTAGAGTCATTGCAAGTCTGTCCTTTTCACAAACCACATATCACCAGTGCCATTGCATGTGTGTTCTTCCCACAGACCACACCTGGATCCACCAGTGTCATTGCATTTGTGTTCTTCCCATGAACCAGACATGGATCTACCAATGTCATTGCATGTGTGTCCTTCTCACAACCCACATATGGGATCCACCAGTGTCATTGGATGTGTGTTATTCTCATAAACCAAATGGACCCACTGGAGTTCATTGCATGTGTGTTCTTCTCATTAACCACACATGGATGCACCAGTGTCATTGCATGTTTGCTCTTTTCATTAACCACAGTTAGATTCATCGCATGTCTGCTCTTTTCATGAACCACAGTTAGAGTCATTGCATGTGTGTTCTTCTCATAAACCATATCATGAACCACACCCTGTGTCATTGCATGTGTGTTCTTCTCATTAACCACACATGGATCCACCAGTGTCATCACATGTCTGCTCTTTTCATGAACCACAGTTAGAGTCATTGCATGTGTGTTCTTGTCATGAACCACAGCTAGAGTCATTGCATGCGTGTTCTTCTCACAAACCATATCATGAACCACACCCAGTGTCATTGCATGTGTGTTCTTCTCATTAACCACACATGGATCCACCAGTGTCATTGCATGAATGCTCTTGTCATGAACCACAATTAGATTCATTGCATGTCTGTTCTTTTCACAAAACACATATCACCAGTGTCATTGCATGTGTGTTCTTCTCATTAACCACACATGGATCCACCAGTGTCATTGCATGTTTGCTCTTTTCATTAACCACAGTTAGAGTCATCGCATGTCTGCTCTTTTCATGAACCACAGTTAGAGTCATTGCATGTGTGTTCTTCTCACTAACCATATCATGAACCACACCCAATGTCATTGCATGTGTGTTCCTCTCATAGACCACACATGGATCCACCGGTGTCATCGCATGTCTACTCTTTTCATGAACCACAGTTAGAGTCATTGCATGTGTGTTCTTCTCATGAACCAGAGCTAGAGTCATTGCATGTGTGTTCTTCTCACAAACCATATCATGAACCACACCGAGTGTCATTGCATGTGTGGTCTTCTCATTAACCACACATGGATCCACCAGTGTCATTGCATGTCTGCTCTTTTCATGAACCATAGTTAGAGTCATTGGATGTCTGGTCTTTTCACAAACCACATATCACTAGTGTCATTGCATGTGTGTTCTTCCCATAGACCACACATGGATCCACCAGTGTCATTGCATGTGTGTTCTTCCCACAGACCACACATGGATCCACCAGTGTCATTGCATGTGTGTTCTTCCCATGAACCACAGTTAGAGTCATTGCATGTCTGTTCTTTTTACAAACTAGATATCACCAGTGTTATTGCATGTGTGTTCTTCCCACAGACCACACATGGATCCACCTGTGTCATTGCATGTGTGTTCTTCCCATGAACCACACATGGATCCACCAGTGTCATTGCATGTGTGTTCTTTTCACAGACCACATATGGATGCACCAGTGTCATTGCACGTGTGTTATTCTCACAAACCATGTAAGGATCCACCGGTGTCATTGCATGTGTGTTCCTCTCATAGACCACACATGGATCCACCGGTGTCATCGCATGTCTACTCTTTTCATGAACCACAGTTGGAGTCATCGCATGTCTGCTCTTCTCACGAACCACAGCTAGAGTCACTGCATGTGTGTTCTTCTCACAAACCATATCATGAACCACACCCTGTGTCATTGCATGTGTGTTCTTCTCATTAACCACACATGGATCCACCAGTGTCATTGCATGTCTTCTCTTTTCATTAACCACAGTTAGAGTCATTACAAGTCTGTTCTTTTCACAAACCACATATCACCAGTGTCATTGCATGTGTGTTCTTCCCACAGACCACACATGGATCCACCAGTGTCATTGCATGTGTGTTCTTGCCATGAACCACACATGCATCCACCAATGTCATTGCATGTGTGTCCTTCTCACAACCCACATATGGATCCACCGGTGTCATTGGATGTGTGTTCTTCTCATAAACCGCATGGAACCACTAGAGTTCATTGCATGTGTGTTCTTCTCATTAACCACATATGGATCCACCAGTGTCATTGCATGTTTGCTCTTTTCATTAACCACAGTTAGAGTCATCGCATGTCTGCTCTTTTCATGAACCACAGTTAGAGTCATTGCATGTGTGTTATTCTCACTAACCATATCATGAACCACACCCAATGTCATTGCATGTGTGTTCCTCTCATAGACCACACATGGATCCACCGGTGTCATCGCATGTCTACTCTTTTCATGAACCGCAGTTAGAGTCATTGCATGTGTGTTCTTCTCATGAACCAGAGCTAGAGTCATTGCATGTGTGTTCTTCTCACAAACCATATCATGAACCACACCGAGTGTCATTGCACGTGTGGTCTTCTCATTAACCACACATGGACCCACCAGTGTCATTGCATGTCTGCTCTTTTCATGAACCATAGTTAGAGTCATTGGATGTCTGTTCTTTTCACAAACCACATATCACTAGTGTCATTGCATGTGTGTTCTTCCCACAGACCACACATGGATCCACCAGTGTCATTGCATGTGTGTTCTTCCCACAGACCACACATGGATCCACCAGTGTCATTGCATGTGTGTTCTTCCCATGAACCACAGTTAG
Organism: Avena sativa; assembly: GCA_916181665.1. Classification (NCBI taxonomy): domain Eukaryota; kingdom Viridiplantae; phylum Streptophyta; class Magnoliopsida; order Poales; family Poaceae; genus Avena; species Avena sativa. The sequence continues at coordinate 277,681,933 of OV702292.1, forward strand.
AGTCATTGCATGTCTGTTCTTTTTACAAACCAGATATCACTAGTGTTATTGCATGTGTGTTCTTCCCACAGACCACACATGGATCCACCTGTGTCATTGCATGTGTGTTCTTCCCATGAACCACACATGGATCCACCAGTGTCATTGCATGTGTGTTCTTTTCACAGACCACATATGGATCCACCAGTGTCATTGCACGTGTGTTATTCTCACAAACCATGTAAGGATCCACCGGTGTCATTGCATGTGTGTTCCTCTCATAGACCACACATGGATCCACCGGTGTCATCGCATGTCTACTCTTTTCATGAACCACAGTTGGAGTCATCGCATGTCTGCTCTTCTCACGAACCACAGCTAGAGTCACTGCATGTGTGTTCTTCTCACAAACCATATCATGAACCACACCCTGTGTCATTGCATGTGTGTTCTTCTCATTAACCACAGTTAGAGTCATTGCATGTGTGTTATTCTCACTAACCATATCATGAACCACACCCAATGTCATTGCATGTGTGTTCCTCTCATAGACCACACATGGATCCACCGGTGTCATCGCATGTCTACTCTTTTCATGAACCGCAGTTAGAGTCATTGCATGTGTGTTCTTCTCATGAACCAGAGCTAGAGTCATTGCATGTGTGTTCTTCTCACAAACCATATCATGAACCACACCGAGTGTCATTGCACGTGTGGTCTTCTCATTAACCACACATGGACCCACCAGTGTCATTGCATGTCTGCTCTTTTCATGAACCATAGTTAGAGTCATTGGATGTCTGTTCTTTTCACAAACCACATATCACTAGTGTCATTGCATGTGTGTTCTTCCCACAGACCACACATGGATCCACCAGTGTCATTGCATGTGTGTTCTTCCCACAGACCACACATGGATCCACCAGTGTCATTGCATGTGTGTTCTTCCCATGAACCACAGTTAGAGTCATTGCATGTCTGTTCTTTTTACAAACCAGATATCACTAGTGTTATTGCATGTGTGTTCTTCCCACAGACCACACATGGATCCACCTGTGTCATTGCATGTGTGTTCTTCCCATGAACCACACATGGATCCACCAGTGTCATTGCATGTGTGTTCTTTTCACAGACCACATATGGATCCACCAGTGTCATTGCACGTGTGTTATTCTCACAAACCATGTAAGGATCCACCGGTGTCATTGCATGTGTGTTCCTCTCATAGACCACACATGGATCCACCGGTGTCATCGCATGTCTACTCTTTTCATGAACCACAGTTGGAGTCATCGCATGTCTGCTCTTCTCACGAACCACAGCTAGAGTCACTGCATGTGTGTTCTTCTCACAAACCATATCATGAACCACACCCTGTGTCATTGCATGTGTGTTCTTCTCATTAACCACACATGGATCCACCAGTGTCATTGCATGTCTGCTCTTTTCATTAACCACAGTTAGAGTCATTGCAAGTCTGTTCTTTTCACAAACCACATATCACCAGTGTCATTGCATGTGTGTTCTTCCCACAGACCACACATGGATCCACTAGTGTCATTGCATGTGTGTTCTTGCCATGAACCACACATGGATCCACCAATGTCATTGCATGTGTGTCCTTCTCACAACCCACATATGGATCCACCAGTGTCATTGGATGTGTGTTCTTCTCATAAACCGCATGGAACCACTAGAGTTCATTGCATGTGTGTTCTTCTCATTAACCACACATGGATCCACTAGTGTCATTGCATGTTTGCTCTTTTCATTAACCACAGTTAGAGTCATCGCATGTCTGCTCTTTTCATGAACCACAGTTCGAGTCATTGCATGTGTGTTCTTCTCACTAACCATATCATGAACCACACCCAATGTCATTGCATGTGTGTTCCTCTCATAGACCACACATGGATCCACCGGTGTCATCACATGTCTACTCTGTTCATGAACCACAGTTAGAGTCATTGCATGTCTGTTCTTTTCACAAACTAGATATCACCTGTGTTATTGCATGTGTGTTCTTCCCACAGACCACACATGGATCCACAAGTGTCATTGCATGTGTGTTCTTCCCATGAACCATACATGGATCCACCAGTGTCATTGCATGTGTGTTCTTTGCACAGACCACATATGGATCGACCAGTGTCATTGCATGTGTGTTATTCTCACAAACCACGTAAGGATCCACCGGTGTCATTGCATGTGTGTTCCTCTCATAGACCACACATGGATCCACCGGTGTCATTGCATGTCTGCTCTTTTCATGAACCACAGTGAGAGTCATCGCATGTCTGCTCTTCTCATGAACCGCAGCTAGAGTCATTGCATGTGTGTTCTTCTCACAAATTATATCATGAACCACACCTAGTGTCATTGCATGTGTGTTCTTCTCATTAACCACACATGGATCTACCGGTGTCATTGCATGTCTGCTCTTTTTATTAACCACAGTTAGAGTCATTGCAAGTCTGTTCTTTTCACAAACCACATATCACCAGTGCCATTGCATGTGTGTTCTTCCCATAGACCACACATGGATCCACCAGTGTCATTGAATGTGTGTTCTTCCCATGAACCAGACATGGATCTACCAATGTCATTGCATGTGTGTCCTTCTCACAACCCACATATGGATCCACCAGTGTCATTGGATGTGTGTTATTCTCCTAAACCACATGGACCCACTGGAGTTCATTGCATGTGTGTTCTTCTCATTAACCACACATGGATGCACCAGTGTCATTGCATGTTTGCTCTTTTCATTAACCACAGTTAGTTTCATCGCATGTCTGCTCTTTTCATGAACCACAGTTAGAGTCATTGCATGTGTGTTCTTCTCATAAACCATATCATGAACCACACCCTGTGTCATTGCATGTGTGTTCCTCTCATAGACCACACATGGATCCACCGGTGTCATCGCATGTCTGCTCTTTTCATGAACCACAGTTAGAGTCATTGCAGGTGTGTTCTTCTCATGAACCACAGCTAGAGTCATTGCATGTGTGTTCTTCTCACAAACCATATAATGAACCACACCGAGTGTCATTGCATGTGTGGTCTTCTCATTAACCACACATGGATCCACCAGTGTCATTGCATGTCTGCTCTTTTCATGAACCATAGTTAGAGTCATTGGATGTCTGTTCTTTTCACAAACCACATATCACTAGTGTCATTGCATGTGTGTTCTTCCCACAGACCACACATGGATCCACCAGTGTCATTGCACGTGTGTTCTTCCCACAGACCACACATGGATCCACCAGTGTCATTGCATGTGTGTTCTTCCCATGAACCACAGTTAGAGTCATTGCATGTCTGTTCTTTTTACAAACCAGATATCACCAGTGTTATTGCATGTGTGTTCTTCCCACAGACCACACATGGATCCACCTGTGTCATTGCATGTGTGTTCTTCCCATGAACCACACATGGATCCACCTGTGTCATTGCATGTGTGTTCTTTTCACGGACCACATATGGATCCACCAGTGTCATTGCAAGTGTGTTATTCTCACAAACCACGTAAGGATCCACCGGTGTCATTGCATGTGTGTTCCTCTCATAGACCACACATGGATCCACCAGTGTCATTGCATGTCTGCTCTTTTCATGAACCATAGTTAGAGTCATTGGATGTCTGTTCTTTTCACAAACCACATATCACTAGTGTCATTGCATGTGTGTTCTTCCCATAGACCACACATGGATCCACCAGTGTCATTGCATGTGTGTTCGTCCCACAGACCACACATGGATCCACCAGTGTTATTGCATGTGTGTTCTTCCCATGAACCACAGTTAGAGTCATTGCATGTCTGTTCTTTTTACAAACCAGATATCACCAGTGTTATTGCATGTGTGTTCTTCCCACAGACCACACATGGATCCACCTGTGTCATTGCATGTGTGTTCTTCCCATGAACCACACGTGGATCCACCTGTGTCATTGCATGTGTGTTCTTTCACAGACCACATATGGATCCACTAGTGTCATTGCACGTGTGTTATTCTCACAAACCACGTAAGGATCCACCGGTGTCATTGGATGTGTGTTCCTCTCATAGACCACACATGGATCCACCGGTGTCATCGCATGTCTACTATTTTCATGAACCACAGTTGGAGTCATCGCATGTCTGCTCTTCTCACGAACCACAGCTAGAGTCATTGCATGTGTGTTCTTATCACAAACCATATCATGAACCACACCCATTGTCATTGCATGTGTGTTCTTCTCATTAACCACACATGGATCCACCAGTGTCATTGCATGTCTGCTCTTTTCATTAACCACAGTTAGAGTCATTGCAAGTCTGTTCTTTTCAAAAACCACATATCACCAGTGTCATTGCATGTGTGTTCTTCCCACAGACCGCACATGGATCCACCAGTGTCATTGCATGTGTGTTCTTGCCATGAACCACACATGGATCCACCAATGTCATTGCATGTGTGTCCTTCTCACAACCCACATATGGATCCACCAGTGTCATTGGATGTGTGTTATTCTCATAAACCGCATGGAACCACTAGAGTTCATTGCATGTGTGTTCTTCTCATTAACCACACATGGATCCTCCCGTGTCATTGCATGTTTGCTATTTTCATTAACCACAGTTAGAGTCATCGCATGTCTGCTCTTTTCATGAACCACAGTTAGAGTCATTGCATGTGTGTTCTTCTCACTAACCATATCATGAACCACACCCAATGTCATTGCATGTGTGTTCCTCTCATAGACCACACATGGATCCACCGGTCTCATCGCATGTCTACTCTTTTCATGAACCACAGTTAGGGTCATTGCATGTGTGTTCTGCTCATGAACCACAGCTAGAGTCATTGCATGTGTGTTCTTCTCACAAACCATATCATGAACCACACCGAGTGTCATTGCATGTGTGGTCTTCTCATTAACCACACATGGATCCACCAGTGTCATTGCATGTCTACTCTTTTCATGAACCATAGTTAGAGTCATTGGATGTTTGTTCTTTTCACAAACCACATATCACTAGTGCCATTGCATGTGTGTTCTTCCCATAGACCACACATGGATCCACCAGAGTCATTGCATGTCTGTTCTTCCCACAGACCACACATGGATCCACCAGTGTCATTGAATGTGTGTTCTTCCCATGAACCAGACATGGATCTACCAATGTCATTGCATGTGTGTCCTTCTCACAACCCACATATGGATCCACCAGTGTCATTGGATGTGTGTTATTCTCATAAACCACATGGACCCACTGGAGTTCACTGCATGTGTGTTCTTCTCATTAACCACACATGGATGCACCAGTGTCATTGCATGTTTGCTCTTTTCATTAACCACAGTTAGTTTCATCGCATGTCTGCTCTTTTCATGAACCACAGTTAGAGTCATTGCATGTGTGTTCTTCTCATAAACCATATCATGAACCACACCCTGTGTCATTGCATGTGTGTTCCTCTCATAGACCACACATGGATCCACCGGTGTCATCGCATGTCTGCTCTTTTCATGAACCACAGTTAGAGTCATTGCAGGTGTGTTCTTCTCATGAACCACAGCTAGAGTCATTGCATGTGTGTTCTTCTCACAAACCATATCATGAACCACACCGAGTGTCATTGCATGTGTGGTCTTCCATTAACCACACATGGATCCACTAGTGTCATTGCATGTTTGCTCTTTTCATGAACCATAGTTAGAGTCATTGGATGTCTGTTCTTTTCACAACCCACATATCACTAGTGTCATTGCATGTGTGTTCTTCCCACAGACCACACATGGATCCACCAGTGTCATTGCACGTGTGTTCTTCCCACAGACCACACATGGATCCACCAGTGTCATTGCATGTGTGTTCTTCCCATGAACCACAGTTAGAGTCATTGCATGTCTGTTCTTTTTACAAACCAGATATCACCAGTGTTATTGCATGTGTGTTCTTCCCACAGACCACACATGGATCCACCTGTGTCATTGCATGTGTGTTCTTCCCATGAACCACACATGGATCCACCTGTGTCATTGCATGTGTGTTCTTTTCACGGACCACATATGGATCCACTAGTGTCATTGCACGTGTGTTATTATCACAAACCACGTAAGGATCCACCGGTGTCATTGCATGTGTGTTCCTCTCATAGACCATACATGGATCCACCAGTGTCATTGCATGTCTGCTCTTTTCATGAACCATAGTTAGAGTCATTGGATGTCTGTTCTTTTCACAAACCACATATCACTAGTGTCATTGCATGTGTGTTCTTCCCATAGACCACACATGGATCCACCAGTGTCATTGCATGTGTGTTCTTCCCACAGACCACACATGGATCCACCAGTGTTATTGCATGTGTGTTCTTCCCATGAACCACAGTTAGAGTCATTGCATGTCTGTTCTTTTTACAAACCAGATATCACCAGTGTTATTGCATGTGTGTTCTTCCCACAGACCACACATGGATCCACCTGTGTCATTGCATGTGTGTTCTTCCCATGAACCACACGTGGATCCACCTATCTCATTGCATGTGTGTTCTTTCACAGACCACATATGGATCCACCAGTGTCATTGCACGTGTGTTATTCTCACAAACCACGTAAGGATCCACCGGTGTCATTGGATGTGTGTTCCTCTCATAGACCACACATGGATCCACCGGTGTCATCGCATGTCTGCTCTTTTCATGAACCACAGTTGGAGTCATCGCATGTCTGCTCTTCTCACGAACCACAGCTAGAGTCATTGCATGTGTGTTCTTATCACAAACCATATCATGAACCACACCCAGTGTCATTGCATGTGTGTTCTTCTCATTAACCACACATGGATCCACCAGTGTCATTGCATGTCTGCTCTTTTCATTAACCACAGTTAGGGTCATTGCAAGTCTGTTCTTTTCAAAAACCACATATCACCAGTGTCATTGCATGTGTGTTCTTCCCACAGACCGCACATGGATCCACCAGTGTCATTGCATGTGTGTTCTTGCCATGAACCACACATGGATCCACCAATGTCATTGCATGTGTGTCCTTCTCACAACCCACATATGGATCCACCAGTGTCATTGGATGTGTGTTCTTCTCATAAACCGCATGGAACCACTAGAGTTCATTGCAAGTGTGTTCTTCTCATTAACCACACATGGATCCACCCGTGTCATTGCATGTTTGCTATTTTCATTAACCACAGTTAGAGTCATCGCATGTCTGCTCTTTTCATGAACCACAGTTAGAGTCATTGCATGTGTGTTCTTCTCACTAACCATATCATGAACCACACCCAATGTCATTGCATGTGTGTTCCTCTCATAGACCACACATGGATCCACCGGTGTCATCGCATGTCTACTCTTTTCATGAACCACAGTTAGAGTCATTGCATGTGTGTTCTTCTCATGAACCACAGCTAGAGTCATTGCATGTGTGTTCTTCTCACAAACCATATCATGAACCACACCGAGTGTCATTGCATGTGTGGTCTTCTGATTAACCACACATGGATCCACCAGTGTCATTGCATGTCTGCTCTTTTCATGAACCATAGTTAGAGTCATTGGATGTCTGTTCTTTTCACAAACCACATATCACTAGTGTCATTGCATGTGTGTTCTTCCCACAGACCACACATGGATCCACCAGTGTCATTGCATGTGTGTTTTTCCCACAGACCACACATGGATCCACCAGTGTCATTGCATATGTGTTCTTGCCATGAACCACAGTTAGAGTCATTGCATGTCTGTTCTTTTTACAAACCAAATATCACCAGTGTTATTGCATGTGTGTTCTTCTCACAGACCACACATGGATCCACCTGTGTTATTGCATGTGTGTTCTTCCCATGAACCACACATGGATCCACCAGTGTCATTGCATGTGTGTTCTTTTCACAGACCACATATGGATCAACCAGTGTCATTGCACGTGTGTTATTCTCACAAACCACGTAAGGATCCACCAGTGTCATTGCATGTGTCTTCCTCTCATAGACCACACATGGATCCACCGGTGTCATCGCATGTCTGCTCTTTTCATGAACCACAGTGGAGTCATCGCATGTCTGCTCTTCTCACGAACCACATCTAGAGTCATTGCATGTGTGTTCTTCTCGCAAACCATATCATGAACCACACCCAGTGTCATTGCATGTGTGTTCTTCTCATTAACCACACATGGATCCACCAGTGTCATTGCATGTCTGCTCTTTTCATTAACCACAGTTAGAGTCATTGCAAGTCTGTTCTTTTCACAAACCACATATCACCAGTGTCATTGCATGTGTGTTCTTCCCACAGACCACACATGGATCCACCAGTGTCATTGCATGTGTGTTCTTGCCATGAACCACACATGGATCCACCAATGTCATTGCATGTGTGTCCTTCTCACAACCCACATATGGATCCACCAGTGTCATTGGATGTGCGTTCTTCTCATAAACCGCATGGACCCACTAGAGTTCATTGCATGTGTGTTCTTCTCGTTAACCACACATCGATCCACAAGTGTCATTGCATGTCTTCTATTTTCATTAACAACAGTTAGAGTCATCGTATGTCTGCTATTTTCATGAACCACAGTTAGAGTCATTGCATGTGTGTTCTTTTCATAAACCATATCATGAACCACACCCTGTGTCATTTCATGTGTGTTCTTCTCATTAACCACACATGGATCCACCAGTGTCATTGCATGTCTGCTCTTTTCATGAACCATAGTTAGAGTCATTGCATGTGTGTTCTTCTCATGAACCACAACTAGAGTCACTGCATGTGTGTTCTTCTCACAAACCATATCATGAACCACACCGAGTGTCATTGCATGTGTGGTCTTCTCATTAACCACACATGGATCCAACGGTGTCATTGCATGTCTGCTCTTTTCACGAACCATAGTTAGAGTCATTGGATGTCTGTTCTTTTCACAAACCACATATCACTAGTGTCATTGCATGTGTGTTCTTCCCACAGACCACACATGGATCCACCAGTGTCATTGCATGTGTGGTCTTCCCACAGACCACACATGGATCCAGCAGTGTCATTGCATGTGTGTTCTTGCCATGAACCACAGTTAGAGTCATTGCATGTCTGTTCTTTTCACAAACCAGATATCACCAGTGTTATTGCATGTGTGTTCTTCCCACAGACCACACATGGATCCACCAGTTTTATTGCATGTGTGTTCTTCCCATGAACCACACATGGATCCACCAGTGTCATTGCTTGTGTGTTCTTTTCACAGACCACATATGGATCCACCAGTGTCATTGCACGTGTGTTATTCTCACAAACCACGTAAGGATCCACCAGTGTCATTGCATGTGTCTTCCTCTCATAGACCACACATGGATCCACCGGTGTCATCGCATGTCTGCTCTTTTCATGAACCACAGTGGAGTCATCGCATGTCTGCTCTTCTCACGAACCACATCTAGAGTCATTGCATGTGTGTTCTTCTCACAAACCATATCATGAACCACACCCAGTGTCATTGCATGTGTGTTCTTCTCATTAACCACACATGGATCCACCAGTGTCATTGCATGTCTGCTCTTTTCATTAACCACAGTTAGAGTCATTGCAAGTCTGTTCTTTTCACAAACCACATATCACCAGTGTCATTGCATGTGTGTTCTTCCCACAGACCACACATGGATCCACCAGTGTCATTGCATGTGTGTTCTTGCCATGAACCACACATGGATCCACCAATGTCATTGCATGTGTGTCCTTCTCACAACCCACATATGGATCCACCAGTGTGATTGGATGTGCGTTCTTCTCATAAACCGCATGGACCCACTAGAGTTCATTGCATGTGTGTTCTTCTCATTAACCACACATCGATCCACAAGTGTCATTGCATGTCTGCTATTTTCATTAACAACAGTTAGAGTCATCGTATGTCTGCTATTTTCATGAACCACAGTTAGAGACATTGCATGTGTGTTCTTTTCATAAACCATATCATGAACCACACCCTGTGTCATTTCATGTGTGTTCTTCTCATTAACCACACATGGATCCACCAGTGTCATTGCATGTCTGCTCTTTTCATGAACCATAGTTAGAGTCATTGCATGTGTGTTCTTCTCATGAACCACAACTAGAGTTATTGCATGTGTGTTCTTCTCACAAACCATATCATGAACCACACCGAGTGTCATTGCATGTGTGGTCTTCTCATTAACCATACATGGATCCAACGGTGTCATTGCATGTCTGCTCTTTTCACGAACCATAGTTAGAGTCATTGGATGTCTGTTCTTTTCACAAACCACATATCACTAGTGTCATTGCATGTGTGTTCTTCCCACAGACCACACATGGATCCACCAGTGTCATTGCATGTGTGGTCTTCCCACAGACCACACATGGATCCAGCAGTGTCATTGCCTGTGTGTTCTTCCCATGAACCACAGTTAGAGTCATTGCATGTCTGTTCTTTTCACAAACCAGATATCACCAGTGTTATTGCATGTGTGTTCTTCCCACAGACCACACATGGATCCACAAGTGTCATTGCATGTGTGTTCTTCTCATGAACCACAGCGAGAGTCATTGCATGTGTGTTCTTCTCACAAACCATATCATGAACCACACCAAGTGTCATTGCATGTGTGTTCTTCTCATTAACCACACATGGATCCACAAGTGTCATTGCATGTCTGCTATTTTCATGAACCACGGTTAGATTCATTGCATGTCTGTTCTTATCACAAAACACATATCACCAGTGTCATTGCATGTGTGTTCTTCCTACAGACCACACATGGATCCACCAGTGTCATTGCATGTGTGTCCTTCTCACAAACCACATATGGATCCAACAGTGTCATTGCATGTGTGTTCTTCCCACAGACCACACATGGATCCACCGGTGTCATTGCATGTGTGTTCTTCTCATAGACCACGTAAGGATCCACCGGTGTCATTGCATGTATGTTCCTCTCATAGACCACACATGGATCCACCGGTGTCATCGCATGTCTTCTCTTTTCATAGACCACGGTTAGAGTCATTGCATGTGTGTTCCTCTCACAAACCATTGCCTGTGTGTTCTTCTCACAAACTATATCATGAACCACACCCAGTGGCATCGCATGTGTGTTCCTCTCATAGAGCACACATGGATCCATCGGTGTCATCGCAGGTCTGCTTTTTTTATGAACCACAGTTAGAGTCATTGCATGTGTGTTCTTATCATGAACCACAGCTAGAGTCATTGCATGTGTGTTCTTCTCACAAACCATATCATGAACGACACCCAATGTCATTGCATGTGTGTTCTTCTCATTAACCACACATGGATCCACCATTGTCATTGCATGCCTATTCTTTTAATTAACCATAGTTAGATTCATTGCATGTCTGTTCTTTTCACAAACCACATATCACTAGTGCCATTGCAAGTGTGTTCTTCCCACATGCCACACATAGATGCACCAGTGTCATTGCATGTGTGTTCTTCCCACATACCACACATGGATCCACTAGTGTAATTACATGTGTGTTCTTCCCATGAACCACAGTTAGAGTCATTGCATGTCTGTTGTTTTCACAAACCACATATCACTAGTGTCATTGCATGTGTGTTCTTCCTACAGACCACACATGGTCCACTAGTGTCATTGCATGTGTGTTCTTCCCATGAACCCCACATGGATCCACCAGTGTCATTGCATGTGTGTTCTTTTCACAGAGCACATATGGATCCACCAGTGTCATTGCATGTGCGTTATTCTCCCAAACCACGTAAGGATCACCGATGTCATTGCATGTGTGTTCCTCTCATAGACCACACATGGTTCCACCGGTGTCATCTCATGTCTGCTCTTTTCATGAACCACAGTTAGAGTCATTGCATGTCTGTTCTTTTCACAAAACACATATCACCAGTGTCATTGCATGTGTGTTCTTCCCACAGACCACACATGGATCCACCAGTGTCATTGCATGTGTGTCCTTCCAACGAACCACATATGGATCCACCAGTGTCATTGCATGTGTGTTCTTCTCACAAACCACGTAAGGATCCACCGGTGTCATTGCGTGTGTGTTCTTCTCATAGACTAGACATGGATCCAATAGTGTCATCGCATGTGTGTTCCTCTCATAGACCACACATGGATCCACCAGTGTCATCGCATGTCTGCTCTTTTCATGAACCACTGTTAGAGTCATTGCATGTGTGTTCTTCTCATGAACCACAGCTAGAGTCATTGCATGTGTGTTCTTCTCACAAACCATATCATGAACCACACCCTGTGTCATTGCATGTGTGTTCTTCTCATTAACCACACATGGATCCACCAGTGTCATTGCATGTCTGCTCTTTTCATGAACCACAGTTAGAGTCATTACATGTCTGTTCTTTTCACAAACCACATATCACCAGTGTCATTGCATGTGTGTTCTTCCCACAGAACACACATGGATCCACCAGTGTCATTGCACGTGTGGCCTTCTCACAAACCACATATGGATCCACCGGTGTCATTGATGTGTGTTCTTCCCACAGACCACACATGGATCCACCAGTGTCATTGCATGTGTGTTATTCTCACAAACCACGTAAGGATCCACCGGTGTCATTACATGTGTGTTCCTCTCATAGACCACACATGGATCCACCGGTGTCATCGCATGTCTGCTCTTTTCAGGAACTACAGTTAGAGTCATTGCAGGTGTGTTCCTCTCATAGACCACACATGTATCCACCAGTGTCATTGGATGTCTGCTCTTTGCATTAACCATAGTTAGAGTCATCACATGTCTTCTCTTTTACAGAGACCACAGTTAGAGTCATTGCATGTGTGTCCTTCTCACAAACCATTGCATGTGTGTTCTTCTCACAAACCATATCATGAACCACACCCAGTGTCATCACATGTGCATTCCTCTCATAGACCACACATGGATCCACCGGTGTCATCGCATGTCAGCTCTTTTCATGAACGACAGTTAGAGTCATTGCATGTGTGTTCTTCTCATGAACCACAGCTAGAGTCATTGCATGTGTGTTCTTCTCACAAACCATATCATGAACCACACCCAGTGTCATTGCATGTCTTCTCTTTTCATTAACCATAGTTAGAGTCATTGCATATCTGTTCTTTTCACAAACCACATATCACCAGTGTCATTGCATATGTTTTCTTCCCACAGGCCACACATGGATCCACCAGTGTCATTGCATGTGTGTTCTTCCCACAGAGCACACATGGATCCACCAGTGTCATTGCATGTGTGTTCTTCCCATGAACCATAGTTAGAGTCATTGCATGTCTGTTCTTTTTACAAACCACATATCACCAGTGTCATTGCATGTGTGTTCTTCCCACGGACCACACATGGAACCACCAGTGTCATTGCATGTGTGTTATACACCAGTGTCATTGCATGTGTGTTCTTTTCACAGAGAACATATGGATGCACTAGTGTCATTGCATGTGTGTTATTCTCACAAACCACGTAAGGATCCACCGGTGTCATTGCATGTGTGTTCCTCTCATAGACCACACATGGATCCACCAGTGTCATCGCATGTGTGCTCTTTTCATGAACCACAGTTCGAATCATTGCATGTCTGTTCTTTTCACAAAACACATATCACCAATGTCATTTGCATGTGTGTTCTTCCGACAGACCACATATGGATCCACCTGTGTCATTGCATGTGTGTTATTCTCACAAACCACGTAAGGATCCACCGATGTCATTGCATGTGTGTTCCTTTCATAGACCACACATGGTTCCACCGGTGTCATCGCATGTCTACTCTTTTCATGAACCACAGTTAGAGTCATTGCATGTCTCTTCTTTTCACAAAACACATATCACCAGTGTCATTGCATGTGTGTTCTTCCCACAGACCACACATGGATCCACCAGTGTCATTGCATGTGTGTCCTTCCCAAGAACCACATATGGATCCACCAGTGTTATTGCATGTGTGTTCTTCTCACAAACCACGTAAGGATCCACCGGTGTCATTGCGTGTGTGTTCTTCTCATAGACCACACATGGATCCACCAGTGTCATGGCATGTGTGTTCCTCTCATAGACCACACATGGATCCACCGGTGTCATCGCATGTCTGCTCTTTTCATGAACCACAGTTAGAGTCATTGCATGTGTGTTCTGCTCATGAACCACAGCTAGAGTCATTGCATGTGTGTTCTTCTCACAAACCATATCATGAACCACACCCAGTGTCATTGCATGTGTGTTCTTCTCATTAACCACACATGGATCCACCAGTGTCATTGCATGTCTGCTCTTTTCATGAACCACAGTTAGAGTCGTTGCATGTCTGTTCTTTTCAGAAACCACATATCACCAGTGTCATTGCATGTGTCTTCTTCCCATAAACCACCCATGGATCCACCAGTGTCATTGCATGTGTGGCGTTCACACAAACCACATATGGATCCACCGGTGTCATTGATGTGTGTTCTTTCCATAGACCACACATGGATCCACCAGTGTCATTGCATGTGTGTTCTTCTCACAAACCACGTAAGGATCCACCGGTGTCATTACATGTGTGTTCCTTTCATAGACCACACATGGATCCACCGGTGTCATCGCATGTCTGCTCTTTTCAGGAACCACAGTTAGAGTCATTGCAGGTGTGTTCCTCTCATAGACCACACATGGATCCACCAGTGTCATTGGATGTCTGCTCTTTGCATTAACCATAGTTAGAGTCATCACATGTCTTCTCTTTACATAAACCATAGTTAGAGTCATTGCATGTGTGTCCTTCTCACAAACCATTGCATGTGTGTTCTTCTCACAAACCATATCATGAACCACACCCAGTGTCATCGCATGTGTGTTCTTCTGATAGACCACACATGGATCCACCGGTGTCATCGCATGTCTGCTCTTTTCATGAACGACAGTTAGAGTCATTGCATGTGTGTTCTTCTCATGAACCACAGCCAGAGTCATTGCATGTGTGTTCTTCTCAGAAATCATATCATGAACCACACCCAGTGTCATTGCATGTGTGTTCTTCTCATTAACCACACATGGATCCACCAGTGTCATTGCATGTCTGCTCTTTTCATTAACCACAGTTAGAGTCATTGCATGTATGTTCTTTTCACAAACCACATATCACCAGTGTCATTGCATATGTGTTCTTCACACAGGCCACACATGGATCCACTAGTGTCATTGCATGTGTGTTCTTCACACAGTGCACACATGGATCCACCAGTGTCATTGCATGTGTGTTCTTCCTATGAACCACAGTTGGAGTCATTGCATGTCTATTCTTTTCACAAACCACATATCACCAGTGTCATTGCATGTGTGTTCTTCCCATAGACCACACATGGATCCACCAGTGTCATTGCATGTGTGTTATCCACCAGTGTCATTGCATGTGTGTTCTTTTCACAAAGCACATATGGATCCACCAGTGTCATTGCATGTGTGTTATTCTCACAAACCACGTAAGGATCCACCGGTGTCATTGCATGTGTGTTCCTCTCATAGACCACACATGGATCCACCGGTGTCATCGCATGTGTGCTCTTTTCATGAACCATAGTTAGAGTCATTGCATGTCTGTTCTTTTCACAAAACACATATCACCAGTGTCATTGCATGTGTGTTCTTCCGACAGATCACACATGGATCCACCAGTGTCATTGCATGTGTGTTCTTCTCACAAACCACGTAAGGATCCACCGGTGTCATTGCATGTGTGTTCTACTCATGGACCACACATGGATCCACCGGTGTCATCGCAGGTGTGTTCCTCTCATAGACCACACATGGATCCACCGGTGTCATCGCATGTCTGCTCTTTTCATGAACCACAGTTAGAGTCATTGCATGTGTGTTCTTCTGATGAACCACAGCTAGAGTCATTGCATGTGTGTTCTTCTCACAAACCATATCATGAACCACACCCAGTGTCATTGCATGTGTGTTCTTCTCATTAACCACACATGGATCCACCAGTGTCATTGCATATCTGCTCTTTTCATGAACCGTAGTTAGAGTCATTGCATGTCTGTTCTTTTCACAAACCACATATCACCAGTGTCATTGCATGTGTGTTCTTCCCACAGACAACACATGGATCCACTAGTGTCATTGCATGTGTGCCCTTCTCACAAACCACATATGGATCCACGGTGTCATTGCATGTGTGTTCTTCCCACAGACCACACATGGATCCACCAGTGTCATTGCATGTGTGTTGTTCTCGCAAACCACGTAAGGATCCACCGGTGTCATTGCATGTGTGTTCCTCTCATAGACCACACATGGATCCACTAGTGTGATCGCATGTCTGCTCTTTTCATGAACCACAGTTAGAGTCATTGCATGTGTGTTCCTCTCATAGACCACACATGGATCCACCAGTGTTATTGCATGTCTGCTATTTTTATTAACCACAGTTAGAGTCATCGCATGTCTGCTCTTTTCATAGACCAAAGCTAGAGTCGTTGCATGTGTGTCCTTCTCACAAACCATTGGATGTGTGTTCTTCTCACAAACCATATCATGAACCACACCCAGTGTCATCGCATGTGTGTTCCCCTCATAGACGACAGATGGATCCACCGGTGTCATCGCATGTCTGCTCTTTTCATGAACGACAGTTAGAGTCATTGCATGTGTGTTCTTCTCATGAACCACAACTAGAGTCATTGCATGTGTGTTCTTCTCACAAACCATATCATGAACCACAACTAGTGTCATTGCATGTGTGTTCTTCTCATTAACCACACATGGATCCACCAGTGTCATTGCATGTCTACTCTTTTCATTAACCAGAGTTAGAGTCATTGCATGTCTGTTCTTTTCACAAACCACATATCACCAGTGTCATTGCATATGTGTTCTTCCCATAGACCACACATGGATCCACCAGTGTCATTGCATGTGTGTTCTTCACATAGAGCAAACATGGATCCACCAGTGTCATTGCATGTGTGTTCTTCCTCTGAACCACAGTTAGAGTCATTGCATGTCTGTTCTTTTCACAAACCACATATCACCAGTGTCATTGCATGTGTGTTATTCCCACAGACCACACATGGATCCACCAGTGTCATTGCATGTGTGTTATCCACCAGTGTCATTGCATGTGTGTTCTTTTCACAGAGCACATATGGATCCACCAGTGTCATTGCATGTGTGTTATTCTCAAAGACCACGTAAGGGTCCACCGGTGTCCTTGCATGTGTGTTCCTCTCATACACCACACATGGATCCACCGGTGTCATCGCATGTGTGCTCTTTTCATGAACCACAGTTAGAGTCATTGCATGTGTGTTCCTCTCATAGACCACATATGGATCCACCAGTGTCATTGCATGTGTGTTATTCTCACAAACCACGTAAGGATCCACCGATGTCATTGCATGTGTGTTCCTCTCATAGACCACATATGGTTCCACCGGTGTCATTGCATGTCTGCTCTTTTCATGAACCACAGTTAGAGTCATTGCATGTCTATTCTTTTCACAAAACACATATCACCAGTGTCATTGCATGTGTGTTCTTCCCACAGACCACACATGGATCCACAAGTGTCATTGCATGTGTGTCCTTCCCACGAACCACATATGGATCCACCAGTGTCATTGCAGGTGTGTTCTTCTCACAAACCACGTAAGGATCCACCGATGTCATTGCGTGTGTGTTCTTCTCATAGACCACACATGGATCCACCAGTGTCATGGTATGTGTGTTCCTTTCATAGACCACACATGGATCCAACGGTGTCATCGCATGTCTGCTCTTTTCATGAACCACAGTTAGAGTCATTGCATGTGTGTTCTTCTCATGAACCACAGCTAGAGTCATTGCATGTGTGTTCTTCTCACAAACCATATCATGAACCACACCCAGTGTCATTGCATTTGTGTTCTTCTCATTAACCACACATGGATCCACCAGTGTCATTGCATGTCTGCTCTTTTCATGAACCACAGTTAGAGTCATTGCATGTCTGTTCTTTTCAGAAACCACATATCACCAGTGTCATTGCATGTGTGTTCTTCGCACAGACCACATATGGATGCACCAGTGTCATTGCATGTGGGGCCTTCTCACAAACCACATATCGATCCACCGGTTTCATTGATGTGTGTTCTTCCCACAGACCACACATGGATCCACCAGTGTCATTGCATGTGTGTTCT
Organism: Avena sativa; assembly: GCA_916181665.1. Classification (NCBI taxonomy): domain Eukaryota; kingdom Viridiplantae; phylum Streptophyta; class Magnoliopsida; order Poales; family Poaceae; genus Avena; species Avena sativa. The sequence goes on from OV702292.1 coordinate 277,700,103, forward strand.
TCTCACAAACCACGTAAGGATCCACCGGTATCATTACATGTGTGTTCCTCCCATAGACCACACATGGATCCACCGGTGTCATCGCATGTCTGCTCTTTTCAGGAACCACAGTTAGAGTCATTGCAGGTGTGTTCCTCTCATAGACCACACATGGATCCACCAGTGTCATTGGATGTCTGCTCTTTGCATTAACCATAGTTAGAGTCATCGCATGTCTTCTCTTTACATAGACCACAGTTAGAGTCATTGCATGTGTGTCCTTCTCACAAACCATGGCATGTGTGTTCTTCTCACAAACCATATCATGAACCACACCCAGTGTCATCGCATGTGTGTTCCTCTCATAGACCACACATGGATCCACCGGTGTCATCGCATGTCTGCTCTTTTCATGAACGACAGTTAGAGTCATTGCATGTGTGTTCTTCTCATGAACCACAGCTAAAGTCATTGCATGAGTGTTCTTATCATAGACCATATCATGAACCACACCCAGTGTCATTGCATGTGTGTTCTTCTCATTAACCACACATGGATCCACCAGTGTCATTGCATGTCTGCTCTTTTCATTAACCACAGTTAGAGTCATTGCATGTCTGTTCTTTTCACAAACCACATATCACCAGTGTCATTGCATATGTGTTCTTCCCACAGGCCACACATGGATCCACCAGTTTCATTGCATGTGTGTTCTTCCCACAGAGCACACATGGATCCACTAGTGTCATTGCATGTGTGTTCTTCCCATGAACCCAAGTTAGAGTCATTGCATGTCTGTTCTTTTCACAAACCACATATCACCAGTGTCATTGCATGTGTGTTCTTCCCACAGACCACACATGGATCCACCAGTGTTATTGCATGTGTGTTATCCACCAGTGTCATTGCATGTGTGTTCTTTTCACAGAGCATATATGGATCCACCAGTGTCATTGCATGTGTGTTATTCTCACAAACCACGTAAGGATCCACCGGTGTCATTGCATGTGTGTTCCTCTCATAGACCACACATGGATCCACCGGTGTCATCGCATGTGTGCTCTTTTCATGAACCACAGTTAGAGTCATTGCATGTCTGTTTTTTTCACAAAACACATATCACCAGTGTCATTGCATGTGTGTTCATCCGACAGACCACACATGGATCCACCAGTGTCATTGCATGTGTGTTCTTCTCACAAACCACGTAAGGATCCACCGGTGTCATTGCATGTGTGTTCTTCTCATGGACCACACATGGATCCACCGGTGTCATCGCATGTGTGTTCCTCTCATAGACCACACATGGATCCACCGGTGTCATCGCATGTATGCTCTTTTCATGAACCACAGTTAGAGTCATTGCATGTGTGTTCTTCTCATGAGCCACAGCTAGAGTCATTGCATGTGTGTTCTTCTCACAAACCATATCATGAACCACACCCAGTATCATTGCATGTGTGTTCTTCTCATTAACCACACATGGATCCACCAGTGTCATTGCATGTCTACTCTTTTCATGAACCGTAGTTAGAGTCATTGCATGTCTGTTCTTTTCACAAACCACATATCACCAGTGTTATTGCATGTGTGTTCTTCCCACAGACAACACATGGATCCACCAGTGTCATTGCATGTTTGTCCTTCTCACAAACCACATATGGATCCACCGGTGTCATTGCATGTGTGTTCTTCCCACAGACCACACATGGATCCACCAGTGTCATTGCATGTGTGTTGTTCTCACAAACCACGTAAGGATCCACCGGTGTCATTGCATGTGTGTTCCTCTCATAGACCACACATGGATCCACCAGTGTCATCGAATGTATGCTCTTTTCATGAACCACAGATAGAGTCATTGCATGTGTGTTCCTCTCATAGACCACACATGGATCCACAAAAGTCATTACATGTCTGCTCTTTTCATTAACCACAGTTAGAGTCATCGCATGTCTGCTCTTTTCATAGACCACAGTTAGAGTTATTACATGTGTGTCCTTCTCACAAACCATTGCATGTGTGTTCTGATCACAAACCATATAATGAACCACACCCAGTGTCATCCCATGTGTGTTCCTATCATAGACCACACATGGATCCACTAGTGTCATCGCATGTCTACTCTTTTCATGAACCACAGTTAGAGTCATTGCATGTGTGTTCTTCTCATGAACCACAGCTAGAGTCATTGCATGTGCGTTCTTCTCACAAACCATATCATGAACCACACCCAGTGTCATTGCATGTGTGTTCTTCTCATTAACCACACATGGATCCACCAGTGTCATTGCATGTCTGCTCTTATCATTAACCACAGTTAGAGTCATTGCATGTCTGTTCTTTTCACAAACCACATATCACCAGTGTCATTGCATGTGTGTTCTTCCCACAGACCACACATGGATCCACCAGTGTCATCGCATGTGTGTTCTTGCCACAGACCACACATGGATCCACTAGTGTCATTGCATTTGTGTTCTTCCCATGAACCACAGTTAGAGTCATTGCATATCTGATCTTTTCACAAACCACATATCACCAGTGTCATTGCATGTGTGTTCTTCCCATGAACAACACATGGATCCACCAGTTTCATTGTATTTGTGTTCTTTTCATAGACCACATATGGATCCACCAGTGTCATTGCATGTGTGTTATTCTCACAAACCACGTAACGATCCACCGGTTTCATTGCATGTGTGTTCCTCTCATAGACCACACATGGATCCACCGGTGTCATCGCATCTCTACACTTTTCATGAACCACAGTTAGATTCATTGCATGTCTGTTCTTTTCACAGAACACATATCACCAGTGTCATTGTATGTGTGTTCTTCCCACAGACCACACTTGGATCCATCAGTGTCATTGCACGTGTGTCCATCCCATGAACCACACATGGATAGTCCAGTGTCATTGCATGTGTGTTCTTCTCACAAACCACGTAAAGATCCACCGGTGTAATTGCATGTGTGTTCTTCTCATAGACCACACATGGATCCACCGGTGTCATTGCATGTGTGTTCCTCTCATAGACCGCACATGGATCCACCGGTGTCATCACATGTTTGCTCTTTTAATGAACCACAGTTAGAGTCATTGCATATGTGTTCTTCTCATGAACCATAGCTAGAGTCATTGCATGTGTGTTCTTGTCACAAACCATATCATGAACCACACCAAGTGTCATTGCATGTGTTTTCTTCTCACAAACCACATATCACCAGTGTCATTGCATGTGTGTTCTTCCCATAGACCACACATGGATCCACCAGTGTCATTGCATGTGTGTTATTCTCACAAACCACGTAAGGATCCACCTGTGTCATTGCATGTGTGTTCCTCTCATAGACCACACATGGATCCACCGGTGTCATCGCATGTCTGCTCTTTTCATGAACCACAGTTAGAGTCATTGCATGTGTGTTCTTCTCATGAACCACAGCTAGAGTCATTGCATGTGTGTTCTTCTCACAAACCATATCCTGAACCACACCCAGTGTCATTGCATGTGTGTTCTTCTCATTAACCACACATGGATCCACCAGTGTCATTGCATGTCTGCTCTTTTCATGAACCGTAGTTAGAGTCATTGCATGTCTGTTCTTTTCACAAACCACATATCACCAGTGTCATTGCATGTGTGTTCTTCCCAGAGACAACAAATGGATCCACCAGTGTCATTGCATGTGTGTCCTTCTCACAAACCACATATGGATCCACCGGTGTCATTGCATGTGTGTTCTTCCCACAGACCAGACATGGATCCACTGGTGTCATTGCATGTGTGTTGTTCTCACAAACCACGTAAGGATCTACCGGTGTCATTGCATGTGTGTTCCTCTCATAGACCACACATGGATCCACCGGTGTCATCGCATGTCTGCTCTTTTCATGAACCACAGTTAGAGTCATTGCATGTGTGCTCCTCTCATAGACCACACATGGATCCACCAGCGTCATTGCATGTCTGCTCTTTTCATTAACCACAGTTAGTCATCGCATGTCTGCTCTTTTCATAGACCACATTACAGTCATTGCATGTGCGTCCTTCTCACAAACCATTGCATGTGTGTTCTTGTGACCAACCATATAATGAACCACACCCAGTGTCATCCCATGTGTGTTCCTATCATAGACCACACATGGATCCACCGGTGTGATCGCATGTCTGCTCTTTTCATGAACCACGGTTAGAGTCATTTCATGTGTGTTCTTCTCATGAACCACAACTAGAGTCATTGCATGTGTGTTCTTCTCACAAACCATATCATGAACCACACCCAGTGTCATTGCATGTGTGTTCTTCTCATTAACCACACATGGATCCAACAGTGTCATTGCATGTCTGCTCTTATCATTAACCACAGTTAGAGTCATTGCATGTATGTTCTTTTCACAAACCACATATCACCAGTGTCATTGCATGTGTGTTCTTCCCACAGACCACACATGGATCCACCAGTGTCATTGCATGTGTGTTCTTCCCACAGACCACACATGGATCCACCAGTGTCATTGCATGTGTGTTCTTCCCACAGACAACACATGGATCAACTAGTGTCATTGCATTTGTGTTCTTCCCATGAACCACACTTAGAGTCATTGCATGTCTGATATTTTCACAAACCACATATTACCAGTGTCATTGCATGTGTGTTCTTCCCATGAACAACACATGGATCCACCAGTTTCATTGCATGTGTGTTCTTTTCACAGACCACATATGCATCCACCAGTGTCATTGCATGTGTGTTATTCTCACAAACCACGTAAGGATCCACCGGTGTCATTGCATGTGTGTTCCTCTCATAGACCACACATGGATCCACCGGTGTCATCGCATCTCTGCTCTTTTCATGAACCACAGTTAGAGTCATTGCATGTCTGTTCTTTTCACAAAACACATATCACCATTCATTGTATGTGTGTTCTTCCCACAGACCACACATGGATCCACCAGTGTCATTGCACGTGTGTCCATAGCATGAACCACACATGGATAGACTAGTGTCATTGCATGTGTGTTCTTCTCACAAACCACGTAAGGATCCACCGGTGTCATTGCATGTGTGTTCGTCTCATAGACCACACATGGATCCACCGGTGTCATTGCATGTGTGTTCCTCTCATAGACCACACATGGATCCACCGGTGTCATCGCATGTCTACTCTATTCATGAACCACAGTTAGAGTCATTGCATATGTGTTCTTCTCATGTACCACAGGTAGAGTCATTGCATGTGTGTTCTTGTCACAAACCAAATCATGAACCACACCCAGTGTCATTTCATGTGTGTTCTTCACATTAACCACACATGGATCCACCAGTGTCATTGCATGTCTGCTCTTTTCATGAACCACAGTTAGAGTCATTGCATGTTTGTTCTTTTCACAAACCACATATCACCAGTGTCATTGCATGTGTGTTCTTCCCATATACCACACATGGATCCACCAGTATCATTGCATGTGTGTCCTTCTCACAAACCACATATGGATCCACCGGTGTCATTGCATGTGCGTTCTTCCCACAGACCACACATGGATCCACCAGTGTCGTTGCGTGTGTGTTCTTCTCACAAACCACGTAAGGATCCACCGGTGTCATTGCATGTGTGTTCCTCTCATAGACCACACATGGATCCACCGGTGTCATTGCATGTCTTCTTTTTTCATGAACCACAGTTAGAGTCATTGCATGTGTGTTCCTCCCATAGACCACACATGGATCCACCAGTGTCATTGCATGTCTGCTCTTTTCATTAACCACAGTTAGTGTCATCGTATGTCTGCTCAATGAACCACAGCTAGAGTCATTGCATGTGTGTCCTTCTCAAAAACCATATCATGAACCACACCCAGTGTCATTGCATGTGTGTTATTCTCATTAACCACACATGTATCCACCAGTGTGATTGCATGTGTGTTCCTCTCATAGACCACATATGGATCCACCGGTGTCATCACATGTCTGCTCTTTTCATGAACCATAGTTAGAGTCATTGCATGTGTGTTCCTCTCATAGACCATAGCTAGAGTCATTGCATGTGTGTTCTTCTCACAAACCATATCATGAACCACACCCAGTGTCATTGCATGTGTGTTCTCCTCATTAACCACACATGGATCCACCAGTGTCATTGCATGTTTGCTCTTTTCATGAACCATAGTTAGAGTCATTGGATGTCTGTTCTTTTCACAAACCACGTATCACTAGTGTCATTGCATGTGTGTTCTTACCACAGACCACACATGGATCCACCAGTGTCATTGCATGTGTGTCCTTCTCACAAACCACATATGGATCCACCAGTGTCATTGCATGTGTGTTCTTCCCACAGACCACACATGGATCCACCAGTGTCATTGCATGTGTGTTCTTTTCACAGACCACGTAAGGATCCACCGGTGTCATTGCATGTGTGTTCCTCTCATAGACCACATATGGATCCACCGGTGTCATCGCATGTCTTCTCTTTTCCTGAACCATAGTTAGAGTCACTGCATGTGTGTTCCTCTCATAAACCACAACTTGATCCACCGGTGTCATCGCATGTCTACTCTTTTCATGAACCACTGTTAGAGTCATTGCATGTGTGTTCTTCTCATGAACCACATCTAGAGTCATTGCATGTGTGTTCTTCTCACAAACCATATCATGAACCACACCCAGTGTCATTGCATGTGTGTTCTTCTCATAGACCACACATGGATCCACTGGTGTCATCTCATGTCTGCTCTTTTCATGAACCACAGTTAGAGTCATTGCGTGTGTGTTCTTCTCATGAACCACAGCTAGAGTCATTGCATGTGTGTTCTTCTCACAAACCATATCATGAACCACACCTAGTGTCATTGCATGTGTGTTATTCTCATTAACCACGCATGGATCCACCAGTGTCATTGCACGTGTGTTCTTCCCATGAACCACACCTAGTGTCATTGCATGTCTGTTCTTTTCACAAACCACATATGGATCCAGTGTCATTGCATGTGTGTTTCTCTCATAAACCACACATGGATCCACCAGTGTCATTGCATGTGTGTTCTTCTCACAAACAACATATGGATCCACCAGTTTCATTGGATGCATGTTCTTTTCATAAGCCACATATGGATCCTAATTAACCTTAGGAGAGCCCTAACCTTAGCGTTAGACCGAGTCTTCTAGAAGGCACGCCCTAACACAGTTGTTCTGCTTGACGATTGTTACATACCATTCGATCGGGGCACTTAGATGATTGGGATGGTTTTCATGAGATCGATCCGCGAGTAGTCTGTTCTGCGGCATGATTGGCCACGCTTTCTCTGGATAAAGTGGCAACACCGGGGGCTCCCCTGTTGCGAGTGTCACGACTCACGAGTTGAGTGGGCCATATCCTAGTGTCACGTCCCCATTACTTCTCTGTCTCCCCGTACTTCTCTTCCTTCCCCTCGAAGCCACTTTCCCCATTTCAGTCCCATCCTGCCGTAGCCGCAAGCCGATGGCACCTCCATCCCAATCCCCTCTCCGGCAGCCACCCCCTCCCCTTTCTCCATGGGTTCAAGGGGAGATGGCGAGGAAACGCGTCGTGACGACAGGGACGATGATTTCGATGTGAGTCGTCTCATCTCTAACTCTATCATCCATGGCAAGTTATCTATTTTTTTAGCCAGATCTACTCCGTTTACTCATGTGTGTATGATGTGTTAGGCCAACCAGACGATGTATGACGCCGACTATCACGGTTTAGCGGATGAAGACAGTCCTCTGCTACGTAAACATGGATATGTGCCCGCTAAATTTGTAGCGTTCGAAGGACGAAATGCATGTAGGAGGTTTCTACGGTGTCAAGGACATCGTGCAATGATGCGAGAAGGAAGTTGTGGTGTTGTCAAATGGGTAGATCCAGAGTGGCCCAAATCGATGCAGAAAAAGCTGGACAAACTATGGGAAATGACTGTTGGGTTGAAAGAATCCACATTCAGCTCACTTCTTGACAGTTTTGAGATGAAGCTATGGGAACCAGTTGACGCGACCAAGCATAAGCGAGATCTCAGGTGGGTGGAAGACAAGGTTAGCAAAGTCGAGAAGGAGAGGGACGCGACGTTGGACCTAAAGCCTAAAGCAGAGCAAGAACTGACTCAAGCAAGGAAGGATCTTCACCAGGCCAAAGTCCAGCAGTTCACAACTACAAGTATTGAAAAGTGCATGAGGAAAGAAGCAGAGAAAAAATTGAAGTTGTGCAAGGAAGATGCTAAAAGGAAGGAGCAGACGATTCGATCCTTGCTCTCGCAGGAAGATGCACATCGGGCTAAGATTAGGAAGATCAAGAAGATGTGTGATAACTAGTTCTATTTAGCTTAAGCTCCGTGCCTTTTTTTAAGTTGTAATATTTGTACTTGTTGACCTAGCGGTCTGAACTATTGGCCCGGGAGTCCTGGGAGTAAAAAAATTGGTCGCCCTTTAATCTGTCTTAACCCTGCATTACTTCCTTTTCAAAAAAATGCCCCTTGGATATTCCGCCCGTCGCTTCGTCGTCCTCGTGTACAAATAGGAGGCGCCACAGCGCGTCGCTTCATTGCCCATCCCCTCGCCCTCTCCAATCTCCACCATGCTGTCGCTTCATCGTCCACCCCCTCGCCCCCTCTCCAATCTCCACCACGCCGCCATGGAGATGCCCTCGCTGAACTTCTACGAGGCGGTGATGTTCGCGCACTTCGACATCCTCGCGCCGCCGGCCGTGACGGTGCCCCACGGATGGCGCATCAGCTATACGGGGGTGCCGGTGGCTCCGCTCCTCGTCCCAGGCAGAGCCGTGATGGAGAGCGAAATCGCGGCGCGCCGCTGGCCGATGCCCGCATGGAAGAGGGCGCTGCCCTGGTACACGGCGGCCAGCCCGTACTGGCCGGCGCTGTTCAAGAAGGACCGGAAGGCCAAGATTGGCAACCGCATCATTTACGGGCGCGTGGTGCACCAGGATCTTCGCAACCGAGAAGGGCGGGAGAGGTTTTGGTCTGTCCCTGGACGGACCAAGTTCATCGTCATCGCCGCCGCTCGCTGCGAAGAGGTACTTAGTCTCGCGAACAATGCGGGAATCGTGGAGGTTCCATCCGACAATGATGAGGAAGCCGGCGGCTCGGAGGACAGCGGCAGCGGAAGTGAAATTGTTGACTAGTGGTTGAATTAATGTAGGATGTGAAATCACACCTTTTTTAGAAGAATTTGTGGTTGAATTAATGAAATGCCTCGATTTAGATCTCTGTCTCGATTAATTTGTGGAAGAATTTGTGGTTTAGATTCATTTCTGCCTCGATTTAGATCTCTGTCCCGGATTGGGAACGTGACCGTGGACCAAAGACCCTTTTTCTACTAGTGTATTCTGCCATTGGTGGTTTGTTTAAACGTAATCTATGTGGATTTGGCCGCATGCAAATGGCACAACCACAGTTTATAAAGTGGAAGCACGTACACCCGGTTACTGGAGATCTGGGAGCTTCACCAGATGTAGGGGATGCAGGAGCAGAGAGGCGGTGAGATAGACGGGCTCAAGATTAGGCCAGAAAGTGGTACCTCATCTTGGCATTATCGGTGAGAACATCGCTGTTTATGTTGCCACGTCGTTGTGCAGCATCTGAAATAAGATGCTGCTTCGTGGAGTGTGGCAGCTTAAATAATTTATTTCTGTGCCACTTACATTCCGTCGTATTTGGAGACCTCCTGCCCCTCAGCAATCGTGGAACCGGTGGATCCTTGTTTTCAGATAGCAGTGGCATAATCACAATTTCGGATTCAACTACTAACTCGGGCATTTCCAAACCCTAAGTCGCGGTACATTTTACTCAGAGAATGTGGGTAGATAGATTTGCCCAGCAACGTGCCACACACAGAGCGATCATAATTTAACAGAATTACATATATATGTTCAAGTTCAACACATTACTATGCATCTTCATTGCCAGCAGCCTTCTTCCGCAGCATGGGTGCCAAGCCTTCACGTCCACTGGCTTCTTCATTTCCCGCCTTCTTCCTCTTCCTCGGTGCCAATTTTCTTAACTTCACATACTCTGCATCGCCAGGACAATGGGCACCAGAATCGTGTCCAACATCATCTTTCCACTTGTTTTTAATTTCTTCGGGCAGCAAAATGACTGACCTGGCAGTCATGTTTCTAACCTTGCGGCGCTTCCTGTCAAAGAAACAAGACTGTTGCATAACTGCCCAATATCTACAGAGTAAATAAAACAAAAATTACAATTCAGCACAAACATGCAAACCCCAAGAGACCTTTGCTTACCAGGAGCTAATTGGGTTCGAGCAACCACCCTGTCGAAGAATAGAACGACGACTCCTAGTTGCAGCAGCTTCCACATCTAGATCAAACATGGCAGCCGAAGCATAGCTTTTCATCAACTCAATTAGCTGACTATCACACGTTATTGGAACCATGATGCCACATTCATCCATGAAGCTGAACTTTGTAGTCTGCTTTGGCCATAATTCAACATGATTGCGCAGAGCAGCAACCATACCGGATATAGTGCAGATCTGCGCAGGCGCTTCTTCCATCGTGAAACAATGGTGTCCATACCTCTTGCCCTTAGAGTCGTACCTATAGAGGACTACCGTAACTAGGTAAGGGGGGTCCGCGCAGATCCCACTTGATAGAAAACTGTGGACAAAATATGTTTGTCAGCGTTGGGCTAACAAACAATTTGTGGTTCAGTAGCCGTCTAGCAGTTGTAATTAGTGCGAATAGCAAAGAGAAGGGTAGCTCACCCACTTGTAGACAGAACTTCTTGTTTCTTGATAGTAGGATCTGCCATCCTCCGAGTTGCTCGGCTCGGCAGCGGGGAAGGCGGGCTAGAGCCTCGCAACGGCGGCTACGGCATGCGCCATTGGAGCTCAGGATCAGCGACTAGGTGCAGCAACTGGCCACAACAACTTGGCGCCGGAAGTCAAATGTCCGAAGGGATCATCCTGCCTGGAGGGTGGATTCCGATACCATCGGTGCTAGGGGAAAGCTAGGAATGGATTTGTGAAATTGGTCAACGCATCCGATCCACTTAGCTGCTCGATTTGCCTAAGAGGTTGCCGCGTTGGCACCCGCGTCACGGACAGATGACCAACATGTGGGTCCCGACCGTCTACTTCACGGGGCGGTTTAACGGAATGTTTGAATTTGGCAAGGGTGAGATGAGTTTGCCTCGAAATGGCCCCTCTCAGTAGTTGGCGGCCCAACTTTTTGAAACACGGTAATTTCAGGCAACTTAGGTACCGCCATGCGCTGGCCTGCGAACTTTGGTACTGCAGACGAATAGGCACCTCATGTCGGTCATATGTCCGTGACGCGAGCGCCAATGCGGCAACCTCTTAGGCAAATCGAGTAACTAAGTTGATTGGATGCGTTGACCAATTTCACAAATCCATTCCCACCTTTCCCCTAGCACCGGCAGCGTCGGAATCCACCCTCCAGACAGGACGATCCCTTCGGACATTTGACTTCCGGTGGCAAGTTGTTGCACCCAGTTGTTGCGCCCAGTCACTGATCTCAAGCTCCAATGGCGCATGTCGTAGCCGCCGTTGCGAGGCTCTAGCCTGCCTCCACCTCCGACGAGCCGAGCAGCTCGGAGGATGGCAGATCCTACTACCAAGGAAGAAGAAGTTCTGGCTATAAGCGGGTGAGCTACCCTTCTCTTTGCTATTCGCACTAATTATAACTGCTAGCTAGCTACTGAACCTCAAATTGTTTGTTAGCCCAAAGCTGACAAACTTATTTTGTCCATAGTTTTCTGTCAAGTGGGATCTCCGCGGACCCTCCTTACCTGGTTACGGTAGTCCTCTACAGGTACGACTCTAAGGGCAAGTGGTATGGACACCATTGTATCACGATGGAAGAAGCGTCTGCGCAGATCTACACTATATCTGGTATGGTTGTTTCTCTGCATAATCATGATGAATTATGGCCGAAGCAGACTGCAAAGTTCAGCTTCATGGATGAATGTCGCATCATGGTTCCTCTAACGTGTGACAGTCAGCTAATTGGATTGATGAAAATGTATGCTTCGGCTGCCATGTTTGAGCTGAATTGTGATGTACTGGATGTGGAAGCTGCTGCAACTAGGAGTCGCCCTTCTATTCTTGGATAGGGTGGTTGCTCGAACCCAATTAGCTCCTGGTAAGTAAATGTCTCTTGGGGTTCGCATGTTTGTGCTGAATTGTAATTTTTGTTTTATTTACTCTGTAGATATTGGGCAGTTATGCAACAGTCTTGTTTCTTTGTCAGGAAGTGTCGTGATGCATTGCAAATATATCTATAATTTTTGATGTTCCATGTTTGGTTTTATCTACTTTCTTATGTTTTTTCCACACTTTGGAGTAATTTTCATATGATTTCTTGGACTAACCTATTAACAAGAGCCACAGTGCCAGTTGCCTATTTTTTGCTGTTTTTGGTTCAAGTCATATTTCCTATGTGAGCATCTTCTCAAACTATCATGCCTAACTTAAAGGCGTTAAAGAAAAGTACTTATTGGGAGATAACCCAAAAGTTTTAGATGAGTCTTGGAAGTTATTACCTCGGTAATAACCGCTCCTTATCCTTTTTATTTGCTTTTTGTGCCAAGAGTAACCTCTAATGAGAGAGAAGTAATGCTTGGGAAAGTTGCTGTCCCGAAACAGATTTTTGTACTTCGCTGTAAAAATTCGTGTAAAATCTCTGTACGTTGTTTTGAGGCGTGAATTTTTGTGCTTATTCCCCAGGTTGTTATCTAACTTTTGTTAGTTCAACACTTTTTTATTTGAGCAACAGAAGGTCTTCCATAAAATTCGTCTTTATCTTCTGTTCTGTTTTGATAGATTTCTGCCATTTTTTGCATTTGCTTCTTGTTGGTTCCTTTTTGAGTTCTTTTGGGGAATTGAGCTTTTTGAGGAAAGTGCTACAGTAGCTAGTGTTCTAATGTAAGTTTATTGGTGTTATAACTGAACCTAAAGACTTATTATCTTGAGTGCACTGATGTTGCTAATAAAGATTGTGTGAAGTTTTGTATGAAGGAAAAAATTCAGGTGTATGGAAGGAATGAGTAATGAGATGAAGGGTGGACTAAAGCTCAACCTTGGGGATGCCACGCGTGTCACCCCAAGAAAAATCCAAGAAGTACAAGCGTCAAAGCTTGGGGATGCCCCAGGCATCCCCCTCTTCATCAATAAAAATCTCAGGTTTCTTCCAAACGCTTCATTTTTATTGTTTCATGCACAGTTGTGTTGTTCTTGGAGCGTCTTCTTTTTCGTTTTCGTTTTGATTTTTTGTTTGCTTGGTTTTCTTAGTTTGCTGAATAAATTGGTTAGACCCCCTCTTTCATACATTGGTTTTCAAATAGTTTGGTTTGGTTTGGAAAAGAGTAGGAAAGTTCATGCTTATGTGGTAAAGAGAGCTTGTTTTTGACTGTGGCCTATGCTTTGTCATGCCATGCTTGATATTGTTTTGGCTTTATGCTTAGTATTGTTTGCTGTAGCATGACTTGTTATAAACAATTGAGATTGCTTAATGTGCCTTGGATGAATCATGTGTTGTTTTAGCATATTAAAGCATAGTATAGTGGTATTCTCCTTTGATGCTTTATTTGGGTTGACTTGGCGCATGCTCACACCATGTTATGACTATCTCAAGTCACCATAGCCTTTATGATCCTTTAGTTTTCAACTTGTAGTATCACTTTATGCTTTGATCAATGATGTTTTGTCGCTCTACATGATTATGGCCATTATTGCTCTCTTAGTTTGTCGCTCCCAGTCTTTTGATAGCCTCCGCAACCAAGTATGAGTTCCACTCATGCATCCAAATCCTTAAACCAAGTTATTCCAAAGATTCCACCATACCTACCTATTAGCTTATGCTATTCCAAGTATATTCATGTTTTATCTACCTTCTGAATTACACTTGTTATGAGAAAACTAGTGATTAAAGCTCTCACGAACTTGATGACACACTTTACTTTTCTTGCCCTTAATAAACTTGAACCATTGTGTCATCTATGTTGTATATTCTTGCACTTATTTGTTGGGGATTACCAGAACCATGCTGTCATGGGGAACGCTTTCAACATTGCACTTGTACTTTGTACCTAGTTGATATCATGCTCTTTTGTCTATGGATGTTGTCAGTGTGAAATGAAAGGGGAGCTTGTAAGTCCATGGAGTTATGTATATGTGTTAGAGAAACGCCTGGGCCGCTGGTCTAATCCATGCTGTCATGGTGGAAACTTGCAGCGTAACCATAATGAGATGTCTATGAAGCATTCTTCTTATAAAAAAAGAGTCAGATATTGAGAAAAAAAGAGAAAAAGAAAAAAAATGAGAAAATAGGAAAGAGAGAAAAAAGCACCATATTCCCATGGTAAATAAGAAGATTTCTGAGATGCTTGTTGTCTGCTTGCCTTGTCATTTTGATATGGGGATTCTTCCGTATCATCGGGCAAGGGGTACCCCGTTGGCGGTTCTCTATGATACACATGTACTTACGATGACAAGAACTTACCGGTGACTAAACTTGAGTAGCATGAGGAGCTGCCCTCGTATTCAAGGGACATGAGATTTCCAACTTATACTTTGTCAAGCATATACTCCATAGTTTGTTCACTTTAACCTTAATCACTTCAAGATGCTTATGATAGGGGCAATGAGAGCTGAAAGCTATTAAGTACCATAATTTTTGGAAGCTCTTTATGAAACTTGAATCCCTACTTCCTTCTATGAAGGCCTTTCTTCCACTTTTATATTGAGTCTCCACCTTCTACCTTTATGCACCTACTTTGAGAGCATAATGGCCATTCTTAGTTCTATGTGCATTGTCCCAAGACTTGTCCATTGATGCATAACTTTGATATTGCTTGTTTAACACTATTTGTATCTAGTCACTCTAATGAACTTTGAAGGTGTCCTATGCATTTATATTTGCTACTCTATGCGGGACAAGCTAAATGCCACTATGCTATGTTTTCTTTATGTGAAACAAACAAACGTCTTCCAAAGAATTGTTATTCATGAATCTTTTGTTTGTGCCTTTTTCATGTTGCATCATAGTTTCTTTGTCTCATTGCTAGAACTTTGTCTTTCATGTTATGATTGAAGTACTATGATCCCAGCTTTGAATGTTTTACAAATACTTTGATCAAGTTTATGATGGTGCATGCCACCTCAAAAATTATTCTTTCTTTTTATCACTTACCTACTCGAGGACGAGCAGGAGTTAAGCTTGGGAATGTTGATACATTGCAAATGTATCTATAATTTTTGATGTTCCATGCTTGGTTTTATCTACTTTCTTATGTTTTGTCCACACTTTGGAGTACTTTTCATATGATTTCTTGGACTAACCTATTAACAAGAGCCACAGTGCCAGTTGCCTGTTTTCTGCTGTTTTTGGTTCCAGGAAAGTTAGAAAATGAATATTCTCGGAATTGGACTGGACAAAAGCCAAAGTTCCTATTTTACCGGAAGACTCACGGAGCCAGAATATGAGACGGAGGAGGGCCAGGGCCTGGCCGCACAACCCCTAGGCACGGGTCCCCCTTGGCCATGTCAGGGCATGGCGTGGGCCCCCTGGCCGGCCACCGACCTTGCCTCCTTCATCTATAAAGTCCCCCAAGGCAAAAACCTTAAGTAGTCAATCCGAAATCCACGAAAAGTTCCGCAGCGCCGCCGCCACCGAAGGGGATATTCGGGGGACAGAAAGTCTCTGTTCCAGCACCCTGTCGGGACGGGGAAGTGCCCCCAGAGCCATCTCCATCGATCTCCACCACCATCTCCATCACCATTGATGATTCCCATGATGAGGAGGGAGTAGTTCTCTCTCGAGGCTAAGGGTTCTACCGGTAGCTGTGTTCATCTCTCTATCTATGCATGATCTTATTGAGATCATGAGCTTGTAATCTATAGATCTACCTTGCTACTTAAGTGCTTTAATAGATCTCTGCTCTCCCCATGTGTGTGAAAGTGACAGTGTGTACACCATGGTGGCACTTAGGCTGGAGATTACAAATACTTGTTATGAGTTATATTTGGAGTTGGATGTCTTTATGAAATTGTGGTGTTTGTTTGAACCATCTAGTGCTCAAGGTGACAGTGTGGGGTTTTCTAGATGGGAAAGGCTTACTTTGAGGTGTGCTGTTATAGCCCTACCATGCATTAGAGTGTCCAACCAGAGAGTAGTTCAACATAGTATCATAAAGAAGAATATATTTATATGAGAGTGTTCACTAGTGAAAGTATTATCCCTAGGCCTTGTTTCTAAGCACTGAAACACCGTTTGCTATTAGATCTGTTACATGTTTGCTTGCTTCCATCTTTATTTCAGTTTGATTTTAGTCTCTTCCATGCCATCAAGTTATTTTCTATCACAGTTACCACTTGTATTTCACTATCTCTTTGTTGAACTAGTGCACCTATACACCTGACAAGTGTATTGGGTGTGTTGGGGACACAAGAGACTTCTTGTATCTTGATTGTAGGGTTGCTTGAGAGGGGATACCTTTGAGCACTTCCTCCCTGAGTTCGATAAACCTTGGGTGATCCACTTAAGGGAAAACTTGCTGCTGTTCTACAAACCTCTGCACTTGGAGGCCCAACAACTGTCTACAAGAATAGAAGTGCGCAGACATCACGCCGCAAGGTAAGAAGCATGACTGCCGGGTCAATCATTTTGCTTCCCGAAGAAATTAAAAACAAGTGGAAAGATGTCATTTTGCTGCCCGAAGAAATTAAAAACGAGTGGAAAGATGATGTTGGACATGATTCTGGTGCCCATTGTCCCGGCGATGCAGAGTACGTGAAGCTAAGAAAATTGGCACCGAGGAAGAGGAAGAAGGCAGGAAATGAAGAAGCCAGTGGACGTGAAGGCTTGGCACCTAGGCTGCGGAAGAAGGCTGCTGGCAATGAAGATGCATAGTAATGTGTTGAACTTGAACCTATATATGTAATTCTGTTAAACTCAGGAGCTCTGTGTGTGTCCCGTTGCCGGGCGAAACAATCTACCCACCTTCTCTAAGTAAAATGTACCGCGACTTAGGGTTTGGAAACGCCCGAGTCAGTAGTTGAATCCGAAATTGTGATTGTGCCACTGCTATCTGAAAACACGCAGCACCGGTTCCATGATTGCTGAGGGGCAGGAGGTCTCCAAATACGACTGAATGTAAGTGGCAAAGAAATAAATTATTTAAGCTGCCACACTCCACGAAGCAGCAACTTATTTCAGATGCTACACAATGACGTGGCAACATAAACAGCAATGGCAACCGATAATGATCAGATGAGGAGGAAATCGGTACCACTTTCTGGCCTAATCTTGAGCCCGTCTATCTCACAGCCTCTCTGCTCCTGCATCCCCTGCATCTGGCAAAGCTCCCGGATCTCCAGTAACTAGGTGTACGTGCTTCCACTTTATAAATTGTGCTTGTGCCATTTGCATGCGGCACAATCCACATAGATTATGTTTAAACAAACCACCAGTGTCAGAATACACTAGTAGAAAAGGGGTCTTTGGTCCATGGTCATGTACCCAATCCGGGACAGAGATCTAAATCGAGGCAGAAATTGATCTAAATCACAAATTCTTCCACAAATTAATCGAGACAGAGATCTAAATCGAGGTATTTCATTAATTCAACCACAAATTCTTCTAAACAAAGGTGTGATTTCACATCCTACATTAATTCAACCACCAGTCAACAATTTCAATTCCGCTGCCACTATCCTCCGAGCCGCCGGCTTCCTCGTCGTCGTCGGACGGAACCTCCACGGTTTCCGTATTGTTCACGAGACGGAGCACCTCTTCGCTGTGTGCGACGGCGATGACGGTGTACTTGGTATGTCTAGGGACGGACCAGAACCTCTCCCTCCCTTCTCGGTTGTGGAGATCTCGGTGCACCACGCGCCCGTCAACGATGCGGTTGCCAATCTTGGCCTTCTGCTCCTTCTTGAAGAGCGTCGGCCAGTACGGGCTGGCCGCCGCGTACTGGGGCAGCGCCCTCTTCCATGCGGGCATCTGGCGGCGGCGCGCCGCGATTTTTCTCTCTATCTCGGCTCGGCCAAGGAGCGGAGCCACCGACACCCCCGCATAGCTGATGCGCCATCCGTGGGGCACCGTCGCGGCCGGCAGCGTGAGGATGTTGAAGTGCACGAACATCACCGCCTCATAGAAGTTTAGCGAGGGCATCTCCATGGCGGCACGGTGGAGATTAAAGAGGGAGCAAGGGGATGGACGACGAAGCGACGACGCGATGGAGATTGGAGAGGATGAGGGGATGGATGACGAAGCGACATGCTGTGGCGCCTCCTATTTGTACACGAGGACGACGAAGCGACGAGCGGAATATCCAAGGGGCATTGGTCAGACAAAAGAAGTAATGCGGGGTTAAGACAGATTAACAGGCGACCAATTTTTTTCCTCCCAAGATTCCGGGGCCAATAGTTCAGACCGCTAGGTCAACAAGTACAACTATTATAACTTAAAAAGGCACGGAGCTTAATCTAAATATAAGTAGTTATCACACATATCCTTGATCTTCCTAATCTTAGCCCAATGCGCATCTTCCTGCGAGAGCAAGGATCGAATCGTCTGCTCCTTCCTTTTAGCATCTTCCTGACACAGCTTCAATTGTTTCTCTGCATTTTTCCTCATGCACTTGTCAATACTCGTAGTTGTGAACTGCAGGACTTTGGCCTAGTGAAGATCATTCCTTGCTTGAGTCAGTTCTTGCTCTGCTTTAGACTTCAGGGCCAACACCGCGTCCCTCTCCTTCTCGACTTTGCTAACCTTGTCTTGCACCCACCTGAGATCTCGCTTATGCTTGGTCGTGTCAACTGGTTCCCATAGCTTCATCTCAACACTGTCAAGAAGTGAGCTGAATACGGATTCTTTCAACTCAACAGTCATTTCCCATAGTTTGTCTAGCGTTTTCTGCATCGATTTGGGCCACTCTGGATCTACACATTTGACAACACCGCAACTTCTGCCTGACATCATTGCACGATGTCCTTGACACCGTAGAAACCTCCTGCCTACGTTTCGTCCTTCGAACGCTACAAATTTAGCGGGCACATATCCATGTTTACATAGCAGAGGACTGTCTTCATCCGCTAAACCGTGATAGTCAGAGTCATACATCGTCTGGTTGGCCTAACACATCATACACGCATGAGTAAACAGATTAGATCTAGCTCAAAAAATAGATAACTGGCCATAGATGATAGAGATAGAGATGAGAAGACACACATCGAAATCACCGTCCCTATCATCACGACGCGTTTCCTCATCGTCTCCCCTTGAACCCATGGCGAGAGGTGAAGGGGGTGGCTGCCGGAGAGGGGATTGGGATGGAGGCATTGTCGGCTTGCGGCTACGGAAGGATGGGAGTGAAGTGGGGAAAGTGGCTTTGAGGGTAAGGAAGAGAAGTACGGGGAGGAAGAGAAGTAATGGCGATGTGACACTTGGATATGGCCCACTGAACTCGTGAGTCATGACACTCGCAATAGGGGCGCGCCCGGTGTTGCCAGTTTGTCTAGAGCAAGCGTGGCTAATCATGCCGCAGAACAGCCTACTCGTGGATCGCTCTCACGAAGACCATCCCAATCGTCCAAGCGCCCCGATCGAACGGTATGTAACAATCGTCAAGCAGAACAACTGTGTTAGGGCATGCCTTCTAGAAGACTCAGTCTAATGGCCACCCATGCAATGACACTGGTGTATCCATGTGTGGTTTGTGAAAAGAACAAACATGCAATCACACTAGGTGGATCAATGTGTGGTTTATTTAGAAGAACACACATGCAATGACTCTAGGTGTGGTTCACGAAAAGAACACACATGGAATGACACTTGTGGATCCATATGTGGTTCATGAAAAGAACAGACATGCAATGACACTGGTGGATCCTTATGTGGTTTGTTTAGAGGAACAAACATGCAATGACACTAGGTGTGGTTCATGAAAAGAACAGACATGCAATGACACTGCTGGATCCATGTGGGGTTCATGAGAAGAACACACATCCAATGACACTGGTGGATCCTTATGTGGTTCACGAAAAGAACAGACATGCAATGACACGGGTGATCCTTATGTGGTTTGTGAAAAGAAGAGACATGCAATGACACTGGTGGATCCATGTGTGTTTCCTGAAAAGAACAGACATGTAATGACACTGATGGATCATTATGTGGTTTGTTTAGAGGAACACACATGCAATGCCACTGGGTGTGGTTCATGAAAAGAAAAGACATACAATGACACTGGCGGATCCATGTGTGGTTCATGAGAAGAACAGACAAGCAATGACACTGGTGGATCCATGTGTGGTTCATGAAAAGAACTGAGATGCAATGACCCTAGTTGTGGTCCATGAAAAGAATAGACATGCAATGACACTGGTGGATCCATATGTGGTTTATGGAAGTAATAGACATGCAATGACTCTAGCTATGATTCATGAAAAGAACATACATGCAATGACACTGGTGGAACCATGTGTGGTTCATGAGAAGAACACACATCCAATGACACTGGTGGATCCTTAAGTGGTTCATGAAAAGAACATACATGCAATGACACTGGTGGATCCTTATGTGGTTTGTCTAGAAGAACACACATGCAATGACATTGGGTGTGGTTCCTGAAAAGAACAGACATGCAATAACACTGGTGGATCCTTATGTGGTTTTTTTAGAATAACACACATGCAATGACACTGGTGGAGCCTTATGTGGTTTGTTTAGAAGAACAGACATGCAATTAAACTAGCTGGATCCATGTGTGGTTTGTGGAAAGAACAGACATGCAATGAGTCCAGCTGTGCTTCATGAAAATAACACACATGCAATGACACTACTGGATCCATGTGTGGTTCATGAAAATAAGAGACATGCAATCACACTTGGTGGATCCATGTGTGGTTTGTTTAGAAGAACACACATGCAATGACTCTATCTGTGGATCATGAAAAGAACACACATGCAATGACACTGGTGGATCCATGTGTTGTTCATGAAAAGAACAGACATGCAAAAACACTGGTGGATCCTTATGTGGTTTGTTTAGAGAAACAGACATGCCGTGACACTGGGTGTGGTTCATGAAAAGAACAGACATGCAATGACACTGGTGGATACATGTGTTGTTCATGAAAAGAACAGACATGCAATGACACTGGTGGATCCTTATGTGGTACATGAAAAGAACAGACATGCAATGACACTGGTGGATCCTTATGTCGTTTGTGAAAAGAATAGACATGCAATAACACTGGTGGATCCTTATGTGGTTCATGAGAAGAACAAACATGCAATGACACTAGTGGATCATTATGTGGTTTGTTTAGAAGAACACACATGCAATGACACTGGTGGATCCTTATTTGGTTTGTTTAGAAGAACACACATGCAATGACTCTAGTTGTCGTTCATGAAAAGAACACACATACAACGACAATGGTGTATCCATGTGTCGTTTGTGAAAAGAACAGACATGCAATCAGACTAGGTGGATCCATGTGTGGTTTGTTTACAAGAACACACATGCAATGACTCTAGGTGTGGTCCATGAAAAGAACACACATGCAATGACACTGGTGGATCCATGTGGGGTCCATGAAAAGAACACACATGCAATGACACTTGTGGATCCTTATGAGGTTTGTTTAGAGGAACAAACATGCAATGATAATGGGTGTGGTTCATGAAAAGAACAGACATGCAATGACACTAGTGGATCCATGTGTGGTTCATGACAAGAACAGACATGCAATGACACTGGTGGATCCATGTGTGGTTCATGAAAAGAACTGACATGCAATGACTCTAGCTGTGGTTCATTAAAAGAACAGACATGCAATGACACTGGTGGATCCATATGTGGTTTGTGGAAGTAACAGACATGCAATGACTCTCGTTGTGATTCATGAAAAGAACAGAGATGCAATGACACTAGTGGATCCATGTGTGGTTCATTAGAAGAACACGCATCCAATGACACTGGTGGATCCTTATGTGGTTCCTGAAAAGAACATACATGCAATGACACTGGTGGATGTTTAGAATAACACACATGCAATGACACTTGGTGTGGTTCATGAAAAGAACAGACATGCAATCACACTAGGTGGATCTATGTATGGTTTGTTTAGAAGAACAGACATGCAATGACTCTAGCTGTCATTCATGAAAAGAACACACATGCAATGACACTGGTGTATCCATGTGTGGTTTGTGAAAAGAACAGACATGCAATCACACTAGGTGGATCCATGTGTGGTTTGTTTAGAAGAACATACTTGCAATGACTCTAGCTGTGGTTCATGAAAAGAACAGACATGCAATGACACTGGTGGATCCATGTGTAGTTCATGAAAAGAACAGACATGCAATGACATTGGTGGATCCTTATGTGGTTTGTTTAGAGGAATAGACATGCAATGACACTGGGTGTGGTTCATGAAAAGAACAGACATGCAATGACACTTGTGGATCAATGTGTGGTTCATGAGAAGAACACGCATCCAATGACACTGGTGGATCCTTATGTGGTTTGTCTAGAAGAACACACATGCAATGACACTAGGTGTGGTTCATGAAAAGAACAGACATGCAATCACACTAGGTTGATCCATGTGTGGTTTGTTTAGAAGAACACACATGCAATGACTCTAGCTATGGTTCATGAAAAGAACACACATGCAATGACACTGGTGGATCCATGTGTTGTTCATGGAAAGAACAGACATGCAATGACACTGGTGGATCCTTATGTGGTTTGTTTAGAGGAACAGACATGCAAGGACACTCCGTGTGGTTCATGAAAAGAACAAACATGCAATGACACTGGTGGATCCATGTGTGGTTCATGAAAAGAACACACATGCGATGACACTGGTGGATCCTTATGTGGTTCATGAAAAGAACAGACATGCAATCACACTAGGTGGATCTATGTATGGTTTGTTTAGAAGAACACACATGCAATGACTCTAGCTGTCGTTCATGAAAATAGCACACATGCAATGCCACTTGTGTATCCATGTGTGGTTTGTGAAAAGAACAGACATGGAATCACACTAGGTGGATCCATGTGTGGTTTGTTTAGAATAATACACATGCAATGACTCTAGTTGTGGTTCATGAAAATAACAAACATGCAATGACACTGGTGGATCCATGTGTGGTTCATGAAAATAACAGACATGCAATGACACTGGTGGATCCTTATGTGGTTTGTTTATAGGAACAAACATGCAATGACACTGGGTGTGGTTCATGAAAAGAACAGACATGCAATGAAACTAGTGGATCCATGTGTGGTTCATGAGAAGAACATACATGCAATAACACTGGTGGATCCATGTGTGGTTCATGAAAAGAACAGACATGCAATCACACTAGGTGGATCCATGTGTGGTTTGTTTAGAAGAACACACATGCAATGACTCTAGGTGTGGTCCATGAAAAGAACACACATGTAATGACACTGGTGGATCCATGTGAGGTCCATGAAAAGAACACACATGCAATGACACTGGTGGCTCCATTTGTTGTTCATGAAAAGAGCAGACATGCAATGACACTGGTGGATCCTTATGTGGTTTGTTTAGAGGAACAAAATGCAATGACACTTGGTGATCCTTATGTGGTTCATGAAAAGAACAGACATGCAATGACACTTGTGGATCCTTATATGGTTTGTGAAAATAACAGACATGCAATAACACTGGTGGATCCTTATGTGGTTCATTAAAACAACAAACATGCAATGACACTGGGTGTGGTTCATGAAAAGAACAGACATGCAATGACACTGGTGGATCCTTATGTGGTTTCTTTAGAAGAACACACATGCAGTGACTCTAGCTGTGGTTCATGAAAAGAACACACATGCAATGACACTGGTGGATCCTTGTGTGGTTTGTTTACAAGAACACACATGCAATGACTCTAGCTGTGGTTCATGAAAAGAACACACATGCAATGACACTGGTGTATCCATGTGTGGTTCATGAGAAGAACACATATGCAATGACACTGGGTGTGGTTCATGACAAGAACAGACATGCAATTACACTGGTGGATCCTTATGTGGTTTGTTTAGAAGAACACACATCCAATGACTCTGGTGGATCCTTATGTGGTTCATGAAAAGAACAGACATGCAATTACACTGGTGGATCCTTATGTGGTTTGTCTAGAAGAACACACATGCAATGACAATGGGTGTGGTTCATGAAAAGAACAGACATGCAATGACTCTAGTTGTGGTTCCTGAAAAGAACACATATGCAATGACACTGGTGTATCCATGTGTGGTTCATGAGAAGAACACGCATGCAATGACACTGGGTGTGGTTGATGAGAAGAACAGACATACAATAACACTGGTGGATCCTTATGTGGTTTGTTTAGAAGAACACACATCCAATGAATCTGGTGGAGCCTTATGGGGTTCATGAAAAGAACAGACATGCAATGACACTGGTGGATCCTTACGTGGTTTGTCAAAAAGAAGACACATGCAATGACACTGAGTGTGGTTCATGAAAAGACCGGACATGCAATGACACTGGTGGATCCTTATTTGGTTTGTTTAGAAGAACACACATGCAATGACACTGGGTCTGGTTCATGAAAAGAACAGACATGCAATGAACTGGTGGATCCTTATGTGGTTTGTTTAGAAGAACACACATGCAATGACATTGGTGGATCCATGTGTGGTTTGTGAAAAGAATAGACATGCAGTCACACTAGCTGGATCCATGTGTGGTTTGTGGAAAGAACAGATATGCAATGACTCCAGCTGTGGTTAATGAAAAGAACACACATGCAATGACACTCGTGGATCCATGTTTGGTTTGTGAAAAGAATAGACATGCAATCACACTTGGTGGATCCATGTGTGGTTTGTTTAGAAGAACACACATGCAATGACTCTAGGTGTGGTTCATGAAAAGAACACACATGCAATGACACTGGTGGATCCATGTGTGGTTTGTGAAAAGAACAAACATGCAATCACACTAGGTGGATCCATGTGTGGTTTGTTTAGAAGAACACACATGCAATGACTCTAGCTGTGGTTCATGAAAAGAACACACATGCAATGACACTAGTGGATCCATGTGTTGTTCATGAAAAGAACAGACAAGCAATGACACAGGTGGATCCTTATGTGGTTTGTTTAGAGGAACAGACATGCAATGGCACTAGCTGTGGTTCTTGAAAAGAACAGACATGCAATTACACTAGTGGATCCATATGTGGTTTATGAGAAGAACACGCATCCAATGACACTGGTGGATCCTTATGTGGTTTGTATAGAAGAACACACATGCAATGGCACTGGTGTGGTTCATGAAAAGAATAGACATGCAATCACACTAGGTGGATCCATGTGTGGTTTGTGTAGAATAACACACATGCAATGACTCTATCTGTGGTTCATGAAAAGATCACACATGCAATGGCACTGGTGGTTCCATGTGTGGTTTGTGAAAAGAACAAACATGCAATCACACTAGATGGATCCATGTGTGGTTTGTTTAGAAGAACACACATGCAATGACTCTAGGTGTGGTTCATGACAAGAACACACATGCAATGACACTAGTGGATCCATGTGTGGTTGATGAAAAGTACAGACATGCAATAACACTAGTCGATCCTTATGTGGTTTCTTTAGAGGAACAAACATGTAATGACACTGCGTGTGGTTCCTGAAAAGAACATACATGCAATGACACTGGTGGATCCATGTGTAGTTCATGAGAAGAACAGACATACAATGACATGGTGGATCCATGTGTGGGTCATGAAAACATCTGACGTGCAATGACTCTAGCTATGGTTCATGAAAAGAACAGACATGCAATGACACTGGTGGATCCATATGTGGTTTGTGGAAGTAACAGACATGCAATGACTCTAGTTGTGATTCATGAAAAGAACAAACATGCAATGACACTGGTGGATCCATGTGTGGTTCATGAAAAGAACACACATCCAATGACACTGGTGGATCCTTATGTGATTCATGAAAAGAACAGACATGCAATGACACTAGTGGATCCTTATGTGGTTTGTTTAGAAGAACACACATGCAATGACTCTAGCTGTCGTTCATGAAAAGAACACACATGCAATCACACTGGTGTATCCATGTGTGGTTTGTGAAAAGAACATACATGCAATCACACTAGGTGGATCCATGTGTGGTTTGTTTAGAAGAACACACATGCAATGACTCTAGCCGTGGTTCATGAAAAGAACAGACATCTAATGACACTAGTGGATCCATGTGTGGTTCATGAAAAGAACAGACATGCAAAGACATTGGTGGATCCTTATGTGGTTTGTTTAGAGGAACATACATGCAATGACACTGGGTGTTGTTAATGAAAAGAATAGACATGCAATGACACTGGTTGATCCATGTGTGGTTCATGAGGAGAACACGCATCCAATGACACTTGTGGATCCTTATGTGGTTTGTCTAGAAGAACACACATGCAATGACACTGGTGTGGTTCATGAAAAGAACAGACATGCAATCACACTAGGTTGATCCATGTGTGGTTTGTTTAGAAGAACACACATGCAATGACTCTAGCTGTGGTTCATGAAAAGAACACACATGCAATGACACTGGTGGCTCCATCTGTTGTTCATGAAAAGAACAGACATGCAATGACACTGGTGGATCCTTATGTGGTTTGTTTAGAGGAACAGACATGCAATGACACTGGGTGATCCTTATGTGGTTCATGAAAAGAAAAGACATGCAATAACACTGGTGGATCCTTATGTGGTTTGTGAAAAGAACAGACATGCAATGACACTGGTGGATCCTTATGTGGTTCATTAAAACAACAAACATGAAATGACACTAGGTGTGGTTCATGAAAAGAATAGACATGCAATGACATTGGTGGATCCTTATGTGGTTTGTTTAGAAGAACACACATGCAATGACTCTAGTTGTGGTTCATGAAAAGAACACACATGCAATGAGACTAGTGGATCCTTGTGTGGTTTGTTTAGAAAGAAAACACATGCAATGACTCTAGCTGTGGTTCATGAAAAGAACACACATGCAATAACATTGGTGTATGCATGTGTGGTTCATGAGAAGAACACATATGCAATGACACTGGGTGTGGTTCATGAGAAGAATAGGCATGCAATGACACTGGTGGATCCTTATGTGGTTTGTTTAGAAGAACACACATCCAATGACTCTGGTGGATCCTTATGTGGTTCATGAAAAGAACAGACATCAATTACACTAGTGGATCCTTATGTGGTTTGTCTAGAAGAACACACATGCAATGACAATGGGTGTGGTTCATGAAAAGAACAGACATGCAATGACTCTAGCTATGGTTCCTGAAAAGAACACACATGTAGTGACACTGGTGTATCCATGTGTGGTTCATGAGAAGAACACACATGCAATGACACTGGGTGTGGTTCATGAGAAGAACAGACATGCAATAACACTGGTGGATCCTTATGTGGTTTGTTTAGAAGAACACACATCCAATGAATCTGGTGGATCCTTATGTGGTTCATGAAAAGAACAGACATGCAGTGACACTGGTGGATCCTTATGTGGTTTGTCTAGAAGAACACACATGCAATGACACTGGGTGTGGTTAATGACAAGAACAGACATGCAATGACACTGGTGGATCCTTATGTGGTTTGTTTAAAAGAACATACATGCAATGACACTGGGTCTGGTTCATGAAAAGAATACACATGTAATGAACTGGTGGATCCTTATGTGGTTTGTTTAGAAGAACACACATGCAATGACACTGGTGGATCCATGTGTGGTTTGTGAAAAGAACAGACATGCAGTCACACTAGATGGATCCATGTGTGCTTTGTGGAAAGAACAGACATGCAATGACTCCAGCTGTGGTTAATGAAAAGAACACACATGCAATGACACTCGTGGATCCATTTTTGTTTTGTGAAAAGAATAGACATGCAATCACACTAGGTGGATCCATGTGTGGTTTGTTTAGAAGAAAACACATGTAATGACTCTAGCTGTGGTTCATGAAAAGAACAGACATGCAATGACACTGGTGGATCCTTATTTGGTTTGTTTAGAAGAACACACATGCAATGACACTCGGTCTGGTTCATGAAAAGAACAGACATGCAATGAACTGGTGGATCCTTATGTGGTTTGTTTAGAAGAACACACATGCAATGAATTGGTGGATCCATGTGTGGTTTGTGAAAAGAACAGATATGCAGTCACACTAGCTGGATCCATGTGTGGTTTGTGGAAAGAACAGACATGCAATGACTCCATCTGTGGTTAATGAAAAGAACACACATGCAATGACACTCGTGGATCCATGTTTGGTTTGTGAAAAGAATAGACATGCAATCACACCTGGTGGATCCATGTGTGGTTTGTTTAGAAGAACACACATGCAATGACTCTAGCTGTGGTTCATGAAAAGAACACACATGCAATGACACTGGTGGATCCATGTGTGGTTTGTGAAAAGAACAAGCATGCAATCACACTAGGTGGATCCATGTGTGGTTTGTTTAGAAGAACACACATGCAATGACTCTAGCTGTGGTTCATGAAAAGAACACACATGCAATGACACTAGTGGATCCATGTGTTGTTCGTGAAAAGAACAGACAAGCAATGACGCAGGTGGATCCTTATGTGGTTTGTTTAGAGGAACAGACATGCAATGGCACTGGGTGTGGTTCATGAAAAGAACAGACATGCAATTACACTGGTGGATCCATGTGTGGTTTACGAGAAGAACACGCATCCAATGACACTGGTGGATCCTTATGTGGTTTGTATAGAAGAACACACATGCAATGGCACTGGTGTGGTTCATGAAAAGAATAGACATGCAATCACACTACGTGGATCCATGTGTGGTTTGTGTAGAAGAACACACATGCAATGACTCTATCTGTGGTTGATGAAAACAACACACATGCAATGACACTGCAGGATCCATGTGTGGTTTGTGAAAAGAACAAACATGCAATCACACTAGGTGGATCCATGTGTGGTTTGTTTAGAAGAACACACATGCAATGACTCTAGGTGTGGTTCATGACAAGAACACACATGCAATGACACTAGTGGATCCATGTGTGGTTGATGAAAAGTACAGACATGCAATAACACTGGTGGATCCTTATGTGGTTTGTTTAGAGGAACAACCATGCAATGACACTGCGTGTGGTTCCTGAAAAGAACATACATGCAATGACACTGGTGGATCCATGTGTTGTTCATGAGAAGAACAGACATACAATGACATGGTGGATCCATGTGTGGTTCATGAAAAGATCTGACGTGCAATGACTCTAGCTGTGGTTCCTGAAAAGAACAGACATGCAATGACACTGGTGGATCCATATGTGGTTTGTGGAAGTAACAGACATGCAATGACTCTAGCTGTGATTCATGAAAAGAACAAACATGCAATGACACTGGTGGATCCATGTGTGGTTCATGAGAAAAACACACATCCAATGACACTGGTGGATCCTTATGTGGTTCATGAAAAGAACAGACATGCAATGACACTGGTGGATCCTTATGTGGTTTGTTTAGAAGAACACACATGCAATGACTAGCTGTCGTTCATGAAAAGAACACACATGCAATGACACTGGTGTATCCATGTGTGGTTTGTGAAAAGAACATACATGCAATATCACTAGGTGGATCCATGTGTGGTTTGATTAGAAGAACACACATGCAATGACTCTAGCTGTGGTTCATGAAAAGAACACACATCCAATGACACTGGTGGCTCCATCTGTTGTTCATGAAAAGAACAGACATGCAATGACACTGGTGGATCCTTATGTGGTTTGTTTAGAGGAACAGACATGCAATGACTCTGGGTGATCCTTATGTGGTTCATGAAAAGAAAAGACATGCAATAACACTGGTGGATCCTTAGGTGGTTTGTGAAAAGAACAGACATGCAATGACACTTGTGGATCCTTATGTGGTTCATTAAAACAACAAACATGCAATGACACTAGGTGTGGTTCATGAAACGAATAGACATGCAATGACACTGGTGGATCCTTATGTGGTTTGTTTAAAAGAACACAGATGCAATGACTCTAGCTGTGGTTCATGAAAAGAACACACATGCAATGAGACTGGTGGATCCTTGTGTGGTTTTTTTAGAAGAACACACATGCAATGACTCTAGCTGTGGTTCATGAAAAGAACACACATGCAATAACATTGGTGTATCCATGTGTGGTTCATGAGAAGAACACATATGCAATGACACTAGGTGTGGTTCATGAGAAGAATAGACATGCAATGACACTGGTGGATCCTTATGTGGTTTGTTTAGAAGAACACACATCCAATGACTCTGGTGGATCCTTATGTGGTTCATGAAAAGAACAGACATGCAATTACACTAGTGGATCCTTATGTGGTTTGTCTAGAAGAACACACATGCAATGACAATGGGTGTGGTTCATGAAAAGAACAGACATCCAATGACTCTAGATATGGTTCCTAAAAAGAACACACATGTAGTGACACTGGTGTATCCATGTGTGGTTCATGAGAAGAACACACATGCAATGACACTGGGTGTGGCTCATGAGAAGAACAGACATGCAATAACACTGGTGGATCCTTATGTGGTCTGTTTAGAAGAACACACATCCAATGAATCTGGTGGATCCTTATGTGGTTCATGAAAAGAACACACATGCAGTGACACTGGTGGATCCTTATGAGGTTTGTCTAGAAGAACACACATGCAATGACACTGAGTGTGGTTCATGAAAAGAACAGACATGCAATGACACTGGTGGATCCTTATGTGGTTTGTTTAAAAGAACACACATGCAATGACAGTGGGTCTGGTTCATGAAAAGAACAGACATGCAATGAACTGGTGGATCCTTATGTGGTTTGTTTAGAAGAACACACATGCAATGACACTTGTGGATCCATGTGTGGTTTGTGAAAAGATCAGACATGTAGTCACACTAGCTGGATCCATGTGTGGTTTGTGGAAAGAACAGACATGCAATGACTCCAGCTGTGGTTAATGAAAAGAACACACATGCAATGACACTCGTGGATCCATGTTTGTTTTGTGAAAAGAATAGACATGCAATCACACTAGGTGGATCCATGTGTGGTTTGTTTAGAAGAACACACATGCAATGACTCTAGCTGAGGTTCATGAAAAGAACAGACATGCAATGACACTGGTGGATCCTTATTTGTTTTGTTTAGAAGAACACACATGCAATGACACTGGGTCTGGTTCATGAAAAGAACAGACATGCAATGAACTGGTGGATCCTTATGTGGTTTGTTTAGAAGAACACACATGTAATGAAATTGGTGGATCCATCTGTGGTTTGTGAAAAGAACAGATATGCAGTCACACTAGCTGGATCCATGTGTGGTTTGTGGAAAGAACAGACATGCAATGACTCCAGCTGTGGTTAATGAAAAGAACACACATGCAATGACACTCGTGGATCCATGTTTGGTTTGTGAAAAGAATAGACATGCAATCACACCTGTGGATCCATGTGTGGTTTGTTTAGAAGAACACACATGCAATGACTCTAGCTGTGGTTCATGAAAAGAACACACATGCAATGACACTGGTGGATCCATGTGTGGTTTGTGAAAAGAACAAGCATGCAATCACACTAGGTGGATCCATGTGTGGTTTGTTTAGAAGAACACACATGCAATGACTCTAGCTGTGGTTCATGAAAAGAACACACATGCAATGACACTAGTGGATCCCTGTGTTGTTCATGAAAAGAGCAGACAAGCAATGACACAGGTGGATCCTTATGTGGTTTGTTTAGAGGAACAGACATGCAATGGCACTGGGTGTGGTTCATGAAAAGAACAGACATGCAATTAAACTGGTGGATCCATGTGTGGTTTACGAGAAGAACACGCATCCAATGACACTGGTGGATCCTTATGTGGTTTGTATAGAAGAACACACATGCAATGGCACTGGTGTGGTTCATGAAAAGAATAGACATGCAATCACACTAGGTGGATCCATGTGTGGTTTGTGTAGAAGAACACACATGCAATGACTCTATCTGTGGTTGATGAAAACAACACACATGCAATGACACTGCTGGATCCATGTGTGGTTTGTGAAAAGAACAAACATGCAATCACACTAGGTGGATCCATGTGTGGTTTGTTGAGAAGAACACACATGCAATGACTCTAGGTGTGGTTCATGACAAGAACACACATGCAATGACACTAGTGGATCCATGTGCGGTTGATGAAAAGTACAGACATGCAATAACACTGGTGGATTCTTATGTGGTTTGTTTAGAGGAACAAACATGCAATGACACTGCGTGTGGTTCCTGAAAAGAACATACATGCAATGACACTGGTGGATCCATGTGTGGTTCATGAGAAGAACAAACATACAATGACATGGTGGATCCATGTGTGGTTCATGAAAAGATCTGACGTGCAATGACTCTAGCTGTGGTTCATGAAAAGAACAGACATGCAATGACACTGGTGGATCCCTATGTGGTTTGTGGAAGTAACAGACATGCAATGACTCTAGCTGTGATTCATGAAAAGAACAAACATGCAATAACACTGGTGGATCCATGTGTGATTCATGAGAAGAACACATATCCAATGACACTGGTGGATCCTTATGTGGTTCATGAAAAGAACAGACATGCAATGAAACTAGTGGATCCTTATGTGGTTTGTTTAGAAGAACACACATGCAATGACTCTAGCTGTCGTTCATGAAAAGAACACACATGCAATCACACTGGTGTATCCATGTGTGGTTTGTGAAAAGAACATACATGCAATCACACTAGGCGGATCCATGTGTGGTTTGTTTAGAAGAACACACATACAATGACTCTAGCCGTGGTTCATGAAAAGAACAGACATCCAATGAAACTAGTGGATCGATGTGTGGTTCATGAAAAGAACAGACATGCAAAGACATTGGTGGATCCTTATGTGGTTTGTTTAGAGGAACATACATGCAATGACACTGGTGTTGTTAATGAAAAGAACAGACCTGCAATGACACTGGTTGATCCATGTGTGGTTCATGAGAAGAACACGCATCCAATGACACTTGTGGATCCTTATGTGGTTTGTCTAGAAGAACACACATGCAATGACACTGGTGTGGTTCATTAAAAGAACAGACATGCAATAACACTAGGTTGATCCATGTGTGGTTTGTTTAGAAGAACACACATGCAATGACTCTAGCTGTGGTTCATGAAAAGAACACACATGCAATGACACTAGTGGCTCCATCTGTTGTTCATGAAAAGAACAGACATGCAATGACACTGGTGGATCCTTATGTGGTTTGTTTAGAGGAACAGACATGCAATGACACTGGGTGCTCCTTATGTGGTTCATGAAAAGAAAAGACATGCAATAACACTGGTGGATCCTTATGTGGTTTGTGAAAAGAACAGACATGCAATGACCCTGGTGGATCCTTATGTGGTTCATTAAAACAACAAACATGCAATGACACTAGGTGTGGTTCATCAAAAAGAATAGACATGCAATGACACTGGTGGATCCTTATGTGGTTTGTTTAGAAGAACACACATGCAATGACTCTAGATGTGGTTCATGAAAATAACACACATGCAATGAGACTGGTGGATCCTTGTGTGGTTTGTTTAGAAGAACACACATGCAATGACTCTAGCTGTGGTTCATGAAAAGAACACACATGCAATAACATTGGTGTATCCATGTGTGGTTCATGAGAAGAACACATATGCAATGACACTGGGTGTGGTTCATGAGAAGAATAGACATGCAATGACACTGGTGGATCCTTATGTGGTTTGTTTGGAAGTACACACATCCAATGACTCTGGTGGATCCTTATGTGGTTCATGAAAAGAACAGACATGCAATTACACTAGTGGATCCTTATGTGGTTTGTCTAGAAGAACTCACATGCAATGACAATGGGTGTGGTTCATGAAAAGAACAGACATGCAATGACTCTAGCTATGGTTCCTGAAAAGAAAACACATGCAGTGACACTGGTGTATCCATGTGTGGTTCATGAGAAGAACACACATGCAATGACACTGGGTGTGGTTCACGAGAAGAACAGACATGCAATAACACTGGTGGATCCTTATGTGGTTTGTTTAGAAGAACACACATCCAATGAATCTGGTGGATCCATATGTTGTTCATGAAAAGAACAGACATGCAGTGACACTGGTGGATCCTTATGTGGTTTGTATAGAAGAACACACATGCAATGACACTGGGTGTGGTTCATGAAAAGAACAGACATGCAATGACACTGGTGGATCCTTATGTGGTTTGTTTAAAAGAACATACATGCAATGACACTAGGTCTGGTTCATGAAAAGAACAGACATGCAATGAACTGGTGGATCCTTATGTGGTTTGTTTAGAAGAACACACATGCAATGACACTGGTGGATCCATGTGTGGTTGGTGAAAAGAACAGACATGCAGTCACACTAGATGGATCCATGTGTGCTTTGTGGAAAGAACAGACATGCAATGACTCCAGCTATGGTTAATGAAAAGAACACACATGCAATGGCACTCGTGGATCCATGTTTGTTTTGTGAAAAGAATAGACATGCAATCACACTAGGTGGATCCATGTGTGGTTTGTTTAGAAGAACACACATGCAATGACTCTAGCTGTGGTTTATGAAAAGAACACACATGCAATGACACTGGTGGATCCATGTGTGGTTTGTGAAAAGAATAAACATGCAATCACACTAGGTGGATCCATGTGTGGTTTGTTTAGAAGAACACACATGCAATGACTCTAGCTGTGGTTCATGAAAATAACACACATGCAATGACACTAGTGGATCCATGTGTTGTTCATGAAAAGAACAGACAAGCAATGACATTGGTGGATCCTTATGTGGTTTGTTTAGAGGAACAGACATGCAATGACACTGGGTGTGGTTCATGAAAAGAACAGACATGCAATGACACTGGTGGATCCATGTGTGGTTCATGAAAAGAACACACATGCAATGACACTGGTGGATCCATGTGTGGTTCATGAAAATAACTGACATGCAATGACTCTGTTGGATCCTTATGTGGTTTGTGAAAAGAAAAGACATGTAATGACACTGGTGGATCCTTATGTGGTTCATGAGAAGAACAAACATGCAATGACACTAGTGGATCCTTATGTGGTTTGTTTAGAAGAACACACATGCAATGACACTAGTGGATCCTTATGTGGTTTCTTTAGAAGAACACTCATGCAATGACACTGGTGGATCCATGTGTGGTTTGTGAAAAGAACATACATGCAACCAAACTAGGTAGATCCATGTGTTGTTCATGAAAAGAATAGACATGCAATGACACTGGTGGATCCTTATGTGGTTTGTTTAGAGGAACAGACATGCAATGACACTGGGTGTGGTTCATGAAAAGAACAAACATGCAATGACACTGGTGGATCCATGTGTGTGTGGTTCATGAGAAGAACAGACATGCAATGACACTAGTGGATCCATGTGTGGTTCATGAAAAGAACTGACATGCAATGACTCTAGTTGTGATTCATGAAAATAATATACATGCAATGACACCAGTGGATCCATATGTGGTTTGTGGAAGTAGCTGACATGTAATGAATCTAGCTGTGATTCATGAAAAGAATAGACATGCAGTGACACTAGTGGATCCATGTGTGGTTCATGAGAAGAACAGACATCCAATGAAACTGGTGGATCCTTATGTGGTAAATGAAAAGAACAGACATGCAATGACACTAGTGGATGCTTATGTGGTTTGTCTAGAAGAACACACATGCAATGACACTGGGTGTGGTTGATGAAAAGAACAGACATGCAATGATTCTAGCTGTGGTTCCTGAAAAGAACAGACATGCAATGACACTGGGTGTGCTTCATGAGAAGAACAGACATGCAATGACTCTAGCTGTGGTTCATGAAAAGAACAGACATGCAATGACACCGGTGTATCCATGTGTGGTTCATGAAAAGAACAGACATGCAATGACACTGGTGGATCCATGTGTGGTTCGTGAAAAGAACAGACATGCAATGACACTGGTGGATCCATGTGTGGTTCATGAAAAGAACTGACATGCAATGACTCTGGTGGATCCTTATGTGGTTTGTGAAAAGAAAAGACATGCAATGATACTGGTGGATCCTTATGTGGTTCATGAGAAGAACAAACATGCAATGACACTGGTGGATCCTTATGTGGTTTGTTTAGAAGAACACACATGCAATGACACTGGTGGATCCTTATGTGGTTTGTTTAGAAGAACACTCATGCAATGACACTGGTGGATCCATGTGTGGTTTGTGAAAAGAACATGCATGCAATCAAACTAGGTAGATCCATGTGTTGTTCATGAAAAGAATAGACATGCAATGACACCAGTGTATCCATGTGTGGTTCATGAGAAGAACACACATGCAATGACACTGGGTGTGGTTCATGAGAAGAACAGACATGCAATGACACTAGTGAATCCTTAAGTGGTTTGTTTAGAAGAATACACATCCAATGACTCTGGTGGATCCTTATGTGGTTCATGAAAAGAATAGACATGCAATGACACTTGTGGATCCTTACGTGGTTTGTCTAGAAGAACACACATGCAATGACACTGGGTGTGGTTCATGAAAAGAACATACATGCAATGACACTTGTGGATCCTTATGTGGTTTGTTTAGAAGAACACACAAGCAATGACACTGGTTGTTGTTCATGAAAAGAACAAACATGCAATGACACTGGTGGATCCTTATGTGGTTTGTTTTGAAGAACACACATGGAATGACACTGGGTGTGGTTCGTGAAAAGAACAAACATGCAATGACACAGTTGTATCCATGTGTGGTTCCTGAGAAGAACAGACATGCAATGACACTGGTGGATCCATGTGTGGTTCATGAAAAGAACTGACATGCAATGACTCTAGCTGTAGTTCATGAAAAGAACAGACATGCAATGACACTGGTGGATCCATATGTGGTTTGTGGAAGTAATAGACATGCAATGACTCTAGCTGTGATTCATGAAAAGTATAGACATGCAATGACACTGGTGGATCCATGTGTGGTTCATGCGTAGAACACACATCCAATGACACTGGTGGATCCTTATATGGTTCATGAAAACAACAAACATGCAATGACACTGGTGGATCCTTATGTGGTTTATTTATAAGAAAACATATTCAATGACACTGTGTGTGGTTCATGAAAAGAATAGACATGCAATCACACTAGGTGGATCCATGTGTGGTTTGTTTAGAAGAACACACACGCAATGACTGTAGCTGTGGTTCATGAAATGAACACACATGCAATGGCACTGGTGGATCCATGTATGGATTGTGAAAAGAACAGACATGCAATCACACTAGGTGGATCCATGTGTGGTTTGTTTAGAAGAACACACATGCAATGACTCTAGCTATGGTTCATGAAAAGAATAGACATGCAATGACACTAGTGGATCCATGTGTGGTTCATGAAAAGAACAGACATGCACAAACACTGGTGGATCCTTATGTGGTTTGTTTAGAGGAACAGACATGCAATGACACTAGGTGTGGTTCATGAAAAGAACAGACATGCAATGACACTGGTGGATCCATGTGTGGTTCATGAGAAAAACATGCATCCAATGACACTGGTGGATCCTTATGTGGTTTGTCTAGAAGAAAACACATGCAATGACACTGGGTGTGGTTCATGAAAAGAACATACATGCAATGACACTGGTGGATCTTTATGTGGTTTGTTTAGAAGAACACACATGCAATGACTCTAGCTGTGGTTCATGAAAAGAACACACATGCAATGACACTGATGGATACTTATGTGGTTTGTTTAGAAGAACACACATGCAATGACTCTAGCTGTTGTTCATGAAAAGAACGCACATGCAATGACACTTGTGTATCCATGTGTGGTTCATGAGAAGAACACACGTGCAATGACACTGGGTGTGGTTCATGAGAAGAACAAACATGCAATGACACTGGTGGATCCTTCTGTGGTTTGTTTACAAGAACACACAACCAATGACTATGGCGGATCCTTATGTGGTTCATGAAAAGAATAGACATGCAATCACACTAGTGGATCCTTAACTTGTTTGTCTAGAAGAACACACATGCAATGACACAGGGTGTGGTTCATGAAAAGAACAAACATGCAATGACTCTAGTTGCGGTTCATGAAAAGAACACACATGCAACGACACTTGTGTATCCATGTGTGGTTCATGAGAATAACACACATGCAATGACACTGGGTGTGGTTCATGAGAAGAACAGACATGTAATGACACTGGAAGATCCTTATGTGGTTTGTTTAGAAGAACACACATCCAATGACTCTGGTGGATCCTTATGTGGTTCATGAAAAGAACAGACATGCAATGACATTGGTGGATCCTTATGTGGTTTGTCTAGAAGAACACACATGCAACAATACTGGGTGTGGTTCATGAAAAGAACAGACATGCAATGACACTGGTGGATCCTTATGTGGTTTGTTTAGAAGAACACACATGCAATGACACTGGGTGTGATTCATGAAACGAACTGACTTGCAATGACACTGGTGGATCCTTCTGTGGTTTGTTTAGAAGAACACACATGCAATGACACTGGGTGTGGTTCATGAAAAGAACAGACATGCAATGACACTGGTGTATCCATGTGTGGTTCATGAGAAGAACAGACATGCAATGGCACTGGTGGATCCATGTGTAGTTCATGAAAAGAACTGACATGCAATGACTCTAGCTATGGTTCATGAAAAGAACAGACGTGCAATAACACTGGTGGATCCATATATGGTTTGTCGAAGTAACAGACTTAAAATGACTCTAGATGTGATTTATGAAAAGAATAGACATGCAATGATACTGGTGGATCCATGTGTGGTTCATGAGAAGAACACACATCCAATGACACTGGTGGATCCTTATGTGGTTCATGAAAAGAACATACATGCAATGACACTGGTGGATCCTTATGTGGTTTGTTTAGAAGAACACACATGCAATGACACTGGGTGTGGTTCATGAGAAGAACAGACATGCAATGACACTAGTGAATCCTTAAGTGGTTTGTGTAGAAGAATACACATCCAATGACTCTGGTGGATCCTTATGTGGTTCATGAAAAGAATAGACATGCAATGACACTTGTGGATCCTTACGTGGTTTGTCTAGAAGAACACACATGCAATGACACTGGGTGTGGTTCATGAAAAGAACATACATGCAATGACACTTGTGGATCCTTATGTGGTTTGTTTAGAAGAACACACAAGCAATGACACTGGTTGTTGTTCATGAAAAGAACAAACATGCAATGACACTGGTGGATCCTTATGTGGTTTGTTTTGAAGAACACACATGGAATGACACTGGGTGTGGTTCGTGAAAAGAACAAACATGCAATGACACAGTTGTATCCATGTGTGGTTCCTGAGAAGAACAGACATGCAATGACACTGGTGGATCCATGTGTGGTTCATGAAAAGAACTGACATGCAATGACTCTAGCTGTAGTTCATGAAAAGAACAGACATGCAATGACACTGGTGGATCCATATGTGGTTTGTGGAAGTAATAGACATGCAATGACTCTAGCTGTGATTCATGAAAAGTATAGACATGCAATGACACTGGTGGATCCATGTGTGGTTCATGCGTAGAACACACATCCAATGACACTGGTGGATCCTTATATGGTTCATGAAAACAACAAACATGCAATGACACTGGTGGATCCTTATGTGGTTTATTTATAAGAAAACATATGCAATGACACTGTGTGTGGTTCATGAAAAGAACAGACATGCAATCACACTAGGTGGATCCATGTGTGGTTTGTTTAGAAGAACACACACGCAATGACTGTAGCTGTGGTTCATGAAATGAACACACATGCAATGAGACTGGTGGATCCATGTATGGATTATGAAAAGAACAGACATGCAATCACACTAGGTGGATCCATGTGTGGTTTGTTTAGAAGAACACACATGCAATGACTCTAGCTATGGTTCATGAAAAGAATAGACATGCAATGACACTAGTGGATCCATGTGTGGTTCATGAAAAGAACAGACATGCACAAACACTGGTGGATCCTTATGTGGTTTGTCTAGAAGAACACACATGCAATGACACAGGGTGTGGTTCATGAAAAGAACAGACATGCAATGACTCTAGTTGCGGTTCATGAAAAGAACACACATGCAACGACACTTGTGTATCCATGTGTGGTTCATGAGAATAACACACATGCAATGACACTGGGTGTGGTTCATGAGAAGAACAGACATGTAATGACACTGGAAGATCCTTATGTGGTTTGTTTAGAAGAACACACATCCAATGACTCTGGTGGATCCTTATGTGGTTCATGAAAAGAACAGACATGCAATGACATTGGTGGATCCTTATGTGGTTTGTCTAGAAGAACACACATGCAATAATACTGGGTGTGGTTCATGAAAAGAACAGACATGCAATGACACTGGTGGATCCTTATGTGGTTTGTTTAGAAGAACACACATGCAATGACACTGGGTGTGATTCATGAAACGAACTGACTTGCAATGACACTGGTGGATCCTTCTGTGGTTTGTTTAGAAGAACACACATGCAATGACACTGGGTGTGGTTCATGAAAAGAACAGACATGCAATGACACTGGTGTATCCATGTGTGGTTCATGAGAAGAACAGACATGCAATGGCACTGGTGGATCCATGTGTAGTTCATGAAAAGAAATGACATGCAATGACTCTAGCTATGGTTCATGAAAAGAACAGACGTGCAATGACACTGGTGGATCCATATATGGTTTGTCGAAGTAACAGACTTAAAATGACTCTAGATGTGATTTATGAAAAGAATAGACATGCAATGATACTGGTGGATCCATGTGTGGTTCATGAGAAGAACACACATCCAATGACACTGGTGGATCCTTATGTGGTTCATGAAAAGAACATACATGCAATGACACTGGTGGATCCTTATGTGGTTTGTTTAGAAGAACACACATGCAATGACACTGGGTGTGGTTCATGAAAAGAACAGATATGCAATCACACTAGGTGGACTATGTGTGGTTTGTTTAGAAGAACACACATGCAATGACTATAGCTGTCGTTCATGAAAAGAACACACATGCAATGATACTGGTGTATCCATGTGTGGTTTGTGAAAAGAACAGACATGTAATCACACTTGGTGGATCCATGTGTGGTTTGTTTAGAAGAACACAGATGCAATGACTCTACCTATGGTTCATGAAAAGAACACACATGCAATGACACTAGTTTATCCTTATGTGGTTCATGAAAAGAATAGACATGCAATGACACTGGTGGATCCATGTGTGGTTCATGAGAAGAACAGACATGCAATGACACTGGTGGATCCATGTGTGGTTCATGAAAAGAACTGACATGCAATGACTCTAGCTGTGGTTCTTGAAAAGAATAGACATGCAATGACACTGGTGGATCCATATGTGGTTTGTGGAACTAACAGACATGCAATGACTCTAGCTTTGATTCATGAAAAGAACAGACATGCAATGACACTAGTGGATCCATGTGTGGTTCATGATAAGAACACACATGCAATGACACTGGTGGATCCCTATGTGGTTCATGAAAAGAACAGACATGCA
Source organism: Avena sativa (assembly GCA_916181665.1). Taxonomy (NCBI): domain Eukaryota; kingdom Viridiplantae; phylum Streptophyta; class Magnoliopsida; order Poales; family Poaceae; genus Avena; species Avena sativa. The sequence goes on from OV702292.1 coordinate 277,741,902, forward strand.
ATGACACTAGCGGATCCTTATGTGGTTTGTATAGAAGAACACACATGCAATGACACTGGGTGTGGTTGATTAAAAGAACAGACATGCAATCAAACTAGGTGGATCCATGTGTGTTATTTTTAGAAGAACACACATGCAATGACTCTAGCTGTGGTTCATGAAAAGAACACACATGCAATGACACTGGTGGATCCATGTGTGGTTTGTGAAAATAATAGACATGCAATCACACTAGGTGGATCCATGTGTGGTTTGTTTAGAAGAACACACATGCAATGGCTCTAGATGTGGTTCATGAAAAGAACAGACATGGAATGCCACGGTGGATCCATGTGTGGTTCATGAAAAGAACAGACATGCAATGACACTAGTGGATCCTTATGTGGTTTGTTTAGAGGAACATACATGCAATGACACTGGGTGTGGTTCATGAAAACAACAGACCTGCAATGACACTGGTGGATCCTTATGTGGTTTGTTTCGAAGAACACACATGCAATGACTATAGATGTGGTTCATGAAAATAACACACATGCAATGACACCGGTGGATCCTTATGTGGTTTGTTTAGAAGAACACACATGCAATGACTCTAGCTGTGGTTCGTGAAAAGAACACACATGCAATGACACTAGCGTATCAATGTGTGGTTCATGAGTAGAACACACATGCAATGACACTGGGTGTGGTTTATGAGAAGAACAAACATGGAATGACACTCGTGGATCCATATGTGGTTTGGTTAGAAGAACACACATCCAATGACTCTGTTGGATCCTTATGTGGTTCATGAAAAGAACAGACATGCAATGACACTGGTGGATCCTTATGTGGTTTGTCTAGAAGAACAAACATGCAATGACACTAGGTGTGGTTCATGAAAAGAACAGACATGCAATGAATCTAGCTCTAGTTCATGAAAAGAACACACATGCAATGACGCTGGTGTATCCATGTGTGGTTCATGAGTAGAACACACATGCAATGACACTGGGTGTGGTTCATGAGAAGAATAGACATGCAATGACACTGGTGGATCCTTATGTGGTTTGTTTAGAAGAACACACATCCAATGACTCTGGTAGATCCTTATGTGGTTCATGAAAAGAACAGACATGCAATGACACTAGTGGATCCTTATGTGGTTTGTCTAGAAGAACACACATGCAATGATACTGGGTGTGGTTCATGAAAAGAACAGACATGCAATGACACTGGTGGATCCTTATGTGGTTTGTTTAGAAGAACACACATGCAATGACACTAGGTGTGGTTCATGAAAAGAACAGACAGTTCCTAATAGTGTGAGATTCACCATTGGAGACCTTGTGGAAACAGAATCATGGACTTTCTTTGTTGAAATTTTAAACAGTAATCTCCTAGGAGGGGGCCCACCTGATAAGGACCCACTGCCTGATGATGGTGCTAACCCTCATCCCCTACCTGTGGTGGGACCCATCTTTGGCCCCCTCCACCACCACCTCCTCCACAACCTGAAGGGGACATTGGTGGATGGGACCAATGGGTTGAACCTGCTCCTCAACAACATGATGCTGGCTGGGGGAACTGGAATGCTGTCCAAGGACCTGTGTTTGCTGAGGGTGTTGACATGCCTATTGATAACCTAAATTTGCTACCTCAGGAGGCTGACAGTGCTGTTACTAGTTCAATCCCTGTAGCCAATATTTCATCTGACAGTGACAAGGCATTTGTCCATGGTGCTGAGGATATTGAAGTGGAACAAAATATTGCTAATGCTAACCATGATGTGGGCATGGGAGAAGGACTGCTTAATATTCTGCAAAAATCACTAGGATGATGAGGAGGAAAACCAACATGCTAATGAAGGTAATCAACAAGATGACTGGATGATTGAGGACACAAACCTTCTCTCCCCCAATGAGGCACATCTGCAAGTTGGAATGGCCATCATCCCTTTTGTCAATTCCTCTGAAATGATATCTGCTAGACAGACCTTCTCAAAGCAAGGCCTCGAAATATGGGACAGATTCTTTGCTCCACACATTAATCCCTCACCTGACAAAGGCAAACTGTAATGTGACATCCCTGTAAGTTGGTTTAACTTTATCACCCTCATGCTCATCACTCCTGAAAAATTCAGTTGGGCAAGGCACTTTCTTACCTCTCCCCTTTGGGATATTATTAAAGAGCCAATTGCAGAAGAAAATACTTTCACTTTCATTATTCCTGATGAATGTGTTGGATAGATGCCTCCTCACCGCCTGAATGATTCCCCATCATGCATGATGGTGCCAAATGCTCCTACAAAGAGGAGGAGGGGTAAAGAACCAATGGTGGAATCTGAGGTGAGAAGGAGCCCCAGAATTGTGGAACTTAATGGGGGGTTTAAAAGCCATGTGAATTGTTTTGATTCTAATTGTCTCTCTTGCAATGCTACACCACCTTGTCTCAGCAATAAAGTTGTTAAGAACCTTGCTGATTCATTTTGCAAGGTTAAGGATGGGTAACTTGAGAAAAGGTTGCTGAAGAAGAGCAAGATCAATGATTTGATCATCAAGCCACCTGGTAAACCTGGACCAAAGAAGACTGGCTCTGAATCAAACCTTCCAAGCAAGAAGAAAGTTGGTACTGCTGAATCCTGTGGACAGCAGTCTAAGAAGAAGGCACCTAAATAATGTTGTTAATGTCTACAAAGTTCTGTCCTTTTGTGGCTGGATCATTTACCTTTGGTGTCTGTTATGAGTTGTTTAAGACCTATATGCTGCTATGCATGTTTATGAACTCAGTACCCTATGATATTTTCAATCTTGTTTGTGTGACTACAATCCTTGTGTCACCACATTACTCACTCAACCTGTTTATCAATGAGTATCAATAGAAATTGGAAGATTCTGAACTAGAACCTCAGAGGAATTAACTTTGAGAAAAAATGGCTGGCATTAAAAAGAAAAATCATGGAATCTGAATGTGGTATCATTTATCTCCAAGAAACCAAGATAGAAAACTTTGATACCAATTATTTAATGAAGTTTTGTCCAAACAAGTTTGACAACTTTGACTTCCTAGCTTCAATTGGTGCCTCTAGAGGTATCATCATCATATGGTGTAGTCCATTATTTAATGGCATCAGAGCTTTTCAAAATGAATTCTCCACATCTGTCACTTTCACCTCACAGCTATCCAATGACTCCCTGACTCTTACAAATATATATGGTCCATGTCAAGCTGATAGGAAAATTGAATTTTTGGACTGGTTTTCAAACATCACTATGCCTGATAATGTTGACTGGCTTGTCTTAGGGGATTTTAATCTTATCAGAAGACTTACTGATAGAAATAAAAGTGGGGGGATGTTAATGAAACTATGCTTTTCAATGATGCTATCAACAACCTGGGACTTATTGAGCTACCACTGAAAGGAAGGAAATTCACTTGGAGTAACATGCAAAAAGATCCACTTCTGGAAAGACTTGATTGGTTCTTTAGTTCTAGCTCATGGACAACCAAATACCCTTACAGTTTGGTCACCCCCTTATCCAAGCCTACATCTGATCATCTTCCTTGTGTCATCTCTATTGGAACTAACATTCCCAAGGCACAAATCTTTAGATTTGAAAATTACTGGCTTCACCATTCTGAGTTTAAGATGATTGTACAAAATGCCTGGAATATACCAGTGAATTATCAGGATTTGGCAAAAAGAATATGTGCCAAGTTGAAAAATGTGAGGAGAGGCATCAAGATATGGGCCAAACAATTACCTTGCCTAAGAGACCAAATTGCTAAGGTGAATGACACCATTGATCTTCTGGATCTAGTTGAAGAATCTAGAACATTAACCATCAATGAATGGCACCTTAGAGACATCCTAAAATCTCATATTATCTCTCTTCTTCAGAACCAAAACACCTATTGGAAACAAAGAGGAAAAATTAAATGGGTGAAACTTGGGGATGAAAACACAATTTTTTTTACTCCAAAGCTACCATCAGTTATAGGCACAATTATATCTCAATGATCAAGAATGAAAATGGACAAGAATTTTGCAATCACTATGAAAAGGCTGATATTCTTTGGAATGATTTCAGAGCAAGAATGGGTACATCTATCAAAACTGAGATGCATTATAACCTAGCAGATTTATATGGAAATGGAATGACTGATGAGATGAAGAATTCACTTGAAAACCCTTTTCTTGACAAGGAAATTGAGGAGGTTATCTCTAATTTACCAAATGACAAATTACCTAGGCCTGATGGTTTTAATAATGAATTTATCAAAAGCTACTAGTCAATCATTGGAAAAGATATCAAATTACCGATTCATGATTTCTTCAATGAGAAAGTTTCCCTTGAGAGCATTAACTCATCCTACATTACTCTCATTCCTAAAGTCACATGCCCTTCTGCCTCGGCTGATTTCAGACCAATCTCCCTATTGAACTGTGTATTCAAAATAATTACCAAACTTCTTGCAAATAGACTGCAATCTGTTATTCTGGAATTGGTGCATAAAAATCAATATGGTTTTCTCAATAATAGGTCTATTCAAGATTGCATTGGATGGGAATTTGAATACCTATTCCAATGCCACAAGTCAAAGGAGGAAATTCTTATTCTAAAACTTGATTTTGAGAAGGCTTTTGATACAATTGATCACTCTGCCATCATAAATATCCTTAAAGCTAGAGGATTTGGAAGGAAATGGATCAAATGGATAGAAATGATCTTTGAATCTAGAACCTCTGAAATCTTACTAAATGGGATGCCTGGTAAAAAGTTCTATTGTAGGAGAGGTGTGAGACAAGGAGACCCCTTTCACCATTACTATTTGTTCTTGCTGCAGACCTTCTTCAATCTGTCCTAAATAAGGCCATGCATATGAACATTCTAACACCACCTATTGAGGGACCACCCAACAGTGATTTTCCTGTTATTCAATATGCTGATGATACATTGGTGGTACTTAAGGCAAATGCTGCTCAATTAATATGCTTGAAAGCACTTCTTCAAACTTTTGCAAGCTCCACTGGACTCAAAGTCAACTATTTGAAATCTAGCATGATGCCAATAAACATATGTAATGATAGATTATTGCACTTTGCTATGACAATCAACTGTAAAATTGGTTGCCTCCCTTTCACCTACCTTGGTTTACCACTAGGCATTTCAAAACCATCTATGGAGCACTTTCTACCCATTGTGCAAAGAGTTGAAAGAAGATTATGTGGTATAGCTGATTTCTTGAATTATGGAGGAAAATTGCAACTGGTGAAATCTGTTCTATCCTCACTTCCTTTATTTTTCATGAGCTGTTTGGAAGTTCCAATTGCCATCAAGGATCAAATTATAAAATACATGAGATATTGTCTATGGAGAAAGAGGACTGAAGATGTTCAAGCAAAAGGACAGGCTCTGGTGTCTTGGGATAAAATCTGCCGTCCAAAAAATCAGGGGGGTCTAGGAGTACTAAATCTATAGATCCAAAATACTGCCCTCCTTCTAAAAAACTTGGACAAATTCTACAATAACCATGACATCCCTTGGGTTCATCTAATATGGGAAACTTACTACAAAAATGGAAAACTACCTGGAAGAAGCATGGAAGGATCATTCTGGTGGAAATCTCATATCAAATTAATTGATAATTTTAAAGGCATGGCTAAGTGCAATCTGAATTCAGGAAAGTTTGCATATTTCTTGTCTGACCTTTGGCAAGATGAATGCTTGATGAATAAATTCCCTCACCTTCTGTCCTATGCTAAATGTTCAAATATCAGTGTACATGACTTCTTACATGCTGACTACTTAGAGGATAATTTTCACCTACCACTCTCTCAACAAGCATACTCTGAGTTTATTGTCATGGAAGAAAGATGCCAGGAATTCATGCATGCCACTCAGGGGGATAACCAGGATAATTGGACCTATATTTGGGGGTCAGATAAATTTGAAGTAAAAAAGGCCTACTCTGCCATGATTGGATATTCACCATCACCACCACACTTCTCTTGGGTATGGGCAACCTCCTGCCAAAATAAACACAAGTTCTTCTTCTGGCTTTTTCTTCTAGATAGATTGAATACAAGGAATCTTCTGAAAAGAAAGTTGTTCATCCTACCAGACTACAATTGTGTAACATCCAACTGTTACTTGGAAGAATCAGTATGTCATCTATTCTGGGAATGTCCATTTGCAAACAAATGCTGGGACCATATTTATAGAAACAGAGCTGCAAACCTAACTCGATTGGAAACTATTTCAGACATCAAAGAAAAATTACACTTACCATTTGCAATGGAGATCATTATCATGACTGCCTGGGGTATCTGGATATGCAGAAATGAGAAGATTTTTAATGACAAAAGACCCACAATTGAGAGATGGAAAGCAATCTTCTATCAGGAAATGAGATGGTTACAATTCAGAATCAAAGGAAAATACAAGGAGAAATTCAAAGCCTGGCTTAACCAGCAATTAGATCAGGGATAGGGTGAACTTTACCCATCTAAGAATGTTTTACTTCTGTTTTGATCTACCTTACATCATTTTATTCATTGTAATATACCTATATCTTATACTAAAAATTGCAGTGGGGATTTTTTCCCTACTGTTTCACCTAAAAAAAACAGACATGCAATGACACTGGTGGATCCTTATGTGGTTTGCTTAGAAGAACAGACATGCAATGAAACTGGTTGATCCATGTGTGGTTTGTGAAAAGAACATACATGCAATCACACTAGGTGGATCCATGTGTGGTTTGTGGAAAGAACAGACATGCAATGACTCTAGCCGTGGTTCATGGAAAGAACACACATGCAATGACACTGGTGGATCCATGTGTGGTTTGTGAAAAGAACAGACATGCAATCACACTAGGTGGATCCATGTGTGGTTTGTTTAGAAGAACACACATGCAATGACTCCAGCTGTGGTTCATGAAAAGAACACACATGCAATGACTCTAGCTATGGTTCATGAAAAGAACACACATGCAATGACACTGGTGTATCCATGTGTGGTTTGTGAAAAGAACAGACATGCAATCACACTAGGTGGATCCATGTGTGGTTTGTTTAGAAGAACACACATGCAATGACTCTAGATATGGTTCATGAAAAGAACATACATGCAATGACACTGGTGGATCCATGTGTTGTTCTTGAAAAGAACAGACATGCAATGACACTGGTGGATCCTTATGTGTTTTTTTAGAAGAACACACATGCAATGACACTGGGTGTGGTTCATGAAAAGAACACACATGCAATGACACTGGTTGATCCTTATGTGGTTTGTTTAGAAGACCACACATGCAATGAGAATGAGTGTGGTTCATGAAAAGAACAGACATGCAATGACACTGATGGATCCTTATGTGGTTTGTTTACAAGAACACACATGCAATGATAGTGGGTGTGGCTCATGAAAAGAACAGACATGCAATGACACTGGTGGATCCTTATGTGGTTTGTTTAGAAGAACATACATGCAATGACACAGGTGGATTCTTATGTGGGTTGTGAGAAGAACAGACATGCAATGACTCTGGCTGTGGTTCATGAGAAGAACACACATGCAATGACACTGGTGGATCCATGTGTGGTTTGTGAAAAGAACAAACATGCTATCACACTGGCTGTGGTTCATGAGAAGAACACACATGCAATGACACTGGTGGATCCTTATGTGGTTTGTTTAGAGGAACATACATGCAATGACACTGAGTGTGGTTCATTAAAAGAACAAACATGCAATGACACTGGTGGATCCATATGTGGTTTGTGAAAAGAACAGACATGCAATCACACTGGTTGGATCCATGTCTGGTTCATGAGAAGGACACACATGCAATGACACTAGTGATATGTGGTTTGTGAAAAGAACAGACATGCAATGACTCAAACTGTGGTTAATGAAAAGAGCAGACATGCAATCACATAGGTGGATCCATGTGTGGTTTATGAGAAGAGCGCACATCCAATGAACTCTAGTGGATCTATCTTGGCATAATTTGATGTATTCCATGATGTATTTCATTGTACAAGACACTTTCCATTTTTATACTACTCAGTTTTGCCCTTGGTTTTATGTGGTACTACTTAGTTTTGCCCCCTTCTCTCTATCTTTCGTAGAAGCCCAAACCTATGCTCACCCTGTCTGCTACTCCCTGATTGGTTGTCATAGTTGTCACACGGATCGTGCACACCAACCGTTGATTCTGTGCGATCCAATGATGATTGTTGCACACATCGTGCCCTTCACACTACAGCGTGAGACAGCACAGACGTCTCCCTCAACGAGACTTCTATAGGAAGGAACATGATGCCGTCCATGGAAAAAGTCATCGACCGGTCATGTCAAGTTTAATCAAGTCTGAAAAGCCTACTACTGCTACTACAACACATGCACAGGGCAACGGGGTCATCGAGTGCATGATTGTCAACGAGACGCTGCAATTTATTGCCACTTGATTTTAATAAAACATATCCCATTTTTACACAGCGCTCTCAATCTCACTTCCAACTGGGCCCTACCGCTAGTAACTTCCATGAGGCAAGGGCCCCCTAGAAATTGGTTCCACGCCACTTGCATGCAGTGGAATCGAGGTCTGCCATGAGCGTGTTTTTAATGCAGCTCTAAAGTGGAGATCATGGTTGTTTCAAAAAAAGGTACCCAAAAAAAGGGTGGAGATCGTGGTACCCCCCCACCCACCACATGTGTCCACTCGAGGACTACGAACGGTCCGGTGTTTATAACCCCCCTCGACCTTCTTCTTCCATGAGCTCGTGTCATTTTCCCCCAGTCTTTCTAGTCCCAAGACCCCAATCTACACCTACCGCGCGCGTCAAAGCTCCCTCACTTGCACTACCTCCTTCCCTTGGTGCGCCATGAAGCGTACGCATGGAGACGAGCCGGAGGTGAAGCTAGTTGAAGGCGCAATAGTAGATGGCTCGGTCGTCACCAAGCAGGCGGAGACGTCTTCTCCGGGCACGAACGCCGCTCGTCGCTGCGCCGTCGAGGGTGCGAGCTCATCCGTCCAGCCAGTATCCGTCACCGCCGAGCAGCAGGTGGTAGCCGTCGCTGCCGAGCAGCAGGTAGTAGCCATCACCGCCGAGCAGCAGGTGGCCGACAACGTCGTGGTGCCAGTGGCAGATCTAGATGGGGGGTAGGCGGCAGGTGGAGGCAATCTGGCGCTCTACATAAACGACCCCATCGCCGTACAAGAAATCTTAAACGCAATCGCGGAGAATGACGAGTTCCAGGAGGAGGTCCCTGATGAGGAGTCTGAGGTACTACATTGCTAGCTTCTCTAGTCGCAGCCACAGTTTTCACTGTTCATACATAGGATTTGCTCGATCGTGTACAAATTCTTTTACTCTTGAAGTAGGGTAGTATATATATGGTTCGATCGGTCGATTGATGCATCTTCCATCTAGTCACAAAACCCCAATCTGCTCATCTGTTATCTAGTTGAGTTTGCTAGTTGAGTGTTGATTTCGATACACAGCAGGCCTATAACATTACATTTCTATTCCTCACTGAGCCCAATGATTCAATTTTTCCCAAAATAGTGCAAGGGCATCTGATGTTGTCGTTTTCTTAGGGATGGTTAGTGAACCTCAGGCAGCAATGCACATAAACAATATAGGTTGTGCTATTGGTATTTTTGTTCTCTGACTCCATCGCTGAAAAAAATGAGGCCCTAATTTTTTCTCATATGGAACCTATATATATAATCTTTGTATTGTTTCTGATCTATGAATGCGTTATATGATGCATATGTATATCCCTGAATATTATTTTGTATGATTAAATTTCAATTTCTTATTGTGGCCAATGATTCAAATTTACCCCAAAGAGAGGAAGACACATTGGTGTCAGATTTTTTTAGGGATGAGTGAGTGAACATGGGACCATGTACAAGATCAATATAAGTTGTGCAATTGTTACTTGGTTCACTTACGCCATGTATGTAGAAACTAATGAGGCCGCAATATTTATTCTACATTCATAGAACTATGATATTTGAATTATCTATTTCATGCATTCATAGTGTATAAGAATTCCATTTTAGTTTGTCACCGAGGCCGATGATTGAAATTTTCCCCAAAAGAGTTCAAGGGGAGACACGTATGATGGTATCATGTTTTAGGGATGGGTTGGTGAACCTGATACAGCAATGCACACAAACAATATAGGTTGTGATGTTGGTACTTTGGTTCTCCAACTCCATCTCTGAAACAAATTATGAGGCCCTTGATTTATTCTCATATGGAACTACATATATGATCCTTGATTTTTTTTGATCTTTTAATGATTGGTATGATGCATATGTATATGAATGTTTTTGATCATAAGTATTTTTAACATGTACCTGAAGATTAATTGTTTGGTTTTTTATTTATAATTACAATATTTAGGCTTGTTTTTGTACCTAACTATGTATATCCCTGAATATTGTTTTGTACGATTAAATTTCAATTTCTTATTGTGGCCAATGATTTAAATTTTCCCCAAAGAGAGGCAGACAGATTGGTGTCAGATTTTTTCAGGGATGAGTTAGCGAACCTGGGACCATGTACAAGATCAATATAAGATGTGCAAGTGTTACTTGGTTCGCTTACGCCATCCATGTAGAAACTTATGAGGCCGCAATCTTTATTCTATATTCATAGAACTATGATATTCGAATTATCTATTCCATGCATTCACAGTGTATAAGAATTACATTTTAGTTTGTCACCGAGGCCGATGATTGAAATTTGCCCCAAAAGAGTTCAAGGGGAGACACGTATGATGGTGTCGTGTTTTAGGGATGCGTTGGCGAACCTGAGGCAGCAATGCACACAAACAATATAGGTTGTATTGTTGGTACTTTGGTTCGCCAACTCCATCTCTGAAACAAACTATGAGGCCCTAGATTTATTCTCATATGGAACTACATATATGATCCTTGAATTGTTTTTGATCTTTTAATGATTGGTATGATGCATATGTATATGAATGGTTTTGATCATAAGTATTTTTAATATGTACCTGAAGATTAATTGTTTGGTTTTTTATTTATAATTACAATATTTAGGCTTGTTTTTGTACCTGACTATGTATATCCCTGAATAATGTTTTATACGCTTACATTTCAATTTCTTATTATGGCCAATGATTCAAATTTGTCCCAAAAGAGAGGCAGACACATTGGTGTCAGATTTTTTCAGGGATGAGTTAGTGAACCTGGGGCGATGTACAACAACATTACAGGTTGTGCAATTGTTACTTGGTACACTGACTCCATCCCTGAAGAAACTTATGAGGCCCCTAGATTTATTCTACATTCACTCTGATGCAATTATTTGTCACTTTGTTGAGATGAAATGATATATGAACCGATCAAACTATTGCTGAGATGCTTTATCTTTGATATCCACGGATATATTGTCTTACATATACATGTTGTTAGTTCTTGAGTTGTAATACAATTCAATCATATGTATGAGTTCTAAGTTATGTTCTTAAAAATCAACAGGAGGATGATGATGAAGTGGATGATAGCAAGGTATCCAGGGACAACAAGAGCCGCTACGTGTTGAGGCGGTTACGGTGTGGGCTAATCCGTTTCCATCGTAGGGGGAGACAGTTTTGTCCATTCTGTGGCAGAGCAATCAATGTGGACCTCAACAGCATGATCCAGCACGCGGAGGGCGTTGACAGATGCAGAGGCAGAAGCCATAGGCCGATTACCTTGGTGCGTCATGCAGCCTACGGCAAATTCCGCCGGGAGTATGTCAGGACTGGCATGTATCGCATCGACTAGGTTGTCGCTGCCTCCTACTGATAAACCCTTGCCTTGCTAGGCATCTCTGTGTCCCGGCCTCCTGCTGTCGCCCCTGCTTTTATTTTGTTTTAGTTAATTATTACCTGTGTGTGACATGTAAGACAATATATCTGTGGTGTCTCTGGTGAACCTTCTATATTAATCTACTCCTTTATATGGAGTGCCTTAAAATTTCTAGTGTTGAATTATATTACTGATCATGCTCATGCACACTACAAAATATTTCTGGTGCTCGATTATATTATAATTGTCAAGGAATACATCAACAAGTTAAATTGGTCGAAATTTTGTATTGAAGTAACTAAATGATCTCACATCGGCGGTGGATGTTGGCAGAAAACGTCGGCATCAGCCGAAGACCTTGGAGCGGCACGCAGTCTTCAGCAAATTCCTTGCAGGTTCAACAATGGGTTGCCGCCACCCAGCTCCGAATTCGCTTACAAGTCCAACATGGCAGAACTTGAGCTACCACAGAGACCTCGGAAGAGGTGGCAGAATTGGTGCGGGTGTAACCACGGCGACCGTGAGCTCGGATTCTAGAGGAGGAAAACAGAACCGAGCATGGTCGACACGGTGACAGATCTCACCGGGAACCAATTCTCGCCCCTGCACCGTGCCATGGGTGCGTCCAGGGTGAGGGCGAGCTCTGACTCGGGATGGGGAGGAGAGCGGGGCCGAGAAGGTTCGTCACGTCCTAGCTCTGCGCCATGGCCACGACCATAGATTGCCACTCGAGGGAAGAACAAGACGCGTAATGGATGTAGGCGCCAACGCTGCAAGCCTACAGGGAGGAGAGCTGGGTCGAGCAGGTTCGTCCACGTCCGAGCTCCACGCCATTGCTGTGACACCCCACGGATTGCCGCTCCGGGGAAGAAGAAGATGCGTAATGGATGCAGGCACCAATGCTGCAAGCCTAATTGACACCTAAGCGACGGGAGCGACATAACGGCGAGAACTGACAGGGGGGCCCAACTTGATGGTCGTTAGCCTAATTTTTTGTATTGAAACGTAAAGTTGAATTCGTGCCGAAAAAGACCCTCTGAGTATTTGGCACACCAACTATAGTTATCCCGGCTGATTTCAGGGAACTTGGGTACCGCGTTGCCTGGGCGACCTAACTTTCGGGATGCAAAATGATATTCTCCATGAAGATAGGGGATGAGTCTCCCTAAACTTGTATTGGATCCCTAAAGAAACATCATATTGTGGGCCAAAAAAATAGTTTTTCAAAAAATCACGAGGATTAGATCATATACCTGTAGTTCAAACCATACCTACTTCCTGCTGATTTGGCAAACAATTGTCTTTTTCACCATGGGTGGATGAAAAGGTTTTAAAATCTCCGCTTGGGACATTGTTCATGTAAGGTGGTCTAGTATTTTTGAAAAATAGGGTGGTAGCATTTTTGAATTGAACATTTGGTGTTGGTTCATTAAACGCCCCGATTTTGGCACTCAAAAAACTGGAAAATGGCTTTTCTGTGCGACGATGTTCGCCATCCCAATATGCACACGCGTGCACAATGTGGGCACACTATCACAAACTATGTCGCGATTCTGGCCATAACATTGGTCGTTTGGCTTGAAAGCCATTAAACCTCGAACATGATAGGTCATTTTGTGAAGGTTTTTCGAGATGCAATCAATATAACAAGTTTGTTATTTTTCCTTGCAACAATGTCACATAATATGACACCACGCGAAGGATTTACATTGTTCGGACCATTTTTGAATTTCTTATGCCCGTTTCAAAATTTTCCTATTTCACACTAAGGTCAAAACAACGGGCATGAAGATAGGGGATGAGTCTCGCTAAACTTGCATTGGATCTCTGAAGAAACATCATATTGTGGGCCAAAAAAATATTTTTGCAAAAAATCACGCGGATCAGATCATGTACCTGTAGTTCAAACCATACCAACTTCCTACTGATTCGGCAAACATTTGTCTTTTTCACCACGGGTGGACGAAAATGTTTTAATATCTTCAATTGGGACATTGTTCATGTAATATGGTCTAGTATTTTTGAAAAATGGGGTGGTAGCATTTTTGAATTGAATATTTGGTGTTGCTTCATTAAACGCCCCGATTTTGGCTCTCAGAAAATGGAAAATGGCTTTTCCGTGCGATAAAAAGGAAAACCTCCTACTGCAACATTTTTCGCCATCCCAATATGCACATGCGTGCACAATATGGGCACATTATCACAAACTATGTCGCGATTCTAGCAATAACATTGGTCGTTTGACTTGAAAGCCATTAAACCTCGAACATGATAGGTCATTTTTGTGAAGGTTTTTTTGATATGCAATCAATATAACAAGTTTGGTATTTTTCCTTGCAACTATGTCACATAATATGACACCACGTGAAGGCTTTACATTGTTCAGACTGTTTTTTAATTTCTTATGCCCGTTTCAAAATTTTCCTATTTCACACTATGGTCAAAACGACGGGCATAAAGATAGGGGATGAGTATCGCTAAACTTGCATTGTATCTCTAAAGAAACATAATATTGTGGGCCTAAAAATTATTTTTGCAAAAAATCACGAGCATTAGATCATGTACCTGTAGTTGAAACCATACCCACTTCCTACTAATTTGGCAAACATTTGTCTTTTTCACCACGTGTGGACAAAAAGGTTTTAAAATCTCCGGTTGGGACATTGTTCATGTAAGGTGGTCTAGTATTATTGAAAAATAGGTTGATAGCATATTTGAATTGAAAATTTGGTGTTGCTTCATTAAACACCCCGATTTTGGCGCTCGAAAAATGGAAAATGGCTTTTCTGTGTGACGAAAAGGAAACTTCCTCCTGCAACATTGTTCGCCATCCCAATATGCATATGCGTGCATAATATGGCCACATTATCACAAACTATGTCACGATTCTAGCCATAACCATGGTCGTTTGGCTTGAAAGCCATGAAACATCGAACATGATAGGTCATTTATGTGAAGGTTTTTTCGAGATGCAATCAATATACCAAGTTTGGTATTTTCCTTGCAACTCTGTAACATAACATGACACCACATGAAGGATTTACATTGTTTGGACAGTTTTTGAATTTCTAATGCCCCTTTTCAAACTATGGTCAAAATGGCGAGCATGAAGGTTCTTAGCTAGGGGATGAGCCTCGCTAAACTTGTATTGGATCTCCGAATAAATAGAAAATTGTGAGTCTAAAAATGATTTTTGCAAAAAATCACGAGCATCAGATAATGTACATGTAGTTCAAATCGGACCCACTTCCTACCGATTCGACATGAATTTGTCTTTTTTTCCAAACTGGATGGAAAGGTTGGAGATCCCCCAGTTGTCACATTGTACATGTAAGGTGGTCTAGTATTTTTGAAAAATAGGGTGGTAGCATTTTGGAATTTTTATTTGGTGGTAACTTCACAAAATAGCCCTTTTTGGCACTCAGAAAATGGTTTTTATTTTGCGACCAATGAAATCGCAGGAATCTAACTTCCACGGATCGGCCATCCATGCCTGATCTGGGTCGTTCAAACCAATCCAAGGGCAAGCTCCACCTCGACCCAACGACCGTAGCCTTCTTTTGGGAGGCGAAGAGGATGCGGAGATCCTGCTCGTGGACACTAAGGCCGCAACCAGAGTAGGGCAACTCGCTGGTTGCCGGAACTCTATGGGAGGCGCCTATCGAGGGCGGAGGCGGCGGCAGGGCAGGGGCCAGAGACGATGGCACGGACGCCGACCTAGGGATGTTGCCGACGGAAACCTCCTGCGGCTACCACAATCCCTTATCTCTGGTGAGTGAGTCCCCTACCTCTTCCCCTCTCTCCCCGTCGCTAGGGTTTCCGGCATAGAACTGATAGCCCTCATACCGGAAGCTACACACCCTAGTGTAATTATTGGATAGTCCATGGCTTCCTATTGTGGAACTGGAAGAACAATTTATTTTCATGGTTCTTGTAGCAAATATTTGACAATTCTTGTGAGTTTGGAGCTGGAAGAAACTGTTGTGTCTAGAAATGTTATTCATGTATGCATCTATGCTTAGCATGTATGTCTGGATATTATCATGTCAATTCAATAGTTATTGAAACAAAAACTATAAAACTAACATGATCTTTTTTCCTTACTAGACATTGGATCAATTCACTGAGAAAAACTTCCAGTAGTAGTGCCAAACATGGTAGTATATAGTGTAGAAAATAAACATCGCATAATACTCCTTTGAAAGTAGCTATATAGTGTAGAAACTAAAATGCACCATTGGTTTGTAGTATGGATGCGTAATTTAAGTATTAGAATTGCGTAGGAGCATTGACCATCTCATGGAGAATTCTTCAGCGGATATTTGATATTTTCCCACAAACTGCTTCTTTACTAGTGTCAGAGATGGTGCTCCATCTAGTGTATCAAGGGAACTTGAAACTAGAAGTTCTCTCTCTGGAATTTGTCTATTAAATGTGTAGGCAAGTAGATGTTACGTGAAAAAAAAGAAATTTGCTCAAGTTGGTTTATTCTTTGAACTTCCTAGGCTGAGTTAGCACGAAATCTCCTACTTGGTGTTATTTATAGTACTGATTTTCTTTGATTAGAAACTATATTGGCATAACATTGTATCAGTTTTCATACCCTCAAACGAGGATATTCTTATCAGAAGAAGTCCAAAGAGGAAGACATTTAAGCCACTCTTTATCATTACCGTCATGCCCCCTTGCCCTCACTGTCTCTGTCACTGTGCTTTGATTCAAGTAAGTCTTTAGTCTTTCCCACTCCCTTATTGTCCTTGTTAATTCACCCAAGTGAGATGCTAGCTTGAAGTTATAGTTTTATAATCAATTGATGATGATTGGTAGCTCCTGTTTTCAATATGATCTGACATCACCTGACTTAGGATGGGTACATGATCACATGAATGCTTGTTTGTCTGATATAGTACTGAAAGACTAAGACATGTAAAATAGTTCACACATGATGGTGGATGCATGTATTGTCATATTGTTCTGGTTGGATAAATCTATCATGGTTCCTGAAAGAATGAAATGTCTGTGTGAGCGTGTGCGTCTCTCCCTCTTTCTATTCCCTTCCTTTTCTAAATAGAAGGCAATAGATTCATTATATATCATCTTTTCATCTAGTAGTAGTAGTACTACTACTGGTTTATGTATAATCATAAAGGCATAGGACCTGTATAGAAATTTTCATTTCTGACATCAATTTGGTATCCCAAATCCTCAATTACTTATTTGCATTAAATCATAAGCTTTTCTAACTGTGCTATACGTATATTGTCATGTCTTGTGAGCGTAGGGTGGACTTCTGCATGGACGAGTATCTTTGGTCAGTGTAAATGAAGATGCAGACTAGATCTTCTACTACAACTCCATCCACCACATCAACATGAAGTCAGATATCTACTCTTAGTCTTCTCCAACCCGAAGTCAAGTATACATTGCTTAGTTTCTACCTGTAATTTTTACCTTGTGAATACTTGTTGATCCACTTGCATACATTACAATAGAATAAACAAAAGTTGTTTCAGCACAAGCAGAACACAACAAGGGGTACCGACTGATTCTCAATAAGGCAGAAGACTGATGCGAGGTTTGCTCACCTGATTGGAAAGGTTCAGGACAAGAGGCTCGAGATAGTACATGCTTGCATTTTGCTCACCCTGTAGTTCCGGTAAGCTTCAATAATAAACCCTTTTATGTGTTTCACCTTTTAAGCGATTTTGCAATACTGAGATATTTTCTTCTTTTCAGCTTGCCGACCTCCCCGAGTCGGAGTTGGCTCCTATCGAGGGATATCCTCTGGAGTTTTCTCAAGAGGCGGAACTGGTCCCACTGCCGGACGTTGTGCCCAGAAAGCGCAAAGCTCCGACAGTGGCCGTCGGCACAAAGGAGGTGCCAGTCGTGAAGAGGTAACTTTCAGCACAACTTCCGCCTTTGTACCTTACTCAAATTTTCTTCTGAGATTTAATGTTTTCCATTCTATTACACTCTCAGAGCTAAGCATCTCATCAAAGGCAAGGGGAAGGGAACTTCTTCGAAGCCCCTGCGATAGACGAAGCTGACTATGGCTTCGCCTGCTGCGGCTCCTCCGACTCCTGCCCCTCAACCTTCCGCAATGCCAGTAATCATTCCATCGCCGGTTGTCGCAGAAGATCCGACTCCTTCAACGGGGCCAGTGATCCTTGAATCGCAGACCCTGACGCCACCATGGGTGGCTCAGGTTTAGATAAGGGTGAACCCTCTTCGAGTAATGATCCCTCGGCAGAGACCTTTGCCGAAAACCTCCTGAACAATCCGGGACTTGCCAAATTTGGCTTGTCTCGGAAATCTACGGAAGAAATCCAGCTTCTGGCCCATAATGCCTAGAGAGCCGAAATCTCTCTTCCAAAGAAGAAGCACTAGAAGCAGAGGACATCAAGTACTCCGACCTTCTTGAACAAGTCCGCCTTTGTGACGAGGGACTGAGAGCTGGTGTGCTTCCGTCACCTCCAATTATTCCACTCACCCTCGCCGAGAAGGTTACCACCGAGGTGAACATGTGCCTGAGCAAGCTCACACATGAACATCATGTAAGTCAAAATTCCAACTCACGTTTTTCTTTATTGTACTTTATATCATATCCTCTAGCCCCCAAGCATGAAGTAGGATATACAATCCGGGTTTATGCTTCCTTAGGATGCCAAAGAATGAACTAGTGTAGCCCTCAAGGCTCGTGCTGATATTAGTAACAATATTAGCCCGAGTCTTCAGTAGACTTCTAACTCTGGGTATTCTGACTTACAGAAAGTTAATACATATAACCAGGATTTGTTGAAGAATGTTTGCAATAAGCGGAGAGAGATCAGAGCTCTCCGACTTAAGAATGCTAAGCTGAAGGTTTCCAAGGATGAGGCCGAGGTAAACATTCCGAGACTGAAACATTGTCTTGTGTTTTCATAGTTGAATAATTTTTTGCTGAATTGTTGTTCTTTTTGACTTACAACACTGGTAAAATAGTCCTGCGCTATGATTAAAGAGGCTGAGAACCTCAAAACCCTGGTGGTGGAGAATAAAGAACTTTGCCAAGAGCTAGATATGCTCAAGGCAGATCATGACAAGAGCATTGCTCAAATTCTCGAATCCTCCTCCATGCCCACTGATGAACGTGATCGTAAGATTGCTGTTCAAAATCAGAGAATCTCGGATCTCAACGATGAGCTTTGCAGGGAGAAGGATCTTTCTAAGGCGATCCGGGTTGAACTCCGGAGTCTACGAGAAAAGAAGACCAAAGTTGACGATGTCATCTTC
This sequence comes from Avena sativa, assembly GCA_916181665.1. Lineage (NCBI taxonomy): Eukaryota > Viridiplantae > Streptophyta > Magnoliopsida > Poales > Poaceae > Avena > Avena sativa. Next base: position 277,760,997 of record OV702292.1, read on the forward strand.
GGTATGTTTCCATCTTTCTGACTTGTCTATATTCTTCGACTCTTTCGATATCGGATTTACTTAACCGTTTTGTGTTATGCGTATAGGTCCTCTGAACTTGACGGAGTCCACCTCTGTCGAGCCTCGCACCCACCGGCTTACCCAAGTCGGTGATCTATTGCATGACTTCCACTAATCCATCAAGGACAGTGGCAAAGCTCTTAGGGTTCCGGACATGCACAGCATGTCAGACTTTCAGGTGCGAGACAAGGGAAAGGAGATGCCGCAGCTTGTCCAGGACTAGAACATGTCCTACGTGCGATCCGCGGTGCAGAACGCTCTCACCATGGTCATGAGCCATCATGGAAGCATGGAGATATGGAAAGTGACCAGAGGGTATTCTACTGTGGATGAAGACGGACAAGAGGAAGATATCAAGGCCATTATGGACTCCTGTGCCAGATACGAGTGTCACGTAGCTGACTTAACCATCTACGATGCTCGCTTCTTCACCCGTGTGGACACACCGCCTCCACCTCCGGAAGAAGCAGCTGAAGTTTTCGATGATGAACAGACCATATGGGATCTGAACTTCTCGGAACATTATCAAACCGAGGCCGATGCATCCAGTGAGCCAGCAGCGCCTACCTCTTCTCCTGCATCATAGATCATCAGAAAACAAATGTGTTATTCTGAAAAACATTATGGATATGTGAATATGCAGTACTATATTTTTGTTAGTGCTAAGCTTTTAATCTATTCAGCACTTTTGGCTTTAAATTTTTGTGTGCCTGAAATGTTTTCATAAGCACTTGTACTCTTTTGCCTATAATTATCGTTTATCTAGCTTTCCGCCTCGTCCCTTTCGTGAGCTGGCTAAACCTTCTGCATGGAAATTTTGCCGAGCAACGGAGCTCAATTGCTAAACCAGTTTAAACTCGAAAACAAAGCCGGCTTCCAGTACCAACAATTTAGTCCTAAATGCCCACATCCGGCATCCGGCAGTCAGATAAATAACCAAAGTATAGACTAGAAACTTTAGAGTTATACCTGAAGGTAGCATTTTTAGAATCAGAAATCTAAACCAGAACAAACATGATCATAATGTACTTTCAAGTATTTTGGGATTTTCGACTATGACATGATCATTAGGAAATAAGATGGTAAAAACTTCTCAGAAGAAACTTGAGGCAACCAAAACTTTTATTTCTCACAGAACATGTACATATGTATGATTACAAAGAAGGATAAACTAAGAATAAAAGGGACGTAGCTGAGCAATATTCCATGGTCTGTCTAACTCATCCGGATTTGTACTACCTCCAACTCTCTTTCTCTTCTTAGTGGCAGGTCTTTGTTTGACTGGCCTCATATCAGTTAAGTAGTACGAACCATTGTGCAATACTCAACTAACTAAAAAGGGCCCTTCCCATACTGGGGAAAGTTTGTGCTTTCTTTGTTGCACAAGCCGGAGAACCAAATCGCCTTTATTGAAAGATCTGTTTCTGACTCTCTGGCTATGATACTTCGGTAACTTCTGCTGATAGGCTATGGATCTCATTTTAGCAACGACGCGAACTTCTTCGACTAAGTCGAGATCATTTTGTCGAGAAATCTCGGCATCCTCTTCGATATACGTGGCCACTCTAGGAGAAGTGTGAATCAAATCACTAGGAAGAACTGCTTCTGCGCCATTGACCAAGAAGAAAGGTGTGTATCCGGTTGACCTGTTCGGAGTTGTTCGTAAACTCCATATTACAGAGGGTAATTCCTCTGCCCAAGCCCCCGCAACACCTCGTAGTGGTGCTTCGAGTCTCAGTTTTAGGCCTTGTAGGATGAAACCATCTGCCCTTTCGACTTGTCCATTAGCCTGTGGATGTGCGACTGATGCAATGTCAAGCCGGATATTTTGTTCGTTGCAGAATTTGGCCAATTCTCCCATAGAGAAATAACTCCCGTTGTCCGTGATAATACTATGTGGATAACCATACCAGATTATAACATCCTCGAGAAATCTTTTGGCTGTTGCTCCATCACAACTAGTGACAGGTTTAGCCTCAATCCATTTGGTGAATTTATCCACCATCACTAAGAGGTGAGTAACATAGCTGATCAGCTGGAACGTGAGCTTGTTTGGCGTACTTTTGGCAGCCTTTGCACGTCTTGACTAGCTGTTCGCATCTGCCTGAGTTGTAAGCCAGAAAAACCATGTCTGAAAGCTTTTTCCACTAAAGATTCGGCTGCAATGTGGTGACCACACTCGCCTTCGTGGATTTCTCTTAAGATTTCCACTCCTTCTTCCGGAGATACGCAGCGCTAAAAGACCCCAGACACACTCCGCTTATAGAGCTCACCTTTAACTATAGTATAAGCTTTCGCTCGTCGGATAATCTGCCGGCTCAGAACCTCGTCTTCGGGTAATTTGCCATCTACCAGATAATCAAGGTAGGGTTCGGTACAGCTGGGAATTACAGAAAGAACTGCTATTAGAGGTGAGTCGGATTTAGTCGGATATTCCTCATCTACTCCCTTTATTGAGGGAACTTTGAGGTGCTCTAAAAAAGCGCCATCCGTGACCTCTTTCCGTGCAGAGCCTATCCGAGATAGTGCATCTGCTTCCTCATTTTCTGCTCGAGGGATGTGTTGAACGTCAAACCCTTCGACTGATTTAGATAAATCATCCGCGCCAGCTTTATATGCTGCCATGTGTTTATTTGCATTACAAATATCCGACACTTGCTGAGAAACAAGATCCGAATCTCCATAACACATAAAACGTCGGATGCCGATATCCTTAGCAATCTGGATTCCATGTAGTAGTGCTTCATACTCGGCAATATTGTTTGTCGCTGTGAAGTGGATCTGCAATATGTATAGATTTTTATCTTCTTGGGGTGATTTGAGCACCACGCCAGCCCCCGAGCCCCCGCGAGCCTTAGACCCATCAAAATATAGGGTCCAATATTCTGACTCAGGGAGGTTCATATTCTCCTTCGTCTCTGTCCAATCAGCAACAAAGTCGGCAAGGATTTGGGATTTAATTGCTATCTGAGGTTTGTACTCAATATCGAAAGCCGAGAGCTCTATGCCCCATTTGGGACGCGTCCTGTGGCGTCACTGTTGTTGATTATATCACTCATGGGAGCTGTGCTCACCACGGTAATTGGATGCTCCTGAAAATAGTGTCGTAGCTTACGAGATGCTAGGAAAACACCGTAAGCTAGCTTTTGATAGTGCGGATACCCCTGTTTTGATTCTGTTAGAACCTCGCTGACAAAGTAAGTCAGTCGCTGCACCAAGTGTTCCTGATTTTCCTCCGGTCTCTCCACTACCATGACAATACTGACGACTTTATTTGTGGCAGCAAGATAAAGCAACATCTGTTCCTGTGGTTTCGGTGCAGCAAGGATAGGAGCAGATGAGAGTAGTTTCTTCAGGTCTTGTAATGCAGCTTCAGCTTCGCCGGTCCACACAAAATCCTTGGTCTTTTTCAGGAGTTTGTATAATGGTGCGGCTCTTTCACCGAGCCGACTTACGAACCGACTGACTATAGCGATGCAACCAGTTAGTCTTTGTACGTCCTTCAAGAGTGTTGGCCTTGAAATATTGAGTATAGCCTTGATTTTGTCTTGGTTCAGCTCTATGCCTCTTTGAGACACGATGAAACCTAACAGTTTTCCGGCTGGAATTCCAAAGAAGCATTTCTTTGGGTTAAGCATTATGTTGTATTTTCGTAGATTGGCGAATGTTTCCTCCAAGTCAAAAATCCGTGTTTCCTTCTTTTTGGACATCACCGCAATATCATCCACGTATGCATGTACATTGCGTCCGAGTTGGTCATGGAGGCAACACTACATTATGCGCTAGTACGTAGTTCCTGCGTTCTTCAGCCCAAAGGGCATCATAACAAAACAGAAGGTTTTGAAGGGGGTTATGAATGAAGTTTTGACTTCGTCAGATTCCTTCATCCGGATTTGGTGATAACCGGAATATGCGTCGAGAAAACAGAGGAGTTCTAAGCGTGCCGTAGAATCGATAACTTGATCAATCCTAGGCAAAGCAAACTGATCTTTTGGACAAGCCTTGTTCAAGGCAGTATAATCAACACACATCCTTAAATCAATGGTTTCCTTTTTAGGGACCATTACAGGATTGGCCGACCACTCAGTGTGGATAACCTCTTCTATGAATCCGACTAACTCGAGCCGTGCTAGTTCCTTAGCTATTGCCTTACACTTTTCATCGCCAAAACGTCATAAGGACTATTTGACGGGTTTAGCATTCGGGTTTACATTTAAAGAGTGCTCGGCAAGTTCCCTAGGTACTCCGGTCATGTCAAATGGCTGCCATAAGAAGATATCTTGATTTGCTTTGAGGAACTTGGTGAGCGCGCTTTCCTATGTGCTATATAGGCCTACGCCTATCTGGGTCACCTTGGAGGGGTCATCATCCTTCAACGGCATCTTCTTCATCTCTTCTGATGCCTTGAACTCCGGATTCGGCTTTGTCACCTCCTTCTTTGTTGCGGGCATCTCGGACGGATCCATGCTCTTCTTGATCTCCTGGTACTCTTGGGCATGCAGCACGGCTTCAGCAAAGGCGGCATTTCCATCTTCGCACTCTCGCGCTTTCTCCGGGTCTCCCCTGATGGTGATCTCGTTGTTGGGAGCTAGAATTTTCATCATATTGTAAATGTAACATGGATGAGCCATAAAAGCCCAGTAAGTCGGACGTCCGAATATAGCGTGGTACGCGCTCTTGAACGGGACCACTTCGAAGGAAAGTGCCTCCGTCCGATAGTTCTTTGGAGTTCCAAAGGTAACATCCAAAGTGATTACTCCTAGGGAATTTTCTTGTCTTCCTGGGACAACCCCGTGAAAGATCACAGAGTTGTGGTTCAGCTGGGTCTCCGAGATCTTCATCCGGCGTAGCGTTTCGACATACAAAATATTAATACTGCTGCCACCGTCCCTGAGAGTCTTGGAGAAACCATAACCGTCAATAAGTGGATTGATGATTAAGGCGTATTTTCCTCGCCCGTGCAACTTAGGCGGATGATCAGCAGGGTCAAATGTGATTGCCACTTCCGACCAGTCAAAGAATTGGGGGACAGCCGGAACTGTTGCATTGAGCTCATGTAGCATTGCCTTTTTGACCTTTGCTGGTTGAGATCCGAGGAAGGTGACATAAGTGTCTTTCTTGGTCGAAATTTTTTTCTTCCCTTCCGGCTTGGGATTTGAAGCATCAGCTTCTTCCATGTCGGAATCTTCCTTGGTCTCTTTATCGGGATTCTTCTTTCCCTTCTTCTACTCAGCTTTGTAGCCAGCGGTATCATCTCTCTTAATGTCGTTGTTGAAACGACACTCGGAGTTTGTTTGGGACGAGCCCCCAGTGGCGTCTAAGTGATGCACACATGGGTTATTGGCAATGTCGGCCCAAGAGTAGGTTTTGCCTGGTTGTTGGTCTCCTCTACCTTGAACTCTTGAAGTCCCACGACCGCGTCCTCCAGACCCGAAAGTAGCAGTAACCATTGTTGTTTCCACATTGGGTTTCTCTTCAGAGGTATTCTTGCGCTTCTGAGCTTGTTTCTTTGGTTGTTTTGCCGACTGTGGCACAACCAGGGCGTTGAGTAACCCCTCTGCATCGTCGTCAGCGTTTGCATACTTGCTCGCTATTTCTATCATCTCTCCCAAATCAGTGACGTTGTCACACTTCAAGCGATGACGTAGTAAACCAATTGAAAGACCTGCAATGAAAGCTTCAATCGCAGTTTGGTCATTTACTCCTTCACAGGAGTTCTTGGTGTCGATCCATCATCCGAGATAATCTCGGCAAGTTTCTCCTGCTTTCTGGGTGCAACGCTGTAGGTCTCCAACCGTACAGGGCCTTCGGTATGTGCCTTCGAAATTCCGAAAGAACGCACTTTGCATGTCATACTAGTTGTGGATGGTGTTTTCCGAAAGTTCATTAAGCCATGATCGTGCCATCTTCTGCAACATGAGTGGGAGATATCGGGTTGCGACCAGGGTATTTCCGCCTTAGGCGATGCAGCAAGCTTGGAAGAAATCCTGTAGCCCAGTATCTGGCCGAGCTATGCCGTCGTAGGCTTGGATATGTCTTGAGATAGCAAATCCTTCCGGTAATCTTGTGGCTCTTAAGCATGGTCTGAAGCACTTTGGGCCCACGTATATATCATCATTTTCATAGCACCGCGCCTCTATATTGGAGTTGATCATGTGCCTTACGTCGTTCGGGGATAGAAATCTTCCCGAGTGTCGGCTGTGGCTGTGGTGCCTTGGAGCCGGACTTCGGCTTCTGCCACCACCTCCCCCACCACGACGCCCTCCTTGGCCTCCTTGGGAGCCGTTGTGATGGCTACTTGGCAGAGAGGGTGGAGCAGCTGGGTTATTTCCGGCTGATCGCTGGCCTCCATCCGTAACGTTATTATTCCAATTCCGGGGAGGGTCTTCATTATGAAGAGCCCCCTGACGGCTTGTCTCGGCACGGTGTCCGTCGTTCCTTCGTCCGTCATCCGGACGGCTTGCATGTCTAGGAGGTGGCATTCTTTGCCGGTCCTCCTCCCAACGTTTCTCTTTATCATCGTCCATGTGGCCATTCGACTCTCGCCGGGGCGGGTTCCTCGGATTCAGTGCAGCAATTGCCTCTTGCTCCGTAACTGGGTTAACGTTACGCCAGTCACGGGCAGCTTTGTGATGCTGTCCTGAAGATCGGGTTCTTGAGTAATTGTCCTCCTGGCGATCAGAGCGGTGGTGCTGCTCCGGAACGTGTTGGGGTCTTACGTTAGCCCATGCCGGATCTGTGCGACACTGGTCAGAATCAGAGACCAGCTTTTGACTTCTGGAGATGGCGATCTTTTGCTGCTCTAGTCCCTTATTGAGTAATTTGATGCCGAACCGGATTTGCTCCGGGCTAGATTAGCCGATAGGATTTCACGGGCCGCAACGGTGTTTTGTACTGGTGTTGGATACACCAAATCCCCTTTGCTATCTTTCTGAGGCCTCCGCATTTCTTCTCCGAAAAGGATGGCGTGAATATGCGGGAATTGGTTGTCATTAGTGTGACGTTTCCTGGTCTTCTGGTGTTGCCTGGAGTTGTACTTCTCTACAAATGCCATGCGTTTCTTTTCCTCCTCAATGTTTTTGGCTTCATCGAGGAGTACTTAACGACGCGCTTCTAGGGCCTGTACCCTCTCGTCCAGCTCTTCGGCAGTAAGTTCTGCAGCTGTAGGAATAGGTGTGGTTAATGCGGCATCGATGAGTTTATGCGCACCTTCAGTGATCACGTGTCCATCAACCGATTCTTCTTTTTTGGGCTCGTCTGGGATAAGCGCTGCATCGGAGTCTTCCTCGTATTCCTCGGCAATCACCTCCTGTGGCGGAGGGTCTTTTGCCGGGGTCTTGTTCTTCTTCTTTGCCTTCTTGGCAGCACTGGTAGTAAAGACGACTTTGGGACCATTTCTCGGAGTCAAGCTCCGATCGGTACTTTCGGACATCTGGACCTCGGGATTATCTCCGACTTCCATGTCATCCTGCGCTTTGGGAGAGTGTTCCCCGGATCCTTGATCCATGTCATCCCTGCAGCTTTGGAGTTATAGTCCTCTTCATATTCCACAGAGAACTTTCGGAAGTCTGCTGATGTCAACGATTCATCCGAGGATGCGGGTACGTCGGCGTTTGTTCCGATTGCCTCCAACACCAAGTCGGTGTTGTCTCCAGCATCGGCAGAGCCGGATCCGGATCCCATGTATCCGTCGAAGTGTGATGCGTGCTTCCTGAGGTACCTGTGGCTCTCGCGATCGGCCTCGTCGAAACGTTTGATGGTCTCGAGGATTTCATCTACGCCAGAGTTTTGCATCATCATGCGTCTTAGCATGTATCTCAGGAAAGGCCTGCCTGTCCCGGTGTCATAGAGCCGGAATCAGTGTCGTTGCTATGCTCCTCCTGGATTTCGACTTCAGCGGGTGGATCAATCTGGGATTCGGTCTCTCCAAGGAGATCCACTCCAGATTCGACTTAGACTGCTAGGTCTGTTTCAGGCTCGGATTTCTCCACTATCTCCGCAACTGGTGCGGGCTGGGTGGGATTAAGGTTTTCTGAGATCCGGAACTCTGCCGCCTCCATGGACAAAGGGGACCCAGAAATTTCCTCTGCCTCTATCGTCACCCCTGGGGTGGGTGGGACAGGTTCAGCAAAACCGATGTAAACATCGATCTCGCCAAAAGACATGATGGTGTAGGTAGTCACAACCTCCCTAGCCGGAATCCAGGTCTCGTCAAGAACAATGAGAGAGACGTCGCTAGTGTAGAGGATGCGACCGATGGTGATAGTCTTGCCGATTTCGATTCTTGCAGATTCCACTCGAAACGCAGATCTGAAGCTCGCTTGCCCCATGCTGGGTGCCAACTGTCGTCGGATTGATGACAAGTATGTCATGAGGGGGTCCTCGAGGCATGCGAAAGAGAGGGGTGTGAGATGTAAGGTATTCCGGGACGGTGAGCACACAAGTTACCCAGGTTCGAATCCGCCGGCTTTGGACGGATCCTACTCCTGCTAGCAATCCAGTAATACGGCAAAGCCGAAATATGGGTTACAAGGATTCGCCTGTGCGAGTTGAGATTGTAGACTATTGAGGGTGCCCTAAAGGCTCTCCCTAGGACGACTTATATAGATATCCGACCTAGGGTTTACAGGAGATATCTATCCGGCTACGACTAAGAGTCGGTTACAAAGTACATCTTGAACTACAAGTAACACTATGGGCCTAAGGTGGTAAGTCTTCTGGGCCTTCCAGTAGCCGGATTGGACTCCACCTCTTCTCCCTGACTGGGCCGCCCGTGAAGCAAAGCTCTAACCCGAAGTGGGCCACCCTGGTCAGTGAGGACTGTGAGGATACCCGGAAAGTATATCCCCAACAGTTCACAAAAATGAGATCTACACTTTAGACTCACACTCATGCATTGTTAAATAACCTTAATTACAAGTTTAATTAGAAGAATCAATCAACCCCTGTAGGTGATTCCGGGGTCTCTCCTGTATTAGGGTTTGCACCCCTCGGACACCGCTTAAATTGCCAAGCATGCTTTAGGGCTTCATCTCAATATTATTTAACTTGTCATATCATCATCCTTGCTTGAGCATTGCACCGATGCAATATGTTGATTGTTGTTTCCCCTTTTTTCCGGTGTTTGGTTCTTTCTAGTAGAATACGATATCGAGACCAAGATCAAAATCAAAGACCGGGATCAACACCATCGAAGATCGATGAATAATACTTGGCCAACTGTAATCAAGTCAAGTACAAGGCTTCCGAAGAGCTATACCTGGGTATCAACAGGCAAAGGCAAGCATAGCCCCACCATTATACAATTCTATGATTTTCGAAAGTATTTCATTCTTGCCATGTTGCATATGATTCTACTGTGGTCTTTTATCGATAGATAGAGTATCCTATATGTTGCATTACTCCCTTTGAGCTTATATTACCCAATCCACTGCTCATATCATAACTAGGTTTGGCTTGTGTGCACTGCTAGAGCTTTCATCTATGTCTTTCTTAGCCATGCTTAGCTGTCAGTGCTGGTTCATCCAGATGATGTATCAGATGCAAAGAATATAGTATGATAGGAGAATGAGCTATACTAATGAGGTAAGATCAGTGGTAAAGGTTAAACATGCTAAGTCTTGTATGGGAGGCCATAGTGGGATGTGGTTTTTGTAGTCCCATGCTCGCCAGTACTAGGACCTAAGTTCTTTCCTTTGGAACTGAGATGAGCGTACAGCCACACGGGGCTTGGGAAACCTCACGAGTAACTAACTTTCATAGTAGATTCCATGAGTCACATAGTTCGGGCGTTCCATTCGACATATGCATAGAAAATGTTTTGAAAGATTTGGCGGGTGAAGGTGCATCATAACAGGTAGGTAAGCATGGTTGGGGTCACTTGGGGTGGATGGAGCCCCTGGTAAACCAACCTCGCCTCACATTTCTAGGGATCGGCTTCGGGATTTGACCCGTTACGACAGAACCCAACTTAGGGCGTGACTCATGGTCTCGGCGAAAGTAAGGTAAAGGTCATGTCTAACCACCCTCTGTCGGCCTTCCAAAGAAGAGGGCTAATGTTTCTAGCATTAAGAGTCGGTTAGTACGTGTGGGAAAAGTTTTACACCCCTGTAGGGTTAAATATTTTCGAAAAGTCATGTTCACGGTTATGAACATTTGGTGACCGAATTCTAAGATCATAGAGAACATTAATCTAATCGTAGAACTTGGTAGTTCAACGTGTGCTTAAGGATGCTTCCTCATGGGTACGAGGGGGTGATCCTAGTTGTGAGATGAGGATTAGTTTGGTGGATATCAAAAGATGACGATTAATGCTTCAGAGATGTCGCTCTCTTATCCCTTGCTCCCGGGGGTGTCACAATCATGGCACTGAAACCTTTGTGTTTCAACCATAGTTCCATTTTTCATGATGAGTTGCTTAGAGGGGACGGGTCCAACTTCATAGACTTCTACCGGTGCTTATAATATATCATTATAAGGATGACGCACTCTTTACCATACAAGACCCAATTGGGATCCGCCCAAGGTTGGTGCAAGTCAATTCTATTATGACGAGTTCCGCGATCGTCGTGCGAAGTTCATCTATGCCAGAGGCGCCGTACAATTCATCATTGCTCTTGAACTGCGTGAGCTATTTATAGACTCTCAATCGTATGAGATAATGGTCGAGTTAAAGGTGATGCTCGAAGGACAAGTCAGGCTTATGAAGTTTGAGGTCCTTGACAGGTTTCTTTCACAAAAGATGGAAGAAAACACATATCTAGATAACCACGTGGAGATTATGCATGACTTGCATGAGTCACTCATATATGATGTATACTACTATATGGATGACAAATTCGTGATAGATAGGGTGTTGTGTTCGCTTCCCCTAGCTACGAAAATGCCGTCAAAGGATATATCATGAGAGGAATAGTTCACCTTTCGTGAATTCCTAGAACAGTTGAGAACTGTGAAAGTAGATCCCATCGTCGGTGAAATCATTGACTGAGAAGGTATATGTGATATACAATTTATAAATGTGTTTTTCACAAAACACAGTTACATTTTCATCAAGTATATTGATACTTGTTCTTCTTTTATGAAAACATGACCATCTGCAAGAGTGTTGTGTGGAGAGGACAAAGAGACCAGGCGTGTTGATGACATACAAGATGTTGATAGCCCACAACATTTCTCATTATACATTTATCGTCTGGATTAGTTGAGATTTTAATATATTTGTAATCGATTTAAGAGTGTGAACTTATTAGTGTGTCTTGGATCTCACGAGATGGTTATTCATAATGAATTTGTAACAAATCAGTTGTTCGATTATTATGAATAATTTCTATTATGATCATATTTCTCGATTATAGATATGTTATTCTCTTTATAGTCTTGATTATAATATACATTTATAATCTAAACCAGAAATATATCCAAACTTAATAATGAATGACACCGTAGTTTAAGTCATATGCGTATTGTACGTATTTGTGTTTTTGAAAACATGAGGTCATGGGATGTTCAAAAATCTTTGACATTTACAATACTATGCCTTCTAGACAAGGATGACTAAAACTAATACGTTCTGGTGAAATCGAAAGTATAATTTTTTAATACTGTACATAGTGATGTATTATTCATCAATACAGTGGAAATCATTATTTCATAGAAATAATTGTGAGAAATAATTTTATAGAAGTAAAGATAAAAAACAGGAGTTTGAAACAATTTGAAGTGTTCAAATGTTTTCAATACAAAAGATGGATATGATGTTAACAAGAAAGTGCAAGTCTCTATGATTCGATAATTGTGACTAGCATTTGAGTTGAAATTTTAGCACACACAAAAGACTAACTAGCTATAGTCCAAGGTATTCCTACCAAGAAAAGGTTTCTTGATAAGAATGCTCATGGAAGAAAGTTAAAGATCCAAATCAAGATGTTCAATCTTACCCAAATATGAGTAGCGCAGTGGAATGTATCCCATGAGACAAAGCTCTACAAGAAAAAGGTTATGTTTGCACATGATCACGTCACGTGTACCTCCGGCATCGAGCATGATATGCAAGACACATTGCCGGAGGAGACTCACCGGAAGCATAATATGCAAGACAATTCGGTGAGTGCATTTGGAACTCGAAACCCCACGCAGCCGGGAGAGACCCTGTCTGGTCGCACGAGAGTGATGAGCTTCCCAAGGTCAGTTCTCCCACCCCTAGGACTTCGTGTATCGAAGCTCTCTGGTATGAAGAACGTCAATGAATGAGAAACAAAAACTAGGGAAGGAGAAGTTTTAGATTGGTTTTTGCGATTGTGCCTTGTTCTTCAATCGTTTGTCACCCCTCATGTATACAAGGAGCAGCTAGACTTTCCATGCAAGAAAGATGGTTAGATTCACGCTCAAAATCCTAGTTGGGTCCAACTCAAACAGGCAAATCCGAAATTTGCCTAACTATTCAGTCAAGAACTTGGTGTACCTCCCGGACCATTTTTAGGTAGTAAGCATGCTCAGATCAAAATATCGTAAAGAGCAAAAGTTGTTCTTTTGGAATAAAGAAAGAACTTATATGTTGGCCACTTTTTCATACGACCTGATATGGATGGTCTTTTCCCCTTATTTTTATCTTAAACTCGGATTTTGACCGAACAATTTTAATTTTGTTCGGTCGTATTTAAATTCTGGAGGCTGTATAATTTCTCCAATGAAGATGGACCCAAAACCAAATTGTTCACCTCGACAAAATGAAGAACTTTTATGTGTTCACTTCATCCGAGACGATCTTGACCGATTTATTTAGATCACATGAAAATGTGTCGGTTTATACAGTTTTAGGCCTCACCCTTGCCTAAGTCCAGAGATTGGTTGTGGTCGGGCGACCCGAATCGTGCCTATGGGCAAAGGTTGGCTGTGGTCAGGCAACCCGACCCAAAATTCAGTTTTTTGAAATATTTTACTCTAGAAATTGCATAATACCTCAGATCATGATGGCTCAAAAAGCAAAGTTGCTTGTTTTGACGAGACGCACAACTTTCATGTATTTGAGGTTATCTTGAGGAATCTTATTGGTAATACAAAAGTGGTTGCTAACACATGCCTCCTATTTTTGGGCAAAACTTTTGTGCCAAAAAATAACTTGCACTATTTTTATTCTAAGAACAATGTCAAAAGTCCATCGACCATTTGTTCTCAGGGTGATAACTCTATATCAGCCATATATGTTGAGGTCGATAAGTATATGTCAACCATATGTATGCTGAAGCTTCTTGCCACACACTCATGTAGAACTTCTTTAGATATCTTCCATTGAGAGCTCGAGGCAGTAAATTTCCTTCCATAGATTCCACTAAATATGTATTTCCGGGAACTACTCTAACAACCTTGAAAGGACCCTCCCAGCTTGGAGACTACTTGCCAAACTTTCTATCTTTTGAACCAACTGGCAAAATCACCTTTCACACCAAATTGCCAACATGAAAGCTCTTCAACTTAACCTTTTTATTTACAACTCTTGTTACTCGCAACTTGTCTTTCTCTATATCTTTTAAAGCAAGCAAACGTTTATCGACGACTTCATCAATGTTATCCATCACCAAGTTATCAAAATCTACCGCTGATAAATCATTTTGCTTAGTAAATCTCAAAGCAGCCAAATTTACCTCTACCGGCAAAACGGCTTCTTGTCATACACAAGTTCATATGGTGTTACTTTTGTTGCACCATGCATCGAGATTCTATGTGCCCATAAAGCTTTGGACAATACTTCATGCCACTTGAGCTTGATCACAATCTTATTACTCGACCCAGCTTGTCCATTGGCTTGCGCATAATATGGAGATGAGCTAAGCATATTTATCTTGTAAGATCCAGCGAACTCTTTCACTTCCTTTGCCATAAATGAAGTTTCAATGTTTGAGGAATGCGGAATCTAGGTATAATATTGCTCACTTATGAACTTGATCACCTTCTTATGGGTCATATTTCTAAGAGGTATTGCTTCAGACCACTTGGTAAAATAATTAGTAGCTGTCAACACAAACTGGTGCCCTTTTGAAGAAGAAGGATGGATCATACCAATAAAATCTAATCCCCAACCTCTAAACGGCCACAACTTTATAATATGATTCAATATAGCAGCAGAAGCCAACTGAATGTCACCAAAATTTTGAGAAGCTTCACATCTTTTATAGTACCTAAAGAAATCGTTGATCATCTTCGTCCAATAAAATCCTCTGTGCCGTAAGAACCACTTCATTTTGTGCGTCGACTGATGGGTACCACAGATGCCTTCATGTACCTCTCCCATAGAAACCCTCGCTTGGTCCTCATCAAAGAACTTCAAAACAATACCATCAACCATTTGGCGATAGAAATCATCATATATCAATGCATAATTGAAGGCCTTGGATACGTGTTGTACTATTAGCAACGAATCACCAAAATCCTCAATATGTGTGGCACCTATAGTAGTTAAAAGCTCTAGCCCGAATAATAAAGCTTCATATTCAGCTTGATTGTTTGTGCAAGAATGTTCTAAGCGGCATGAGGCTTCAAAACAACACCATGAGGACATATATAAACAACACCAACACCTAGGCCATTGCTACCAACTGAACCATCAAAATATAACCTCCATGGTACTAAAGAGACAAGACTAATATCAACATCATGCTTGCTATCAATCTGATGTTCTAAAATAAAATCAGTAATGATTTGGGCTTTCATAGATTTCAAAGATTCATAAGCCAAATCATATTCGATTAATGCATAAGCCCATTTACCAATCCTGCCACTAAGAATTGGTCTATGCAACATATATTTAAGGACAATAGTTTGACAAGCTATAATGCACACACTAGACAACAAATAATGCCTTAACTTACTACAAGCATAATATAAGCATAGGCACAATTTCTCAATAAAGGTATACATTGTCTCGGCGTCCAACAAATGTCGACTCAAATAAGTGATCACATGCTCCTTTCCTTCAGTCTCTTGTGTCAAAACAACACCAACAACACCTCCCTCTGTAGAAATATAAAACCTAAAAGGCTCTCCATGTTTTGATGCTCTCATCACCGGAGGAGTAGACAAACTTACTTTGATCTTGTCAAATGCATCTTGATATTTTTGCCCCCCAAGTAAAATCATCGTCATTCTTTAACCAAAGGATAGGGGTAAATGCATCAACCTTCCCAGACAAGTTCACTATGAATCTCCTCAAATAATTAACCTTGCCAAGGAATTTTTGCATATCCTTCTTGCATGTTGGAGCCTGCACTTTCTGAATAGCTTCTATATTCTTGGGATCAATTTCTATGTCATCTCATGTATAATAAACCCAAGAATCTCCCAGCCGATACACCAAAAGCACACTTTAAAGGATTCATATTGAGGCCATACTCTCATCCTCTCATGGCCTAAGAGCAAATTGGCTAAATGAGATTCATTAGCATCCGATTTGACAACAACATCATCAATATAGACTTCAACTATGACCCCAAGAATATCATGAAATATTAAATTCATAGCTCTTTGATATGTGGCACAAGCATTTTTCAATCCAAGGGTCATCGTTGTCCACTCAAATAAGCCAACAAATTTGGGGCACCGGAAGGTCGTTTTGAATGCATCCTCTTTGGCCATGAAAATCTGATTGTACCTCGCATTTCCATCAAGAAAGCTAATAACCTTGTGTCCATATGCATCATTAATAAGCATATCAGCTATTTTCATAGGATACTCATCTATAGGTGTATCTCTATTCAAATCTCTACAATCAACACACACGCTCAACTTGTTGGACTCCTTCTCTACTGGCACAATATTAGAAATCCAATTCGCATACCTGCAAGGCTTAATAAAACTAGCTTTAAGCCAACAACCAATCTCTTGTTTGATCCGGTCATACATCTTTGGATTGAATTTTCGGGCCGGTTGTTTATGAGGTCTAAAACCAGCCTTAATAGGCATAATAGGCAACTAATGCTCAACTAGCTCTCGGCTAAAGCCAGGCATCTCGTGGTACTCCCATGCAAAGCAATCAACATATTCTTTATGTAGCCTGATTAGTACATCCTTCTAATTGGCTTATAGTTTTTATCTACAAACTTTGGCATATGAATTGAACCATCTCTAATGTCTACCTCTTCCAATGAATCAGCCGATGTAAAATCTTTACCCAATTTTTCCATATGGTCTAGTTCTTCTATAGACTCATACATATCGTTCTCATTGGACTGATACTCCACAAGACTGTTCTGTAACCACTCTTCATTGGGATCCATTAATTACATGTTTGGGAGCCAATTACTACCAATCAGCTTTAAAGACATGGGCACGAAGCCGCTTCTTGTGGCACTAAGAAAATCAAAATCTGAAAGGTCGCGCCATGTCAAGCAAGTTACATTGGGATGTTCCCAATATACCAACGAAACAGCCAAAGCGACACAGGCTAAATTATCTACATGGACAACCTCCAGTTCATCATCAACCCATTGTATCAAGAACTGGTGCAAAGTAGATGCCATGCATTGGTTTTCATGGAGCCAATCACGACCTAATATCACATTGTAATTACCTTGCACCTCAGCAATAAAGAAGGGAGTGGCCAAAGTTTTGATCCCCACTGTGAGCTCCACACTCGTCACACCTTTGGCCTCTGTTTTTTCTTTGCCTTCAAATCCATTGAGTACCATGCTGGTCTTCATCAAGTCATCCTCATATAATCCCAATTTCTTGAAGACTTAGTATGGCATAAGATTCACAACTACATCACCATCAATGAGCATCCTTGCAACCAGCGATACATTGGTGTGTCCCTTGATGTATTATGACTTCAAGTGCTTCACCGATTCTCTTGGTTTCTCAAAGATCACATTCTTGGGACCAAAACCTAAATATGCTACCTCCCTGTACTAATCTATGGCACGGAATTCAGTAGGTAAATAATACACCATATTCATATCCATACCTTCCCGAGCTGGCATATTCTCAAAGTCCACCATCTCTTCATCGCCATCCACTATGGATGCTGGACCTAAAGTTTCATCAATTGATGGGAGTATAGGGGTTTCCATAGACGAGGCAACAATATCCATATTCTCCTCCTTGGATGACACAACAAATTGCTTCTATTACCATGGGAACCGTGGCATCCTCAACTTGCTTGGGACCCATATTTTGGAAGGTATCATGGGACGCGTCTCATTGAAAGGCTTGTCTCTTCTTTTCTCCACTTCATGTTCCACCTTATCTTGGTTCCTCATGCAGTGCAATCTCCTCTTCTTGGTTTTGGTTAATCCGGGAGGACACCACTTAGGACGAGTATATTTGGAATCCTTTGGCTTAGCCTTGCTTGTGCTAGCTTCATGATCATTAGTCGAGGATCTTGGTTGAATAACCAAAATAGGCCCATTAGAATTAGTCAGTTTATCAGCAACAACTGGCTCTCTAAGCTTCATCATATGAGTGCCTACCACAATAGTGCAATCATTTGAAATGTCTTCTTGCTTCTTCCTAGAATCTGAAATTTTAGCACATGGAGATTTAGGACGCCACTCCTTCTATGCACTATTTCTTGAAGATTTCTGTGATAACCGATTATCATTGTAGTTCAAATGGTCTCGAATTGATCGTGAAAGCCTATCATGAATTGATCTTCTAGGTTCTTTCCATCCTAGATGAAAAGCATAAGGCACCATTGAGGCTTGCCCCATCCCCCCATTGAAATAAAATGGCGTGTAAGGTGGTGGTGCCATCCATGCTCTAGGCGCCTACTGCCCATACGGCCTCATGTGTCATGGAGACATCTCCCTTGGAGGTGATCTTGGATGCTTCATATATGGTGACCAACTATAATTGGAACTGGTTGCTTTGGTTGCATACTTGGACAACAACATGTCGAAGGTTGGTTTAATACGCTTGCGATGTACCTTGACCTCATTGGTCTTCCACTTACCACCCTTTCGACACTTGGGCTTAATGAACTTAGCATGAACATCATTTTTCACATGCGGTTCCCCTCGAGAACAGGATTTTTTATGGTGATATTCAATGTCTCCTTGCCATAGGGTTGTTTAACAAGAACGATTTCCCTTCCCAAGGTCTCACTCCCCTTGTTGTTCCTGGGTTCACCAATAACAACATTAATTTTTAGTGGATTCAGCTACCTCTGGATGAATTAGCACCTTCTTCCCATGCAGCTCCAAGGTATTCATTGGGAATGGATGCTTCTCAATTTTCATATCAACAAAGCTCAATCATCCATCATTGTTAGCCGATTGTATATGTCACCGAAAAACATTGCAATCATTAGTAGCATGATAAAATGAATTATGATACTTACAATAAGCATGCCATTTTAACTCTTCAAACGGTGCTATAGTATGAGACATTCTAATGTATTTGTCGTTTAACATAGCATCAAATATTCTATCACATTTCCCTACATAAAAACTAAATATCATGTCATCCTCATGATCCTTGCGAATAGGCTTGAGAGCATCACAAGTTTTGGCCTTGGAAGTCCAAACAAATTCAGTGGCATAAATCTCATCTTCATCACCGAACTATCACTGTTATATCCAACCATATTTAAAAGAGGACGACCAGCCTTACATCTATGCATATCTTTTACCTCCTTACTTTGGGTCTCTTGAGCCAAAGCTCTTTATAATATTTAAAAACTCATAGCCTTCAATTTTGTCTCTAACATGAGTTCTCAAACCATTGATCACTAAGTCTGTCATATCTCTTTCAGTTATCACTAAACTATAACATCGATTTTTCATATCCCTAAATCATTTGATGTAATCGGTGACCGATTCATCATGTTTTTGTTTAACCGATGTAAGGTATGACAACTTAAGCTCATTATCACCACTATAAAAATATTCATGGAATTTCTTCTCTAGATGATGCCAAGTATGCACAGAACCCGGAGGCAAAGCAGAAAACCACGAAAAAGTAGTGCTAGTTAAAGACAAGGAAAACAAACACGCCATTAGAGGATCAACACTGCATGCTTCACCTAACTATGCTAAATACTGACTAACATATTCCTAAGTCATTTTATTATCCACACCATTAAATTTAGCAAAGTCAGGCACTCTAAAACCTTGGGGGTATGGGACATTATCAACGTAGTTCGAGTAAGGTTTCCCATACAGCAGATAAGTAGGCTTCAGCTCAATTTTGATGTTGTAATACATCACCTTTTGTATTTCAGCTGTCATTCTTTCTAGGCCTTCATCTGATTCAACCAAATCCCTTTGAGTTGTTGGCACTATAGCAGCATTAGCCACATAATCTATTCACATATTAGGTGTCGAAATATAATTTGGTGTCGTGATTGCAGCTAGAGGATACACAACCTGATTTAGCGAGTTTGCCGAATACAGTATGCTATTAATAGGATTCAGACATGCTATATTAGATAAGGGTTCATCAGCATACCGTCAGGCTGAGCCGATGATCCTAGATTAGCATTTGCTGCAACACCATTCATATCGGGAGGCGTGTTCTTACTAGCATTCACAACTCGATCATAGCATCATAGACATGGTGATTTGACTAGATTATACATTGGTCTATTGCGGCTAGTTGATCAGTAGAGAAAAGATTAGTAATTATAGAGTATCTGTCGAGTAGAGGCCTTGCCTTGCTGACTAAAGTGATGGCACCTTGGCGATCTTTCTTGAGAGTATCCATGAATGCCTCTAGGTCTTGTTCTTCCTTTTCCTCTCTAGAGCCTCGAGTTCCTGTTGTTGTCGCTTATGCAACACCTTGATTTATTCTTGACTCTTATTCTTGATTGCCTCATAAGCTTGGCGGTGATCCTCTGAAAGTTCATCAAAACTAGGCCTAATGATATTTTCGGCAGTGACTTCCCCAGGCTTGACTATCTTTGGAGCGGTCATTACTATCCAATGTAAGATTATTGTCCCTAGCAGAGGCACCAAAAAGTGTGTTCACACACGGAAACGTCACTTATACCTCCGATGTCGAGTGCAATACGCAAGACACATCATCAGGGGAGACTCGCTGAAAGCGCGATGCACAAGACAATCCACCGAGTGCTTTTGGAACTCGAAATCGCACACAAACGAGAGAGACCATCTTTGGTCGCACGGAAGTGATGAGCTTCCCTAGGTTGGTTCACCCGCCCCTAGGACTTTCTGTATCTAGGCTCTCTGGTATGAAGAACATCGACGAACAAGAAGCGGAAAATATGTTAAGAGAAGTTTGTAGATTGGTTTTTGCGATTGTGTGTTGTTCTCCAATCAGCCATCAACCCTCATGTATATGAAGCGGGTGGACTTTCCGTGCAAGAAAGAGGGTTGGATTCATGCCCAAAACCCTAGTTGGGGTCCAACTCAAATAGGCAAACCCGAAATTAGCATAACTGTTTGGTCAAAAACTTGTTTGTACCTTACAGACCACTTTTGAGGTAGTAAACGATCTCGGATAAAACTATCATAGAAGAAAAGTTGTTTGCCTGGAAAAAACAATGAACTTTGGTGTTGGCTACATTTCCATCCGACCTGATATTGATGGTATGATCCCCTTATTTTTGTCTTCAAATCGGATTTTAACCAAAGGATTTTACTTTTGTTCGGTTGTATTTTAGTACTGGAGGCCTCATAATTGCTCCAACAAAGATAGCCCCAAAATCAAAGTTTTTCGCTTTGCCCAACTATCATCTTGACTGATTTATTTAGATCACACGGAAATGTGTCGGTTTATACAGTTTTCGGCCTCACCCTCGCCTAAGGGAAGAGGTTGGTTGTGGTTGGGAAACCTGACCTGCGCCTAGTGGAAGCGGTTGGCTGTGGTCGGGCGACCCAACCCGAAATTAAGGTTTTGGAAGTAATTTACTCTAGAAGTTAAATACTACCTCGGATCATGATGGCTCCAAAATCTAAGTTGCTTGTTTCGACGAGACACACAACATTCATGTTGGGCACTTTTCATTTGAGGTCATCTTGAGAAATTTTATTTGTAAGCCAAAATTTTTGCTAACTAGTGAAACTAATGATTGTGATCATAATGTTTCGATTAAGCACTTTACTTAAGGAAAGTAGGATTTAATGGTGCATTTCCCACTTTGTGGAAATAAATTGATTCACTTGTCATGATAAGTGAAGATGACATACCTATGAATTACATGAAGAGATGATGGACCTAAGTACGAGAAATGATTGAGAATCATGAAATCTAGAAATACGTTACATTTAAGATTAGAAAAGTAATGTGATTACTTGATCTTATCAAAGTAAGTGGTTGCTTGATACTTCACAAATAACTTGAAGTTATAAGGAAGAAATGGAACTTTAAAGAAAGACCTAAGGCTCGATTTTTCATGAAGAGTGTCTTAACAAATTTAATGGTTAACTACAAAATGTAGAAATGTTTGAAGTGTGATGGATTTAATTAGCAATTAATGCAATTATGAATGATTGCTAGTTGATTGAATAAATCTGCATGTTCTCCAATACTAGGTTGAAGAAAGGTTGTAGTCATTACAACGAGCAGAAGTTTGTTAAATCATGTGGATGCTAAAACATCTCATAATGGTAGGATCTCGATTTGATAATCAAATAAAATGTTTTTTGGATTACCAATCGAGAAATCCCATACTTATGCAGCATTTGAGTGGGAGCTATAGGGATGTCAGACAAAAGGACTTATATGTGATGGCATATTTGAGTGGGAGTGTGATGAACATCGTTATATATGTTTTTGATATATATAATGGATGGCGTAAATGATATTAGTGATATTTAAGGTTAAATATTCTATAAATGAGGTTGAACAAAATATTAGATATTGAAATCTTGAGATAGATTGGTATATTTAATAAACATTAAAAGTCAAATTGTTTCTATTTAGATTCTTCAGAAAGTTCAGATTATCCTAGCTTGGATTTTGAAGAGTTTTCAGAATGGAACAAGCAAAGTTGTTCTTGTTTGTTTATCTAGGTGAAACATTGTATAAACAACAAAAGTTGATGGGAGAAAGAGGGATGATGTTCATCCCATATGAGTCTGCCATATGTCCCTTACAAGAAATCAACATGTTGTATACTTGACTGAAATGTGACCCATATTCTTGATAAACAACAGGTCATTAGGTGATTTATAAAACACTGAACCAGTAATAAGCAAATCATTAAAGACTAGGGTGGATCTACATAGATATTGAAGTAGGTGACTAAAAGTATGACTAGTTTGGCTAATGAAGTTCGACTTCAGCTCAACGTGGTTCTTGTTTAATGACAACAGTGAAAGTCCTCGTGGCTGATCGACCATCATGGGAATACTAAGAAACAAAGTCTCACTTTGCTACCAAACATATACTTCAGTACATTATGAGATAATGTTGTAAGTGTAAAATTAGGAGACAATTAACAATTTATAAAAGACATATGGATCTAAAAAAACATATCAAAGATAGGCATTTTCCATGAGCAGGCATGATCAAAACAATGGTGTTTATGATCAGTAACAAATGTAGCTAGATTATTTGTACTCTAATACAAGTGAGATACTGAAGGAGATATGCCATAGAGGCAAATAATAAATAGGTTTATTATCATATCTTGAATTAGTTCATAATAGTTATATACTGTGTTATAACTTTATCAAGAGAAAATACTGATACAGGTGTGGTATGTAAACAAACGAAGTCCCTAGTAGCCTCTATTCAACTAGTTCGTTGGGCAACTGATGATCAAGGTTTCCTGATCATGGAGAATTTATACCAGTTGATAACAGAATCATATCATTTGAGAATGGTATGATGGACATTACCCACATAAGTATTGCAATGTGATAAAGTCACATGGTTTATCGTTGCAATAGTTAGAAACTAAGTGACCTTATCCTTAGACGGTGATATCATATTAATAATTGTCTCTCGTGACTTCTTTGATCACAACAACCATCATGTTCGTAATTGGGTGACCATAAAGGTGCTAATGGGTATTCCAGAGGAACAATTTAGGCCTATGCATCACGATTGGAATTTGTTCACCCGCGTGGCGGGAAGATACATTGGGACCACTCGATGAGATTGTATCCAAAAGGTTGTAACCATTGACTAGGTCAGGTGATACAATATCACGATGATGAGTTAAGTGGACTTGTTAGTAACGAGATAGGTATAGTGATACCGAAGATCAAATCTCAGACAAGTCATGTATCAAAGAAACAAAGGGACAGGGACACAAAGTTTATGGTTCGAAACAACAGAGTTTCATGGAATCCACGGAGTTCATTATGGACATCTCGGTCCCACTATTAATCATGGATCGGAGAGAGATCTCGATCATGACTATACCATCCCCGAACTGTAGGGCACACTTAAGGGTCTGATGATGTTCTAAGATCACTATGGAAGTGAGGGGATCATCCATGAGAAAGAGAATCATAATTGTTTCGAGAGACAAGACTATAGGAATAGTTCTGAAGAGGATCCGTAGTTGTATCGGAGAAAAATAAGCCGAAAGGTGTTTTCGGATTAATAGAGATTTATAATATGCATTTATATATGTTAATTATGAATTAATATATATTAAATAAATATTTTAAATTAATATTAAAGGGAAACTTCCTCTATTGGGCCAAATCCCTGGAGGGACACAACCCAAGAGGGAAGCCATTCAAATGGGCAGCAACAACCGCTTTTGCTGCTAGGCCGCACTAGTCGTCCCACCACGTGGGTGCACGTGGGCGCTAGCTAGCAAGCGGGCGAGCGGTTCTGGCAGGCCACACTAGCCCACGTAACCTCGCCGGCAGCGCTATAGGCCAGCCGTGGCTAAAGGCTCACTCGGGCGCGCTACAGGCGGGGGCGCGCGAGCCGCAGTGCTAGGCGCTGACAAGCCGCACGAGGCCTACTTGGCCGCTTCCTCTGCTAGTCGCCATCACGGTTTGGGCTGGCAGGCGGGGCCCAGGCTGACCGCCGCTACACTGCCTAGCCCAGCCGGCAAACTCCCCTCCTCTCCTTTTTCTTTAGTCCCACCTCGGGACTTTAGGGGTGCGAGTCCTCCCTTTTCACCTATATATAGAGGTCTATACTAGTGGGAAAAAGACACACAAAATAAAAGAGATTTCCTAAGGCTATTTTCCTTAGAGAATTTCCCTCTCTCTTCCTCTATTGAAACTCACGAGTGGGGTTCCACAAAGAACTTCGCACATGGGAGTCGACAACAGCGGCATGCCATCACGCTGCTGGATCTCGGTTTCAAAGGGTCTACTTTAGCATCTTGGCAGGATCAACGAGAATAGCAGTCGTCATCGGACACCGTACGTGTGTGATACCACGGGGGTGTTGCCACTTGTGGTGCTGGGCTGTCGTGCAAGGACCAGGAGGTGATGTGCGAGGAGCAACGCGACCTTGAGGTTGGATACAAGTACGACTACTTCATCCATGTTCCCCGCGGGACATTAACCACGTTCGGTCTACAAGGGTATGCAACTGAATCTCTATCCATGTTACTGCATTAACTCATAGATAGATCTGGGCATATGGGTTGTTCTCCCATAGAAATTTTCTATTTTCTGGTACCAAACCCCTTCAATATCACTGACAGCAATAGATTATGCACAAACTGTACCCACGCCTCGTCGACTGGATACCCATGCCTCATCGGCTGGAGTACATGCATCAATGGTCAAAAAAAAGTTGGTCGTCAGTGCTAGCAGTTCTGGTGACGAGTCCTGCTGACATCAGCGGTAAGGTGTTACTAGTGACCCTATACTGTGAATGCCTCTATCATTGATGTAGTTGATTCCTAGTCTGTTACTTGTAAGCATTTTTGCAGTAGTGACTATACATATCCAATCATCCTTATAATGTGTGGAACCAGAGGATCGTCTTTGACATGGGTATGAATACTCGGGTCCTTATGATTAGTTACCCTGATTACATGATGTCTCATGGCCCATGAAGCCCAAGAAGAAGGCCTAGGAAGCATCCGACAGAACATAAAGAAATAGAAATCGATGTTGTATTAGTGTTGTAATTGTAAGATTCTATCTATCCATATATAGCCTCGGAACCCAGCCTATTATATATAGGATGGGAGGAGCCAACGGAGAAGCAACGAAAAAAGACTTGAGTGATCTGTAATCGATTTGACCATAAGAAATTAGACGACTTCGACTCCCTTGTTTGTTTTGATCAGCCGATGAAATCCCCGATGTTCTCTTTTCCACGAAACCCTAAGTCTGTAACCATGGGCTTTGCCGAGGTTCCCCCTAAGCGCTTTGCACCGTCTGTGGGAAATCTAGACGCTGCAATCATGGATACGGCGCCCCCTCTCCATCAAGAAACAATCCAACGGTGGTGGATCCACACCTGCCCATCCCTTTCTCGGTTCTCGCCGACTTCAAAGGTGGATCCAATCTCATCATCGGAAGTATCCACTTTCAGGTGGAGGATCCTGAATTTTTTTGCCTATGGCTAAAATAACTTCAGGCCCATTAGTCACCACAGTAGCGCCTACGGTGATACCTACATCTTATATTAGCTCATTAGGAGAAACTGTGCCACAGCTGAAAACGGAGGGGATAAATCTGTAAAGTCCGTAGATTTGGGGGATCTGGCTGATCTGCGTAACGGCCTCTCCTTCGGATTAGATGCCCAATTAATGCCACCACATGGGATGAGTCTTTTAAACACTAAACCCGAAGAAAGCAGCGAAAGTATAGAGTTCGGAATCAGGATGGCCAAAATTTACCCAGAACAAAAACCAAGGGATTTCACGATCTCTCAAACGGTGTCTCCCACAGATCAGACAACGATGCCAGCAGCTCAAATATAATGCAGCATCAAGTGTGCATGATCCTCGGGGAAACATCAACACCACGAGACTCCAATAGTAACCCTATCCTTGATCCCAATGACATTTTATCAGATGATGATGTAGGAAACCATGGAAACGAGGAGATCAACCCAACAATCATGACACACAAGGAAGAAAAGGAAGATGCGACGACAAACTTCTAACTCTACGATTATTCACAGAAACATCGAAAAGAGCAAGAGACGCAGTCTCGGGAGCGGTTCCCATGACAGCAGAAGCAACACGTGAGGACCTCATGGCATACCAGTACGAACTCCACCATAAGAAGAGGGATTTACTCAGGACTCATCATAAGGGGTAACCTCAAGGGTGACCCGATCTTCATGGATCTCATGGTCAAATCAATGGGAAAGCGAGGGGAAATGGAGAAGGTTAACATGCTCCCTCGATCCCAAGCGGAGAGGGAAGAACACCTTGGAGATGGTCTTGACAACTATGCTCACACACTCGCAAACGTAGGCCTTGTATAACGAGGGAGGCGCGATGCAAACTCCAACGAGGTGGTGACGATAGTCGGTCCCCTTGGTCAAGGGGATCAGGCAAAACTACAGATTCCACAAAGGGGGTGTCTTTAGTCTATGATCTATGCCTAGGGTTACATGAGGGGGTAGGGCACTATATAGAGGCCAACCACAAGTTCAGGGGTAATTTTGGCAATAATACTAGGGTTTGGGCGGACTAGAGGGGTACATGGTGAAGGGAATATGCCCTGAGAGGCAATAATAAAGTTGTTATTATATGTATTCCATGTATATGATAGATGTTTATTTGGCATGCTATAATTGTATTAAAAGGTAACGTTAATACATGTGTGTTTAATAAACAAATAAAGAGTTCCTAGGTATGCCTCTCTTATAAACTAGTTCGTTGATTAACAAGATGATCAAGGTTTCCTGATCATGGACATTGGATGTTGTTAATAACGAGGTCACAACATTGGTGAATGATGTGATGAACATTCATCCGAAGTATATCATTATGATCAAAGTCATTATGTTTATATTGCTATAACATCATACGAAGTAATCTTAGTCCTTAGACCATGACATCATGTTAAATGCTAACACCGGAAGAGTGACTTGATAACATCAAACGTCACACTGTAAAAGGGTGACTATAAAGGTGGATTCAGATAATACGAAGGTGTTATGTTGAGGCTCATGGATCAAGAGTATAATTTGTCAATCCTGATGACGGATAGATATACTCTGAGCCCTCTCAGTGATATCACATTAAGATAGCTTGCAAGCAAGTGATGTGATCACTAGAATGTTATATCACGGGAATGAGAAAAGAGTGCATGTCGGTAACGAGATCAAACTAGGTATTGAGATACTGATGATAAAATCTCGGACATGTGATATATCACAAGACAAAGGGATTTAGTTACTATCGTTAAAGGTTCTTGCGATCACATAAGTCATCGTTGAATGTGTGGGAGTCAGTATGGATCTCTAGGTCCCGCATCTGATTATTGATCTGAGAGGGGTCTTGATCATATATGCATTATTCGCAAACCGTAGGGTGACACACTTCAGGGTTTCCATCACCCTTTGGAGCAAATATTTTCTAAACGAAAGAATTACAAAACGCTCGAATTATTTCAATGGACACTAGAATTGTTCCGGGTGAAATTGCTGAAATTGGTTCTCCATGTGATATTGAAATGTTGTAGGGGGTTTTATGTGAATGTTTGTTAATTAAAGTAATTAACAAAATTGTGAATAAAATAAATGAAAGAGTTTTATTAAATGAGAGTTGCATTAAATTTGGTGGAAATTTAATGCATTTTGAGTGGGATTTTGAGTGGAGAAAATGGAGAGGCAAATTTATGTGACTGGAGCATCCACCACATGAATGAGGAAGAGGTGGGGGCACTCCCCATGGGCGCTGGCCATGGGAGGGGGTAGCCCCCCTCTCCTATAAAAGGCCCCCTCTCCCTCCTTCTCACTCACACCTCCTCGTGAAGGATCTCTCTCCCACTCTATAATTATTCCCCCATGGTCACGGATTAGCGAGATACATGTTCCCGGTTGCATTTCGTTTGGAAGGAGTTGCTGCTTCCGCTGCATCGCTAGAGCAAGGAGGTGGAGGTTGTTCGGTAGTCTGAACGTGTGTGCGAGGATGGTTGCGCTGCTGATTTGCGGCGCTAGGACTTCCACACAATGTTGAGATCGACAAGCGTTCGACTACATTATCCACGAGTTCAATCTCGTTACACTTTGTCATTCTTTGAGGGTATGTTCTCTATGGATGTATATCCACCTGTTGCTTGTATCTAGTAGATAGATCTTGGTTTACAATAGTTCCCATCATAGGAAAAAATTGTTTTCTATGCTGCGAACCCAATAGTGGTATTAGAGCCTGATCTATGCATAGATGCTTTGCATGAGTAGTACCCATATGAGTATGTGAGCGATGATGATCATGTTATTGCATCTTATATGTATTTTGTTTATTGGTGGCATAGTGGTATGAAGCGGCCTGGACTAACTTTATATGTCCTCGCACATGAGACCTGTTCCACGCTTGACATGCAACTAGTTTTGCATAGGTGGTGTAACACCCTCGAATCGGCCCTATGCAAGTTTTAGCGATTTCCGCCAAACCCGCATAGAAACGATTCAAAGATGCCTACCATGCACTTGCGTGTGGGTGGAAAACAAAGTAATATCATTACACATTAGTCAATGATGGAACCCACAGAACATATATATACAACAACGACTGCATGAGTCAAGTATATAGATATACAATACAAAGATCCAACTCACTCT
Source organism: Avena sativa (assembly GCA_916181665.1). Taxonomy (NCBI): domain Eukaryota; kingdom Viridiplantae; phylum Streptophyta; class Magnoliopsida; order Poales; family Poaceae; genus Avena; species Avena sativa. The sequence goes on from OV702292.1 coordinate 277,789,686, forward strand.
GAAAATGATACAACATCTTAGTACAGATAAGAAGCAAATTGGGATAAGAGCCCCGAAGAATAACCAATGGTGTCCATAACCCTACCCAGGCCTAGCCGGAAGGGCAACCCTGCTAACGATGTCGATCTCAATCCTGCTAAAACAAAATAGGTATCGACAAAGGGCAAAGGAAAAAGAGAGCGGCCAATACTAAGGCCAGTACACGGAGAGTCTAGAATTCGGCGGCTCTTTCCTACATAGGTATGGTGGATTGAAGCGGCAGCGAAGCATGCACTAAAACAACCTATAGAGACTCGATACAACCATCGGCTATCATAGAGGGATAAGAAAGAACTATTCGAAACCAACCATTACTAGCACCAATCATACCCATCCTGGTATTTCCCCCTCAAGACCAAACGAGGAAGTCATGCCGAGGAAACTCACACGGTTGGCAGTTTTATTCATTCTTTTCATGGTGGTTATCCAACTTACTATTCATATCAGATACAAGCCAAGTTTATATCAGTAACCTTTAGTTATAGTTGTCTATGATCGAGAAACTGTGCTCCAAGTCATCCATAACCGCAGACACAACTTTTCGAAAAAATTTAACCCTGCAAGGGTGCACCAAAGGTTCCACACACACTTCCACCTTTTTTGGAAGATCAAGTAACATACTTCCATCGGTATGTCGGTGGGGCTTCAGACACGATGCTTTCCTAGACCCAAAGCAAGTAAATGGCGGCCACCCGAAAGAGCTACCCGTACGAGGTATAGCTAATCCTCCTCGTACGGACCCCGAGGTTGCGTGCACTTGTCGCGCGAGCAGAGGCCATAGACAATATATTCCCGTGACAGAGTGGCACACCTATGCAACAATAATAAACGCTCATCGAGCAACATTTAATAAACATGGCATAAATGGCATAGGTACAGTAAGTAATGTATAAATCCCGAACTAGTTTGTGGCCCCCAGCACAGTACTTTGAAATCAAGTAATAAGCCGAGGGCGCTCAGTCTCGGAACAGGTCTCAAGAACTCAGGTCGTAGGTGGACACAAGTGGGCGGTTAAAAACCAAATAACATCTATTACCCACTGGTGCCTCTGCATTACATCTATTTCTAGCATTTTTAATTGACAAGTTATAATGAAAGTCATGATCTTCTCCACCATTAAACATGTGCCAACCACCCACCAATGGTGGAACGACAATGATGCAAAGCAGCACCTAAGCAAGCAACTACGACTCGCAAGGCCGACTGTCTATCAACCAAAAGGCAATAGGATGTGTCCAAGGCAATATAGAGGCTGCAAGGAGTATAAACGGTGCACGAAAACTAAAGCATCACAACATGGATAACAATAGATCAACTAGAGGAAGTAAATACTATAAATGCAAAATAGGTAGAAAGGGGGAGGATGCATGCCTAGGAAACTGCCAAAGATTCATAATCCGAAGGACTTGTCGATACTTGCATCAACTTAGCGGCCTAATCTGTGAAGAAGCAAAGCACTAGAAGAAACACCAGATGCACTATTTAATACTACGGCAGAAGATCCGGCATGTTACATTTATGTATGCAAGACATGGCAAAGAGGCGATGCAACTAGGCAATATTAAGCAGAACCGGGGTCCCGACAATTGATTAGAAGGTTCAGGTTGTTTATGTAACCCGCAATTTAAATGTTGACTTAACAGGGCAAAATATGGCACCGGTTTGCTACACAAATTTAAATGGAGCCAATATAAGAATAGAATAGCCCGTATATAATCTCCATATTTAATTATAAGGTGAATCGACAAAGTACTGCCAAACAAATGAATATGTATGCGAGCATGAACAATTTAATATGCAACAATTGATAATGTCATATTATAAAAATAGGGGTCTCGAAAAGTGAATCACATAGGGTTCGGCACCGATGGTCTATGTCTCCGAGGGTTCGACCGGGTTCGGTATTTGGGGTCTCGACCATTGGATCCAAGAAAGAGGTCGTGACATTCCATGTAGAAGGCCTCGAGGTGCGGCATCAGATTGGTCTTGGAAGCCGGGATGGGAAGCTTGTCATCCGTGAGGTAGATCTTATTGGTTCCACCTTGAAGACCTTGGGGTTTCACCTTATTCACCAGTGGAGAACTTGGAACCGGCATCGGGGTATTCAAGGGCGCCATGTACATTCTTCAAAATATCGTCCTTGCGACGGTCTTGTCAATGAGATCTTGTTGACTATGGCATAATTGCAGCAACGGGAGGCAAAACTAGGCTCGAGATGATCTTTTGGATCAACCGAAGCACGGAAGCGGCACATGATCTTGCAGGAACTAGAAGCCCACAGAGGCATGGTCACACCGTGAGAACCTATCTAGGAGAGAGATCCCGGGCCCGTGTGCAAGACTTGGCGGTGGTGAGAGGCGGCACAGGGCAGGCGACATGGCGACGGGGCACAAGACTGATGGAACGGCACGCTCGTCATGGGGTCTAGAGGTGGTGCTGCACGGGAACAGAGGATCTATGGCGAAGCTCAAGATCAAAGGGGCAGCGGAGCTCTACAGGGAGAGGGGAGATGGATCTCAAGGACGAGGACGGCGGAGTCGAGCTCCCAGTGGCGACGGACATGGGGTGCTCAGGTCCAGCAGAGGCGGGACGCAGCCTTGGAGGTCGACGGGGAGGCGCTGGTGGCGGCACTCATGGAGGAAGACAAAAGCGGGCCAGGCTTCAGCAGAGGGCAGCACATGCCGCGGGGAGGAGAGGTTTGCGGGCTCCAGTCGAGGAAGCCGGCGGTGGGCTCTACAGCAAGGGAGAGGGGTGGGGCCGGGCTTTGGCAGGGACGGGCGCTCACGGCGGAGTGGAGGAGCATCGGCGGCTGCGACGCTCGATCTCGATCAGGGAGGCCAAGACGGGCGGCATAGGATAGTCCAGCGAGGGCAGGGACGATGTTGTGGGGGAAGGAGCAGAGCGGTGGCTCTAGGCGAGGCCTCATGCTCCTGGCGGCGGACAGAGGAGCCCCACAGGACGGGGATGGGAACGAGGTAGAGAGGCAGCATGGGTTAGTGGGGATCGAGGGCGAGCGCGTCGAGTCAGGGACAGGCGGGGCAAATGGGATGGTGGGGCCGGGACACAAACGAGGTTGTGGGGTGGTTCGTGGGCGAACGTCCGTTGCGTGTACGCTCACGTGCGTGTACCACGGGAATGTCACGAGCGACCGGCATGTCGGTGGGGTGGGTGGGGCCAGGTGCGATGACACGGGGTGGACACAGTGAGTGGGGTGCGGTAGGTGGGGTGGCTGCGCGCGGGTGTTGGTCGGTTTGCGGCTGAGTTAGGTAGGTGTCGTTAGGGTTAGCTGGTCCGGGGTTGTAGGATGCTGCTAGCTACTCCTTTGGCCCTGGCCGGTGGCGGCCTCCCCCAGAGATTTATATAATATGTTTTTATTATTATTTATTTTTAAAACAAAACATTTTTCAAGTAGATTTTAGACAAACCAAATATTCAAAGAGACCAGGTTATAGTTTGAAATAAGAAGTGGATAATGTAGAAAACAAAATAGGCTTTTAAAAATAGCTTTAGACAAACATATGCATGATGATGATGATGCTCAAATGTAATGTGGCATGATGACATGAGCATGTGGTCATGATGATGCACAAAATAAAAACAACAACAATTTTCTAGTAGTGGTTTTACCCGAGGTGCTACAAGTGGCTAGCGGGTGTCTGTCTCTCCTACTATAGTCAATATCTGATTTATAACGAGTTTCTAATAATTTGGTTATCATCGTTGTGGTTCTATGTTCTTAGGTAAGACCGGTTCTATCTTCGAAAGCCCTAAGCACGTAAAACTTGCAATTGATAAATTAGAAGCGTCTAGTTAGATCGTTGCTAGGCTAGTGTCATGATATGGTAATGTTGTAAGTTGATGTATAGTTGATACTCTTACAACACACCTAACGTGTAAGTTCCATAGACCTTGGCTTTACACACAAAGGAATGACAAAGATCATACCACGATGCACATGATAGTGATCAAGTGCAAGAACCATGTCATTTCACTTTACACATATGATGTTTGCATCTTGTATTGCTTGTTTGGCATTTTAGCAGCATTATCAGATGATCCCTCATTTACATATCAAGATAAAAATGTGTTCTTCCTTAAGTATGCACCGTTCTATGGATCTTGTTTTGAGACATCACGTGATGATCGGGTGTACTTGACTCTACGCTTTCATACAATGGGTGTAAGACAGTTTTACACACGCGAGTACTAGGGTTCTTACTTGGCGAGCCTGTCATGTACATACATGGACACGGAACATGGACCTAAAGGTTAAGCATGAGTCATATAGTTGATATGATTCCCATATATATGCTCTCCTTTGAAGCTACACTGACTCATGTTATGATCGGACTTGGTATAGTGGATTTGGTTCATGTAATCACCAAAAAGACACGAGGGATGTCATTTTTAAGTGGGAGTTCATTTGTAATTTGGATTAGTTGAACTTGATCTATCATAAACATAGTCTAAACTTTACAAATCATGTTGTAGATGGCAACACCTGCTTTTAATTTCAATGTGTTCATGGAGAAAGAGAAACTTGCGGCAAATGGTAGCAACTTTACCAACTAGGCCATAAATTTGAGGATTTTCCTCACTGCTGCACAAAAGAAATATGTGCTAGAAGCGCCGCTACACCCCCCACCATCTCCTGATGCCCCTGACGAGGAAAAGAACATCTATTTGACTCGTCAGGAGGACCACAACTTAGTTCATTACGATGGACTGTATGGGCTAGAGCTAGAACTTCGAAAGCGTTTCGAAAATGGCAATGCCTTTGATAACATGGGTGAATTGAAAATGATTTTCGATACCCATGCTACCATAGAGAGTTATAATGCTTCTGAAAAGTTCTTTAGCTGCATGATGGAAGCGAACAGCTTTGGAACATGTACTCAAAATGTCTGGGTACGCCGATACGCTTGTGTCCTTGGGAATAATGATTCCCATTGACTTAGGCATATATCGTGTTCTCAAATATCTGCCACCTAGCTACAAGAGCTTCGTGATGAACTATAATATGCAGGGCATGAAGAAGTCTCTCCCCGAGCTTCTGTCAATGCTTAAAACTACAAAAGTGGAGATGAGGAAAGAGCATCAAGTGTTGATGATAAATAAGACCACCGGTTTCAAGAAAGACAAGAAGGGCAAATAGAAGGGAAAGAAGGGTGGAAAATCTGTTGCCGCACCTGAAAATAAATCCCAAGCTAGCCCTAAGTCCGATACCGAGTGCTACTATTGCAAGGGACTGGCCATTGGAAGCGCAACTGTCCCAAGTATTTGATAGACAAAAAGGTCGGCAAGGAAAACAAAGGTATATGTGATATACATGTTATTGATGTGTACTTGACTAGTACTCACAGTAGCACCTGGGTATTTGATATGGGATCGGTTGCTAATATATGTAACTCGATTCAGGCGTTGCGGAACAAGCTACAGCTCGCAACAGATGAGGTCACGATGCGTGTCGGCAATGCATCAAGAGTTGATGTGATCGCCGTCGGAACGCAGCCTCTCCATATGCTGTCGGGATTAGTGATAAATCTAAATAATTTTTATTTGGTGCCTGCACGGAGCATGAACATTGTATCCGGGTCGTGTTTGATATGAAGTGGTTATTCCTTTAAATCTGAAAATAATGGTTGTTCGATTTATATGAATGATATCTTTTATGGTCTTGCACCTGTGATGAACGGTTTACTTTTGTTGGATATCGATAATAGTATTACGCATATTCATAATGTTGATGCTAAAAGGATTAAACTTGATGATGATATATCTGCATATATGTGGCACTGACGTCTAGGTCATATTTGCGTTAAATGCATGAATAAACTCCATTCCGATGGACTTTTGGAATCACTTGATTTTGAATCATTTGATACATGTGAACCATGCCTTATGGGCAAGATGACTAGAATGTTGTTTTTTGGTTCAATAGAACGGGCGATAGATTTGTTGGAAATCATACATACTAATGTATGTGGACCAATGAGTGTGTCGGCGCGAGGTGGATGTCGTTATTTTGTGGAGTTGATGCTTGGTGGAGAGCGGTCTGCCGAATCCATGGGTCCAGCGTTCAGGTTTCCCACAGATGGCGCCAATTGACGAGGGGTAACCTCGGCAATTCCCATGGTGATGGACTTGGAGTTTCACGGAAAATAGAACGCTGGGGATTTCGTCGGATGTTAGGGAAACAGTGGAATCAAAGTCGCCTGAATATTGAGTAATCGCACTATTACAAGTTGTCTTCTAGATTTCGGTACCCTCGCTTGCGCTTCTCCCGTCCTATATATAATAGATCGGGTCTCAAAGCTGTATGCGGATAGGTTTCATACACGCATAATTACAATACCAACATAATGTCGGTGCATAGTCTCTTTCCTAATATAATCAAAGTAGTTGTCGGTTGCTTTCTTGGGCTATCATCTGAAACCTTCATGCGTCGTGAACCTTTTACCCAATATGGGGTACTGAATCATAGTCATCCGAGTAACCATACCCATGTCAGTTACTTTCACGGATGATTTGAGTAGGTACGGGTCTATCTATTTGATGAAACACAAGTCAGAATCCTTTGAAAAGTTGAAAGAATTTTAGAATGAAGTGAAAAATCATCGTAACAAAAAGATCACATTTCTATGTTCCGACCGTGGATGAGAGTATCTTAGTTACGAGTTTAGCACACATATGAAAGACTGTGAAATAGTTTCACAACTCACACCTGCTGGAACACCACAATGTAATGGTGTGTCAGAACATCGTAATCGTACTTTATTGGATATTGTTCGATCTATGATGTCTCTAACTGACTTGCCACTATCATTTTTGGGTTTATGCACTGGAAACCGCTGCATTCACTTTAAATCGGGCACCATCTAAATCTGTTGAAACAACACTGTTTGAATTGTGGTTTGGAAACGAACCTAAGATGTCATTTCTTAAAGTTTGGGGTTGCGATGTTTATGTGAAGAAACTTTAGCCTGATAAACTCGAACCCAAAGCGGAAAAATGCATCTTCATAGGATACCCTAAAGAAACAATTGGGTATTCCTTCTACCATAGATCCGAGGGCAAGGTTTTTGTTGCCAAGAATGGATCCTTTCACTACAAGAAAAGTTGGCTTTTACAACGGATGATTTTTGTGGTTGAAGGCCCATTTTTTGTGGCTAAAAAGTCTTCTACGACGGATGCCCATCGTGGTAAAAGCCCCGTCACAAAAGAATCTACCACGGTTTTTTCCTGACCATGGCGGATCGCACCCTTCAGCCACGAAAACATGTTCCCTCGTAGATCTGTTTGTCAGCCGTGTTGACTGCTGACGTCATGCAAAATGCCACGTGGCAAACACCGTTAACGCCCAGTTACTGCCGTTAACATCCACAGAAACCGTGGTAGAAGCCAGACCCAGCCAAGGCCTGCTAATAATTAAGTGGGCCAAACCATAAGGGGAGCCCAATAAGATTATGGCCCGTTACTGTTTCGTCCTGCACTGTTTGAAATGGGCCTAAAATAAGCGACCAGCAGCGGCCCAAGAATGTCAGGCCCATTACTGTTATGGCCTACAGAAGCCCGCACTATTCGAATACTGTGCGGCCCATTAAAAGTCTGCATTAAGTAGGCCCGATACTGTTAAGGCCCACGATCAGCACGTCACTGTTTACACAGCTCGTCCTGGGCCACCTATGAACGACCCGCTTTTGAGAAGGTCCGATATTGTTCTGGCCTTTTACTATTCTAGCTCGTTACTGTTCTAACCATCTTCTATTCATTAGTGTTACTATTGTGGTCCTTTACTATTCTAGCACGTTACTATGTTTGTTGCCGCTATTCTGGCCTGCTATTGTTCAGGCCTGTTACTATTCTGGCTTGTTTCTTTTCTGGTCTGTTACTGTTCTGGCCTGTTACTGTGCTGGGTTGCTACTGTTCTGGTCTACTACTGTTTTGGCATGGTACTGTTTTAGACTGTTATTGTCCTGGCCTTTTACTATTCTAGATTGTTACTGTTCTGGCCTGCTGCTGTTCTGGACTATTACTGTTTTGGCATGTTACTGTTTTGGCATGTTACTATTTTGGCCTATTACTGTTTTGGCCTGTTATTGTTCTAACCAGTTGCAGTTACTATTTCGGTAATTCTGAAGGCCATGCAAATATCATAAAAGGAGTATAATTAGCGATCATCTTTTACTGTTCATGGAAGACGCAATAAAAGAAGGGCAAATAACAAAACACTATACAGTTACCTGATCGACCTGCCTGGCATAGTTATGGTACCGCCATTCGTGGACGGCGTCAACTAAATGCCTACATGGCCTATGCGAGTTATCTAGATATTACATCAGCCGCAAACTTCTTAAAAAATATTACATAATATGAACAAAAGGGAAAGAAAATTCAGCATTTCAGTTGCTAATCAAGTTGATAGCAGAGTCTTCAATTTGCTTTCTCAATCCATCAACTACATCTCCCTTTGAGTGTGACAGCTACATTGGAAAACCACCTTGAGACATGATCTTGCAGTCCCCTCTTTGGTGGCGATAGCAATAATTGCAGTATAAAACTAACTAATAACAAGTTAATACGGCAAAGAAGACCAACTAATCATAGCTAATAATGAACCAGATAGGAATTATAACTGCATAATACAAACATGTAGAGCAGGAATGCAAACCATGAATTAACTATATAGTAGAGGATAGTTATGTCGTTGCCTAGGACGAACCAGAACCAGATACGAGATATAATGGTGTGGCTTGTGAACCTATAGATCAGGACAAACAAACATTAGACAAGTATGCCAACAATGAAATGAGCAATCAAACAAAGTGTTTCTTAGAATTTCAGTATAAACTACCCAGGTCATTTCAGCAAATATATATGGAAGCAGTGGTATCTCCTAGAATGCAAGAGTCATTGGGTGACTCGGAATTTGCGGTGAGCTACACAATGGCATGTAGTTACTGTCATAGATCAGAATGAACCACATAGAAATTATAACCACAGCATACCAGAACTTGTGAGCAGGTATGGAAAACACGAATGAACTACATAGTAAAGAATAATTATGCCGTTCATTCGGACGAACCAGCAGCAGATACAGAATATATATAATGGCATTGCTGGTGGACCTATAGGCTGTGCTTCAGTGTTGCCTTTTTGAGCTCTACACAAAGAAAAAGAAAATAGTCAGTGTTTTAGATTTTGAAGAACCAGATGGCAATAACAAAATTATAATCAAACTAGTACGAAGAGTTTGAATGGGTACTATAGGATAGCAGAACGATGCCAGGGAGGAAATAATAGCAGGAACTTAGCTTAGGAATAACCAGATAGAGTCAGTAACTATGGAGCAGGGAATCCACACTAATATATTCCACTGACATTACATTTTGTAAGAACTACACAATAGCAGGAAATTACTAGTGTACGGAGCAGCTAAGATAAGAACATGTGCATGAAAATATAACATACATGTGCATGACTTGAAATTTGTAGAGCAGCGAATGCAAACCAACATATCTAATGACATTATATGTACTAGCACAAAGAACAAGCGTGCCCATTGATTTGCATGTACTAGCACGATTACAAAAATGTAGTTCACTCTGACCGGCATGAACCTGCTATACCGCTGACAAAACAAAAACGTGTTGGAGATTTGGTTACCTTGGTCGAAGAGGCGTCTAAGCATCATCGGTACCGTGCGAGTGACGTCCAGGCCACCAAGGGTGCTGCGGTTGCGGTGGCTATTAGCGTCAAGGAAGAAGATCTTGGGCGGTCGATGTGGGTGCAGTCAACGGCGATGACCGTGTAGCTTGTCTAGAGTAGTGGACATGGAACTTGTTGAACTAGATCCTATCTGGTGGACAACGTTGAAGCTGCTCTGGTACGGTTGGGGAGCTTTCAGCGGTGGGAAAGCAGAGCGTGGGCGGTCGACGACGCCATAGGTGCTGTTAGCGAGACCACAGCTCTGGTGGACTGGCAGAGAGACCCAGTGAACTAGATCCGATGGGGTTGGTGTCGATGAAGCGGCTCTGGCAGCCGTGAAAGTGCCGTCAGGCAGTGCGCACGGTGGTCGTGGAGGTGAGGGCGTGGGAGAGAAGCCTGGGATTTTGGGAGGGCTAGCTGGAAAAACTGCGCGAATCGGGACTATGGAGGTGAACGAAAAAATAATTACGATCATGCCCCTAAGCTACCGACTTTAGCATGCCCATAGGGCGTCTGAACAATGGGTAGAATGGGAATTTCAAAGTCAAAAGTTTTTGAACGGAGGAGCATGAAATGCTTCAAAGTCGGTGTGTTATTTTGCCGCTTGATAGACATTTTGAATTTGGCTATTGGCCAAATAATAATAATAGAAATGTGGTACTCCCCGATGGGAGATTTCGGCTCAAAGTTGTTAAAATAGTGGGCAGGAAATGCTTCAAAGTTGGTGTCTGATTTTGTCGCTCGACATAGATTTTGAATTTGGCTACCGGCCAAATAATAATTAATAGTAAAATGGTACTCCCCGGTGGGAGATTTTGCCTCAAAGTTTTTGAAATAATGGGGCTGGAAATGCTTCAAAGTTGGTTTTTGATTTTGCCGCTCGATAGAGTTTTTGAATTTGGTTACCAGCCAAATAATAATTAGTAGAAAAGTGGTACTCCCCGGTGGGAGATTTCGGCTCAAAGTTTTTGAAACGGTGGGGCAGGAAATGCTTCAAAGTCGGTGTTTGATTTTGCCACTCGATAGAGATTTTGAATTTTGTTACCAGCCAAATAATAATTAATGGAAAAGTGGTACTCCCGATGGGAGATTTCGGCTCAAAGTTTTTGAAATGGTGGGGCGGGAAATGTTTCAAAGTCGGTGTTTGATTTTTCCGCTCGACAGAGATTTTGAATTTGGCTACCGGTCAAATAATAATTAATAGTAAAGTGGTACTCCCTAGTGGGAGATTTGGCCTCAAAATTTTTAAAACAGTGAGGCGGGAAATGCTTCAAAGTCGGTTTTTGATTTTGCCGCTCGACAAAGATTTTAAATTTGGCTACCGGCCAAATAATTATTAATAGAAAAGTGGTACTCTCCGGTGGGAGATTTGGCCTCAAAGTTTTTGAAACGGTGCGACGGGAAATGCTTCAAAGTCGGTGTTTAATTTTGCCGCTCGACAGAGATTTTGAATTTTGTTACCGGCCAAATAATAATGAATATAAAAGCGGTACTCCCCGATCACTACAAGGAATGTGTTATTCTATGACCTTCTAATAGTCACCATGGACAAATTCATCATAGAGTTATGATGATTTCGCACTAGATGGTCGCAAGCCATTCGGGAGGTTCAAACCATTAGAAAATTACAACGATTTTGCTTAGAAACATCATAGTTTGATTAACTAAAATCATCATAATATGGCGGATGTAGTCTACAACGTTATTGTAGCTCACTACGACGATTTAAAATTGTCCATGTAAGGTGGCACACTATTTTTGAAAAATGTGGTGGTAGCATTCTAAAACTGTCGTTTGGTGGTTGCTTCACAAAACGCACTATTTTTTACGCTCGGAAAATGGAAAATGGATTTTCCGTGCGACGAAAAGAAAAACTTCCTCCTGCAATATTGTTCGCCATCTCATGATACACATGGGTGCACAATATGGACACATTATCACAAACTATGCCTCGATTCTGGCCATAACATTGATCGTTTGGCACGAAAGCCATGAAACCTCAGACATGATAGGTCATTTTTGAGAAGGTTTTTTCGAGAAGCAATCAATATGCCAACTTTGGTATTTTTCATTGCAACTATGTCACATAATATGACACCACGCGAAGGTTTTACATTAATCGGACTGTTTTTGAATTTGTTATACCTGGTTTCAAATTTTCCTATTTCAAACTATGTCAAAATGGCAGACATGAAGATAGGGGGTGAGGCTAGCTAAACTTGCATTGGATCTCTATAGAAACATCATATTGTGAGTCTAAAAATGATTTTTACCAAAAATCACGAGCACTAGATCATGTACATGTAGTTCAAACCGGACCCACATCCTACCGATTCGGAAGGCATTTGTCTTTTTCACCAGGGATGGGCGGAAAGGTTTTTGAATCCCCGGTTGGGATATTATTCATCTAAGGTGGTCTAGTATTTTTGAAAAATTGGGTGGTAGCATTTTTGTATTCACCGTTTAGTGTTGCTTCACAGAACGTTCCGATTTTGGCACTCGGAAATAGAAAATGGATTTTCCATGCGATAAAAAGGAAAAACTTCCTTCTGCAACTTTTTTCGCCATCCCAATATGCACATGCGTGCATAATATGGGCACATTATCACAAACTATGCCATGATATTGACCATAACATTGATGTTTGGCACAATATGGGCACATTATCACCCATGTTTTGTGAACCGACCAATCAAAACACAGGAAACTGCCTCCCACAGATCATCCCTATCAGCTTTATCTGGACCGTTCAGTTCTGATCCAATGTCTGGCTTCTCAACCGAAGAAGCACACCCTACTCCCTAGTCCCCATCGCACCCACGCCCCAACTCGATCGAACCCTATCCTCTTCTGCTCAGACGCGAGCCACTCTCCTCCCTGACCTCAACCCTAACACCGGCACCGCCCCGTCTCCCTGCCATCCCAATCTCCTCTGCCCCACTTCCCCTCCACCATCCTCATCTCCTCTGCCCCTCTTCCCCTCCACCGTCCCCATCTCCTCTAATGCATCACCTTGGAGAGGAGGGGAACAATGGTGGTGGCTGCTGGTCTCCGCCCGCCCCATCGATGCTGATGTCGTGGAGGAGCTGGGGTACAACCCACCACTTTGTAGGGAGCTGCCGTCCATCCAGGACACCACCGACCAGGTAAAGCGCGCACGCATCCTATCCCTATCTCTTCTAATCCTCCTCCTCCTCTCGATTTCAATCCCCTACACATCTCACCCCGTCCCTATGGCAGATATACAAGTGGGGCGACACAGTAGACGAGAAGATCAAGAAGCTCGACACCGAGATGGCGCGCTACAAGGAGCAGATCAAGAAGACCCGCCCAGGCGCCACATGCGGGTTATCAAGCAGCGACCGCAAGAAATTGTCTACACGCAACGTGACGATTGTCCTCGATCGGACGAAACGGCTCCTCCGTCCCTTGCGCTGTTGGACCGTCTGATCTCGCCTTCCACCATCACCCTAGTGATGCGTTCGACACCCACATGCATTCCGATCCTTCAGGGATGGTGCGTTCCTCCCCAATTCCTTCCAACATTAGTAATTTGCATCCCCTTCTCTATAGATGTAGCGCATACTCCAGTACACGATTGACTGGAACATACGCTATTTTTCATGCAGCTGTCCTGTTTGCTGAAATGCTAATCTTCTACTTGGTAGATCAAACTGACACTTTGTGATGTATTAAAATGGTTCTAGGAAAGTATAGTATTTTTCATGCAGCTATCCTGTTTGTTGAACCTACACTCTGTTTCTACTCTGTCATTCTACACATGTGGTTTCATAACGTTGTATAACTAATTTGTGCTTGCCTCCTTGAGACTAGTGCTTGCCTCCTGGAGACTACTCTATCATTCTGCACATGTGGTTTCATTATTGATTCATCACTAGATGCATTTTTCTTTCTTCATATATATGATTACATCCTAAACTGTCTTCACTTTTTTCTAACAGAATGTAAGTGATTAGTGTGTGCTTGTTAATATGCATACCAGAATTAGATGTGTATTCTTGGATTCATGTGTGCTTATTCTCATAGTCTTGGATTTATACATTGGAGGTCTACTATGCAGCCTGTATTCCTCTAGTAGCAGTAGTAGTGCAACTGGTTTATGTATAGACAATATAGGTATAAGAACTCTATCATGTATAATAAGTATTCTCATGTATATAAATATGGGCTGAATTGCCTGATTATACTTTAAGCAGAGCATAACCATAATATGAGGGTTCATCTCTTGGAATAGTTTCTATGCTGATTTTATCTTAATATCAGGAATAAACTCTACTTTTTCTAAACTAGTACTTTTTCTAATCATCCTGAAGGCTGAGCCTCTGTGATTTCAGCATGATGAAACCATGTGACTATTTCCTAACTCTTTTGGGTAATGTGCAGCTTCAGGCTTATTTCCTAACTCTTGATGATATAATGGATAATTCTCGAACTAGGCGAGAAAATCCTTGTTGGTATACACTATCAAAGGTTTGCCAATTAACTCTTTCCTTTGCTAGTAACAGATCTCCGTGTGTCAATAGAGAAGAAGCAGTTATGTTTGGTGCTATCAAAGGTTTGAAACTAAACCTTTTCTATTTGGACCTCGCAGTCGACAGAGAAGAAGCAGTTGAACCCCATTTGGGAGATCAAGGTGCAGAAGCTCGTCCTCAACATCTCCGTCGGTGTCAGCAGAGATCGCCTCACTCGCACCTCCAAGGTATAATATGCATATCTATTTATCTTACTGGTCCCCTTATGAGCTCGCGTGTCAGGGATTCAGATTAAGATGTCACTGTGTTGGTTGCAAGGTTTGGCCGATGTTCAGTTCAATACCATGTGGTCTACTTCGCTTACAGCAATCTAGTTGCTTTAGTAGTTTGTCGAATTGCAAGTCATCAATGATCTAGCATGTCTCGCCACTGGCCTATTTGATCTACGGAGTGCCTATCTTGTAGCCTGCTAGTAGGACATGCATTATCTAGTGATACAAATGCATGTATTGGTTATTGTATCATGTGTACAAAGTCAGTCAATTCAACAAGTAGAGCATCCAATCCTTGACTAGCCTTCTTACAGTAGAAATTGAAAGTATGTAGTCAGTAGTCTATTGGATTTTGGTACTTGGAAGCTTTTTTGGAAATGGACTTACCATAGGTAATATGCTGCTATTTATTTATCCAATTTGTATCACTTATGCTAGTTTTCTGTTTGACAGAAATAAGAAGGTTGAAGGAGGATATTGGAAGTTCTTGGATGTGTTATATCTATGCCAGCAACAAGGGTGCCATAAGGAGTAGTAGGGAGCTCTGCTCCAATCATTGACAACCAGTAGCAAATATGTCATGTTTACATCTATTGTATGTGCTGTCTATTGGTTATTGTGTCTCAAATTTGGCTGCTATATCTGCTGTCATATTTATATCTGTTGTATCAACTATCTATACCTATTATGATGATCTAGCTATCATGTCATTTGATAGTGTTACTCATTAGCCTCGTGGCCATCATGTTTAAATTCTGGATGTTATACTGTTGTATCGTGTAAATTTGGGTCTGTACTGGATCTAAAAGGTCCACGTGGAATTAACAATAAAACAAAAAAAGGTTGAAAAATAAAAAAGGAATCGGTTGTAAAGAAAGAACAAAGGCCTAAAAGTGAATACACCCTAAAAAATGCCACGGTCCATAGGCACGACATATAATGAAATGCACTGTAAATGGCCTAGACCCAAAAATGAAAAAGGCGAGCATTATTGGGCTAGCCCATATAGACCACCATAATGGACCGGGCTGAATTTGTATTACCACGACCTCATTTCGTCATAATTTTTCCACGTCGGACCGGCCACGTAGGATCTGACATGGCAAGGCTAGATGGTCCGTGACGATATTGGATCGTCATAACAGTTATGAAGATCCTATATCGTCATAGACGATTATGACGATTTTACCGAAAATATCGTTATAGTTCATTTGCGACGCCCAGCTTTCGACGATCTCAAAATCGTCATAGAATCTTCATAAACGGACTACTATGACGATTCTGTGATGAAAATGGAGGGTCATATATAGCCAGATTCCTTGTAGTGGGTGGGAGATTTCGGCTCAAAGTTTTTGAAATGGTGGGGCAGGAAATGCTTCAAAGTCGGTGTTTGATTTTGCCGCTCGATAGTGATTTTGAATTTGGCTACCGGCCAAATAATAATTAATATTAAAGTGGTACTCCCCAGTGGGATATTTGGCCTCGAAGTTTTTGAAACAGTGGGGCGGGAAATGCTTCAAAGTCGGTTTTTGATTTTGCCGCTCGATAGAGATTTTTAATTTGGCTACCAGCCAAATAATAATTAATAGAAAAGTGGTACTCCCCGGTGGGAGATTTGGCCTTAAAGTTTTTGAAACGGTGGGGCGGGAAATGCTTCAAGATAGGTGTGTGATTTTGCCGCTCGACAGAGATTTTGAATTTGGCTACCAGCCAAATAATATTTAATAGAAAATTGGTACACCTCGGTGGGAGATTTGGCCTCAAAGTTTTTGAAACTGTGGGGCGGGAAATGCTTGAAAGTTAGTGTTTGATTTTGCCGCTCGAGAGAGATTTTGAATTTGGCTACCAGCCAAATAATAATAATAGAAAAATGGTACTCCCTGGTGGGATATTTGGCCTCGAAGTTTTTGAAACGGTGGGGCGGGAAATGCTTCAAAGTCGGTTTTTGACTTTGCCGCTCGACAGAGATTTTGAATTTGACTACCGGCCAAATAATAATTAATAGAAAAGTGGTACTCTCCAGTTGGAGATTTGGCCTCAAAGTTTTTGAAACGGTGGGGCGGGAAATGCTTCAAAGTCAGTGTTTGGTTTTGCCGCTCAACAGAGATTTTGAATTTGGCTACCGGCCAAATAATAATAATAGAAAAATGGTACTCCCCCGTGGGAGATTTGCCCTCAAAGTTTTTGAAACGGTGTTGCGGGAAATGATTCAAATTTAGTTTTTGACTTTGCCGCTCCATAGAGATTTTGAATTTGACTACCAGCCAAATAATAATTAATATAAAAGGGGTTCTCCTCGGTGGGAGATTTGGCCTGAATTTTTTTGAAATGGTGGGGCGTGAAATGCTTCAATGTCAGTGTTTGATTTTGCCGCTCGACTGAGATTTTGAATTTGGCTACCGTCCAAATAATAATAACAGAAAAATGGTACTCCCTGGTGGGAGATTTTGCCACAAAGTTTTTGAAACGGTGGGGCGGGAAATACTTCAAGGTCAGTGTGTGATTTTGCTGCTCGATTGAGATTTTGAATTTGGCTACCGGCCAAATAATAATAACAGAAAAATGGTACTCCCCGGTGGGAGATTTTGCCACAAAGGTTTTGAAACATTGGGGTCGGAAATGCTTCAAGGTCAGTGTGTGATTTTGCCGCTCGATTGAGATTTTGAATTTGGCTACTAGCCAAATAATAATAGAAAAAAGCTAGTAGCCCGTACGCTATCTTTCCAGGAATTCAAGTCCTAGAGTCACATCAACTAATCATCCATGAGCATAATAATTGCAGACTGATATTTTGAATTTGGCTAGCGTCTAGGCAAGATTTGGATAAAAGGTATACTCCCTATTCGGGAATTGAAGGCTGAGAGTGACATTAACTTATCATCCATAATGAAAATTAGATAACTCTGATTCAAACAGGGTTAGCTGCAGGTTTTGCTGCTCAATTGAGATTTTTTAATTTCGTTAATGGTACTCCCTCGGTACGAATTTAAGGCTGATTCACATCAATTGATCATCAAAATACTTACCATATTGGCAAAGAAATTGGATACATAATCTCGGATTTGTCGATGGACTGAGATTTTGAATTTGGCGGTTGTCCAAAGAAGAAAAAACCTTTGTGAGGTTCATGAATCCAAGGCTTAGAGAGTGAGGTTGGGGCACAGGAATTTTGTGCATCGAGCATACGGTAAACAAATAAAAGCATGATGCGAAACAAATACTCCCTCCGTTTTTGTTACATGGCCCCAAACACAACCCGGGCTCTATAGCAGGAACCATTTCACATGACCATTATACTCACCTGTCATTGTCAGGGTTCATCTTCAATTTAGACAAGTCTCTTCATCTATGGGATCTCGAGAATTCTGTTGATCTCGTAACATCTTCAACTCCGCATCACATCCTAATGCTTTTTGTCTCATATCATCGATTGCTCGTCTATGCACTTCCTATTCATCCCGTAGTGCTACAATTTCTTCTTGACTAGACAAATACGGCGACTTGGACTTGGACTTGGACTTGCACTTCCATAACCCATAATTACGCATGAACGTGCTTTTACGATGACCTTCACCTTTTAGTACCATTTTAAATGTTTTCAGACATTCTTCTTGGGTTTGTTCCAGACCATCTTTCCCAGGTTTTGCCATCTCCTCATTCAATTTAATCTGTAAGGTTATCAGTTGGTAGACATGGGTGAGAGAAGAAAAGCTAATACAAAGAAACATGCAGGCAACACATTTAACCTGTCTATGAACAAATCTTACAAGTTGGCATGGCTGATGACGCATCATATATATTGTAGTAAAAGTATAGCTATATGATCATACTGATAAGAATTTTATTACTAGCACGCAATAATAGGACTATGCCAACATGGCATCTGTCTGTTTCTTCATTGTCAGGTGCATGATGTACATGTTAGAGTATGATACGTACACGGTTATTGTGGTAGTTTAGGATAGTTAGGATTCTAGCCTAACTCGTCTTGTACTCCAAGTTGATCCCTGTACGCCTATATATACTCGCCCATGAGGCTCAATAATATATCCATCATATTCCGCCAAACTCAAACTCTTTCATGGTATCAACCTAAATCGATCTCAAACCCTAGCTTCCGCCGTGCTGCCCCCGAGGAGGTTGATCTCCATGATCTCTGCCGGGGGCTGCGTAACCCGTATGCAGGGTTCGTCCGCCAATCCATGATCAGCTGCCATGTAAGTCTTTTTCTACGATCTCTTGATCAACTTTCTTTTTGGTTTACCGATCTTAGATCGGATTGAGTCGCCCACCGCCGTCGTCATCGCCGCATCTCTACTCCGACCATCCGCATCGAGGATCTACATCGCGTCCGTGCACCTGCCCCCTCCGCTGTTGCGCCTGCCTCGGCAGGCTACCACGCACCACGGACGGCTGCTACGCCTTCCTCGGAAGGCTACTGCGGCCACCCCCCGCTCAGATCCTCTTCATTGTCATCATTCGGGACTTCACCGACAACATCGCCATCGAATCTGATCTATGCGTCGTCCATGCCATGACGCATACGATGCACCGTCGGTCTGATCAACTGATCACGCGCCTGTCTACGCCAAGCACGTCCCCGAGCACGCGCCTACCACCGATCGAGCTACGGGCTGCCGCTATGTCACCCCGTGGGCCGCAGAGCCACCGACTTTGGTCCATGCTACCGGCTTCCAACGCGCCTTCATTGGTGTGTACGTCGCTGGTGGTCTCCCAATCGCTGCACCGACTTGTGCTCTGCAGCTATGCCACCCCCTCGGGTCGTAACGTGGCTGCACGCAGTCTACTTCGCTGTCCTCGTGCATCGACGGCCTCGACTTTCACCATGCCATCTCCTACGGCGCGGATCGCCGCTGTCTGGACATGGTCTTCGTCACGTCGCCGGGTCTTACTCGCCTACTTCAAGCACCGCCGCCGCGCTTCACAAGGTAACCTGCAGGCCGCCCTCTCGCCGTCGCAGGTCCTGCCGACTACCCCATCGCCACTCTAGGCATCCAGCATGACTAACCCAGGTCGCCGCTGGTTTCGCCGCCTTCTACGTCTTCGTCCACTACAACTTCTCCACCAGCGTCATCGCCTCATCCCTGACTACACCACCTGCTACTCTACTCCGACAACCGCGGACAGCGCCGGCATCTCTCCCTTAGCCGCTCTACGTGTCAGAACTTCTCAGGAGGCTTCCTCTGCTAGTCTTTCTAACATGGCGACAAGTTCATGATGGTCCCTGCCCCCGCACGCCTGGTACTGGCAACACAGGGAGTGCCTTCGTCCCCAACGTGTTCCCGAGTCTATCAAACTCGGATCGGCGCCTCATCTTCATCGTCTTCGACAATGTCTTCTTGGGCATCGACCCCTCTACAACTGCCTCGACCGCGTCACCGACGATTTCTTCTTTGCATACTCGGTTCTGGCAAAACCGGAGTGTGCGTTCATCTCCGACATGCGCCTAGTTCTAGAAAAACTATGGCCATACCTTGTCCTCGATGGCTCGGACTGCATCGACTTCGGCATCGACACCCTAAACGACTTCCACGACGCGTCTTTGTCATCCTCCTCGCGCACTACGCGCATGGGGCTTCACATGCGGCTACATCGACACGGGCATCCCCGACCATGACATCGACCACGGCGACCCATCGCACGGCTACCTCGACCATGGAACTGGCTCACGCTCTCGGCTCCCTCGACATCGGCACAAGGGCTACCACCTCGCTTGAGCATCACCAGCTCCCTCTACAGTTCAAGCTACCGCGACGCAACACCATCCAAGACGTTTCTGCTATGACTGCGGGGGGATGTCAGCCTACTGGATGCTACTTCGGTTTATATCTAGTTTGACCGTCCGCGACATTCCGGTTGTTCACGACGCTACCGCTACGACTGCGGCGGGATGTTAGAGTATGATATGTACATGGTTATTATGGTAGTTTAGGATAGTTAGGATTCTAGCCTAACTCATCTTGTACTTCAAGTTGATCCCTGTATGCTTATATATACTCGCGCATGAGGCTCAATAATATATCCATCATATTCTGCCAAACTCATACTCTTTCAATATACAAGACAATGCTTTGTACAACTGAAAATTGAACCTCACACTAGTTGGAAATCATCTAGTACTTAAATTAAAAAGAAAACTGGGCAGAAGTTCAGGAAGTGTTGCACATCTAACAATACATATAAATCACTGTGGGTGTGTCATCACAAAATATCAATCGAACATAAGACTTACTAGAACACTCTCAGTTGAGGGATTGAGCCCTTCTTTTTTGCTCGTCTGGCATGCCTGGAATTTTTGCTGCAGACTTACCGCACCTTTCTGCAAAGTGGGCGGAACACATTGTCAAAATATAAGAAGCACAAAGTATGTAGAAGATTAAAAACTAATTATGCTTACTATTGCGCTCAGGTGGCCAACCAATGCACGAGATCTAGTTCGGTTTGTTAAGCGTTGTGCGACATGGTTTCTCTTGTTTTTCTCAGCATTCATCTGCAAAAGGAGACTAGTGATACAGATGTGCAAATAGGAATTTTGAATGTGATATGGTATCAGTCTTCACAAACCATACCGTAATCTTTGGATCAAACCAGTGGCCAAGAAGATCTATCCAGTGTTGGTCAGTCATAGTGTGTTCCATAGGAGTCATTCTTTGAATATCCTTGCTTGCCTTACCATCAAAGTATTTACTCTTTAGCCTATGGCGCTGCTGGTGCAAAGAACAAGAGAACATGTCCATGAGAACATACTCTACATCCTCATTATCCCGATCGATGTTGAATTTTGTCTGTTAGCAAGAATAGAACATTTGATGTGTTATGTGAGTTAGAATAGAACCAAGGGCAAGCTTGAATGCATGGGACAGAGCACCATGACTTACATGTAACTTTTGCAGTAATGAATTGTAATGGTAAGGGGTCTGTTAGTG
The DNA here is from genome assembly GCA_916181665.1 of Avena sativa. NCBI lineage: Eukaryota > Viridiplantae > Streptophyta > Magnoliopsida > Poales > Poaceae > Avena > Avena sativa. The sequence continues at coordinate 277,811,145 of OV702292.1, forward strand.
GAGCTTGAATGATGCGAAGATGGCAATATCATTCCTGACAAAAATGTCTATTTTGGATGCTAGAAAAGAAGATTCTTCTGGATCTTCTAGCCTTCGCTTGCTAGGCACAATAGAATTGATGCAATATCTAGATTGTGTTCAGGAAATTTTAGCTCCAAGATTTTTTCCTACTGTTGGCCCTCTTTTCTTAAATCTTTGTGTAGCTGCCAATTCAACCATTACATCAACCTTGCATGGTATATATAAGGAAGCATGCATCGATAATCGTTTGAACACATACCTTGTTTGGCGATGGGCTGATCAATAGGTTGGTGATTATCGCTAGCTTATTGTTGTTGTGCTAGTAGTGTTAGGAAAGTAGAGGTCAAAACTGGTTCGGCTGTCAATTGTTGCTGCATATCTTGATTGGCAATTGGTGATTGTGGAATGTGTGGGATGGTATTTGTTGCATGTACTACTGTTGGAACCTGTGGTGTGCCGCCAAGATGACACATTTTAGTCGTATGTGAGTTTCCTGATATTCGTTTATTGTATTTCACGGTGTGTGTTTGTGTTCCACCGGTAGCATTAGCAGGATGGCTTGTTGAAGCTTCGTGTTTGGTACCTGAATGTGTCTTATATGAACTAGCCGATTCCTGACACACATAAACAATACTTCAATCTGTTATAGTTCTATATGCAATGAGATGCACATGGAACAGAACAATAGTAAGGCAAAATGTGCTCTATATATATGATGCATGAACTAGGCAGAGGGCATTGCAAAATATTTGGTGGGATTGAAATACAAAACATGGAAAATACAACAGATATCCCAATTAAAAAATAGAGCAAGTACCTTGGGGGGTGGATAAGCTGGTGGACTAGCAGGGAGGTCCTCGACGGGTCCAACTTCCTGAGTCAGGTCTCCCTCAAAATATTATTCATCAACAGAAACTAATGCTGAATCAGACACTTGCCGATCATAGTTTTTCTCCCTGCTGGTACCTGGAAGAGTCTTAGGTGAACTAGCTGATTCCTGACACACATAAGTGATACATTAATCTATCAAAGTCCTATGTAAAATGAGACGCGGATAAAACAGAAGAACAGTAAGGCAAGATATGCTGAACATATATGATGCATGAACTAAACAGATGGCATTGCACAACATTTGGTGGGAACTGAGGTACGAAACATGGAAGATGAAACAAATATCATAATGACAAGATAGAGCAAGCACCTTGGACAGTGGACAAGCAGACGGATTAGGGATGGGGTTCTCGACCGGTCCATCTTCCTGATTTAGGTCTCCCTTGGGGTTTTTTTGATCTTGAGGATAAAATTCCGCATCAGAATCCTGGACTTCATGATTGGTGGTGGTAGCTACAAAAGATCTAACTCTCCACGGGCCGAGTGACCTTGCATATTTGGAATTCTTTAATAATCTATCTTCCCTAATCTTCCGTTCTTCCTCATCAGTCGGCTACAAATCACCTTACATGCATCAGCAAAAATATATCTTATGAGATTTAAGAGCGAGGTGTGTGTAGAAGAGCAAGTTAGTACAGTGCTAGCAAGCAGTTGAAAGATCTGAAGGAACAATGACAGACATATGCTTATATGATGCCTCGACAAGAAATGTCGGAGTATAAGATAAAAAACTCAGTGCAAGAATGCAGTGAAACAAGCGATGAACTACTTTCAGACATCAAATACGTAAAGAGCATATCAAGTGTATGGCGGCAACCTTTGTGACCGTGATTACGTGGTTTCCTTCCCATGCCTTTGCCGGACTTATGGTGAGATATGACCTTGTCGTTCGCCCTTGAGCGAGTTTGCCTCCCCATCTCCCCGGTGCCGTGGAAAAGGTCAAGGAAGCAGATCCGGTTCAGTGGAGTCAGGGAAGTGGATCCAACGAAGTTGCGATGGTGTTGCTGAGCCGGCTCCGGTGCCGTGGACCTCGTGTACAGAGGAGCTGATCTGGTGCGGGCCGGCGCCGGGAGCTGGTAAAACATCTTCGCAGTTGCTACGGTGGCATGCCATTGGAGAGGCTGTGAAGGGGAGATGGGACGAAAGGAGCACGGCCCTGGTCGTGCAAGGTGATCTCGAGGGATTCGACCCAAAGGGCGCGGGTGTTACTAGTATGTTTGAAACTTTGAATTATGTGGCGCGTGGGAATTTATGAGAGAAACCATTTTGAGGAATGTCCTTTGGCGCGTTGTTTCTGGACCGAAGGGCGAGATGAAAATTTAGTACCATTTGAATTTTGGACGTAGGAGCCCATTGCGGCGGGTATTTCTGGCGCACTGCTTGGTGGAAGAGGTGATTCCGGCTTGTGGTTTGTCGCTGAGTTAATTTTTTTTACTCGATCTACAACTGCAGTCTAAAGTTTGACTTTAGGGCCACACAAGTATATAGTGCACGAATTTATTCACGGTAATGGGTACAAACTAACTTTCATAGTAATGTGTTAATTTTCAGCAAAATGTGTTTCTATAGATCTAAACGAAAGTGCAAAATAAGGCTTTTCCATTTTCCGAATGGCTAGAATGAGAATGGGATACATTGTCCATATGCAGCAATTAGGTACAGTACAGTTTCATATAGCGTGCCAAAGAAAATATCAGGCTGACAACACAACAAAAGTCATCCTCATTATTTAAAATAACAATCTATTCGCATGGTGGCTCTTTCATCACCCTTCGAAAATCATCTGCTTGCAAAGATGCGCGGAGAATCTCTGCTCGTGCTTCCACCTGTTCCAAAACCGAATTGGGAACACGATTTTCGGCGACTAACTTTTGAAGATCAGCGGAAGCATCAAGGCCATCTTCAATAGTAGAAATCCATCCTCGGTTCAGTTCTCTGATCCGCCGAATGACTATGTCCAAATCCTTTTGGAGAAGCCTAATCTTAGCTTCGTCCATGCACCATACTTCGGTTTGGTTCATAGAATATCTATTCTGCAAACCTCCTTGGCAGGGACATGATGATGCACTTGCTTCTAGAAATTGGGATGCAGCAAATCAATAAGTAAATAACACGCAGGATGCAAAAAATAGCCATGTTTAGGGTACTCGACCAGGCCATGTTTATGTACCAGTTGTGTTGTGCCGAGCGGGGCTAGATCCGCATGTCCAAAACTCTTCAGGATTCCTTAGCAAGACAGGGCATGTTTCGGCAGTACGTCATCTTCCATGCCTCACAAAAAATATATACTAGTATGACAAGACAGGGCAAGTAAAGGCTGAACTACTCTAAAAAATAAAATGCATAACGACAAAGCGTGTATATGCAAAATGGAGGCAAACCATTGTCTGGGGAGGATTGTTGGGGGTTATCATTGGGCTGACGAGGCTTCGTACTAGTGCGAGATAACCAATTGGGCTTGACGACTAGCAGGTGCCTTCTTTTCTCTTTGAACCGATCCCGTAGTACTGCAACTAGCATGCATTAGAAATAATTGGTAACGAGAAGGCATAGCAAGGAAGTGATGAACTACATTCGGAAGTTGTAGTAAAGTCCAAGGAAAGTGGGCATAGTAAGCATGCAACAACCTTCGTCTCGGTTGTACGGAGTTCTAACCATCGCCCTAGTGAGGGGTCCGCGTGGCGTACGCATCTCTCGGTTGGGGTGGTGGGGCAGCTGACACTCTGAGTGGGGGAAGCAGATGCGACGAAGCAACGATGGTAGCGTGGATGACGGCGTCGCTAAGTAGACTCCAGTGACCTGGAGTTGGCTAAAGAGGGATGGGATAGAGGATGATGTGACTATGGATTGTGGAGTCGGCGGGCGAGCGAGCGAGAGGCCCCGTCAGTATGGAGGTAGCTAGCGTTTGCCGAGAACTGAGAAGTGAATGAAGTGTTAAATTTTGGTAAAGGTAGAAGGGAGGGTCCCACCAATAATCCTCTAAAATTTTGAACTAGAAGGTCCCGCCAATATCACGCAAAAATTTAGTGCCGAATCGCGCTTGGCTCACCTCCCGAGTAGTATTAAAAGGAAGGCTCGAAAAGCAACACGCATCGAATGTGATGGGACGATGGCGTGTGCAGCTTGTGAAGAAAAGTCAGAGTCTAGTACGGTGGCGGATAGATGAAAAAGAAAATTAGGGTGGTGCTGGCTGCCAGCCGTAGCCCTCATAAAAAATAAATAAATATTTCAAATTCGTGTAAATACATCAAATAATTGATCCAACGGTCAGCATTCAAAGTTATTTGTATGAATGGGGCCCATATACTGTAGTGAGCGAAGCGGCTGAGTGAACTTGGGTTTCTTAGCTAAACAGTGCGCTTATGCATATGCCAACTCATTTGAACTAATTTAGGCAGACAACACTATAACTTAAGTGGTTTAAATTAGCTACGAATCATAAAAACTCATAGAACCTAGGAATCACAAGGAAAATATGCATGCTCCGCAATGTCCGGAAACATGACGCGCTTGTCGCATTCCGAGCCAAATTCTTCTGATTTTATTTACTAGTAAGAAACATCCTCATAATCACTTGGAAAAGTGAAAAATGTTCTTTCGTAATTGTCCGAAACTCCCACGGTCAACATTGTTTACTACGCCAAGACGCACCCATCTACCTGATGTGAGAACCGTATCATAAAGTGTAGCTAGGGTATCAATATATATGGCCATGACCTTATTGGTCCTTCGGACTAAAACCCAAGAATGTTCATACATTGTAGGCTACTAGTAAATTGCATCTGCCATGCACGTGAGACTCAGATAATAGACATATGACATATCATCATTATATAAAATTATAATAGGTAAAGCACAAAAAATTATAAATTTGATCAACATATATAAAGTATGAGTTTATATTTGGTTCTTGTACTTTGTATCATCATGTAGAAGTCGAAGATTATTAGCTACCTAACACTTCAAATTTTTGGTGACATGGTCTAGCGAAACGAGGGAGAGGATTCAAGGAGTATGATGGAGAAGTGTGTTTTGAGGTTTGTGCATAACATTCATTCTGCTGAAGACTATCTACAGAATCTTCTAAATGCTCGGATGGAAAAGAAGATCCAATGGTTGGAAATATTGGGATTCACGAGTATTGATCCAACGGTCATCATTCAAAGTTATTCGTATCTTACCACTATTAGTAAATTACACATGTCCTGCACATGAGACTCAGATAATAGACGCCTGACATATCATCACTATATAAAATTATCTCTAATATTATAATTGAGTAGTTTTGAATTGGATCCATAGCACCAATCCTAACCATTATGCTATTAGATCCAATGGTTCAAAGCAGCAAATTTGTGTTAAATAGTACCTAGAGAAAACTCCACCATGTTCTAGAACCATCATTTCACCACCCCCAAAATTTCATAGCACAGTAGGTTGTATTCTCAATATGTGTAGATAGTTATTATTAATAGACTTAATTTTTGCATTTTGGGGGTGGTGGCATGATGGTTCTAGAACATGGTGGAGTTTGCTCTAGGTCTGTACTATATATTCAACACGAAACCAGTTGCTCTGAACCATTTGATTTAACAGCCCAACGGTCAAGATTGGTTCTATGGATCCAATTCAAAACTGCTCCACTGTAGTAGTAGAGAGAATACAGCCTACTGTGCTATGAAATTTTGGGGGTGGTGGAATGCTGGTTCTAGAACATGCATGGTGGAGTTTGCTCTAGGAACTATTCAACACGAATCCAGCTTCTCTAAACCATTATTGGATCTAACAGCCCAACGGTTAGGATTGGTGCTATGGATCCAATTCAAAACTGCTCCATTATAGTAGTAGAGATAGAGATATCTTACCACTATATAGTGTACGAATAACTTTGAATATTGACTGTTGGATCAAGACTCATGAATCCCAACATTTCTAGCTGTTGGTTCTTCTTTTCCATTGTAGCATCTAGAAGATTCTATTGATAGTCTTCAGCATAATGAATGTTATGCACAAACCTCAAAGCACACTTCTCCATCATACTAGAATCTTCTCCCTCGTAGCTAATAATCGTTGACTTCTACATTATCTTATCTTATCTTATCTTATCTTACCAATATATAGTGTACGAATAACTTTGAATGTTGACCGTTGGATCAAGATTCGTGAATCCCATCATTTCTAGCTATTGGATATCATGTAGAGGTCAAAGATTATTAGCTACCTAACACATGAAATTTTTGATAACATGGTCTAGAGAAACAAGGAGGAAGATTCTAGTATGATGGAGAAGTGTGTTTTGAGGTTGTGCATAGCATTCATTATGCCGAAGCCTATCAGTAGAATCTTCTAGATGATAGGATGAAAAGAAGGTCCAACGGCTCGAAATGATGGGATTCACGAGTCTTGATCCAACGGTCAATCTTCAAAGTTGTTTGTACACTATATAGTGGTAATATCATGTAGAAGTTAACGATTATTAGCTATCTAAAACATGAATTTTTTGGTAACATGGGCTAGAGAAATGAGGGAGAAGATTCTAGAATGATGAGGAAAGTGTGTTTCGAGTTCTGTGCATAGTATTCATTGTGATGAAGACTATCAATAGAATCTTCTAGACCGTTAAAAAATAGAATTTTCTAGATGCTGGAATGGAAAAGAAGATCCAACGGCTGGAAATGTTGGGATTCGCGAGTCTTGATCCAACGGTCAATATTCAAAGTTACTTGTACACTATATAGTGCTCAGATTATAACAGGTAAAGCAGACAAAATATAAATTTGATCAACATCTATAAAATATAGGTATATATATATATTTGGTTCTTGTACTTTGTATACCATGTAGAAGTACGTCAACGATTATTAGCTATCTAAAACTTTATAATTTTGGTAACATGGTCTAGAGAAACAAGGGAGAAGATTCTAGAATGATGGAGAGTGAATTTTGTGCAGATCATTCATTGTAATGAAGATTATCAATAGAATCTCCAAGATGCTAGAATGGAAAAGAAGATCCAACGGGTGGAAATGTTGGGATTCGCGAGTCTTGATCCAATGGTCAATACTCAAAGTTGTTCGTACACTATATAGTGGTAAGATCATGTAGAAGTCAACGATTATTAGCTACTAGTAAGTTGCATGTTCCTTGCACGTGAAACTCGGATAATAGACGTATGACATATCTATATACAATTATAATTGGTAAAGCACAAAAAAAATATAAATTTGATCAACATCTATAAAGTATGGGTGTATATATTTGGTCCTTGTACTTTGTATCATCATTGTAGAAGTCAAACATTATTAGCTACCTAACACATGAAATTTTTGATAACATGGTCTAGAGAAACAAGGGGGAAGATTCTAGTATGATGGAGAAGTGTGTTTTGAGGTTATGCATAACATTCATTATGCCGAAGCCTATCAGTAGAATCTTCTAGATGATAGGATGGAAAAGAAGATCCAACGGCTCGAAAAGCTGGGATTCGCGAGTCTTTATCCAACGGTACTACTAGAAAATTCCCATAAACATGGATATGTCCATGACCTTCTTGGTCGCTCGTCTTGAAACATGTTCATACTTATACATGGTAGGCCATTTTTGTGACGCGGGTTTTTTCAAAAGTTGTGAAAAACTCATGTTTATTATATTTCATGGCAGGTAATACAAGCAAAAGGACGCCATGCATGAGTCCCCCAGTTTTTTTGGCCTATTTCTCTCTCTTTTTTCAAATCAGGGTCAACTTTGCCAGCATGCAAAGTCTAGAAATAAGTTGAATCTTCGAAAACTCTTGGTCGCGTTCTCCATATATTGGATGTCTGGTGGGCAACTTCAAAAGATTTTTGTGGAATTTAAAGAGAAATTGGCATTTCACATGTGGTTCGAAATAATTTGACATAATTTCGACTGACTCCCTCTGATCCATATTAATGTTCATAGATTCATCTAGATTCAAATGTATCTAGTCATGTTTCTGTGCTAGATAGATATACCTGAATCTAGAAAAATCTGAGAACATTAATTTGAATCAAAGACAAATCAGATTAGAGACGTCTGACATATCATCACTATATAAAGTTATAATAGGTAAAGCAGAAAAATATAAATTTGATCAACATATATAAAGTATGGGTGTATATTTGGTTCTTCTACTTTGTATCGTCATGTGTAGAAGTCAAAGATTATTAGCTACCTAACACTTGAAATTTTTGGTAGTAACATTGGTCTAGAGAAACGAGTGATAAGATTCTAGTATGATGGATAAGTGTGTTTTGAGGTTTATGCATAGCATTAATTGTGCTAAAGGCTATCAATAGAATCTTCTAGATGCTAGAATGGAAAAGGAGATCCAACGGCTGGAAATGTCGTTCGGATTCACGAGTCTTGATCCAACAGTTAATATTCAAAGTTATTTGTATTCGTACACTATATAGTACTTGGTAAGATAAGATTGTACGAATAACTTTGAATGCCGACTGTTGGATCTCAATACTCGTGAATCCCAACTTCTTTTCCATTATAGCATCGAGAAGATTGTATAGATAGTCTTCAGCATAATGAATGCTATGCATAAACCAAACACACTTCTCCATCATACTAGAATCTTCTCCCTCATTTCTCTAGACCATATTACCAAAAAAAATCAAGTGTTTTGGGTAGCTAATAATCTGTGACTTGTACATGATGATACAAAGTACAAGAACCAAATATACAACCATACTTTATGTATGTTGATCAAATTTATAATTTTTTGTGCTTTACCTATTATAAGTTTATATAATGATGATATGTCATATGTCTATTATCCGAGTCTCACGTTCAGGGCACTCCTCTCGCTGCTCTCGCGCTGCCTACCTTTTGGAGTAGCAGTACAAAATGAGGTGGAGTACTTTGCTTTATAGAAAAAATATTTCCATCGCTTAGTAGAGTTGTTACTTTTCCTAGTATTTGGAACCTCGCATTGGCAAAGTTGTTTACCAATGCCAACATGCACACATCTACTTTCTTGTAGTACTACCAAATTACCAAAAACTATGATGTGGATATGTCCATGACCTTGCTTGGTCGCTCGTCCTCAAACTTGTTTATACTTGTACATGGTAGGCCATTTTTATGAAGCGGGTTTCTTCAAAACTTGTGAAAACTCATGGCAGGCAATACAGGAAAAAGGACACCATTCATGAGTCCCCCTGTTTTTGTTGCTTATTTCTCTCTCCTTTTCCAAAGCAAGGTCAACTTTGCCGCCATGCAAAGTCTAGAAAGAAGTTGAATCTTTGAAAACTCCCGGTCATGTTCTCGATGTATCGGCTATCTGGTAGGCAACTTCAAAAGATTTTTGTGAAATTTAAAGAGCAATTGGCAGCTCACATGTGGTTCGATATAATTTGACCTAATTTCGACAGACTTCCTCCGATCCATATTAATGTTCATAGATTCATCTAGATTCAAACGTATCTAGTCATGTTTCTGTGCTAGATACATATATCCGAATCTAGAAAAATCTTAGAATATTAATTTGAATCGGATATAGTAGTGTAATATTATTGGCTTAATTTATCTACGAACCTTGAAAACTCAAAGAACCTAGGAATCGCAAGTAAAACATGGATGGTTTGCTATGTCCGGAAACATGGCGCGCTTCTCGCATTTAGTGCCACATCCTTCTGATTTTCTTTAGTGCTAGTACAAAACATCCCCATAATTAGTTGGGAAAGTGAAAAATGTTTTTTCCTAATTATTCGAAACTCCCACGGGCAACATTGTTTACTAGGCCAAGACGCATCCATCTACCCGATGTCAGAACCCTATGTAAAAGTGTAGCTTGGTATACATTGATATAGGAGGCCATGACCTTCTTGGTCGTTTGTGCTGAAAACAAAGAATTAATAATGTTACATCATGGTGGGCTATTATGAGAATCCGTTTTCTCTAATGTTGTCGAATCTCATGTTTATCATTTTTCTTGGCAATTAATAATACTACTAGCAAAAGTACCCCAATCGTAATGAAGTCTCATGTTTTTGTTTGACGCTTTATTTTGTTTGAATGTTTTCCCTGCGCGGTCAAATTTGTCTGTATGCAAATACTAATAAGTAATAGCATTTTTCAAAACTATTGTTGGCCTGTGATATATTGGCTGCCTAGGTAACTTCAAAAGAATTTTTGATATTTTCAAGAGTAATAGTCTATCACGCTCACATGTAATCAAGTTTGACCTAATTTGGTTTAATCGACTTAGAGTCATGCATTTAAGTGCACATGGAGCTTTGTCTTGGAAGTTTGAAAAATACTTAAACTTGGGAACTATAAGAAAGAATTGTCCACTTTGAACGAAAATTTGGTGGGGTCATTCTTTCTTATTTTTTTACCAGTAAAAGTACTTAAAAAACTCACACGTCTGGTATTGCCTACTATATCATGTACTACTATGTATGAACTTTCTTGGGTTTCAAGCCAAATGACCAAGGTCATGGACATACCCTGTCTTCATCAAGATAATGACCGTGTGCCCATATTTTGGTATACCTAGGTCGGTACATGTTAGCATGCATGGTAAAGAAGTAAAAGTATTTTTTGGAAGGAAGTGTGATCAATATGGCTTAGACTTCATAGCATGTGCCATTTATTTACTATAGTACATAAAGTGGTTGGATAAATTACATGTTATATTTTTAAAGCTCAATTTTCTAGCTAATTTCACCCACTCAGACGACTTTCTGTCAATTTGTCGAATTAGGTCTAAATTAATATTCTACAAGTGCGTCAGAGCTAGTTCAATAGTATAACCGAGTGTTAGGTATAACAAAGTGACACGTCATCTATTGTCGGCTTTATACCAGCATGTACAATACCTAACATTTGAACTATAGAACAACTAGCATTACATGCAGCAACCTCATCAAAAAGGAAGAAGATTAAATAGGAATAAAATGAAAAACATTTCTATGACCGCTTGAAAAATCCTAAAACTTGGGAATTGTAAGAAATCATGGTACACTTAGTCTGAAAATTGTGGCAGTGGCATTCTTTATTTCTTTTTTGGAACCTAGGTACCATAGGTCCTGAAGGAGCGAGACACTCCAATTAGCGCACTAGGGTTTGTAGTCGTTGCAATGTGGTCTGAGGACCTTTTTGTAATTATTATTATTACTTTTGAGACTTTTTATATTGGTGTAGATGATTATTAATCCAGTATATGGCTTGAATTTCGGGGGGGGGGCGAGGAACGATTGCTGGAAGTAGATAGGTGTGCCATACCAAGTCACACGTGCGCAGCACCATTTTGTGGACGAGGAAGAGACAAGCCGGACTGTGCACCCGCGGCTGTAGAGAAGAGATCGATTGAGGATGGATGGTGAGAGCCAACGAAGGAGAGAGAAAACACAACTTGTTTTGCATGCATATTACTACTAGTAGGTCCATATATTTACTACTAGTGGAGTGTACCTCGTGTCAGCACCCCGTCATAGCTTTGCTCTGACATCGCACCGCCTTCCGACTCCTCCTCCCGCTGCTCTCGTGCTGCCTCCTTTTTTTGGAAGGAGCCACCTCCCTTTTCGAGTAGTACTAGTACGGAAGTGGAGTACTTTTCTTTACAGAGAAAAATATTTCCATCACTTAGAAAATTGGAGTTGTTAATTTTCCTAGTATTTGGGAACTCACATTGGCAAAGCTGTTTACCAACGCTAAGATGCACACATCTACCTTCTTGTAGTACTACTAGAAAATTCCCATAAACATGCATATGTCCGTGACCTTGCTTGGTCGGTGGTCCTAAAACATGTTCATACTTATACATGGTAAGCCATTTTTGTGAAGCGGCTTTTTTCAAAAGTTGTGAAAAGCTCATGTTTATTATTTTTCATGGCAGGTAGTACAAGCAAAAGGATTCCATGCATGAGGCCCCCTGATTTGTTTGGCATATTTCTCTCTCTTTCTTCAAAGCAAGGTCAATTTTGCTGGCATGCAAAGTCTAGAAAGAAGTTGAATCTTTGAAAACTCTCGATCATGTTCTCCATATATTGGCTGTCTAGTGGGCAACTTCAAAAGAATTTTGTGGAATTTAAAGAGCAATTGGCAGCTCACATGTGGTTCGAAATAATTTGACATAATTTCGACAAACTCCCTCTAATCCATATTAATGTTCATAGATTCATCTAGATTAAAATGTATCTAGTCATGTTTCTATGCTAGATACATATATCCGAATTTAGACAAATCTGAGAACATTAATTTGAATCAAAGACAAATCAGATTAGACACGTCTGACATATCATCACTATATAAAATTATAATAGTAAAGCAGAAAAATATAAATTTGATCAATATATATAAAGTATGGGTGTATATTTGGTGCTTCTACTTTGTATCGTGATGTGTAGAAGTCAAAGATTATTCTCTACCTAACACTTGAAATTTTTGGTAGTAACATTGGTCTAGAGAAACGAGTGATAAGATTCTAATATGATGGAGAAGTGTGTTTTTAGGTTTGTGCATATCATTAATTATGCTGAAGACTATCAATAGAATCTTCTAGATGCTAGAATGGAAAAGAAGATCCAATGGCTGGAAATGTCATTTGGATTCACGAGTCTTGATCCAACGGTCAATATTCAAAGTTATTTGTATTCGTACACTATATATTACTTGGTAAGATAAGAATGTACGAATAAATTTGAATGTCGACCGTTGGATCTCAATACTCGCGAATCCCAATATTTCCAACCGTTGGATCTTCTTTTCCATTATAGCATCTAGAAGATTGTATAGATAGTCTTCAGCATAATGAATGCTATGCATAAACCTCAAAACACACTTCTCCATCATACTAGCATCTTCTCCCTCGTCTCTCTAGTCCATATTATCAAAAAAATCAAGTGTTTTGGGTAGCTAATAATCTTTGGCTTCTACATGATGATACAAAATACAAGAACCAAATATACACTCATACTTTATGTATGTTGATCAAATTTATAATTTTTTTGTGATTTACCTATTATAATTTTATATAATTATTATATGTCATAGGTCTATTATCCGAGTCTCGCGTGCAGGGCACTCCTCTCGCTGCTCTCGTGCTGCCTACCTTTTGGAGTAGCAGTACAGAATGAGGTGGAGTACTTTGCTTTATGGAAAAACTATTTCCATCGCTTAGTAGAGTTGTTACTTTTCCTAGTATTTGGAAACTCGCATTGGCAATGTTGTTTACCAATGCCAAGATGCACACATCTACTTTCTTGTAGTACTACCAAATTACGATAAACTATGATGTGGATATGTCCATGACCTTGCTTGGTCGCTCGTCCTCAAAGCTATTCATACTTATACATGGTAGGCCATTTTTGTGAAGCTGGATTCTTCAAAAGTTGTGAAAACTCATATTTATTATTTTTCATGGCAGGCAATACAAGAAAAAGGATGCCATGCATGAGTCCCCCTGTTTTTGTTGCCTATTTCTCTCTCTTTTTCCAAAGCAAGGTCAACTTTGCCGGCAAGCAAAGTCTAGAAAGAAGTTGATTCTTTGAAAACTCCCGGTCATGTTCTCGATGTATCGGCTATCTGGTGGGCAACTTCAAAAGATTTTTGTAAAATTTAAAGAGCAATTGGCAGCTCACACATGGTTCGATATAATTTGACATAATTTCGATAGACTCCCTCCGATCCATATTAATGTTCATAGATTCATCTAGATTCAAATGTATCTAGTCATGTTTCTGTGCTAGATACATATATCCGAATCTAGAAAAATCTAAGAATATTAATTTGAATCAGATACCGTAGTGTAATTTAATTGGCATCATTTATCTACGAACCTTGAAAACTCAAAGAACCTAGGAATCGCAAGTAAAACATGGATGGTTCGCTATGTCCGGAAACATGGCACGCTTCTCGCATTCAGTGCCACATTCTTTTGATTTTCTTTACTGTTAGTAGAAAACATACCCATAATCAGTTGGAAAAGTGAAAAATGTTTTTTCCCAATTGTTCGAAACTCCCACTGAGAACATTGTTTACTAGGCCAAGACGCACCCATCTACCCGATGTCAGAACCCTATGTAAAAGTGTAGCTAGGGTATACATCAGTATAGAAGGCCATGACATTATTGGTCGTTTATGCTCAAAACAAAGAATTAATAATGCTACAATATGGTGGGCTATAATATGAATCCGTTTTCCCTAACGTTGTCGAATCTCATGTTTATCCTTTTTCTTGGCAATTAATAATACTACTAGCAAAAGTACCCCAATCATAATGAAGTCTCATGTTTTTGTTTGACGCTTTATTTTATTTGAATGTTTTCCCTACGCGATCAAATTTGTCGGTAGGCAAATACTAATAAGTAATAGCATTTTTCAAAACTATTGTTGGCCCATGATATATTGGCTTCCTAGGTACCTTCAAAAGAATTTTGGATATTTTCAAGAGTAATAGTCTATCACGCTCACATGTATACAAGTTTGACATAATTTCATTTAATCGACTTAGAGTCATGCATTTAAGTGCACGTGGAGCTTTAGCTTGGAAGTTTGAAAAATACTTAAACTTGGGAACTGTAAGAAAGAATTAACCACTTTGTATGAAAATTTGGTAGGGCCATTCTTTCTTATTTTTTTACCAGTAAAAGTACTTGAAAAACTCACACTTCTGGTATTGCCTACTATATCATGTACTACCATGTATGAACTTTCTTGGGTTTCAAGCCAAATGACCAAAGTCATGGACATACCTTGTCTTCATCAAGATAATGACTGTGTGCCCATATTTTGGTATAGCTAGGTCGGTGCATGTTAGCATGCATGGTAAAGAAGTAAAAGTATTTGTTGGAAGGAAGTGTGATCAATATGGCTTAGAGTTCATAGCATGTGCCATTTATTTACTATAGTACATAAAGTGGTTGGATAAATTATATGTTATATTTTTAAAGCTTAATTTTCTAGCTAATTTCACCCACTCAGACGACTTTCCATCGATTTGTCGAATTAGGTCTAAATTAATATTCTACAAGTGCGTGAGAGATAGTTCAATAGTATAACCGAGCGTTAGGTATAACAAAGTGACACGTCATCTATTGTCGGCTTTATACCAGCATGTACAATACC
Organism: Avena sativa; assembly: GCA_916181665.1. Taxonomy (NCBI): domain Eukaryota; kingdom Viridiplantae; phylum Streptophyta; class Magnoliopsida; order Poales; family Poaceae; genus Avena; species Avena sativa. Next base: position 277,826,157 of record OV702292.1, read on the forward strand.
TAACATTTGAACTATAGAACAACTAGCATTACATGCAGCAACCTCATCAAAAAGTAAGAAGATTAAATAGGAATAAAATGAAAAACATTTCTATGCCCGCTTGAAAAATCTTAAAACTTGGGAATTGTAATAAAGCATGGTACACTTAGTCTGAAAATTGGGGCAGTGGCATTCTTTATTTATTTTTTGGAACCTGGGTACCATAGGTCCTGAAGGAGCGAGACACTCCAATTAACGAACTAGAGTTTGTAGTCATCGCAATGTGGTCTGAGGACCTTTTTATAATTATTATTTTTACTTTTGAGACTTTTTGTATTGGTGTAGATGATTATTAATCCAGTAGATGACTTGAATTTGGGGGGGGATGGTTGCTGGAAGTAGATCAGTGTGTCATACCAAGTCACATGTGCGCAGCGCCACGCTGTAGACGAGGAAGAGACAAGCCGGACTATGCACCCGCGGCTGCAGAGAAAAGATCGATGGAGGATGGATGGTGAGATCCATCGAAGGAGAGAGAAAACACAACTTGTTTTGCGTGCACATTACTACTAGTAGGTCCATATATTTACTACTAGTGGAGTGTACCTCGTGTCAGCAGCCCATCATAGCTTTGCTCTGACATCGCATCGCCTTTCGACTCATCCTCCCGCTGCTCTCGTGCTGCCTCCTTATTTTTTGAAGAAGCCGCCTCCCTTTTCGAGTAGTACTAGTACGGAGGTGGAGTACTTTTCTTTACAGAGAAAAATATTTCCATCGCTTAGAAAATTGGAGTTGTTACTTTTCCTAGTATTTGGGAACTCCCATTGGCAAAGTTGTTCACCAACGCCAAGATGGACACATCTACATTCTTATAGTACTACTACAAAAGTCCCATTACCATGGATATGTCTGTGACCTTGCTTGGTTGCTCGTCCTGAAACCTATTCATACTTATACATGGCAGGCCATTTTTGTGAAGCGGTGTTTTTCAAAAGTTGTGGAAAACTCATGTCTATTATTTTTCATGGCAGGTAGTACAAGCAAAAGGACGCCATGCATGAGTCCCCTTGTTTTTTTGGCCTATTTCTCTCTTTTTTTTCAAAGCAGGGTTAACTTTGCCAGCATGCAAAGTCTAGAAAGAAGTTGAATCTTTGAAAACTCTCGGTCGTGTTCTCCATATATTGGCTTTCTGGTGGGCAACTTCAAAAGATTTTTGTGGAATTTAAAGAGCAATTGGCAGGTCACATGTGGTTCGAAATAATTTGACATAATTTCGACAAACTCCCTCCTATCCATATTAATGTTCATAGATTCATTTAGATTCAAATGTTTCTAGTCATGTTTCTGTGCTAGATGCATATACCCGAATCTAGACAAATCTAAGAACATTAATTGGAATCGGAGAAAATAGTGTAATTTAAGTGGGTTAATTTATCTAGGAACCTTGAAAACTCAAAGAACCTAAAAATCACAAGTAAAACATGGGTGGTTCGGTATGTCCGGAAACATGGGAACCTCAAAACGCATCTCCATCATTCTAGAATCTTCTCCCTCGTTTCTCTAGACCATGTTACCAAATTTTGAAGTTTTAGATTAGCTAATAATCATTCACTCTACATGATATACAAAGTACGAGAACCAAATATACACTCATATATTATAGATGTTGATCAAAATTACATTTTTTCTATTTTACCTATTATAACTTTATATAGTGATGATATGTCAGACGTCTATTATCTAAGTCTCACGTGCAGGACACGTGCAACTTACTAGTTTACTGCTAGTACTACATGAATTTGTTGGATAAATTACATGTTATATTTTTCAGGCTTAATTTATACTCCCTCTGACCCAAATTAGTTTACTTAGTTTTATCTAGATTTGGATGTATCTAACACTAAATCAAGTCTAGATACATGAATCTAGACAAATCTAAGTCAACTAATTTGGGTCAGAGGAGTAGCTAATTTCACCCGAAAGGGCATCATGCTTCAATCAACACGTTCGGTGGAATTAAAAGGTTACATCAAAAAATAGAAAGTTACATCCAAGTCCATACAATTGGCACAAAGGCCCCTAAAAATTAGCTTGGAAAGGCAGTCGGGTCCGGCTCAATTTCAACCGAGCATCTGAGCCATACTCTTGCTACTACTGTTTACTTCACACACGAAACACAGCGTGGACCTGCGTGTTGATCATGGTCGAAGGGACGAGATTGCTCGAAACGAGTAGAGGAGCACACTGCCCCCTACCGAGTCGATTACCCCAGCCACACATTTGTCGGCCGTAGGTTCCTCGTGCTCGAGCTTGAACTTGAGCATGTCCTGATGGTGACCAAGGGCCAACATAGGATCGATAGGCTCGAGGGGACCCAGGATGGCGTCGTCTGCCACGGCCACAGCGACCTGGCACCCACCCGAGTTGTCTGCCCTGGTCGCATGCTTGCTTGCCGCAGGTTCCTCACGCGCGAGCTCGAACTCGAGCATGTCCTGATCGTAAGAAAGGGCCAGCATAGGATCGATAATCTCGAGGGGACCTAGGACGGCGTCGGCCACGGCCACGGCAAGCTGGCGCCCACCCGAGTTGTCTGCCTCAGTCGCATTATCGCTGGCTACAGGTTCCCAGCGGAAGGATTGGCCGCTGTCTCGCACGGGCTTAACTTGGCCATGGTTGATGTCTAGCCAGAGCGTCCGCCCGGACGCAGCTCCGTCACAGTCGAAAGGGAGGCATACCGGGACCGGTGCTTTGTTGTAGAGGTCCACTATTGTTTGCCTACCGTGTTGACGCCTCCGTGACGGGACCAGCGTAGGATCGCTATCCTTGAGGGGGCCCAAAATCGCGTCGTCGGCCGGCAGGGCCAACGCACGTTTACCGCGGGCGACCAGGCGCTTTACAGAGGCGGCTCCAACGGTGGCTCCAACGGGGGCATGTTCCCGCCGGATGAACTATTTCGGGGCCTAGCCTCGAGCCGAAGTAGACCTCAAAGGACGACGTAGCCAATCCACCAGGATTCCTTCAAGTATTTCTGAGGGTAACATGCCTTTGGTGGAAGAAATAAATTTCGCCCGAGAGTAGAATGAAGGAGAAAGTATAGTACTAGTAGTACTACTAGCGGTGCTACTCAGTTTTGACCCAGCATTTCTCAAGGAGTACTTTTTTTAGATGCTCCAAGGAGTATGCAGAGCGACCGCTTGGCGGCGCGTGAGTTTTTTCACAGTCGGTGGTTGTCCGGGGCATTAACTCCCAAGAGAAATGTCATATCGGTACTTGTAGCGGTCGTACTTTTCACTGGCCGTAGTCTAATCGAATAGTAGGAGTAGTAGTGCTATACACTCTCGAAACAGAGACGGCGAGCAGCTGGCAGCTCAAGCAACGAGTCTGGTAAATTCTTTGATTATGTACTCCGGTATACAGTAGTAATAAGTTGCACATGCCTGACCATACAGTATGTCATATTATCTCTACTACTATAATGGAGCAGTTTTGAATTGGATCCATAGCACCAATCCTGACCGTTGGGTTGTTAGATCCAATGGTTCAGAGAAGCTAGATTCATGTTGAATAGTACCTAGATCAAACTCCACCATGCATGTTATAGAACCATCATGTCACCACCCCACAAATTTCATAGCACAGTAGGTTGTCTTCTCTCTACCACTATAATGGAGCAGTTTTGAATATGAATGATCCATAGCACCAATCCTTATCGTTAGGCTGTTAGATCCAATGGTTTAGAGCAGCTGGATTCATGTTGAATAGTACCTAGAGCAAACTCCACCATATTCTAGAACCACCATGTTGAATAGTACCCATGATATGTCACACGTCTATTATCTAAGTCTCACGTACACGGCACGTACAACTTACTAGTCATAATATAGAAGTACTCCGTCACGTGAGACTCGCATAGATTTACCTATATTATCTAATCTTACCACACTATATTGTGTACGCGGTACTTTGAACTTTGAAAATTCGATCAAGCCTGGCAAATCCCACCATTGCAAACCGCTGTATCTTCTAGCCATACTAGAATTTAGAATATTCCATTGATAGTCTCTAGCATAGTGAACGCTATGCACAAACCTCAGAACGCACTTCCCAATAATTCTAGAATCTTCTTCGTCATTTCTCTCGAGAATAACGAGTAATAGGTAGCTAGTAGTAGTAGGTTGATTTCTACATGACACAAGGTACAGGAACCAATTATACACCCTATACTTTATGGATGTGGCTCAAAATTATAATTATTTTTTAGTGATACCAACACAATCTCTTTCATCATTATAGCAGGTTGATTTCTACATGACACAAGGTACAAGAGCCAATTATACACCCTATACTTTATGGACGTGGCTTAAAATTATAATTATTTTTCAGTGATACCAACACCAATCTCTTTCATCATTAATTGCCGTGACACATAAGTATTTTCCATGCATGTAATAAGGTCTTTGACAATGGGGGAGTCTCTTAGCGCGACATACTAGGAAAAATGCTTTTGTGTCATGTTAATTAAGAAGGAGAGAGGGTGTTGTTGTATCTTACTAGTACGTACTAGTAGCTAAGATACACCCCTTGCATGTAATCATAGGCAAAAACAATTGATTGCCCAATAAAATGCATGCATGAGAGAAAAAACATTAAATTAAGATACAACCTCTAAAATATAATGCATTGAAGAGGTTGTCTATTAGGTATTTATAACTCCTATGGTAACGTGCTAAGCTACACCCCATTATGAAAGGCGTAATGCATGATACAGTACGTACCACCTGATACCCCCATTAGGGCTAGTCTCATACTCTCATCTCAAACAGAGGTAGAGTAGTAGTACTAGTACCTCCATCCCGGAGTAGTACTGGAGTACAGTATTTAGTCTTCCACGTAGCCCTAGGTCGTCAAAGCAACATGTACACCGGGTCAGAGGGAGATAATTAGTTGGGGAACACAGCTCTTCCCTAGTTTCCTCCGTGCAGGTCTCTTGCCAAAGAGATAAGGTATCGGGTCATGGCCGTTGAATTTGGATGGACGGACGATATTGCCTAGAGTGAGACGAGGAGTCTAGTACTCCTAGTATTTAACTATTGTACCAGTCTCTCTCCCTCGCTCTCAAAATTCCTCTCAGATCCGCCGCAGTTGAAGAAGACGCCTCTATGGCGAACGAGTGGTTTGAAGATATGATTGACATGAGTGCAATGAGGCAGGTCTTCAGCTGCAGGCTGTGTTCTCAATTTTTTCGTCGTCCCGCGTACATGGTTATTACTACTTCTTTCTTCATGATGTTTTCCACACTGGTTCGATACAACTCTTTTTTTTGGGCTAAATATCTTTTCCTTGCATGAGCAGTGCTTTGGCAAGGCCGCGACGCACATTGCATGCGCATAATGTGTTGGAAAATTATCCGATGGCCAGTGCACAGGGTGTGAATACGGAGGCGTCTTCGAACCAACCACTACCATGGATCAGATGTCCTCGGGAATGAAGCTCAAGTGCAGCAACAAAGGTTGTGACATGGCTAGAAGCTTCCTCGAGTTCATCGAACACCAGACGGCATGCCCGCACGGGCAGAGGGTGATACATTGCAAATGTATCTATAATTTTTGATGTTTCATGCTTGGTTTTACCTACTTTCTTGTGTTTTGTCCACACTTTGGAGTACTTTTCATATGATTTCTTGGACTAACCTATTAACAAGAGCCACAGTGCCAGCTGCCTGTTTTCTGCTGCTTTTGGTTCCAGGAAGTTAGAAAATGAATATTCTCGGAATTGGACGGGACAAAAGCCAAAGTCGCTATTTTACCAGAAGACATCTGGAGCCGTAATATGAGACGGAGAAGGGCTGGGGCCTAGCCAGACCACCTAGCCGCGCGGCCAGGCCTGGCCCACGCAAGGGGGTGGTCTGGCCGACCCCAGCACCCCCTCGGCCTCTCCTTCCGCCTATATATTGCCTCTAATACGGAAACCCTAAGTACCCGATCAAAAATCCACGAAAGAGTTTGTAGCTGCCGTCATCTCTATCCCTAGATCGGGAGGGATCTGAAGCTCTTCCTAGCACCCTGCCGGAGAGGGGAATTCACCCTGGAGGCCTTCTTCATCATCATGCAAGCCTCCGGTGTGATGCGTGAGTAGTTCATCTCTGGACTATGGGTCCATGTAGTAGCTAGATGGCTGCTTCTCCTCCTTTGTGTTTTCATGTCTAGATCTTGTGAGCTCCGTTCATGATCAAGATCATCTATTTGTTATCCATACATGTTGTGTTTTTGGGGATCCGATGGATATTGAGATGCTATTTTAGATTGATTATTGATTCTATCATGTCTTTGTTATTTGTGATCTTGCATGCTTTCCGTTGTTAGTAGCTATCTTGGCCAAGTAGATGCTAGCAACTCCAAGAGTTAGTATTTATGCTCGATAGTGGGTTCATGCCTCTAGTAATCTGGGGAAGTGACAGAAATCTCTAAGGCACTAGATGTGCTGTTATTACTAGGGAGAAAACAACAATCCTTTGTTCATAGAACAATCATATTGTTTACTTTACATGCAATTCATAAAGCAATAATCTGTTGCTTGTAACTTAATACTGGAGGGGGTTCGGATGATAACCTGAAGGTGGATTATTAGTCATAGATGAAGTTGGATGGCGGTCTATGTATAATGTTATAAAGCCCAATCAAGTTCTAAAGGAGTTAAGATGATTAGTATATGCATGTATTGCTTTCTCGATCAACAAGGGAGGCGGAATATGTTGCTGCTTTAGAAGCGGCGCAGGAAGCGGTTTGGATGAAAGAGTTCATTACGGTACTGGGTGTGGTTCCCAGTGCGTTGGACCCGATGGTGATCTATTGTGACAACAATGGAGCCATAGCCAACGCCAAGGAACCAAGGTCTCACAAGAATTCCAAGCATATGAAGCACCGGTTTCACTCCATCCGCGAGCATGTCAAGGATGGAGATATAAAGATTTGTAAAGTGCACACGGACCTGAATGTAGCAGATCCGTTGACTAAAGTACTCCCTATGGCAAAACATGATCAACACCAGAACTCCATGGGTGTTAGATTTATCACTATGTGAACTAGATTATTGTCTCTAGTGCAAGTGGGAGACTGAAGGAAATATGCGCTGAGAGGCAATAATAAAGTTTTTATTATGTATTCCTTGTATATGATAGATGTTTATTTTACATGCTATAATTGTATTGATAGGAAACATCAATACATGTGTGTTTAATAAACAAAAAGGGTTCCTAGTCATGCCTCTCTTATAGACTAGCTTGTTGATTAACAAGATGATCAAGGTTTCCTGATCATGGACATTGGATGTTATTAATAACAAGGTCACACCATTAGTGGAATGATGAGATGAACATTCATCCTAAGTATAGCATTACGATCAAGTCGTTGTGTTTATATTGCTATAACATCATACGAAGTAATCTTTATCCTTAGACCATGAGATCATGTTAATTGATAACACCAGAAGAGTATCTTGATAACATCAAACGTCACACCGTAACAGGGTGACTATAAAGATGGGTTCAGTGCTACGAAGGTGTTATGTTGAGGCTCATGGATCAAGAGTGGAATTTGTCAATCCAGATGACAGATAGATATACTCTGGGCCCTCTCGGTGATATCACATTAGGATAGCTTGCAAGCAAGTGATGTGATCACTAGAATGTTATATCACGGGAACAAGAAAAGAGTGCATGTCGGTAACAAGATCAAACTAGGTATGGAGATACCGATGATCGAATCTCGGACATGTAATATATCGAGAGACAAAGGGATTTAGTTACAAGCGTTAAAGGTTCTCACGATCACAGGAGTCATCGTTGAATGTGTAGGAGTCAGTACGGATCTCCAGGTCCCGCTGCTGATTATTGATCGGAGAAGGGTCTCGATCATGTCTGCATTATTCGCAAACCGTAGGGTGGCACACTTAAGAGTTACCGGACACCATTTTGGAGCACATATGTTTCAGACGAAAGAATTGCAAAGCGCAGGAATTGTTTCAATAGAAACCGGAAATTGTTTCGGGTGAAATTGCAGAAGGTGGTTCTGCATGTGATATTGAAATATTGCAAGGGGCTATATGTGAATGTTTGTTAATTAAAGTAATTAAGAAAATTCTGAATAAATTTAATAAAAGAGTTTTATTAAATGAGAGAGCATTAAATTTGGAGAAACTTAATGCATTTAAAGTGGAGACTTTAAAAGGGAATGTGAAGAGGCATTTTAATGTGGAGGAGTTACCACCACATGAATGGGGGAGGTGAGGGGTCACCCCCCCATGCGCCGGCCATGGAGAGAGGGGGCACCCCCCTCCTCCTATAAAAGGCCACCCATTCCCTCCTTCATCCACACACCTCCTTGTGAAGGATCTCTCTCCCCTTCTAGAATTATTCCCCCATGGTCTCGGATTAGCGAGATACATGTTCCCGGTGGCATTTCGTCTGGAAGGAGTTGCTACTTCCGTTGGATCGCTGGAGCGAGGAGGTGGAGGTTGTCCGGTGGCTTGAACGTGTGTGCGAGTACGGATGAGCTGCTGAGTTGCGGCGCTCGGACTTCCTCACGATCTTGAGATCGGCAAGTGTACGGCTATATCAACCACGAGTTCCTACTCGTTAACAAAGCTCGTTGTCTTCGAGGGTAAGTTCTCTATGGATGTATGTCCACCCGTTTGCTTTGTACCTAGTAGATAGATCTTGGAGTGTAGTTCACACCGTAGGAAATTTTTTGTTTTCTATGTTGCGGACCCAACACTCATCAACGGAGGCAGTAGCCTCAACCTCCTCTATTAGTCCTCGCTGGAGAAGCTGGGCATTCGCGAAAGCGACCTGCGCCCGACTACCACAATGCTCCATGGCGTACTGCCGGGGCCAGCCTGCGCCCTGCTGGGGAAAATCCAACTGGACGTCATCTTCGGGACCGAGGAGAACTACGTCGTGAACCAATCTGGTTCGAGGTGGTAAACCTGACGAGCTCCTACCATGCTCTCCTCGGTCGCCCCGCCCTCTCCAAGTTCATGGTCGTCCCCCACTACGCATACCTCAAGACGAAGATGCCGGGACCCCGCGGCGTGATCACCGTCGCCGGCTGCTCCAGGCGATCAATGGAGTGCGCCTCAGCCGGTTCCAAGCTGGAAGAGGCCCTCATCATAGCCGAGGAGAAGCATGTGATCATGCGCAACATGGCCATGGCCCAGCAGGACATGCTGCCTAGCAGCTTACCAGCTGGAGAAGGAACTTTCAAGCCGGCAAAGGAGACAAAGAGGATTCTGCTCGACCCCTCCGACCCGACTAAGTTCGTCACCATTGATGCCGGCTTGGACAACAAATAGGAAGGCGCGCTCGTCGACTTCCTCTGTGAGAATCGGGACATCTTTGCATGGTCCCCCAAGGACATGCCGGGTGTGCCGAGGGAGTTTGCCGAGCACTCACTTCATGTGCGGCCGGACGCCAAGCCGGTCAAGCAACCTCTGCGCCGGTTCGCGGAGGAGAAGAGGAAGATAATCGGGGACGAGATCACCCGGCTCCTTGCAGCCGGGTTCATCATGGAAGTGTACCACTCGGACTGGTTGGCGAACCCAGTCCTGGTGCTGAAGAAGAACAAGACCTGGCGCATGTGTATCGACTACACCAGCCTGAACAAGGAGTGCCCAAAAGACCCCTTCGCCTTGCCCCGTATCAATCAAGTCATCGATTTCACGGCCGACTGTGATTTGTTGTCTTTTCTAGATTGCTATTCTGGGTATAATCAGATCCGGCTAAACCCGGCTGATCAGATTAAGACATCATTTATCACCCCCTACGGGGATTTCTGCTACGTAACCATGCCTTTCGGTCTAAAGAATGCAGGCGCTACCTACCAACGCTGCATGCAGAAGTGCTTGCACTCGCAGATAGGCCGAAACATGCATGCTTATGTGGACGATGTGGTCATCAAGACCAAGGAGAAGCGCACCCTCCTCGAGGATCTGGGAGAAACATTTGGCAACCTCTGCCAGTACCATATGAAGCTAAACCTGGAGAAGTGCGTCTTCGGAGTACCATCCGGTAAGCTACTCGGTTTCCTCGTATCACAACGAGGTATCGAGGCGAATCCGGAGAAGATCGTGGCCATCGAGAGGATGCAGCCGCCCAGGAACCTGCTTGGGGTCCAGAAGTTCATCGGATGTCTGGCCTCCCTCAATCGTTTTGTTAGCCGGCTGTGGGAGAAGGCACTCCCATTGTACCAGCTGATGAAGAAGACGGACAAGTTCTCCTGGACTTCGCAAGCCGACACCACATTTCACGACCTCAAGCGCATGCTATCCACAACGCCTATTCTAGCCACGCCGGCTAGCAAGGAGCCGATGTTGCTCTATATAGCAGCCATCAGCCGGGTCGTCAGCATCGTCCTGGTGGTGGAGCGCCCCGAGGAAGGCAAGGCTCAGCCGGTTCAGAGGCCCATCTACTACCTCAGCGAGGTTCTCTCCCTCTCCAAGCAGAACTACCCCCACTACCAGAAGACGTGCTACGGCGTGTACCTAGCATGCAAGAAGCTCAAGTACTACTTCCAGGAGCATCCGATTAAGGTCGTGTGCACTGCACCACTTTCGGAAATCATCGGCAACAAAGACGCCACCGGCCGAGTCGCCAAATGGGCCATCGAGCTAGCCGCCTACTCCATCTAGTACGAGCCTCGGCTCACGATCAAGTCACAGGCATTGGCAGACTTCCTCGTCGACTGGGCTGAGACCCAGTATCTCCCACCGGTTCTGGATTCAGACCATTGGAAGATGCACTTCGACGGGTCGAAGATGCTCGGGGGCCTGGGAGCTGGCATCATGCTCACCTCGCCCAAGGGAGACCGGCTGGAGTACATGCTGCAGATCCACTTCAAGGCCTCCAACAACATAGCCGAATACGAGGCACTGGCGCACGGGCTCCGGCTAGCCAAGGAGATCGGTGTCAACCGGATCTTGTGCTTCGGTGATTCGGATTTGGTGGTGCAGCAAGTATCCGGAGAATGGGACGCCAGAGATGCAAACATGGCCTTCTACCGGTTCCACATCCAGAAGCTTAGCGCCTCCTTCGACGGGTGCGAATTTCACCACGTCCCTCACATCAACAACGAGGCAGCCGATTCGCTCTCCAAGATCGGATCCACCAGGCAGGCGATCCCACGGGGGGTCTCCTTGGAGGACCTGCCCAAGCCGTCCATCAACCCGTAACCAGAATCAGACTCCAACATCTGGGCAGGGAGCGTTCTGGCTGGCGGAACGGCAGAAGCGGAGCCGGCAGAGCCACCGAAGAAGAATACCCGCACCAATTCTGGCAAGGCAGTGCCCTCCGGCTCACAAGACCCGGGGGCTGTAGTTCATCAAGAAGCTCGGGGGCTGCCGTCCCGGGTACGCCATTTGGACGACCCCCCGACATCCGTCAACCGGAGGACGGGAGCATCCTCGTCATTCGAGAAGTACCATCCTAGGCACAGCCCTTCATGAGCTACATCGCCAACGGAGAACTTCCGGATGACGAGGTGGAAGCCAGGCAAATCCGGCGCCACGCGCACACGTACACCATCATAAACGGTGAACTTTACAAGCGCAGCGTATCCGGCATTTTCCAGAGATGTGTCGACATAGACACGGGCTACCGGCTACTCAAGGACATCCACCAGGGCGAGTGCGGGCATCACGCTTCGTCAAGGGCGATAGTCGCCAAGGCGTTCTGCCATGGTTTCTATTGGCCCACCGCCCTCAAGGACGCTGAGCATCTAGTCCGCGCGTGCAATGGATGCCAGCGCTTCGGGCAGCTCAGGCACATGCCAACTTCGGTACTCAAGACCATACCGATCACCTGGCCCTTCCTGGTTTGGGGCCTCGACATGGTCGGTCCCTTCAAGCGGGCGCGCGCGGGTATGACCCATCTGCTGGTAGCGGTGGACAAGTTCACGAAGTGGATCGAGGCTAAGCCCATCTAGAAGCTGGACGGGGCGACAATCGTCACCTTCTTCACCGACATCATCAACCGATTCGGATACCCCAACAGCATCATCACCGACAATGGCACGAATTTCGTCAAGGGGCCCTTCGCCCGGTTCTGCAGCAACAAGGGCATGCGGATGGACCTCGCTTCCGTCGCGCACCCGCAGTCCAACGGGCAAGTGGAAAGGGCAAACGGCTTGGTGCTAACCGGTATCAAGTCGCGTCTCATGGAGCCATTGGAACGGTCCCCCCCATGCTGGATCAAGGAGCTTCTGGCTGTGTTGTGGAGCCTCCGCACCACGCCGAATAGATCAACCGGCTACACACCGTTCTTCCTGGTCTACGGATCAGAAGCCGTCCTCTCCGCGGACATCGAATTCGACTCACCGTGCCAGCTCCTATACGACGAAAAGGCCAACCAGGAGGCACGTGAGGACGGAGTGGACCTCCTAGAGGAGGCCCGTGAGCTGGCTCTATCCAGGTCAGCCCTGTACCAGCAGCGACTACGTCACTACCATTCAAGCCGGATCCGCCCAGTCGCATTTCGCGAGGGCGACCTGGTTCTCCGGCTGGTGCAAGACACGAAGGGCATGGACAAGTTATCGCCACCCTGGGAGGGCCCCTTCATCATTAGCCGGGCGCTGCCCAACAACTCCTAGTACCTCATTGACGCGCAGCAGCCGCGCAAGAACAAGATGGACAAGTCAGACGAGGAAACCGAGCATCCCTGGAACGCGGCCCTGCTGCGCCCGTTTTACACCTAGTCGCCAGACAGTGTATGTATCTCGCAAACCCTATGAATGAAAATTTGGACCCCTACGAGAATCTCGGGGCCTCCTTGCTAGAAATGTGTTTTCGCATCTGCTTTTCCGGTTCTGATTTTCCGGCTCCAGCAACCCCTACCAGGGGGCTTGCCGACTGGCCCGGCCTGCTAAGTCAGCAAACCGACCGAGTAGTGTGCGATGATGTCAGAGGCCCACTCTTTGTCTCAGCTACAGACCGCAACCCGGCTGTCCGGCTAGCAAGAGCAAAAGCCCGAGGCATCCCACACGAAAAACAGGGAGGAGACGTGACAGACCGCGCGTTCCGGTCTTGCAACTAGCTCGAACCAATCCGGCTACTAAATCGTTAGTACCGTGCGCAATGTACTGTCAGCTCCCTTCGATTCCGGCTGCAGACCGCAACCCAGCTGCCCGGCAAGGACGCAGCGAAAACAGCAGAGCACACGGGAAAGCGACCAAGTGTCTAGAGAGGCACAGGTCAGTTTTCGAAAAAACAGGCAGTTTTCCGCCTACAATTTGACAGACTAACCTATTAACCTATGAGGATGTATGTGTATGTATATGTATATTCTTGCCCAACTACTTCGAGTCGAAATTCAGGAAAAGCAAAGAAGATTTGAAGTCCTTGCCTTCATCAAGCGCTCCGAATCTCGGGGGCTACACCCACTGGGTGCGCTCGCGCGCCCACAGTGGAATCTTGTAGTTCCTGACCGGCTAAGGGCGTTTAGCCGGCCGTTTGGAGCCCAGGTGAGGGCAAGGGCAGGAGCAAGAGAAAACAAGGAAGATTCGAAACACCTGGCTACGCCAGCTACTCCGAATCTCGGGGGCTACACCCAGTGGGTGCGCTCACGCGCCCCCACTAGAATGTCAGTTCCCCCGGATGAAGGCATTCAGCCGGCAAAAGCAGCCGACTAGGACGAGTCTAGTCGGATAAAGTTAGAAGACGTGGGAAAAATAAGGAAGATTCGAAGCACCTGGCTACGCCAGCTACTCCGAATCTCGGGGGCTACACCTAGTGGGTGCGCTAGCGCGCCCCCACTGGAGGTGTAGTTCCTCCGGCTAAAGGTATGTAGCCAGACGAAGTTAGCCGGATGAAGTTAGCCGGTGAAATATTGAAAGAAAATTCAAGACGCACAAGTTAAAGGAAACTCAAGAGTTCAATATTAACAAACAAAAAGGAGGCGAAGCCTCCATAGGTTACCCGGCATCAGAGATAGCCGGTACAGACAGACAGGTTTCACACATAACAAAAGCAAGACAAATACACCCGGCATCCCGGGACGGTGACTAAGCGGCAGGGCCCTTGCCGTAAGGAGCACCTTGACCAGTAGAAGCTTCAGGCGGAGGAGTAGGCGCGGAGCTCGATCCGGTTCCGGCGCCCGCGGGCGGTGGCATCGGGCCTTCCGCATCAGGAGTACCGACAGACTCCGAGTCGGTGAGCACCTCGTCGGGGTCCACGTAGTCAGCAATCTTGATGGCAGACCCGCGGAGCTCCGGATGGGCTTGGCGGATGGCGGCGAGGTCGGCACCGGCAAGAAAGCCTCCATCAATCTTCTCGATGCGGGCGTCCTTGTACCAGGAGAGCATGAGGGCCAGAGCCATCTCCGCTCCGTCTCGCGCCGCCAGGTCCCGCAGCCGGTCCACCGCAGCCGGCACCTCCCCCACCTTCACAGCCAGCTGAGCCATCGTCTCCGGAACCGGAGCCTCTGGCCACACGAAGGAGAAGACGTCCCGTGCCGCTTGGCGAAGCTTGGAAGCCTCTTCGCCAAGCAGGACGACGAGCTCCTGAGCCGTCGGCTGCACTCCCGACCAGTTCTCCTGCAGCCGGTTGTAGGCCAACAGGTCTATGTCGGGATAAAAAGCTGTCAGAAAAAAGAGTTAGATCCGGCTACCGGATCTAGAAAGAAAAGAACACGGAAAAAGGGAACTTCCCTTAGCCGTGTGGCCAACCTGCATTAGCTCCTCCACCAGAGCCTTCTCCTTTGTCGCCAGCCGTTTAAGCTCCTTCTCTTGGTCCTTGTTCAGGGCCTCGAGAAGGTTGAAGGCTTCGGTCCGGCTGGCGAGCGAGGCGTCGTGCTCCTTGATGGTGGCTTCCAGACCGTCTACCTTTGCGTGCCAATCCTTATTCTGCAACCGCAGAGTGGAGTTGGACTTGCTCAGCCGGTCGTTCGCTTTCTTCAAGCGATCGATTTCGCACTGAGCGCACACGAGGATGGCTGCAACAAAACCGGCTATGAGTAAAAAAAAGGCCGATGAAGCTAACTTACTCTAGGAAGTCCCATTGGCAGCGGCAAGCTTCTTCTCCAGGGAATGGTTCCCGCCGGCTGTGGCCTCCAGCAGCCGGATCTCCTTCACCACCAGCTCGAGCGTGGCGGCTAGGTCCGTCAGCGAGGCGGCGGAGGAAGCGTCGTCGTCCACAGTATTGACGGCCAAGGACTCCTTCGCTGCGGCCACCGCCGTCCGCCACTCCTCCCCTGGCTCCTCGTCGGAGTTGTCGTTGCCGACAACCACGAGCTCCTTGCCGGCAGCGCCCCCCCCCCCCCCCCCCCCCCGCGCGCCCGCGGAAGATCCATCCGGCTGAGGACCCCCCGATCCGGCCGGGGCAGCCGATTCAGCTCGAGGGGAAGACGGAGGTGGCACTTCAGAAGAAGGGGAACGCTGGCTGATGCAGTCGGGCATGGGGCGGCGACCCGGTTGGAGCTCGAGCCAGGCTCGCGGCTCCAAAAGAAACCAACGTGCTAAGAAGAAGGAGGAGAAGGCAAAGGCAAATAAACCAAAGTCAGGAAGGAAGAAAAAAGAAGCACGCGGAAAACACCGAGAGAAAAGGGGGAGAAGGGACGTACCCCGGCACAACTGGGGGCGACCCCTTCTTCCGGCCAAGGCGGCTTGGCGGCAGGTTGCTGGACTGGCTCCTCTTGGGAGCCGTCTCCTCAGTCGCGGGCCGGCGGGAGCTGGAACGGCTGGAGCCGCTCCCTCCTACCTCACCGTCCGTCGCGGAGCGCGTCACCGGATCGATGGTCGGCATGGCCTCCTCCTCCTCATGAACCTCCGTGTGGGGGTCGGCAGCCGGCTCATCATTCCGGCTGGGAAAGGCATCGCCATCCCTGTCCGACTCCTCGCCGGACCACCGAGCACGTGGCTCGGGCAAGTCAGGCGTGAACTCCTCAAGGGGAGCCTCACCCTCCTCGCGAAGGATGCAAGCGAAGATCTGCCGAATACAAGAAGTCAGGCGGACAGAACAAGAAAAACGCAGGGAGAACAAATGAAGTTTCCGGCTATAAGAACTTACCCGGGGCGCGAGGTTCTCCCGGCTGTAGGGCGCTAGACTGAACTTCCAGTTCTCCGGCACCCGCTCCTTGGTGATCGTCCACACCCACTCCTTCAAGTTGTGGTAGCGGGGATCGCGGCGCGACAACCTAGTCGGGTCCAGCCGGCCGGAGTAGTAGCACATCTTGTGCGCCCGCTGCTGCTTCGGCATCATCAGCCGGGACATCCAGCTGAGGGTGATGTCCAGGCCGGTTAGCCGGCAGGTGACGAGGGAGCGCATGCGCTGCAACATCGCATCCATCTCCGCCTTGTCACCATGGATCTTCAGCTCCCAGTTCTGCCGGCTGGACTCGACATCCTGGAAAGCTGGAAGATTGATCCGGTCGATGTTGGTGACGTTCTTGACGTAGAAGTACGACTGCTACCACAACCATACCGTGTCCTGAAGCAAGAACTTGGGGTAGCCGGATTGGGCGCGGGAGTAGATGGAGGCACCGTCGCATACGACTAGCGGCCCCTTCATGTACTGCACCTGGGGCCGGACTCGGAAGAGACGGCAGAAGAGCCCGAGATCCGGCTGGATCCCGAGGTAGCTCTCGCAGAACGCCATCAAATGCGCCAACGTCCCGATTGCGTTGGCGCTGAGGTGGTGGAGGCGGAGGTCGAAGAAGGCAAGGAAGGTCAAGAAGAACGGGTGCACCAGCAAGGCAAACCCGCGCGCCAGATGGGAGAGGAAGATGATGCGCTCCCCCTTCGCCGGGTGCGGCGACACCTCCCCCGCCGGTGCCAACCGCACCACCACCTCCGACGACGACGGGAGAACGCGGGTGGCGGAGGAGCCGCACCAAGCCCCGTGGTCGGCGGCCATCTTCGGCTGATAGTGGGGAGCGGCGATGGAAGAGTGGAGGTTGCCCGTAGCGACGACGACGACGAGCGGGCGGCATAGCGGGCTACGGCGCAGAAGGCAAGGGCGCAGAAGCAGGAGCACGTGAGGGAATAGGAAACTGCAGCGGGGAAGCGAAGGACAGGAACTGCCTCCCCCGCGGCGTCCCTTTAAAGGGCTGGAAGAGCACCCGTCAACGGGGCCACGTGGCGCGCATCCGGACGGCCCTCATCCCAACCGCCGCCTAGATCCCGTGTGCCAAAGCAGGATGCGCAGTAGATCCCGGAGCAGGAACCAAAGCGCCGGACAGTGGCTTACTGAGGCGACGTGCGACGGGACGTTACGCTGCCTGCCACAGGGCAATGATGGCGCGTGCGCGCGTGGCCGGCGTCAGCACTGACGTCACGAGTAGCGCAACCGCCAAGCACAACTAGGCACAAATTCAAAAGCAGGAGGGAGCGCGCACACATTTCACTTAAGGGCGGAATCCACACGCGCTCGGGGGCTAGTGTCAGGGGGATGATCCCCAGGTACCCTAGCCGGAAAAGAACCAAGCAGTCGGATCGCGACCGGCTGACCAAGCACAGCCGGACAGGGCAAGACAGGCCGGCTACCGTGCGGTAGCCGGATCAGCAAGAAGTAGCCAGCTACAGCGACGTAGCCGGACCCAATCAGTGAGACAGGACGACGTGCGTATCAGTGCACGGTATGCCCTGTACGATGACAAGACTAGCAACCACCCGGCCATACCGAAGACTTTGCGGGGATGACACAGGAACAGTGGCCCGATGCTGACGACAGGCTCGCACGGCGTCCACTATGCCTACGACAGCCATACCTCTCATACTCCGATGAGACATACCATGACGGACACTGTAGATGACGAGCCGGCTGGGACCCGCATGTGGGGCCCGCCAGTCGGATCGGCCATTGAGACCGTTGCCTCTCTGCCTATATAAGGAGAGGCAAGGCCTCAGTAGAAAGGGTTGGTCTCATTGCATTTAAGGCAGTAGCTAGAGAATACAGCTCGAGGAGCACTTGTAGTTCGTGTATCCCTGATAGTCAGACTCGGCAGGAGTAGGGGCTTTACCTCATCACGAGGGCCCCGAACCTGGGTACTTTTTGCGTCCATCTACGCTTGCTTATATCCAATCCCGCCTATGGACGCCGTCGATAGCTTCCTTGCTAGTCCCCACACCTCTATCTAACCTCTTTAGGTACTGCCGTTCCCAACACAATGACAGAATGTCAATTTAAAGTTTATAAGTCCTATTGCAAACTTTCAGCAAACTCTATTTACTCCATGAAGTTTAATAAGTAGTATTAAATTAAGAGTAAGAATTCCAATGTTAGTATCTAAAGTATCATGTTTGCCTCCATGATTATTGATATTCAAAAGTTGTTTTAATATCAAGATTATATAGGAGCTGAAAATTGTTTCAGAAACCATCATGTGTGAAAGATATTGTGATATCTAAAATAATGTTTTGGCTGCATTATGATAGAGTATAATTTATCAAAATACATGTTCTCATATTGTATGAGAATTTGTGAAGGATGGAGATGCTAAGCATCCGGATCTCCCAAAAAAAAGGTTTTGGGAACTAACATTATACTCGCGATTCTTCCTTATAGGCTATAGTAGCTTGATCATGAAAGTTGTCATGATAAGGATGAATAGAAGATGTAAGTAAAATGTTTACTACACTAAAAGATTACTAAAGAATGGATTTTTGAAAGAATGCCAAACATTTGATGATGGTGATCCACTTCAAAGTGCAAGTCCAAAGGTATTAGTATTTGACTATATACAAGCTTTGTACCATGTGTCATGTGAATGACACCACTATTGATGTTGATAGATTCTTTTAAAAGGAAAAGGAATTGCTGAAAGAGAATCTATAAAATATTTGGCAGAAAAGAAAAAGTTGGAAATGTCCAGATTAGGTATATAAAAGATATACATGTTATGGTTGTATTCCTTGCTTGTTAAACAATGTGGTTCTTAGGTATTGGATACCGAATTGGTTGGCATGAAGTGTCATACAGGACAACGCAATTCATGAACTGCAATGGCCTAAGTAACTAGCAAGAGAATAAGTGATGATGTTCATCGAAAACAAATAAAGTGTTATTGTGTTTTTTCGTTGTCATCAAACCTAGCCTTCAAGATTTGTTTAAATAATTGTTATTTTGTTCTGGTATTATGAGAACAATGGTTGTTCAAATAATTACCGTATTCCATAAAGGATGGATGAACTTTTACAAGTCTAGTGGGGGAAATCACATCCATAAACACTATTGCTAAAATGTCGCAAGGCAAATGATTGAAAGATCACTTATGAAGTGACATCATTGTTTTACATTATATTGGAAAGAAAACATGAAGAAACTCCATGTTGATGGAATTTTTGGAGTCTTTGATTTTGATCAATGGACGCTTGTGAAACTTTCCTCGAGATAATTGAAACTCCATCCATAGGCCAAAGAGGAACGAATGACTAACTTATTGGATATTATGCATGTTGATGTATCTAGTCCATTATATGTAGCCATATGCGATGGATCTTTTTGCTTCATATGCTTTCTCTAGAAATTTAAGTGAATATATCTATATATATTTACTTAATAAGGAAGAAGTATGAAACATTTTAAAATTGTTCAAAGACTTTCAAGATGAAGTGGAAAATCATTGTAACAAGAAAATAAAGAGTTTATGATTCGATCATAAAGGAAGATATTTGAGTTACATGTTTAGCAAAACACTTAAGATTTGAGGAATTGTTTCATGATTTGTGTTTCCCCATAAACCATAGGAGTATGGCATATTCGAGAGATGAAATCAAACCATGTTTAACATGGTAAGATCAAAGGTGTCATTTATAAAACTGCCATTATGTTTTAAGGATAGAAGCTTTAGAGTCTACCGCTTTTACACTGAAAAGAGCACCATCGTGATCCGTTGAAATGACACCATATAAGTTATGGTTTCGGATAAAACCCGAATTGTCTTTTCTTAAATTTTGGTATGCTATGCATAAGTAAAATGTTTACAACCAAAGTCGGATAAGCACGTATTTGTAGGTTATCCCAAAGAATTTTTTGGGAATTTCTCCATAACACCGAGGACAAAAGAGTTTGTTACTTGGAACGTCATGTTTCTTGAGAAGGAATTTTTCGCGAAAAGTTAAGTGGGAGGACAATAGAACTTTGATAAGGTTGTTGAACCTTAGCTATATGTGCTAAGTAGCGCAGCGCCGGATAGTGTCCCGGTGGCGGCCACAATGCTCATGGCTCCCGTGATTACAAAGTTTGTGATCTCTGAGATTAGAGTTCCTATTGAACCGTGTGGGTCGGTAAGAATCAAATATTGTGATTTGATAAGAAACTCGTTATTGTTTTGACAATGATGAATTGACTACATGCAAAGAAGCGATGATGGGACCTGACTCCATAAAATGACTAGAAGTCAAATCCGTGATAGTATCCATACACAAAAAATCAAGTTTCTGAACTTGGAAGACCCTCCGGAAAGGCGTGACGCCTATCCGTCATGTTTGGATCTATAAACAAATAGACAGGGATGTTCAACATCTATGAAATAGTCGACATGTCAGAAAGAAGTTTACGGCAATGTTCAAGGAGTTGACTATGACAAGATTTGATCTTTCATAGCGATATATAGTCTTGACGGATTAATGTAGCAACCACTACATATAATTTGGTATATGGTAGTTGAATAAACAAAACAAGGTTCTTTTAATAGAACGGTTACCTAAGACGTCTACATGACATGGTCCGAAGGGTTTTGTTAATTCAAAGGGTGCTAAAAGGGCATGCAAACTTCAATAGTTGAAGTAAGCATAGTGGAGTTGGAATCTTCACCATGATGAAACTATTAAAAGAGTTTAAATTCATCCGAGATGATGAAGATGCTTGCATTTGCAAGAAATTAAGTGGGAGTGCTAAGACATATTTATAATACATTATGTAGAGGACATATTGTTGATTGGAAATGATGTATCTTGTATTGACACAAGTTAACAATTTCATTAAAATAAGATTTCGATGAAAGACTTGGGCAAAACTGGAATATTTTGCATCAATATCTATATGGATAGATTGAGGCGCTAATATGGTTATGCCAGACATACATATATGATATATTGAAAGGGTTCAATATAGAAACAACAAGAAAGGTTCTTGCTGCATGGAAAGGATTGTATCAAGATTCAAGTGTTTCACCACTTGGTGAGTAAAATCACATGAAGATTTTGATCGATTATACCGTGATATGTATATATCCAGAATGTCCTATGCACTAAATTGTTATGAACACATACTAGAATGATTCATAATATGATCATTGGACAATAGTAAAGATATTCTTATGAGCTTTGGAAGAACTAAGAATATATCATGTATAAGTGGCAAATAGTTAAAGGTAGTTCATTGTAAAGTGTTACATTGATACTAGTTTTGTCACAAGATACAAAATTAAATTTATCTCAATTTAGACTATGGGTGGCACAATGTAATGGAAAGGATGTTCCATGATGGATTTGGATGAGTTCCAAAGTTGAGACATTGTGACGGATACTACAACAAAAGGCTAAGTATATAACTGCTATAGTAGCAGCAAAGGAGGGTATTTGTGTTATGTAGTTTGTTATCAAACTAGGTGTGGTTCAAAGTGGACTAATACTATGAAGATATATTGTATGACAATAATATCAACATATTTTAACCCGAACAAACTAAAGGTCTCACCAAAGGACCAAATTTATACAATGCCATCTCATTTGAGTATGAGTGATGCGTAGAGACGCAAAGACATGCAAATACACACAGACCTGAAACTGTCAGATCCAGAGATTATGTTAACCACTAGCAATCGCGTATATGCAACACCAGAAAGCCATAGGTGTTCAATACGCAAAGTTTTTTAAACTAGATTATTGACTCTAGTGCAAGTAGGAGGCTGAAGGGAATATGCCCGAGAGGCAATAATAAAGTGGTTATTATCTTATTCCATGTTTATGATAAATGTTTATTTTGCATGCTATAATTGTATTGATTGGAAACCTCAATACATGTGTGTTTAATAAACAAATAAAAGGTTCCTAGTTATGCCTCTAATATAAACTAGCTCGTTGATCAACAAGATGATCAAGGTTTCCTGATCATGGACATTGGATGTTGTTAATAACGAGGTCACAACATTGGTGGAATGATGTGATGAACATTCATCCAAAGTATAGCATTACGATCAAAGTCATTATGTTTATATTGATATAACATCATACGAAGTAATCTTAGTCCTTAGACCATGAGATCATGTTAATTGCTAACACCGGAAGAGTATCTTGATAACATCAAACATCACACCGTACCAGGGTGACTATAAACGTGGGTTTAGTGCTACGAAGGTGTTATGTTGAGGCTCATGGATCAAGAGTGGGATTTTTCCATCCCGATGACGGATAGATATACTCTGGGCCCTCTCGGTGATATCACATTGAAATAGCTAGCAAGCAAGTGATGTAATCAATAGAATGTTATATCATGGGAACGAGAAAAGAGTGCATGTCGGTAACGAGATCAAACTAGGTATTTGGATACCGATGATCGAATCTCGGGCATGTAATATATCACGAGACAAAGGGATTTAGTTACTAGCATTGAAAGTTCTCACGATCACAGAAGTCATCATTGAATGTGTAGGAGTCAGTATGGATCTCTAGGTCCCGCTTCTGATTATTGATCTGAGAGGGGTCTCGAACATGTCTGCATTATTCGCGAACTGTAGGGTGGCACACTTAAGAGTTACCGGACACCATTTGGAGCAAATATGTTTCAGATAAAGCTTTAAGAAAGCGCTAGAATTATTTCAACAGACACCAAAACTGTTTCGGGTGAAATTGTTGAAATTGGTTCTGCATGTAATATTGAAATGTTGCAGGGGGTTTTATGTGAATTTTTGTTAATTAAAGTAATTAACAAAATTCTGAAGAAAAATAATAAAAGAGTTTTATTAAATGAGAGAGCATTAAATTTGGAGAAATTTAATGCATTTAAAGTGGAGACTTTAAAAGAGAATGTGAAGGGGCAAATTTATGTGGAGGGAGTTACCACCACATGAATGAGGAGGTGAGGGGTCACCCCTTGGGCGCCGGCCATGGGGAGGGGAACCCCCCTCCTCCTATAAAAGGCCACCCCTCTCACCCTTCTTCCACACACCTCCTCGTGAAGGATCTCTCTCCCCCTATAGTATTATTCCCCCATGGTCTCGGATTAGCGAGATACATGTTCCCGGTGGCTTTATCTGGAAAGGAGTTGCTGCTTCCCCTGCTTTGCTGGAGCGAGGGATGGAGGTTGTCGGGGTAACGGACATGTGTGCGATCACGGATGCATTGCTGCTTTGTGGTGCTGGACTTGGTGGCACTGGACTTGCTGGAGCTGGATCTGAAGGACGTGCTGGAGCCGGACCTACTGGACTTCCTCACGATCTTGAGATCGGCAAGTTTACGACTACATCATCCACGAGATCCATCTCGTTAACAAAGCTTTGTTGTCTTCGAGGGTAAGTTCTCCATGGATGTATATCCACCCGTTGCTTGTATCTAGTAGATAGATCTTGGCGTATAGTTCCCATCGTAGGAAATTTTTTGTTTTCTATGCTGTGAACCCAACACATTATTGATATAAAAAAAGGCATCATTAAATATCAACTCGCACTCAAGAAAGGTATAGAACACTTCCCTAAGAAGAGAGAGAAGATTTTTTTGCTTCTCCTATGAAAACAAAATTTGGTTTTAATGCTTCTTCATTCGAGAACACTTGATTCTTTTTCTTGCTTCTTATGCCTAAGTTAAAGACATTAAAGAAATTACTTATTGGGAGATAACCCAAAAGTTTTATATGAGTCTTGGAAGTTATTACTTCACTAATAACCGCTTCTTATCTTTTTTATTTGCTTTTTGTGCCAAGAGTAACCTCTAATGAGAGAGAAGTAATGATTGGGAAAGTTGCTGTCCCGAAATAGATTTCTATGCTTCACCGTAAAAATTCGTGTAAAATCTCTGAACGTCCTTTTGAGGCGTGAATTTTTTTGCTTCTGTCCCAGGTTGTTATCTAACTTTCGTTAGGTCTACACTTTTTGATTTGAGCAACATAAGTTCTTCCAAAAAATTCGTCTTTACCTGGTGGTGTGTTTTGACAGATTTCTGTCATTTTCCGCATTTGCTTCTTGTTGGTTCCTTTTTGAGTTCTTTTGGGGAATTGAGATTTTTGAGGGAAGCAATACACTAGCTAGTGTTTTAATGGAAGTTTTCTTGGTGTTATAACTGAACCTTAAAGACCTATTATCTTGAGTGCACTAATGTTGCTAATAAAGATTGTGTGAAGTTTTGTATGAAGAAAAAATTTCAGGTGTATGGAAGGAATGAGTAATGAGATGAAGGATGGACTAAAGCTCAAGATTGGGGATACCACGTGTGTCACCCCAAGAAATATCCAAGAAGTACAAGCGTCAAAGCTTGGGGATGCCCAAGGCATCCCCTTGTTCATCAATAAAAATCCCAGGTTTCTTCCAAATGCTTCATTTTTATTGTTTCATGCACAGTTGTGTTGTTCTTGGAGCGTCTTCTTTTTCGTTTTTGTTTTGGTTTTCATTTGCTTGGTTTTCTTAGATTTCTAAATAAATTGGTTGGACCCCCTCTTTCATACATTGGTTTTCAAATAGTTTGGTTTGGTTTGGAAAAGAGTAGGAAAGTTCATGCTTAAGTGTTAAAGAGATTTGTTTTGATTGTGGCCTATGCTTTGTCATGCCATGCTTGATATTGTTTTGGCATTATGCTTAGTATTTTTTGTTGTAGCATGACTTGTTATAAAAAATTGAGATTGCTTAATGTGCCTTGGATGAATCATGCGTTGTTTTAGCATATTAAAGCATAGTATAGTGGTATTCTCCTTTGATGCTTTATTTGGGTTGACTTGGCGCATGCTCACACCATGTTATGACTATCAAAAGTCACCATAAGCCTTTATGATCCTTTAGTTTTCAACTTGTACTATCACTTTATGCTTTGATCAATGATGTTTTGTCGCTCTACATGATTATGGCCATTATTGCTCTCTTAGTTTGTCGCTCCCAATCTTTTGCTAGCCTCCGTAACCAAGTATGAGTTCCACTCATGCATCCAACTCCCTAAACCATGTTATTCCAAAGAGTCCACCATACCTACCTATTAGCATATGCTATTCCAAGTATATTCATGCTTTTGTTTACCCTCCAAATTAAACTTGTTATGAGAAAACTAGTGATTAAAGCTCTCACGAACTTGATGGCACACTTTACTTTTCTTGCCCTTAATAAACTCGAACCATTGTGTCGTCTATGTTGTATATGCTTGCACTTATTTGTTGGGAATTAGCAGAACCATGCTTTCATGGGGAACGCTTTCAACATTGCACTTGGTACTTGTACCTATTTGATATCATGCTCTTTTGTATATGGATGTCGTCGGTGTGAAATGAAAGGGGAGCTTGTAAGTCCATGGAGTTATGTATATGTGTTAGAGAAACGCCTGGGCCTCTGGTCTAATCTATGTTGACATGGTGGAAACCTGCAGCGTAACCATAATGAGTTTTTTATGAAGCATTCTTCTTATAAAAAAGAGTCCTATATTGAGAAAAAAGAGAAAAAGAGAAAAAAAGATATTATGAAAAGAGGAAAGAGAGAAAAAAGCACCATATTCCCATGGTAAATAAGAAGGTTGCTGAGATGCTAGTTGTCTGCTTGCCTTGTCATTTTGATATGGGGATTCTTCCGTATCATCGGGCAAGGGGTACCCCGTTGGCGGTTCTCTATGATACACATGTACTTACGATGATAAGAACTTACCAGTGACTAAACTTGAGTAGCATGAGGAGCGGCCCCCGTATTCAAGGGACATGAGATTTCTAATTTATACTTCGTCAAGCATGTACACCATAGTTTGTTCACTTTAACCTTAATCACTTCAAGATGCTTATGATAGGGGCAATGAGAGCTGAAAGCTATAAGTACCATAATTTTTGGAAGCTCTTTATGAGACTTGAATCCCTGCTTCCTTCTATGAAGGCCTTTCTTCCACCATTATATTGAGTCTCCACCTTCTATCTTTATGCACCTACTTCGAGAGCATAGTGTCCATTCTTAGTTCTCTGTGCATTGTCCCAAGACTAGTTGATTGATGCATACCTTGATATTGATAGATACATTAGGTTGTGACATGGCTGGCAACTTCCTCGAGTTCATCGAACACCAGACGGCGTGCCCGCACGGACAGAGGGTGATACATTGCAAATGTATCTATAATTTTTGATGTTTCATGCTTGGTTTTACCTACTTTCTTGTGTTTTGTCCACACTTTGGAGTACTTTTCATATGATTTTTTGGACTAACCTATTAACAAGAGCCACAGTGTCAGCTGCCTGTTTTCTGCTGTTTTTGGTTCCAGGAAGTCAGAAAATGAATATTCTCAGAATTGGACGGGACAAAAGCCAAAGTCGCTATTTTATCGAAAGACATCTGGAGCCAGAATACGAGACGGATAAGGGATGGGGCCTGGCCACACCACCTGGCCGCGCGGCATCTGAAGCTCTTCCTGGCACCCTCCCGAAGAGGAGAATTCACCCTGGAGGCCTTCAATATCATGCAAGCCTCCGGTGTGATGCGTGAGTAGTTCATCTCTGGACTACGGGTCCATGTATTAGCTAGATGGATGGTTCTCCTCCTTTGTGCTTTCATGTCTAGATCTTGTGAGCTCCGTTCATGATCAAGATCATCTATTTGTAATCCATACATGTTGTGTTTGTGGGGATCCGATGGATATTGAGATGCTATTTTAGATTGATTATTGATTCTATCATGTCTTTGTTATTTGTGATCTTGCATGCTTTCCGTTGTTAGTAGCTATCTTGGCCAAGTAGATGCTAGCAACTCCAAGAGTTAGTATTTATGCTCGATAGTGGGTTCATGCCTCTGGTAATCTGGGGAAGTGACAGAAATCTCTAAGGTACTAGATGTGTTGTTGCTACTAGGGAGAAAACAACAATCCTTTGTTCATAGAACAATCGTATTGTTTACTTTACACACAATTCGTAAAGCAATAATCTGTTGCTTGCAACTTAATACTAGAGGGGGTTTGGATGATAACCTGAAGGTGGATTATTAGTCATAGATGCAGTTGGATGGCGGTCTATGTATAATGTTGTAATGCCCAATCTAATATCAAAGGAGTCAAGATGATTAGTATATGCTTGTATGCTTTCTCGATGTTTGTCAATTGCCCCACTGTAATTTGTTCACCTAGCATGTTATATATCTTAAGGAGAGCCACCTCTAGTGAACTATGGACCCCGGTCCTTTCTTTTACAATCAATCTACAAATTGTTTACTGCTTTGTGTTTACTTTCTTCAAACTATGACTTCCTTCCATTCGATACGTTTAATCCTTTGTTTTCAGCAAAACAGGTGAGATTGACAACCTCATCGCAAGTTGGGGGCAAAGTTCTGTGGTTGTGTTGTGCAGGTCTCCACGTTGCTGCTGGCACCGGTAGTGCGCCCTGCCAACGTTCAGCTAGCTACACCTTTGGGGTGTTTCCTTGCTCCTACTGGATTGATAACCTTGGTTTCATACTGAGGGAAAACTTGGTGTTATGCTCATCATACCTTCCTCTTGGGGTTCCCCAACGAGCTCGATATATTTGGGCCATCAGAGGGCGACATAGGTTCTTGAAAAAAAAGAACTGTATGATATTCGGGTGTCTATGTGTGTGCTGATTCTGTCTAGAGCATGGTTTAGTTTCTGTCGTGGTTGTGTTGTACCTATACTAGTTATGTTATGTACAAATTGAATCATCATCGCATCCACATAGTATCTCTCTTTTACCAATAGCAAGGGGAAGTACCAGCAGCCTGTGCATCTACATAGTTGCTCTCTTTTAGATAAAAAGCTTGGAAATCAGTAGAACTTGGGTGGCCCTCCACAGCGTTTGCAAATATCAGTGCCCAAACCACTTCTCATCCATCCGGCATCGGTGCCTACGCTGCACAGATGATGCCAAAAAAATCAAGGATATGTTAAAATATTGGTCTTCCCTGTCGAGCTCAACAACCCTTCCTCTATTTAACGCAGAGACAACAGCCATCCCTCTCGTCACGTGGGAGTAGTAATTTGCATGTACATGCAATGCCAACTAAGAAAATTAGTGACATGACATGATAATAAATGATGAAAAAGAGGGAGGTATTACCATAACATCACACATTTATATGAGTCTAGAACCTAATTAATTAGGTCTTGCATGACACCACACACATGTTATCACCCGCTATGAAGACAGTAACATATGCAAGTTACTAGTATATTTAGGCTGGTCATGGTGGGGAGTAACTTAATATGCATATTTTACTAGTCTAAGTTACTACCTCCATTTTCGCAAAATAAAATAAAATAAGTTACTACCTCCATAGTGGAAAGTAACATAGGTGTGGTATCATGCAAAGTCTCATTTATTGCAATGTAGACTCATTTTATCTTGAAATTCTGCTGCAAGCGCACTATGTAGTGAGGAGAGAGAAACAATGATTTTCTAGTTCTTATGGCTGGGTCATACTGGTATGATCAACCACAAGGTTTCTTAGCTTAAGACTGAGTGCTACAATGTTTAAATTCCAATAAGGTTGACCACAGGTGTCTTATATACGACCTTATTTTCACATTGGAGACGCCCTTATGGTAACATAGCTAGTTACCCCAAGGCTCTCTCTCATCATTTAATTGCATGCCATGTCATCCAAATGTTTATTTGGAAATAGATCTAGGACTATGTACTACCCAAATTACTCCCACTAGCACTATGACGACCCTAAATAGAACCATGAAGAGAGGACGAGCCAAGGATGACGTTGGGGAGTGACGAGGTAGCACGACCCCGCCTTTTGTTCCAGTAGTCCACTATCAGGGTCCATTTGATTCCAAGGATTTGCCTAGGAATTTTGTAGGATTAAATCCTATAGGAAATTTTCCTATGACGATTGTTTGATTTGTAGGATTGATTCCCATAGGATTTTTTCCTAAGGATTCCTTTGTACAGTACTAGTTTTCATAGGAAATCAAACATTCACCCATACCTCTTTTTTAGATTCCTATGGTGGAATCAAACACACTTTGGTGCATATGAATTCCTATAGGATTGGAGTGAACATGATAATGCAATCGTACATTTTTCCTATTCCTATGATTTTCCTATCCTACAAATCAAATAGGCCCTCACCCTTTTCCCCTGGTCTCTTCCCCCTCATCCAGGCCCGCACCATGGACTAGCCCCCGCCCCCCTCCCGTCCCCCTCCCCTCCCCCCACCCCCAAAAAAATCCCCAAATGGCGGCGCCGCCGGAACTGGAGCACTCCTTACAAGAGTGCATCATCGAGTCTGGCCCCATGTCTTCCGTGCCTGCCACGTCTCCACAGCCAATCGACTTCTCCGTCTTCGAGACGCAGTTAGTTAACAAGGCGATGTCATACACAATGACACTGAAGTTCTTCTTCTCGAGGACGTACGAGCTCAGGAGGATGCCTGGCTCCATCCCAGCCCCTCTGGAGGAGGACGATGTCGTGACCACACCCTGCGAAGAGGAAGTGTTGAATCTCAGCCTGCCTCCCAGCAAGCTGCGAAGAGCGAGCAAGGTCTTGGGAACTACGCGCAAGGTTCTTGGCCGTGTATGGCTGCTGAAGAACATGCAACTCATAGCGGAGGAGTGGGACATCATCATGCCGTACAACATTCTGCACCGGCTCTGGCTTGAGGCGTGTATGTGGGTCAACGGGTTCCACTTCGACCTCACCCTCAGCCCGAATCTCCGGCTCATCGTCAACTTGCCGGCTCTTCAAGGCAGTTAGTACCTGGTTGAGCAGGAGGATGGCCATTGCAGCATATGCATGCAGGCCCTATCGAAGCACACAACGGTGCATCTCCGGGGATGCAACCATCCGTACCACCGCAAGTCCATCTTCACTTGGTTTGAGACCAACGCCAGCTGCCCAATCTACCGAGACAATGTGCTCGCCCATCTCTACTGACACGAAGTGCATATGACCCCTTCTGTATGAAACTGGTCCAGTGGTTGATAATTAATTAATGTACTGAACCATTGTTTCTGCTGCACGTCAAGTGAACCTGTTCTATATATGTTTGCACTTGTTGAATTAAGCTTAATCCAATTTAGATAGGGAAAACAATTAGTCTAGGATTACAATCCAATAGGAAATTATCATCATGTCTCATACATTTTACAAAGACAAAACCAATACGAATAACTATTCATCATATCACTACATAATATGAAACAGCAGTCTAATCATCATCACCTTCATCGCTTTCTGCACTTCAGCATTCTAGATCCACATATTCCCACTGGGTTGGATCTTATTCCCCTTGCCATTCATCATACATGTCCTGAGATTCATCAGGTAGATCCATTTTATTCCTGTGTTTGTCGACTACACTAATCTCGATAGTGAAATCTACTTGTCCATCAAGCGTAGAGCTGCCTTTGGCAATCAAATTTTCATCGATGTCAGCTAGTTCAGTTACCATACAACCACTGGGATCATCTTTGTAGGCAACATCTATGGTGACTCGCTCGTCATACTCATTCACATCATAGGTGGTCCTTGCCTCAAACTTTTGCACATATTGCCAGTCCTTATTGTCTCTATCATCTAAGAAAATTACCTTCGAAGCTTGAGTTACCAAAATATAAGGTTCCTCCTTGTACCACTCAGCAGTACTATTGATCGATATGAAATTCCCATCATTTCTGGGGCCTCTTTTCTTGTTCGGATCTTGGTCATACCAATAACACTTGAATAGAACCACAAATCAACCACCAGTCTTGTCGTTATAATTCAACTCAATAACATCTTTTATGCAACCATAATGATCATAGTCATCTGGCTTCTTTATTTTGGCTGTCAAGTGCTCTCCACTGGTCGTGATGCCACTATTTTGTGTCTTCAGATGTTTCTCACACTCATAAGTGTTGTAGTGGATACCATCGTCATTGCAAGCTGAAGCTGTTTGTACCCTATTTGCCGGACCACGTGATAGGGCATAGAGACCATCACTAACATCGCTCAGATTCTCTTCACGCAGCTTCGTGATCTGTGGTTATACAAAATAATCAAGAGGTCATCTCATGTGCACAATTCGTATGCAATTCAAAGTTCAATCGACCATCTTACATGATTCCTAAACAATTCCTGAAACCCACCCCCACATACTGGTGCAGCATAATGTTTTCCTTTGGTTGATTTAAATAACCTACAAAAACGATACTCAAGTAAGACATCAGAACATATCTTGCTACAAGTTTCATTCCATATATGTGAGGATATGTATGAATAGTGCTTACGCAACAAAGTTTTCAGCCTCATCAGCGTTATTCAGCACATACCAAGTAAGTTGGTCATATTTGTGCTGCATTAATGTTCTATGTTCCTTCGTTCCTACTAGGCAAACACCATGGTTAAAAACAGATTTTTCAACTTCTTCAATTCTACCACCCATACTAGATCTCGTTTTACGAATAGGAATGTATCTTGAGCAAAATGCAAATGCTTCAGCATCAATGTATGCCTCTGTAATGCAAGCCTCTGCTCTAGCCTTGTTCTTGACAGTACCCTTGAAAGTGCAAAGTCGATGTTCTATAGGGTACATACTGTACGGGACCTCTATAAAGTGCATCTTCAGTCAGATGAACAGCCAAATGCACCATCACATCAAAGAAGGCTGGTGGATATATCAACTCAAGCTTGCACAGGATTTCTGCTATGTCCGTCTGAAGACGCGCTACAACTCTTTTGTCCAGAGTTTTGCTACAGATTTCCCTAAAGAACTGTCCCAACTCTGCAAGCACGTTCTACAAATCCTTGTTCACTAAACCTTTAATGCCAAGAGCTAAAAGCCTTTGTAGTAGGATGTGGCAATCGTGAGTTTTCAATACTTGGATCTTGTTCCCCTCTACATTGATACAATTTGCAATGTTGGAAGCAAATCCAGATGGGAACTTCACACCTCAGAGGAAGTCACAAAATAGTTCCCTTTTATTCATCAGCAGGGTAAATTCTGCACCTCGAAATTTGTAATGTTTTCACCACCCTTATCAACCGTATCTTCAGGATGCAGCTTCAAATTGTTGTTAACGTTGAGTTTTTCACAGTCAACCTAGCATTATAGCTATATTTTGTCTTAGATGGAATGTTGAGTAATGTGCTTATAATGTTGTCACATATATTTTTCTCCATGTGCTTGACATCAATATTATGTCGAAGTGTCTTACCAGCCCAATATGGCAAGTCCCATAGAGTGGATCTATGCTTATAAAATATTCTCGGTTCCTTTTCCTTCCCTTGGTAATCTGCTGCTACTTCTTCCACTCTCTTCCTTTTGGATGTTGCCCCTACTGCCGGTGCATCTTCTGTATTCTTTCTTTTATCTCGTCTAACAACTAGTTGTTTTCTTGGTCTGCCATTTCAGACCTTTTGTAAATGCACCTGCAATTCAGCTGTAGTGAACTTTTGTGGTGCAGTGCCATATCTAGTCCTCTTTCCATAGAACTGCAATTTTTCAAGTTTTTCGGAATTTGTGGCCTTGAGGAAGAAAAACCCGGTGGCCAAGGAAACCAGTCTTATTTTGTAGCTTCACTGTGACCTATTTTGTCTCACAGCGAATACATGCGTAATAACCTGCTGTCACTCTGCCTGACATAGTGCCAAGAGCTAGAAAATCATGGGTGCAGAATAACACAGTAGCATGCATAGGGAACTTGGCATCTTGATGGTTGCTGGCAAGGATATCAGGAGTCATGACACCCTTCCATAGTTCCTACAAGTCTCGTATAAGAGGCTGCATGAACAGATCAAAATCCTTTCTAGGTGATTTGGGACCTAGGATGAGTAAAGCCAGCAAGCAGTTCGACTGATCAGTGGATCCCTAGGGAGGCAGGTTGTAAATTGTAACAAGTACCAGCCACATGTTGTACGAGTTACTCATGTTGCCAAATGGGTTAAATCCATCTGTAGCTAGGCCAAGTCTCAGGTTCCTTGGATCCACTACAAATCCTGGATGGGCCTTGTCAAAGTTCTTCCATTCATCGTTATCAGCTGGATGTCTGAGTAAGTAATCGTCTGGCTTGAGAATTTCTTTGTGCCATCTTGTTTCCTTAGATGTTTGTTCTGACTGAAACAACCTCTTCAATCTATGTATAATTGAAAAATATCTCAGAACCTTACAAGGATCTTTCTTCTTTTTATCACCATTTTTCCATCTTGATCCGTTACATACTGGGCATTCATCGAGGTTTTCATAATCCTCCCAGAATAGTACACAGTTATTTGGACAAAAATGGATCTTCTCATATGATAGTCCAAGTACCTTGATGTACTGTTTCATCCCATAAAAGGATTTTGGCAGTCCTTCCCTAGGGATTGACTCGTTGTACACCTTAATCACTGAATCGAAAGCTTTGTTAGTAATCTTGTTGAACGAATTCTCCTTTAGTAATTTCATTACGAGTTTGAATCTTGAGATACCAGAATCAGGGTCCACTAAACACTTGGCATCTTCTATCAGGTCAGAGAAAAGTGATCTTTTAAGAGAAGGAGTGCCTTTTTTGCTTGCAGTGGGGTACAGGTCCCTTAACAAACCAGCAAGGTCCGCATCCTCGATCTGATGAGCTTCAGGCGGATCAGCATCAGCTAGAGGATCAAGAACAGGCTGATCATATGGTTCACCATGTTAGTCCACCTAATATATGTGCGTTGCATCCCATTAACGAAAGTATGGTCTGCGACTCTCCTCTGACTCAGCTTTTTATAATTAAGGCATTGTCGGCATGGGCAAAACACATCCGAGTCGCTGTTATGCCGTCTAACAAACTTCATGAATTCATTAACACCTTCCCAATATGAAGGTGTTGACTTTTTCCATTCAGTATCCAATATCTGTCCATCTGTTGAGGATAGAGATGGTCAAAAGCTTTCAAGATATTTCACCGAACAGGTTAATTACAGATCTAATTAAGCCAAGATATCTGAGCAACCTGATTGAATATAGAACTATAAATGCCACGTAATTTTAGCTTATTTTAGAAATTAAGTGCAGGACTATGTTACATATTTGAGAGAACAGATTGACCGAGCACAAAATGAAAACCAATTCGAACAAACAGATCAAGTGTAGAACAATGTCAAACGAGTAGATCGAGTACGAAACTACTTCTAGGGAATAATGGAGCGAACTAAGGATATTATAAGCGTACCATGGGGATCGACCAGCTGACCGTCGGCATGTGTGCGTCTCGAAAAGAACGGTGTCGCCAACAATGGTGTCAGGCCGCCCCGGCTGATAGATGGAGTGTGAATGTTTTTGTGCGCGGCTTGTGGTTTTGACCGCCTGCGCGTCTCCAGAAGAATGGCACAAAGAGACAGTAGCTGGCTGCTGGAGTGAAGGCGCGAGTTGGAAGGCGCGAGTGGTAAAGTTTTGGTGTGCGCGGGGTTGATACGTCCATTTTGCATCACTATTATATGTCATAATTCACTGTTATTCATTGATATATTTCATATTGAGAGGTGATACTTATGTTATTTCATCTGTTTTTGCATGGTTGATGACTTTTGGAGCATGGACCGCCGCAGTCAGGATTCTGATGGAAAAGGTGCTGTTTGGAGGCAAAATTCGCGAAGATCAGAAAATCCAGGAAAATATACGAAAAATCCTATTCTTCCAGAAGACTAAGGATGCCAGAAGACAGAGTGGAGATGGGCCACAGGGGGCCCACACCACCCCCTAGCGTGGGCAGCCCTAGGCCGCGCCTGGAGGTGGTGTGGCCACCCTGGCCCACTCCAGCCTCTCCCCTCTGGCGTTTATCATCCACTCGAAACCCTAAGACTCGGGGAGCAACCATAGAAAGATTCCGCTGCCCCTGCGGGGCGGAAAACACCAAGAGAGAAAGATCTCTCCGGCTGACAGATTTCTGCCAGGGGAATTCCTTCCTGGAGAGGGGAGATCATCACCATCAACACCACCATCAAGCTGGACTTCATCGGGATCATCATCATCATCACCACCATCACCACCCTCATCAACATCTCCATATTGCTGTAACAATTGCGTTGAATCTTGCATTAGTTCATAGGGGAAACTTTCCCGGTGTTGATTACTCTTTGTAGTTGATGCTATTGAGTGAACCGTTGAATTATTGTTTATGTTCAGATTATTATACATCATTATTCCATCTCTAATCATGATCCATATGATGTATTGTGAGTAGTTCGTTTTGTTCTTGAGGACATGGGAGAAGTCATGTTGTTAGTAGTGGAGTTGTGTTGAGAAAGATTCAATAGTTTGATATTTAAGTTGTGGTGTACTTCTTCTAGTGGTGTCATGTAAACGTCGACTACATGACACTTCACCTATATGGGCCTAGGGGAATGCATTGTGTATTTGGCTACTAATCGTAGGGGTTGCCGGAGTGACAGAAACCTAAACCCCCGTGAGGAAACCATTGCACAACGGACGTAAGGGTCTTAGAGTTTAAAGTTGTGGTTAGGTCTCTACCTTAATTACTTTCTTGTACTTATGGATGTTTGCAAGGGGTATAATCACAAGTATGTATTAGTCTTGGATGGGGTGGTACATTAGCACAGGTTCACCCACACAACACTTAGCAAGCTAGAGAAATGAAGCGAAAGCACTTGACAGTCTTCCCATGTGTCCTCGAGAACGATTGGTCATCTTAAGTAATACAATCGGCTTGTCCTTTGCTGCATAAAGGATTGGGCCACTTGCTGCATTTATTCCTACTGTCTTTTATTTACTCGTACTTTGTTTGCTTGCTTTATTGAAAACCCCTAAAAATCCGTTTGCTAAGTATTTGCAGAGAATTCCTGATCCATACCACTAGCCAGCACATTCTGCTCCTCGTTGGGTTCGACACTCTTACTTATCGAAAATACTGTGATACACCCCCTATACTTATGGGTCATCAAGACTATTTTCTGGCGCCGTTGTCGGGGAGTGAAGCGCTATTAGAGAGTAGAACTGGTAAAAGAAACTTCTACTGTGAGTATTGTTTACTTCTGTTAGTTGCTTTATTTTTGTTATGGATAATTCACTGAGTTTCTTATTTGGTAATGCTACTACCACTGCTAAGGTAGTAGATAAGCCACCACCTGCTGAGAATGATGTTTTCAAAATACCTACAAGAATTATTGATCGTGTTATGGATAACTACTATGTTGGGGATGGAACTATCCATCCCGGTGAACATTTTCTTTTTATACACGAATTATGCAGGTTGTTCAAGTGTGCATGTATTACTACAGATCAAGTTAAGAAGAAGTTATTCTCATTATCGCTGAAAGGAAGAGCTGAGGAATGGTATAAGCTGCTGAAGAATGGTCAAGCTCTGGAATGGGAGGAAATAGTGCCTCTCTTTTATTCAAAGTTTTATCCTCCTAGTGAGATTCATAAAGATCGGAATCAAATATACAACTTTTTGCCTCTTGATGGAGAGAGTACAGCTCAAGCTTGGGGGAGATTGAAGTTACTAATGCTCAAATGTCCCATTCATGAGCTCCCCAACAATATTATTATCAATAAATTTTATTGAAGGCTCCCTCTACATGATAAAGATTTATTGGATGCTTCTTGTGCTGGATCATTCACTCGCATGAAAGAAGAAGCTAAATGGGATCTTCTAGACCGTATTCAAGATAATGCTGAAGCTTGGGAGAATTACAAAGGTAGAAAGTCAGGTAATATTTATGGTCTTGATTTGCAAGTTATTACGAATTGCTTTAGATCTTTTGCTTCCTATGTCAAAATTCCAAAAAGGGGATGGAACAAATACCATGCACCTTACAAAGATATTGTTCACTATGCTCCTATTGGAAGTGCTGAGTATTGCATTATTGATCCCATCTTACCCGAACCTTAAATCGAGAAGATTCCCTTCCCCGAAAAGGCAAAGGACCATCCTATGATAACTAATGTAATCACCAAAAGTGAAAAAAGAACTGTAAAACCTGATGAACAAATAAACATTGAACCAGTGGTAGCAATTGTGAAAGACCTTGTCACTAAAAGCGTAGAAGATGGGCACATAGTCTTTTGTGAGGATGCTTCTAATATTGTTTCACATCCCAATAGAACTAAAAAGGCTAGCATTCATGTGCTTTCTGTTAGAATTGGTGATCATTGCTATTATGGTTTATGTGATATTGGTGCAAGTTCTAGTGCTATTCCTTATGAGCTTTATAGAGAAATTATGCATGAAATCAGTCCTTGCAAGTTGGAAGAGATTGATGTGGTTATTCACCTTGTTAATAGAGAGACCATCTCTCCAATTGGTATTGTACGAGACGTGGAAGTTCTTTGTGGTAAGATTAAGTACCTTGCTGATTTTCTAGTACTTGGTTCAGCTGCTAGTAAAACCTACCCTATCATTTTTGGTAGACCTTTCTTGAGTACTTGTGGAGCTATTATTGATTGCAAGAGGGAGAAAAACTTGACTAAGTTTGATGGGGAATCTTATGAGTTTAATTTTTCGAAATTTGCTAAAGAACCTTGTGAAGAGGAAACCCATAATGAGGATTTTAGGGTTGAACAACTTGCTTCTATTTCTCTTGCTCCTAACAATGCTTTGCAGCAATTTATGGAAGATCATGAAAGTGAAATCTTCATGGAAGAAAGGAATGAGATTGACAGGATCCTCCGTGATCAACCTATGATGCTTAAGCACGACTTGCCTGTAGAAGACTTGGGTACCACGATGCCACCTAAAAAGGATCCGGTTTTCGATCTAAAACCTCTCCCTGATGATCTTAAATATTCTTATATTGATGATAAAAAGATATATCATGTTATTGTTAGCGCTAAACTTTCAGGGAAGGAAGAAGAAAGGTTATTGGAGGTTTTGAGGAAACACCGAGTTGCTATGGGTTATACTCTGGATGATTTAAAAGGGATTTCACCTACTATATGTCATCATTCTATCAACATAGAACCAGATGTGAAGCCAGTAGTGGAGCACCAACGATGTTTAAATCCTAGGATGAAGGAAGTGGTAAGGAATGAGGTATTGAAACTCCTTGATGTTGGTATTATTAACCCTATTGCTGATAGTGAATGGGTTAGTCCTGTTCATTGTGTTCCTAAAAAGGGAGGTATTACTGTTGTCCCTAATGATAATGATGAGCTTATTCCTCAAAGAATAGTGGTAGTCTATAGGATGTGCATCGATTTTAGTAAATTCAATAAAGTTACTAAGAAAGATCACTACCCGCTTCCTTTTATTGATCAAATGTTGGAAAGGTTGTCTAAAAAGACCCATTTTTGTTTTTTTGATGGTTATTCTGGTTTCTCTCAAATTGCTGTTAAACAACAAGATCAAGAAAAAATAACTTTTACTTGCCCTTATGGAACTTATGCTTATAGACGTATGCCTTTTGGTTTATGTAATGCTCTTGCTACTTTCCAAAGGTGCATGTCTGCTATCTTTCATGGTTTTTGTGAGGAAATTGTAGAAGTGTTCATGGATGACTTTTCTGTCTATAGAACTTCTTTTGATAATTGTCTGCACAACCTTGATAAAGTTTTGCAGAGATGTGAAGAAACTAATCTTGTTCTTAATTGGGAGAAATGCCACTTCATGGTTAATGAAGGGATTGTTCTTGGGCATAAAGTTTCTGAAAGAGGCATAGAAGTTGATAGAGCTAAGGTTGAGGCAATTGAGAAGATGCCATGTCCAAGAGACATCAAAGGTATTTGTAGTATCCTTGGTCATGTTGGTTTTTATGGGAGGTTTATTAAAGAGTTTTCTAGGATATCAAAACCTCTCACTAATCTTCCTAAAAAAGATGTACCCTTCGTTTTTGATGATGATTGTAGGGAAGCTTTTGAAACTCTTAAGAAGGCTTTAACTACAACCCCTATTGTTCAACCACCTGATTGGAGTTTACCCTTTGAAATAATGTGTGATGCTAGTGATTTTGCTGTAGGGGCTGTCCTTGGGCAACGTATTGATAAAAAGTTAAACGTTATCCATTATGCTAGTAAGACTCTAGACGCTGCTCAAAGGAATTATGCCACTACTAAAAAGTAATTTCTAGCTGTTGTTTTTGCCTGTGATAAGTTTAGGCCCTATATTGTGGACTCAAAAGAAACCATTCATACTGATCATGATGCTATTAAATATCTTATGATGAAGAAGGACGCTAAGCCTAGGCTTATTAGATGGGTACTGCTTTTACAAGAGTTTGATCTACATATAGTAGATAGGAAGGGTGCTGAAAACCCTGTAGCTGATAATTTATCTCGTTTGGAAAACATCTCTTTTGACCCTATGCCTGTTAATGATAGTTTCCAAATGAATAGTTAGCTGCAGTAGGGGTGAGCTCGCGAGGAAGCCCTTGGTACGCTGATTATGCTAACTTTATTGTCTCCAAGTATTTGCCTCCAACTTTTATAGCTCAACAAAGAAGAAAGTTATTCTATGATTTGAGGCATTATTTTTGGGACGACCCACACTTATACAAAGAAGGAGTGGATGGTATTATGCGAAGATGTGTTCCAGAATATGAACAAAAGGAGATATTGCATAAATGTCATGGTAGTGCCTATGGAGGACATCATGCAGGAGATAGAACTGCACAAACGGTACTACAATCAGGTTTCTACTGGCCTACCCTTTTTAAAGATGCAAGAAAATTTGTTTTATCTTGTGATGAATGTCAGCGTGTTGGTAATATTTCTCGACGCAATGAAATTCCTATGAACTACTCTCTAGTTATTGAACCTTTTGATTGTTGGGGATTCGACTTTATGGGTCCTTTCCCTCCTTCGAAAGGCTACACTCATATTCTTGTTGCTGTTGATTATGTTACTAAGTGGGTAGAAGCCATTCCTACAAAGAGTGTTGACGGGGAGACTTCTCTAAAAATGCTTAAGGATGTTTTCTTTCCTAGGTTTGGGGTTCCTAGATATCTCATGACTGATGGGGGTTCTCATTTCATTCATGGTGGTTTTAGGAAGACCCTTGCTAAATATGATGTTAATCATAGAATTGCTTCAGCTTATCACCCCCAAACTAGCAGGCAAGTAGAGTTATCAAATAGAGAAATTAAATCTATCTTGCAAAAGACTGTTAATAGGTCTAGAAAAAACTAGGCTAAGAAGTTGAATGATGCTTTATGGGCTTATAGAACTGCTTACAAAAATCCGATGAGAATGTCTCCTTATAAAATGGTTTATGGGAAAGCTTGTCACCTACCCTTAGAATTAGAACACAAAGCTTACTGGGCAGTGAAAGAACTAAATAGAGATTGTAAGCTCGTTGGTGAGAAAAGATTATTTGACTTAAGTTCTTTAGATGAATGGAGAAGTGAAGCCTATGAGAATGCTAGGCTCCTCAAGGAAAAAGTTAAAAGATGGCATGACAAGCGAATACTTAAGAGAGAATTTCATGTTGGTGAGAAAGTTGTATTGTATAGGTCTCATCTCGGATTTTTTGCAGGTAAGCTACTATCAAAATGGGAAGGACCTTCCATCATTGAAGAAGTATACCGTTCAGCAGCAATAAAAATTTCTTCTCTAAAAGATAATAGTACACAAGTAGTGAATGGACAGCGACTCAAACACTATATTGCTGGAGATTCTTACAATGAAGATGTTGATGCCTTTCAAGTTATAACTCCAGAGAAATTCATCGAGGACCAAATTCAGAGACCTGCAGAGTCTGTTTACAAATAGGTAATAGTTCTGGTAAGAAAAGTTCCGCAAAAATACAATACAACTATATTTTTGCAGTTTTCAGTCGACAAGGAAAGCTACGAAGCGAAAAAGGGACAGAACCGGAGCTGGGGTTGCCCACACCACCCTGTGGCGTGGGCCCACCCCTGGCCGCGCCACCAGGTTGTGAGGCCACCCCAGACTCCACCTCCGACCCGTTTTCACCCAGTACCTTCCTTTTGATATGAAACTTCATATTATATAACCCCCCGGATCCCCCGAGGTCCGTATATCATGTTTTCGTCATGTTTTTTTTTCGATCTGTTTCTACCAGGTAAAATCCCAGATTTGTAGCCTCAATGTCTTCCACTGGATCAGTTGAGGGAGATTCCTTGGAAGATATCATCAACCCATACATGAGAGAATTGAAGATTCATCCCAAGGAGTTATTGCTCGAAGGTGGGGAGGTTCGGATTAAAGAGGTTCAAGGCCCTAAAGGTGAAGGAAGTATGGAGGACAGGATGGAAGCATTGGAGCAAGAAGTATTTAGGTACAAGAAGATGGCGGAGCACGAAGTGGATATCATCCATGGGATTTGTTCCGAACTCATCACCGAGCACCAAAAGGAGACTGTTGAACTCAAAGACGAAGTCCTCTCACTCTGCCAAACAACCAACAAACTGCAAGAACAGTTCTATGACGTTCAAAATCAAAACTGTGAGTATGAGGCTAGATTTAAACTCATAAGTGCTGCTGCAAGTTTCAGGATGTTCGAAACTACGATGTCCTTTGTTGATGGGAAGTCTTTACCTTGGAAGACGGACGAAGATGAGAGGATACCACCACCACCAAAG
This sequence comes from Avena sativa, assembly GCA_916181665.1. Classification (NCBI taxonomy): domain Eukaryota; kingdom Viridiplantae; phylum Streptophyta; class Magnoliopsida; order Poales; family Poaceae; genus Avena; species Avena sativa. The sequence continues at coordinate 277,867,740 of OV702292.1, forward strand.
GAGTAATTCGTCATCAGGTTTAGCATCCCCTTGGTTTGTTCCAAGCTTGGGGGAGTGCCGCGGTATCACATCACTATCTTCTATCTTTTTACCTTATTAGTAGAGTCATATCATGAATAGAGGAGTTGTTATGTAGTATGGTTTGCATTATGGAAGTGTCCCCTCTCTCGTTAGATATGTATCCCTTGGTGTGAGTTACCGTTATTGAATATTAATGAGAAGTTCTATCATTCACTCTTTTGCATAGCTTATATTAGTTTTCAATTCATGGTTATATGATTGATCTTGTTGTTAGTATAGGTATCACTTTGGGATCATTGAGTTAATTTAGTTGGTTTTGGCAAACCTGGCTTGGTCAGTAGCACACTATTTTTGAGAGTTGAATGAAAAAGATAGAAGTACTCAAAAGAAAAATAATTTCATCATCTTTCTTTCTTGATTTGCTCATAAGTTTAGTATTCTCTAGTTAAGATCTTTTGTGCTTCCAAGTAAGATTGCATGTTTGTCTTTATCACTTGTATGTTTGTTTGTTTCCTTCAACTCTTATACTTGCTACCCAGCCTTGCTAGCCAAAAACCTGTACTGAGAGGGTATTCTTCTCGTGCATCCACCTCCTTAAAACCAAAACCTTTGCCATTTGTGTCCACCATACCTACCTAATAGCATTATTGCTACTCCAAGTAAATTCTTGTTTTATCTACCTCCCAAATTAAACTTGTTATGTGAAAATTAGTGATTAAAGCTCTCATGAACTTGATGGCGCACTTTACTTTCTTGCACTTAATAAACTTGAACCATTGTGCTCACCTATGTTGCGTATATACTTGCGCTTTGTAAGTTGTGGATTAGCAGAACCATGCTATCATGGGGAACGCTTTCAACATTGCATTGGTACTTCGTACCTAGTTGATATCATGTTCTTTTGTCTATGGATGTCGTCGGTGTGAAAAGAAAGGGGAGCTTGTATGTCCATGGAGTTATGCATATGTGTTAGAGAAACGCCTGGGCCGCTGGTCTAATCCATGCTGACATGGTGGAAACCTGCAGCGTAACCATAACGAGTATCTATGAAGCATTCTTCTTATAAAAAAAGAGATAGAGATTGAGAAAAAGAGAAAACAAAAAAAGAGATATTACGAAAAGAGGAAAGAGAGAAAAAAGCACCATATTCCCATGGTAAATAAGAAGATTGCTGAGATACTTGTTGTCTGCTTGCCTTGTCATTTTGATATGGGGATTCTTCCGTATCATCGGGCAAGGGGTACCCCGTTGGCGGTTCTCTATGATACACATATGCTTACGATGACAAGAACTTACCGGTGACTAAACTTGAGTAGCATGAGGAGCGGCCCTCGTATTCAAGGGACATGAGATTCTCAATTTACAACTTGTCAATGCATATCCTCATATTTGATCACTTTAACCTTAATCACCTAAAGATGCCTATGATAGGGGCAATGAGAGCTGAAAGCTAGTAAGTATCATAATTTTTGGGAGCTCTTTATGAGACTTGCAATCCCTGCTTCCCTCTGTGAAGGGCCTTTCTTTTAACTTGTAGTTGAGTCAGTAAACCTACTCCCTTCTACCTCAGCAAGTATTTTGAGTTGTTGTGTTTCATTCATTCATATGATGATTTATTCAATCATGTTCCTTATGTTCCTTGTTTTGCACTTTGCTCTTATCTTGATGTTTACTACTTTGAAAGCTATCTTGGAAAAACCAGCTATTTGTGAACTCCAGCAAACTATCAGCTATTCTTCGACGAAGAGCTAAGTTTGCCATTACCAATTTTGATTCACTTTATGTATCTTTATTGTGTTTCCTTTACCTATTACAAGTTGAGTTATATAATAGTGAGTTGTCTTCTATTATGATCTATGCACTTGATGGATGTGATGCTTCTTCTCCGTATTCTTTTATCGACTCTTCACTCCATAAACCTGAGGCCATGTTTATTGAGCTCAGTTTTGCTTGAGGACACGTGAACTCTAAGCTTGGGGGGAGTTCATACGTCCATTTTGCAACACTATTCTATGTCATAATTCACTGTTATTCATTGATATATTTCATATTGAGAGGTGATACTTATGTTATTTCATCTGTTTTTGCATGGTTGATGACTTTTGGAGCATGGACCGCTGCAGTCAGGATTCTGATGGAAAAGGTGTTGTTTGGAGGAAAAATTCACGAAGATCAGAAAATCCGGGAAAATATACAGAAAATCCTATTTTTCCAGAAGACTAAGGATGCCACAAGACAGAGTGGAGATGGGCCACAGGGGGCCCACACAACCCCCTGGCGCGGGTAGCCCTAGGCCGCGCCTAGAGGTGGTGTGGCCACCCTGGCCCAGTCCAGCCTCTCCCCTCTAGCGTATATCATCGTCCTGAAACCCTAAGACTCGGGGAGCGACCACAGAAAGATTCCGCCGCCTCTGCGGGGCGAAAAACACAGAGAGATAAAGATCTCTCCGCCAGACAGATTTCTGCCGGGGGAATTCCTTCCCAGAGAGGGGATATCGTCGCCATCAACACCACCATCAAGATGGACTTCATCGGGATCATCATCATCATCACCACCATCACCACCATCAGCACCCTCATCACCATCTCCATATTGCTGTAACAATTGCGTTGAATCTTGCATTAGTTCATAGGGGAAACTTTCTCGGTGTTGATTACTCTTTGTAGTTGATGCTATTAAGTGAATCATTAAATTATTGTTTATGTTCAGATTGTTATACATCACTATTCCATCTCTGATCATGATCCATATGATGTCTTGTGAATAGTTCATTTTATTCTTGAGGACATGGGAGAATTCATGTTATTATTAGTGGAGTTGTGTTGAGAAAGATTCAATAGTTTGATATTTAACTTGTGGTGTACTTCTTCTAGTGGTGTCATGTGAACATCGACTACATGACACTTCACCTATATGGGCCTAGGGGAATGCATCGTGTATTTGGCTACTAATCGTAGGGGTTGCCGGAGTGACAGAAACCTGAACCCCCGTTAGGAAACCATTGCACAAGGGACGTAAGGGTCTTAGAGTTTAAAGCTGTGGTTAGGTCTCTACCTTAATTACTTTCTTGTACTTACGGATGTTTGCAAGGGGTATAATCACAAGTATGTATTAGTCTTGGATGGGACGGTACATTAGAACAGGTTCACCCACACAACACTTAGCAAGATAGAGAAGATTAATCAACTATATGAAGCGAAAGCACTTAACAGTCTTCCCATGTGTCCTCGAGAATGTTTGGTCATTTTAAGTAATACAACCGGCTTGTCCTTTGCTGCATAAAGGATTGGGCCACTTGCTGCATTTATTCGTACTGTCTTTTATTTACTCGTACTTTGTTTACTTGCTTTATCAAAAACCCCTAAAAATCCGTTTGCTAAGTATTTGCAGAGAATTCCTGATCCATACCACTAGCCAGCACCTTCTGTTCCTTGTTGGGTTCGACACTCTTACTTATCAAAAATACTGTGATACACCCTCTATACTTGTGGGTCATCAGGGGTATGTGCCCTAGTTATCAACAATTTTCACGCGAAAATATCGGCCAGAATTTTCTCCCTCGTTTTTTCTTCCTTGTTGAGGTCTAGAATTTTTATTACTAAGCCCATGAAATTAGCCTATCAGGCCCAATCATAGCCCAAAACCTTCAATTCGGCCTTTTCATGGTTTTGTGGCCGCCAACCATAGCGCATTCAGTTTCAGAGTGAGCCCATAAAGAATAGGGCATCCGTCCCCAGTTATCCCGGAATCTTTTTAATTCGGCCTTTATGGTCATCCCCTTCCCCAGCCCCCTAGAAAAAGCTCCACCTACCTATGTTGTTTTGTGGAAACTACTATAGTACTAGTAAGTTCCACGTACTCTGCACGTGAGAACCAGATAATAGACATATGACATATCATCACTATATAAAATTATAATAGATAATTTCCAAAAAAAATATAATTTGATTGACATGTATATAGTAAGTGTGTATATTTGGTCATTTACTTTGTACCATGTATATTTAGACCTAGCAAAGGACCGATGTCAAAACAGTGGACAGGGCTGGAAAAAAGTCCATCATGCGCATGTTTCATCTACAGAGAGGCTGACACATGGGACCCAGCAGCACCACCTTATAGAGATACTGTATCGAGCAACATTGCCAAGTTCGAAATAGGGAGGCGCAAGCGATAAAAAAGTCTAGAGTGGTGAGAGCCTAACATGGAGGACCCAGCAACGTTATCAAGTTTGACCCCAAAAAACAGTCCAACATACACACATGCCTTTTGGAGCTGAGGGAACTGTTTTTTTTGCGCAGGGTCAGGGAACTGCTGAGCACAGGCCAGTGAAATTTGAGAAAGGATCCCATGGAGCATAGGCAAGAATATTTTAATTCGGCCTTGTTAGGGTCAAGGGACTGCTTAGGACAACCCATTGAAATTTAAGAAAGGAGCCCATGGAGTATAGAACATGTAGATGGACCATGTAGAATAGCCAAAAATATTTTTAATTCGGCCTTTTGAGCAATCCTCGCCACCTCTTAAATAAACTCCGCCTCCACCTCTTACAAAAAACTCCGCTATATTTTTAAGAAACTAGTCCATTATATATGTGGCATTTTATAAATTGAAATGCCAGGAGGCTGCCCTTTTATTTTTAAAAATATAAACATGGACACACGACATCTTTTTAAAAACATTAAAACATAACTTAAAAGGTACTAAGGAATGTTTAATAATATATTTTCTATAAATATCTTTGGCGTAGTGGTGACACATACAGTTTAAATCTATTGGAAGTCCAAAATAGTAGACATGGCCGAAAAAAGGTCTATCATACATACACACATTTCATTTAAAGATAGACCGACATGTGGGTCCCACCAGCGCGGCCTTATACAGGTGCTGTATCGAGCAACGTTGCCAAGTTCGAAACAGGGAGGCGCGAGCGAGAAAAAAATCCATCATGCACACGTTTGTTCTAATGAGAGGCTGACATGGGGGGACCTAGCAGCTTGAAAAAACGGCTGATGTAGTTATCAAGTTCGAAACATGGAGCACGAGCAGAGAAAAAGTCAATTATACAACTAATCCTTCTAATGAGAGGCTATCATGTGGGACCCAGCTCCGTGACCAAACAGCAGATTCGTCAAGCAATGATATCTAGTTAGGAACAGGGTGGCGCTAGAGTAGAAAAAAGTCCGTCATACCCACGATTCTTCTAATGTGAGACTGACATAAGGAACCCACCAGCACGGCTGATGCAGCGAGCAACGCTATCATGTTCGGAACATGGAGGCGTGACCGAGGGAAAAAATTCTATCATACACACGTTTCTTCTAATGAGAGGATGACATGTGGGGTCCAGGAGTTTGATTAAACGGCTGATGCAGCGAGCAAGCTATCAAGTTTGGAACATGAAGGCGCGATAGAGGGTAAAAAATCCATCATACACACGTTTCTTCTAATGAGAGGTTGACATGTGGGGCCCCATCATCGTGATTAAACGGTAGATGCATCGAACATTGCTATCAAGTTCGAAACAGGGTAGCACGAGCCAAGGAAAAAAAATCCATCATACACATGTTTCTTCTAATGAGAGGATGACATGTGGGGCTTAGGAGGTTGGTTAAACTGTAGATGCGTCGAGCAGCGTTATCAACTCGGCACGGGGTATGATGGCCCAAATATATCGAGCTCGTTGGGGAACCCCAAGAGGAAGGTATGATGAGCACAGTAGCAAGTTTTCCCTCAGTAAGAAACCAAGGTTATCAATCTAGTAGGAGCTAGGAAACACCCCGAAGGTGTAGCTAGTTGAACGTTGGCAGGGCGCACTACCGGTGCCAGTAGCAACGTGGAGACCTGCACAACACAACCACAGAACTTTGCCCCCAACTTGCGATGAGGTTGTCAATCTCACCGGTTTTGCTGAAAACAAAGGATTAAACGTATCGAATGGAAGGAAGTAATAGTTTGCAGAAAGTAAACACAAAGCAGTAAATAGTTTGTAGATTGAATGTAAAAGAAATGACCGGGGTCCATAGTTCACTAGAGGTGGCTCTCCTTAAGATAGATAACATGTTGGGTGAACAAATTACAGCGGAAGGAGTGGCTGAGGGGGTGCTGGGGTCGGCCAGACCATCCCCCTGGCGCGGGCCAGGCCTCGCCGCGTGGCCAGGTGGTGTGGCCAGGACCCAGCCCCTCTCCGTCTCGTATTCTGGCTCCAGATGTCTTCCGGTAAAATAGCGACTTTGGCTTTTATCCCATCCAATTCTGAGAATATTCATTTCCTGACTTCCTGGAACCAAAAACAGCAGAAAACAGACAGCTGGCACTGTGGCTCTTGTTAATAGGTTAGTCCAAGAAATCATATGAAAAGAACTCCAAATTGTGGACAAAACACAAGAAAGTAGATAAAACCAAGCATGGAACATCAAAAATTATAGATACATTTGCAATGTATCAACATCCCCAAGCTTAAGTCCCGCTCGTCCTCGAGTAGGTAAGTGATAAAAAGAAAGAATAATTATTTAGGTGACATGCACCATCATAAACTTGATCAAAGTATTTGTAAAACATTCAAAGCTCGGATCATAGTACTTCAATCATAACATGAAAGACGAAGTTCTAGCAATAAGACAAAGAAACTATGATGCAACATGAAAAGGCACAAACAAAAGATTCATGAATAACAATGCTTTGCAAGACGTTTGTTTGTTGCACATAAAGAAAACATATCATAATAGTATTCAGCTTGTCCCTCATAGAGTAGCAAATATAAATGCATAGGACACCTTCAAAGTTCATAAGAGTGACTAGATACAAATAGTTTAAAGCAAGCAATATCAAGCTATGCATCAATCAACTAGTCTTGGGACAATGCACATAGAACTAAGAATGGCCACTATGCTCTCAAAGTAGGTGCATAAAGATAGAAGGTGGAGACTCAATATATAAGTGGAAGAAATGCCTTCATTGAAGGAAGTAGGGATTCAAGTCTCATAAAGAGCTTCCAAAAAATTTGGTACTTATAGATTTCAGCTCTCAACTCCCCTATCATAAGCATCTTGAAGGTTATTAAGGTTAAAGTGACACAACTAAGAGGATATGCTAGACAAGTTATAAACCGAAATCTCATGCCCCTTACTTACGAAGACCGAACCTCATGCAACTCAACTTTAGTCACAAGTAAGCTCTTGTCATTGTAATTACATATGTATCATAAAGAACCGCCAACAGGGTACCCCTTGCACATGATACAGGAGCTATCCCATAATCAAAATGACAAGGCAAGCAGACAATGAGCATCTCAGCAATCTTTTTATTTGCTATTTGCACATGTTTTTATTGAGGATGCTTCATAGAGTTCTCATTATGGTTATGCTGCAAGTTTCCACCATGATTAGGCATGGCTTAGGATAGCAGCCTAGGCGTTTCTCTAACACACATACAAACTCCATGATCTTACAAGTTACACTTTTATTTCACACCGTCGGGATCCATAAGCAAAAGAACATGATATCAACGGGGTACAAAGTACAAGTGCAATGTTGAAAGCGTTCCCCATTATACATGGTTCTGCTAACTTCAACTTATAAAGCGCAAGCATATACGCAACAAAGAAGGACCCAATGGTTTAGGTTTATTAAATGCAAAAAAAGGTAAAGTGTTCCATCAAGTTCGTGAGAGCTTTAATCACTAGTTTTCTCATAACAAGTTTAATTTGGAAGGTAAACAAAAGCATGAATATACTTGGAATAGCATATGCTAGTAGGTAGGTATGGTGGACTCTTTGAAATAACTTGGTTTAAGGAGTTGGATGCATGAGTGGAACTCATACTTGGTTGCGGAGGCTATCAAAAGACTGGGAGCGACAAACTAAGAGAGCAATAATGGCCATAATCATGCAGAGCGACAAAACATCATTGATCAAAGCATAAAGTGATACTACAAGTTGAAAACTAAAGGATCATAAAGGCTATGGTGACTTGAGATAGTCATAACATGGTGTGAGCATGTGCCAAGTCAACCCAAATAAAGCATCAAAGGAGAATACCACTATACTATGCTTTAATATGCTAAAACAATGCATGATTCATCCAAGGCACATTAAGAAATCTCAATTGTTTATAACAAGTCATGCTACACCAAAGAATACTAAGCATAAAACCAAAACAATATCAAGCATGGCGTGACAAAGCATAGTCCACAGTCAAAAACAAGCTCTCTTTAACACTTAAGCATGAACTTTCCTACTCTTTTCCAAACCAAACCAAACTATTTGAAAACCAATGTATTAAAGAGGGGGTCCAACCAATTTATTAAGCAAACCAAGCAAACTAAAAACCAAAACAAAAACGAAAAAGAAGACGCTCCAAGAACAACACAACTGTGCATGAAACAATAAAAATGAAGCGTTTGGAAGAAACATGGGATTTTTATTGATGAAGAAGGGGATGCCTTGGGACAGAAATCTGTTTCGGGACAGCAACTTTTCCAATCATTACTTCTCTCTCATTAGAGGTTACTCTTGGCACAAAAAGCAAATAAAAAGGATAAGGAGCGGTTATTACTGAAGTAATAACTTCCAAGACTCATATAAAACTTTTGGGTTATCTCCCAATAAGTAATTTTCTTTAACGCCTTTAAGTTAGGCACAAGAAGCAAGAAAAAGAATCAAGTGTTCTCAAATGAAGAAGCATTAAAACCAAATTTCTTGCCCTTACCTTTCTTACTTTTATTCTTAACCTTGGGGAAAATATGATTGTTTGGTGGAGAAGCAAGGTGCATGGTCCCCTTTCCCACATCTATTATTGCTCCAAGGAGTTCTAATAGGGACCTTCCAAGTGTAATTTGTACTTTTCCTACACATTCAATAACAAGATAATCAGTAGAAATCATTTTCCCAAGGATCTTTGTAAACACTCCTTAAGCTATTCCAATAGGTAATATTGCAGCATTATTAGCAAGAGATATTTCTTTTCCGCCTTCAGAAAGCCCCCAAATTCAAAGATTCATAAATATCTTTGGGCATAAGACAAAATTCAGACATGATATCACAGCAAACTTGAAAAGTTTCATTATTTATATCAATCTTTACTGTGGGGAGCCACTTTGATGGTTCAGAATTTATTGGAACATAATTATGATGCTCCCTAAGCGTATTATAGAAATCTTTTAAGCTAGTAGTGCGGGTCTCAAGAGTGTTTAATCTAGCAAATACGCTTGCGAAAGAAATATCAGTTTTGCTAGGCAAGTTGTAAGTAAAGATCAATTTCTTTATAGCATTAATAGCATCATCCTCATTACATTGGAGGAAATCTCCTCCCACAACAGCATCCAAAGCATATCTATAGCAAAGAGAAATTCCAAGGTAAAAACTACTAAGGAACAAGCTTTGAGTCATTTTAGGCTCAGTTTTTTCATGTAGATCAGAGATTCTAGACCAAGCTTCCTTGAAGCTTTCCTCAATTCCTTATTTAAAAGTGAAAACCATTTCCTCGGGTGACATAGTGATTGGAGCAAGGCTAGACATAAAGGCAACTTAAGATAGGAACTAATTTTTTTGTGTTTTTGATAAAGAAACAAGCAAAGAAAGCAAAAAGAAACTAAGCGAAACAAAAATAACAAAGTAAAGAGATTGGTTATGAGGGACTCCCCTTGTGAAGATGTCCTTGACTCCCCGGCAACGGCGCCAGAAAAAGTTGTTGATGGCCCAAATATATCGAGCTCGTTGGGGAACCCCAAGAGGAAGGTATGATGAGCACAGCAGCAAGTTTTCCCTCAGTAAGAAACCAAGGTTATCAATCTAGTAGGAGCTAGGAAATACCCCGAAGGTGTAGCTAGCTGAGCGTTGGCAGGGCGCATACCGGTGCCAGTAGCAACGTGGAGACCTGCACAACACAACCACTGAAGTTTGCCCCCAACTTGCGATGAGGTTGTTAATCTCACCGGTTTTGCTGAAAACAAAGGATTAAACATATCGAATGGAAGGAAGTAATAGTTTGCAGAAAGTAAACACAAAGCAGTAAATAGTTTGTAGATTGAATGTAAAAGAAATGACCGGGGTCCATAGTTCACTAGAGGTGGCTCTCCTTAAGATAGATAACATGTTGGGTGAACAAATTACAGCGAGGCAATTGACAAACATCGAGAAAGCATACAAGCATATACTAATCATCTTGACTCCTTTGAGACTTGATTGGGCATTACAACATTATACATAGACCACCATCCAACTGCATCTATGACTAATAATCCACCTTCAGGTTATCATCTGAACCCCCACTAGTATTAAGTTGCAAGCAACAGATTATTGCTTTACGAATTGCATGTAAATTAAACAATATGATTGTTCTATGAACAAAGGATTGTTGTTTTCTCCCTAGCAGCAACAGAACATCTAGTACCTTAGAGATTTCTGTTACTTCCCTAGATTACCAGAGGCATGAACCCACTATCGAGCATAAATACTAACTCTTGGAGTTGCTAGCATCTACTTGGCCAAGATAGCTACTAACAACGGAAAGCATGTAAGATCACAAATAACAAAGACATGATAGAATCAATAATCAATCTGAAATAGCATCTCAATATCCATTGGACCCGCAAACACAACATGTATGGATTACAAATAGATGATCTTGATCATGAACAGAGCTCACAAAATCTAGACATGAAAACACAAAGGAGGAGAACCAGCCATCTAGCTACTACATGGACTCGTAGTCTAGAGATGAACTATTCACGCATCACACCGGAGGCTTGCATGATGATGAAGAAGGCCTCCAGGGTGAATTCCCCTCTCCGGCAGGGTGCCGGGAAGATCTCAAATCCCTCCCGATCTAGGGATGGAGATGACGGCGGCTACAGACTCTTTCGTGGATTTTTGATCGGGTACTTAGGGTTTCCGTATTAGAGGCAATATATAGGCGGAAGGAGAGGCCGAGGGGGTGCTGGGGTCGGCCAGACCACCCCCTGGCATGGGCCAGGCCTAGCCGCGCGGCCAGGTGGTGTGGCCAGGCCCCAGCCCCTCTCCGTCTCGTATTCTGGCTCCAGATGTCTTCCGGTAAATTAGCGACTTTGGATTTTGTCCCGTCCAATTCCAAGAATATTCATTTTCTGACTTCCTGGAACCAAAAACAGCAGAAAATAGGCAGCTGGCACTGTGGCTCTTGTTAATAGGTTAGTCCAAGAAATTATATGAAAAGAACTCCAAAGTGTGGACAAAACACAAGAAAGTAGATAAACAAGCATGGAACATCAAAAATTATAGATACATTTGCAATGTATCTGGGTAGCGCTAGCGAAGGAAAAATTTCCATCATACACACATTTCTTCTAATGAGAGGATGACATGTGGATCCCAGGAGGTTGATTAGACAGTAGATGCATCGAGCAGTGTTATCAACTTCGGAACAGGGTAGCGCGAGCAAAGGAAAAAATTCCATCATACACACGATCCTTCTAATGAGAGGCTGACATGTGGGACCTAGCAGCCTGAGTAAACGGCAGACGCCTCAAGCAACGTTATTGAGTTCAAATCAGGGAGGCGCGACCGAAAAGTATTGTCCTCTAGAGACACTAACGTCCGGGGCCCACATGCCTCAAAAGACTTCGGCGAGTCAACATCGCGCAAGGAAATGAAAATCTTGCTTCTGCCACGCGCCAGCCGAGCTTCCTCCATGTTTTTAGCAGATCCGTCATAGTAGAGGGCCACGAACCGGAAAAAAAAGTTTTGCATTGGCCACGGTCGAGCCGAGAATTTCGTCGTGGAAGACGAGCCTTCCACGATGACCGTCGGGCCAATTCGTTGCGGAAGGTAACTTTGCTTGTAGTGTTTATATAGAAAGAGTTTCTCGTGAAAGGCGTGTGTAGTCAGAAGGTAGAACTCGAAGAGGTTATTGGACCTTCTCTTCATCAAACGGCAAGTGGCACAGCACCGGAAATTGTTCCGGAGTTGACTTCACCGAATGAAGAGGGAACTAATGATAATGATCATGAAACTCCGAAAGAGGACACTACTAAACCTCGCAGGTCAATCAGGACACGTGCAACTCCTGAACTGTATGGAAATCCTGTTATGAATTTCATGGTTGATCAAATAGATAACCCTGCGACGTATGAGGAAGCGATGATGAGCCCGGACTCCAACAAATGGCTAGAACCCATGAAATCCGAGATGGAATCCATGTACGAAAACCAGGTTTGGCCCTTGGTGGCCATACCTCACGACCGAAAGGCTGTTGAGAATAAATGGATTTTCAAAAGAAAACTGATGCTGATGGTAATGTGACCATCTATAAAGCTCGACTTGTCGCAAAGGGGTTTCGGCAAATTCAAGGAGTTGACTATGATGAGACATTCTCTCCCGTAGCGATGCTAAAGTCGGTTAGGATTATGTTAGCAATTGCTGCATATTTCGATTATGAAATATGGCAGATGGATGTCAAAACTGTGTTCCTCAATAGTAATATTGAACAAGAGTTGTATATGATATAACCTAAGGGTTTTATTGATCCTAAGGATGCTAATAAGATATTCAAGCTTCAGAGATCCATCTATGGCCTGAAGCAAGCATCCCGGAGTTGGAATCTTCGCTTTGATGAGGTGATCAAAGAGTTTGGATTTGTCCAAACTTATGGAGAGGGTTGTATTTACAAGAAAGTGAGTGGGAGAAATTTGGCATTTCTGATATTATATGTGGATGACCTTGGTAAATTTTTGATTTGTCCAAACTTATGGAGAGGCTTGTATTTACAGCAAATTTTTGATGAAGGACCTTGGTAAAGCATCATATATATTAGGCATTAAGATCTATAGAGATAGATCAAGGCGCCTAATTGGGCTATCGCAAAGTAATACCTTGATAAGATATTAAAGAAGTTTAACATGGATGGAAGTAAGAAGGAGTTCTTACCTAAGTTGCAAGTCAAGACATTGAGTAATACTAAAAGTCCGGTTACGGCGGAAGAAAGAGAGATAATGGACAAGATCCCCTATGCTTCATCCATAGGCTCTATAATGTATGCCATGTTATGTACAAGACCGGATGTGGCACATGCTATTAGTTTGACTAGTAGGTACCAATCTGATCCAGGTTCGGAACACTGGATTCTGGTCAAGAATATCCTTAAGTACTTAAGAAGAACTAAGGATATGTTTCTCATATATGGAGGTGAAGAAGAGCTGGTCGCTAAGTGTTATGTTGACGCTAGCTTTGACACCGATCCGGATGACTCTAAGTCTCAATCCGGATACGTATTTCTCTTGAACGGACCAACAATTAGTTAGAGGAGTTCCAAACAACCTATGGTGGTTGGATCAACAATGGAGGCAGAATATGTTGCTGCTTTAGAAGCGACGCATGAAGCGGTTTGGATGAAGGAGTTCATAACGGAACTAGGTGTGGTTCCTAGTGCATTAGACCCAATGGTGATCTATTGTGAAAACAATGGATCCATAGCCAACACCAATGAACCAAGGTCTCACAGGAATTCCAAGCATATTAAGCGTCAATTTCACTCCATCTGCGATCATGTTAAGGATGGAGATATAAAGATTTGTAAAGTACATACGGACCTAAATGTAGCAGATTCGTTGACTAAAGTTCTCCCTAGAGAAAAACATGATCAACACCAGAACTCCGTGGGTGTTAGATTTATCACTATGTAAACTAGATTATTGTCTCTAGTGCAAGTGGGAGACTAAAGGGAATATGCCCTGAGAGGCAATAATAAAGTTGTTATTATATGTATTCCATGTATATGATAGATTTTTATTTTGCATGCTATAATTGTATTAAAAGGAAACATTAATACATGTGTGTTTAATAAACAAATAAAGAGTTCCTAGTTATGCCTCTTATAAACTAGCTCCTTGATTAACAACATGATCAAGGTTTCCTAATCATGGACATTGGATGTTGTTAATAATGAGGTCACAACATTGGTGAATGATGGGATGAACATTCATCTGATGTATAGCATTACGATCAAAGTCATTATGTTTATATTGCTATAACATCATATGAAGTAATCTTAGTCCTTAGACCATGAGATCATGTTAATTGCTAACAACGGAAGAGTGACTTGATAACATCAAATGTCACACCGAAAAAGGGTGACTATAAAGGTGGGTTCAGATACTCCAAAGGTGTTATGTTGAGGCTCATGGATCAAGAGTGGAATTTGTCAATCCCGATGACGGATAGATATACTCTGGGCCCTCTCGATGATATCACATTAAGATAGCTTGCAAGCAAGTGATGTGATCACTAGAATGTTATATCACGGGAATGAGAAAAGAGTGCATGTCGGTAACAAGATCAAACTAGGTATTGAGATACCGATGATCGAATCTCAGACATGTGATATATCAATAGACAAAGGGATGTAGTTACTATCATTAAAGGTTCTCACGATCACAGAAGTCGTCGTTGAATGTGTGGGAGTCAGTATGGATCTCTAGGTCCAGCTTCTGATTCTTAATCTGAGAGGGGTCTCGATCATGTCTGCATTATTTGTGAACTATAGGGTCACACACTTAAGGGTTGCCAACAGCATTTGGAGAAAATATGTTCTAGACGAAAGAATTGCAAAGCGCTGGAATTATTTCAATGGACACCAGAATTGTTTCTGTGAAATTGCTGAAATTGGTTCTGCATGTGATATTGAAATGTTGCAGGGGGTTTTATGTGAATGTTTGTTAATTAAAGTAATTAACAAAATTATGAATAAAATAAATAAAAGAGTTTTCTTAAATGAGAGTTGCATTAAATTTGGTGGAAAATTAATGCATTTTGAGTGGGATTTTGAGTGGAGAAAATGGAGAGGCAAATTTATGTGAGTGGAGCTTCCACCACGTGAATGAGGAAGAGGTGGTGGCAACCCCCATGGGCGCCGGACATGTGCGGGGGGCAGCCCCCCTCTCCTATAAAAGGCCCCCTCTCCCTCCTCACTCACACCACCGCGTGAAGGATCTCTCTCCCCCTCCAAGATTATTCCCCCATGGTCTCTGCTTAGCGAGATAAATGTTCCCGGTGGCATTTCGTTCGGAAGGAGTTGCTGGTTCCACTGCATCACTGGAGCGAGGAGGTGGAGGTTGTTTGCTGGCCTGAATGTGTGTGCGAGGACGGATGCGCTGTTGATTTGCGGCGCTAGGACTTCCACATGATCTTGAGATCGTCAAGTGTTCGACTACATCATCCACGAGTTCAATATCGTTACACTTTGTCAGTCTTCAAGGGTATGATCTCTATGGATGTATATCCACCCGTTGCTTGTATCTAGTAGATAGATCTTGGTGTACAATAGTTCCCATCATAGGAATTTTTTTGTTTTCTATGCTGCGAACCCAACACATGGACCAAGGCCCAGCTCAAGGTGCGCAAGACCATTCCACTTAGGCCAGAGACTCCGGGGTGTAGGGGCCGGAGACTTTGGTGGTGGCCGGAGACTCCGGGGTTGATGACACTCTTCGAGGTAGACTCCGGGGTGGCATGCAGAGACTTCCATGCATGCGGCCGGAGTCCGGGCCGGAGTCCTTCGGCAGAGACTCCGGTGCGAAGGGCCAGAGACTCCGGTGTCGAAGGGTCGGAGACTCCGAGGTGGCAGAGACTCCGTGGTGGATGTCGCACTCCAGGCTTATCTCTGGAGGGGTGTACTGAACGCTCCTGGGCGAGTCCAGAGTCTTGGCTGGAGTATGGGCCTGAGACTCCGGTGTTGGAGGCCAGAGACTCCGGTGTTGGAGGCTAGAGACTCCGGGCGTTAGGGCCGGAGACTCTGGATTTGGAGGTGGTTGTTCCTTGTCCATCTTGTTTGGTGACTTGGGGACTTGGCGGTGTAGATGTAGTAGCGTCCGTAGGATGGGCTACATCAGCTCCCCCTTTCAAAAAGAGTGGTCCTCAACTCTTCATGCTCTTCACTAAGAATGGGATGTCGAGAGACCTTCTTGGTCCTAGGATTCACCATGTAGTCGTCCTTGAGAAGCTTGATGTGGCAACTCTTCAATGTTCCTTCACCTTCCCAGAAGCCTACAAATCTCACAACAAAAGCGAAGCAACACTCAAAAGAGTAGCCAATTCATGAAGATTATAGCATGAGTCCTCAAGTATAAGGAAGTCACCTTAGGATGTAGAGATGGCTCGTTTAAGGGCTGCCATAGGTAACTCTCTTCGGTTCGTCTTGTCAACTCTTTGTCCATAGAGGTTGACGCGGAAGCAATTGTACCTTCACACAACAAAGACCAAGAAAAATATGTTTGTGTGTGATATAGGAGCATGTCATTTGGGACATGTCCATTCTTGTTCACAACACTATTAGCACAGCTCAAGTATAGCAAACTAAATGCATATGCAAGGTCAAAGTGCATGAGAATTGTTTGAACATCATCCAAATGTGGGAACTCAAAAACTCCATAGAACGTCTTAGTGTGGCACTCACAGAAATTGACTAAAATATTGATCAACATCTTTGATGCAAAGCTAGGAGAATTTGGCAAAAACACAACAGGAAGAATATCCAAAACAACATCATTATGTGTGCAAACCAACCATTGGAAAGAGAAATTGTTCTACGTGTTGGATGCCACACACAAATCATCAAAAACCAAAATCATTGGGGTATGAGTATCACAAGCGCAAGCAAAAACAACATGTTTGCAAACAAACCATATGGAAGAGAAAGTGGTCCTTATGTTTGTTGCAATAACTATACGAGGTATTTGGAAGCTCTCGTGACCATACATGCTCATAATTGCATTATGGTTGAACACAAAACATCGGAAAGAGAAATTGTTCAACATTTTTGTTCCAACACACAAAGCATCAATATCCAATAGCAAAAAAACATGATTGTCACAATGTGGAAGAATACCATCAACATGCTTGCAAACAAACCATAGTAAACAGAAATTTTTCAACATGAAAGGTGTAAAGCATGCAAAAGTTATCAGAGTTGGGTTTGATATTGAACTCACTTGTGGGATGCTCTCTAGATCTCTTTTTGTCAACTCGTGCTCAATCGAGGTAGACATGATCATTCGGGTACCTACACACATCATAGATAAAAATAAGAATGTGTGTGCATGGTAGAGAAACGCATCATCCATCATGATGTATCTCTTCTTGTGCACATCACCATTAATGTCAATCAAGTGTAAAATAGATGCATCGTGAGTATGCAAGTGGGGAACATGCTTATCATGGCATTGACCTAAATCTCCAAAATTTGAGAAAGCTATGGGGGCCATCTCAATAGAAAACATATTATCATTATTGTTGCAAGCAAAACAAGTGAAAGAGCAATTATTCAACTTATTGCAAGCAACGGTAGAAATTGTAAAACACTCATGACAAAGCATGGTCCCTGGGGTACCATTTTTATCATCATTACAAGAAAACCATTGGAAAGAGAAATTGTTCAACAAGCTGCAAGCAATTATGTCATCAACGTAACATTTAGGGCATATCATGTATATGGCAATATCATGACAATAAAAGGAATCCACATGGTCATCATGATGCATAGAAAGATTAACACATGGGAATAAGAGTGGAACATAGGTCATCTCAAAAGTATCATCCATAGCATGCAAGTTATCACAAATCATCATGTCCACTAGTGGGAACATGGCATCATCAACACCGTTATTTTTACCTTGTTCATACCTCTCATATGAAGTGGGTGTTGCGGTAGTATTGGCCTCCATGTGGGCGACTTCTTCATCATCTATGGGGATGGCATCATCTTCATACACCATGTACATCTTCTTGGTTGGAGCCATCATCATCTCCAAGCTTGCCGCTTCTTGATCCATGGTACCTAGCACATCATGAGAAAACACACTAGAGCTAGAGGATAAGTCGATAGAAATCAAAGTGGTCTCACATGACCTATCAACTACCACTCTCAACTCAATCGGTGTATCACACATGCCCACCAAGTGGAAGCACTCAATCTCACGTATGGTGGAGTCACTCATCTCACTCTTGTTTTCACTCAAGTGGGCTAAGTGGCTCTCATACTCACATGGGATTGGTACCACATCATCACTCAACCGTGTAGGGATATGATCGGTGTGCTCAACTCCATGCGCCTCCTTTGGTGTAGGGAGAATCCCATGCTCACCATTATCGACCTTGTCGTCGCCATCTTGTAGCGTAATGTCTTTACTTGGAGCTTGCTCATCCTTCGCCGTGGCCACCTTGGCTTTTGTAGACATCCTCTTGACGTACTCGTCCAACTTGGCGAAGTAGAGGTCTTCATCTTCCTTATCCATGAAGTTGCATGCATCATCTAGGACGTCAAGGTTGGGCATTGAAGCTTGATGGCGAGGAGGAGACCGTGCTCTTGGTGCCATTTTGGTGGTGGCACGAGTAGTTGAATGTGCCTTATGATGGTGTCGACGGAGGTCATTTGTGTGCCTTGCTGAAGGTTGATGTATGTGGCGCCTTCTTGAGCTTGTCTCGATATATTTGGTGAAGTTGTCATCCATGTCCTTCTTTAACTTGATGAGGTTGCTTTTCAACTTCTCTAATATATTTTGGACCTTGGAGCTCTTGAGGTGGTGAAGATGCCTTGGAGGTAGATTCGCTTGACGCCTTGGAGGTAGGTCATCGAAGTATGTGGTGCCCTTTGGTGTGGCACACTTGACATTGAAGGTCATGGTTTCTTTATGATGCGCGTCCTCTTTCTTGGCGTAGTAGTCCTCCATATCCAAGCGGTAGAGGTATTCCATGGAAGATCCCTCGAAGTTGGTGAAGTTTGCCATGTCCTCCATGCTTGGTGAGGCATCGTCATTGCAGCACTCGAAGTCGTCCATGCTTGGGGAGTCATTGTTGTTGTAGTACTCCATATCACCCAAGCATGAGGATCTATTGTTGGTGTAGTTATCCATGTACTCCATGCATGAGGATCCATTGTCGATGTAGAGCTCCAATTACTCCATGCTTGAGGAGCCATAGTTGATGACGTGCTCCATGTCTTCCATGCATGTGGAGTCATCGTAGGTGTAGTGCTCCGGGTCCTCAAAGCA
Organism: Avena sativa; assembly: GCA_916181665.1. Classification (NCBI taxonomy): domain Eukaryota; kingdom Viridiplantae; phylum Streptophyta; class Magnoliopsida; order Poales; family Poaceae; genus Avena; species Avena sativa. The sequence continues at coordinate 277,886,778 of OV702292.1, forward strand.
TGCGGAGCCATTTTCGGTGTAGTGCTCCGTCATGTCCTCTATACTTGTGGAGTCGTAGTCATGGTGGCTCATCATGGATTCTTCATAGATATCATCCTCTGTTCCGGAGTCCCTTGACATGATTCACAAGACCAAGTGGTGTATATTAAAGTGGTAAGGGGGCTAGGGATGCAACATGAAGCGACCCGACCTAGTAGAGTCCCAAGTATCTGTGCTATATTGTGCTAGTCCATGGATCGACTCGCTAGCACACACAGTTCAAGAAGTAATATCATGAAACAAAGGTCTTAATTCTATTACATCGAATGATCCAGAATATAACATAGTATAAAACAAGTTGCATACCAAAAGGACTAGCTCCTCATAAACACAGTTCAACAGCGAAAGACTAAAATAAGATAAGGTGCTCCATTCAAAATGCCACAAGCGAAGCATGCTGAGTGGAGACTCGTGACCCTAACATCGTACTTCAAAACATCTTTGAGGAAACCTGCAACATGAAACATTGCAGCCACGAGTGGTCAATACTTTGAATGTATTGGCAAGTATCACTAAGAAAATAAACCATTCTTATCACTCAATATCAAATATTAATCGATGGCCGTAGTTCTATGGTCAATCTGACAAAATTCCAAAGGGTTCCACAGTATAAAATCTCGACACCATGACTCCGGGGTTTCTACACCATGACTCCGAGGTTCCTACTCCATGACTCTGTGTGTTGAACACCATGTCTCTGTGGATTGTACCCCATGTCTCCGTGGTTTGTACACCATGTCTCCGTGGATTGTACACCATGTCTCTGTGGTTGATATCCCATTGTCTCCATGGTTGATATCCCATGTCTCCGTGGATTGTACACCATGTGTCCGTGGTTGATATCCCATGTCTCCGTGGATTGTACCCCATGTCTCCGTGGTCTCTTCTCCATGTCTCTTTGGTCTCTACTCCATGTCTCTGTGGTCTCTACCTACTTCCCTATTCTAAAAAGGGAGGTATTTCCCGCATATATCTATTTTGGCATAGCCAAACAGTCCCAACAAACAATAGACACACAACAAACAAGATTGAATATCCATGTGGCTATCCTATCCGGGTTTCATAGTGTATCATCATTCAAACAGAAATACTTTTACGCTCACATAGTAAGCAGCCTAAACCATGGTAAAGTTAGACTTGCGAAGCAAGCACAACAATGTTAAAGGTACAAATAAACTTGCAAGGTAAGCATAACATGGTTAATAGTGAAGATATACTTGCCTTATTGGTGATGGAAGTTCACACACTTCTTACAATCACAGATCTTGCACACCTCACAATCTATAAGACAAAGAATCACAATTAACATCCATTCACACAACAAACATCATGCACAAGTAAGAAATGCATGATATTCATACAAAGCATTTAATGTGCATTTGAAAATCATGAATAAGGTTTTATAAAAGTTAAAACATGCATGATGCAAAAGTATTTAGTTCAAAATCATTTTTAACACTAAAGTTATGTTCTAAATAGTTAATGTAAGGGTTTAGCTTCATATAGAAACCAATTAGTTTTTAAACATATTTTAAACTCTATTCCGCTGATCCTATTTGACAGGGAACTAAAATACAAGTAATTAGCAAAAGGAATCACCTTGAAAACATTTTTAGAATTAAAGTTATGGCCAAAATGCCCTAATGGCAATCCTGTAATATTGTTCAACTTAAAATACCCAACTTTGAAAACTAACCATGGTAAAACATTCTACAAGACACAAGGATTCCAAAATTATATTATTTGCACTAATTGGACTTGTGGGTAAAAAGCTCGGATGAATTGAAGTTATAGGAGCTTTTCTTGAAAATGTCCGTCTAAAACTGAGCGGGAGAATCTGTTTCCAAACTACTGGCCACGTGGCGTATTTCTACTGGGTGGTACCCCTTCGGTACACGATTGATTCTAGGCCATTGGATCCACATAAAACAAACGGACGAGATCGCTGCGGCTAGCGGCTTGGCTCCTGGTGCAGCGTGTGGCTCACCGAGCAGCTCATCTCGGCTGGAGGAGATCGTCGCCGTTTACGCAGGATCGGACGGCGAGAAAAGAGGGGTGGGCTCATGTAGCGGCTCTGGTCGCCGAAGAAGAAGTGGACAGTGGTGGCGAGCTCAGACATGGTTGTGTCGGGGCTCCGGTGGTCGGAGGTCTTCGGCGAGACAAGGACGGGCTGAGGCGCAGCACGGGAGTACTTCTGGCGGTGGCGGCATGGTGTGGTATTTTCTGGTACGGTGGAGGGAAGCGGCTGGAGTGGAGCTGATGGCGGTGGCCTTCGGGTGTCGATGCTGTCATCGCTCCACTGCGAGAGAGAGAACTAGGAGAGGGTGAGGGGATGCGCAATGACAAGGGGAGGAGGATGGACCCAAGAGGGGCGGCGCGGGCTCACCGGTTCGCCGGTGGCCACGAAAATTCAGCGGTGGCTATGGCAACTTCGGTGACGAATTTCGTCATCCTGGGGGGCGTAATCGAGAGAGGGAAGTGTGGGAAATAGAGAGGGAGATAGAGGATTTAATGGGTGGGGGTCTTGGTGAGTGGGGGAGCACCAAGATCAGTGGGGAAGGTGGGGTGCTAGGGCGACGACCACGTCGGGGTAGTGTTCTTGGGCAGTGGGAGATTTGTGGCGATGGGGTGGGATCCATGCGGCAAAGGCAGAGGGTACGGTGGCGGGCTGCTGCACGATGTTACGCGCCGCTCACTCGGTGGGATGCGCGGTAGATAGGGCTTAGAAGCTCTAGGCCGGCCCACGCGGCTGGTCGAGGTAGTTTTTTTAATTCTTTATTTTTTTGCTGCTTTACAAATTCCTTTACCTTTTTAGTTTTATAACTCCAAATAGAGTAAACCTAGTTTCTAAAATTTTGTAAATTCAAAACATACATTAAAAACTTTAAAGAACTTGATTTTGACTAAAACCACAATAACAAAAATGCCCTTTGCCTAACAAGCACTATAGGGCAAAATTTGGAGAAAGTAACAAATTTGGAGAAAGTGAAAAATATTCCAAAAATGTTTTTGGCCATACAAATATTCAAACCATGCTATTTAAAATTAACATTCCAAAATTTAAGAAATTTTGGGATGTTACACAACATCAAACCTTACTTTACCTTGAAAGATAGTATCGTACAAGTTGCAACACTTGAGAGCAATCAAAACCATGTAAAGTGAAGTTCACGTGGAACACCAAAACCAACTAACCACTAAAGAACACACATGCACACACACTAAATAACCACAATGATCACAAAGCAAAACAAGTCAATCCACAATATAGGAATTATGTACAAGGAAGTACACACGGTGGGATAAATGGGACTTGTGCGATGGAGAAAGTGAGCTAAGAACCAAATGATTACCTAGCGAAGACTATAATCTCGTGTCACACAAGTGCAAGGAGAGATGCCAGTTCGATTACAGTAAAATTGGTGGGCTACAAGAAAATGCACAATAAGTACCACATATATGATGTTCATCGAGCTTGCTCTTCCTATCTATGAGGCACTTATTTCTTTCTTTTTCTTTTTCTTCTTTTTTCTATTATTTCTCTTTTTCTTTTATTTTTCACTTGCCTCTTCCTTGTGCCAACAACTTTACAAGATAACTATATGAGATAGCATGCTCACAACTTTTTCTCGAAATTCTACAAGTATTAAATGTGCATAGCCCAAGCAATCATAGGAGGAAGTAGTCTCAATAGGTGTTTGTTGATCACAAAGATAGTGTAGCTCACAAAGGGAAGCAAGTGGAGACAAGTCGCGGAATTTTTATACCTTTCGTCACTGATCTTCACCCTTTATTGGTGGATTCTGCCTTACTCACGTAATTTGGATGGATTAGATAGCATGAACTACGTAGATGATGATGTAGAGCTCCTTCTCCTCTTTGAAACGAGCTAAAGAACACCAAAATCCGAGTTTGTATGCAAAGTTATACTCAAAACTGTGAAACAAAGTTGCTGTCTGCAAGGGAGGTGGAGACTCCGGGGTCTGAGGCCGGATACTCCGGAGTCGGGGTCTGATTCACATAAAGAACTCGAACGGGACGCGTTTTGGTGGAAAAACTCGAACCAAAACCTCAAATTGATGGGGGGAAATCAAGGAATTTGGCTATGGAAACGCAGGGGAAGGTAGATCAACTAGTTTTGCAAGTAATTCATGGATCAAAACCTACCAAAACGCACTCAAATCATAGATATATCCAAAACATGAATTGGGGCTATTTTTGGTGGAATTTTCGAATTTATGGGGAAAAGACCAAATCGATGAGAAATCCGTCGCAACCAAAAGCTGTTGATACCTTGGCGAGGGTCTTGACAACTACGCTCATGCATTCGCAAACGTAGGCCTTGTACAACGAGGGAGGCGTGATGCAAACTCTGATGAGGTGATGACGATAGTCGGTCCCCTAAGTCAAGGGGATGAGGCAAAACTATTGATTCCACAAAGGGGTTTCTTTAGTCTATCATCTATGCCGAGAGTTACATGAGGGGGTGGGGGCACTATATATAGGCCAGCCACAAGTTCACGGGTAATTTAGGCAATAATACTAGGGTTTGGGGCGGACTAGAGGGGTACATGGGCCAAGGCCCAGCTCAAGTTGCGCGGGCCCATTCCACTTAGGCCAGAGACTCCGGGGTGCATGAGCCGGAGACTCCGGGGTCGATGACACTCTCCGGGTAGACTCCGGGGTGGCATGCAGCAACTTCTAGGCATGCGGCCGGAGTCCAGGACGGAGTCCTGGGGCGGAGACTCCGGTGCGAAGGGACGAAAACTCCGGTGTCGAAGGGCTAGAGAATCTGGTGTCGAAGGGGCGGAGACTCCAGGGTGGCTGAAGACTCCGTGGTGGACGTCACTCTCAGGGCTTCTCTCTGGAGGGGTGTACTGAATGCTCGTGGGCGAGTCCGGAGTCTTGGCCGTAGTCTGGACCAGAGACTCTGGTGTTGGAGGCCAGACACTTCGGGCGTTAGGGCCAGAGATTCTGGTTTTGGAGGTGGTTGTTCCTTGTCCATCTTCTTGGGTGACTTGGGGACGAGCTTGGGGATTTGGCGTTGTATATGTAGTAGCATCCATAGGACAGGCTGCATCAATGCAAAGACAACTCAATGAAAGAAAAAGGATAGCCGACGAATCTAGCCTCAGACGGGCGCAGCTAAGTTTTACTTGAGGATCAAGAAGCATAACGGGGGCCCACCATTGAGGAGAGGAACTTCACAGCTACAAAATATCCTGAAGCAGAAAGAAATGAGATGGCCTGAAACCTCGATCTATCATTTATGTCGGTAGACCAAGAGGGACACATATGAGCAAAAACAGCGCAGGCCACAATCGTTGCCGCCTAAACCTACTTAATCACAACTCAACCGGCACCCGACGATCCCCGTGCATCTCTCCATTGATCCGCTCTCATGAACCTCGGTATGGTGGGAGCATCGCTCACACAAGGAGAACAAGGAGCCATGCCACAACCCGACAGATATCCACGCCATCGCAGCAGCCCAGGGTATGTGGGGCACACCCGACGATCGTGGTCACCACATCGGGTGCACGTTTCGAACATCGGGCCACTAGAGGATGCAAGAAACGACATCACACCACACAGGATTGATAGATCCAGGGAGGAGCGCAGCAGCTGAGTATACTAAAACAGGGAAAGTGAGGACGAGCATGAACTATGTGGAACTATTTGCTTTACCCAACGGGTTTGCGAAACACCAGTGCCCAAGTATTTCAAACTCCCTCATGACCGTAAAAAAATATGACGATCTCCAGGAACCCGAAGCTTGGCTAGCAGATTATTTAGCAGCAGTCAAATTATAGGGTGGCTCCAAAGCTACCGCAATGCAAAGCCTGCAGCTAAACTTAATTAGCACCGCATGGTCGTGGTTAAAGCAACTACCCGAAGAATCCATCAGCAGCTGGAATGATCTCGAAGACAAGGTCATCCTAAATTTCACATCCACTTTCAAGTGACCCGCATCCTTAGAGCAATTGCAGGGATGCAAATAGAAGCCAGGCGGGCCAATACGATTCTTCATCCAACGATGAACATCATCAAAAACTCGACTGAAGCCATATCCGATGAAAGGGTGATTGACGCCTTCAACGACGGTCTTTGACAAAGTGAATTTATAGAAGAGGTTGGGCGAGTCAAGCCAAAAAAATCACAATTAATGGACATGGCCAATTGCTGGGTAGATGGCGAAGATGCAGTAAATAATAAGCGAGGTTGCTCACCCGAAGAAGACTGGGACAAACACAATAATGACATAAGAAGACGCAACAACGACAGATGAAGTTGACCAGGCTATGTTGCGGCCAGATTTTCAGGGTAAGAGAGCCAAGGAACCGGCGATCGTAATGGCGGATATTGCATTCATAGAGATTTCATTGGAGGAACCCAATCAACCCAATGGTACCAACAGAGGTTTCGAGAGACTCCCATGTCTCCACTACAAATGTTGGAAGGGCCCTACAACATGCATTGTTACTTCGACACCGCAGGAAGGAGGCGATCAAACCATCTCATGAAAGATTGCCATACTTTCTTAAAATGTAGGAGGTATGTAAAGAAAAAGCAGCAGTCGCAGCAAGTTGAGGATACACCATAACGCCCCGTGCATTGGCAATTGGCGCACCACCACCACCACAGGCACAACCGACAGCGGGGCAACCACAAACTGTAGTAAACAGAAATCAAGAGGATGAGTACCCAAGGTCCAAAGGTGTAATGTCAATTATCCAAAAAGGGCGGCCGTCAACTGGATCCAAAAATTGATCACTCGACAAGTCAACTTGGTAGTAACAACACCACTGCCTACACCCGAGTATCTCCATTGATCTAGGACACTTAACTCTAATAGTATAGGCACAAATCGGTGGATTTGAAATGAGCAAGGTCTTCATGGATGAAGGAAGCAGTATCAACATAATCTACGCCAAAACTCTACGAGCAATGAACTTTTCCTTGATAAATTTGGCACCAACGGACAAATCTTTCCACGGCATTGCCTAGGTAAAGCTGAAATTCCTTTAGGTAAAATTTATCTCGTTATCGGATCGAAGGATAATTTGAGGCACGAAAAGCTTCAGTTCCAAGTCATAGATTGGTCATCATGGTATTATGTAATCCTGGGACGACCAGCCTTTGCACGGTTCATGGCTGTGCCACACTATGCATATCTGGTAATGAAAATGCCAGCACTAGGAGAATCATAACCGTGAGAGGCAGCTTCACCCGATCCGAAAACTATGATCGGGAATTCAACAAAATCTCCGAATCCTTTGGGATGGAGGCAAAATTCAAGAAACTTAAAGATTCAACGGAAGCAGAGCCCCTGGCAGCGTCACGGGCTAACCCTCACCAAGATTTTGACACCACAAAAGATACACGATAAGTCAAGGTGCACCCTAAGGATCCAAAAAAGACAACCTTTGTGGCCTCCAATCTCGGTCCCACATAGGAAAGCACGCTCATCAAGTTCCTCCATGAGAGCTGGGAGATTTTTGCATGGTTACTAGCCGTCATGCTAGGAATCCCTAGGGAACTCGCTGAGCACGCACTTAACTTGAATCCTGAGGCCAAGCTAGTAAAACAGTCACTATGTCGTTTCGCGGAACCAAAACGCAAGGCCATTGGAAAAGTACTCCATCGCCCAATAGATGCTAAATATATCAAAGAACTTAAGAAAGCAGAGTGGGTCACCAATCTAGTATGCGTCCCGAAGAAAAACACAAAGGATCTACGTATGTGCATTGACTTCACTGCGTTAAACAAACATTGTTCAAAGGATCGCTTCCCACTACCACGAATCGATCAAATAATCGATGCAACTATGGGGTGCGAACGTGTTTCCTTTCTAGACACATACTCAGGATACCACCAGATTCGGATGAAGGAGGAAGACCGGGATAAAACAACATTTATCACACCCTATGGTGTATTCTGCTACACAACAATGCCCTTCGGACTCAAAAACACGGGTGCAACATATCAGCGGATGATGCAATATTGCCTAGGAAGCCAAATCAGAACAAATGTACAAGTTTACATCAACAACATCATAGTTACAACAAAACAAGGGTTAGCCCTTATCAATGATCTCTGAGACATTTGATAACCTCAACAAACTGCATCTAGCTCAACCCAACGAAATGCTCCTTTGGATTCCCTGCCGGGGAACTCCTCGGATACCTTGTATCAGCAAGAGGAATATAGTCCAATCCCGAAAAAATACAGGCAATCCTCACAATGAAAAAGCCAACAAATCTTCGGGGCGTGCAACAATTGGCTGGCCGAGTTGCGGCACTTAGCCGTTTTATCACCAGTTTAGGCGAAAAAACATTACTGCACACCTGGCAAAAAACGTCATAAGAGGTTCTAGAAAAGAATACCTGATTCAAAATTTTCTTCGGATGATTAGAGACATGAGCCTACAATTGAATATAAATATTCAATTGTAGCCTCAGGGGCTACTCCCATAGGGAGCGCTATCACGCACCCGATAGAAAGATTTCGTTCTACATATAAGGTTAAAGCATAATCCAAAGCAATATTATCCTCGTGTGTCAAAATCACGCCCAATAAAATAACAACTCCGGTACAGTCCAAAGAATATAAGCTTATGAGCATCACATCGTCGTATCCTCAAATGTTTTCTCCCATCGGGAGAATTATAAGCATCACCCAAAGAAAATAAGAAGTTAACAACTTTAGCAAATCCAACAGCCAAACATGAAGTCGATAAAATTTTCAAAATTCTCGAACCATGCCAAACACGATAATAAGTCTGAATGACATGAAGGTAAGATCCCCGGATTTATCCTATGTGGCCTGATAATCGCACATGAATGCGCTCTGCCAGTAAATTATCTGTATCAATGATACGATGAAAAATCCCAATGGACGCATTGGGTAACCCAAATGATAGAACTGATATTCAGTATTCAATAAGACCTCAATGGCCTGAACTGAATTACGCCAGCAAACTCCGAGTTCAAGCCAAGGGACTTGAATTTGATGTAGGTTCATAGTGTCTTTGACCTGGAGCAATTAACTGATTCCAGATCCATCAGATGCATCAGACCTGTAGTACCAAATCCCTACAATGGTTTAAACAAAAGAAAAAACTCCAGTTTATGATAAAATTGTCTTTAAGACTCAACTCGAATCTACCATTCGGATGGAGTCTCGAGGGCTACTGACATGGGTATGAATATTTGGGTTCTTATGATTAGTTACCCTGGTTACATGATGGCTCATGGCCCACGAAGCCCAAGAAGAAGGCCCACGAAGCATCCGACAGAAAGCATGACTTGCTATATAAGGAAATATAAATCGACATTGTATTAGTGTTGTAATTGTAAGATTGTAATCTATCCGTATACGGCCTCGGGACCCAGCCAGATCGTAATCTATCCGTATACGGCCTTGGGACCCGGCCTATTATATATAGGCTGGGAGGAGCCAATGGAGAAGCAGCAAAAAAAGCCTTGAGAGATCTGTAATTTATTTGACCATAAGCAATCAGACGACTTCGACTCCCTTGTTTGTTTGATCAGCTGACGAAATCCCCAGCGTTCTATTTTCCACGAAACCCCAAGTCCATAACCATGGGCATTGCCTAGGTTACCCCTCGCCAGCCTTCCTTAAGCTTGTACCTGAGTAAGGCTCGAGAGATATTGTACCTCTTTGTTCTAGCCTGAGTCTCAAACATGCTCTTGAGAGCAACAATCATATTGTATGCCTCAACATTTTTGGATTGTTGTTGCAATTCTGGCTCCATATGAGAGAGCATGATGCAACTTATTTCCGTCGATTCATCACGAGCCTAACTATAGGCATTTTTCACAATAGTAGATCAATCTTCATCCGGCTCCACTAGAATCAGAATGTCTAGGACATATTCCATCTTTCTTGTTTGAGAACAATCCTTAGGTTTTGATACTAGTTAGTAAAGTTGGTTCCACTCAACTTTTCATTCTCTAAGATGGACCTCAACGCAAAGCTAGAAAGCTGGAGTGTGCTAGTAGGTGTCATTAACACAAAAATGCCAAAACACTTTGAGATTTGTATTCATAAAATGGAGTCGGCAAGTTAAACATTTTAACGTAGTTTCTCCCACTAAAACTAATATACCTCAGCTGGTTTGCACTGGCCCATAATCTCATATACAAAGTTAGCTAGTGATATTTAGCATCACCGCTAGCCAACAAATTATAAGAGTAGGCAACTTCTTGCCAATCATATCTCTATATGACTCATGATGAATCGTCCAACGATCTACCTTACCCCAAAGCCCACAACCATTCCGATAGCTCTGAATAGACAGTAGGTGCTTGTGCATGAGCGAGTGCGACTCGCTCCCACCTAGTCGGGAAGAATCGACGGTGCCCTAATTTTATGAGCCCACCAACCGAAAAATTCTGATTTGGGATGGTGCAACACAAGGAGGGGTAAATAGCTAGAACTTCTTTGAGGGAAAAGGAAGCAATCTTAAAACTTGAGTCAGACACTTGGCCGTCTCACTCTATCTATCACTTATTCAGACACTTACTAGGTACATCTGTCACCTTTCTTGCCTAGCAAGTAAAGTGAGCAACTTTAGTGGTCCAGTCATAGATCCAATCCATGTGACCTTTCCATATCTGATCTGGATCTGATCAACTCCTTAGCCAAAACATGATGCACCCGAAGCCAAATGATCCAAAAGATCAAAAGGACAACTAAAACCCAATAGAAATGATCCAATCAAATCACCACCGTGCATGAACTACATAAGAACTGGGAAAACCCCACAAGATCAAGCTATGATACCACTGTTGGGCTACGTGTCGGTGGCTAGACTAAAAACAAAAACTTTTCCAGCCAACTTTCTGGTGCTTTGCCATGTCAAGATCCATCTTAGGTAGATGGCAACAGTTTTTACCACTAGACGCGTAGATGTCGAATTCAGTGTAGCGTGTCGCTCGTGGCTGTGTAGTCTCGTTAGTCATCGTAGGTATGGCTCTGGCGAGTTCATCCATCGTCGGTTACGATTCACTCTGCCGTCATTTGCCTCCACCTCTCGCCGCCGAGCACCTCAAGTGTGGTGCCTCTGTCGGTATCCACACTGACGAGGGGTGACCTCAGAAATGCCCATTGTTATGGACTTGTGTTTCGTGGAAAAGAAAGAAGGTTGAGGATTTCGTCGACTTAACAGACAAACAAGGGAGGCGATTTACCCATGTCCAGGCCCTCATAGAGGAAACCCTACTTCCTGCTTTCCTGCTCGTAATATCATTGGAGAGTACAAACTCGTTGAGTCGACTAGATGCGATCTCGCCGAGAGAGAGGTGTGATGTCTATTGTCTAGATCTATTGTGGGGTGTAGCGTCTATTGTATTGTGTTGTGTCCTCCTCGTTGGCCCCTCCTAGCCTTTATGTATGGGGAGGCTAGGTCTTGGGTACCAATACGAGTTGGTTTACAAGTTAGAGTTCGTATCTAGTCTAATATTAAACTTACTTATCTTGTTCCACCAGGAGTCTATGTCCTTGTAGGCTTCATATTTGTTGAATCGTCATGGGCTTCATGGATCTTGGCATATCTTCGAGTGAACCATCCTTCGGGCCGCACTGTATATGCCAATAGTGGGAACCTGGAGGGTTATGCCTATGTTAGTAGACCCGACGCTATGTTCAGATTCTTGCCTCCGAGCATAGGCTCAAAGTCCTTTTTAATATGCCTAGAAGGTGAACTCGAAGATTTCTTCGGATGCTTGAATTTCTCGACTACCTTTTTTGGCTAATGCAATGGGGAAGTTGTCTTGTTCTTAAAGTGATGTTGGCATTTTCATCAGACGCTCCCAATGGGAGTAACCATTGAGGCTACACTTGGGTAGGCTCAAGGTTATTCTTCATCATTATATCTTCCATCAGCTCCTGTTAGAGAATTTCTGTTTTTTCTATCGGGTGCGTGGCAGCGCTACCGGTGGAAGTAGCCCTCGAGGCTATGTTTGAACATGTGCGTTCAAGCATAGGCTCAAGTCTTCATCATCCAAGGAATTCCTCGACTCATGTCTTATAGCTTTGCTTTTATGTTGACTCCGTAGGAAATAGGCGAACTATCAGTTCAATAAGTTTGTCCTGGAGATTTTGGTATAACAAGTCTGGTACATTTGACAGATCAGGAACCAGTTAATTTCTCTTGGGCAAAGACATCGTGAACCTACTTCAAACTCATGTCCAGAGACTCGAATTTGGTATATACTAGCATAATTTAGCTCGGGCCGCGGAGGTCTTATCGAGAATTGAATTCCAGGCTCATGTTTTATGGGTACCCAACGCGTCCGTCAGGATTTTTCATCGTATCATGGATACAGAAAATTACTAGCTGAGCGCATTCGGGTGCAGTTACTAGGCCTCATAGGACAGATCCTGGGGTCTTACCTTCATGTCGAGAGACACGACATTTAGACATGTTATCACGGCGGACGTGGTCTGAGAATTTGTTTTGATATTTTATCGACTCCTTAGGAGGGTTTTGCTTTTTCTATCGGGTGTGCGAAGATGATCTTCATCTGAGGAGGTTCTCTACTCAAGTCTTCTTTGTAGCGATGTAAGTTATTTTCATCGACTCTAGTGGAGGATATATTTACTATCGGGTGCGCGGCGATGGGAGTTGCCCCCGAGGCTATGTTCGGATGCTTGCATCCGAGCATAAGCTCAGAGATCTTCATCCGAGGAGATTCTCGACTCGGGTCTTGATTTTTATCGGGTGAGCATACCCTCAGAGATCTTATGCATCCGAGGAGATTCTCGACTCGGGTGATGGCATAAGTTGTCGCAGACGGTGTTAATCGACTCCGTTTGGAGGACTCGATAAAATAGCTCGATATAGCCGATGTTTCTTGTAAGCTGCAGAAAATATAAAAGATAGTGAAATACATGTATCTTGTAAAGCATATGTGCCTTTCAGTTTGTCATAACATTTTCTGGTGCCATTGGAATCGACACTTTTGCACTGTAACGTGAGACCTTTTGGTTAGCTTGATTCCCTTAGTCTCAGTACCTTGCCGACCTATCAGTTGGGCTGCAACTAGATCGGAGTTTTCAAGGATTTGGCGTTCAGGCAGAATCAACTACTCAGACCGCGTATGAGGTGCTTGAGTGCACGGAGTCGATGAATCTTAGGTTACTTGAAGAGCGTATCCCTCTAGTGTGTTGAGTGCGATTAAAGTAACAAAGAAATTAACTCGGAGTAGAGCGTATCCCTCTAGCTTTTGTTAGTAGTCGACGAGGTTGATGTGACCGGAGGAGCCGGAGCCGATGACGGCAGCGGGTTGCCGCAGCCGAAGATTTTAGCGGGTCGCCATAGATGAAGATTTTGACGGGTCTGCACAGCCAAAGATTTTGGCGGACTGTCGCAACCGAATATTTTAGCGGTTCGCCGGAGCCAAAGATTTTGGCGGGTCACTGCTACCAAAGACTTTGGCGTGTCGCATGGTGGAGTCGGTGCAGCCCCTGGGTGTAGAGTCGGCGTGGTTGGTAGAGTCACGTGATGGACCCGGATTCGACGCAGTATCAGGTTGGTGGATCCCCCAAGCATAGTGTAAACGCGATCAATAGGGTCGATGTGGTGGTGAATCTTCGGGTCTCTATTGTCCGGAGTTGACGCGATGCGGCCGAAGCGGCGAGTCGAACTCATGCATGTATGTCGATGCTTATTGTTTAGTCGATTTGCATACTGCACTTTGATTAATTAGTCTCATAAATATACACATCAAATAATTAGTAGACATGGTATACAATAGAATATAATAATTAAAAACAAATTTGAGTAAAAAGACATCGTCTTGTGCTATCTTGTGGTAAACCGATGTATGCATGTGCTGCCTTGTTCCACACATCCATATATCTTCTTTTATTGCCGGCTGTTGTGTACATGACGTAGTCGTAGTGAAATTTCCATGCACAATCGGAATTGAATTGTCATTGGTGTCGCACGGTTTAACCAGAATTGATCTTTGGCCGTGCTAGCGAGCATCGGGATGCCCCGGTAAAACATCCAACACTCGAGGTCCCCTCCCCCCTCCCACCCCCTGGAAATCACCTCCCCACTCGTCCGGCTGCCAGAAAACCCCATCGTCCCAGCCCTCCCCCCTCCCTCCTCGTTCTTTCAAACCAGCAACCGCCCTCTCTCTTCTTCCCCCTCCCCATCTGAATCTCCATGGATTCCCAGGTCTCAGTCTCTCTCCTTTCCCCCAGCTCCCCTTAAAGAAAAGAGGAAATCAAAAAGGTAAAGCAGAAAAGGGGCTCCCAAACCCTCCCCCTTCCTCCTCTCCCCCTCTCTCCCCCTGCTCCCCCTCTTCTCATGGTATACATCAGCTTCCCCCCCTCCCATGGAAGAAAACACGGGGTCACAAAAACATCCATGGAAAACAAACCTCCCACCAAACATATAGTTGTAACCTTTTAAGAAACCTCCCAGCAAGCATATGCTTGTAGCTCCTCCCAGCAGCACATAGTTTGGTGGTATCAGCACATAGTTTGGTGGTATCAGCACATACCAGTAAGCATATAGTTGTAGCTTTAGTTGTCTACTTCGGAACTATGTAGCATAAAAATCCTAGTAGAAAAAAGCAAGCAAAAAAAGGCGAGATCCATCAGCATGTTGGTCCTTGTATGTGTGTTCCATGGTCGTTGTTCATGCCTCTATATGCTGGTTCTTTCTTTTTGTAGCAAGACGTAACCTGTTAAAAAACAAAAAACAGAAAAAAATAGTTTTTAGTATATCGCAGTGTGTTTAGAGACAAAACAGTAGACAAAAAGAAAAGAGAGAAGGTTCCTTTCTTTTTGCGAGAACGTGAGGATGAAAGTATCCCTAAAACTACTTCTTTCTTTTTTGTATCAGATGTCTGGCTTGGATCTCAATAGCCCCCTGTGGAAGATAAAGATGTACCTAGTACGGAGCCATTGTTTTGCACTCAGGAGGGTCTGATAGAGAATGTTGGCGAGTCTCCAAATCCATTAGTTGATGGTCGAGGGGTGTTGGTTTGTAATTCTGATGAGCATAGTGGTAGGGGCCCTCAGCACGATGGGGTGCCGCCTGTAGCTCCTAACCACAGTATTATGCCGGCTAGTTTTCCTACGGAGTCCACAACTTACCCTGATTTGGCGGAAGAAGTTGTTAATGGGGCTGGCATGAATGAGGAAGTTGTGTCTAGTCCACAAGAACTGTTCCTTGGGATGTGTTTCAACACACTTCAGAGTGCGAGAGAGCATTATAATGCTTATGCTCTCAAACTGGGGTTCTCTATTAAAGATCACACTTCTCAGAAAGGGAAAAACACGGATGATGTCATTTAGCAGCAGTTTGTGTGCTACAAATTCCACAGGCCGAAAACAGAAGAAGAGGAACAACATGATAGGATGACTGTTGTGGAACAAGTTAGCCATGTTCATCTTGATGATGCCGATATCGAAGGTGACGGTTGTGGTACATCAAAAAAAATTAGAGATTGGTGGTAAGCGGAAAAGGGAATCTATCAAGCAGACGGAATGCCCCGCCAGAATGTTTGTGAAGCTCATTGAAAACAAGTGGCAGGTGACGTATTTTATCGCTGAACATAACTATCCACTGATTGAGAGGCCATCACTCACGAAGTACTTGAGATCACATAGGGGTATCCTCGAGAAGGAATTTCTGAAGTGCCTACATAATTGCAACTTGGAAACAGGTTTGTCTCGCTGAAAAAAGAGTTGACTCCTACATAATTAAGTTTGTTTCCTATGCATAAATAAAGTTGTAGTCAAGTTTGGCATAGTGGTTTTAGCCAACTTAACTTAGTTTCTCCAAGCAGTACAGTAAGTTGCCTGTAGGCTTCTATAGTTGCTTTGCAAAAAAAAGTTTTGTTGCACTGCTTACCCATACTGTTGTACTGCTGGTTTGTTTCCTGGTTTCATAAGTTTGGGTTACCTTAAAAAATCCAAAAAAAGTAGAAAAAAAGGAAAAAATATCAGGCGCATAGTTAGTTGTTGCCACATACTAGGTTTGTACTCAGGCAGTGCCCCTGGCCTAAAAAATGCTATCTTTTGCTCCTTACTCAAGCAAAAGTCTGTGGTTGCTTAAAAAAGCTTGTTGTTTTGTACCAGGGCGCATGATGGAGGTCATGTTTGAATTTTATGGTGAAGACTCTTTTGTGCCATATGGACTCAAGACCATATCTAATTTGCAGTCTGAATTCAGAAGTGAAAATAAGGAAATTGACATTGGTGAAATGCTCGAGCACTTCAAAGAGCTGCAGCAAAAAGACTCTGGGTTCTTCTACAAAATCTCATTTGATTCAGAGAACCGTGTTGAACACATATTCTGGGTTGATAGTGTGGCCAGGAAAGCTTATATATAGGCATATCACGATTGTGTGTCTTTCGACATAACTTTCATGATGAATCGCTTCAATATGCATTTTCCCCATTTATTGGTATAAATAGGCACGGGCAGCCATTCATGCTTGGTTGTGGTTTCCCTAGATATGAAACTGAGGAAAGTTTTAAGTGGTTATTTAGGAAATTTCTGGTAGCAATGAATGGCATGGAGCCAGCCAACATAATCACTAACCAAGATTGGGTTATGCATTTCAGCTATCTTCCCTGACAGTGGGCACAGAAATTGTCGCTGGCATATCATTAAAAAAGCTAATGAGAAGTTCGGGTCATTCCTAGGGTGGTGTCCTGGTCTGGCTGATGAGTTCAATAAGTGTATTGATGAGAGTATGGTTGTTGAAGAATTTGAAGCAAAATAGGCAGAAATGGTCCTAAAGTGGGGGTTGTCTGACAACAAAACCTTTATTTGGTTGAAGAAGAATGCACATACATGGGTTCCTTGTTACTTCAGGACACATTTCTTCCCTTTTTTGCAATCAACTCAAAGGAGTGAGGGATTCAACACAGTCCTAAAACGGTACATCAATCCCCAGAATTCCATCAAACATTTCGTGAGGCAGTATGAGAAGATTCAACAAAAGATTTTGGGTACGGAGGGCTGCAATGACTATCGGATGGATCAGCTTGAAGTTAAACCATGGTCTCCTTTCCCGATAGAGAAGCACGTGTTGGTTGTATACACAAGGGACATCTACTTAAGGTTCAGGCTGGAATTTGATCTTATTGGCTGCTACAATGTGCAAGTGCAAGGCCACAACATGTACTCATTGGTCCCTAATAATGTCAGTTGCTACCCCTATGGCTCTAGGAACTACATGGTTAATCCGAACGGTGGACACTTCAACTACGATTGTTGCAAGTTCCAACACGATGGTCTACTTTGCCTCCACGTGTTGAAAGTATTCACGTATATAGGTATTGATGCTATACCAGAAAGATTTATCTTGAAACGATGGACTCAACAAGCAACTGAGGATGTGCCGCTTCATAATGAGCAAGTGCAAGATGATGTTATGCCTGAAGAGTCGCGGAAGAAACTACGTTTTGCCAACCTTTCTAGGTCGTTTGTGCAACTCGCTAAAGAGCTCAGTGAATCAGATCAGGCAGAAGCTATTGCTCGTAGGCACATTAGGGAGATGACAACTGAGTTTGCAAACTAAACAAAGTTCGGAAGAAGAAAGCAGCCAGTGCAAACAACAACTCTAACGTGCCACAGCAAAGAGTGGCTCCTAATGAGACGCGACAAAGATCAGCTCCTAATGCACCGCATCCAAGAACAGTTCCTAATGCACCACATCAAAGAGAAGCTCCTGATGCGCCACAGCAAAGAATAGCTCCTAATGCGCCGCCTCAAAGAGCAGCTCCTGATGCACCACAGCAAAGAACATGTCCTGATGTACCATAGCAAAACCGCCTCCTAATGAGCCGCAGGAAGCAACTAATCGTAATGCGCATCGCCCCCCAAAAACAGGTCCCTTGCCTATGGGTGCATGCCACCCAATTCCTACCAGTCAACATGCTTGGCCAGGCCCTGTGTCGCCACCACCACATGTTAGCTTCAATCATCAGGGCCAGGGGCATCCTCTGCCGGTGTTAGTGCACCAATAAGAGAAGAATTTGTAATACTAAACCCTCCCAGGTCTAATACTAAAGGGCGGAAGAAAGGTCGGATTCCCTCTGGGATCGAATTGCAAGCAAAAAGGACCAGTCTGTGCAGCGTGTGTGCTGATCCTAGGCATAACGCCGCTACATGTACCGTTGTGCTAGGTCATAAGTGTTTTATTTTTTCCTTTCTGCAGATGAAAATGTTGCTTTCCTTTAAGTGGTGTTTTATGGATTGGATTTGAGCTGCACAAAACAGACATGCTAAAAATTTGTTTTTTTGACCCACCAGATAAGTTGTGTACATGTTCCAGTTAAAGTATCAGTATGCTATTTCAGCATGTTGACAGGGAAAAAAGCAACTTAAAAAGCATGTTACATGCTGGTGGGGAAAAGAACAACTTAATTCGAGATTAGTATGCAACTTAAACATGCTATAAAAAAAACTTAGCTTAAAAACTCATTGTGGCGGATAATACACTTAGTTAAAGATTAGGATGCAACTTAGGCATCATGGGAAAACAACTCAGGCAAGATCAGTATGCAACTTAGGCACGCTGGAAACACAACTTAGTTAATATCTGGATGTAGCTTGAGCAAGCTATGAAAACAAACTCAGCTAATATTTCATTATGGAACTTAAGCATACTTAGGCATGCTGAAAACACAACTCAGCTGAAAAAATGTTACATAAACTTGACCCCACCCCCCCCAAAGAACCCCATTTGTAGTTGTGTTTCATGCTTTTACTTGAGTTGGCTCATAGATAATGCTAAGTTGGGATACCTTATAACTTGAGGATGTTTTTCCAGTTGCTTGTGTTCTTGACAGAGCTCACCCACGTATGTGTCTACAATTTCCTTATGTTCAGGATATTAGTTAATCTGTATGTCGGTAAACTCTTCCCGTTCTAGTGTTCTGCATTGAATAAAGTGCACACACCGCATTTGTTGCTGTGTTTTTTGTAGATGAAAAAACAGAAAGTTGGTCAACACCTTTGAGGGTGTGGGGAGGAAAAACACATGGTTTTAGGCATGCTCAAATCACAAAAAAAGGAAGTTAGATGTATGTTACTGAAGACTCACTTTGTTGTCTGCTTTGGAGGGTTGATGTCTTCCACTTTGTGTAGCATCCCAATTGTCTAACAATTGCAATGCTACTAGCCTAGTCTATATAAATGCTACTTCCTATATATAATTGTTGCATCATAATTATATCATGCTCATGTCATCATGCCACCTTGCATTTGAGCATCATATAAAACCCTTTTTGATTTGGTTCTTCTCTCATATGCATTGTAAATTGTATTTGCCTCTTGATATTGTATTTGGGTATTGATATATTGTTTAATGCCCAAGTTGAGTTAGGGGCATATCTTTTATTAACTCCACCACCTTTCCTTGTCACCATCTTATAATTCCACCATCCAACTAAATATGAGCTTTGCACTTTATTTGGTTTTACCTCTAGCTCATGTGGGTTGGGATGGATCCAACTCTATCTCCACATGCTCTCATATATGCACAATATTGTTTTCACATTATTGGTTTATAAGAGCCACATGGCCACCTTTGCATGTCTTGTGAGTGGAACCTTCTCCTAGCTTTCATATGGATTATCATGGATTATGCTCATGTTGGGATATTGTTGGGACTATTAAATACCTAGTGGCACATACACATTAGCAAGTCCCATTTCTATTCAAATATGGTCATCTCCATCTACTCCACATGGGGCATTCTTTTAATTCTTTTTGCTTGGCTTTTATTCCAATTTTGGGAATGCATAATAATAATGCCATGTTAATATTATTGTTCTCACAAAAATAAACATGGCAATAAATATTTTGCATGGGCCATGCAAGTACCACCACAATTAAGTCTTTTTGGATTTTTATTTGAATTCTTGAGTGGTTCATCTCTCTTCCTCTCTCCCTCTCTCTATTCCTCATCTTCCCCTCCCTTTTACCTCCATCCTTGCATGGTCATGTAGATCATGCCTAAAACCCTAAACCATACCACTCATCTCTCCTCTCTCTTTACCATCCTCTCTAAACCACCCAAACCAAGCCCTAACCCGAGCCATACCCCCTCTCTCCAAACCCTAGCTCCAACCCTAGCTACACCCGAGCCTACCCCTCTCTCTCTCTCTAGCTCTCTCTCTCTGCCATGAGGGCCCCAGCCCGAGCCTCTCCACCAACCGGCCGTCCCCACCTGGCAGCCCCTTTATCACCTGCCCCTGCCCTGGCCGAGCCCCACCCGAGCACGTGAAGGAGGAGGAGAAAAGGTGGCTGAGCCACCTTTTCCACCGCCCACTCCCGCACGGCACCTCCCTCTCCCTCTCTGCTTTATCTCCTTCTCCACGACACCTCTGGCCTCTCCCAGATCTCCCCAGGGTCGTGCCCATCTACTTCTTCCTCCCCATCTACCCTACCATCGTCTACCCCGGCCGCCGCTCTCGGTGTCGCCGTCCATCTACAGAACAAGGAGGCGGGCGTGCAGATGCGGGTGTCGGGGAAGACCACGACCGTCTTCTACGTCGCCCTGTACACAGCAACGAGGAGGAGGAGGACCAGAGCCACCAGGCCGACGCCGCTCCGACGCGAAACCCTAGCTTCACCGGCCTCTGCCTCGCCGTCGATTGGCTGCTTCCCAGCACGAACCACCTCCACCGACGCCCTCACGATGAGCTGACCCACCTCCTAGACAACCCCCTCTGGCCGATCCACCCTTGTACGCGCTAGCCTTTTTGTCGAGCGCTCTCTGCGCTGGCGCGCTCGCGTTCGCATCCTCGCTGTAGTGCCGCGGTAGGGTTTTCTGGCCGCGCAGCCGTTCCCCAGCAACAACGCCAGGCCACAGCAGTTGCTGCCGCCTCCGCGCGCGCACGCCCAGGTCCTGGGTTCGATCCCCCGCCCCGCGCCGCGCACCGATCGGTCGCCAGCGACGCGGAGAAGAGGAACAGTACGGGCGACTTTTTGCGCTTACCCCCCCCCCCCCCAACCTTTTTCTCCTAACCCGCGGTCCGCATGAGCCCACCTGTCAGCCGTAGTACCACTTTGCAGATAGGCCCTCTAGTTTAGCACCCCTCAACCCGCAGTCCCCCGCCGTGCCGCGTGGCAGCCCCGCACTCACCCACTGGCGTGTGGGTCCGCGTGTGCTCCGACCCCACCTGTCACTTCCTGTGGCTAGATCAAGCTGCGGTGAGAAAACCTTTTCTGCGCGCTGTTTCGCCAGGTCAGCACGGGCCCAGTTGTCTGTGTCTGTGTCTGTGTCTAGAACTGGGCTGAGTAATAAAAACCTTTCTGTTTCTCTGTTTAATTCAAACTTTTCCAAATTAATTTAAATTCAAATTTTAAATCTGTTTTCAAATAACTTTTAATTTAAAAACCCAAATAATACAAATGATATATGTTTTGAAATCAGAGAAATGTGAGGAATTCAAATATGGCCTTCAAAATACATTTTGAACATTTAAAATTGCAAGTTGATTAAAATTACAATAAAATGCCCTTTTTCCTTAATTAATTAATAACTTTTGTTTTATAACTCCAAATTTAACAAATAATATGTCTAAAATGATTAGCTCGACGATACCTTTCTGTTTATGTATTCCATTATCTGCAGCATGCATCATATAAATATAATGTATACAGCAACTTATTTGAGTATAAAATATGATTAAAAACCCCATAAAATGTTTATTTCTTGTATTTCACACCTCACCCATGCCATGCTACTTTAATGCCATGCAAATTGTGCATCATTCATCATGGCATGATTGTTTTGATTGTCGCATTTTAATTCATATGCTTGTGCACTTTATTTATGTTGGCCCTTGTTTGTTTGGTTCTTCTTTGAATAGACGCTGAGCAGGGGATATATCAAGAAACCCAGGAGCACTACCCAGATCCTTCTCTCGCTTCAACTGAGCTGCCAGGCAAGCACTACCACATGCTTGCATACATATAGTACCTATTGCCTCTATCTTATTCTTGCATCATTGAGTCGCGATTGCATTAAATTGAATCCCAAGTATTACATAGCCTTTATTTTTAAACCCCACCGAAGCTTGTTCCTCCATCCCATGAGACATTACTACAGGAGTTGTTTGAGCCATGCGAGTCGTAGAACAGCATGTGTAGGGTATGTGAGTGTTTGATGGATAACGAGGTACCTAAACAACTTAACCTGAGTAGTGATGGGATAACTAATGAAAGTGGCATCGGTGAGCCATATTTGCTATTTGGTTTTTCAGGCTCACTTGTGTCCCATAGGATCCGAGTACTTGATTCCTGTTCCTTGAATATTCGCGCTATCCACATCCGGGAGGCTTATGAACCCCCCTGAGCCAGAGCTTGATTCATTCTTATTTCTTGGGGCCACAAACTAGTTTGAGGTTTTATTTACTATCATGTACTTATGCCATGCTTTACTGCTTTATTTTAAATTGTGCGAGGAATGCACCTGTACTGTTTAGGGCCGTGACACGTTTTCGCTGTATCGACAAGCCCAGTCACACTTTCGGGTTCCCAGTCGTTTACAGCCGTCCACACAAACCTTGAGTCCGTCTCGTAGCCGGCCAGCTTCGTTGCGGGTAGCTTAATGGGGTGGCCCCCTGAAATATTTCTGAATCCTGTGATCGCTTTGTCGAGACTGCCTCGTTGGGTTTTGATTTGGTTTTTCCGAGGTTGATCGAGTGTGTGTTGCTATTTGTGCACCCCTGCAGGGTAAAACTTTCTGAAAGCCGTGTCCGCGGTTATGGACGACTTGGAGCACAGTTTCTCGATCATAGACAAGCATAACTAAAGTACCGCTTTTAAGTTGACTAAGTACCTGACTAGTAAACAGTGCAACACTCATGGAATGGATAATAAAACTGCCAACGGATGGGGGGTTGTTCGTCCGCTTCCTCGTCGGTAAGCGAGGAGGAGGATGGATCTGTTAATATTACCGTTATACCTGTTGTTATTAATTCACGGACATCCGTCTATCTCTGGTTAGGCGGATGGTTAGCGAGTATCTATAGAATTGTTAGGGTTTATCTTTTGCTGCAATTGCGTCACCCCAGGTTGTGTCCCCTTTAGAGGCATAAAGACTTGCTGAGTACCCCTAGGGTCTCACACGATAAATTGTTTGATTCAGATGAACAGGTAAACCCGCAAGATGGATACTGGGTGGAGGAGACGGACGATGTGGGCAACGATCATTCGGTGTAGAGATTCCGGGAACGGGGATCCGTGAGATCTGTGGGCGGGATGTGTTTATTTATGGGGCATCTTATGCCGATTTGCTTCTTATCCGTACTCGGATCTTGTTTTCCGCTTCCGCTTGATACTCTGATGTTTGATGTATGAGGAGATATTCTAAACTATTATATCTATCTAGGGTATTTGGATCTTGCCGTATGGCGTTGCAATATTTCCTTTCTTTTTTAGATGGAATGGCTCTGAGGACTGTTGTATGGTGGCTTGCATACATACTCATTTGTGTATGTAGTTGATCCCTTCGCCTGCCGATTACGTCGCCCGTTCTTGTCCCGATGTTTGGAAATGGTTAGGATGGCCGAAAGGTCTACCTGTGAGTGGCATTTGGGCCCCACCGTACTATTTTAACCATTTCCGCTCATCCAGGCTTGTAACTAGGAGCGTAATTCACCGAGGTAGTTACACTTTGAAAGACTCAATCTGCACTTGGGACTTTGCATAGTTCTCTTTCCATATGGTTTCGATTGGAGCGACTAGTTCATTGATGCTTTCGTTGAACTTCTTGTCAGATAATGTCCTTATTGAATCAAGCACATCGAACCTTTTATCTATTATGTTGATGACAAATAACCAGTAGTGATTGACAGCGATGCTTTTGCCTGGTGCCAGGTTTTCAAGAACTGGCATCATAACCTGTGTTTTTTTTGGGTTTTGAGGTGAAACTTATGAAGGTGTGAGATAAAAAGAAAAGGGGAGGCATGGGTTGGTATGAAAAAAGGCACACAAACACTTACGATGTCTTTCCTGTCGAGGTGGGTTGTGGCCTTGCTGAAGTGCTTTTTGAGCTCCCTTTTGTTGTATTCAATATCTTTTAGCAGAGACTGTGCGCGACACAAAAAGAAAAAAGTGTGCGTTAGAGATTGTACACCATTAGGATGTATATCCATGCATCCTATTGTAGATGGAGTTTGGGAGATAGATAGGGTACCTTCTTGTAAAAATCAATTTTCTGAAGCTTAACTAAGTTGGGTTTTAGGAATGGTTAAGTTGGTTCTCTAATAGAACCAAGTTTCTTTTTTCCAAATGGTTAAGTTTTCAATGCATATTTTACATTGCTTTTTCCAAAAAAAAATCATTTTTCAATGGTTAATCCCCATGAAGATTTGATTCTTCATCATAGGTAAGCTTTTCAACATTATTAAGTTCATTCCTAGTTCAACTAAGTTGGTTTTTACATCATGGTAAAGTTGTTTCTTGGTTGGACTAAGTTGGTTTTACATCGTAGCTAAGTTGCGTTCAAAAACATGGTTACATTGGTTCCAAAAAAACCAACCAATTTTGCTTTTTTAAATTGGTCAAGCCCGAAACAGATTTGATTCTTTGTCATAGTTAAGTTTTACAACATGGTGGAGTTTGTTCTTAGTCCAACTAAGTTGGTTTTTAGGAATGGTTAAGTTGTTTCTGTAATTAAACCAAGTTGCTTTTTCTATAAATTAAGGGGAAAGGTGGGATCATTACCGTAACCCTCAGAGGCATGACGCGCTTCTTTATCTTCCTCAGTTTTCGTAGCATTATGGACTCTATGTCGAGTTCCATTACAGTATTTGACAAATTCCCGCATGGCATCATGGAGTTTGCAAGGTCTCTTAGTGAAACAAAGAACCTTTTGTATGTAACCACTATTGGGTTGTTGTCGGTGTTTTGTCCCCTGGCTAATCTTTTTCCATGAACAACAACTGCGTTGTACAGGTCTTTCACATCACTTGAACACGTGTATAGCCTTGGGTCAACGTACGTGTGGTAAGGTGATTTCATTGCAGCAGTTGGCTTAATGATCCTTCTTCCCTGAAGTTGCGGACAGTCTGCTGCAGTGGTGCTGCCATCCACATAAGAGTTCATAACAGGCGTAGTTGCCACCCTCACTGGTGTCTTGAACCCACCCTAAGTTTGCTCGTGGGCTGTAGTGTCTGAATTGGCCTTCTTGTAACCTCTTTCTGCTTCTACCTTTTCAGCTGCGGTGCACACTTCTCTCCATGTATCTTCATCCCAATCATCATCATCATCGATGAACCTTCTATCATTCAGGTTGACCGGGGTTATCCTGACTGAAGATGGTGGTCTGGTTGTCCCGTCAGAACAGTTCTCTTCCTCCTTCTGTGGGTTATTGATCCCAAGGTCAAATGATGGTGGATCACATGCTTGGTCAAGTCTAGCTTCCCATTGACTTTTTTTCCTCTGATCTTGCAAACTTGGGTACAGGAGGTGGTGAGCATGCATCCACCCCTTCATTTTCAGTGTGTGTGTGCCACAGTGACGGTTGCATTCACCTTCAACTATGTGCTGCCGGGTTTCAGTAAGCGATGTGCTGCTGGTGATTTGTTTACAGGCACTTCGACAAAAGGTACTCGCTTCGCTCTCTCCTGCGGTAGTTTCGGGCTTGGAA
The DNA here is from genome assembly GCA_916181665.1 of Avena sativa. NCBI lineage: Eukaryota > Viridiplantae > Streptophyta > Magnoliopsida > Poales > Poaceae > Avena > Avena sativa. Next base: position 277,912,481 of record OV702292.1, read on the forward strand.
TCCATGGGAACTTGCTGGGTGGCGCTCCTTTTGTTGTTTCCTCTCTATTTTTAGTTGGCCCTGGCGTAATGTCATTCTCTGTTTTCTTCTTCTGCTTGGCTAGAGGGGCTGGCGCAATTCTGATTCCTGTTACTCCCTTTCTTGTTTTCTCTGTGATCATAGTTGGTCCTGGAACTGCGGCATTTGCAGTTTGGTTCTTTTTTTCTATTGAGGAGCTTGAACTGCAGCAGTAGCAGATGCGTTCCCTGGTTGGTCGGGCCGGCCATGGTGCGTGGCCATTTTTTGTCTCCTCAGTCATTGTTGCGCCTCCTGTTCATCTCTTATATCCAGCTTCTACAGTTTGAAACACTCTATTGTCAGCTTGTGTATTGCATCTTTGCTTCCGAGCTGTTCGTTGTTTTGTTCTAACACAGGTTCATTTGCAGATGATGCCCTCCGTTCCTTGTATACCACCTCCATGAAGACATCCTTAGTGTGGCTCTACCCATCGTCATCGAAAAACACAGGAGATTCCAGTTGCAGCAGCAAGTTTTGCTCTCTGGTATCTGTTGCCGCCATTTCACTCAGCACTGAAAGTGACCTCCATTGTTGATCTGTGGACACGTCTTCTTCATGATGCCCGTTTCTAGCACGTAACCTTGCTACACACTCTCCCTTCGCCTTGTTCCTTGTTGCTTGAATCAAGCCCTGAACTGACAGATCGTCAGGCTTGCTCCCGCTGGGGTCGTTGGGGGTGCCCAGGTCATTGCTCCTCTCCCTCAGGTTGGTAGCTGGTCCATCGTTGTTTTTGTTTGCGGGTGTCAGCCTAGTAGACCTTCTTGGCATCTTCCTCAAATTGCAGCACGTGTCTTCGTCTTGTTCATCCTCACCATCTTGACCCCCACAGTTTCTACCTCCGCCAGCTCCACCTTCTTCATCATCCTTGCTGTCACCCTCATCTTCATCGTCAGTGTCGTCAGCAGCATCAGAGCCATCATCATTAGCACTCTCATCCTCATCCTCGTTGCCAAAATCTCCGTCTGTCCTCTGCCTCTTCCTCCGTGTTTCCTGGACATTGATAAACCTTGCTTCGGTGTACATGTTTCCCATTTGTTCGACGAATGTGACAATCCTGCTGGATATATATGTACATAGTTCCCCCACTATGACAACAAACTTTCTTTTCATCTGTGAAAAACAAAAAAAAGATAAGGAAAATATGCCAAGTTGTAAGTTAGCTAAGTTGCCTATAAAAAGTAAAAAATGCAGCAGAGTGGGCTGAGTGTCCTCCAAAAAATATGCGTGACTCGTCTTTTGAGGCAAAAAGCTAACTTGTTTTTTGAGGCAAGCTAGCTTGTTTCTTTGGTACAAGCTAACTTGTCTCTTAGGTTAGCTGAAGATGTGTTCTGGGGAAGAAAAAGGGTTGGCAAAACTCCGAAAAAAGGACACATAAAAAATCCTAAGTTGTGTCACATGGAGAAAAAGCATGTATGTACCTCATTTGGGGAACTCCTTGGTAACTTTGAAGATACGAAATCCTCGATGATTGTCATACCCACGAAAAGACTATCTTGTATAGTAGCCCCGACACATTTCTTCAGCTGTTTTTGTGCCAAAAAAAAGAAAAAAGTTGTTAGATAGTACAAGGTGCATTATCAACATGGTTACATTGGTATGAACAAGAAGAATCTGCATGGAAAACTTAGACACTAGGGAAAAGCAAACTTGGTTCAATTATATAACCAACTTAACCATTCCTAAAAAACAAACTTAGTTGAACTAACTTTACCATGATGTAAAACCCAACTTAGTCGAACCAAGAAACAACTTTACCCATTCCTAAAACCCAACTTAGTTGTACTAAGGACCAACTCCACCATGTTGTAACACTTAACTACGACAAAGAATCAAATCTGTTTCAGCCTTGACCATTTTAGAGAGCAAAAATTGGATGATTTTTTGGAACCAATGTAACCATCGTTTTTTAACGCAACTTAGCTAGAATGATGAAAACCAACTTAGTCCAACCAAGAAACAACTTTACATTGATGTAAAACCCAACTTAGTTAAACTAGGAATGAACTTAATCATGTTGAAAAGGTTAACTATGATGAAGAATCAAAATCTGTATGGGGCTTAACCATTGAAAAAACTTAATCACTCGCTCTCCAAATGTAAAAAATACATGAATCCACATACTAAGAGTTGCCAACTTAGTTGAACTAACTTTACCATGATGTAAATCCCAACTTAGTCCAACCAAGAAACAACTTTACCCATTCCTAAAAGCCAACTTAGTTATACTAAAGACCAACTCCACCATGTTGTATAACTTAAACTACGACGAAGAATCAAATATGTTTCGGGCTTGACCATTTTAAAAAGCAAAAAATTGGATGATTGTTGGAACCAATGTAACCATGGTTTTGAACGCAACTTAGCTATGATGTAAAAACCAAGTTAGTCCAACCAAGAAACAACTTTACCATGATGTAAAAACCAACTTAGTTGAACTATGTATCAGAAAAACCAACTTAATTAAGAAAAATATGTCTCGGACTTAAAACCATTTCTTAGAAATCAGAAAACAAACTTGGTTGACTGTTAGAAAAAAAAAGTCACGATGGTTTACCTTCAACTTCCCAAACTCCCTGTTTCCCTTGGCGTCCTTGCACATGACAGCCTGTATAAGTTTGTCGTTCCATGTTGCAGCACGAATTGGGCAGTTTTCTTCAGATTTCACGAACTCGTCAACCTCCAAGGAATCAAGGTAGAGAATCTGCGTCGAAAAAAAGAAAAAAGAGAACACGGAAAAAAAATCAGGTAAGTGAAAAAACACATAAAAAGAAGTGATGGTTGAACAGAAATCGTATTTGGTGAAAGGTAGTTTACCACAAGATGATGAAGGCAGAAACAGACAGATTTTTTCTTCACACCCATTTTCTTGACTTTTGTGATTATCTGATCAATTGCAAATTGGGCGAAATTGGTCCGATGGAACCGATTGAGGTCGTGTAATGATAGGTAACACCTGGGCAGTTGGTCGATGTTGTTGTCGGGCTTACGAAGCAACTGATTACGCCAGCGAGGTATGCTCGTAGGAACTTCATGTCTGCCGCCCCGTCCATGTCTTTAATCATCTTGTACCAGTCCGCCCACTCCAGTGTTGATCCACTCTCTATGTTGTATTCTCTATTCATGAACTCAATTGCCTCTGTTTCCATCTCGTAACAAACAGGGGCCCCCTCATTCTTGATCCCGAAGACTTTTGTGTAGCTCTCTCCATTTACCAGGATGCTTCCTCTCCCTAGAATAGAGAGCTCTCTTCGTATTGGGTCAAAGCAAGATAGCACCCACATACTTAGCTCTATAGGCAACTTTTTCGCTTGCACCTTTAGCATGCCTCCCCACCCCCAGTCTTCTATTAGATCTTTCTGATCTTGCACTAGAAGTTGGTTCAATTCAAACAGCCTCGCACGGGAAGCCCGGATCCTTCCTATCTATAAAACACAAAAAAGAAACGGGTGGTCAGTTTAAAAAAACGTGCTTTTTTGAATAGAATGGAATTTGTTGTCTATAGAAGACACACCACATTTCGTTGCGTGCGTTAGCCCTTGGTGCTTGAGGCGCATTTTCTGCGGATGCTGTATTCACCATTGAAGTGGGGTTTGTTGAGGAAGATGGGTTCACTAAGTTTCCAACTATGCCCTAGTACCAAATTCATCGGATTCCAAAAAATGAACAAGAAAAAGGTTTTAGAATAACACGCAGAAAGAAAGGGCGGAAAAAAGAAATAGTTCGCAAAAAAAGTTAACTAGTGTTTTACCTGCTGACAGGTTTGTGGAGCTGGCTAGTTCCTTGCTGCTGCGTCAGTTTCTGGTAAAATCAGGCGGGACCGTTTGGTATTCTAGTTCATCATTTCCCCAGCCATCAAAAAAATCCAAGAATATCCTTCTTCAGCTACAAAAAAGTTGCAAAAAATGCCATGTTAGTTAGACACCAAACACTCTCCCCCTATTTTGTGGGAAAACCAAGTTTATGCATGTTGATTAGGCAAAGTTAGCATGCTAGTTGGTGCAAGTTAGGCATACTAGTGTCGGGAGTTAGCTTAACTGGCTTACTAAAACTTAACGATCTAGTACTGTATCCAGACCTATTTTAGGCAAGAAAACTAGTGTACAAAAAAGCGAATGTTAAGCATGTTGGTGACTCAAGTTAGCATACTAGTGCCGCGAGTTAACTTAGCTAGCTTACAAAAACTTAACGAATCTAGTTTTGCGGTGATCCAGCATACCACTGCATGTGTAGTACACTATAGTCGTTGACATGACATCTACAGAACACCGTTCCGTGAATATCACATCCCTCAGAGTGGTACAACAGAAATATTGCGGGTCCATATTACAAACATACACACTTCATTATTATTACAAACCAGAAGTTCCAACTTCAAGTGTTACAAAATTACAAACCAAACTTAAGTAGTTTCAGCGGAAGATATAAAATCCAAACTCATACTTTGAATTGAGCTCAACAACTTATTATATATAGTTCCTGCTGCTCGGCTCAATTGATTTACGACTAACTAAGGCAACTACTCGGACTCGTTGTCCTACACTCCATAGCGTATCTCGTAGTCCACCCCTTCAACTCCTCTGGACAGGTCTGGCTCTTCATAGTAGACATCCTCTTGTCCTTCAACTTCGTACATCGCAGGGTCTTCTGGATTCTCAGAGTCTAAGCAGGGGGTCAAAGGAAAGAGTGAGTAACAGCGTTACCCAGCAAGTTCATTATAAACAAGGTGGGAAGTTTGATGCTCTATCTACCACCTCGAACTATCAGTCCTTGGCTTTATGCAGTTTTCATAAACATTTCTTCAAAGATTGATTTTATTATTAAAACTATGCCCATCAGCCTTCACAGGTTGACCAGAACTTCATGGAGTTCCTTTCCTGCCTCGTTCGTAGCTCCTTTCCGGAATAGGGAGTAACAAGTTATAGTTCTTACACTCTGCAGAGGTGCGTTGCTTTACCCATGAGAGATAACCTCCTTGTTGCACAACCGGGTGTACTTTCCCGTCCACAATTCCGTGATGTGGGGCCCAATAGGTGATCCAAGCCAATCACTGCCCTCTCCGCGACCCCATATGTCTACACGATCCTACGGGGCTGAATACACCTCCGTTAAGCCCCCTTTCGGGCAAGCTACAACCCTGGTGAGTTCCCAAAGACTCTACGAGCCGGTTATGCCCCTGGCAATCTCCATAAAGGTTCGACTGTACCTCCAGCAGCCACTCATAGATAATCTAGATACCAAAAAGTGGAGCCTAAGGGTGCTCACCGATATGCTGGATCCGCACAAGGAATTCACAGCATCACGTTAAGGTCATCTTGCCTCCATATGAAAGGAAGAAGATACAACTGACTTCTCCGTCCCATTCCAAATCTCATGGTTAACGCATAATATACGGCGCTAAAATCACTGATGTCATGGGTTTTTAAGCCTATGGCGACTTGTGCAATTAGAACCCTAAGTTCCATTGCCAATCTTTATCATCACTTAGGATGATAACTACATCTTATTTATTAGAGAAGATAATATTTTCTTTCTCCAGATCATAGATGATAACACACAATTTGCAATACCTTTGATAAAGACTCTTCAAAGGACATGAGAAAGTTATGAACTTGCCTTGTGACTGCAAGGTAGTGAAGTCGGATGCTTCCACTTGACCTTGAGCTCTGGTTTCTACAAAGAACCAGTATTGCCCGATGACGAGGGTTTAACTCATCAATGCCCATTGTTATGGACTTGGGTTTTGGATAAGGAGGGAGCTCTTGAAGCATCAATCGGCTAGCAAACAAGCATAGAGGGACGCAAGGTTTACCCAGGTTCAGGCCTTATAGAGGTCCCTACTCCTGCTTGTCTGCTCTTGGAATTAACGAAGGAATCAAAGATTACAATGGTGCGCAGATGCAATCTGGCGAGGGTTGTGGAAACTAGGGTTGCGTGTGTCCTCCTCGCCGCCCCCTCCTGGCATTTATATAGATAGGCCAGGTCTCAGGTAGCAGGTCGAGTCGGTTACAGATTAGGGTTTGCCCTTCAAACTTTATATCTTTAGATTTCTTCTTGTCTCACAAGTTATTGAGAGTACGTAAGCCACTCGAAATCTTCATTGGGCCATGGCAATGCCGTGGGCTTCCACCATATCTGGACCGTATATACCAATCTTGAGTACTGGCAGGGTATACCCATGTCAGTAGCCCCCGAGTGTCCAGTGGAATCGCAGATTCGACTAGGGACTTTATGAAGCCTTTCGAGTGCATGACTGAGTATTTTCGAGTGCACTGTTTGTGTCATAGGGATTGTTGATGTGCGTGCCTAATTTAACCGATGTATCAGTATCAGTTAACTACCTTAGGGTAAAACAACGCAATCTACTCGAACTCGAGTCCCCGGACTCGAATTCGGAAAAGTGTTGGTGTAATTCGACTCAAGCTGCGGAGGTCTTATAGGAGTCGAATTCCAGTATATGGGTGTGAGCACTCGACGTGTCCGTCAAGGCATGTTCATCGCACCTATAGGCATGGATAAATTTCTGGTAGTGCGCAGCAAATGCGTTGCCAGGCCTTATTCAGGTCTTATCTTCACGCTGCAAGCGCGACATCCGAAATTTTGTAATCACAGAGATGATTCGGGTGACCTAGGAGATGCAGTCTCTTTGTAGGGAAAAATATGAGGCGGTGTCGCCATATACTTCGAGTGTGGATGTTATCGACACACAGTACGATGTACAAATAATCATGGAGTGCGCGACCAGCGCTCCCTATGGGAGTAGCCCCTGAGTGCCTGGTTGAGTCGAAGACTCAGGCAGGGACTAAAGAACTTTTGCGACTGTTGTTGTCTTTCGTTTGCTTGTTTCAGTCGAATTTATTTCTAGCGCTCCCTATGGGAGTAACCCATGTCCATAGTCGAATCGTGGATTCGAGTGGTTGGGTATGCTTTAAATGTCCATAGTCCTGCAGAAAAGAAAAATCATAAGGTGCGCGACCAGCGCTCCCTATTGGAGTAGCCCCCGAGTGCTTGGAGGAGTCGAAGACTCGAGCAAGGACTAAAGTAGTCGAAGTCTTCTACTGCTCAATCTTTGATGACATCAGTGCTGACGATGTGCTGATCTCAGTTGCCCGTGTGAGCGGGTTTGACGGGACGTGACGAGCGGTGGGTCCCATTTTCTGACCAAGACTTGACCGGGCGTGTGTAATCCTTTGTTTTAACTGCGCCTCCTCGATATCCGCGCGTAATGGGAGTAGTGGGGGACGGTTTGTGCTTCAGGTCCTCCACGTGTCAATCGCGATATGCGCCACGCGTTTGATAGGGTTTCTGCTGGCCATTGGATTACATCTTCCAGGGTTTAAGTAGCAGCGCAACTGTGGTTATTTCTCATCTGCTCCCTCTCTGCTTTGTGCCTCCATCTCCATTGGTGCTGCTCTCTGCCTCTGAGAGTTCGTTTCGTTCGCGGCGCTGGACCAACTCCGGGTTTTCCCGAGTTATTTTCTTTGCTCTCATCGCCACCGCAAGATGGGGAAGAAGAAGGGAGGTGCTGCCGCTGAGTCCGCCGCTGCCACTGTTGCTGCGAAGAAGAAGGGCGGCTCCGCCGCTGCGAGCACCAGCACCGTCGTTGCTGGGAAGAAGAAGGGTGTGGGAACTCGCGTCACCAATGGCGCGTGGCATGCATCCATCATCAAGTCGTCCGAGCTCCGTCTCCTACGCCAAGATGGAGTTCTGTCTCCCGCGGTCAGTGACTCGCGAGTCCTAGGTGGTGAGGTAACCTCTTGTCCAACTGCTGGTTTCTGGGTGATGTTCCTAGAGTTCATCATCCGCGGTCTTTCTGTGCCCCTGCATCCTTTCTTCAGGTGCCTCCTTTGTTTCTATGGGCTCCAGCTGCACCAGCTGTCTCCCAACTCTATCCTCCATATTGCCTGCTACATTACGCTTTGCGAGTGCTGGCTCGGAATCGATCCACACTTTGGTATCTTCAAGCGTCTCTTCAAGCTGAAGCGCCAGTCGGTGTCTGGCTCCGTAGTCTATGATGTAGGAGGCTGTAGTATCCATGTCGACTCCTCTATCACTTACTTTGACATTAAGCTCATGGCGTCTGTCCAAGGGTGGAGGGACAAGTAGTTCTACATCCGCGACCAGAAGGCCGACGGAGACCACTTTGGACTCGCGCCTTTTGATGCCGTGGCACCGTGCAGGAGGAGGCGTTCTTGGAAGAACGTGGTGATGCCCGGCGAGTCTGAGGAGACAGATGTGTTGTACGAGCGCGTCTATGACCTCGAGAGTCGCATGGGTAAAGAAGAGGGAGGCTATGCCCTCATTCGCACGTGGTTGCGCCATCGCATCCAGCCCCTACAGGCCAGAGTCCACCCTATGTTCCAGTGGGCTGGCACAGACGATGCCACTCGCGTATCTGCCGATGGCATTTCCGCGAGTGAAGTAGATAAGAGGGTGCGGCTTCTGACCAAGTACACTGCCAAGGATGTACTCCCCAGTGAACCAGTCGTGCCCCCTTTTGATGCTTCTAACCCTCCTCCTGAGGTATTATTGTGCTACGAAGTAGCTTTATTTTGCCCAGTGCTTCTTTTTCTTGACTTGTGCTGACTTGTTATATGTATGCAGGATTGGAAGGTGTCTTCCGGTTTGCCCCCTCTTCTTGAGTGGGTTATTCCTCGCGAAGTGGATGAGGAGGACGAGTCAGAGTCGACCGTCCCATTTGAAGAGGAGGAGGAAGCCCCCTAGTCCAGCGGTCCGGACACTCGCAAGCGTTCGCGCAGTGAAGATCGGACACGTCACTCCTTCGACTCCAGAAGGCCTAGCTATCGGTGCTGAGTCACCAATTCCTGCCGTTCCTGTGAGTGTTGTGGCGCCATCTTCCTGCAAGATGCGGTTGCCGAAGGAGTCGTCGGAGTCGGAGGGCCAAACGTTCGATTTTGACAATTTTGATTGGTAAGTATACAACTCTTCTCTTGGTTCTTTTTTGGAGTTGCATTTTCTTGATGTTGGTTTTGTTCCCTAGTCAACCGATGTCGTCATCTTCTGGTGATGTCCAATTTTTTAAAGAATCTGGAGTCATGGACTCCAAGGCCAAGGAAATGGCTGAACGAACTCCATCTCCTCCATTGGCGGCCCACTCCGGGCACGATTCATCAAGCTCTCCACACGATGTGGAGCACCAGATGGTTGTCCGGACGACTGCATGGCAATTGACTTCGGAGTCACTGGAGGATCACGTATGTGTGATGTTGTTTTTCTTGCAGTCGAATTAATCATCCACGTTATCTGCTGATCCTTTTCTTGTTTCTCATGTTGTAGCTTATTGTGAAGGAAGCCGCTCGCCTGGCGAAGCAAGTGCTTGCAATGGGTCACCAGCATGCAATGCTGGACAATCACCATCGCGTGGTTTAAAGTGAGTGCTCTTTGCTTCTTCTTCATCCTTGTGATATACTCGACTGACGATCTATCTTTTTTTGTTTCGCAGCTCAGAATAATGCGCTTCTTCGTGGCGCCGCTTCCCTCGAAAAGACGCTCGCCACGGCGGTTAAGAGTCGTGATGAGGCAGTCGATGTGCTTAATGAATCGCGGAAAAATGAAGAGGATTTGCGCGCCTCCATCCCTGCTAGGGAGAAGTTGTTCGAAGAACAGGTCTTCTCGGTTGCCAAGGGTCTTTCAGGTACTTCTTCGTCTGGGTTTTCGTCGTGTCCTTTCTTTCGAATTTGTTATTGTGCCGACCTTTTGTGCCAACATTTTGCTCTGTGTAGATGTTGGCGGTCTGAGCTTCGATGCCTAGGTGCTCCGTCGTGACGATGTCTTGGCAGGCGCCATCACGGCAGTCGAAGATCGTAATGCTTCCATCCAAGGGACGCTGGCCAAAGCCTAGGGTGTACTCAGTCGCCTCCATGAGGAGCTGGCGCCCAAAGCTGAGCTGATTGAAAACATAGACGATCTGGTGGAGTCCCTTGCTAGAGGCATTCCTGCAGGCTTCAAGAACTCGCTTCGTGTGGCTGGCGCTTCTATGTCACTCGCGATGGTTTAAGCCCATGGAGTCGAGGTGGATCCTGCTGGGGTCTCTAAGGCGATTCCTATCAGCACGGATGGTCAACAGGTAGTTTTTGCTCCTTTTGCAACTGATTATGGCAAGTATGAGCCGAAGCTCATCAACACAGTCGCGAAGTACTCTGAGGAGCTGCAGCGAGCCAAGAAGGCGGCAAAGGCTGCGGCGTCAGGGGCCGGCGGGAAGTCTATGGCGTCTGATACTGCCACAGACTCGATGAGTCCCCCAAAACCGAAGTCCAAGTCGAAGAAGCCAGTTGCTTCTCAGTAGTCATATTTGTAATAGTTAATAGTTTGACCCTTTTTGTCTAGAACATGCGGTTGGTGGGTGTATCTGTTGATACTTTGTTATGCTTGAATGCACTTTGAGTTTTTGTCCATGTATTGCTTGGTCTTCTTATTATATCTTGCTTGGCTTGTGATAGGGCACATCGAGTGGTCCTTCGAGTGAGCCTCAGAATCTTCCATCCACTGATGATACATTAGTGCAGTCGCGCTCAAGGGTGGATGAGCTATCTCTGCTTTCGCGACTACGTGACCGTGTTAAGCAGCTGGAGCGCGAACTGGCCGTGCTCCGTGGTAACGCGGATGTATGAAAGTCGAGGGCGTAGAAGGCCACTGCCCGAGAGCAATATCTGCTAGGGGAGGTGGCGCAGTTGGGCGACCAATTCAAGTTTTATCTTTCTGCTTCCTTATCTTTTCTTGTAGCCACTCGCGGTAGTTTGTTGTCTTCATACTTTTGCCTTTGCTTGGTATAGTTGTCAGCGCGCGTCATCTGCAGGATGAGAAGGACAGGATCGTCATTTGCATGAATGATCTGACCCAAGAGCAGCTTCAGGCGAGTGGGTACTTCTGGGTGGATCATGGTCGTGCAATCGCACTGGCGACCCTGGAGGATCGAACCTCGCGAGTGCTTCATTTTCTGAAGAAATCACAATCGTGCTTAAGGAACATTTATCAGACAATGTTTCTGCTGGACGTTGTTCCCTCGAGCCTGCTGGCTCTTCTTGGTAAGTTTCAAGATTTGAGTGGAGTCCGCGAGTGTGTGCGGCAACAGTTGGTGGCTGGATCCAAGGCCGCTCTATCGCTGGTGCGACTGCATAGGCCTGATGTAGATGTTGCAGCGATTGTTGTTGGACCGCCGGTGCCGCCAGCGGGTTCGACCTGGAACATGGTTCCTCATTACCAGGCGGTGGATCGCCTAGCAGAGGAAATTGTTGACTTCTTCGAGGAGCAGACAAACGTCCTTTTGTTGCAATAGTAGTTTAGTTTGTAGCCTACACATAATTGTACCAGTGTTGTAAAGTTCATATATATATGATGTGTATAATTGATTGTCATTGATGTATGTAAAGAGCTTGTTAGCTCGTATGTTTTGCGAGTGCGTTGCACTATGTGATTCCTTTTCGTTGGCCTGACTTGTGTTTATCTCAGCACCTTGCCAACCTGTCAGGTGCGTTGCAGCTTGGTTGGTGTTTGTCAAGGGTTCGATTAGTGCGTCAGCTACTCAGGATATCGCGATTGGTTCGTAGAACAGATGTGTAAAGGGTGGCGCGGCCCCCGAGTATATAGATCGCAAAAAATAATAGAAAAACACAGAGTTTGGGGCACTTAGCTTTATTTATTCGTACAACAGTATAAGGTACAATGTGTGGCTAAGTAGCCTTGGCTGAATAGCCTTATTTGTGATGAAAGAAATAAAAAACGACTAAGGGTAGAAGCGTCGCAGCTGCACGATGTTCCAGGGATTGGAGTATGCGACTCCTGTCTCGAAGTCTTTGAGGCGATAGGCGCCACCTGGGATTACTTCTATAATCACGTATGGTCCCTCCCAAGGGGACTCGAGCTTGAGATCCCTTGTTGTTTTAGTCCCAGGACCAGGTCTCCTTCGACGAAGGACCTGGGGCGTAGCCTTCTGCTGTGGTAGTTGTGCAGGTTCTGCTGGTAGATCGTTGATCTTTCTGCGGCGATTTCCCGTGCCTCATCAAGGAGGTCGATGGAGTCTTCGAGTGCAATTGTTGACTCCTGCTCGCTGTAAGCGACCACTCGCGTTGCCTTGTACCGTACCTCTACGGGTAGCACTGCTTCGGCACCATGCACCATGAAGAACAGGGTGTATCTTGTTGCACTATTTGGGGTTGTGCGTAGGCTCCAGAGTACCAATTGCAGCTCATCTGGCCAGCATCCTGCGGCTTGTTCGAGTGGCCAAAGGAGTCGCTTCTTGATTCTGCAGCAGACGAGCCCATTGGCCTTTTCGACTTGACCGTTGGTCTATGGATGAGCTACGGAGGCATAGCTTACGTTGATTCCCAGGTTTTCGCAGAAACGCTGGAACTCCATAGAGGTGAAGTTCGTTCCATTGTCCGTGATGATGTTGTGTGGCACTCCGAAGTGATAGACGATGGACTCGAAGAACTTGACTGCGCTGGCTCCTGACTGGTTAGTCACCGGCATGGCCTCTATCCACTTGGTGAATTTGTCGACTGTGACCAAGAGGTAGACGTAGCCTCCTCGCGAGGACTTTGGGAGCTTGCCGACCATGTCGAGTCCCCATTGCGCGAAGGGCCAGGCCAATGGTATTGGCCGGAGCTCCACGCTAGGTGCATGTGGTTTGTCCGTGAATCGCTAGCAAGTGTTGCATTTTTGGACGATGTCCTTGGCATCACGCATGGCCGTAGGCCAGTAGAATCCAGCTCGTAGAGCTTTGGCGATGAGGGCGCGACTGCCGGCGTGGTGCCCGCAAGTCCCCTCATGGATGTCGAGGAGAACGGCTCTTCCATCAGCATTGGAGACGCATCGTTGGAGTACTCCTGTGATGTTGTGCTTGTATAGTTCAACATTGATGATGGCGAATGCTTTGGCTCGCCGTGCGATTTGCTTCGCATCAGTTGGGTCATCCGGCAGCCTCTTGCTAAGAAGGTATGTGATGTATCGTTGAGTCCAAGAGGGTTCTATCCTCATGATCGCCATGGGTCCTTCGAGTCCTGTGTCGAGCTCCAGGTTGTCGAGTGCCATTGGCTCATTGGGTGTAGCCCCCGAGTCCGTTGTTGCGCTTGTTTTCTTCTCTACGGCCTTTGGCTTGATGGAGCATTCACAGATGTGCTCGAGAAATACTCCAGGTGGTATGGGGGCGCAGGTGGAGCCAATGTTGGTGAGTGCATCTGCCTCTTCATTGCTTTCGCGGCCCACGTGCCGCAGCTCGCAGCCGTCGAAGTCCCCTTCGAGTGTGTCGTAGAGGTCGTTGTAAGCAATCATATTGTCGTTCAGTGCGTCGCACTCATGCATTGTCTGGTTCACGACCAGTTTGGAGTCATCATAGATTATTAGCCTCTTAGCGCCGCAGGCTTTTGCCATCCGCATCCCGTGCAACAGGGCCTCATATTTATCTTCGTTGTTTGAGGCGGTGAGCTGCATTCGTAGGATGTATTTCAGCTTGTCTCCCTGAGGCGATGTTAGTATGACTCCTGCACCAGCTCCGTCCTTTCGCTTGGATCCGTCGAAGTGCATTGTCCAAAGATAAGACATATCTGGTTTTTCAGGGAGCTGATTCTCCATCCAGTGCACAAGGAAGTCAGTGAGAACTTGCAACTTGATCGCGTCGCGCTTTTCATATGTAATGTCTCATGGAGACAGCTCGATTCCCCAAAGCGCGACTCGTCCGGTGGCGTCGGGGTTGTTGAGGATATGTCCAAGCGGGGCGTCGTTAACCACCATGATTGGATGCTCCTGGAAGTAGTGGCGTAGTCGCCTGGCTGTCATGAAGACACCATATGCCAGCTTCTGATAGTGCGGGTACCGCTGCTTTGTTGGCGTGAGTACCTCGTTGAGGTAGTAGACTGGGCGTTGTACCCCGTGGACCTTGTTTTCCTCGGCTCGTTCAACCACGAGCACCGTGCTGACCACCTGGTTGGTGGCGGAGATGTATAGCAACAGTGGTTCCCTTTCGCGTGGGGTCACCAGTACTGGTGAGGTAGACAGTAGACGCTTGAGGTCTTCGAATGCTTCCTGTGCCTCTTTGGTCCACTCGAACTTGTCGGCTTTGCGGAGAAGTTGGTAGAAGGGCGGTGCCTTTTCACCCATTCGACTGATGAATCAACTAAGCACCGCAATTCGCCCAGCCAGCTGATGGACACCTCTTCGTTCTTCGGCTTCTCCATGGCCAGTATGGCTTTTATTTTCTTCGGGTTCGCCTCGATCCCTCTCGTGGAGATGAGATACCCGAGTAGATGCCCAGATGGTACGCCGAAGGAGCATTTGTCCGGATTGAGCTTGATCCGGTAGCGGTCGAGGTTGGTGAAGGTTCACGTAAATCGTCGATTAGCGAGGCTTCCTCTTTGGTCTTGATTATGATGTCGTCAACATAGACTTGGATGTTGCGACCAAGTTCGTTCTTGAGGCAAGCCTGCATGCACCACTGATAGGTTGCTCCTGCATTTTTTAGTCTGAAGGGCATTGTGTTGTAGCAGAACACACCGAAAGGCTTCGTAAACGATGTTTTCTCTTGATCTTCCTCCTTCATTCGAATCTGATTATAGCCTGAGAAGGTGTCGAGGAAGCAGAGGCGCTCACATCCCACGGTGGAGTCGATTATCTGGTCGATTCATGGCAGCGGGAAGTGATCCTTTGGGCAGTGCTTATTCAGAGAGTTAAAATCCACGCACATCCGTAGGATATCCGTGTCCTTTTTGGTACTAGCACCGTATTGGTGAGCCAAGTGCTTTCCTTGATCTCGCGTATGAATTTGGCGTCGAGGAGTCTGTTGATCTCCATTCCGACCGCTTTTGCTCTTGGCTCAAATAGTCACCGAATTGTTTGCTTGACTGGCTTTGCGTCTGGGTTGACATTGAGTGCGTGCTCGGCGAATTCCCTAGGAACTCCTGGCATGTCCGCTGGACACCAGGCGAAGATTTCCCAGTGCTCAAGGAGGAATTCGACGAGCGCGAGTTCCTATTCGGGACTCAAGTTGTTGGCAATGAGGGTCGTCTTGGCCGGGTCCGATGGGTGGACCTGAACTTTGTTCGTGTGCACAGATGAGTCGAAGGACAAGTCGGGTGAACTTGGCCGGCTCAGGGGAGGCAGACTGTTGTATGTCGACTCCTTCAATCTTGCGAGTTCTTCCTGCATGCCGAAGGACTGGGAAATTCTGTTGAATTCCCTGTCACAACTATCGGACCTCTCGAAGTTCCCGTTGATTGTGATGACGCCGTTGGGGTCTGGCATTTTCATCTGCAGGTAGGCGTAGTGCGGCACTGCCATGAACCTAGCGAATGCGACACATCCGAGGATGCTGTGGTACTGTGAGGGCTAGTCGACGACTTTGAAGTCGATGCGTTCACGTCGAAAGTTTTTTGGCGTGCCGAAGATGACGTCGAGGTTGATTTTGCGAAGGGGATATATGCCTTTGCCTAGAATGATGCCGTGGAATGTCATGTCCGAGAACTCTAGGAAGGTCAGAGGGA
Source organism: Avena sativa (assembly GCA_916181665.1). Taxonomy (NCBI): domain Eukaryota; kingdom Viridiplantae; phylum Streptophyta; class Magnoliopsida; order Poales; family Poaceae; genus Avena; species Avena sativa. Next base: position 277,928,029 of record OV702292.1, read on the forward strand.
TCCTCATTGCTCGCAAGGTACTCGCGAACATAAGGTTAATGCTGCTTCCACCATCCATGAAAACGCGACTCATGTCGAAGCCTCCAATCGGTGCCTCGAGTACGAGGGGACAATGGCCTGGGCGAGGTACTTGACGCGGGTGGTCGCGCTTGTCGAAGGTGATGCAGGAGTCGCTTCCGCTGAGGTACTCGGTGGTGGATGGTGGTGAGTTTGTCGCCAAATTTACTTGGCGAGTGATTGCCTTCTGCACCCGATTCAATGGGCGTCCCTTTTGGATCATCATGTTGCCCACGGCCTGTGGGTATGGCTCGCCACCTTGATCGTGGATCGGTGTGGCCGCGGGTGGTGGCCCTCCAGGTGGTGGAGGAGGAGCTCCATGTGCTACAGCCCCTGGGGCAACTCCGTAGCCTCTGTTGATGGCGTCGCGATTCATCCGTGCCAAACCCACGTGGAGCTTGAGGAACTTGCGGCAGTCCTTGAGAAGGTGGTTGGATTTCTTCTTGTCATTGTGCTTGTCAATGTAGAAGTGCACGTTGCACGGCCCGGATAGTTTATCCTCGATTGTTGTCGCAAGTGCCTCTTCGCGAGTGCGGTGCTACCATACTTGCGTGGTTTTCCCGAAGTCGCGGTGTCCACTGCTGTGATAGCCACTATTGCGGTTGTCGTCGCGCCTGTCAGCGTAGCCGGCTGCGACCATGTTGACATCCTCGCGGTCATCATAGATGCGCATTCGACGTTTGCTGCGGCGATCGCGTCTGCGCTCGAGCTCTTCTTTGTCGTCGAAGTGAACGCGGTTTTTCACCAAATCTTCTGCATCTGCCCACCGATTCGTGATTTCCATCAGGTGGTCAATGGTTTTGGGCTTCGAGTGGCCCACCTCCTCCCTAAGCTCTATGCTGTGAATGCCGCCATTGAATGCGTCAATCGCCCGGTCCTCCGAGATATTTTCTACGGAGTTCTTGATGATGGACCACCTCCGGATGTACGAGCGTAATGACTCGCCCGACCTTTGTTGGCAGCATCTCAGCTCTTCGATTGACGCGGGCCTTTTGTAGGTGCCCTTGAAGTTGCACACAAAGCTGTAGACCAGCTCATCCTAGCTGCGAATGGATCCGCGCGGGAGGTTATTGGGCCAAGCTCGGGCGGTGCCCTACAGCTGTAGCTGTAGGCATTGCATGGCAGTGCTTCGACTCCCACCATGGAGCCTGACGGAGGAGATGTGGTCTTCCAACCAGATTTTTGGGTCCTGCAAGCCATCAAACTTTGGGTTCTCCGATGGGAGCTTGAACCCCTTGGGCATTCGCTTCTGTCTGATGGCCCTGCTAAAGAATCTGGCGCCACAGAGCTCCACGTCTTCATCCTCTGAGTTAGTCGATTGGGCACGTTGTGCCCTTGGCTTGTCGATTTTGCGTTGCGTGATGTCATCATGCGCGTCGTAGTCATGGACGTGTCTCCGTTAGCGGCGACATCGAGACAGATCGTGACTGTCATCGCTGGATGAGGGTGAGGAATAGCGTTTTGCGAGAGCCTTGTTTTTCTTCGGCTCTGGCGTCGGCTCTTTGTCGAGAGCAGCCTCGATTAGCCCCAAGCCTGCGATCATAGATTGGTGCATGGCAGCTCGGCGATCTCCAACTGGCGGCTGGTTGTTGAGTAGGTACATGGTGGCCGTTGCTACCGCTGTTTGCGGCGTCTTTGGGACCATATTGCCCCAGGTGTCGACTGTCATAGAGCTGATGTCGAGGACTTTAACAGCTTCTATGTGCTCCTTCTCGGTGAGATGGGCCATTCGATATCGTCTCTTGTTGGCCACGTACTCGTTGCCTTTTGAGGAGGATCCTCCGTGGGAGGAGAGCCTAGCCCTTCAAAGGCTCGACTCGTCTGCCACTTTTTTACGCGCTTGGAGTTGCGCGATTGTTTGTAGATGGCGTTTGTACTCTTCCTTCGACAACCAATGATAGACCATCAGTAGTTCTTGTGGTGTGCCTGGGGCCAGCGGATTGCCTCGCAGGGCATCTCAGCAGCGAGCCCACTCGAGATCGTTGAGTTTGATCACGACACGTTCGCCAGTGTGCTCGTTCACCATGGCTGGGGGTTCGATTGCCCCTCCATTGTTGACGGGCGCGCCATTGCCACCGTTGGTGGGGCCGCTGTTGGGAGGTCCGCCATTAGGGATGCCACCGTTAGGCGGGTCAGAACCGTTGCCACCGTTTCCACGATTAGCGGTGAAGTCGCCAGTGTTAATTACGGCACACATGAAGTGGCTGGGGAAGCTGTTGCTCCCGCAACTCTCGGATCCGGAGCCATAGACTCCATCTTCCGTTGTTAAGCCGCCTAGATAGGATTCGTGACTGATGTCGCTGTCCGTGCTCTCAGCTGTTGCTAAGGTGTTGAGCTCGCTGAGGGTGCCGATTGGTGGCAGGAACCACGATGCTGGAGCAATCACGGATGTTGTTGATTGGTCAGGCATGCGAAGTGTGCCCATCTGACCAACTTGGAAGCGGAAGCTTCTTATCGCCAGGCTGATTCCGTCGCCCACGGACTCGAAAGCCGGGCGAGTGGCTGGCGTGTGGACGGTGAAGTCGAACGCGTTGAAGAGCTAGCGAATCTCCGCTGTTGCGGAGTTGTAGATCGCAGTTGATGAGGCCGAAGAAGCCGCAATATCAGCACTCCCAATTCCCACAGACGGCGCCAATTAACGAGGGTTTAACTCATTAATGCCCATTGTTATGGACTTGAGTTTTGGAGAAGGAGGGAGCGCTGGAAGCATCAATCGGCTAGCAAACAAGCACACAAGGACGCAAGGTTTACCCAGGTTCATGCCTCGTAGAGGTCCCTACTCCTGCTTGTCTGCTCTTGGAATTAACGAAGGAATCAAAGATTACAATGGTGAGCAGATGCAATCTAGCGAGGGTTGTGGAAACTAGGGTTGTGTGTGTCCTCCTCGCCGCCCCTCCTGGACTTTGTATAGATAGGCCAGGTCTCACGTAGCAGGTCGAGTCAGTTACAGATTAGGGTTTTCCCTTCAAACTTTCTATCTTTAGATTTCTTCTTGTCTTGCAAGTTATTGAGAGTCCGTAGGCCACTCGAAATCTTCATTGGGTCATGGCAACGCCTTGGGCTTCCACCATATCTGTACCGAATATACCAATCTCGAGTACTGGCAGGGTATACCCATGTCACCCGGTAAGGACAATATTTAAAGAAGCAATATGAAATGCATAGTAATGGCATGAAATGATTTATTATCTGCTTCTTTGCGTATTTTAGCCTCTTAGTAAAAGTTTGCTATTTTCTTTAATTAATAAAAGAAAATTAAGTTTCTAAGAGTTAAAAATATGAACTTATTAAAAAAATTTACTCTTTTAAATATTTACTAAAATTCCTTTACTGAAATAAGACTTTATTTTTATCACACTGAATTACTTTTCAAAAATACAAACTAGTATTTTTCTATAATAATATATTCATTGAAGATCTTAAAGATGAGTTTTATTCAATTTTAAGTGTTTTATATATTTTTATAAAATTTCAAAATTAATTGGCACAAAACTAATAATGGGCCTAATTTTAGTTACCAAAAATTCTATTAATTATTTTTACTTAATAGGGAATATTTTTGTGAGTTCATAGATATATTATTTATATTTTTAAGATTTTTATTTATTTTCTAGAGTTGTTTTTGTTTCAGGGGCATATTTGTAAATATTTATTTTAAACCACTCCTTTAAAATACGGGTCTGGCCCACTGGGCTGGCCCGACCCAACCTGACCCGGCCCGGTGAAGTCCACCAGGGTAGTACTGGGCTGCCCACTGGCCCAGTACCCCCACGCACTCACTCTCCTCTCCCCTCTCTCTCCCTCACGCGGTCACCTCCTCTGCTCGCTGCCGCCACCATGCACGATCCTGGCCTGGTCCGGCCGCCATTGCCGCCGCCATGGTGCAAGATGACTAAGATGATGCCATCGAGCAGATCTGCCAATGGGGTCCTCTCCTGGCCGCGTTGATCCCTGCCCGAAGCTAGGGTTAGGTTTTGGCCGCTCTAGAACTTTGGCGATGGTGCACTGGAGTACTCATGGTGCTTCACCTCATCTCCGACTGGTTCTGACGGGCTGCAGGCATGGGTTGCAGTGCCCTTCGGGGTGCTCCCTGTACTGCCGCTTCTACACTGCCATCGCCCACCCTTATGCTTCCTCTTCAATTACTTTTGCGAGGACCTCGAGTAAGTTTGGTGCTTCCCCTTTGTACTCCCCTCTTGTGCTCTAGCTAACCTCTCTGGCATGATTAACATGATTAGCCCCCCTGTCTAGGTTCATCTCTGAACCCTAGGGTTCCTACCCTGCAGAATATGTTGTTGCCACCTTGTTCTCTGTCAGAGAACCCTTTGTGAAAGTATATTGAATCTTTATTTGATTACCTTTATTGCACCTGTGATGGGTTCATTATATTAGATTGAGTCTCACTGTTATGCTAGAGTTGGGATGCTCTCTGTTGATAGTTCTTCTATGAAAGAAATGATTTCCAATTGATGTATTAGGAAGATGATTAACTGTTAGCTGACCTAGATTATGTAATCTTTGGGTAAGCTTTGCTTGGGTTAGAAATAATCCTAGTGACACCTCTTAGGAATGGTACACAAGGTTTGCTCTAGTACAGGCTTTGGTTTACAAATGCTCCATAATGACTTGATGTTTAATTACTTTGAAAACCCTTATTGTATATGTTGGCTTATGATATTCACCAACTGTTCTATGCCTGTGATGCTGGTCTAAGGCATAGGAACTAGTTCCCTATCTGGTTGTCCCTCATAGTTATGTTCTGGTATTAATACCAGTTACTGATTCTGGAATTCTTTGGATGAAATAGTGGTTATGCTTTTATGGATCCATAAGATCTATGGATTCTGTGGTGCTACTCTATTAAGAGATGTGCCCAGAGTTCATAACCTTGGCTATGTTTATATTGGAAGATGAAATATAATTTTTATATCCAGGATCAGTGATGTTGGTCTGAGATCCTGGTGTTATTTGCACAGATGTATTGCTTGGCTTTAGCTCTAATTCCTCTATGATGGATACACCCCACTTGGGTGATTTCTGAGAGGTTTAGCATAAAACAACACATGACTTCTTATTTGGATAAGATAGTTGGATCATGTGAAGGTTTTATAGTACTCACCACAACAGTGGAGTGGTTGGTGTTGTTGCTAGTTGATCTGGTGACTTGATCTTGTTAACCTGCTCTGCTGGTTGGATCTTGGCTTGCACCTCCTGGTTTTGTGCCTGCTCCTCCTCGTCTCCTATGATCTGGAAGTTTCCCCTACTATCTTAGTAGCATATATCTTAAATGTAATCTTTTCTTTTTTCTTTATTCCTTTTTTTAAAGAATCCTGTAAAGATTTATTATAAGAGAATAAAGTTGTATTTCCATTCTCTTTAATCTTCTACTTTGAATGTATTATTACAATTTGTAATGTTGTTATGTAATCAAGAAATAAGAATTCACTTCTTATCTCATTTTCCTTTCTCAGATCCTTATTGTTGTTTACTATATCTATGATTTAATCAAATAATGTTCAAAACGTATTTTGGAAAACAATTCAATATTACTAACTTCTAATTTTCAAATTCTTTCAAATTGATTTAAATTTCAAATTTGAATTCAAAGTAACTTCCCCAAAACTTAATAATTCCTAAAGGTCATGTCAAAATTCATAGCAATCACTAACAAGAACTATTCCTACGTCCAGTTAGTGAAAGAAACTCTGATCCCTTTAGAGTTTTGTTTCACGAAAAATTTACCCTGATTTTATAGATGCATCCATGTACAAACTTAGATTCCTAATTCTACCCTTTGTTGGATCCTAATGCTGGGATGTTACAGACTTCCCCCCTTAAATTAAACTTCGTCCCGAAGTTTGCGAATGAGTACCTTAATAGCTCTGGATATGCTTCTCTTAAGTCGTCCTATTTCTCCCAGGTGGCTTCTCGCTCTCGGTGATGTTCCCGTTGTACTTTGCAGTATTTGATTTTGTCCTGTTTCTCAACCTTTTCCAGTTTTCCTCTAGAATCTTACAGGGTTTATCAACATAAGTCAGATCTGCTTGTAACTCAATCTCTTGATGTGTGATAGCATCATCGGGAACTTTAAGACATTTCCGGAGTTGTGAAACATGGAAAACATTGTGAACTTGAGCTAGCCTTTTTGGTAACTCAAGAGCATAAGCTATTGTTCTGTTCTGACTCAGTATCTTGAATGGTCCAATATATATTGGGCTTAGTTTACCTTTGACTCCGAATATCTTTACTCCCTTCATCGAACTTACTTTGAGATATACCATATCCCCCACTTATGGATGCCATGATCTTCGGCTTTGATCAACATAACTCTTATGTCGACTCTGAGCTATCTTCAATCGATCCCTGATAATATTGATGATATCTTTCTTTTCCTTGATATAGTCTGGTGCAAATTCCTTGCTACTACTAGGTTCATACCAGCATATAGGTGATCTACACTTCCTTCTGTATAGTACTTGGTAAGGTGCTACCTTCAGACTACTCTGATAGCTATTGTTGTAGGAAAATTCTGCCAATGGTAGATAATCTTCCCACGAACCTCCAAAATCTAATGCACAAGCTCTAAGCATGTCTTCTAAGATTTGGTTGGTCCTTTCTGTCTGGCCTCCAGTTTCTGGATGATAAGCTATGCGGAAATCCAACTTTGAACCAAGTGCTTCATGTAATCATTTCCAAAATGCTGATGTAAACATAGATCCTCTATCTGATACAATCCTCTTGGGTACTCCGTGCTTACTCACAATCTCCTTGATACAGATTTCTACTAATTTTTCCGCATTATCCTTTTGGTTTACTGGAATAAAATGAGCACTTTTTGTGAGTCTATCAACAATCACCCATATCATATCCTTCCGCTTCGGTGTCATGGTTAACCCTGGGATAAAATCCATTCCAATTTCTTCCCACTTCCATTCTGGAATTTCCAATGGTTGCAATGGTCCTGCTGGACTTTGATGTTCTGCTTTAACCCTTTGGAAAGTATGGCATTCAGATACATACTTTGCAACATCTCTTTTCATATTATTCCACCAAAACAACTCTTTTAAATCCATGTACATCTTTGTTCTTCCTGGATGTATGGAATATGGTGTTTCATGGGCTTCTCGAAGTATCACCTCTCGAATTTCTGGCACATCTGGTACACAAAGACGGTTTTGAAACCACAAAGATCCATAATCTCCTAGGTGAAAAACTGATGTTTGACCTTGAGAGATTCTTCGAACTCCTTCCGCAATGAAAGGGTCTTCACCTTGATGTCTAAAGATTTCATGTCGAAGATCACTACTCTGTTCTTTGATTACTCTCATGGTAGCTAAACCTCCAAGATCTACTGTACTTTTAAATTGTATTTCCAACCTTTCCAAGTCCATCTGTAATTATTTTGGCAGTTATCTATTCATGGGTTGCGTATCTGTGCTTTTACGACTTAAAGCATCTGCCACAACATTTGCTTTTCTAGGGGTATAATTGATTGCTAGATCGTAATCTTTAATTAACTCCATCCAACGCTTCTGTCTCATATTTAATTCCTTTTGAGTGAAGAGATATTTGAGACTTTTGTGGTCAGTGTATAACTCATATCTTGCCCCATAGAGAAAATGTCTCCATCCTTTTAAAGCAAAGACTACTGCTGCTAACTCTAAATCATGAGTTGGATATTTCACTTCATGTGGTTTCAGTTGTCTAGATCCATAAGCAATTACCTTATGGTCTTGCATAAGCACACAACCTAATCCTTCTTTGGATGCATCACAGTATACTGTGTAATCTTTTCCTGGTTCTGGAATTGCTAGGATTGGTGTTGTAGTTAATCTGGTTTTCAACTCCTGAAAACTCGCTTCGCACTTCTCATCCCATATGAAAGGTGTATTCTTCCTTAATAATTTGGTCATTGGTCCAGCTATCTTGGAAAAACCTTCTACAAATCTCCGATAATAACTGGCCATGCCTAAGAAACCTCGGATTTGCTTCACATTGATTGGTGCCTTCCATTCCAATACTGACTGAACTTTGGACGAATTTACAGCAATTCCATCCTTACTGATCACATGCCCAAGAAACTCTAATTCGTCCAACCAGAATTCACACTTACTGAACTTAGCATAAAGCTTATGTTCTCTTAGGATTTGCAATGCTATTCTCAAAGGTTCTGCATGCTCTTCTTTATCCTTAGAGTATATCAAAATATCGTCAATGAATACTATGACAAACTTGTCCAAGTAAGGCATGAAGATTTTGTTCATCAAATTCATGAATATTGTTGGTGCATTGGTCAGACCAAAAGGTACGACTAAATACTCATGATGTCCATACCTTGATACAAATGCTGTTTTTGGAACATCTTCAGGTTTCATTTTTATTTGATGATAACCTGACCTTAGATCGATCTTGGAGAATACTCCAGCTCCCTTGACTTGGTCAAATAGATCTTGAATTCTTGGTAATGGGTACTTGTTCTTGATGGTGACATTGTTGAGATTTCTGTAATCCCCACACATTCTTCGTCCTCCATCTCGTTTATCCACAAAGATCACTGGAGTTCCCCACGGAGATACACTTTCCTAAATGAATCCTTTCCGAGCTAGTTCATCAATTTGCTCCTTAAGCTCTTTTAATTCTTTTGGCCCCATCTTATATGGTGCTTGACCTATTGGTGTTGTACCAGGTATCAGGTCAATAGTGAACTCTATTTCCCGATCAGGTGGCATTCCTGGTAACTCTGCTGGAAAAACATCTTGAAACTCCTTCACCACCGGAATATCTTCCAATTTGACCTCCTTCATTGAGTTCAACTGCAGATCTACCATGATATGACTATGTTTATCTGTCTGGTAGACTATCCTTCCTCCGCTTGGAGACCTAATTGAAACTGTTTTATCCTCACAATTGATCTGAGCTCCATAGTCTGTCATCCAATCCATTCCCAGCACTACTACTATTCCTTTTAATGGGATCACATAAAGATCCGCATAATAGGTTTTACCACAGATTGAGATGACTTGGTTTAGTTTAATATTTCTAACTACCACGATCCCTCCGGCGGTAACTACGGTCATAGGTTTATCTATCGATGCCCTTCTAATCCCGAATTTATCACAAAACTCTTCAAATATGAAAGAAGTAGTTGCACCGGTATCAAATAAAACTTTTCCAGGATTTGTGATAATATTGAGCGTACCTATCACCGCTTGATCCGAGTTATTCACCTCCTCCAAAGTTGCGCAATTCATCTTTCCAGTAGGTCTACCTCTCTTGCCATTGTTATTTTTGGCATAGCTTCCACCTCTATTAGGCTGTCCACCTCCGCCTCCACTGGCTTGTCCTCCACCCTTTGTGGGCCAACCACCGGGTGGTTTGTTTGGGCAATCAGGATAAAAGTGACCCTTTTGTCCACAACCAAAACAAATAATCACTAGCTGCCTACAATCTTTGCTAATATGTCCCGGAAGTTTGCAATTGTGACACATGACATTCCTTCCAGGATTGAACTAACCTCCAGTGTTGTTGTTACTCTTGTTGTTGTTGTTGTAGGGTCTATTTCTGGGTTTGAATTCCAAATTGGTTTTGGGTTTACTTGCTTCAATCCTCTTTGTTTCCTTCTTTGCTCTCTTCCTGCGGTCCTCTTGAACATTCTTGTAATCATCCTCAAAGGTTATAGCTGCATCAAGCAACTGTTGAAAAGTTTGGGTGTTGGCCAACCTCAACTACATCTTCACAAATGGATTTAGTCCACGCATGAACCTCTTCTTCCTTTTCGCCTCCGTGCTAACTTCTTCAGTAGCATAATGAGATAAATCACTGAACTCCCGAATATACTTCATGACACTAGAGGAACCTTGTTGCGGTTCTTCAAACATCCCTACGCTTCAGCTCAATGATACTTTTCGGAACATGGTATTCATGGAATCTTTGCTTGAACTCCTCCCAGTTGTACTCTCTTCCTGGAAGTTGCATAGATAACTGACCCTCCCACCATGCTGCTACAGGTCCGGTCAATAGATGTGTTGCATATCTCAACTTCTCTTCCTCATTGCATCCTACAGTTTTCAACTTTCTTTTAGTATCTGTTAACCACTCCTCTGCATCCATTGGTTTTGGAGCGGATGCAAAAGGTAAAGGCCTGGTATCCTGGAAATCCGAAAGACTAACACCACGTCCTTGAGGTGCCCTCTACTGTCCCACTTGATCTACCAAACCCTCCATGAATTTGTTCTGGGACTCTTGCATCATTTGCATGTACTGCATAAAGTTATGCTCCATTAATGGCCTCATTGGTGGTGGTGGTAAATTTTCCTGCATTCTGGCGTCTTCAGCCGCCTTTCCCTTAGCTTCGTGCTCCATGCGTTGCTGCTCAGTCTTGTTCTCTACTCCCGTTTCCATACCCCCTAGTCCTGTAACATAAAGCGAACACTCATAATTACATCATGCATATGTGTTCTAAACTCAACTTCATGCACAGAACTAGTCACACAATGGAAAACAAGATCCAAATAAGAACCAAATATGCATTACACACATATTATACATTACAAGCTACATAGTTGATACAACGTGATTACAAGCCCTTACTAACTAAACATTACAAGCTCATGTGGGTACTATCCCACTTATTTATTTACGTCAAGTCCTCAGACTCTAATTCTTGTATCCTGCGGAGATACTCCCAGTCAAAGTCACACTCCCCAGAAGTTGCGTTGTTCATCGTACATACCCAGAGTGCAACCGTGCTGACGTGAGGTACGACACACCGTCTGTGGAACGACTTGCCTCTTCGATGGACGATACTCAGTATAAGAAGTCTCCGGACCTGACACATCATTCAAATGAAGTGCATCCATACCTTCCAACTCATCTGAAGTATCTACCGAATCATCCTCATCACTGTCTTCTTCATCCATCTCCTGCATCCCGACTCTAGAGGAATAAACAGAATATTCCCCTCCGGTGCCCCACAAGTACTCTGCTGGGTACGATAGTCCTCAACTATGATTGGATAGTGCATGTTATCTGGAGTTGCATAATGTTCTAGTGGCTCAAACACCCTTTCTTCAGGATCTTCCTCATCGGACTCTACATCTTCCACATGGACATCTCTTCCATCAACAGAATAAGATTTCACGCCCATGCAACTAGTCTGTCTGATATCTCCAACTGAATCTTCCATAGGAATAGGATTCCCAGCAGATCCATCCATCGATCCGTACCTCCATCCTTAGGAATTTCCAATAGGTAGTTACGAGTCTTCAGTTCCCCAAGAGCTCTATGGTACTGGATGACTAGTGACCTCATCAGGATATCTAGTAGGTTCTGGTATAGGTGAGTAAGGATATGGTGTAAAAGATGCTGGATCTATAGGTATATCCTTGAAAACTAGGTCAACCCTATCCACTGCTTCATTCTCTAGTTTAGATGCTAACTTCTCCCTTCTTTCAGGATTAGTTAAATCCTCTAACATATCAACCTGATCTTCTATAATAACCTGATGTGTCTTATACAAAGACCCAACCATCAGTCGATAGAGATCCATAAACTTAGAAGCTAGTTTTGGATGCTTCCTTACTAAAGTAAGATGATCCGGTTCAGGTTCCTCGTCTATAGAATCATGAGGAATCACAAAATATGTGCTTCCAGCTAACTCTTCTGCTTTGTGCTCCCGAACATTGGCTATCGCCTCCACAATAGACACATGATATGCTGCTAGGTAACTTCTACCTTCACCCATAGGTAAATCGTGATATAAACCAAGCTTCTTTGGTATTTGGATGCTAACATGATATTTGGCTAACATTCGCCCATCATGGTATGTAATGGTATTGACTGGAATATCAGTTGTGCAACCAAACACTCTCAGAAGTTATCAAAGTTGTTCAGTTAACGCCCACTGATAGTCATCGAGAGTCTCTTCTTTCCTTGCCAAAGTTTGTTTGGAAACTTTGGTGCCATTTCCACTGTACATAAATAACATAAATGAATATAATTAGTATGCATTAATTATAATGATGCATCATAATAAAGAATTATCGCACTAAAAAATATAACAAAATATTCCCAATTGAATATTCATCATATAATCTAGAGAACTCTTTACCGTTGCTCCTAGGCTCCTACAGTTATTTCCCTTTACTAGGTTTCCAACCTAAGATCAAAACAATTGCTCTGATACCAGCTGCCGTGACCCAGCATACCACTGCATGTGTAGTACACTATAGTCGTTGACATGACATCTACCGAACACCGTTCCGTAAATATCACATCCCTCGGAGTGGTACAACAGAAACATTGCGGGTACATATTACAAACATACACACTTCATTATTATTACAAATCAGAAGTTCCAACTTCAAGTGTTACAAAATTACAAACCAAACTTAAGTAGTTTTAGTGGAAGATATAAAATCCAAACTCATACTTTGAATTGAGCTCAACAACTTATTATATATAGTTCCTGCTGCTCGGCTCAATTGATTTACGACTAACTAAGGCAACTACTGGTACTCGTTGCCCAGCACTCCGTAGCGTATCTCGTAGTCCATCCCTTCAACTCCTCTAGACAGGTCTGGCTCTTCATAGTAGACATCCTCTTGTCCTTCAACTGCGTACATTGTAGGGTCTTCTGGATTCTCAGAGTCTCAGCAGGGGGTCAAAGGAAAGAGTGAGTAACAGCGTTACCTAGCAAGTTCATTATATGCGAGGTGGGAAGTTTGATGCTCTATCTACCACCTCGGACTATCAGTCCTTGGCTCTATGCAGTTTTCATAAACATTTCTTCAAAGATTGATTTTATTATTAAAACTATGCCCATCAGCCTTCATAGGTTGACCAGAACTTCATGGAGTTCCTTTCCTGCCGCGTTCGTAGCTCCTTCCCGGAACTGGGAGTAACAAGTTACAGTTCTTACACTCTTCAGAGGTGCGTTGCTTTACCCATGAGAGATCAACTCCTTGTTGCACAACCGGGCATACTTTCTCGTCCACAATTCCGTGATGTGGGGCCCAGTAGGTGATCCAAGCCAATCACTGCCCTCTCTGCGACCCCATATGTCTGCACGATCCTCCGGGGCTAACTACACCTCCGTTAAGCCCCCTTTCGGGCAAGCTAAAACGCTGGTGAGTTCCCGAAGACTATGAGACGGTTATGCCCCTGGCAAGCTCCATAAAGGTCCGACTGTACCTCTGGCAGCCGCTCATAGATAATCTAGATACCAAAAACATGGATCCTAAGGGTGCTCACCCATATGTTGGATGCTCACAAGGAATTCACAGCGTCACGTTAAGGTCATCTTGCCTCCATATGAAAGGAAGAAGATACAGCTGACTTCTCCGTCCCATTCCAAATCTCATGGTTAATGCGTAATATACGGCGCTACAATCACTGATATCATGGGTTGTTAAGCCTATGGTGACATGTGCAATTGGAACCCTAAGTTCCATTGCTAATCTTTATCATCACTTAGGATGATAACTACATCTTATTTATTAGAGAAGATAATATTTTGTTTCTCCAGATCATACATGATAACACACAATTTGCAATATCTTTGATAAAGACTCTTCAAAGGACATGAGAAAGTTATAAACTTGCCTTGTCACTACAAGGTAGTGAAGTCGGATGCTTCCACTTGACCTCGAGCTCCGGTTTCTACAAAGAACCATTATTGCCAGGTAAGGACAATATTTAAAGAACCAATATGAAATGCATAGTAATGTCATGCAATGATATATTATCTCCTTCTTTGCACATTTTACCCTCTTAGTAAAAGTTTGCTATTTTCTTTAATTAATAAAAGAAAATTATTGTTCTAAGAGTTAAAAATATGAACTTATTTTAAAAAATAGTCTTTTAAATATTTACTAAAATTCCTTTAATGAAATAAGACTTTATTTTTATCAAAGTGAATTTACTTTTCAAAAATACAAACTAGTGTTTTTCTATAATAATATATTCATTGAAGATCTTAAATATGAATTTTATGCAATTTTAAGTGTTATATATATTTTTATAAAATTTCAAAAGTAATTGGCACAAAACTAATAATGGACCTAATTTTTAGTTACCAAAAATACTATTAATTATTTTTACTTAATAGGGAATATTTTGTGAGTTTATAGATAAATTATTTATATTTTTAAGATTTTTATTTATTTCCTAGAGTTGTTTTTGTTTCAGGGGCATATTTGTAAAAATTTCTTTTAAACCACTCCTTTAAAATACGGGCCTGGCACACTAGGCTGGCCCAGCCCAACCCGACCCGGCCCACATGGCCCGGTTAAGTCCACCAGGGTAGTACTGGGCTGCCCACAGTCCCAGTACCCCCACGCACTCACTCCCCTCTCCTCTCTCTCTCTCTCCCTCACGCGGTCACCTCCTCTGCTTGCTGCCGCCACCGTGCACGATCCTGGCCTGGTCCGGCCGCTGTTGCCGCCGCCACGGTGCAAGATGACTAAGATGATGTCGCCGCTCCGTTCTGTCGGAGCAGATCTACCGATGGGGTCCTCTCCTGACCGCGCTGACCCCTGCCTGAAGCTAGGGTTAGGGTTTGGCCGCTCTAGAACTTCGGCGATACTGCACCGGAGTACTCACGATGCTTCCCCTCATCTCCGGCTGGTTCTGACGGGTTGCAGGCGTGGGTTGCAGCGCCCCTTCGGGGTGCTCCTCGTACCGCCGCTTCTGCACTGCCATCGGCCACCCTTCTGCTTCCTCTTCAATTACTTTTGCGAGGACCTCGAGTAAGTTTGGTGCTTCCCCTTTGTGCTCCCCTCTTGTGCTCTAGCTAACCTCTCTGGCATGATTAACATGATTAGCCCCCTGTCTAGGTTCATCTCTGAACCCTAGGGTTCCTACCCTGCAGAATATGTTGTTGCCACCTTATTCTCTGTCAGAGAACCCTTTGTGAAAGTATATTGAATCTTTATTTGATTACCCTTGTTGCACCTGTGATGGGTTCATTATATTAGATTGAGTCTCACTGTTATGCTAGAGTTGGGATGCTCTCTATTGATAGTTCTTCTATGAAAGAAATGATTTCCAATTGATGTATTGGGAAGATGATTAACTGTTAGCTGACCTGGATTATGTAATCTTTGGGTAAGCTTTTCTTGGGTTAGAACAAATCCTAGTGACACCTCTTAGGAATGGTACACATGGTTTGCACTAGTACAGGCTTTGGTTTACAAATACTCCAGAATGACTTGATGTTTAATTGCTTTGAAAACCCTTACTGTATATGTTGGCTTATGATATTCACCAATTGTTCTATGCCTGTGATGCTGGTCTGAGGCATAGGAACTAGTTCCCTATCTGGCTGTCCCTCATAGTTATGTTTTGGTATTAATACCAGTTACTGATTCTGGAATACTTTGGATGAAATAGTGGTTGTGCTTTTATTGATCCATAAGATCTATGGATTTTGTAGTGCTACTCTATTAAGAGATGTGCCCAGAGTTCATAACCTTGGCTATGTTATATTGGAAGATAAAATATAATTTTTATATCTAGGATCAGTGATGCTGGTATGAGATCCTGGTGTTATTTGCACAGATGTATTGCTTGGCTTTAGCTCTAATTCCTCTATGATGCATACACCCCACTTGGGTGATTTCTGAGAGTTTTAGCATAAAACAACACATGACTTCTTATTTGGATAATATAGTTGGATCATGTGAAGGTTTCATAGTACTCACCACAACAGTGGAGTGGTTGGGGTTGTTGCTAGTTGATCTGGTGACTTGATCTTGCTAGCCTGCTCTGCTGGTTGGATCTTGGCCTGCACCTCCTGGTTCTGCGCCTGCTCCTCCTCGTCTCCTGTGATCTGGAAGTTTCCCTTGCTATCCTTCTGCACCACCCCCTCCTTATGTCACCTTGTTGAGGTAAACTAGTGGTTAATTTGGTAGAGTGGCTAGTGATTTTGTGGATGCTTTGGTGAGCTCGATGAAGTCTGAGCGTGTGCTTGAGAAGGAGAGCGATACTAGTTGTGGATGAGCTTTGGCTGAGTGCTTTGCTTGAGTGCTAGTAGTGCTGCTGCTGTATCAACAGCACATTGCATGCATTCTATGACTAAGTTGTGTGTCTATGTTTACTGATCTTGTGGATCAGCTCAAGTGGAAATATCTCCACATGTTACCCTTTTCACTTTTTACTGCCTGGTGAAACTTGCCCCTGTTAATGACTCGATGATGTAATTTGAACAATGCACTTCATTGTTCACTACTGAGAGTAAATACTAATTAATTACCCTTTGTTTTTCTTTTAGTTGTTTTCTCTTATGTGTAGGAACAAGATCTGGAGTTACGAGAGTTAGTCTACGAATACTGAGTAGCATATATCTTAAATGTAATCTTTTATTTTTTCTTTATTCCTTTTTGTAAAGAATCCTGTAAAGATTTATTATAAGAGAATAAAGTTGTATTTCCATTCTCTTTAATCTTCTACTTTGAATGTATTATTACAATTTGTAATGTTGTTATGTAATCAAGAAATAAGAATTCATTTCTTATCTCATTTTCCTTTCTCAGATCCTTATTGTTGTTTACTATATCTATGATTTAATCAAATAATGTTCAAAAATTATTTTGGAAAACAATTCAATACTACAAACCTCTAATTTTCAAATTCTTTCAAATTGATTTAAATTTCAAATTTGAATTCAAAGTAACTTCCCCAAAACTTAATAATTCCTAAGGTCATGTCAAAATTCATAGCAATCACTAACAAGAGCTATTCCTACCTCCAGTTAGTGAAAGAAACTCTAATCCCTTTAGAGTTTTGTTTAGCAAAAAATTTACCCTGATTTTACAGATGCATGCATGCACAAACTTAGATTCCTAATTCTACCCTTCGTTGGATCCTAATGCTAGGATGTTACAAGTTCTGTGTCCAGACCTACTTTAGGCCAAAGAAACCTAGTGTCAAAAGAGCATGTTAACATCCTAAAGTACACCCCTCGCCCCTTCCCTGCAGTTAGGCATGCTGGTGACTCAAGTTAAGCCTGATAGTGCCGCAAGTTTAGCATTGATAGTGTCGCCAGTTACCTTAGCTAGCTTACAAAAACTTAGCAATCTAGTTCTATGTCCAGACCTACTTTAGGCCAAAGAAACCTAGTGTCAAAAAGAGCATGTTAACATCCTAAGTACACCCCTCCCCCCCTTCCCTGCAGTTAGGCATGTTGGTGACTCAAGTTAAGCGTGATAGTGCCGCAAGTTTAGCATGATAGTGCCGCAAGTTACCTTAGCTAGCTTACAAAAACTTAACAAACTAGTTCTATGTCTAGACCTGCTTTAGGCCAAGTAAACCTAGTGTCAAAAAGAGCATGCTAACATCCTAAGTACACCCCCTCCCCCTTCCATTTAGTTAGGCATGCTGGTTACTCAATTTAAGCATGATAGTGCCACAAGTTCAGCATGATAGTGCTGCAAGTTACCTTAGCTAGCTTGAAAAAACTTAGCAAACGAGTTATGTGTCCAGACTTACTTTAGGCCGAGGAAACCTGATGTCGAAAGAGCATGTTAACATCCTTAGCTAGCTCATCATCCTAGTGTCGAAAGGCATTGAAGCTACAAAGGTAATGTAACCATATATGTTGGCATGTGCGGAGGAGAAAAATAGTTAGGCATCCTTCATTTTTGGCGTGGCGAAAATCTAGTGGATGCCCCATCCTAGTTATCCCCCATCACCCATATAGGGGCGCGCGTGTTGCTGAGATAGATCTGCGTGGATTTAAGGCGGATGGAACATAATCGTGCCGTAAATGGGGTTTGTGTATAATTTAACCGTGCAAAACTTACCTGAGATTTCTCAATTTCTCTCTGATGTGGGGGGAGCCGGCCTCGATTCACAAAACTCCGCCGGTGAGCTGACGACCTCCTCCCGCACGATCGCAGATCAGTTCACTCTCCCGATCCGCGCGAGTCGACCTTGTCGATGAGCACGACGAGTCCCGATCTACCACTTCCATTCCCTTGACTCTCCCCTCTCCGCTCCGCCATGACGAGCCCCGAGGACCTCTGCCGCCCCCCGCACCCCTCACGCCACGCGATCTAGTGCGGTAGATCCGCACCTGAAGCCCCGCTGCGGAAGATCCGCGCCTGAGCCCAACAGAGATGGAGGCCGCCTCGAGCCCGCTCCGCCGATGACCTCCTCTCCTCCGTCGCCGAAATAGGGACGAGGCTTGCTGTGAGGGCGACGCAACGGTACACCACTGCGCGGGCATTTTGCTTATCTGGGTCAGTCGTGGGCGTTTGCTTCTCTGGGTCGGTCCCATGTCGTTGGTGCGTGTCTTCGCTCGCATCAAAAATCGTGCGCTTGTTCTGATCGGATCGGGCGGACCAGAATCGAGTGATGTGACTTATTCTACAGCATCCAGATGTTTTTTTAGCAATTGGGATTGATCTTAATTGTTTCGCTGGCGCACGAGCAGGATTGAACTCTTCCTCCCATGTGACTTCCTTTTTTATCAACACGCGGACGTGCCATGCTTGAACTTATAGTCACACGTGTGTTTTTGGTAAATTGAACATCTAGTGCTTGGAAAACCGCTTGTGTTTTGACCAAACCGTACGTCACAAGGTCACATGAGGATTAGTTTATCCTCTCTTTGCGTGACTTGAGTTGCAATCTATTTGGGACTTCCTCGCTGAGGTTTGATCCATCGTTCCCTTTGTCCGTTTGACGAATTAACTCGGCTTTTTGTTTGGCTGTAGGACATCCTAATGCCTGAGTCGGCGCGTACTCAGGGTGAGGACGAGACATGGATTCGTTGATGAAGAAGCTAAACGCGCCGAAGCAGAAATTGATCGGATGTGATCCGATCACCATTGATGATGAGAGAGCCAAAGAAGATCGACTCCCTGAAATAGATACAGTTCGCAGCCTAGTCGAAATAGTCAGTGGCAGAGTCGAAACAATATTCTTGATCTTGGAGTTTGATGTTTTCTCTAGATTCATCGAGGATGACGCTTGTCGGGTTCAGGACGTGTAGTGGCGTTGATTGAATTTCCGACTTGAAGGAGAGGCGGTCATAGATATAAGCCAAATCCCCCAGATCTGCGGTGTTGTCATGCCTTGCTTCGGCAAGGTTCTTCGGGTTCCTCCATGCGAAAGTGAATGCTTCCGATGATGAGATCTTATCCTCTATTGAAGTCGACGGGAACTGAAACAGGGGTGGGCAGGCGTGAATCCACTGCTTTTGGCTTGTTGCTTGATGAAGAGGGGGCTGTCGAATCCATGACTCCAGCGTTCAGATTTCCCATAGATGGTGCCAATTGATGAGGGGTCACCTCGGCAATGCCCATTATTATGGACTTGTGTTTCGTGGAAAAGAAAGAACATTGAGGATTTCATCGGCTTAACTGACAAACAAGGGAGGCGATTTACCCAGGTTCAGGCCCTCATAGAGGAAACCCTACTTCCTGCTTGTTTGCTCGTATTATCATTGGAGAGTACAAACTCGTTGAGTCGACTAGATGAGATCTCGCCGAGAGAGAGAGAGAGGTGTGATGTCTATTGTCTAAATCTATTGTGGGGTGCAGCGTCTATTCTATTGTGTTGTGTCCTCCTTGTTGGCCCCTCCTAGCCTTTATATATGGGGAGGCTAGGTCTCGGGGTACCAATACGAGTTGTTTACAAGTTAGAGTTCATATCTAATCTAATCTTGGACTTCCTTGTCTTGTTCCACCAGGAGTCCGTGTCCTTGTAGGCTTCGTATTTGCTGAATCGTCATGGGTTTCATGGATCTTGGCATATCTTCGGGTGAACCTTCCTTCGGAACGCACCGTATATGCCAATAGTGGGAACCCGAAGGGTTATTCCTGTGTCACACACATACAAGATCGAGCAGCAATAGAGAGATTCTAGTCTTTGATTGACCTCTCTTAGGATAAGGTGGTGGTGTTTTCGTGAGGAGTGACGGCTTGTCTTCTGCCGCCACCCCACCCACCTATATATTGGAAGTAGACGAGGGGACACCAAGTGTCCCGCTAGTCCATAACCCTTGTCAAAGTGGGTCCAACCCATTGACACGTGCCCCTGTTCAACTCAGACTCTACTTAGCTGGGCAATGTGTTAGTCGAATCTCCATTCGACTAGCTCCACTCTCTTAAGTGGGTGACCCTGCAGACTTGTGGTAAGCTGGAAACAACTCAGTAGGTCTCTTCCTAGACTCGATAATCGGTAGAGATCTCTAGCAAGACGTACCAACTCCTAGTTACACAAGTTCCTTCAATGTGACGTTCTATCCAATTCCCTTTTCATCACGATATTGATGGTAAGCCGCATGCGAGACTCATCATGTCAGTGCCGACTTAGCTCCCTTTTTGCATTTCCATGATATGTGATTCCACCCACCTAAGCTTAGCCATATCTCCAGTTGTCTAACTTAGTTGGACTAACTTGATCAACACTTGATCGAGTTGCACATATCCATGCTTTCTGAATCATATCACTCGAGAGGGTCTAGAGAATATCTCTCCATGGTGGAGGGGAAAATTCTGTCTTGGTCGAACAACATCACTCAACTTACTTCTGAGTCGGACCAAGCTTCACCCTTATTTCTACCAGTTACGTATAATGTTAGGCAGGCTCAAATCCGGCCAGTTGTTAACTTAGATCGTGTGAATACCTCAGGTCTAAGGAATCCATTGCATCTAGTCGAATCTTATTACGTTTACTTACGCCGACTAGACTTTTGGTTAGGCCGGCTAGCATATTTCTTTCGCATAGCCAGTATTAGTTGGATGGCATCTCCATGCCCATGTCAGGTGGAACCTTGACATCATCCGGCTTACACATTAGTCTTGGTAGTGTGTCTAATACTATTATAAATGACTAAGGACGGGAAATGCATAGCTAAATTAAGTAGTTTCCACAAAGTCGGATTCAATTTGGTTTACTTAGTACAATCACTTTTACATAGGACTAACTTACGAACACAAGGTCAGGGAGTGGATCCTCTGAGGAACCGTTCCTAACACTATCTGAAAGGGCATGTATGCCCCATGTGTGGTTTTGGTAATTAATGACAATCCCTATGGACTAATGTGCAAATTGAGTCTCACTTGTAGGTTTGTCCATTGGCATCGCTTGGACCACGTGTTGGTTTCAAGGATGAAAAAGAAGAAACATTGTCCAAGGGCTTTGTGCCTATAGGAATCAAGTAGAAGTAGAAGATCAAGTATGTCTTGAAGAAGAAGAAGAAGATGGAGTTCCTCATGTCTATCTTCAAGACATCGTCAAGAATTGAAGTGCAAGATCAAGATTCGTCCTCTCTAGAAGATCTCATGCTTAAAGCTTGCCATCCTCGGCAATCATGGAATGATGAAGACAAGTTCGAAGAAGAGGCTTCCCCATGGAGTATGGGGGAGCATGTCTCAAGACTTCATCAAGAAAGTGCAAGCAAGTGCAATCAAGAAAGGTGTTCCATCTTGAAGGTGACAAGATCGTATACATCAAGCTCAAGTGGGATGCTCAAGGCAAAGGTATGATCTTGATAGGGTTTCTACTTTACCGGTCTCTTGTAGTGTTGGGAGACCGGGTTTAAGATAGATAGCCGTACTGTCAAGAGGGGCTCTCGAGTGGGTGACTCGTTCGTATCTCTCGGAGAGAGCTCAAACTTTTGCATACATAGCATCATCTTTCTTGGTTGTTGTTTGGTTCTTGTCCATGTGAGGATCTAAAGCTTGTGGTTATCTTCATAACAAGCTCTAGTTCATCAAAAATGGATTTCCCTTGCATATCTTATTGCGTTTTTGATCTTGCGGGTTTTCCGGCTCCACACCTTGGGAGGTATCTCACATATATATTCATGGTATTTTCTCCCTTGTTGGATTATACACGTCGTTACCTTTCCAACAAAATTGGTTTCATATCGTTTGTAGTTCGGATGCAAAAGTTGTGGCAGTTCTGGTTCTAAAGTTTTTGCCTGACCGGTATTTTCGGTGGGCCATCGGTAGTACCGCCAGGGCATTTTGCCGCCGGTAGTACCGGTGTAAATTTCGGCCCAACTTCCGGTAAACCCGATTTCGGTTCAGTACTCTCTCTGTCTGGTTTGTGCTATTTGACGGTACTTCAGTCGGTATTTTAGGCGGTAGTACCGCTAGGACATTCTTGTCGTCGGTAGTTCCGGCGAAGCGGCGGTAGTACCGGCCAGGCTCGCGTTTTTGTTCTTTCTCTCGTTGTTTTCTGATCATTGGCTGGGTACCACCGGTAGTACCGGCCACCCACCGGTACTACCGGTCGTGCGCGAATCTATGAGTAACAGGCAGATCAGGGAGCCCTTTAAAAAGAGCTCCCCTTTCCCCTTCGTCCTCAACTTGCTCTTTCTTGGTTTTTGGCTTTCTCTCTCCTCCATTGTTGACCTTGAAGAGCTTGCCCTCTCCCCTTTCCCCTCCTATGATTCTTGCATCTTTTTGAGGGATTTGAGAGAGGAGATCTAGATCTGCAAGCCCCACCAAGCTAAATCCCTTCTTTGTGAAGGAATCCTTGGGATCTAGATCTTGGAGAGTTTTGTGTTCTCCTCTTGTGTTCTTCCTCCCTTATTCCCCCAATAGCTTTGTAGCTTTGGTGGAATTTGAGAGTGAAGAACTTGCCTCTTGCATTTGGTGCATAGATTTGAGTTCTCCTCGAAGATTCGGCGAGTTCAAGCCCTTGGGGCTTGTTTCTATTGGGTTCTTGGAACCCTAGACGGTTGTGTGGTTTGATTGTTGACCTTTTGTGATCTTGTAGCCTTTTGTGGCCTTGTTGCCTTTTGTGGCTTTGTAGCCTTTGTGGCATTGTTGTTGGGAGCCTCCAATTGAGTTGTGGATATTGCCCCAATCTTGTACGGGTTCGGTGACCGCCCTCAAGTGTCCCATAGTGGAACGTGAGTAGGTCTTTGTGGCGAGCTCACGGGAGAATATGGTGAGCCTTTTGTGGCGTCGATAGGTTGCGTGCCTTCGCATCTTGGGGTGAGGCCTTGTGTGGAGTTGGGTGAGCATCGAGCCACCACACCTCAAGGTGAGCCACCTGTGGCGTTCGAAGTACATTGCGCCCCCGCACCTCTCCAACGGATACGTAGCTTCTTTGGAAGTGAACTTCGGGAAACATATCATCGTCTCCGCGTCCATCGGTTATCCCTCAACCGAGCCCTTTACTTATGTAATTTACATTGTGATAGCCATCGTGCTTGAAGTACTTTATCTTGCTTTCACCTTGTTGCTTGTCTTGCTTAGCATAGGTTATTGGTGCACTTAGTGAACCTAGTGGATATAGGTTTTGGCTTGATAAATTAAACGTTAAGTTTTATTCCTCATTTATTAGAGCCTAAACCGTAATAATTTTAAAACGCCTATTCACCCTCCCTCCCCCTCTAGGCGACGTCCATTTCCCTTTCAATTGGTATCAGAGCGAGGTCTCTCGCTTCTTAGGCTTCACCACCTCGAGAGTAAGGATGTCTCATAGGGGTTTAGTGCACTCTCACACATTCACTTTTGATGGCACAAATTATGATGTTTGGCGCATTCGCATGCATAGTCATTTCCGGGTCATTGACCCAAATATTGAGCGCATTCTAGATATGGGCTTGTCTCCTCCTATGGATCCTCAAAATCTATCTTTGGAGGTGGAGACAAACTCTTATCTCGAAGCTCAAGCATCTAATGTGCTTGTTAATGTTGTGAGCTTTGTAGTTCTTTCCTCAATCATGCCTTTTCGGAATGCTCGTGATATTTGGACCAAGCTTCAAGAAAAATATGATGTGTCCAAGCTTAATGAGGATGATTGTGTTCCCTCCACCTCCGGCTGTGATGAGTTCTCATCTTCTTCCACTACACCAACATGTGAGTTGTCACAAGGTAATGATATGGTGAGTGGTGATAGAACTTGCAATGTGGATAGTGAGCTTGGCATTCATGATTCTTCTTATCTATATTGCAATGTTTTATCTTTGGGCATGAACACTTGTAGGACTATATGTGATTTATATCCTAGTGTTGATTGCCCTTGCATATCATGTATAAATGGATTGAATATTTCTCATGATGATATGCTTGCTTTGCCTTGTTGAAATGATAAATGTGCTTCTATTTCCTCTAGTACTTGTGTTGTTAACCATGTAGAGGAAATTGAAGAATGTGTGGGACAAGGCAAGGTTGTGATTGGATCTTCAAGGGGTCCCCCATCATCACTTTCTACCAACATTAACTTATGCCTCATGGCTAAGGAATCAAAGGTAACTTCTCCTTTGCATCCCAATGCACCTAATGATGATGTGAATGTTGACTTAGAAATAGAAGATGATGTTTCTTCTTTAAAAGATAAGGGGGAGCTAGTCCTTCATGCTCTACACAATGATAAAAATGCTTGCTCTACTTTCATTGAAATCTTGAACTTTGCCATTGAAAGTAAGCAACTAATTTATGAGCATGAGGACACAATTGACAAAATGAGTTGTCTTGAGCGTGAGTATGCTAATGACATTGCAAACTTAACTGAAGCTCTTGAAGAGGAACAAACCACCAAGGAATCTCTTGAGGAGACCTTTGCTCTAGAGCTATCTTGAGTGAAAAATCTCATGATAGAGAATTTGAGGTGGCAAGTGCCCTCCAAATTAAGAACGGTGAGCTTGATGTTGCTTGTTCCAAACTCCTTGAGGATTTTGAGCACCTCAACAATGGCTCTAGCTTCATCAAGGGGGAGCTCATCAAACTCACCGAGTCACATGAGCAACTTAAAGCCTCATACACTAAAGAGCTTTCCAAGTTGCCCTCACCTCTTACTACTATTGATGATGCTTGTGCTACTAACTCTATCTCTTGTGAAGAATCTGTTGTGAAGGAGAATGTTGAGCTACATGCTCAACTTTCTTTGCTAACTAGCAACTATGGGAAATTGGAGGAGAGCCATGCTAAGCTCTCAAGCTCGCATGAGGATCTTCTAGTTTCCCATGGTAGGCTAAAGTTGGCTCATGAGGCTATTATGTCGAAGGTAACATCTAGTATGCCTCATGTGGACATTAGCACTACATCTACTCCTAGTGTCGTATTGCCATGTGCTAGTCCTTGTAATTCATCCACTCATGCTATTGCTATATCTTGTGATGAATTGCATCCCTTGCCTTGTTACTCTAACAACGTAGCATCTACTTCCTCTAGTATTGTTGTTGATACTAACCATGTAGAGGAAAACAAGAAGCTCAAGGCTCAAGTCAAGTCTTTGAAGAATGACTTGAAAAAGTGTCATGAAGGGAAGACCACTCTCAAGAACATCTTGAGTGTGCGAAGATCCCCAAATGACAAGAGTGGGCTTGGATACAACTCCAACATCAAGAACAAGCCCACCAACATGTTGAAGCACAAGGGCAATAAGAAGAATGGCCAAGGTCAAGTGAAGAATCCGGCCAACATTGTGTGCTTCAATTGCAAGGAAGAAGGACATCATGTGAGATGTTGTCCATTGAAGAAGAAGCAACAAGGGAAGCGGCCTCAAGCTCCACCTCAAGCTAGAAGCGGGCCTCCTCCCAAGACTCAAGCTCGTCCTCACGGGGTGGCATCTTCCAAGAAGAAAGATGGCAAGAGAATAACTTGCTACATATGCCGCGAGAAGAGGCACCTCTCTTCCTCATGCACCATGGGTAACTCCTCATCCAATCCTATCTTGATATATGATGCATATTCTCTTGGTAAGGATCAGGTCGGCAATGTGTTTGCCAAATATGTTGGTGCCCAAAGTGGTGTCAAGAAAAGAACCATTTGGGTGGCCAAGCCTATTCTGACTAACTTCTTAGGACCCAACTTGGTTGGGGACCAACAAGCTAAAACTTGATCAATAGGTGTTGTTGGAGGGCATTGGAGGCTTGGCTACATTATGAAGAATTGAGGGGTCTTCATCATTTATTTTTGTCAAGTTAAGCCAATTGTATTATCTTGCCTCTATCTCATATCCAATGTTCCTCCTTGCGGTAACATGTGCTCAACTCCTTTACATTGAAAGTTACTTTCTCCCTTGTGCATGTGTTGGTTTTGTACCATTATATGTGTTTGTACATGTTGTGCTTCCCTCATACCTATATTGTGTTGTCTAGTATATTTGTGTATGTTGGTTGGCACATCATGTATTTGTGTTCTTGTGTTTGAGCCTTTGTTGAATTTATTTGGTATTTTTCTTGGCTCTTGGGAGTGATTAATGGACTATCCCATTTTGGGGGAGTGTTATGCTTGGGCATTCCACAATCCTAAAATGTGTGTACATGAGGAATACCACTTAGTGTTGACATTACATGCTTGTCTTGTCTCTATGTGGTATGTCATTCTCATGAAGAATTAGTATTCCATAATGTCCATTAATCATCTCCTTTTTGATCTTTTTGCCTCTTGTCGAGATCTCTTGGTTTATCACATTATGAGGGAGTCATATGCTTGGTGCATATTACAAACCTAGAAAGTGTGAACATTTGAGGTAGTGCCACTTAGAATTGATATTGATATTTATCTAGCTCCTAAGTGGCACATTTAGCTCAAACAAGTTCCAACTCCCTTGGATTGCTTTTATTGCTCATATTTTGGGTCTTGTTTGTGAGAGTTTTTCTTGATATGTGTTTCCTTATATTTGGACCCCCGTATCCTCCATGGAAACCATGTGCTTCAAGTGACACTAATATTTAATGATTGTGTGACTATTTGGAGCTATCAAGAATCTCTCTCGAAGCATCAAGCATAATTGTTATATCTTGTTACATGCTTCTTTGCGTGAATATGATCATGATTTCCTTGCAAACTACCTCGAGAAAACTTTCCCCATAATTCTTGTCCTTGTACAAGTCACACTCCATATATGGTAGGATTTATTGATCATGTTCACTTTGGCCTTTGTTTTTATTTGTCCTATCTTTGGCTAGGAAAATGTTTTCCTTTTCCATGTCTTCCTTGCCTCTTGTGGATCCCTTTAGTTTATTGTTATTCCCTTGTGTTTTATTTAATGTAGGTAGTAGTGATGATCTATTTTGTGTGCATTTTGCATTCAAAAGCTAAATTCAATATAATGCACCATTCATGGGGGAGCGCTCCTATATTATCTAAAACACTCCTTTTATGCTTCTTGTGTTGATCCACATAGTGTTTCTTGTGCTTGGATGCTTGATCTATTCTTTTGGTACTTTGTGCCATCATGAAAAGTGTAGAGAGTGTGGGTTTGTGTGTTGGAACCTTGCTCTATTTGGGAGTTGGTTTTGTCTCATTCTTTGTTACTTGTTTGATCCTTTAGGATGAGATTAATCCTTGAGCATTGGTGTTTTTGTCTATCTTTTGCTCTTTGACTTTTCCTTGTTCATTTGTTGAGTTTGTGTCCTTTCATGTGTTGATTTGGATCTTTGATACAATTTGGACACCTTTTGTCGTGTCACACTCTCGTGTGCGACTTCTTGGTTTACTTGGTGTTTTTGTTCAAATTGTATCACATTTTTGGTTCTTGAGAGTCTTGTTCATGCATATTTACTACATGTTTATATCATGGCATGCTTGCTTTCTTGATCCAATATATAGGGGATTCTCCACCAAATCCTATCGGCTAAGATGTGCATGAAATTCAATTTCATATCAATATGCACATATTTATGTGGAGTGTCTCCTATATATTGTAGTTGCACTAACTACTTTGGACCCAATTTGTTTGGGAACATAGTGTACTTAATTGTGTTTTAGGTACATTGGAGATATATTGGATGCTTGTCTCATCCATTAGGAAGAAGTGGTGCCTACATGTCAATTGGAAGCAAGCTAGGATGATCAACGAATTCATATCCTCTACATCCTACCATTTATATCTCGGTAACAAGTATCTCTCTCATGCATACATATCTTGCTTCCAACCTTTTGTAGGTTGCTTGTTGGCATGAGTTTGTGTTTTTGCATATGTTGTGTTTTTTTTGGTGTGCTCTCTATTGCAAATGTGAGTATGTTGAGATGAGTGCATATAATGGGGACTATACAAAATCATGACCTTGATCCACTTATCCCAAATATGTCAATCTAGCAATTATATTGCCTATCCTTTCCTCAAATTTCTCTCATGTGCAACGGTGAGTATTTTGCATCGATGATTTCTATTTGTGTTACTTGTTTCTTTTCTCCATATATTCCAACTATTCCTTTATTCCCTTGGTAATTTTTGTAATGTATGTATAGTGTATGTGTTTGAAGCTCATTGATGTACAATAAGATATATTTGATCCTTTGGCCATGCTTTCAAGCAAAAATCCTATTTGTACATTATATGACTTTCTTTTGTTGTTCATGTGCTCTTTGGGTATCTATTTTGTGTGTGCATGTTTCTTTGTGGGCATATGTCTTTGTGACATTTTCCACCTAGAAACTTATACACACAAGAGAAGATAAATCTTTGGTTGTTTGTGTTTTCCTTGGAGACCACCCTTTATTTCTTTTTGATCCTTCGGTGGCTTCCAAATTTATTTTCCTATGAGTGCTTGTCCCTTTTGTTTGCATCTCCGGGCACTCATAATTTGATCTCTCTTGCCGTGTATTACTAAATGAGTTTGTAGGAGTGAGGATTCCATTTGGGTGGCCAAGCCTATTCTGACTAACTTCTTAGGACCCAACTTGGTTGGGGACCAACAAGCTAAAACTTGATCAATAGGTGTTGTTGGAGGGCATTGGAGGCTTGGCTACATTATGAAGAATTGAGGGGTCTTCATCATTTATTTTTGTCAAGTTAAGCCAATTGTATTATCTTGCCTCTATCTCATATCCAATGTTCCTCCTTGCGGTAACATGTGCTCAACTCCTTTACATTGAAAGTTACTTTCTCCCTTGTGCATGTGTTGGTTTTGTACCATTATATGTGTTTGTACATGTTGTGCTTCCCTCATACCTATATTGTGTTGTCTAGTATATTTGTGTATGTTGGTTGGCACATCATGTATTTGTGTTCTTGTGTTTGAGCCTTTGTTGAATTTATTTGGTATTTTTCTTGGCTCTTGGGAGTGATTAATGGACTATCCCATTTTGGGGGAGTGTTATGCTTGGGCATTCCACAATCCTAAAATGTGTGTACATGAGGAATACCACTTAGTGTTGACATTACATGCTTGTCTTGTCTCTATGTGGTATGTCATTCTCATGAAGAATTAGTATTCCATAATGTCCATTAATCATCTCCTTTTTGATCTTTTTGCCTCTTGTCAAGATCTCTTGGTTTATCACATTATGAGGGAGTCATATGCTTGGTGCATATTACAAACCTAGAAAATGTGAACATTTGAGGTAGTGCCACTTAGAATTGATATTGATATTTATCTAGCTCCTAAGTGGCACATTTAGCTCAAACAAGTTCCAACTCCCTTGGATTGCTTTTATTGCTCATATTTTGGGTCTTGTTTGTGAGAGTTTTTCTTGATATGTGTTTCCTTATATTTGGACCCCCGTATCCTCCATGGAAACCATGTGCTTCAAGTTACACTAATCTTTAATGATTGTGTGACTATTTGGAGCTATCAAGAATCTCTCTCGAAGCATCAAGCATAATTGTTATATCTTGTTACATGCTTCTTTGTGTGAATATGATCATGATTTCCTTGCAAACTACCTCGGGAAAACTTTCCCCATAATTCTTGTCCTTGGACAAGTGACACTCCATATATGGTAGGATTTATTGATCATGTTCACTTTGGCCTTTGTTTTTCTTTGTCATATCTTTGGCCAGGAAAATGTTTTCCTTTTTTTTCTCCCGTGTCTTCCTTGCCTCTTGTGGATCCCTTTAGTTTATTGTTATTCCCTTGTGTTTTATTTAATGTAGGTAGTAGTGATGATCTCTTTTGTGTGCATTTTGCATTCAAAAGCTAAATTCAATATAATGCACCATTCATGGGGGAGCTCTCCTATATTATCTAGAACACTCCTTTTATACTTCTTGTGTTGATCCACATAGTGTTTCTTGTGCTTGGATGCTTGATCTATTCTTTTGGTACTTTGTGCCATCATGAAAAGTGTAGAGAGTGGGTTTGTGTGTTGGAACCTTTCTCTATTTGGGAGTTGGTTTTGTCTCATTCTTTGTTACTTTTTTGATCCTTTGGGATGAGATTAATCCTTGAGCATTGGTGTTTTTGTCTATCTTTTGCTCTTTGACTTTTCCTTGTTCATTTGTTGAGTTTGTGTCCTTTCATGTGTTGATTTGCCTCTTTGATACAATTTGGACACCTTTTGTCGTGTCATACTCTCGTGTGCGACTTCTTGGTTTACTTGGTGTTTTTGTTCAAATTGTATCACATTTTTGGTTCTTGAGAGCCTTGTTCATGCATATTTACTACATGTTTATATCATGGCATGCTTGCTTTCTTGATCCAATATATAGGGGATTTTCCACCAAATCCTATCGGCTAAGATGTGCATGAAATTCAATTTCACATCAATATGCACATATTTATGTGGAGGGTCTCCTATATATTGTAGTTGCACTAACTACTTTGGACCCAATTTGTTTGGGAACATAGTGTACTTAATTGTGTTTTAGGTACATTGGAGATATATTGGATGCTTGTCGCATCCATTAGGAAGAAGTGGTGCCTACATGTCAATTGGAGGCAAGATAGGATGATCAATGAATTCATATCCTCTACATCCTACCATTTATATCTCGGTAACAAGTATCTCTCTCATGCATACATATCTTGCTTCCAACCTTTTGTAGGTTGCTTGTTGGCATGAGTTTGTGTTTTTGCATATGTTGTGTTTTTTTTGGTGTGCTCTCTATTGCAAATGTGAGTATGTTGATATGAGTGCATATAATGGGGACTATACAAAATCATGACCTTGATCCACTTATCCCAAATATGTCAATCTAGCAATTATATTGCCTATCCTTTCCTCAAATTTCTCTCATGTGCAATGGTGAGTATTTTGCATCGATGATTTCTATTTGTGTTACTTGTTGCTTTTCTCCATATATTCCAACTATTCCCTTCTTCCCTTGGTAATTGTTGTAATGTATGTATAGTGTATGTGTTTGAAGCTCATTGATGTACAATAAGATATATTTGATCCTTTGGCCATGCTTTCAAGCCAAAATCCTATTTGTACATTATATGACTTTCTTTTGTTGTTCATGTGCTCTTTGGGTATCTATTTTGTGTGTGCATGTTTCTTTGTGGGCATATGTCTTTGTGATATTTTCCACCTAGAAACTTATACACACAAGAGAAGTTAAATCTTTGGTTGTTTGTGTTTTCCTTGGAGACCACCCTTTATTTCTTTTTGATCCTTCGGTGGCTTCCAAATTTATTTTCCTATGAGTGCTTGTCCCTTTTGTTTGCATCTCCGGGCACTCATAATTTGATCTCTCTTTCCATGTATTACTAAATGAGTTTGTAGGAGTGAGGATTCCATGATTATGCACTTTGTTTCCAAATGCAATCATCATAATTGGTGCATAATCCTTGGGGAGCTTCTCTAATTCATTTAATGATGCTCATTTTCCTTCGTTCTCATCTTTTGTGTCTTAGATATTTATGGGGAGTGAGGATTCCATATTTTTGCAATATGTATTCAAATTAGTTGATTCTATCTTGTGCACAAAGATTGGGGAGCTTCCCTATTTCATTTAAACACTCATTTGCTAGTATCATAATTTCTTGTGTCTTTCTTTTGGTATCATTTGTTGTTGTCAATTGGTATTTTGGGGTCTTTTGGCTTGCTCGCTGCATTTGTTGAAGCTAGTTTCTCTTTCTTTTTCTTTTTGCAATCTTTGGGTCCTCAATATAGTTTTACTTCCTCCCATGGATTCATCATTGGATATGTGCATGTGCACACCTTTGGAGGAATTCTCACTATATTGGCCATCTAGAACTTTTCACCCATTTTGGCAATCGATGCCAATGGGGGAGAAGTTTTAGAGGTTTTAAGGGAAGTTGGTTTATGCTTTGAGTTGGTCCTTAAAGCATTAGCATTGCATGCTCTTGCATCTTGTTGTTGCTTTGCATGTTTAATATATAGAGGAAACCCAACCACCGATAATAGTTGGCAATCTATGCAATGAAATTCAAGTTCATCACACATGCATAGATTGTGGGGGAGTTTGCTCTATATATTGTGGTTGTACCAACGTCACATACTTGTGTAGTACTTAATGTTGGGGCAACCATTTTGTTCGTTAAATTCCATACTTAAACCCTCTCTAGGGGATTGTCATCAATTACCAAAATGGGGGAGATTGAAAGGGCATGTATGCCCCATGTGTGGTTTTGGTAATTAATGACAATCCCTATGGACTAATATGAAAATTGAGTCTCACTTGTAGGTTTGTCCATTGGCATCGCTTGGACCATGTGTTGGTTTCAAGGATGAAAAAGAAGAAGCATTGTCCAAGGGCTTTGTGCCTATAGGAATCAAGTAGAAGTAGAAGATCGAGTATGTCTTGAAGAAGAAGAAGAAGATGAAGTTCCTCGTGGCTATCTTCAAGACATCGTCAAGAATTGAAGTGCAAGGTCAAGATGCGTCCTCTCTAGAAGATCTCATGCTTGAAGCTTGCCATCCTCGGCGATCATGGAATGATGAAGACAAGTTCGAAGAAGAGGCTTCCCCATGAAGTATGGGGGAGCATGTCTCAAGACTTCATCAAGCAAGTGCAAGCAAGTGCAATTAAGAAAGGTGTTCCATCTTGAAGGTGACAAGATCGTCTACATCAAGCTCAAGTGGGATGCTCAAGGCAAAGGTATGATCTTGATAGGGTTTCTACTTTATCGGTCTCTTGTAGTGTTGGGAGAACGGGTTTAGGATAGATAGCCGTACTATCAAGAGGGGCTCTCGAGTGGGTGACTCGTTCATATCTCTCGGAGAGAGCTCAAACCTTTGCATACATAGCATCATATTTCTTGGTTGTTGTTTTGTTCTTGTCCATGTGAGGATCTAGAGCTTGTGGTTATGTTCATAACAAGCTCTAGTTCATCAAAAATGGATTTCCCCTGCATATCTTATTGTGTTTCTGATCTTGCGGGTTTTCCGGCTCCACACCTTGGGAGGTATATCACATATATATTCATGGTATTTTCTCCCTTGTTGGATTCTACACGTCGTTATCTTTCCAACAAAATTGGTTTCATATCGTTTGTAGTTCGGATGCAAAAGTTGTGGCAGTTCTGGTTCTGAAGTTTTTGCCTGACCGGTAGTTCCGGCGGGCCACCGCTAGTACCGCCAGGGCATTTTGCTGTCGGTAGTACCGGTGTAAATTCCGGCCCAACTTCCGGTAAACCCTATTTCGGTTTCGTACTCTCTCTGCCTGGTTTGTGCTATTTGACGATACTTCAGTCGGTATTTGATACGTCCATTTTGCATCACTATTCTATGTCATAATTCACTGTTATTCATTGATCTATTTCGTATTGAGAGGTGATACTTTTGTTATTTCATCTGTTTTTGCATGGTTGATGACTTTTGGAGCATGGACCGGTGCAGTCACGATTCTGATGGAAAACGTGCTGTTTGGAGGCAAAATTCGTGAAGATCAGAAAATCCGGGAAAATATACGGAAAATCCTATTTTTCTAGAAGACGAAGGAAGCCAGAAGGGGGGCTAGAGATGGGCCACAGGGTGGCCATACCACCCCCTGGCGCGGGCAGCCCTAGGCCATGCCAGCAGGTGGTGTGGCCGCCCTGGCCCACTCCAGGCACTCCCATCTGGCGTATATTATCCTCCCGAAACCCTAAGACTCGAGGAGCGACCACAGAAAGATTTCGCTGCCTCTGCGGGGCGGAAAACACCTAGAGAGAAAGATCTCGTCGGCAGACAAATTTCTGCCAGGGGAATTCCTTCCCAGAGAGGGGATATCGTCGCCATCAACACCACCATCAAGCTAGACTTCATAGGGATCATCATCATCATCACCACCATCAGCACCCTCATCACCATCTCCATATTGCTGTAACAATTGGGTTGAATCTTGCATAGTTCATAGGGGAAACTTTCCCGGTGTTGATTACTCTTTGTAGTTGATGCTATTGAGTGAACCGTTGAATTATTGTTTATGTTCAGATTGTTATACATCATTATTCCATCTCTGATCATGATCCATATGATGTCTTGCGAGTAGTTTGTTTTGTTCTTGAGGACATGTGAGAAGTCATGTTGTTAGTAGTGGAGTTGTGTTGAGAAAGATTCAATAGTTTGATATTTAAGTTGTGGTGTACTTCTTCTAGTGGTGTCATGTGAACGTCGACTACATGACACTTCACCTATATGGGCCTAGGGGAATGCATTGTGTATTTGGCTACTAATCGTAGGGGTTGCCGGAGTGACAGAAACCTAAACCCCCGTTAGGAAACCATTGCACAAGGGACGTAAGGGTCTTAGAGTTTAAAGCTGTGGTTAGGTTTCTACCTTAATTACTTTCTTGTACTTACGGATGTTTGCAAGGGGTATAATCACAAGTATGTATTAGTCCTAGGAAGGTCGGTACATTAGCACAGGTTCACCAACACAACACTTAGCAAGCTAAAGAAGATTAATCAACTATATGAAGCGAACGCACTTGACAGTCTTCCCATGTGTCCTTGAGAACGTTTGGTCATCTTAAGAAATACAACCGGCTTGTCCTTTGCTGCATAAAGGATTGGGCCACTTGCTGCATTTATTCCTACTGTCTTTTGTTTACTCGTACTTTGTTTACTTGCTTTATCAAAAAACCCTAAAAATCTGTTTGTTAAGTATTTGCAGAGAATTCCTGATCCATACCACTAGCCAGCACCTTCTGCTCCTCAATGGGTTCAACACTCTTACTTATCGAAAATACTGCGATACACCCCCTATACTTGTGGGTCATCAAGGCTATTTTCTGGCGCCGTTGCCGGGGAGTGAAGCGCTATTGGAGAGTGGAACTGGTAAAGGAAACTTCTTCTGTGAGTATTGTTTACTTCTGTTAGTTGCTTTATTTTCGTTATGGATAATTCGCTGAGTTTCTTATTTGGTAATGCTACTACCACTGCTAAGGTAGTAGATAAGCCACCACCTGCTGAGAATGATGTTTTCAAAATACTTACAAGAATTATTGATCGTGTTATGGATAACTACTATGTTGGGGATGGAACTATCCATCCCGGTGATCATTTGCTCTTTATACACGAATTATGCGGGTTGTTCAAGTGTGCAGGTATTACTACAGATCAAGTTAAGAAGAAGTTATTCTCATTGTCACTGAAAGGAAGAGCTGAGGAATGCTATAAGCTACTGAAGAATGGTCAAACTCTGGAATGGAAGGAAATAGTACCTCTCTTTTATTCAAAGTTTTATCCTCCTAGTGAGATTCATAAGGATCGGAATCAAATATACAACTTTTGGCCTCTTGATGGAGAGAGTACAACTCAAGCTTGGGGGAGATTGAAGTTACTAATGCTCAAATGTCCCATTCATGAGCTCCCCAACAATATTATTATCAATAACTTTTATGCATGACTCCCTCTACATGATAAAGATTTATTGGATGCTTCTTGTGCTGGATCATTCACTCGTATGGAAGAATAAGCTAAATGGGATCTTCTGGACCGTATTCAAGACAATGCTGAAGCTTGGGAGAATGACAAAGGTAGAAAGTCAGGTATAAATTATGATTATGAATGCATTGAATCTTTTATGGGAACTGATGACTTTCAAAATATTAGTAATGCTTATTGTCTTGATTTGCAAGTTATTACGAATTGCTTTAGAGATTTTGCTTCTTATATTGAAAATCCAAAAAGGGGATGGAATAAATACCATACACCTTACAAAGATATTGTTG
Organism: Avena sativa; assembly: GCA_916181665.1. Taxonomy (NCBI): domain Eukaryota; kingdom Viridiplantae; phylum Streptophyta; class Magnoliopsida; order Poales; family Poaceae; genus Avena; species Avena sativa. The sequence goes on from OV702292.1 coordinate 277,963,846, forward strand.
ACTATGTTCCTATTGGGAGTGCTGAGTATTGCATTATTGGTCCCATCTTACCTGAACCTTATATCGAGAAGATTCCCTTCCCAGAAAAGGTAAAGGATCATCCTATGATAACTAATTTAATCACCAAAAGTGAAAAAGGAACTGTAAAACCTGATGAACAAATAAACGTTGAACCTGTGGTAGCAATTGGGAAAGACCTTGTCACTAAAAGCATAGAAGATGGACACATAATCTTTTGTGAGGATGCTTCTAATATTGTTTCACATCCAAATAGAACTAAAAAAGTTAGTGTTCCTGTGCTTTCTGTTAGAATTGGTGATCATTGCTATTATGGTTTATGTGATATTGGTGCAAGTTCCAGTGTTATTCCTTATGAGCTTTATAGAGAAATTATGCATGAAATTAGTCCCTGCGAATTGGAAGAGATTGATGTGGTTATTCACCTTGCTAATAGGGAGACCATCTCTCCAATTGGTATTGTACGAGATGTGGAAGTTCTTTGCGGTAAGATTAAGTACCCTGCTGATTTTCTAGTACTCAGTTCAGCTGCTAGTAAAACTTATCCTATTATTTTTGGAAGACCTTTCTTGAGTACTTGTGGAGCTATTATAGATTGCAAAAGGAAGAAAATCTTGACTAAGTTTGTTGGGGAGTCTTATGAGTTTAATTTCTCGAAATTCGCTAAAGAACCTTGTGAAGAGGAAACCCATAATGAGGATTTTAGAGTTGAACAACTTGCTTCTATTTCTCTTGCTCCTAACAATGCTTTGCAGCAATTCATGGAAGATCATGAAAGTGAAATCTTCATGGAAGAAAGGAATGAGATTGACAAGATTCTCTGCGATCAGCCTAAGATGCTTAAGCATAACTTGCCTGTAGAAGACTTGGGTACTATGTTGCCACCTAAAAAGGATCCGGTCTTCAATCTAAAACCTCTCCCGGATGATCTTAAATATGCTTATATTGATGATAAAAAGATATATCCTATTATTATTAGTGCTAAACTTTCAGGAAAGGAAGAAGAAAGGTTATTGGAGGTTTTGAGGAAGCACCGAGGAGCTATGGGCTATACTCTGGATGATTTAAAAGGGATTTCACATACTATATATCAGCATTCTATCAACATAGAACCAGATGCAAAGCCAGTAGTGGAGCAACAACAACGTTTAAATCCTAGAATGAAGGAAGTGGTAAGGAATGAGGTATTGAAACTCCTTGATGCTGGTATTATTTACCCTATTGCTGACAGTGAATGGGTTAGTCATGTTCATTGTGTTCCTAAAAAAGGAGGTATTACTGTTGTTCCTAATGATAATGATGAGCTTATTCCTCAAAGAATAGTAGTGGGCTATAGGATGTGCATTGATTTTAGAAAAGTCAATAAAGTTACTAAGAAAGATCACTACCCGCTTCCTTTTATTGATCAAATGTTGGAAAGGTTGTCTAAAAAGACCCATTTTTTGTTTTCTTGATGGTTATTCTGGTTTCTCTCAAATTGATGTTAAACAACAAGATCAAGAAAAAACTACTTTTACTTGCCCTTACGGAACTTATGCTTATAGACGTATGCCTTTTGGTTTATGTAATGCTCCTGCTACTTTTCAAAGGTGCATGTCTGCTATCTTTCATGGTTTTTGTGAAGAAATTGTAGAAGTGTTCATGGGTGACTTTTCTGTCTATGGAACTTCTTTTGACAATTGTCTGCACAACCTTGATAAATTTTTGCAGAGATGTGAAGAAACTAATCTTGTTCTTAATTGGGAGAAATGTCACTTCATGGTTAATGAAGGGATTGTCCTTGGGCATAAAGTTTCTGAAAGAGGCATAGAAGTTGATAGAGCTAAGGTTGAGCCAATTGAGAAGATGCAATGCCCAAGAGACATCAAAGGTATTCGTAGTATCCTTGGTCATGCTAGTTTCTATAGAAGGTTTATTAAAGACTTTTCTAGGATATCAATACCCCTCACTAATCTTCTTCAAAAAGATGTACCCTTCATTTTTGATGATGATTGTAAGGAAGCTTTTGAAACTCTTAAGAAGCCTTTAACTACAGCCCCTATTGTTCAACCACCTGATTGGAGTTTACCCTTTAAAATAATGTGTGATGCTACTGATTTCGCTGTAGGTGATGTCCTTGGGCAACGAATTGATAAAAAATTAAACGTTGTTCATTAAGCTAGTAAGACTCTAGACGCTGCTCAAAGGAATTATGCTACTACTGAAAAAGAATTTCTAGCTATCGTTTTTGCTTGTGATAAGTTTAGACCCTATATTGTAGACTCAAAAGTCACCATTCATATTGATCATGCTGCTATTAAATATCTTATGACGAAGAAGGACGCTAAGCCTAGGCTTATTAGATGGGTGCTGCTTTTACAAGAGTTTGATCTACATATAGTAGATAGGAAAGGTGCTGAAGACCCTGTAGCTGATAATTTATCTCGATTGGAAAACATCTCTTTTGACCCTATGCCTATTAATGATAGTTTCCCAAATGAACAGTTAGCTGCAGTAGTGGTAAGCTCGTGAGGGAGCCCTTGGTACGCTGATTATGCTAACTTTATTGTCTCCAAGTATTTGCCTCCAACTTTTACAGCTCAGCAAAGAAGGAAGTTTTTCTATGATTGGAGGCATTATTTTTGGGATGACCCACACTTATACAAAGAAGGAGTGGATGGTATTATGCGAAGATGTGTTCCAAAATATGAACAAAAGGAGATATTGCGTAAATGTCATGGTAGTGCTTATGGAGGACATCATGCAGGAGATAGAACTGTGCAAAAGGTGCTACAATCAGGTTTCTACTGGCCTACCCTTTTTAAAGATGCAAGAAAATTTGTTTTATCTTGTGATGAATGTCAGCGTGTTGGTAATATCTCTAGACTCAATGAAATGCCTATGAACTACTCTCTAGTTATTGAACCTTTTGATTGTTGGGGATTTGACTTTATGGGTCATTTCCCTCCTTCGAAAGGTTACACTCATATTCTTGTTGCCGTTGATTATGTTACTAAGTGGGTAGAAGCCATTCCTACAAAAAGTGCTGACGGGGAGACTTCTCTAAAAATGCTTAAGGATGTTATCTTTCCCAGGTTTGGAGTGCCTAGGTATCTCATGACTGATGGGGGTTCTCATTTCATTCATGGTGGTTTTAGAAAGACCCTTGCTAAATATGATGTTAATCATAGAATTGCTTTAGCTTATCACCCCCAAACTAGAGGGCATGTAGAGTTATCAAATAGAGAAATTAAATCCATCTTGCAAAAGACTGTTAATAGATCTAGAAAAAAATGGGCTAAAAAGTTGAATGATGCTTTATGGGCTTATAGAACTACTTACAAAAATCCTATGGGGATGTCTCCTTATAAAATGGTTTATGGGAACGCTTGTCACCTACCCTTAGAATTAGAACACAAAGCTTACTGGGCAGTTAAAGAACTAAATAGAGATTGTAAGCTCGCTGGTGAGAAAAGATTATTTGACTTAAGTTCTTTAGATGAATGGAGGAGTGAAGCCTATGAAAATGCTAGGCTCTTTAAGGAAAAAGTCAAAAGATGGCATAACAAGCGAATACTTAAGAGAGAATTTCATGTTGGTGAGAAAGTTCTATTGTATAGGTTTCGTCTCAGGTTTTTTGCAGGAAAGCTACTATCAAAATGGGAAGGACCTTTCATTATCGAATAAGTATACCATTCAGGAGCAATAAAAATTTCTTCTTTAAAAGATGATACTACACAAGTAGTGAATGGGCAGCGACTCAAGCACTATATTGTTGGATATTCTTACAATGAAGATGTTGATGATTTTCAAGTTATAACTCCAGAAAAATTTATCAAGGACCAAATTCAGAGACCTGCAGAATCCGCTTTCAAATAGGTAACAGTTCTGGTAAGAAAAGTTCCACGAAAATACTATCCAACTATACTTTTGCAGTTTTTAGGTAATAAGGGAAGTTACGAAGCAAAAAAGGGACAGAAATGGAGCCAGGGTGGCTCACACCACCCTGTGGCGCGGGCCCAGCCCTGGCCGCGCTACCAGGTGGTGTGGCCACCCCAGACTCCGCCTCCGACTTGTTTTCTCCCAATACCTTCCTTTTGTTGTGAAACTTCGTAATATATAACCCCCCGGATCTCCCGAGGTTCGTATATCGTGTTTTTGTCGTGTTTACGTTTTGATCTATTTCTGCCAGGTAGAGTCCCATATTTGGAGCCACAATGTCTTCTTCTGGATCAGCCAAGGGAGATTCCTTAGAAGATATCAACCCATACATGAGAGAGTTGAAGGTTCATCCTAGGGAGTTGTTGTTTGACGATGGGGAGGTTCGGATAAAAGAGGTTCAAGGCCCTAAAGGTGAAGGAAGTCTAGAGGACAGGATGGAAGTGCTGGAGCAAGAAGTCTTTAGGTACAAGAAGATGGCGGAACGCGAAGTGGATATCATCCATAAGATTTGTTCTGAACTCATTGCCGGGCACCAAGAGGAGACTACTGAGCTCAAGGATAAGGTCCTCTCACTCTGCCAAACAACCAACAAACTGCAAGCACAGCTCTAAGATGTTAAAAATCAAAACTGTGAGTATGAGGTTAGGTTTAAACGCATAAGTGTTGCTGCAAGTTTCAGGATGCTAGAGACCACAATGTCCTTTGTTGATGGGAAGCCCTTACCCTAGAAGTCGGACGATGATGAGAGGATACCACCACCACCTAAGGAGTAATTCTTCATCAGGTTTGGCATCCCCTTGGTTTGTTCCAAGCTTGGGGGAGTGCCGCGGTATTGCAACACTATCTTCTATCTTTTTACCTTTTTAGTAGAGTCATATCATGAATAGAGGAGTTATTATGTAGTATGGTTTGAATTATGGAAGTGTCCCCTCTCTCGTTAGATATGTATCCCTTGGTGTGAGTTTCCGTTATGGAATATTAATGAGAAGTTGTATCATTCACTCTTTTGCATAGCTTATATTAGTTATCAATTCGTGGTTATATGATTGATCTTGTTGTTAGTATTGGTATAACTTTGGGATCATTGAGTTAATTTAGTTGGTTTTGGCAAACCTGGCTCGGTCAGTAGCAACACTATTTTTGAGAGTTGAATGAAAAAGATAAAAGTACTCTAAAGAAAAATAATTTCATCATCTTTCTTTCTTGATTTGCTCATAAGTTTAGTATTCTCTAGTTAAGATCTTTTGTGCTTCCAAGGAAGATTGCATGTTTGTCTTTATCACTTGTATGTTTGTTTGTTTCCTTCAACTCTTGTACTTGCTACCCAGCCTTGCTAGCCAAAAACCTGTATTGAGAGGGAATTCTTCTCGTGCATCCACTCCTTTAAACCAAAACCTTTGCCATTTGTGTCCACCATACCTACCTATTAGCACTATTGCTATTCCAAATAAATTCTTGTTTTATCTACCTCCCAAATTAAACTTGTTATGTGAAAATTAGTGATTAAAGCTCTCACGAACTTGATGGCACACTTTACTTTCTTGCACTTAATAAACTTGAACCATTGCGCTCACCTATGTTGCGTATATGCTTGCGCTTTGTAAGTTGTGAATTAGCAGAACCATGCTGTCATGGGGAAAGCTTTCAACATTGCACTGGTATTTTGTACCAAGTTGATATCATGTTCTTTTGTCTATGGATGTCATCGGTGTGAAATGAAAGGGGAGCTTGTAAGTCCATGGAGTTATGCATATGTGTTAGAGAAACGCCTGGGCCGCTGGTCTAATCCATGCTGACATGGTGGAAACCTGCAGCGTAACCATAACGAGCATCTATGAAGCATTCTTCTTATAAAAAAAAGAGTCCTATATTGAGAAAAAAAAGAGATATTATGAAAAGAGGAAAGAGAGAAAAAAGCACCATATTCCCATGGTAAATAAGAAGATTACTGAGATGTTTGTTGTCTGCTTGCCTTGTCATTTTGATATGGGGATTCTTCCGTATCATCGGGCAAGGGGTACCCCGTTGGCGGTTCTCTATGATACACATATGCTTACGATGACAAGAACTTACCGGTGACTAAACTTGAGTAGCATGAGGAGCGTCCCTCGTATTCAAGGGACATGAGATTCTCAATTTACAACTTGTCAATGCATATCCTCATATTTTATCACTTTAACCTTAATCTTTTAAAGATGCCTATGATAGGGGAAATGAGAGCTGAAAGCTAGTAAGTATCATAATTTTTGGGAGCTCTTTATGAGACTTGCAATCCCTACTTCCCTCTGCGAAGGGCCTTTCTTTTACTTTTTAAGTTGAGTCAGTAAACCTATTCCCTTCTATCTCAGCAAGTATTTTGAGTTGTTGTGTTTCATTCATTCATATGATGATTTATTCAATCATGTTTCTTATGTTCCTTGTTTTGCACAATGCTCTTATCTTGGTGTTTACTACTTTGAAAGCTATCATTGAAAAAATAGTTATTTGTGAACTCCAGCAAATTATAAACTATTCTTTGACCCAGAGCTAAGTTTGCCATTACCAATTATGATTTACTTTATGTATCTTTATTGTGTTTCCTTTACCTATTACAAGTTGAGTTATATAAGAGTGAGTTGTCTTCTATTATGATCTATGTATTTGATGAATGTGATGCTTCTTGTCCGTATTCTTTTATCGACTCTTCACTCCATAAACCTGAGGCCATGTTTATTGAGCTCAGTTTCGCTTGGGGACAAGCGAAGTCTAAGCTTGGGGGGAGTTGATACGTCCATTTTGCATCACTATTCTATGTCATAATTCACTGTTATTCATTGATATATTTCGTATTGAGAGGTGATACTTATGTTATTTCATCTGTTTTTGCATGGTTGATGACTTTTGGAGCATGGACCGCTACAGTCAGGATTCTTATGGAAAAGGTGCTATTTGGAGGCAAAATTCGCGAAGATCAGAAAATCCGAGAAAATATACGGAAATCATATTTTCCCAGAAGACGAAGGAAGCCAGCAGGGGGGCTAGAGATGGGTCACAGGGGGCCCACACCACCCCCTGGCGCGAGCAGCCCTAGGCCGCGCCAGCAGGTGGTGTGGCCGCCCTGGCCCACTCCAGGCACACCCCTCTGGCGTATATTATCCTCCTGAAACCCTAAGACTCGAGGAGCGACCACAGAAAGATTCCGCCGCCTTTGCGGGGCGGAAAACACCGAGAGAGAAAGATCTCTCCGGCAGACAGATTTCTGCCAGGGGAATTCCTTCCCGGAGGGGGAGATCGTTGCCATCAACAGCACCATCAAGCTGGACTTCATCGGGATCATCATCATCACCATCAGCACCCTCATAACCATCTCCATATTGCTATAACAATTGGTTTGAATCTTGCATACTTCATAGGGGAAACTTTTCCGGTGTTGATTACTCTTTGTAGTTGATGTTATTGAGTGAACCGTTGAATTATTGTTTATGTTCAGATTGTTATACATCATTATTCCATCTCTGATCATGACCCATATGATGTCTTGTGAGTAGTTTGTTTTGTTCTTGAGGACATGGGAGAAGTCATGTTGTTAGTAGTGGAGTTGTGTTGAGAAAGATTCAATAGTTTGATATTTAAGTTGTGGTGTACTTCTTCTAGTGGTGTCATGTGAATGTCGACTACATGACACTTCACCTATATGGGCCTAGGGGAATGCATTGTGTATTTGGATACTAATCGTAGGGGTTGCCGGAGTGACAGAAACCTGAACCCCCATTAGGAAACCATTGCACAAGGGACGTAAGGGTCTTAGAGTTTAAAGCTGTGGTTAGGTTTCTACCTTAATTACTTTCTTGTACTTACGGATGTTTGCAAGGGGTATAATCACAAGTATGTATTAGTCCTAGGAAGGTTGGTACATTAGCACAGGTTCACCCACACAACACTTAGCAAGCTAAATAAGATTAATCAACTATATGAAGCGAAAGAACTTGACAGTCTTCCCATGTGTCCTCGAGAACGTTTGGTCATCTTAAGAAATACAACCGGCTTGTCCTTTGCTGCATAAAGGATTGGGCCACTTGCGGCATTTATTCCTACTATCTTTTGTTTACTCGTACTTTGTTTACTTGCTTTATAAAAAACCCCTAAAAATCCGTTTGCTAAGTATTTGTAGAGAATTCCTGATCCATACCACTAGCCAGCACCTTCTGCTCATCGTTGGGTTCGACACTCTTACTTATCGAAAATACTGCGATATAGTATTTCAGGCGGTAGTACCGCTAGGACATTCTTGCCGCCGGTAGTTCCGGCGAAGCGGCGGTAGTACCGTCCAGGCTTGTGCTTTTGTTCTTTCTCTTGTTGTTTTCTGACCGTTGGCTGGGTGCCACCGGTAGTACCGGCCACCCACCGGTACTACTGGCCGTGCGTGAACCTGTGAGTAACGGGCAGATCGGGGAGCCCTTTAAAAGGAGCTCCCCTTTCCCCTTCGTCCTCAACTTGCTCTTTCTTGGTTTTTGGCTTTCTCTCTCCTCCATTGTTGACTTTGAAGAGCTTGCCCTCTCCCCTTTCCCCTCCTATGATTCTTGCATCTTTTTGAGGGATTTGAGAGAGGAGATCTAGATCTACAAGCCCCACCAAGCCAAATCCCTTCTTTGTGAAGGAATCCTTGGGATCTAGATCTTGGAGAGTTTTGTGTTCTCCTCTTGTGTTCTTCCTCCCTTATTCCCCCAATAGCTTTTGTAGCTTTGGTGGAATTTGAGAGTGAAGAACTTGCCTCTTGCATTTGGTGCATAGGTTTGAGTTCTCCTCGGAGATTCGGCGAGTTCAAGCCCTTGAGGCTTGTTTCTCTTGGGTTCTTGGAACCCTAGACATTTGTGTGGTTTTATTGTTGACCTTTTGTGGTCTTGTAGACTTTTGTGGCCTTGTTGCCTTTTGTGGCTTTGTAACCTTTGTGGCATTGTTGTTGGCAGCCTCCAATTGAGCTGTGGAGATTACCCCAATCTTGTACGGGTTCGGTGACCGCCCTCAAGTGTCCCATAGTGGAACGTGAGTAGGCCTTTGTGGCGAGCTCACGGGAGAATAGGGTGAGGCCTTGTGTGGCATTGGATGAGCATCCAGCCACCACACCTCGAGGTGAGCCACTTGTGGCGTTCAAAGTACATTGCGCCACCGCACCTCTCCAACGGAGACGTAGATTCTTTGGAAGTGAACTTCGGGAAACATATCATCGTATCCGCGTCCATCGGTTATCCCTCAACCGAGCCCTTTACTTATGAAATTTACATTATGATAGCCATCGTGCTTGAAGTACTTTATCTTGCTTTCACCTTGTTGCTTGTCTTGCTTAGCATAGGTTGTTGGTGCACTTAGTGAACCTAGTGGATATAGGTTTTCGCTTGATAAATTAAACGTTAAGTTTTATTCCGCATTTATTAGAGCCTAAACCGTAATAATTTTAAAACGCCTATTCACCCCCCCCCTCTAGGCGACGTCCATTTCCCTTTCAATTGGTATCAGAGTGAGGTCTCTCGCTTCTTAGGCTTCACCGCCTCGAGAGTAAGGATGTCTCCTAGGGGTTTAGTGCACTCTCACACATTCACTTTTCATGGCACAAATTATGATGTTTGGCGCATTCGCATGCTTAGTCATTTCCGGGTCATTGACCCAAATATTGAGCGTGTTCTAGATATGGGCTTGTCTCCTCCTATGGATCCTCAAAATCTATCTTTGGAGGTGGAGACAAACTCTTATCTCGAAGCTCAAGCATCTAATGTGCTTGTTAATGTTGTGAGCTTTGTAGTTCTTTCCTCAATCATGCCTTTTCGGAATGCTCATGATATTTGGACCAAGCTTCAAGAAAAATATGATGTGTCCAAGCTTAATGAGGCTGATTGTGTTCCCTCCACCTCCGGCTGTGATGAGTTCTCATCTTCTTCCACTACACCAACATGTGAGTTGTCACAAGGTAATGATATGGTGAGTGGTGATAGAACTTGCAATGTGGATAGTGAGCTTGGCATTCATGATTCTTCTTATCTATATTGCAATGTTTTATCTTTGGGCATGAACACTTGTAGGACTATATGTGATTTATATCCTAGTGTTGATTGCCCTTGCATATCATGTATAAATGGATTGAATATTTCTCATGATGATATGCTTGCTTTGCCTTGTTGCCATGATAAATGTGCTTCTATTTCCTCTAGTACTTGTGTTGCTAACCATGTAGAGGAAATTGAAGAATGTGTGGGCCAAGGCAAGCTTGTGATTGGATCTTCAAGGGTTCCCCCATCATCAGCTTCTACCAACATTCACTTATACCTCATGGCTAAGGAATCAAAGGTAACTTCTCCTTTGGATCCCAATGCACCTAATAATGATGTGAATGTTGACTTAGTAGAAGATGATGTTGCTTCTTTAAAAGAGAAGGGGGAGCTAGTCCTTCGTGCTCTACACAATGATAAAAATGCTTGCTCTACTTTCATTGAAATCTTGAACTTTGCCATTGAAAGTAAGCAACTAATTTATGAGCATGAGGACACAATTGACAAAATGAGTAGTCTTGAGCGTGAGTATGCTAATGACATTGCAAACTTAAATGAAGCTCTTGAAGAGGAACAAACCACCAAGGAATCTCTTGAGGAGACCTTTGCTCTAGAGCTATCTAGAGTGAAGAAATCTCATGATAGAGAACTTTAGGTGGCAAGTGCCCTCCAAATTAAGAATGATGAGCTTGAAGTTGCTTATGCCAAACTCCTTGAGGATTTTGAGCACCTCAACAATGGCTCTAGGGTCATCAAGGGGGATCTCATCAAACTCACCGAGTCACATGAGCAACTTAAATCCTCATACACTAAAGATCTTTCCAAGTTGCCCTCACCTCTTACTACTATTGATGATGCTTGTTCTACTAACTCTATGTCTTGTGAAGCATCTATTGTGAAGTAGAATGTTGAGCTACATGCTAAACTTGCTTTGATAACTAGCAACTATGGGAAATTGGAAGAGAGTTATGCTAAGCTCTCAAGCTCGCATGAGGATCTTCTAGTTTCCCATGGTAGGCTAAAGTTGGCTCGTGAGGCTATTATGTCAAAGGTAACATCTAGTATGCCTCATGTGGACATTAGCACTACATCTACTCCTAGTGTCGTATTGCCATGTGCTAGTCCTTGTAATTCATCCACTCATGCTATTGCTATATCTTGTGATGAATTTCATCCCTTGCCTTGTTGCTCTAACAACGTAGCATCTACTTCCTCTAGTATTGTTGTTGATACTAACCATGTAGAGGAAAACAAGAAGCTCAAGGCTCAAGTCAATTATTTGAAGAATGACTTGAAAAAGTGTCATGAAGGGAATACCAATCTCAAGAACATCTTGAGTGTGCAAAGATCCCCAAATGACAAGAGTGGGCTTGGATACAACTCCAACATCAATAACAAGCCCACCAACATGTTGAAGCACAAGGGCAACAAGAATAATGGCCAAGGTCAAGTGAAGAATCCGTCCAACATTGTGTGCTTCAAGTGCAAGGAAGAAGGACATCATGTGAGATGTTGTCCATTGAAGAAGAAGCAACAAGGGAAGCGGCCTCAAGCTCCACCTCAAGCTAGAAGCGGGCCTCCTCCCAAGACTCAAGCTCTTCCTCATGGGGTGGCATCTTCCAAGAAGAAAGATGGCAAGAGAAGAACTTGCTACATGTGCCGCGAGAAGGGGCACCTCTCTTCCTCATGCACCATGGGTAACTCCTCATCCAATCCTATATTGATATATGATGCATATTCTCTTGGTAAGGATGAGGTGGGCAATGTGTTTGCCAAATATGTTGGTGCCCAAAGTGGTGTCAAGAAAAGAACCATTTGGGTGGCCAAGCCTATTGTGACTAACTTCTTAGGGCCCAAATTGGTTGGGGACCAACAATCTAAAACTTGATCAATAGGTGTTGTTGGAGGGCATTGGAGGCTTGGCTACATTATGAAGAATCGAGGGGTCTTCATCATTTATTTTTGTCAAGTCAAGCCAATTGGATTATCTTGCCTCTATCTCATATCCAATGTTCCTCCTTACGGTAAGATGTGCTGAACTCCTTTACATTAAAAGTTACTTGCTCCCTTGTGCATGTGTTGGTTTTGTACCATTATATGTGTTTGTACATGTTGTGCTTCCCTCATATCTATATTGTGTTGTCTAGTATATTTGTGTATGTTGGTTGGCACATCATGTATTTGTGTTCTTGTGTTTGAGCCTCTGTTGAATTTATTTGGTATTTTTCTTGGCTCTTGGGAGTGATTAATGGACTATCCCATTTTGGGGGAGTGTTATGCTCGGGCATTCCACAATCCTAAAATGTGTGTACATGAGGAATACCACTTAGTGTTGACATTACATGATTTTCTTGTGTCTATGTGGTATGTCATTCTCATGAAGAATTAGTATTCCATAATGTCCATTAATCATCTCCTTTTTTATCTTTTTGCCTCTTGTCGAGATCTCTTGGTTTATCACATTATGGGGGAGTCATATGCTTGGTGCATATTACAAACCTAGAAAATATGAACATTTGAGGTAGTGCCACTTAGAATTGATATTTATATTTATCTAGCTCCTAAGTGGCACATTTAGCTCAAACAAGTTCAAACTCCCTTGGATTGCTTTTATTGCTCATATTTTGGGTCTTGTTTGTGAGAGTTTTTCTTGATATGTGTTTACACATATTTGGACCCCCATATCCTCCATGGAAACCATGTGCTTCAAGTGACACTAATATTTAATGATTGTGTGACTATTTGGAGCTATCAAGAATCTCTCTCAAAGCATCAAGCATAATTGTTATATCTTGTTACATGCTTCTTTGCGTGAATATGATCATGATTTCCTTGCAAACTACCTCGGGAAAACTTTCCCCATAATTCTTATCCTTGTACAAGTGACACTCCATATATGGTAGGATTTATTGATCATGTTCACTTTGGCCTTTGTTTTTCTTTGTCCTATCTTTGGCCAAGAAAATGTTTTCCTTTTTTTTCTCCCATGTCTTCCTTGCCTCTTGTGGATCCCTTTAGTTTATTGTTATTCCCTTGTATTTTATTTAATGTCGGTAGTAGTGATGATCTCTTTGGTGTGAATTTTGCATTCAAAAGAAAAATTCAATATAATGCACCATTCATGGGGGATGTCTCCTATATTATCTAGAACACTCCTTTTATGCTTCTTGTGTTGATCCACATAGTGTTTCTTGTGCTTGGATGCTTGATCTTTTCTTTTGGTACTTTGTGCCATCATGAAAAGTGTAGAGAGTGTGGGTTTGTGTGTTGGAACCTTGCTCTATTTGGGAGTTGGTTTTGTCTCATTCTTTGTTACTTGTTTGATCCTTTAGGATGAGATTAATCCTTGAGCATTGGTGTTTTTGTCTATCTTTTGATCTTTGACTTTTCCTTGTTCATTTGTTGAGTTTGTGTCCTTTCATGTGTTGATTTGGCTCTTTGATACAATTTGGACACCTTTTGTCGTGTCACACTCTCGTGTGCGACTTTTTGGTTTACTTGGTGTTTTTGTTCAAATTGTATCACACTTTTGGTTCTTGAGAGTCTTGTGCATGCATATTTACAACATGTTTCTATCATGGCATGCTTGCTTTCTTGATCCAATATATAGGGGATTCTCCACCAAATCCTATCGGCTAAGATGTGCATGAAATTCAATTTCATATCAATATACACATATTTATGTGGAGGGTCTCCTATATATTGTAGTTGCACTAACTACTTTGGACCCAATTTCTTTGGGAACATAGTGTACTTAATTGTGTTTTAGGTACATTGGAGATATATTGGATGCTTATCGCATCCATTAGGAAGAAGTGGTGCCTACATGTCAATTGGACGCAAGCTAGGATGATCAACGAATTCATATCCTCTACATCTTACCATTTATATCTCGGTAACAAGTATCTCTCGCATGCATAAATATCTTGCTTCCCTTTTGTAGGTTGCTTGTTGGCATGAGTTTGTGTTTTTGCATATGTTGTGTTTTTTTTGGTGTGCTCTCTATTGAAAATGTGAGTAAGTTGAGATGATTGCATATAATGGGGACTATACAAAATCATGACCTTGATCCACTTATCCCAAATATGTCAATCTAGCAATTATATTGCCTATCCTTTCCTCAAATTTCTCTCATGTGCAATGGTGAGTATTTTGCATCGATGATTTCTATTTGTGTTACTTGTTGCTTTTCTCCATATATTCCAACTATTCCCTTCTTCCCTTGGTAATTGTTGTAATGTATGTATAGTGTCCGTGTTTGAAGCTCATTGATGTACAATAAGATATATTTGAGCCTTTGGCCATGCTTTCGAGCAAAAATCCTATTTGTACATTATATGACTTTCTTTTGTTGTTCATGTGCTCTTTGTGTATCTATTTTGTGTGTGCATGTTTCTTTGTGGGCATATGTCTTTGTGATATTTTCCACCTATAAACTTATACACACAAGAGAAGATAAATCTTTGGTTGTTTGTGTTTTCCTTGGAGACCACCCTTTATTTATTTTTGATCCTCCGGTGGCTTCCAAATTTATTTTCCTATGAGTGCTTGTCCCTTTTGTTTGCATCTCCGGGCACTCATAATTTGATCTCTCTTGCCGTGTATTACTAAATGAGTTTGTAGGAGTGAGGATTCCATGATTATGCACTTTGTAGAAGTTTTAGAGGGTTTAAGGGAAGTTGGTTTAAGCTTTGAGTTGGTTCTTAAAGCATTAGCATTGCATGCTCTTGCATCTTTGTTGTTGCCTTGCATGTTTAATATATAGAGGAAACTCAACCACCGATAATGGTTGGCAATCTAAGCAATGAAATTCAAGTTCATCACACATGCATAGATTGTGGGGGAGTTTGCTCTATATATTGTGGTTGTACCAACATCACATACTTGTGTATTACTTGATGTTGGGGCAACCATTTTGTTCGTTAAATTCCATACTTAAACCCTCTCTAGGGGATTGTCATCAACTACCAAAATGGGGGAGATTGAAAGGGCATGTATGCCCCATGTGTGGTTTTGGTAATTAATGACAATCCCTATGGACTAATGTGCAAATTGAGTCCCACTTGTAGGTTTGTCCATTGGCATCGCTGGAACCATGTGTTGGTTTCAAGGATGAAAAAGAAGAAGCATTGTCCAAGGGCTTTGTGCCTATAGGAATCAAGTAGAAGTAGAAGATCAAGTATGTCTTGAAGAAGAAGAAGATGGAGTTCCTCATGGCTATATTCAATACATCATCAAGAATTGGAGTGCAAGCTCAAGATGCGTCCTCTCTAGAAGATCTCATGCTTGAAGCTTGCCATCCTCGGCAATCATGGAATGATGAAGACAAGTTCGAAGAAGAGGCTTCCCCATGGAGTATGGGGGAGCATGTCTCAAGACTTCATCAAGCAAGTGCAAGCAATTGCAATCAAGAAAGGTGTTCCATCTTGAAGGTGACAAGATCGTCTACATCAAGCTCAAGTGGGATGCTCAAGGCAAAGGTATGAACTTGATAGGGTTTCTACTTTACCGGTCTCTTGTAGTGTTGGGAGACCGGGTTTAGGATAGATAGCCGTACTATCAAGAGGGGCTCTCGAGTGGGTGAATCGTTCATATCTCTCGGAGAGAGCTCAAACCTTTGCATACATAGTATCATCTTTCTTGGTTATTGTTTGGGTCTTGTCCATGTGAGGAACTAGAGCTTGTGGTTATCTTCATAACAAGCTCTAGTTCATCAAAAATGGATTTCCCCTGCATATCTTATTGTGTTTCTGATCTTGCAGGTTTTCCGGCTCCACACCTTGGGAGGTATCTCACATATATATTCATGGTATTTTCTCTCTTGTTGGATTCTACATGTCGTTATCTTTCCAACAAAATTGGTTTCATATCGTTTGTAGTTCGGATGCAAAAGTTGTGGCAGTTCTGGTTCTGAAGTTTTTGCCTGACCGGCAGTTCCGCCAGGGCATTTTGCTGCTGGTAGTACCGGTGTAAATTCCCGCCCAACTTCCGGTAAACCCGATTTCGGTTCAGTACTCTCTCTGCCTGGTTTGTGCTATTTGACGGTACTTTAGTCGGTATTTCAGGCGGTAGTACCGCTAGGACATTCTTGCCTCCGGCGAAGCAGTGGTAGTACCGGCCAGGCTCGCGTTTTTGTTCTTTCTCTCGCTGTTTTCTGATCATTGGCTAGGTGCCACCGGTAGTACCGGCCACCCACCGGTACTACCGGCCGTGCGCGAATCTGTGAGTAACTGGCAGATCGGGGAGCCCTTTAAAAGGAGCTCCCCTTTCCCCTTCGTCCTCAACTTGCTCTTTCTTGGTTTTTGGCTTTCTCTCTCCTCCGTTGTTGACCTTGAAGAGCTTGCCCTCTCTCCTTTCCCCTCCTATGATTCTTGCATCTTTTTGAGGGATTTGAGAGAGGAGATCTAGATCTACAAGCCCCACCAAGCCAAATCCCTTCTTTGTGAAGGAATCCTTGGGATCTATATCTTGGAGAGTTTTGTGTTCTCCTCTTGTGTTCTTCCTCCCTTATTCCCCCAATAGCTTTTGTAGCTTTGGTGGAATTTGAGAGTGAAGAACTTGCCTCTTGCATTTGGTGCATAGGTTTGAGTTCTCCTCGGAGATTCGGCGAGTTCAAGCCCTTGGGGCTTGTTTCTCTTGGGTTCTTGAAACCCTAGACGGTTGTGTGGTTTGATTGTTGACCTTTTGTGGTCTTGTAGCCTTTTGTGGCCTTGTTGCCTTTTGTGGCTTTGTAGCCTTTGTGGCATTGTTGTTGGGAGCCTCCAATTGAGTTGTGGAGATTGCCCCAATCTTGTACGGGTTCGGTGACCGCCCTCAAGTGTCCCATAGTGGAACGTGAGTAGGCCTTTGTGGCGAGCTCACGGGAGAATAGGGTGAGGCCTTGTGTGGCGTCGGTAAGTTGTGTGCCTTTGCATTATGGGGTGAGGCCTTGTGGGGCGTTGGGTGAGCATCGAGCCACCACACCTCGAGGTGAGCCACTTGTGGCGTTCGAAGTACATTGCGCCCCTGCACCTCTCCAACGGAGACGTAGCTTCTTTGGAAGTGAACTTCGGGAAACATATCATCGTCTCCGCGTCCATCGGTTATCCCTCAACCGAGCCCTTTACTAATGCAATTTACATTGTGATAGCCATCGTGCTTAAAGTACTTTATCTTGCTTTCACCTTGTTGCTTGTCTTGCTTAGCATAGGTTGTTCGTGCACTTAGTGAACCTAGTGGATATAGGTTTTGGCTTTTTAAATTAAACGTTAAGTTTTATTCCGCATTTGTTAGAGCCTAAACCGTAATAATTTTAAAACACCTATTCACCCCCCCCCCCTATAGGCGACGTCCATTTCCCTTTCACTATCTATATTAGATCATAAAACATGTTTCTCTTAATATTATCTTTTATCCCATTGTGTGTGCACAACTATAGGTGAATCCTTAACCCTGACCTATCTCCAACTATTGATAAAAAACTACGAAAAAGTAGCATTTTGTCTGGTAAACAAAGATACTAAAAAGTTCTCAAGGTTTTGATCAACACAATCTTACATCAAGAATATTCTTCCAAGGTTTGATAAAACTAGGTCTAATAGAGAAAAAAGAACTATACTACATGGTAAAACTAGGTATAATAGAGAAAAGAAGCTATACTACGCCAACACTGTGAGTGCTCCAGTGTGGTCTCGCTAAGGTCGGCCAACATGGAAAACAGCGGTACATGCCGGATGATGCGCATTCTCCCAACAAGCGCGCTTAGCTATTGGAAGACTCTAATTGTCCATGCGCGTGTAATGTTCTTACTCCGGTGCTAACGTGTCTTGAACCGCTATGCTTTCTATGCAAATGTTCGCATTAGCAAGTGAGTTACATGCGTGCATACATGTTTGCATTCTCCGAGATGTTTGTCATGTACTCTCTTGGTTATTGTAGGATCCTAGCATTTTTATGCAAGTGTTTGCATCAGTGCGACTGAGGGACTCATGGGATTCTCTGAGGAGTTGATGGCCGTGACATCTCCTATCAGCGACAGACCCGTGGGATGGTGACGCGACATCTAGTGACCACATTCTAAATGAAATATGGGCTTATTTGCATATATACACGCTAGACGATATGATACGTGTCATGGGTCTCACTTCAATGTGGCGTGGATCAACATCGGTCAGACCTATTTAGGACCTCTTGTGAATCACTTATCAAGATTTTAACACCCTCGAATCGTCTCTATGCAGATTTTAGCGAGTCCCACCAAACCCGCATAGAAACGATTCAAGGATGCCTTGTAGTAACCTGGGATCTGGTAGAGATCCTAAGTCCCTGTGATTAACATGCTAGTCCCAAGATCATTAGCAAGTATTCCCAATCGGTGAAATATCATGCAAAACATAAGTCTTTTATTACATGAATCGAATAATCCAGAATTTACATTATTACAATAGAAGCGAAATAATACAACTTGAAGTCCCATCAATGCCACTGGCTAGTTGAGTGAAGACCAGCGATCCTAGCGCACCTTTCAACGATTTCCAAAATTCTACACATGAAACGTGCAGCCAAACGAGTTGGTCAATACTTTGAATGTATTGGCAAATTACACCATGATGGAAAAGACTTGTCTATCTCTACATGCATAAGCTGACAAAAGGCTTGAGGTTTATTTGCATATAGCCAATTTTCATAAGTCAAGAAGAAGTGAGAAAATCTTTAATCCTACTTTGTAAACATTTGATAAGTAATATAGGGTCGAGTGGAACAAGGACAACATCTTCACCTCAGGTTCTGGATGGTATGATCTAGACTCTGAAGCTTTGTTGGATATTACACACCAAGCGACACTTGGATATTACGCACCAAGTTACTTGGATATGACACACCAAGTTCCCAAAATCCCACCTAAATTTTTTTTTATCTTTTGAACCCCCAATGATACTTTATATATATATAGCATAGCAAGCAGTACTTAGCAAAATCAAGGGTAACCTATTAGAAAGGGAAAAATCCTATGTATAGAACTATCATGGCATACTACAAAATCATCGCACTTGCAAAATATTTCTAAGTAAATCTACCAAAATAATCCTACACATGCATACTACTATTTTGAAGAGAAAAACATGCATAGTATTCAAAACTGGGACAGAGATATGAACAAAGGTGTAACTTGCCTTAGTATAATTGATGATGATTTATTCTTTGTGAACGCTCTCGCACTCTGATTAAATCTAGCGTATAGAAACAATACACTAATAAACAACCATTGCAAAAGAAGAGCCAAAATAAATACATGGTAAGTAAACAAATACCAAAACGTGCAACATGTGAACAAAATAAAACATGCAACACTCCAAATTATGTATTTGACTTATAATAGTATATTTATATTTTTCTAGGCTGTAGTGTGTGATTATGGCCAAATTGCAAAGGATTAGCTTGAAAGAAATTGTAGATTTCAAATTATGGTCAAAATAAGAATAGATTTTTCTTGCAAAAGAAAATATATAAACATGTACACTTTTGAGGTTTGAGATTAAAAATAGGTAGATATTTCAATTACGAACCCAACACAAAAGATTTAACTATAAACAGAGTTATAGATCTAAAGATATGGCTAAAACATGGTTCAAATTTAAAATTTAATTGATAATTTTGAAAAATTTATAATTAGAAATTTTGATACCAATGAATGGAGAATTTTATTACGAATCCAAAGATATAAGAATCATCTAAAACAGAGCTCAAAATAAAAAATGTGTAATTTCTTAACTGGATATGAGCTAGCATGATTCGTGTAACCAATCGATCGGACGCTGATCACGCCACGTGATCTCATGCAACACGCGTGAAGAAAAAAAAAACATGTGGCAAGGCTGATACGGGTTTAATATTAAAATAACTCTAATCTGGACCGTGTATTATCCAATGAGGACTGTGGCAACTTATTATTAGGTTGCGCGGTCGACGACGACGTTGAGACAGCAGAGACAACGGCGAGCTTGGACGTGGACGGTGACATCGATGTGGTGTCCTTCTGCCTCCTTGCAAAGGTCGACGAGGTACAGCTCGTTATGGGGGAGTTGTTCCTATCCTCGGCGTTCGTCAGCGTGGTTTTGAACAAAGACTATCTCTGGATGGAGGTGGTGCGCTGTGGCGGCACTCTGGTGTGGAAGCTTGACGGCGTCCCGATGGTCCTCGACGTGGTGAAGTATCCGACCTGAAGGGGACGACAATGAAGATCTCTATCGTGGGCTCGTCGGCTTTTCTCGATCTCTCTGGCTGCAGTGAAGCAAGGATGGAGCCGCGGCGGCTACAGAACTCCGGCGGTGTCCCCCTGATGCTCCTGTGGTCCTGCGAGAAGTGGAGAGGGTAAGACAAGGCGGTCGAGCACTACGAACAGGATGGAGGTCGGGACAAGGGTCGAGGGCGAAGGAATCGTGCTCTTCCTTGAGATCGAGCCTCAACAATGGCGAGTTCCGGCCGCGAGATCGGAACGAGGTCCGTTTCGGCAGCCTAGGGGCTGATTTCAACTAGGTTTTTGGGTTTTCGGAAGAGGAGGCTCGGGGAATTTTATCTGCCAAGAAACTTGACGCAGGGGCCAAGGAATCCTGCCAAAATCGAGAGATTTTATCGGATCAGTTCGGAATGAACTCGTGTTCCTATCCTCGGCCAATGTGGTAGATGATGACAGGCAAGTCCCATGGGAAAAAATAGGACGGGTTGCATGAGATTGGTTCAGTTGGCTGCATGCGACCGACATGCACATGTGTGTACGCAGTCAACAAACGTGTATCGTACGCAGAGGATTGGGCTGGCTTAAAGGCTTGCTCTTCCTTTTGCTATTTTTTTTAGTCAGGAAAACCTATACAGCTAGCTGGTAATGAGGATATTATTTTTTACTTTAACAGGCTCACGTCTCGAGCACGTAGTGGCCAAAAAAACAGAAGTTGCTCTGTTCCAGCGAGCTAGTATATGTGAAGTACACGCATGTTTTTTTAATAGTTTAAGTCCTAAATCGCTTTAAAACGATTCAAACATATTTGGAAAATTTTAACAAATTTTGATAGTTTTATTGGATATATGGAACATTGTTCTAGTACGAAATTTAATATACACAAGTATTTTTTATGCACTTTGGCCTCACATGGCTACTAATGCATTTTCAAAAATAGTTCTAGGATTTATTTTATTGCTCAAAATAAATTGTTTCGAACTCAGAGTTCACAAGAATATATAATAAACAATTGTAGACTCCAAATAGAAATTAGAATATTATATAATGAATTTCCAACCATTAATTTTTGAAGAAGTCATATTATCTTCCCTCAATTGATCTTCATTAGATTGGAAATTATTATAATATATCCTCGAAAATCCAAAATGCAATTTAAGATTCAAATAACACCAAATGGAATATCCTCCAACACTTATATTTGGAAATGTCATGGTATTTCCTCTCTTGTGAAATATGTGTTTGAAAAAAAGCAGTGTCTCAAAATCTAAATTAGTGCAATTGAAACACAATATGAATATTTTGGATTTTCCTAAGAATTTTCTAGCCAATTGGATAGTCATGTTAATACACTCTTTTCTTTTAATGTGGCTTAGGAAAACTTTAAACAAGCCCTCAACAGTTTTCCCTTTATTCACAACAAGATCAAACAATTCAATCCATTTATTTAATTTATTTTAACATTCCAAAATTTAGGAAAAAATTTGGGATATTATAGACTACCACCCTTAAAAGTAATCTCGTCCTCGATATTCAAGAAGGCTAGAAAGAAATAGGTTTGGATTACACTAGGGTGTTACCACCCTTAGAAGATTGTATTTATTGGGTTCTCTAGGTGGGTCCACTTTAGGTTGTTGATTTGTAAACTTCATCCAAACTAACATAGTTTACCATAGCTTGATGGACAGATTGGACTTCTTTCCATTGCCACCGTCATTCTTCCTTTTCTTAGGACAATATGACGCATAATACCCTGTTTCACCACACGTGTAGCATGTCACCTGGCTAGGATCTTTCTTGGTCTTGTTCACTGCTGTCTCTACTGCCATTACCATGGTGTTTCCTTGAGCTAGTTTGGGTAAGATGGTCATTCCTTTGATATGCCGAGTATCATGAAGTGATGACTTTGGGTGTGGTGTCTAGAGTCCTGACTCCATCTCTAGCCCTTGTCGTGGAGTTTGTGTCCTCTAAGAGTTTCATGAGGCCTTGGTGCATTCCTTCTCTGACTTGCTGATTCACTTGTTGTACCATCGGGTAGAGGTGGCAATGAGAGGGGTTGTGGTTGGTTCCTTCACACAAGAATCATGTAACTCTAGAGGTGGGGCATTCTTTAGACGGGTGACTTGCTTCATAGTAGGGGCACATATCACGATGCTCCTTGGAGGTATGTCTTATTTCTCCACAGATCATGCAGGCTGAATGTTTTGGGGCTTCAACTCCTTGGGTTCTTGATATCCAAGTGACAAAATGATATTGTAGCAGAACCACTTTAAATTCTTCCCAAGATATCATCCCTTGATAATCATCAATGGTGTGATGCATCTCCCACCAAGTTGCAGCGTCCTCCTTTAGGAACTGGGTGGCGTAATGAACCATTTTATTAGCTTCAATATTGGCATCCTTCATTCTTCCTTCTATCTTGTGCATCTACTTTTTTGCATCGGTTTGGCTCAAACGCTTAGAGAATTAGAGTTCCTTGTCTTCCATATTGATATGGCCTATATGTCGAGTTGACCGAGATTTTGAGTAGGAACAAATAGATTATAGAAGAAGAAGAATAACCCATACAGACAATTTTAATTTTGGAGAATAGGTTTTATTTGCTATCGTAACAAACCATAAAAAGACAACAAACAATTCGTTGCATCTACATTGTAGTGAAATCTATCCGGATTTGGTTCCTAATAGGTGACTTGGAATCTTCGAGCCTTCGAGTCTTCAAAAGTAATCGTTCTCTTGATAATCTTCATGTTCTTCATAATCTTCAATCTTTCATGGTCTCAGTTAATAACCTTTACTTAAGGCCTTTCAAGTCTTTGGTACTTGTAGCTTTGAAGTCTTCAATTATTGTAGATGTCTTGGAACATCTTCTGTGGAGTTCTTCAAGTCTTGACTTGAGCGAAACGTTGAGAAGATCTTCTTTGGAAAGGTAGTCTTGAGAGAGGTTTCTTCTTGAAATGCATAATGGCCATCTCTAATGTTGAAAAGAAAAGACTTACAAATTTTAAAACTCCAAAGATAGATGATGAGAAGTATGAGAATTTTCTGAAATAGCTTAGAAAATATTACTCCTAAGGTTTTTCCAAGGCTACAGTCATGATCTACAGTCAACTTGTGCTCTGATACCATCTGTAGTAACCTAGGGTTTGGTAGAGATCCTAAGCCCCTGTGATTAACATGCTAGTCCTTGGATCATTAGCTGGCACTCACAATCGATGAAATACCATGTAAAACACAAGTCTTTTATTACATGAATCGAACAATCCAAAATTTACATTATTAAAACAGAAGCGAAATAACAAAACTTGGAGTCCCATCAATGCCACGGGCTAGTTGAGTGAAGACCCGCGATCCTAGCGCATCTTTCAACGATCTTCAGAATTCTGCACATGAAACGTGCATCCAAACGAGTTGGTCAATATTTTGAATGTATTGGCAAATTACACCATGAAGGAAAAGACTTGTCTATCTCTACATGCATAGCCTGAAAAAAAGCTTGAGGTTTATTTGCATATAGCCAATTTTCATAAGTCAAGAAGAAGAGAGAAAATCTTTTATCCTACTTTGTAAACATTTGATAAGTAATATAGGGTAGAGTGGAACAAGGACTTGGATATTACACACCAAGCCACTTGAATATAACGCACCAAGTTTCCATTCCTCAACCTAACACTTGGATATTACACACCAGGCGACACTTGGATATTACACACCAAGTTACTTGGATATGACACACCAAGTTCCCAAAATCCCACCCATGAGCGATATTATGCACGCCATGGGGTTTTAGAAAAAAAAAACTTTATGTTTGGAAAGAGAGTGGAAATCCTTCAGAGGGTCCATCCTTCAGATGCTCATAGTTGTTCTTTTTCCGTGAACACGGCTGATCGATCAGATTGATTACTCTCGAGAATTTGTACACTTTACCCACAATCCACCATCAAGTCATTTTACAAACAAGACCATGGCGAGGCTTTCCCTTAGTAGCCCCTCTACCTTCCGGATCCACCCGTGCCGAAAATCCTCCAAGTGGTGGTACCCATGTGAGTTTTCCCACTAAGTACTAGGCCAAGATAGAGCCCATATGTATTATGGTTGCACTGTAATCTTCTGAATTCTGAAACATGGCAGACTTGTTTGATTCCTGGGTGGCCGTCCTCCACCAAATTCTACTCGTTATCCCGACAACCATTTCGCCCAGAAGAAAACATAGTTTTTATTTTGAAGTAGACTTTGAGAGAAAAGATTCGCTCAAGAGAGCTTTTATACTTAAGTTTTTTAGTTTTTCGAACCCCCAACGATACTTTATATATATATATATATATCATAGCAAGCAGTACTTAGCAAAATCAGGGGTAACCTATTAGGAAGGGAAAAAAATCATATTTATAGAACTATTATGGCATACAAAATCATCGCACTTGCAAAATATTTCTAAGTAAATCTACCAAAACAATCCTACGCATGCATACTACTATTTTGAAGAGTAAAACATGCATAGTATTCAAAACTGGGACAGTGATATGAACAACGGTGTAACTTGCCTTAGTATAATTGACGATGATTTATTCTTTGTGACGTTCTCGCACTCTGATTAAATCTAGCGTATAGTAACAATACACTAATAAACAACCATTGCAAAAGAAGAGCCAAAATAAATACATGGTAAGTAAAAAATACCAAAACATGCAACATGTGAACAAAATAAGACATGCAACACTCCAAATTATGTATTTGACTTATAATAGTATATTTATATTTTTCTAGGCTGTAGTGTGTGATTATGGCCAAATTGCAAAGGATTAGCTTGAAAGAAATTGTAGATTTCATATTATGGTCAAAATAAGACTAGATTTTTCTTGCAAAAGAAAATATCTAAACATGTACACTTTCGAGGTTTGAGATTAAAAATAGGTAGATATTTCAATTATGAACCCAACACAAAAGATTTAACTATAAATAGAGTTATAGATCTAAAGAGATGGCTAAAACATGGTTCAAATTTAAAATTTAATTAACAATTTTGAATATTTGATAATTATAAATTTTGATACCAATGGATAGAGAATTTTATTACGAACCTAACGATATAAGAATCATCTAAAACAGAGCTTGAAATCTAAAAATGTGTAATTTCTTAATTGGACATGAGCTAGCATGATTTATGTAACCAATCGATCGGACGCTGATCACGCCGCGTGATCTCATGCAACATGTGTGAAAAAAAATGAAAAAAATGTGGCAAGGTTGATACGGGTTTAATATTAAAATAACTCTAATATGGACCGTGTACTTTATCCAATGAGGATTGCGGCAATTTACTATGAGGTTGCGCGGTCGACGACGACGTTGAGACAGGGGCGAGCTTGGACGTGGATGACGACGTCGATGTGGTATCCTTCTGCCTCCTTGCAAATGTCGACGAGGTACGGCTCGTTACGGTGGAGTTGTTCCTATCCTCAGCGTTTGTCGGTGTGGTCTTAAACAAGGACTATCTCCGGCTGGAGGTGGTGCATTGCGGTGGCGCTCGGGTGTCGAAGCTTGACGACGTCCCGATGGTCCTCGGCGTGGTGAAGTATCCGACCGGAAGGGGACGACGATGAAGATCTCTATTGTGGGCTCGTCAACTTTTCTTGATCTCTCTAGCTGCAGTGAAGAAATGATGGAGTTGTGGCGGCTACAGAACTCCGGCGGCGTCCCCTGATGCTCCCGTGGTCCAGCGAGAAGGGAAGAGGGTAAGACAAGGAGGTCGAGCACTACGAACAGGATGGAGGTCGGGACAAGGGTCGAGGGCGAAGGAATCATGCTCTTCCTTGAGCTCGAGCCTCAGCCATGGCGAGCTCCGGCCGCGACATTGGAACGAAGTCCGTTTCGGCGGCCTAGGGGCTGATTTTAATGGGGCTTTTGGGTTTAAGGAAGAGGAGGCTCGGGGCATTTGATCTGCCAAGAAACTTGACGCATGGGCCAAGGAATCCTGCCAAAATCGAGAGATTTTAGCAGAGTTAGTTCGGAATGAACTCGTGTTTCCGTTGGTTTCTCCATGTGGTAGATGATGACAGGCGGGTCCCACGGGAAACAAGGTTGCATGAGATTGGTTCGGCTAGCTGTATGACCGACATGCATGTGTGTACGCAGTCAACAAACGTGTATCGTACACAGAGGATTGGGCTGGCTCAAAGGCTTGCTTTTCCTTTTGGTATTTTTTCTAGTCGGGAAAACCTATACAACTAGCTAGTAATGAGGATATTATTTTTTTACTTTAACAGGATCACGTCTCCAGCATGTAGTGTCCAAAAAAACATAAACTGCTCTATTCCAGCGAGCTAGTATATGTGAAGCACATTTTTAATAATTTAAGTCCTAAATCGCTTCAAAACGATTCAAATATATTTCGACAATTTTAAACAAATTTAGATAGTTTTATTGGATATATGGAACATTATTCTAGTACGAAATTTAATATACACAAGTATTTTTTATGCACTTTGGCTCCACATGGCTACTTATGCATTTTCGAAAATAGTTCTAGGATTTTATTTTATTGCTCAAAATAAATTGTTTTCAACTCAGAGTTCACAAGAATATATAATAAACAATTGTAGACTCCAAACATAAATTAGAATATTATATAATGAATTTTCAACCATTAATTTTTGAATAAGTCATATTATCTTCCCTCAATTGATCTTCAGTAGACTGGAAATTATTATAATATATCCTCAAAAATACAAAATGCAATTTAAGATTCAAATAAAACCAAATAGAATATCCTCCAACACTTATATTTGAAAATGTCATGGTTTTTCCACTCTTGTGAAAAAAACAGTGTCTCAAAATCCAAGTTAGTGCAATTGAAACATAATTTGAATATTTTGAATTTTCCTTAGAATTTTCTAGCCAATTGGATAGTTATGTTAATCCACTCTTTTCTTTTAATGTGGCTTAGGAAAACTTTAAACAAGTCCTTAACAGTTTTCCCTTTATTCACAACAAGATCAAACAATTCAATCCACTTATTTAATTTATTTTAACATTCTAAAATTTAGTAAAAATTTCAGGATGTTACATGCCCACCAGTCACTTGCGTGTGGGTGAAAAATGAAGTAATATCATTACACAATAGTTCACGATAGAACCAATAAGAACATATATATATATACAAGA
Source organism: Avena sativa (assembly GCA_916181665.1). Lineage (NCBI taxonomy): Eukaryota > Viridiplantae > Streptophyta > Magnoliopsida > Poales > Poaceae > Avena > Avena sativa. Next base: position 277,991,182 of record OV702292.1, read on the forward strand.
ATGACTCAACGAGTCAAGAATAAAGATATAAAGTACAAAGATTCAAATCACCTTGAAAAGGATACAATATCCGAGTACAAATAAGATGCAAATTGAACTAAGAGTCCTGAAGGCTAAGCCGGTAGGGTAACTGATAAGGATCACGCCAATGATCCTAGAGTTTTGTTCCGATCTTTCACAGTGAGTCAACCAGATAGATGATTCTTTCAATAACACCGATAAACGTCATCTGAAGAAGAGGAACGAATCTCGCAAGCAATGTGATGAAGATCACCACGTCTCAAACCACAACTCGATAATCCTTGATGACGCAAGAACCCTTGCAACAATCTTCATTGGATAATACGGCATCGTCGTTTCCCTGGAGATATGATACACGGTGAAACACAACGTGATAGTTTTGACTAAACGACTGAACTCCACTAAACCCTAGGCGCCTGACTCCTTTATATAGGAGGTCTGCAACTAGTCGGTTGGACAAACCCAAACCTAACACACAAACCGACTTAACACTAACCTAGACTCGAACTCAATAACATAGCAACAATGTTTGACACAACCTTAGACTTATCATTACATGTCCTAGGTTTCCTTGGTGTACCAATCATCAATGGGATGCCTACATCATCCTCCCCCCCTTGGAAAGGCATTGTCCTCAACGCTGGAAGGTCTTTTCTAGCACGTGGCGTCATATCAGAAACATCGCCACTCTTCACCTTCAACTTCAAGTCTTGCTTGCCTGCCACACCACATCCTCCCTCTCCGCTAGCTTGACTTGATGCTGCACTTGGCGCCTCCTTCCTCCTTCACACGAGCTTGGATTTTGGCGCCACCACCTTCTTCTTATTATCTCTCGATGGAGCCCTCTGAACCTGAACACGAACCCTCTTCATATGACCCCGCAAAATAGGCGCAATGCCCAGACCACACAATTGACGAACACGTCCATCTTTCCCTTTGTGCACACGCACTCCTACTCCAACTCTCCGCACAGCTGCTCCAACATATCTGCAGTCTATGACCCTCGCCTCCATATGCACCGGTACAGGATCATCACGACTATCATCGGTTTGAATGCCTTTATCGACACAAAATGGAAGTGTGGAAACTGCTGCATCATCCTTCCTTTCTTTGCTAAGAGGCTTGACTTCAACCGACTTGTCACTAATAGGCATAGTTGAAACAACTGGCTTGTCATCAACAGGCATAGCTGAAATATCATAAGTATTGATGCTCCCTGCATCATGCTCCCCTTCTTGAAGCGTGACCATCCTCGGTCGCGACGTAGCCTTGTGCGCCTTCTCCTTGCGCACCACCAAGACCACGTCAGATGTGATCATATCATCTGTCATAGGCTTTAGTGTCTTTTGTTTGCCATCATACACAAAAGTATAAATATTGGCTCGTCATGCATGCATAGCATTGTGATTATACTATCATCGGCGCCCAAGTAACAACCCATACACCTCTAATGGCAACACATCACACTCCACCTCATCAATATACTTACCAACTGTAAATGGCACACGCATCCTATGTGTAACCTTCAGCATACTGCAGCTATTCAACCACTCGAGATGCTTAGGTTCAGGAATATTCCATATGGACAACCCAATGATGCCACCATTGCCTTGCTTATGCCATTAGTACAACTGTCACCATCAATCATCAACTTGCATGCTTTACCTTTGATCATACACTGAGTCTGAAATAAGTTTCAGCGCTGACCTCTATCAACTGTCGTCCAAGTGCCATCATGTACCTTCTTGAGTTGCACAATTAGCCCACTCAATGGTACAACCTTTTCCACTGCAGTTTCAGCGCACACAACAACCTTGTCAATATCAGGCTGCTTTTCTTCAGAAATTTTTGTCACTACCGCGCTGACCGTTTGCACTAGAACAACTGTCGTAGCCTCCTTTGCATGAGACGGAATAAACACAGCTGCAACCCCGGGCGACCGCTGGACTGCCTTCACGGGCTTGGTACAAGATAACTTGCGACGAGGAGACATAAAACAGCCACGCAATAATTTATTAAAGTCATACCAAGTTGTATCTATGATGTCCTTCTCACACATTTCTTTATCCCAATAACGAGCTATCCACACGTCGCAGCGCAAGAACCACGCGTGTAGAATCATCCAAATACTCATATGTGTATGACATCTGTAAAACCTTCTTTCATGTGACGTTTCCACAACTCATATTCAGCATATGTCGCCATGTTGATCAGTCTCCACCTGATTTGAGAATCATTACATACCACACCTTTTAAGATGTCTAGATAATCATTATATACATCACCAGATCTGTAAAGACACTGTTTGTCATAATAGTCACCTTAAAACGATTACATTTTTTTTAACTGGACAAATTCAGTACAAGGGCAGATAACTCTGCGGTCAAGCGGCAAACAGTGATCCCATATTATTTTTTATGCTGAAGCAAACTACGGTATGTTGGCTCACGTGAGGGACAAGGTAGCGAATATGCTTGCTTTTTTTTCTTGCACCGATGGAAGCTTCACGTAATAAAACTCACCTACACTTCTTTCCCAATTCAAATAGCACCAGATCGCTGCCCCTTTTGTGTTTCCTTTTCACGTGAAATCCTCCAAATCGGAACCAATTAATTATCGGACTCTTTTTGATTTTCCTTTTCTTACGTACCAAATCAATCTGATATGCAATTACTTGTCCGTACTCCACGCCGTGATGCACGGCTTCTCCTCGATTTGGTTAGCACACAGGAATTGAACAAAACAATGGATAATTAGATCTGATGCACGGCTTCTCTTTCTTTCTCTCGTGGACTCTACGTACCAGCTGATTAAGAATTCCATAGGGAAAACTATCGATCTGCACACTTAGAACAGAACAAAACCGGCCAACCGTGCAATTCTTTCCTTCTCTCCCCAATCAATCTGATCTGAAAACTGCCGGTGAAGAACAATTCGCAGATCAATCAACAACCAAAACTCGTCGTGATCAATCTAGAAATCTGATACCATATGATAAGGATCACGCCAATGATCCTAGAGTTTTGTCCCAATCTTTCACAGCGAGTCAACCAGATAGATGATTCTTCCAATAACACCGATAAATGTCACCTGAAGAAGAGGAACGAATCCAGCAAGCAACGTGATGAAGATCACCACGCCTCAAACCACATCTCGATAATCCTTGATGATGCAAGAATCCTCGCAACAATCTTTATTGGATAACACGGCATCGCCGTTTCCTAGAGGCATGATACACAGTGAAACACCACGCGATAGTTTTTGACTAAACAATTGAACTCCCCTAAATCCTAGGCGCCCGGATCCTTTATATAGGAGGCCTGCAACTAGTCGGTTGGACAGACCCAAACTGAACACACAAACTGACTTGACACTAACCTGGACTCGGACTCAATAACGTAGCAACAATGTTTGAAACAACCTTAGACTTATCATTACATATCGTAGGTCGTCCTGGTGTGCTAATCATCAATATGATGCCCGCATCAGTAACCCTGCTAACATCGTCGAACTTATATCTATGAAAACAAAAGGGGTGTCGACAAAGGGCAAAGGAAAATGAAAGCGGTCAGTATCGAGGCTAGTACATGATGAGTCTGAGAATTCGACGGCTCTCGCCTACATAGGTATGGTGGACTGAAACGACAGCGGAGCATGCACTAAACAACCTATAGAGACTCGATACAACTGTCGGCTATCAGAGAGGGATAAGAAAGACCTATTTGGAACCAACCTGATACTAACACCAAACATACCTGACGAGGGTTTAACTCATCAATGCCCATTGTTATAGACTTGGGTTTTGGAGAAGGAGGGAGTGCTGGAGACATCTATCGGCTAGCAAACAAGGACACATGGGACAAAGATTTACCCAGGTTCAGGCCTCGTAGAGGTCCCTACTCCTGCTTGTCTGCTCGTGGAATTATCGAAGGAACCGAAGGTTACAATGGTGCGCAGATGCAATCTGGCGAGGGTGGTGGAAACTAGGGTTGCGTGTGTCCTCCTCGCCGCCCCCTCCCAGCCTTTATATAGATAGGCTAGGTCCCGGGTAGCAGGTCGAGTCGGTTATAAATTAGGGTTTTCCCCTTTGAACTTTCTATCTTTAGCTTCTTCTTGTTCTTCAAGCAATCGAGAGTCTGTAGGTTACTCGAATCCTTTGTTTGGGCCTTGGCGACACCGTGGGCCTGTACGTATTTAGACCTTATATACCAAGCTCGAGTATCTGTAGGGTATACCCATGTCAGTAGCCCCCGAGTGTCCAGTGGAATCGCAGATTCGACTAGGGACTTTTGAAGTCTTTCGAGTGCCTGAATGAGTATATATTTCGATTGCTTTTAATTGTGTCATAGGGAGTGTTGATATACGTGCCTGATATAACCGAAGTATCGGTATCAGTTAACCACCTTAGGGTGAAACAACGCAATCTACTCGAACTCGAGTCCCCGGACTCGAATCTGGAAAAGTGCTGGTGTAATTCGACTCAAGCCGTGAAGGTCTTACAGGAGTCGAATTCCAGTTATATGGGTGTGAGCACTCGACGCGTCCGTCAAGGCATATTCATCATACCTGCAGGCACGGATATGTTTCTGGTAGTGCGCAGCTAATGCGTTGCCAGGCCTTGTTCAGGTCTTACCTTCACGATGTAAGCGCGGCATCCGAATTTTATCATCGCGGAGACGATTCGGGTGACCCAGGAGACGCAATCTCTTTGTAGGGAAAAATTATGAGACGGTGTCGCCATGAGTTTCGAGTGTGGATTTTATCAATACATAGTTTTTTTATATAAATAATCATAGGGTGCACGACCAGCGCTCCCGATGGGAGTAGCCCCCGAGTGCCTGGTTGAGTCGAAGACTCAGGCAGGGACTAAAGAACTTTTGTCGACTGCTGTCGTCTTTTGCTTGCTTGTTTCAGTCGAATTTGTTTCCGCGGCTCCCTATGGGAGTAACCCATGTCCATAGTCGAACCGTATTTCGAGTGGTTGGGTTTGCTTTTGATTGTCCATGTTCCTGCAAAAAGAAAAATCGTAGGGTGCACGACCAGCGCTCCCTATGGGAGTAGCCTCCAAGTGCTTGGTGGAGTCGAAGACTCCAGCAAGGACTAAAATAGTCGAAATTTTCCGTTGCGTAGCTTTGATGACGTCAGTGCTGACGCTTTGATAATCTCAGTTGCCCGCGTGAGCGAGTTTGACGGGACGTGACGAGCAGTGGGTCCAACTCTCTGACTTTGATTCGACTAGGCGTGTGTAATCTTTATTTTAACTGCGTCTCCTCAATTTCCGCGCGTAATGGAAGTAGTGGAGGGATGGTTTTCTCTTCCACTCCTCCACGTGTCCAGCACGATGTTTGCCATGCGTCCAATAGGGTTTTTCTGAGCCGTTGGATTGCATATTCCAGGGGTTAAGTAGCGGCGATGCGACGGTAATTTTCTCATCTGCTCTCATTCATCTTTGCTTCCATCGCTATTGCCGCTGCTACTCTGCTTTCTCTGTGCTTGTTTCCTCCATGACGCTGGACCAGCTCCGCTCGTTTCCGAGATACTTTCTTCACTCGCATCGCCGTCACGCAATGGGGAAGAAGAAGGGAGGCACTGCGGCTGATTCCGCGGCCACCGTTGACACGGTAAAGAAGAAGGGCGGCTCTGCCGCTGCGGGCACCAGCACCGCCGCCGGTGGGAAGAAGAAGGTCGCAGGCACCCGTGTCACGAATGGTGTGTGGCACCCCTCCATCATCAAGGCGTCTGATCTCCGTCTTCTTCGCCAAGACGGAGTACTGTCCGCCGCAATCGCCAACGCGCGCGTCCCCAGCGGTGAGAAAAATTCCTGCTCCCCCCGCTGGTTTTCGAGTGATGTTTTTGGCATTCATCATTCGCGGTCTCTCCTTGCCTCTTCACCCCTTTTTTAGGGGTCTCCTTTGTTTCTACAGGCTTCAGCTCCATCAGCTGTCCCTGAATTCGATCCTCCATATCTCTTGCTTCATCACACTCTACGAGTGCTGGTTCGGAATCGAGACACACTTCGGCCTTTTCAAGCGCCTCTTCAAATTGAAGCGTCAGTATGCATCTGGCTCTTTAGTTTACGATGTAGGTGGTTGCGGAATCCACGTCGACCCATCCGCCACCTACTTCGACATCAAGCTCATGGCGTCCGTCCAAGGGTGGAGGGACAAATGGTTCTACATCCGCAATGAGAAGGCTAACAGTGAGCACTTTGGACTCGCGCCCTTCGATCCCGCGACGCCGTGCAGGAGGATGCGCTCCTGGAAGAACGTAGTCATGCCTGGCGAGTCCGCGGAGACAGATGTGCTGTATCAGCGCGTCTGCGACCTCGAGAGTCGCATAGGCAAAGAGGAGGGAGGCTGCGCCCTCATTCGCACTTGGCTACGCCGTCGCGTCCAGCCCCTGCAAGCCAGGGTCCACCCCATGTTTTAGTGGGCTGGCGCTGATGATGCCACTCGCGTGTCTGCCGATGGCATGTCCGCGAGTGAGGTGGACAAGAGGGTTCGACTAGTCACCAAGTACACCGTCAAGGATGTGCTTCCCAGTGAGCCAGTTGTTCCTCCATTTGATGCTTCGAACCCTCCTCTTGAGGTATAGTTGTGCTACGCAGTAGCTAATTTTGTCGATTGCTTCTCTGTTGTTTACTTGTTGTTTACTGAATTTGTTGTCTGTGTACAGGATTGGGCGGTGTCACCTTGTATGCCCCCTCTTCCTGAGGGGATTATCCCTCGCGAAGCTTTGGAAGAGGACGAGTCGGAGTCGACCGTCCCTACTGATGCGGAGGAGGAAGCCCCCGAGTCCGGTAGTCCGGATACTCGCAAGCGTTCGCGTAGCGAGGATTCCGACGTATCGTCTCCTTCGACTCCGGAAGGTACGGGCGTTGGTGCAGAGTCGCCAATTCCTGCCGTTCCTGTGAGCACTGTGGCACCATCTTCTCGCAAGAAGATGCGATTGCCCAAGGAGTCTTCGTCGGAGTCGGGGGAGGCCACATTTGATTTTGACAAGTTTGTGTGAGATCCAGGCACATGGCTTAATAGGATTGATAGGATACCCATATCAACAAGTTGCAACTTCACTTCCGAAAGCTCGAAAAGAACTCTAAGGTTAAGCGTGCTTGGCCTAGAGCAATTCTAGGATGGGTGACTGACCGGGAAGTGGGTAACCGGGTGCGCACAAGTGAGGACAAAGTGCGCAGAAAAGACTAGTGTTGGTCTGTGGGGCCAGTCTAGATATCCTATTAAGCTGCCAGGAGTGACACCCCCCGGGCCCAGGAGTGGACGGGGTGTTACAAGTGGTATCAGAGCCGACCCTTGCGATTACACGGGTGTGTGCGGGTTAGTGGCAGGACATGTGGAGCATGGCGCGTGTGGCCCGGAGTGGACACGGCATGGCACATGTGCCGGCACTGGACGCACAGACGCGTGCCAAGAGGGAACGTTCCTTGGGTGTGCTTGATCGATGAGGGCATCGATCTTCTAAAGGGTGGGTGTATGTGAGATCCAGGCACATGGCTTAATAGGATTGATAGGATACCCATATCAACAAGTTGCAACTTCATTTCCGGAAGCTCATTCGAAAAGAACTCTAAGGTTAAGCGTGCTTGGCCTAGAGCAATTCTAGGATGGGTGACCGACCGGGAAGTGGGTAATCGGGTGTGCACGAGTGAGGACAAACTGCGCAGAAAAGACTAGTGTTGGTCTGTGGGGCCAGTCTAGATATCCTATTAAGCTACCAGGAGTGACACCCCCCGGGCCCAGGAGTGGACGGGGTGTTACAGTTTGACTGGTAAGTTTTCTAGCTTACTTGTCCTTTTTCTGTTTTGCCCTTGTTGGCTTGTCTCTGGGTTTGCCATTTGTTGATATGGTTTTTATCTTGCAGCCAAGAGGCGTCGTCATCTTCTGGCAACGTCCAATTTTTGAAGGAATCAGGAGTCACGACCTCGAGAGCCAAGGAAGAGGTCGAGTGCGCTCCTTCCCCTCCATTGGCGGCCCACTCCGGGCATAATTCTTCCAGTTCTCCTCATGCAGGAGAGCATTGAATGGTTGCTCGGATGACGGTGCAGCAGACATCTTCGGAGTCATTGGAGGACCATGTAAGTGTAGTTTTTCTTCTTTTTAGTGTTGCAGTCGATGTTTTTTATTGCCTCTGCTGATTCCTTGTTGTGCGATAGCTCCTTGTGAAGAAAGCCACGCGTTTGGCGGAGCAGGTGCTTGCGATGGGCCGCCAGCATACGATGTTGGAGCCGCGTCATCGCGTGGTGGAGAGTGAGTGTTCTACACTTCTTCTTCTTCGTCTTCTCCTTTTGATATAGTCGACTGATAGTCGACTTTTGTTTGTTGTGTAGCTGAACATAATGCCCTATTGCGTGACGCCGCCACCATGGAGAAAACCCTTGCCGCGGATGTGAAGGGTCGCGATGAGGCAATCACAGCACGTGACGAGGCGCGAAGGCACGAAGAGGAGCTGCGTGCCTCCTTCGCAGCCAGGGAGAAGTTGTTCGAGGAAAAGCTTTTCTCAATCGCCAAGGCCCTCTCAGGTATTTTGCTTTGGATGTCGTTGTCCTTCTCTGCTGGAATTTTTTCTTTTTTTGCCGTTGGCACTGATGTTTTGTCCATGTGTGGATTTTTATGTGTAGATGCTGGCGACTTGAGTTTCGACCCGCAGGCCCTTCGTCGTGATGACGCTCTAGCGTGTGCACTGTCGGTAGTCGAGGACCGTAGCGCCACCGTCTAGGGTATGCTTTCCAAGGCCAAGGGTGCCCTCAGTCGCCTTCGGGAGGAGTTGATGCCCAAGGCGGAGCTAATCGATAATATAGACGAGCCGGTGGAGTCACTCGCCGGGGGTGTGCCCTCCAGCTACAAGAACTCAATCCGCACGGCTGGTGCGTCCATGTCGCTTGCCATGGTGCAGGCCCACGGAGTCGAGGTTGATCCTGCCGCGGTGTCGAAGGCGATGCCTGTTAACGCGGATGGCCAGCAGGTAGTCTTTGCTCCCTTCGCGGCTGCCTGTGGCAAATACGGGCATCATCTGATAAATACTATTGCAAAGTACTCTAAGAAGCTCCAACGTGCCAAGAAGGCGGCGAAAGCTTCGGCATCAGGGGCCGGCGGAAAGTCAGTGGCGTCTGACACTACCACGGACTTGATGAAGCCCCCGAAGCCGTCGAAGTCGAAGAAGCCAGTTGCTCCTTAGTTAGCTTTGTAATAGTTGATTAGTTTATGTTCTTTTGTTTAAGAACATGCCTGCTGGCGAGTGTATCTGCTGATACTTTTGTTAGTCTTGAATGCATCTGATCCTTTTGTCTTTGTGTTGATCTAGTTGTCTTATTTGCTTCTATCTTGACTTTTGGTAGGGTACATCAAGTGATCCTTTGAGGGAAACTCAGGACTCGCCGACTCTTGATGATACCGTGGCACCGCCATGCTCCAGGGTAGATGAGATGTCCTTGCTTTCGCGACTGCGTGACCACGTGAAGCAGCTGGAGCGTGAGTTACCCGTGCTCCATGGTAATGCGGACGTATGGAAGTCGAAGGCAGAAAAAGCCGCCGCTCGAGAGCAGTATCTGCTTGGCGAGGTGACGCAGCTGGGCGACCAATTCAAATGTTAGTTTGCTTGTTCTCATCTTTTCCTTGTAGTTACTCGCAGTGGTTTGTTGTACTCATGCTACTGTTGCTGCTTCGTGTAGTTGTCAGCACGCGTCACCCGCGGGAGGAGAAGGATAGAATTGCCATTCACATGCATGATCTTACCCAGGAGCAACTTCAAGAGAGTGGATACTTCTAGGTAGATCATGATCGTGCGACTGCACTGGCGACCCTGCAGGATCATGTGTCGCGAGTGCTGCACTTTCTGAAGAAATCGCAGTCATGCTTGAAGAACATTTATCGGGCGATGTTCCCGCTAGATGATAATCCATCAAGCTTGGTGGCCCTCCTTACCAAGTTTCAAGACCTGACCGCGGTTTGCGAGTGCGTGAGGCAGCAGTTGGTGGCTGGTGCCAAGGCTGCTCTATCAATGGTGCGACTGCACAGGCCTGACGTAGATGTTGCGGCAATTGTGTCTGGGCCGCCTGCACCACCAGCAGGTTCTGCTTGGAATATGGTGCCGCACTACCAGGCGGTGGACCGCCTAGCAGAAGAGATCGTCGACTTCTTTGAGGAACAAACCAACGTTCTTCTGCTACAGTAGTAGCATATTTTCTATCCTGCACATAAGTGTACTTGTGTTGTAAAGTTCATATAAATGTTGTAGATAATTTATTGTCGAATGCATCTAAAGAGCTTTGTTAGTATGAAGTGCGTGGCACTATGCGAGTCCTTTTCTTTAGCCTGGTCATGTTTTTATCTCAGTCCCTTGTCAACCTGTCAGGTGCGTTGCAGCTGGGTTGATGTTGTGTTAAGGGTTTCGATTGATGTACCAGCTACTCAGGATATCGCATTTTGGTTCGAAGAACAGATGTGTATAGGGTGGCGCAACCCCATAGTATATAAATTGGGAAAGTAAAGGAGAACTCAGAGTTTTGGGGCACTTAGCTTTATTTATTCGAAGAACAGTGCGAGATACAATGTGTGGCTAAGTAACCTTGGCTGAGTAGCCTTATTTGCAATGTAAAAGGTAAAAACGACTAAGGATAGAAGCGTCGCAGTTGTGCGATGTTCCAGGGGTTGGAGTATGCGACTCCTGTCTCTAAATCTTGAAGGCGATAGGCGCCACCTGGGATTACTTCTATAATCACGTACGGTCCTTCCCAGGGGGACTCGAGCTTGAGATGCCCCTGCTGCTTCAGTCGCAGGACCAGGTCACCTTCGACGAAGGATCTGGGGAGAAGCCTCCTACTGTGGTAGTTACGCAGGTTCTGCTGTTAGATCATGGATCTTTCTGGGGCGATTTCCCTTGCCTCGTCAAGGAGGTCGACGGAGTCTTCGAGTGCGAGGGATGACTCTTGTTCGCTGTAAGCGACCACGCGCGGCGCCTTGTGCCGTACTTCGGCGAGTAGCACTGCCTTAGCTCCGTGCACCATAAAGAATGGCGTGTAGCCCATGGCGCTGTTTGGAGTTGTATGTAGGCTCCAGAGTACGGACTGCAGCTCGTCCGGCCAGCAACCCGCGGCTTGTTCGAGTGGCCAGAGGAGTCGCTTCTTGATGCCGCCGCAGACGAGTCTGTTTGCTTTTTCCACCTGACCGTTGGTCTGTGGATGCGCTACTGAGGCGTAGCTGATGTTGATCCCTAGGTTCTCGCAGAATTCTTAGAACTCCTTGGATATGAAGTTCGTCCCATTATCGGTGATGATGCTGTGCGGCACTACGAAGCGATAGACGATGGACTCGAAGAACTTGACTGCGTTGTGGCCTGATTGGTTGGTCACTGGCATGGCCTCTATCCACTTGGTGAATTTGTCGACTGCGACCAAGAGGTAGACGTAGCCTCCTCGTGAGGACCTTGGAAGTTTGCCGACCATGTCGAGCCCCCATTGCGCGAAGGGCCAGGCCAATGGGATTGGCCGTAGCTCTACGCCCGGTGCGTGCGGTTTGTCCGCGAATCGCTGGCAAGCATTGCATTTTTGGACGATGTCCTTGGCGTCACGCATGGCCGTAGGCCAGTAGAATCCAGCTCGTAGAGCTTTGGCAACGAGGGCGCGACTGCCGGCGTGGTGTCCGCAAGTCCCTTCATGGATGTCGAGGAGAACTGCTTTTCCATCGGCTATAGAGACGCATCGTTGGACTAGAGTACTCCCGTGATGCTGCGTTTATACAGTTTGTCGTTGATAACAGCAAATGCCTTGGATCGCCGCGCGATGTGCCGTGCATCTGTCGGATCGTCTGGTAGCCTCTTGCTGAGGAGGTACGTGATATACGGCTGCGTCTAGGATTGCTCGATCATCATGATGCTCATTGGTCCCTCGAGTCCTATGTCCAGCTCTAAGTCATCGAGTGCCATTGGCTCATTGGGTGGCGTAGCCCCCGAGTCCGTTGCTGCGCTTGTTTTCTTCTCTGCGGCCGTTGGCTTGATGGAGCGTTCGCAGATGCGCTCAAGAAATACCCCCGGCATTATGGGGGCACAGGTAGAGCCTATGTTGGCGAGTGCGTCCGCCTCCTCGTTGCTTTCGCGACCTACCTGTCGCAGCTTGCAACCGTCGAAGTCTCCTTCGAGTGTGTCGTAGAGGTCGCGGTACATGATCATGTTGTCGTTCAGTGCGTCGCACTCATGCATTGTTTGGTTAACGACCAACTTGGAGTCGCCGTATATGATGAGCCTCTTGGCGCCGCAGGCTTTTGCCATCCTCATCCCGTGCAACAGGGCCTCGTATTCAGCCTCGTTGTTTAAGGCTATGAACTACATTCGCAGGATATACTTCAGCTTGTCCCCTTGAGGTGATGTCAGTATGACACCTGCGCCTGCGCCTGCTCTTTCTTTCCGCTTGGACCCATCGAAGTGCATTGTCTAGAGGTAGGACATATCTGGCTTGTCTGGGAGCTGGTTCTCCATCCAGTGCACGAGGAAGTCCGGGAGAACTTGCGACTTGATTGTGTCGCGCTTTTCGTACGTAATGTCTCGTGGAGACAATTCTATTCCCCAAAGCGCGACTCGTCCCGTGGCGTCGGGGTTATTGAGGATATGCCCCAAGGGGGCGTCGTTGAGCACCACGATTGGGTGTTCCTGAAAGTAGTGGCGCAGTCGCCGGGCGGTCATGAAGACGCCGTACGCCAGCTTCTAGTAGTGCGGGTACCGCTGCTTTGTTGGCGTGAGGACCTCGCTGAGGTAGTATACTGGGCGTTGTACGCCGTGGACCTTGTTTTCCTCAGCTCGCTCGACGACGAGCACTATGTTGAGCACCTGGTTGGTGGCAGAGATATACAGCAACAGTGGTTCCCTTTCTCGTGGGGTCACCAGCACTGGCAAAGTGGATAGCAGGCGCTTCAGGTCTTCGAATGCTTCTCGCGCTTCATTGGTCCACTCGAATTTTTCAGTTTTGCGGAGGAGTTGGTAGAAGGGCAGCGCCTTTTCGCCCATTCGACTGATGAATCGACTGAGGGCCGCAATTCGTCCAGCCAGCTGCTGGACGCACCTTATGTTTTTCGGCTTCTCCATGGCCAGTATGGCTTTTATCTTCTTCAGGTTCGCCTCGATTCCCCTTGCGGAGATGAGATACCCGAGTAGCTGCCCAGATGGTATGCCGAAGGCGCATTTGTCCGGATTGAGCTTGATCCGGTAGCGGTCGAGGTTGGCGAAGGTTTCACGCAAATCATAGATTAGAGAGGCTTCCTCCTTTGTCTTGATTACTATGTCATCGACATAGACTTGAATGTTGCGACCCAGTTGTTCCTTGAGGCAAGCCTTCATGCACCGCTGGTAGGTGGCTCCCGCGTTCTTTAGCCCGAAGGGCATTGTGTTGTAGCAGAACACACCAAAGGGCGTTGTAAACGCTGTTTTCTCTTGATCTTCCTTCTTCATTCGAATTTGATTATAGCCTAAATAGGCGTCGAGGAAGCAGAGGCGCTCGCATCCCGCAGTGGAGTCGATGATCTGGTCGATTCGTGGCAACGGGAAGTGATCCTTTGGGCAGTGCTTGTTCAGAGAAGTGAAGTCCACGCACATCCGCAGGATATCCGTGTCCTTTTTTGGTACCAGCACCGTGTTGGCGAGCCAAGTGCTTTCCTTGATCTCGCGTATGAACTTGGCTTCAAGGAGTCTGTTGATCTCCATTCGAACTGCCTGCGCTCGTGGCTCAGACAATCGCCGAATTGTTTGCTTGACTGGCCTTGCGTCGGGGTTGATGTTGAGTGCATGCTCGGCGGAACTCCTGGCATGTCCGCAGGACACCAGGCAAAAATTTCCCAGTGCTCACGGAGGAATTCGACGAGCGCGAGTTCCTATGCGGGACTCAAGTTGTTGGCGATGAGGGCCGTCTTGGCCGGATCCGATGGGTGGACCTGCACTTTCTTTGTGTGCACATATGAGTCGAAGGAGAGGTCAGGTGAGCTTGTCCTGCTCAGGGGAGGCAGACTGTTGTTTGCCGTCTCCTTCAGTCTCGCGAGTTCCTCCTGCATGCCGAAGGACTAGGAGATTCTGTTGAATTCCCTGTCGCAACTGTCAGATCGCTCGAAGCTCCCGTTGATCGTGATGACGCCATTGGGACCTGGCATTTTCATCTGCAGGTAGGCGTAGTGGGGCACTGCCATGAACCTAGAGAACGCGACGCGCCCGAGGATGAAGTGTACTGTGAGGGCCAGTCGACGACCTCAAAGTCGATGTGCTCGCGCCGAAAGTTCTTCGGCGTACCGAAGATGACGTCGAGGTTGATTTTGCCTAGGGGGTATACGCCTTTCCGTGGGACGATGTCGTGGAACGTTGTGTCCGAGGCCTCTAGGCAAGTTAGAGGGATCCTCATTGCTCGCAAGGTACTCGCGAATATAAGGTTGATGCCGCTTCCGCCATCCATGAAGACGCGGCTCATGTCGAAGCCTCCGATTTGTGCCTCGAGTACAAGGGGGCAATGTCCTGGACGGGGTATCTGAGGCGGATGGTCGCGTTTGTCGAAGGTGATGCAGGACTCGCTTCCACTGAGGTACTCAGTGGTGGAGGGTGGCGAGTGCGTGGCCAAGTTGACTTGGCGAGTGATGGCCTTCTGCACCCTATTGGAGGGGCGTCCCTTTTGAATCTTCATGGTGCCCATGGCCCGTGAGTACGGTTCGCCTCCGTGGTGCTGGTCCGGTGCAGCTGCATTTGGGGGTGGCCCAGGTGGCGGTGGCCGTGCGCCATGTTCCACGGCGCCTGGAGCGGCTCCGTAGCCTCTTTCGACTGCATTGCGGTTCATCCGAACCAATCCCTCATCAAGCTTGAGGAACTCGCGGCAGTCCTTGAGGAGGTGGCTGGACTTTCTCTTGTCGTCATGCTTGTCGATGTAGAAGTGTACCGTGCATGGCCCTAACAGTTTGTCCTCGATGGAGTTCGCGGGTGTCTCATCGCGAGTGCGGCATTGCCACACTTGCGTGGTTTTCCCGGAGTCGCGGTATTCGCCGCTACGGTATCCGCTGTTGCGGTTATCGTCGCGTCTATCGGCGTAGCCGACCATGACCATGTTGACGTCGTCGCGGTCATCGTAGATGCGCATGTGGCGCTTACCTCGGCAGTCGCGTCTGCGTTCGAGTTCCGCCTCCTCGTCGGAGTGAGCGCGATTCTTCACCGAATCTTCTCCATCGGCCCACCGATTCGCGGTCTCCATCAGGTGGTCGATGGTCTGGGGCTTTGAGCGGCCCAGCTCCTCCCTGAGTTCTAGGCGGTGGACGCCACCGTTGAATGCGTCAATGGCGCGATCTTCTGAGATGTTCTCTGTGGAGTTCTTGATGATGGACCACCTTTGAATGTAGGAGCACAGCGATTCGCCAGATCTTTGCTGGCAGCATCTCAGCTCTTCGATTGATGCGGGCCGCTTGTATGTGCCCTTAAAGTTGCGCACGAAGCTATAAACCAGCTCATCCCAACTGCGAATGGATCCGCGTGGGAGGTTGTTGAGCCATGCTTGGGCGGCACCCTGCAGCTGTAGCTGCAGGCATTGCATGGCAGTGCTTCGACTGCCTCTGTGGAGTCTGACGGAGGAGATGTGGTCCTCCAGCCAGATCTTGGGGTCTTGTAGGCTGTCAAACTTTGGGTTCTCCGATGGGAGTTTAAACCCTTTAGGCATTCGCTTCTGCCTAATGGATCTGCTGAAGCATTTGGCGCCGTAGAGCTCCACATCTTCTTCTTCCGTGTCAGTCGACCGAGCATGTCGTGCCCTTGTTTTGTTGATCTTGCGTTGCGTGAGGTCGTCGCGCGCATCATAGTCATGATCGTGGCGCCGTGAGCGGCGGCGTCGAGACAGGTCGTGACTATCATCGCTGGACGAGGGCGAGGAATAGCGCTTTGCTAGCGCCTTTCCCTTCTTTGGCTCTGGTATTGGCTCCTTGTCGAGGGCGGCCTCGATTAATCCCAAGCCCGCGATCGTAGATCGGTGCATGGCGGTTCGGGGATCTCCAGCTGGCGGCTGGTTGTTGAGGAGGTACATGGTGGCCAATGTCACCGCAGCCTGCGATGTCTTGGGGACCACGTTTCCCCGTGTGTCGACTATCATAGAGCCGAAGTCGAGGACTTTTGCGGCTTCTATGTGTTCTTGCTAGGTGAGATGGGCCAGTCGAGATTGCCTCTTCTTGGCGAGGTACTCGTTGCCCCTGGAGAAGGATCCTCTGTAGGAGGAGAGCCCAGCATGACGAAGGCTCGATTCATCCGCTGCCTTTTTACGTGCTTCGAGTTGCGCGGTTGTTTATAGTTGGCGCTTGAATTCTTCCTTCAGGAGCCAGTGATAGTCCATCAGTAGTTCTTGCAGGTATCCGAAGGGTAGAGGAGCGCCTCGTAGGGCCTCACGGCAACGAGCCCATTCTTGCTCGTTGAGCCTGATTACGACGCATTCGCCGGTTTGCTCATTTACTATGGATGGAGGTTCGACTGCTCCTCCATTATCGACGGGGGTGCGATTGCCATCGTTACCGCCGTTGCCGCCATTGCCACCGTTGCCGGCGTTGGGCGGGTCAGCGCCGTTACCGGGATTGTCACCGTTGTCGCGATTGGCAGAGGTATCGCCTGCGTTGATGACGGCGCACATGAAGTGATTGGGGAAGCTGTTGCTTCCACAACTTTCAGATCGGAACCGTAGGTTCCATCTTTAGTGGCTAGATCACTCAGATCAGAGTCGCGACTGCTGTCACTGACCGTGTTCTCGACTGCTGTCGGGGCGTTGAGCTCGCTGAGGGTGCTGATCAATGGAGGGAACCATGATGCTGGGGCAATCGCCGGTGTTGTCGGCTAATCAGGCATGCGAAGCGTGCCCATCTGACCAACTTGGAAGCGGAAACTCCCGATCGCCAGGCTGATTTCGTCGCCCACGGACTCGAAGGCCGGGCGAGTGGCCGGCTTGTGGACGGTGAAGTCGAACGTGCCGAAGAGCTGGCGAATCTCCGCTGTTGCGGAGTTGTAGATCGCAGTTGATGGGGCCGAAGAAGCCGCGACATCAGCACTCCCAATTCCCACAGACGGCGCCAATTGACGAGGGTTTAACTCATCAATGCCCATTGTTATGGACTTGGGTTTTGGAGAAGGAGGGAGTGCTGGAGACATCTATCGGCTAGCAAACAAGCACACAGGGGACAAAGATTTCCCCAGGTTCAGGCCTCGTAGAGGTCCCTACTCCTGCTTGTCTGCTCGTGGAATTATCAAAGGAACTGGAGGTTACAATGGTGCGCAGATGCAATCTGGCGAGGGTGGTGGAAACTAGGGTTGCGTGTGTCCTCCTCGCTGCCCCCTCCCAGCCTTTATATAGATAGGCTAGGTCCCGGGTAACAGGTCGAGTCGGTTACAAATTAGGGTTTTCCCCTTTGAACTTTCTATCTTTAGCTTCTTCTTGTTCTTCAAGCAATCGAGAGTCCGTAGGTTACTCGAATCCTTTATTTGGGCCTTGGTGACACTGTGGGCCTGTATGTATTTAGACCGTATATACCAAGCTCGAGTACCTGTAGGGTATACCCATGTCAATACCCATCCTGGTATTTCCCCCTCGAGACCAAACGAGGAAGTCATTTCGAGGAAACTCATACAGTTGGCAGTTTTATACATTCATTTCATGGTGGTTGTCCAACTTACTAGTCATGTGAGATCCAAGTCAAATTATAATAGTAATTCTTTAGTTATAGTTGTCTATGATCGGGAAACTGTGCTCCAAGTCGTCCATAACCGCGAGCACGACTTTTCGAAAATATTTAACCCTGCAGGGGTGCACCAAAGTATCCAAATGCACTTCCACCATGTTGGCCAGATCAATTAACATACACCCATCGATATGTCGGCGGAGCTTCGGACACGACGTGTTCCCAGATCCAAAGCAAGTACATGGAGGCCATCCCACTAAGCTACCTGTAACAAAATCGCCCGGCTCCGAAGACAAACCCAGAGGTTACGAGATCTACCGAGAGATCAGAGGCCATAGGTATAATTATCAACATAATGACCCACATCCTAAACCGTACAATAGTAAACTCTCATCGAGCAACAGACAATAAACATGGCATAACATGGTATTAAAACCCCAAACTAGTTTGTGGCCCCCAGTACAGTATTTTGAAATCACGTAATAAGCCGATAGGGGTGCCCATACACCCCACATGCGGTTAGCACGCTCGGTCTCGGAACAGGTGTCAAGAACTTGGGTCCTAGGTGGACACAAATGGACGGGATAAGAGTCAGATCTCAGCTATTACCCATCGATGCCTTTTCATTAGTTATATCTAATTTTAACATTTAATTATCAAGCTGTAAGTAGAACCATGATTATCTCCCCCATTAAGCATGTGTCAACCTCCCAACAATGGTGAACTCGACGACACGAAACTACACCGGAGGAAGCAACTACGACTCGAAAGTCCAACTGTATACAAAACAATAGGCAATAGGTGGTGTCCAAGATAATATAGGCTATAGGGAATATAAATGGTACGGAAACTAAAGCATCGATAACAAGGATAGCAATAAATCAACAGGAGAAAGTAAAGACTAAACAATATAAAATAGGTAGGAAGAGGGAGAATGCTCGCCTGGCAAACACTGTTGAAGATTCATTCGAAGCTCGCATCAACTCAACGGCCTAATCCATGAAGAAGCAATGCACTAAAAGAAACACCGGATGCACTATTTAATACTACGGCAGAAGATCGGACATGTTCATGATATGATGCATGCAAGGCAGAGATGCGATGCAAGTAGGCAATATTAAGAGGAATTAGGATTCCGATAATTATATAGAAGGTTCAAGTTATTTAGATATCTTGCAATTTAAATATTGACTTAACAAGGGAAAACATGGCATCGGTTCGCTACACAAATTTAAATAGAGTCGAGATAAGACAAATATATCCTGCATATACACTCTATATTTAATTATAAGATGAATCAACAAAGTACCTCCAACCCATAAAATATGCATGCCATCATGAACAATTTAATATGCAACAAGTAGATGTCATTTATAAAATAGGATTCTCAGATAGGGGATCACACATTAGGGTTTTGGCGATCTTGGGTTCCGAGGATTCGGGCTCGGTCTTTGGATCCGAGAGGAAGAAGAGAGTCGGGTGCGGTCTTCGGGTCCCGAGATCGGGGTCTACAGTTTTCCATGAAGACCTTGGGTCTTCGGGTCCATGCAGGAGGACTCATCCGTGTGGGAGATCATGGCGTTCCGTGACGGAGTTCTCGGGTCATCCAGTTCGTGATGGAGAACTTGGTGTTCCATAGTCCTTGGTTCCATGTCGGAGCACTTGGGTTCGATGAAGTAGAACTTGCATCGGTGGTTCATCAGATTCGGCACCGTCGACTTCGGGTAGTGTCAATGTTTTCCTAGGTTCATCTAGTCCTTCGGCGCTGGTCTTGGCCATGGTTAACTTGGTCTTTTGCAGCAATAGGAATCACTTCGGACTACCATTTCAACAGGAACAAGCGGAGCGGCAGGCATCCACACATGCTTTTGAAGATCATGTTGCATGAGGTAGCATCAACCGATGGGCGTGCCACTACAGTAGGAGGACGTCCGCACCGAACGAAGGCACTAGAGGGTGGCCGGGTCGGAACAACACAAGGACGCGCGACGGGATGGTGGAAGGCGAGCTGCTGGAGCAGAGGGCGACAAGGTACGACCAGAGATGACGAGGGACGCATGGCCGCCATCGGTGGCAAGGTCACAGGGACACGCAGTGGGAAGGTAGAACGCGAGCAGGGCCGGGGAGACGGAGGCAGACGTGGTGCAGGCCGGTGGTGCGGGGTGGATGAACGAGGCACTACGACACTACGGGAGCAGGCAAGCCAGAGAGAATCTCCTGGTGGCGCGGCACACAGAGGAGGCCGAGCTGGGCGGCAGCAGGTTGAGGGCGGCGAGGCCACGTTAGGGAGGCCAGCAGTTCCTGCGAGGCTCGATAGGCGGCGATATCGAGCCGTGGCGCGTGGGGCACACGGTGGAGAGGACGGGTGGCGACGCTGGCGACCGAAGAGTGAGGGGCGCAAGGCGGCACAGGCAGATGCCGGCGGAGAGGAGAGGACGAGGTCGAGGGGTGCCGGAGGGAGAGCTTGGAGGCGCGTGCGGCGACGGGGCCGGAGGACGCCCGAGAGCAGCAGCGATGACGCTGCAGGTTGGGGAAGGAGCGGGGTGGGGCGAGCGCATGAGGGACAACACGAGGCAGAGGAGGCCGAGCGCGTTCGGTGCCTGCATGAGCAGGCTGAGCGCTAGGTCGCGTGCGGCGCTCGCCGGCAGCGCGCCTACCAGGGTACGCCAGTCATCGTCCTCGACGATGATGAAAACGAGGCCGGGCCCTCATTGCAGCCGTGGCGCTGCGGTGATGCCGACTAGGGCATCTCTCGTCCCCCGCAGCCGCCCAGCAATGACGACTGCGCACAGGACACCGACTACACGTCGTTCTATTGCCACTTCGGTATGTGAACGGCGCGCCCGACGACATCGGCATTGAGTAGTATTTATTTCTATGTTTTTTAGCCTACTGTAGTCAAAATTCGAGTATATGTCCAAATTTAACATAATATATATGAACTCACCTATATTTTAATAAAATCATCTATATTTATTTAAATTTTATCGTATTTATTTAAATTTTGGCTACATCGAACAACTGATTGGGAAACTGTACCAAACTTACATCCGTCTAGCGCTAAGAGCATCTCCACTCATCGGACGTTCCTAGGCCTAAATCCAGAGCTAAATAGCGCCGGGCGGAGGAAGTTTTCGGCATTGGAATGACCGATTTCCCACTCGCGTTCCTAGGTTTGGACAAATTTTAACAAAACTCGGCGAACTTTGGGCGAATATAGGCGGATTTTACTAATAGATGGCGGATTCATACATATTACGTCGAATTCGGGCAGACACCCGAATTCCGACTTTATTTAGGCTAAAAAACTAAAAAAGGCCGGGCGGGGGTTGTTGCCGGCGTGGATGTGCTCGAGAACTGCGTCGAGCGTCCGTCCAGGCGCACTCCACCAGCAGCGGTGGCCTGCCGCGTTGTTGCGCGTCAGCAACGAGCCTGGAGGTCCTTGGTGGGCGGCGAGTTCGGCGAGCCAGCGTTGGGCAAAGAACTGTTCCCAATGCACGAGGTTTCCGGCGTCTTGAGCGATCTCGGGATCCGGCATCGCCGCTATGGCGGCCTAGATCGCTTCGACCAATTCGTCGCCTTCGGGGACCGATGGCACTGGCACGCCACCGGCGCTGAGCTTCCACCCGCGCGGTTAGTGGATATCCGATGGTGCCATGTAGTCGGCGTCGTGGAGCATCCGTGCCTCCTAGAGCTGGAGCGTCCGTCGGCCTAAGGTGCCAATTTTAGCCATCGTCTTCACCGAGTGGTCCTTTTCGTCGGAGTTCGTGGTGGAATGGGTGGCTGGGGGCGGTGTGCTGTGAACCGGCGACGGAGCTATGCTTTATAGGACGAGCGTGGGAGGCAAAGGCGGGAGGGGTGTAGCGGCGTGGCGAGAAAAGGGAAAAAGGTGGGAAGCTGAGGCGGCGCTGGCGCGTCGCCGACGCGGGAGCCGAGGCGGAAGGATGACAACGATAGGCCTTCAGCGCTGACTAGGTGGGTCCACGCGCCGAATTTGCTTCGTCTGGCATTCACAACACGTTCCTGTCACCTCGGGAATAGCCTGGGATCTTCGAATATATTTTGAGCCAAATCCGAATGAAACCGGCGTCCTGGGAACGCGATTGGGCCAATTTTCGGTGTCCGGACGAAAAAAACACCCTGACAGTAGCATTCCTAGGAGGCATTCCCATGTCCAAATTTGCTCCTTTTTCATCCAGCGTTGTATAGCATCCCATCTGTTAATATCTGTAATGCTACATGGTCTAATAATAAAATGGTACTTCCTGCATGTATTATTGCATTATCATTATATCCTCATGCCATCATGACACATTGCGTTTGAGCATCATATAAAACCCCTCTTAATTTGGTTCTTCTCTCATATGCATTTGTATTCTTATTAATAGCATTTGCCTCTTGATACATTTTAGTTGGTTCTTGATATATTGCTTTATGCCCAAGTTGAGTTGGGGGCATATCTTTTCTCCACTCCACCACCTTATCTTCGTCACCACCTTATAATCCCACCATCCAAACTATATATGGGCATTTGCATCTCTTTTGGCTTTTGTCTAGTTCACATATATAAAGATGGATCCCCTTCTTT
This sequence comes from Avena sativa, assembly GCA_916181665.1. Classification (NCBI taxonomy): domain Eukaryota; kingdom Viridiplantae; phylum Streptophyta; class Magnoliopsida; order Poales; family Poaceae; genus Avena; species Avena sativa. The sequence goes on from OV702292.1 coordinate 278,013,463, forward strand.
ACCCCATATATTCCATGTGGTTATCAAGCTTCCATTCTTTGGCATGGTTTGATTCAAATTTGAGAGCATGCATGGGAAATGTGTCCACTTTGCCCTCTAGTTGTTTCCACAACTAGTCATTGTTCATTACGGCTCATGCATGGATCATTCAAATGGAACCACCTTCTTCTTTTGTATTTCTTTGAGTTTGGAAAAGCATGCTTGAACAAATTCAATCAATTATCCTTTATCCTTCTTTTCCCCATCTATGCTATGGTTGGTTTTATTTGATTCTTTCGAGATAGGTGTTTGACCTTTTGAGTATGGTTGAAAACAAATAAAGAAAAAAAGCATCATATATAAACCTATCTATTCTATCCATCTCCTTCTTTACTTAAAACCTCCTCTCTATCATGGTGATTGTTGCCTTTCAGCTGTATTCAAAACAGGAGCTGTTTCATTTTTTTTCTTTTTCAAATAAGCAAACAAACAAAAGAAACCTGGAATCCTCCGTCACTGTTTGCCTTCTCCCCACCGCCGTTCCCTTTCGCCTCTCTGAGCACTCACGGAAGCGAGCAGTGGCCGTTTCCCCCACCATCATCCTCGTCACACCACACCAGCGCCCCGCCCTCCTTATATTATCTTTGGCCGAGGAGGCCCCTTCAAAACCCTACCTCTCCTCCCCAGCGCCGGCACCTCCCCCCCCCCCCCCCCCCCCCCCCCCTCCTCTCCCCTCCTCTCTTCTTCTCGGTCCCGGGTAAGGGCGCCAAGGTCATGGCGTGACCTCGTCCCGGCCGCTGCTGTGGTACGTGCCATGCTGTCCAAGACCGGGTACCGGCTGCGTCGCTTCTTCCTCGTCCGCTGGGAGTATCAGGAGGAGCCGGGCAGCCAAGCACCGCCTCCCCCAACGACATTCTCTGCTGAGCCGAAGAGGGACATCAAGGAACCGCCGCGTCGCCGTCTCCATCCTCCCCCGGTCGTCTCCCTCGTTTCTGGGTAGCAACATCTACGCCGACACCCTCCCGGTGAGCCCGCGAACCATTTCCGCTAGTCTTTCATCTCGATCTTGCGCTGCTGCCGATGCCCTGCTTCTGCCCGTATCACTCCGCCGCGCGCGACGCGCACAATAGCAGCCGCGCGCACCAACTGCAGGTAACAGCGGGTAGTAGCTCGATCTCGGTTTCGGCCCCTGTTCCCGGCAGTTTTCATAGCGGTCTGGAGCTTCTCCGGCAGAATCCCCAACATGGGAGTTGTACCCAGTACATCAGACAACACGCTGGAGAAAACCCCACCTCAAACGATTGACCTCAGCCCTCGAAATCTCCTGATGAAAACCGATGTTTAAACCTGTCTCGTTCGTCAGTTTCAGTCAGCAAAAACTGTGTGATATGATCTCTAATCCACTCAAGTTTCGACCAGCACAGCCCATCTCCGACGCCTCTCTTCACATGTTCTTCTTCCCGGCAGTTTCCTTTTTCCAGAACCGCAAAGTTTGCTCGAATCCATGGTCGGTAGAGTTCGGAAACATCCGACGAACTTGAGCGAACTTCACTACGTTGTTGTTAAAGTTGCAGTCCAGATTGACCGTTAGTAACCTGGTTTCCGCCTCGGTTCCCATCGAGATCTCAATCTCCATAGACAACCTCCGGTGAACGTCTACGCGGATATCTCTTCTGCTTTGTCCCTTCTACGCGCGGCATCAAACGGCATTCACAACGATGGTCCGAGGTGCTCATAATCTTCCGGCAAAGATCAGACCAGCTAGGCAGCTAGCATTGTTTCACGCAATCAAATTTCAGATTGGCGTCAAAGATCTGTTCGTCTGCTTCAGTGTGCAAAAGCCCATGGGACTTCTCCACTCTCCACCTGGCACTGTTCCTCTCTATGGCCAAATGGGCCGGCCCGTTCTTTTGGCCTCGCCCATGAGCAGCAGATAGCAACGCCACGGCGTAGCAGCCAGAGTTCAACTATTTTTCTGATCTATTTTTCCCAAATAACATAAATTCCCTCAAACTCAAATCAATTCAATATCTCCTAGTCCTTTTTGAATTTGACAGAATTTCCAAAATGAAATATGATTTAAATTTAACCATAAATTCAAACAAATATATAAATTTGACCAGAGTCAACCCTAACTAGTCAAACCTGTGACATTTGACCCTGTTTTGAAATTATTGCATTAAATAATGATTTTTACATTTATAAATTTAAATAATGCAAATGATATATGTTTTCTGATTAGAAAAATGTGAGGAATTCAAATATGCCATCTAAAATAATTTTTGAGAAATTTAAAATTTCAAAATTATTTAATTGCCAATAAATGACTTTTCTTAATAAATTCATAACTTTAATTCTGTAACTTCGAATTGGGCAAATAATATGTCTAAATCGATCAGTGCGACGAGCCCGTTCTGATAATGCATTCTATGATATGAATTGAAGCATGCATCATACAAATATTAAGTATATAGCAATGTTTATGGGAGCAAAACTTGACTAAAAATTAATGAAAATGCTTATTTCTTGTTCCTACACCTCACCCATGCCATGCTATGTTACACCATGCAATTGTGCATCATTTCATCGTGATATACCTTGTTTGCTTGTTGCATATGATTTATACGATTGTGCAATGTATTTATTTCGGCCCTTATGTGTTTAGTTTTTATCTGGATAGACACTAAGCAAGAAGAATACCAGGAGCCTTAGGAGTATTACCTGGATCTTTCTTATTCGGCAACAGAACTACCAGGCAAGCAATTTCACATACTTGCATACATATAGTACATATGCTTATATCTTACTCTTGCATCATTGAGTCGCGATTGCATTAAAGTGAATCCTAAGTACTACATAGCCTTTACTTTTAAACCCCATCGAAGCTGGTTCCCCAATCCTATGAGTCATTACGATAGGAGTTGTATGGGCCATGCGAGTCGTAGAATTACATGTGTAGGGCTTGTGCGTGTCTTTGCCTAACGAGGTACCTAAACAACTTAATCTGAGTAGTAATGGGAGAACTAATGAAAGAGGCACGGGTGAGCATTATCTGCTATTTGGTTCTTTAAGCTCACTTGTGTCTCATAGGATGCCGAGTACTTGATTTCTGTTTCTTGACTATCGCACTATCCGCGTGTGGGACCATGAATCCCCTTCGCCTGAGCTTGATTCACACTTTATTTTTTAGTGCCACAAACTAGTTTGGGGCTTTATTACAATCGTGTACGTATGCCATGCTTTATTGTTTTATTTACGATTGTGCGTGGAGCACCTGTACTGTTTAGGATCGCGGCACGATTTCGCGGTATCGACTAGTCTAGTCACACTTTCAGGTTCCCGGTCATTTACAACCGTTCTCACAAACCTTAGGTCCGTCTTGGAGCCAACCAACTTTGTTGCGGGTAGCTTATTTAGGTGGTCTCCTGAAATGATTTATAAATCCTGTGAATACTTTGTCATGAGGCCTCGTTGCGTTTTACTTCGTTCTTTCTGAGGTTAATCGTGTGTGTGTTGCTATTTGTGCACCCTCATAGGATAAATCTTTCTGAAAGCCGTGTCTGCGGTTATGGACGACTTAGAGCACAGTTTCTCGATCATAGACAAGCATAACTCAAGTACCGCTTTTAATTTGACTAAGACATGACTAGTAATTAGTGTAACACTCATGGAATGGTTAATAAAATTGCCAATGGATGGGATATTCTTCCGTCTTCTCGATGGTAAGCGAGAAGGAGGGCGAGCGATGTTTATATTTATTACTGTTACAACTGTTGTCACTAATTAACGAGCGTCCGTCCATCTCTGGTTGGACGGATGATGTAGCGTGTCTCTATAGAACTTTTAGATATTATCTTTCGCTGCAATTGCGTCACCCCAGGTTGTTCCCTTTAGATGCATTAAGACTTTCTGAGTACCCCTAGGATCTCACACGATAAATATTTGGTTTAGGTGGACAGGTATGCTCCCAGGAAGGTTACTGGGTCAAAGAGACCGATTATGGTGGCAATGACCATCAGGTGTAGAGATTCCGGGGATGGAGATCCATGAGATCTGAGGGCAGAATGTGCTTATTTCAGAGGCATCTTATGCCAATTTGCTTCTTAATCCATACTCGGATCTTGTTTTCCGTTTCCTCTTGATACTCTGATGTGTGATGTATGAGGATGTATCCTAAACTATTATAGCTATCTAGAATATTTGGACCTTGCCGTATGGCGTTGAATATTTCTATTTCCATTATTTTTAGATGGTGTGACTTTGATGTCTATTGTAAATCGCAGACATACATACTCATTTGTGTATATCGTAGTCGTGTTACCTGTCGCTTATGCCGCTCGCTCTTGTCCCGATGTTCTTGAAAGTGGATAAGGTGGTAGGCTGGTACCGTGCCCTGCTCCGCTTCGATGGGCCTACACGTGGGTGGCCTTGGGCCTCCGCGGTAGAATCACTTATCCACTTTTGGTTCATCCAGGCTCGTGATTAGAGCATAATGTCCGAGGTATTACAATTGGTATCAGAGCCATTCCGCCCTTCAAGGTCTCAGCCAAGATGGTCGTTGTCAGTCTAGAAAATATGTTTGGTAGCTATGTATACTAGAAAAAACTAAACGTGAGAGTAGAGTTGCTTCCATTTTTCTTCTTACCCACCCATCCACCCTATTCTGGTAAGAAAGTGTAACGTTTGTCTATCCTCTTCTAAAAATTCAAACTAGGATTCATGTGTTTGGTGTTTCCGTAGTACCATAGGATGTGTGTGTAATTCTTTGTCTATCGTTTGCATCCAACCTTGTTGTCGCAATCTGCCTTTGGTTATCAACTGTTGGTACATCCCATACCGACATGCTTTGTGTAAACCGACGCGATATATCCGATTCTTTGTAAACCGATGCGATTTGTCTTACTCTTTGTAACCAACATGGTATAGTTAGGGGTGTTTGTTCTATATATGTTAATCTCTTTCAGTTGTTCGTAAGAAGGATAAGAGTTGGGTTGCGCGTTTTTCCTATTCTTGTGCGAAGTAATGCTTTGAGTGCGGGACGGAGTCATGACCATACCACTAATTTTATCATTCGCTCTTGTACATTGAATGGGTGAAGATGCTAAGCTGGTATTTTAATGCTGAAATTTGCGGAAAAAATTTCTTTGGTAGATTTGTGTTCCACACTCCTTTTCAGTCGTGTGCGATATGCTAACTATCTTCTAGGTGCTATGAACTTTGCTTGATATTTTAATATCATCTTAGTAAATTGTATTCTTTAATCTTGGTTAATTCTGTTTTAGTGCTATTTTGGATTATTAATAATACTCCATTATGATACTAACGCAAGTTTTTTCCAGCAATAACAGGATGCCTCGCCGCAATGATGATGTCCCGGGTTTGCCAGAGCTGGGTGTTGCACTTGTCAGTTTGGCGAATACTCTAGGAACTATCCAGCAAAACCAACAGAGATTCGAGGAGAGCGTCAGGAGGAATGAGTTCGCACCACATCCACCACCTCCCTAGCGTGGCAACTTGAAGGACTTTCTGAAGTTTTCCCCACGGCACTTCGAGGTGACCGCCGAGCCACTGGATGCCGACGATTGGCTCCGGGAGATCACGAGGCTACTGGATACCGCAGATGTGGCTGAGCACGACAAGGTCAAGTGCGCTACTCACCTTCTGCGTGGGGAAGCCCCTCTTTGGTGGGAGAGCTATCTAAGAGCAAGTCCTCCTGGATTTCAGCCAACATGGGGACAATTCTCTGATGCTTTCAAGGAGCAATATCTACCTAAAATTTTCATGGAGCGCATGAAGGAGGTGTTTCCCAATCTCAAGCAAGGAAGCGACAATGTCATCACCTACATCAAGAACTTTGCAAACTTATCTCGCTATGGGGGGGTGATGAGGTTTCTAATGATAAGAAAAGACAGAAGAGGTTTCGTCAAGGGCTAAATGCTTCAATCAAATATGATATCACTCATACCACTCCAAACTCGTCGCTCAAGCTTCAACAAACAGCTCTCCAAGAAGAGGCAAGTAAACAAGCATATGATGATTCCAAGAAGAACAGCCGTGACACTGGTGGTTCTTCAGTAGGGGTCGCTCCTTCTATGCGTCGCGTGTGGGTCCCTAGTACCGCACCGCCGCTCCCTGCTCCGCCAAGACCATCAGGTTTCTCGCCAAGGCCACCATACTCTTACAACGCCGCTCCAAGGGGCTAGAACCACAACTACCCTAGGGCGTCGTATGGTGGAATTCCAGGATATTCTACTCCTCGTCCGAGTGGTGCTTGTTTCTCGTGTGGGAACACTAGACACCAGCAGTGGAACTGTCCTATGAACAACAAGGCTCTTCCTCCTCCACCTCCAAGACCTGCTTTGACTACTGCTGCTCGTGCACCTGCACCACGGGCTCTGAACATGAACACTAAGTCCGGGTCCGCTGTTGCTCGCGCCAACAACATCAACATTGTTCAAGCTGAGCACGCACCTGGAGTTGTGTTGGGTACGCTTTTTGTTAACTCAGTTTCTGCACGAGTGTTATTCGATACTGGTGCATCACATTCTTTTGTGTCTCAGAGGTTCTCTCAGCAATAAGGCCTTCCGATTCAATCCTTGTCCAAAGTTCTTAGGGTGCAATCACCGGGATCAACCATGAAGGCTTCTCAAATAAGTCATGGGAACCAAACTGAAATTGGCAACCAAATTTTTCTAGCATCCCTCATTGAGTTGGGCAATTCTGATATTGATGTCATATTGGGCATGGATTGGTTGGCTGCAAATGGAGCCGTAATTGATTGTGCTGAATACTCGGTTTCTATAAAAATTCCTGAAGGCCACATAGTCTATTCTCCAAGGCAAACTCCTTCTATTCAGCTCTACTCTTTGGGTGTCCAAAACATTGATGTTATGGAAGCCTTGCAAGATGTTCCTGTGGTCTGTGAGTTTCTAGATGTGTTTCCAAAAGAGTTACCAGGTATGCCTCCTGACCGAGAGGTCGAGTTTGTTATTGATCTTGAACCTGGAACCGCTCCTATATCCAAGCGGCCTTATAAGAGGGGATGTTCGTCTGCGGTAGCAAAGTTTGCAGGCCAGCGCACCACGGTACCTAAGTTGCCTGAAATTGCCACCTTTCGAAATGTTGGGCCACCAACTACTGAGAGGGGCCATTTCGAGGCAAACTCATCTCACCCCTGCCAAATTCAAACATTCCGTTAAACTGCCTCATGAAGTAGACGGTCGGGACCCTCATGTCGGTCATCTGTCCGTGACGCGAGCGCCAACGCGGCAACCTCTTAGGCAAATTGAGTAACTAAGTGGATTGGATGTGTTGACCAATTTCACAAATCCATTCCCACCTTTCCCCTAGCACCGGCAGCGTCGGAATCCACCCTCTAGGCAGGACGATCCCTTCGGACATTTGACTTCTGGTGCCAAGTTGCTGCGCCGAGTTGCTGTGCCCAGTCGCTGATCCCGAGCTCCAATGGCGCATGTCATAGCCGCCGTTGCGAGGCTCTAGGCCGCCTCCGCCGCCGATGAACCGAGCAGCTCGGAGGATGGCATATCCTACTACCAAGGAAGAAGAAGTTCTGGCTACAAGCGGGTGAGCTACCCTTCTCTTTGCTATTCGCACTAATTATAACTGCTAGCTGGTTATTGAACCTAAAATTGTTTGTTAGCCCAATGCTGACAAACATGTTTTGTCCATATTTTTCTGTCAAGTGGAATCTCCGCGGACCACCCTTACCTGGTTACGGTAGTCCTCTTCAGGTACGACTCTAAGGGCAAGTGGTATGGACAACATTGTATCACGATGGAAGAAACGCCTATGTAGATCTGCACTACATCTGGTATGGTTGCTGCTCTGCGTAATCATGATGAATTATGGCCGAAGTAGACTACAAAGTTCAGCTTCATGGATGAACGTGGCATCATGGTTCCTCTAACGTGTGACAGTCAGCTAATTGTGTTGATGAAAAGGTATGCTTCGGATTGCATGTTTGAGCTGAATTGTGATGTACTGGATGTGGAAGCTACTGCAACTGGGAGTCGCCCTTCTATTCTTGGACAGGGTGGTCGCTCGAACCCAATTAGCTCCTAGTAAGCAAAAGTCTCTTGGGGTTCGTATGTTTGTGCTGAATTGTAATTTTTGTTTCATTTACTCTGTAGATATTGGACAGTTATGCAACAGTCCTGTTTCTTTGACAAGAAGCGCCGCAAGGTTAGAAACATGACTGCCGGGTCAGTCATTTTGCTGCCCGAAGAAATTAAAAATGAGTGGAAAGATGATGGTGGACACGATTCTGGTGCCCATTGTCCCGGCGATGCAGAGTACGTGAAGCTAAGAAAATTGGCACCGAGGAAGAGGAAGAATGCAGGAAATGAAGATGCCAGTGGACGTGAAGGCTTGGCACCCAGGCTGCGGAAGAAGGCTACTGGCAATGAAGATGCATAGTAATGTGTTGAACTTGAACCTATATATGTAATTCGGTTAAATTCTGGAGCTCTGTTTGTGAAACTTTGCTAGGCGAAACAATCTACCCACGATCTCTGAGTAAAACGTACTGCGACTTAGGGTTTGGAAACGCCTGAGTCAGTTGTTTAAATCCGAAATTGTGATTGTGCCACTGCTATCTGAAAACAGGTAGCACCGGTTCCACGATTGCTGAGGGGCAGGAGGTCTCCAAATACGACGGAATGTAAGTGGCACAGAAATAAATTATTTAAGCTGCCACACTCCATAAAGCAGCAACTTATTTCAGATGCTGCAGAACAACGTGGCAACATAAACATCAATGGCAACCGATAATGCCCAGATGCTTGAGCCCGTCTATCTCACCGCCTCCCTGCTGATGCATCCCCTGCGTTTGGCGAAGCTCCCGGATCTCCATTAACCGGGTGTACGTGCTTCCACTTTATAAATTGTGGCTGTGTCATTTGCATGCGGCACAATCCACGTAGATTACGTTTAAACAAACCACCAATGTCAGAATACCACCATGATCAGACAAAAGGAAATGATGCAGGGTTAAGACAGACTAACGGGAGAGCAATTTTTTCCTCCCAGGACTCCGGGACCACTAGTTCAGACCGCTAGGTCAACAAGTACTACTATTACAACTTAAAAAGGCACGGAGCTCAAGCTAAATAGAACTAGTTATCACACATCTCCTTGATCTTCCTAATCTTAGCCCGATGCGCATCTTCCTGTGAGAGCAAGGATCGATTCGTGTTCTCGTTCCTTTTAGCATCTTCCTTGCACAACTTCAATTGCTTCTCTGTATTTTTCCTCATGCACTTTTCAATACTCGTAATTGTGAACTGCAGGACTTTGGCCTGGTGAAGATCATTCCTTGCTTGAGTCAGTTCTTGCTCTGCTTTAGCCTTCAGGGCCAACGCCACGTCCCTCTCCTTCTCGACTTTGCTAACCTTGTCTTGCACCCTCCTGAGATCTCGGTTAAGCCTGGTCGTGTCAACTGGGTCCCATAGCTTCATATCAACACTATCAAGAAGTGAGCTGACTACGGATTCTTTCAACTCAATAGTCATATCCCATAGTTTGTCCAGCGTTTTCTGCATCAATTTGGGCCACTTTGGATCTACCCATTTGACAACACTGCAACTTCCACCTTGCATCATTGCACGATGTCCTTGACACCGTAGAAACCTCCTACCTGCGTTTCGTCCTTCGAACGCTATAAATTTAGCGAGCACATGTCCATGTTTACATAGAAGAGGACTGTCTTCATCCACTAAACCGTGATAGTCGGAGTCATACATCGTCTAGTTGGCCTAACACATCATACGTGCATGAGTAAAAAGAGTAGATCTAGCTCAAAAAATAGATAACTGGCCACAGATGATAGAGATAGAGATAGATATGAGATGACTCACATCGAAATCACCATCCCTGTCATCACGACGCGTTTCCTCGCCGTCTCCCCTTGAACCCATGGCGAGAGGGGAGGGGGTGGCTGCCGGAGAGGGGATTGGAATGGAGGCACCGTCGGCTTGTGGCTATGACAAGGTGGGAGTGAAGTGGGGAAAGTGGCTTCGAGGAGAAGGAAGAGAAGTATGTGGAGGAAGAGAAGTAATGGGGACGTAACACTTGTATATGGCCCACTCAACTCGTGAGTCGTGACACTCGCAACAGGGGAGCGCCCGGTGTTGCCAGTTTGTCCAGACTAAGCGTGGCTAATCATGCCGCAGAATAGCCTACTCATGGATCGCTCTCACCAAGACCATCCCAATCGTCCAAGCGCACCGATCGAATGGTATGTAACAATCGTCAAGTAGAACAACTGTGTTAGGGCGTGCCTTCTAGAAGACTCGGTATAACGGCCACCCATTGGGGGGCTAAGGTAAGGTTAGGGCTCTCCTAAGGTTAGGATCCATATGTGGTTTATGAGAGGAACAAACATGCAATGACACTGGGTGTGGTTCATGAAAAGAACAGACATCCAATGACACTGGTGGATCCATATGTGGTTTGTGAAAAGAACAGACATGCAATCACACTAGCTGGACCCATGTGTGGTTCATGAAAAGAACACACATGCAATGACACTGGTGGATCCATGTGTGGTTTGTGAAAAGAACAGACATGCAATGACACTGGGTGTGGTTCATGAAAAGAACACACATGCAAATAACACTGGTGGATCCTTATGTGGTTTGTTTAGAAGAACACACATGCAATGACTCTAGCTATGGTTCATGAAAAGAACACACATGCAATGACACTGGTGGATCCATGTGTGGTTCGTGAGAAGAACACACATGCAATGACACTGGGTGTGGTTCATGAAAAGAACAGACATGCAATGACACTAGTGGATCCTTATGTGGTTTGTGAGAAGAACACACATGCAATGACACTGGGTGTGGTTCATGAAAAGAACAGACATGCAATAACACTGGTGGATCCTATGTGGTTTATGAGAAGAACTGATATGCAATGACTCTAGCTATGGTTCATGAAAAAAACACATGCAATGACACTGGTGGATCCATGTGTGGTTTCTGAAAAGAACAGAGATGCAATCACATTAGGTGGATCCATGTGTGGTTTGTTTAGAGGAAAAGACATGCACTGACACTAGGTGTGGTTCATGAAAAGAACAGACATGCAATGACACTGGTGGATCCTTATGTGGTTTGTTTAGAAGAACACACATGCAATGACTCTAGCTGTGGTTCATGAAAATATCACACATGCAATGACACTAGTGGATCCATGTGTGGTTTGTGAAAAGAACAGACATGCAATCGCACTTGGTGGATCCATGTGTGGTTTGTGGAAAGAACAGACATGCAATGACTCTAGCTGTGGTTCATGAAAAGAACACACATGCAATGACACTGGTGGATCTATGTGTGGTTTGTGAAAAGAACAAACATGCCTCTATCCACTAGGTGTGGTTCATGAAAAGAACACATATCCAATGACACTGGTTGATCCATGTGTGGTTTGTGGAAAGAACAGACATGCAATGACACTGTGTGGTTCATAAAAAGAATACACATCCAATGACACTGGTGGATCCATGTGTCGTTTGTGAAAAGAACAGACATGCAATCACATTAGGTGGATCCATGTGTGGTTTGTTTAGACGAACAAACATGCAATGACACTGGGTGTGGTTCATGAAAAGAATAGACATGCAATGACACTGGTGGATCCTTATGTGGTTTGTTTAGAAGAACACACATGCAGTGACTCTAGCTGTGGTTCATGAAAAGAACACACATGCAATGACACTGGTGGATCCATGTGTGGTTTGTGAAAAGAACAGACATGCAATCACACTAGGTGGATCCATATGTGGTTTGCGGAAAGAACAGACATGTAATGACTCTAGATGTGGTTCCTGAAAAGAACACACATGCAATGACTCTAGCTATGGTTCATGAAAAGAACACACATGCAATGACACTAGTGGATCCATATGTCGTTTGTGAAAAGAACAGACATGTAATCAGATTAGGTGGATCCATGTGTGGTTTGTTTAGAGGAACAAACATGCAATGACACTGGGTGTGGTTCATGAAAAGAATAGACATGCAATGACACTGGTGGATCCTTATGTGGTTTGTTTAGAAGAACAAACATGCAATGACTCTAGCTGTGGTTCATGAAAAGAACACACATGCAATGACACTGGTGGATCCATGTGTGGTTTGTGAAAAGAACAGACATGCAATCACACTAGGTGGATCCATGTGTGGTTTGTGGAAAGAACATACATGCAATGACTCTAGCTGTGGTTCCTGAAAAGAACACACATGCAATGACACTGGTGGATCCATGTGTGGTTTGTGAAAAGAACAGCATGCAATCACACTGGGTGTGGTTCATGAAAAGAACACACATCCAATGACACTGGTGGATCCATGTGTGGTTTGTGGAAAGAAAAGACATGCAATGACACTGGGTGTGGTTCATGAAAAGAACACACATGCAATGACACTGTTGTATCCTTATGTGGTTTGTGAGAAGAACACAAATGCAATGACTCCAGCTGTGGTTCATGAAAAGAACACACATGCAATGACACTGGTGGATCCATATGTGGTTTGTAGAAGGAACAAACTTGCAATGACTCTAGCTGTGGTTCATGAAAAAAAAACATGCAATGACACTGGTGGATCCCTATGTGGTTTGTGGAAAGAACAGACATGCAATGACTCTAGCCGTGGTTCATGAAAAGAACAGACATGCAATGACATTGGTGGATCCATGTGTGGTTCATGAGAAGAACACACATCCAATGACACTGGTGGATCCTTATGTGGTTTGTTTAGAGGAACAGACATGCAATCACACTTGGTGTGGTTCAGGAGAAGAACAGACATGCAATGACACTGGTGGATCCATGTGTGGTTTGTGAGAAGAACACACATGCAATGACTCTAGCCATGGTTCATGAAAAGAACACACATGCAATGACACTGGTGTATCCATGTGTGGTTCATGAGAAGAACACACATGCAATGACACTAGGTGTGGTTCATGAAAAGAACAGACATGCAATGACACTGGTGGATCCTTATGTGGTTTGTGAGAAGAACTGACATGCAATGACTCTAGCTATGGTTCATGAAAAGAACACACATGCAATGACACTGGTGGATCCATGTGTGGTTTGTGAAAAGAACAGACATGCAATCACACTAGGTGGATCCATGTGTGGTTTGTTTAGAGGAACATACATGCAATGCCACTTGGTGTGGTTCATGAAAAGAATAGACATGCAATGACACTGGTGGATCCTTATGTGGTTTGTTTAGAAGAACACACATGCAATGAATCTAGCTGTGGTTCATGAAAATAACACGCATGCAATGACACTAGTGGATCCATGTGTGGTTTGTGAAATGAACAGACATGCAATCGCACTTGGTGGATCCATGTGTGGTTTGTGGAAAGAACAAAGATGCAATGACTCTAGCTGTGGTTCATGAAAAGAACACACATGCAATGACACTAGTGGATATATGTGTGGTTTGTGAAAAGGACAAACATGCCTCTATCCACTAGGTGTGGTTCATGAAAAGAACACACATCCAATGACACTGGTTGATCCATGTGTGGTTTCTGGAAAGAACAGACATGCAATGACACTGTGTGTGGTTCATAAAAAGAATACACATCCAATGACACTGGTGTATCCTTATGTGGTTTGTGAGAAGAACACACATGCAATGACTCTAGTTGTGGTTCATGAAAAGAACACACATGCAATGACACTGGTGGATCCATATGTGGTTTGTGGAAGGAACAAACATGCAATGACTCTAGCTGTGGTTCATGAGAAGAACAGACATGCAATCACACTAGGTGGATCCATGTGTGGTTTGTGGAAAGAACAAACATGCAGTGACTCTAGCTGTGGTTTATGAAAAGAACAGACATGCAATGACACTTGTGGATCCATGTGTGGTTTGTGAAAAGAACAGACATGCAATCACACTGGGTGTGGTTCATGAAAACAACACACATCCAATGACACTGGTGGATCCATATATAGTTTGTGGAAAGAACAGACATGCAATGACACTGGGTGTGGTTCGTGAAAAGAATAGACTTGCAATGACACTAGTGGATCCATATGTGGTTTGTGAAAAGAACAGACATGCAATCACACTGGGTGTAGTTCATGAAAAGAACACACATCCAATGACACTGGTGGATCCATATGTGGTTTGTGGAAAGAATAGACATGCAATGACACCGGGTGTGGTTCGTGAAAAGAACAGACTTGCAATGACACTAGTGGATCCTTATGTGGTTTGTGAGAAGAATAGACATGCAATGACTCTAGCTATGGTTCATGAAAAGAACACACATGCAATGACACTGGTGGATCTATGTGTGGTTTGTGAAAAGAACAGACATGCAATCACACTGGGTGTGGTTCATGAAAAGAACACACATCCAATGACACTGGTGGATCCATATGTGGTTTGTGGAAAGAACAGACATGCAATGACACTGGGTGTGGTTCGTGAAAAGAACAGACTTGCAATGACACTAGTGGATCCTTATGTGGTTTGTGAGAAGAATAGACATGCAATGACTCTAGCTATGGTTCATGAAAAGAACACACATGCAATGACACTGGTGGATCCATGTGTGGTTTGTGAAAAGAACAAACATGCAATCACACTAGGTGGATCCATGTGTGGTTTGTTTAGAGGAACAGACATGCAATGACACTAGGTGTGGTTTATGAAAAGAACAGACATGCAATGACACTGGTGGATCCTTATGTGGTTTGTTTAGAAGAACACACATGCAATGACTCTAGCTGTGGTTCATAAAAATAACACACATGCAATGACACTGGTGGATCCATGTGTGGTTTGTGGAAAGAACAGACATGCAATGACTCTAGCTGTGGTTCATGAAAAGAACACACATGCAATGACACTGGTGGAACAATGTGTGGTTTGTGAAAAGAACAGACATGCAATCACACTGGGTGTGGTTCATGAAAAGAACACACATCCAATGACACTGGTGGATCCATGTGTGGTTTGTGGAAAGAAAAGACATGTAATGACACTGGGTGTGGTTCATGAAAAGAACACACATGCAATGACACTGTTGTATCCTTATGTGGTTTGTGAGAAGAACACACATGCAATGACACAGGGTGTGGTTCATGAAAAGAACAGACATGCAATGACACTGGTGGATCCATATGTGGTTTGTGAGAAGAACTGATATGCAATGACTCTAGCTATGGTTCATGAAAAGAACACACATGCAATGACACTGGTGGATCCATGTGTGGTTTGTGAAAAGAACAGACATGCAATCACACTAGGTGGATCCATTTGTGGTTTGTTTAGAGGAACAGACATGCACTGACACTAGGTGTGGTTCATGAAAAGAACAGACATGCAATGACACTGGTGGATCCTTATGTGGTTTGTTTAGAAGAACACACATGCAATGACTCTAGCTGTGGTTCACGAAAAGATCACACATGCAATGACACTAGTGGATCCATGTGTGGTTTCTGAAAAGAACAGACATGCAATCGCACTTGGTGGATCCATGTGTGGTTTGTGGAAAGAACAGACATGCAATGACTCTAGCTGTGGTTAATGAAAAGAACACACATGCAATGACACTGGTGGATCTATGTGTGGTTTGTGAAAATAACAAACATGCCTCTATCCACTAGGTGTGGTTCATGAAAAGAACACACATCCAATGACACTGGTTGATCCATGTGTGGTTTGTGGAAATAACAGACATGCAATGACACTGTGTGTGGTTCATAAAAAGAATACACATCCAATGACACTGGTGGATCCATGTGTCGTTTGTGAAAAGAACAGACATGCAATCAAATTAGGTGGATCCATGTGTGGTTTGTTTAGAGGAACAAACATGCAATGACACTGGGTGTGGTTCATGAAAAGAACAAACATGCAATGACACTGGTGGATCCTTATGTGGTTTGTTTAGAAGAACACACATGCAATGACTCGAGCCGTGGTTCATGAAAAGAACACACATGCAATGACACTGGTGGATCCATGTGTGGTTTGTGAAAAGAACAGACATGCAATCACACTAGGTGGATCCATGTGTGGTTTGTGGAAAGAACAGACATGCAATGACTCTAGCTGTGGTTCCTGAAAAGAACACACATGCAATGACTCTCGCTATGGTTCATGAAAAGAACACACATCCAATGACACTGGTGGATCCATGTGTCATTTGTGAAAAGAACAGACATGTAATCACATTAGGTGGATCCATGTGTGGTTTGTTTAGAGGAACAAACATGCAATGACACTAGGTGTGGTTCATGAAAAGAACAGACATGCAATGACACTGGTGGATCCTTTTATGGTTTGTTTAGAAGAACACACATGCAATGACTCTAGCTGTGGTTCATGAAAAGAACACACATGCAATGACACTGGTGGATCCATGTGTGGTTTGTGAAAAGAACATACATGCAATCACACTAGGTGGATCCATGTGTGGTTTGTGGAAACAACAGACATGCAATGACTCTAGCTGTGGTTCCTGAAAAGAACACACATGCAATGACACTGGTGGATCCATGTGTGGTTTGTGAAAAGAACAACATGCAATCACACTGGGTGTGGTTCATGAAAAGAACACACATCCAATGACACTGGTGGATCCATGTGTGGTTTGAGGAAACAAAAGACATGCAATCACACTGGGTGTGGTTCATGAAAAGAACACACATGCAATGACACTGTTGTATTCTTATGTGGTTTGTGAGAAGAACACAAATGCAATGACTCCAGCTGTGGTTCATGAAAAGAACACACATGCAATGACTCTGGTGGATCCATATGTGGTTTGTAGAAGGAATAAACTTGCAATTACTCTAGCTGTGGTTCATGAAAAAACAGACATGCAATGACACTGGTGGATCCATATGTGGTTTGTGGAAAGAACAGACATGCAATGACTCTAGCTGTGGTTCATGAAAAGAACTGACATGCAATGACATTGGTGGATCCATGTGTAGTTCATGAGAAGAACACACATCCAACGACACTGGTGGATCCTTATGTGGTTTGTTTAGAGGAACAGACATGCAATCACACTTGGTGTGGTCCAGGAGAAGAACAGACATGCAATGACACTGGTGGATCCATGTGTGGTTTGTGAGAAAAACACACATGCAATGACTCTAGCCGTGGTTCATGAAAAGAACACACATGCAATGACACTGGTGGATCCATGTGTGGTTCATGAGAAGAACACACATGCAAAGACACTAGGTGTGGTTCATGAAAAGAACAGACATGCAATGACACTGGTGGATCCTTATGTGGTTTGTGAGAAGAACTGACATGCAATGACTCTAGCTATGGTCCATGAAAAGAACACACATGCAATGACACTGGTGGATCCATGTGTGGTTTGTGAACAGAACAGACATGCAATCACACTAGGTGGATCCATGTGTGGTTTGTTTAGAGGAACAGACATGCAATGCCACTTGTTGTGGTTCATGAAAAGAACAGACATGCAATGACACTGCTGGATCCTTATGTGGTTTGTTTAGAAGAACACACATGCAATGACTCTAGCTGTGGTTCATGAAAATAACACACATGCAATAACACTTGTGGATCCATGTGTGGTTTGTGAAAAGAACAGACATGCAATCGCACTCGGTGGATCCATGTGTGGTTTGTGGAAAGAACAGACATGCAATGACTCTAGTTGTGGTTCATGAAAAGAACACACATGCAATGACACTGGTGGATCCATGTGTGGTTTGTGAAAAGAACAGACATGCAATCACACTGGGTGTGGTTCATGAAAATAACACACATCCAATGACACTGGTTGATCCATGTGTGTCTTGTGGAAAGAACAGACATGCAATGACACTGTGTGTGGTACATGAAAAGAATACACATCCAATGACACTGGTGTATCCTTATGTGGTTTGTGAGAAGAACACACATGCAATGACTCTAGTTGTGGTTCATGAAAAGAACACACATGCAATGACACTGGTGGATACATATGTGGTTTGTGGAAGGAACAAACATGCAATGACTCTAGCTGTGGTTCATGAGAAGAAGAGACATGCAATCACACTAGGTGGATCCATGTGTGGTTTGTGGAAAGAACAAACATGCAATGACTCTAGCTGTGGTTTATGAAAAGAACAGACATGCAATGATACTTGTGGATCCATGTGTGGTTTGTGAAAAGAACAAACATGCAATCACACTGGGTGTGGTTTATGAAAAGAACACACATCCAATGACACTGGTGGATCCATGTGTGGTTTGTGGAAAGAACAGACATGCAATGACACTGGGTGTGTTTCGTGAAAAGAACAGACTTGCAATGACACTGGTGGATCCTTATGTGGTTTGTGAGAAGAATAGACATGCAATGACTCTAGCTATGGTTCATGAAAAGAACACATATGCAATGACACTGGTGGATCCATGTGTGGTTTGTGAAAAGAACAGACATGCAATCACACTAGGTGGATCCACGTGTGGTTTGTTTAGTTGAACAAACATGCAATGACACTAGGTGTGGTTTATGAAAAGAACAGACATGCAATGACACTGGTGGATCCTTATATGGTTTGTTTAGAAGAACACACATGCAATGACTCTAGCTGTGGTTCATAAAAAGAACACACATGCAATGACACTGGTGGATCCATGTGTTGTTCATGAAAAGAACAGACATGCAATCACACTAGGTGGATCCATGTGTGGTTTGTGGAAAGAACAGACATGCAATGACTCTAGTTGTGGTTCCTGAAAAGAACACACATGCAATGACACTGGTGGATCCATGTGTGGTTTGTGAAAAGAACAGATATGCAATCACACTGGGTGTGGTTCATGAAAATAACACACATCCAATGACAGTGGTGGATCCATGTGTGGTTTGTGGAAAGAACAGACATGCAATGACAGCGGGTGTGGTTCATGAAAAGAACACACATGCAATGACTTTGGTGTATCCTTATGTGGTTTGTGAGAAGAACACACATGCAATGACTCTAGCTGTGGTTCATGAAAAGAACACAATGCAATGACACTGGTGGATCCATATGTGGTTTGTGGAAGGAACGGACATGCAATGAATCTAGCTGTGGTTCATGAAAAGAATAGACATGCAATGACATTGGTGGATCCATGTGTGGTTTGTGAAAAGAATAGCATGCAATCACACTGGGTGTGGTTCATGAAAAGAACACACATCCAATGACACTGGTGGATCCATGTGTGGTTTGTGGAAAGAAAAGACATGCAATGACACTGGCTGTGGTTCATGAAAAGAACACACATGCAATGACACTATTGTATTCTTATGTGGTTTGTGAGAAGAACACAAATGCAATGACTCCAGCTGTGGTTCATGAAAAGAACACACATGCAATGACTCTAGTGGATCCATATGTGGTTTGTAGAAGGAATAAACTTGCAATGACTCTAGCTGTGGTTCATGAAAAAACAGACATGCAATGACACTGGTGGATCCATATGTCGTTTGTGGAAAGAACAGACATGCAATGACTCTAGCTGTGGTTCATGAAAAGAACTGACATGCAATGACATTGGTGGATCCATGTGTAGTTCATGAGAAGAACACACATCCAATGACACTGGTGGATCCTTATGTGGTTTGTTTAGAGGAACAGACATCCAATCACACATGGTGTGGTTCAGGAGAAGAACAGACATGCAATGACACTGGTGGATCCATGTGTGGTTTGTGAGAAAAACACACATGCAATGACTCTAGCCGTGGTTCATGAAAAGAACACACATGCAATGACACTGGTGGATCCATGTGTGGTTCATGAGAAGAACACACATGCAAAGACACTAGTTGTGGTTCATGAAAAGAACAGACATGCAATGACACTGGTGGATCCTTATGTGGTTTGTGAGAAGAACTGACATGCAATGACTCTAGCTATGGTTCATGAAAAGAACACACATGCAATGACACTGGTGGATCCATGTGTGGTCTGTGAACAGAACAGACATGCAATCACACAAGGTGGATCCATGTGTGTTTTGTTTAGAGGAACAGACATGCAATGCCACTTGGTGTGGTTCATGAAAAGAACAGACATGCAATGACACTGCTGGATCCTTATGTGGTTTGTTTAGAAGAACACACATGCAATGACTCTAGCTGTGGTTCATGAAAATAACACACATGCAATAACACTAGTGGATCCATGTGTGGTTTGTGAAAAGAACAGACATGCAATCGCACTCGGTGGATCCATGTGTGGTTTGTGGAAAGAACAGACATGCAATGACTCTAGTTGTGGTTCATGAAAAGAACACACATGCAATGACACTGGTGGATCCATGTGTGGTTTGTGAAAAGAACAGACATGCAATCACACTGGGTGTGGTTCATGAAAATAACACACATCCAATGACACTGGTTGATCCATGTGTGTCTTGTGGAAAGAACAGACATGCAATGACACTGTGTGTGGTACATGAAAAGAATACACATCCAATGACACTGGTGTATCCTTATGTGGTTTGTGAGAAGAACACACATGCAATGACTCTAGTTGTGGTTCATGAAAAGAACACACATGCAATGACACTGGTGGATACATATGTGGTTTGTGGAAGGAACAAACATGCAATGACTCTAGCTGTGGTTCATGAGAAGAAGAGACATGCAATCACACTAGGTGGATCCATGTGTGGTTTGTGGAAAGAACAAACATGCAATGACTCTAGCTGTGGTTTATGAAAAGAACAGACATGCAATGATACTTGTGGATCCATGTGTGGTTTGTGAAAAGAACAAACATGCAATCACACTGGGTGTGGTTCATGAAAAGAACACACATCCAATGACACTGGTGGATCCATGTGTGGTTTGTGGAAAGAACAAACATGCAATGACAATGGGTGTGGTTCGTGAAAAGAACAGACTTGCAATGACACTGGTGGATCCTTATGTGGTTTGTGAGAAGAATAGACATGGAATGACTCTAGCTATGGTTCATGAAAAGAACACACATGCAATGACACTGGTGGATCCATGTGTGGTTTGTGAAAAGAACAGACATGCAATCACACTAGGTGGATCCATGTGTGGTTTGTTTAGAGGAACAAACATGCAATGGCACTAGGTGTGGTTTATGAAAAGAACAGACATGCAATGACACTGGTGGATCCTTATGTGGTTTGTTTAGAAGAACACACATGCAATGACTCTAGCTGTGGTTCATAAAAAGAACACACATGCAATGACACTGGTGGATCCATGTGTTGTTCATGAAAAGAACAGACATGCAATCACACTAGGTGGATCCATGTGTGGTTTGTGGAAAGAACAGACATGCAATGACTCTAGTTGTGGTTCCTGAAAAGAACACACATGCAATGACACTGGTGGATCCATGTGTGGTTTGTGAAAAGAACAGATATGCAATCACACTGGGTGTGGTTCATGAAAATAACACACATCCAATGACACTGGTGGATCCATGTGTGGTTTGTGGAAAGAACAGACATGCAATGACAGTGGGTGTGGTTCATGAAAAGAACACACATGCAATGACTTTGGTGTATCCTTATGTGGTTTGTGAGAAGAACACACATGCAATGACTCTAGCTGTGGTTCATGAAAAGAACACAATGCAATGACACTGGTGGATCCATATGTGGTTTATGGAAGGAACGGACATGCAATGACTCTAGCTGTGGTTCATGAAAAGAATAGACATGCAATGACACTGGTCGATCCATATGTGGTTTGTGGAAAGAATAGACATGCAATGACTCTAGCCGTGGTTCATGAAAAGAACAGACATGCAATGACACTGGTGGATCCATGTGTGGTTCATGAGAAAAACACACATCCAATGACACTGCTGGATCCATGTGTGGTTTGTTTAGAGGAACAGACATGCAATGACACTGGCTGTGGTTCATGAGAAGAACACACATGCAATGACACTGCTGGATCCATGTGTGGTTTGTGAGAAGAACACACATGCAATGACTCTAGTCGTGTTTCATGAAAAGAACACACATGCAATGACGCTGCTGGATCCATGTGTGGTTCATGAGAAGAACAGACATGCAATGACACTAGGTGTGGTTCATGAAAAGAACACACATGCAATGACATTGGTGGATCCTTATGTGGTTTGTGAGAAGAACAGACATGTAATGACTCTAGCTATGGTTCATGAAAAGAACACACATCCAATGACACTGGTGGATCCATGTGTGGTTTGTGAAAAGAACATACATGTAATCATACTAGGTGGATCCATGTGTGGTTTTTTAGAGGAACAGACATGCAATGACACTGGGTGTGGTTCATGAAAAGAACAGACATGCAATGACACTGGTGGATCCTTATGTGGTTTGTTTAGAAGAACGCAATGCAATGACTCTAGCTGTGGTTCATGAAAAGAATAGACATGCAATGCCATTGGTTGATCCATGTATTTCATTGTACAGGACACTCACTTTCCATTTTTATACTAGTCAGTTTTGCCCTTGGTTTTTTGATACTACTCAGTTTTGCCCCCCTCTCTCTATCTTTCGTAGAAGCCCAAACCTGTGCTCACTATGTCTGCTACTTCCTGATTGGTTGTCACAGTTGTCACGCGGATCATGCGCACTAACCATTGATTCTGTGCGATCCAACGATGATCGTTGCACACGTCGTGCCCTTCACTATACAGCGTGAGACAGCACGGACGTCTCCCTCAGCGAGACTTCTACAAGAAGGAACACGATGCCGTCCATGGAAAAAGTCGTCGAGCGGTCATGTCATGTTTAATCAAGTCTGAAAAGCCTACTACTGCTACTACTACGCCACAACACATGCGTCATCGAGTGCACGGTCGTTGATGGATAGCTGCAATTTATTGCCACTTGATTTTAATAAGACATATCCCATTTTTTACACAGCGGCTCTCAATCTCACTTCCAACTGGGCCCGCCATAAGAAACTTGCACGCGCTAGCCGGAGGCCGAAGATATGAGCTTGACGAGACCTAACGACTCCGCCTTCATCGAGTCACTCGCAGTCATCAACACATCCCTCTACCCGATCTAGCACAACCCCACAAATTTCGCCGTACAGCCACCTACCTTCCCCTCTGCATTTCCACTTTTAACTTTCACCAATTTTAGGGCCATGTCAAACTTCATACATAGAAATTGTGTATGCACCCTTTGCATGCGGCTCAATACAGAACTGTCATGCATGGCACGGGAAAAAACGTGACGTACCGTGCGCGTGTCGCGGTGCACGGTGCAGTAGACTGCACGGCGTGTTGCATGGTGGTGCAACGAAACGTGCCTTGCTTCCATCCACCTTAAATATAGAGCCCCTCTCTGCTCACTCTCGCTCACTCTCCCCACACAACCCTCTCCACTGTCCCACTAGCATCCGCAAACTCCCGAGAATACCCCGTCCGCGCCGGTGATGGAGAGGAGGATAAAGTGGCCATCGTCGCCTCCCAGGCCGCCGGCGAGGAGGCCCCCATCTCCTCACCGGTCCCCCTCGACGCGTTGAAAGCAACCGCCATCCCTGTCCAGGCCCCAGTCGAGCCATCGATGGCAGCCGCCGTTCCCGTCCAGGCCCTCGTCCCCGCTACCGACGGGGCCGCCAAAGAGGAGCCCCCCGCCGGCGAGGAGGCCCCCGCCGGTCACAAGCAGATCAAGCACTTCTTGGGCACCTACGATCCAGATACGTACATCGCTCCGCTGAACCCCTACGACATCGGCATCGACGACCCATGGTCGGAGGTAACTAGGGTTTGCTCCCCTCCCCTGGTTCTTCTACCGTTCCCCTCGTTGGATGCTAGATCTTGATTTATTAGGATTCGCTTGTTCGCATTTTGATTGCTCGGTCTTCGTACATCATCTACTCCCCCATTTTCCTTTTCTTCCAATAGGTTTCCGGCAGCGATGCCTCCAGCGATGATGAGTCCATCCACACCAAGACTCGTCAGGTGCTGAGGAGGCTGTGGGCCGGCCAGTATGACGCCTTCTTCAGGGGCGGCTCTCGATGCTGCCCCTTCTACAAGGGGGTCGCCTTCTGCTGCGTGAGTCTCGCCGGCACCGACTTCAACTCCTTACTGAAGCATGCAGAGGACCCGGGCTCCAGCATCCACAAAGGCGGCGAGCACGAGACCTTGAACTTCAACGCCTACATCGCTGAACACCGGGCTCTCGCCATTCACCTTCGAAACCTCCAGCGGGTGGCCATCAAAGAGGGTCGCATGCCTCCTATCAGGCCCAAGGCCCCCAAGATCAAGGGACTAGGCAGCAATAAGTGGAGGAAGTGCTAGAGGGATGAGGTGTGGGCGCATGAAGGACGGGTTGGATGTGTCCCTGGATGTATCTGCTGCTGTGGCGGCTGCTGCTGCTAAGCAGCTTCTTTTGATTTTCTATATTTTGCTTGCATCCTATTTCTGGCTAAATGCATCGAACCTTGTTGAGCAACCTACTTTCTATCGCTATATCCTATTTAGCTACGCACAGCTATATCTACATTTGTTTTGTTTTCTGAATGAATGTATTCTGCCTGGTGTGATTTGCTGCTCTAGATTTGCTACCTGATCGGAGGCAAAAAAAGGTCCAAAAGGGAACGAATTATCGAAGAATCTTCTCTAGATTTGCTACCAATTTGGGCAAAATGAAAAATATCTGTTTAGCGAGAGAGGAAAAGGGTACTCTTTCAAACGGCCAATTAATGAGCTACCATCTTGACAAGCTACAAGACACATACATAAACATAACACAAAGAGGGTTAAATTTATTTTACTACTCTCACTTGAGGCGCTAGACATCTTGACAAGCTAAATGAGTTCCACAAAATAGAAACATAACACTGAGAAGTAAAATTTAATTCACTTATCATCAGACCACTTGAGGCGCTTGCCATCATTCCGAGCCGACCAACTGCGATCATTCCAGGTGGATCTTACATTATTGGCACTCCACAGCTCACGAAATGCTTCGTCCCACCTGGGATCTGACTTGGCTTCCCTATATTCAGCATCCTGCGGCACAATTAGCGGTGCATCATAGACCTGATTGTTGCCGCTAGAAAATGCTACCTCTGTTTGCTGCTTCAGCGGCAGCCTCTCTGTCAGCTGCTTCTGCTTCAGCTGCAAGCTCTCTTTCAGCTGCTTCTAGAGCCTCTCTGTCAGCTGCTTCAGATGCAGCCATTTCCTTTGCATATGTAGCTTCAAACTCATCTATTCTGCATTTTCTACAAAGGGCTCCCCTAAGCTCGTCTTCCCTCTTGCAAATACGGAAAAACACGAGGTAATGTAGAAAAAAATGGATCTTCTTGTACAGCTGGTAGGTCACGTAAGCATCTATGGCTGCATACTTCAGGTTTATATCAGACAATGTCCACTCGTCCCAGAAATCGTGCCTATCCGCAGGGAAATCTTCCTTCATTCTGTCGTACGACTCATCAAGGATTCTAGTTGCGAGTGATGCCATTCCATCCTTCCTCGATCCCCCTAGGATCTTGACAAGACGCTGAATATTGATCCAGTTGTGCGCAGGAATTATAATTCCCTCTTGATAAAATTTCAAAAAATCAGTTGTATTGTCGACAGTGCAGAAAGCAATTCCCTTTTCTACAAGGAACTGGCGCAGCACTGGACAATTCCTGTCAGTCCTGAAAGTATGTAGTTTGTCATCACCAAAATTTGTAACTACAAATATTTTGTCAATGCAAGATCATCATCTGAATATAATTTTGAAAAGTTTAGTAAATGCAAGATCAAGACTCTCAACATTGTCTTGTCATAATTTATTTGGTCCTAAATAAAATCCAGTAGTTGCAAGATGAGCAAATGGATAAAGAACAAGAGGAGAAAACCCTAAAAGCAGTTAGCTACAGAGAGCATATCTACAAACCGGGAGAGGTGGTAGACGTGGACGTGTTTCCTCATGGCCAGTTGAACGACGGTGACTTCACTCCCTTCATATGGGTGCTCCGGGGTGTACTCGAGGTCCAATCCCACAAACTTGTCCTCGTCTTTCTGAAGCCAACCCTCGTACATCCTCAGGAGACGCACCACTGTCTCCTCCTCGTTGGTGTAGACAATGTCTATCTTCTTATTGTCATGGGTAGTGAAGCTTGTCTCTAGAGTGCGACGACCTTCCATGGCGGCAAGGAGAAGACGGGAAGAAGATAGATGACATGAAGAAGAGTGGTTTCTGTGAGGCAGGGGAACGGTGGAACCATCAATGTGCTTTTAAGGTAGTGGTTAACGACGGGGACGGAAGTCCAAGGAGAGACGCGTGGCAGTGGCTGTTCTAGCTTCTGGGTAAACAAAAAATAATTATAACACCGATACATGTGCCATGTTTTGTCACGTCAATACACTGGGCAGGGGTGTTGTCTTATCCAAAATGCCAACGCTGCAAGCCTATGTGACAGCCACCCCGCCTAAGCGATAGGAGCGACATAACGGCGAGAACTGACAGGGGGCCCCAACTTGACGGTCATTAGCCTGATATTTTGTATTGAAACGTAAAGTTGAATTCGTGCCGAAAAAGACCCTCTAAGTATTTGGCACACCAACTTTGGGCAACGCAGATGATTGTAATCAACTTGGGTACCGCGTTGCCTGGCCACCCCAACTTTCGGGACGCAAAATTATATTCTCCTTATAAGATGGGTCCTGCAGAGTTGGCTGAACTCAAAGGAAGCTTGATGAACAAGAAAAGTTGGGTTTCATTCAGCATAGAACTTCCTCTTGGGGCAGCCCAACAATCTTTGTGAAGAAGCGAGACCAGACTAGTCGACTTTGTGTTGACTACCGAGATCTCAATGCAAAAACCATCAAGAATAAATATCCCCTTCTGCGGATCAATGACCTCTTCGATCAGCTTGCAGGAGCAGTGGTATTCTCCAAGCTTGACTTGAGAAGTGGATATCATCAGATCAAGATTCGCAAGGAAGATGTTCCTAAAACAGCTTTCACCACTTGCTATGGCCTGTATGAGTACACAGTCATGTCCTTCGGCCTCACCAATTCTCCCGCTACATTCTCAAGGCTTATGAATTCAGTTTCCATGGAGTATCTTGATAAGTTCATGGTGGTCTATCTTGATGACATCCTGGTCTATTCCAAGTCAAAAGAAGAACATGTGGAACATCTCCGTTGTGTACGTACCAAGCTTCATGAGAACCGCCTCTATGCAAAGTTCTCCAAGTGCGAAGTTTGGCTTCCTGAAGTCACCTATCTGGGGCACGTCATTTCTGCTAAGGGCATTGCTGTCAACCCAGAGACTGTTTGGACAATTGTGGTGTGGCTCCCTCCCAAAAATGTCAAAGAAGTCCAGAGCTTTCTTGGATTGGCTAGTTATTGCCGTCAGTTCGTTCAGAACTTCTCAAAACTTGTTAAGCCTCTTACCAATCTCCTCAAGAAAGGCAAGAAATTTCTTTGGTCACCGGCGTGTCAAGCAAGCTTTGAAACTCTCAAAGAGAAGCTCACCTCCACACCAATATTGATTCCTCCAGATACATCAAAGCCTTTCCAGATATTCTATGATGCCTCCTTGAAAGGATTGGGTGATGAGGACATCCCTACAGTTACACCTACCCCAATTGCTAATGAAGATGTTCCCATTGCAAAGAAGGATCAATCCAATGAGATAAGGATTGGAACAATCACAAGAGCTCGTGCTAAGCTACTAGAACAACAAGTGAACTTGTTTCTTAATGAACCTGGTGTTTTAATTAATGAGAATTTTATACTCCTAAGTCTTTGAATTATTGCATGATAAGGTACTTAGGAGAAGAAGGCATAGCACGGAGCGAGGAGCTAATGGAATAAGGCATGTTGATCAATGAAGAATGCGCGAGGGAGGAGAGGGAGGAAGCGCAAGAAGCTGTCCAAGATGAAGATCAACAAGAGGAGGGAGCTCTCTGCCACGGCAGAGAAAATCCCTAGTTCTCTGCCACGGCAGGCTGCCGCGGTAGTAAAACAGAGTCCAACTCTGCCACGGCAGAGAAAGCGACTAGAACTCTACCATGGCAGAGCCAGTTGGTCGAGCCACTTTGTGGCCGGTTTGTATCCAGGTTGGGTGGAACCAGCTCGGGTTCCCCCTTAGGCCGC
This sequence comes from Avena sativa, assembly GCA_916181665.1. NCBI lineage: Eukaryota > Viridiplantae > Streptophyta > Magnoliopsida > Poales > Poaceae > Avena > Avena sativa. The sequence goes on from OV702292.1 coordinate 278,041,571, forward strand.
CACCCCCTAAACTCATAAATAGATGGGGGCGCCATAGATTAGGGTTTTAGACCATGTTAAAATATTTTGGAGTTGTTTCTTTCATAGAACCTCTAGAATTATTCTGTGTTCGAATTCTACAACTATAATTGAGTGTGATCTATTATTACATTGGGAATTAGTAGATTGCATACTACCGTTCGTGGTCACTGCTGCGTGCGCAAGAGTGTGGTGTTGTGAATATCCTACAAGGTTCGAGAGTTGTTGCATTGGCATCAAGGATCGAGCGGGAGAGATCAAAGCTACACACTAGTTATATATCATCCACCATATCATCGACAAGAGCTTGCTAAGAAGATCGGGCCTAGATTGAAACATGACTATTCCAAGTATGTCTGCGAGTGCGATGTCTACCGCAGAGTGAAAGTTGTTCATAAAAAACCTTCTGGTCTTCTTTAACCTTTGAAGCATCCAGAATGGAAATGGGAGAAAGTAGAGATGGACTTCATAACTGGCTTTCCAAGGTCTCAAAAAGGCAACAATGCAATATTTGTTGTCATTGATAGGCTCTCAAAATGGCTCACTTCTTTCCAGTTAAGGAAACAATTTCTGGTAGTCAGCTGGTCGAGCTCTATATCAACAGAATTATCTCTCTGTATGGGGTTCTGATGACCCACAAGTATAGGGGGTGTATCGCATTATTTTCGATAAGTAAGAGTGTCGAACCCAACGAGGATCAGAAGGTGTTGACAAGTGGTTTGGATCAGGAATTCTCTGTAAATACTTAGCAAACGGATTTTTAGGGTTTTTTGATAATGCAGATAAATAAAGTACGAGTAAATAGAAGACAATAATAATAATTGCAGAAAGTGTCCCAATCCTTTCTTTAGCAAAGGACAAGCCGGTTGTATTACTTAAAATGACCAAATGTTCTCAAGGACACATGGGAATATCATCAAGTGCTTTCGCTTCATATAGTTGATTAATCTTCTTTGGTTGGATAAGTGTTGTGTGGGTGAACCTATGCTAATGTACTGACCTTCCTTGGACTAATACATACTTGTGATTATACCCCTTGCAATAATCCATAACTACAAGAAAGTAATTAAGATAAAAACCTAGCCACAACACCTTAAACTTTGAGATCCTATACTCCCTTATGCAAAGGTTTCCTAATGAGGGTTCAGGTTTCTATCACTCCGACAACCCCACGATTAGTAGCCAAATACACAATGCATTCCCCTAGGCCCATAAAGGTGAAGTATCATGTAGTCGATGTTCACATGACACCACTAGAAGAATAACACCACAACTTAATTATCAAACCATTGAATCTTTCTCAACAAAATTCCAATACTAACAACATGACTTCTCCCATGTCCTCAAGAACTAAACAAACTACTCACGAGACATCATATGGATCAAGATCAGAGATGAAATAATGATAAGTAACAATCTGAACATAAACTATAATTCAATGGTTCCACTCAATAACATCAACTACAACAAGTAATCAACACCGGGAAAGTTTCCCCTAAGAACTATGCAAGATTCAACCCAATTGTTACAACGGTATGGAGTGGTGGTGATGGTGCTGGTGGAGATGATGATGATCCCGATGAAGTCTAGCTTGATGACGGTGTTGATGGCGATGATCTCCGCTCTCCGGGAAGGAATTTCCCCGATAGATTTCTGCCTGCCGAAGAGCTCTTTCTCTCTCTGTAGTTTCCGCCCCACAGAGGCGGTGGAACCTTTCCGTCGTCACTCCCCGAGTCTTAGGGTTTCGAGGGGATTATATATGCCAAAGGACGATGCCAAAGGTGGGCCAGGGTGGCCACACCACCTGGTGGCGCGACCAGGGGTGGCCTGTGCCAGGGGGTGGTGTGGGCCCCCTGTGGCCCATCTCCACTTCCCCTTCTGGTCTCCTTCGTCTTCTAGAAAAATAGGAATTTCCGTATATTTTTCGGGATTTTCTGATGTTCGCCAATTTTGCACCTGGGCAGTGCCTTTTCCATCAGAATCCTGACTTTAGTGGTTCATCCTCCAAAAGTCATCAACCATGCAAAAATAGATGAAATAACATAAGTATCATCTCTTAATATGAAATATATCAATGAATAACAGTAAATTATGATATAGAATAGTGATGCCAAATGGACGTATCAACTCCCCTAAGCTTAGACCTTGCTTGTCCCCAAGCGAAAACTGAGCTCAATAAACATGACCACAGGTTTATGGAGTGAAGTGTCGATAAACAGAATACGAACATGAAGCATCACATTCATAAATACACAAATCATAATAGAAAACAACTCACTATTATATAACTTAACTTGCAATAAGTAAGGGAAACATAATAAATATACACAAAGTAAATCATAATTGGTGATGGCAAACTTTGTTCTTGGTCATAGAATGGTTAACAAATAGCAGGAGTCAAACATAATGGGGTTTTCAATGATAGCTTTCAAAGTAATATTCACTAAGATAAGAGTAGTGTGCAAAACAAGGAACATAAGAAACATGATTGAATATATTATCATATGAATGATTGAATCACAATGACTCAAATACTTGCTCGAGATAGAAAGGAATAGGTTTACTGACTCCACTAGAAATTAAAAGATAGGCTCTTCGAAGAGGGAAACGGGGATTTCAAGTTTCATAAAGAGCTTCCAAAAATTATGGTACTTACTAGCTTTCAGCTCTCATTGCCCCTATCATAAGCATATTGTGGTGATTAAGGTTAAAGTGACACAAATATGAGGATATGCTTGACAGTTATAAGTTGAAAATATCATGCCTCTTGCTTACGAGTACCGACCCTCATGCTACTCAACTTTAGTCACAAGTAAGTTCTTGTCATTGTAAATACATGTGTATCATGGAGAACCGCCAACGGGGTACCCCTTTCCCCATGACATAGGAGCTATCCCATATCAAAATGACAAGGCAATAGACATTGAGCATCTCAGCGATCTTTTTATTTGCTATTTGCATAGGTTTTTATTGAGGATGCTTCACAGAATGCTCACTATGGTTATGCTGCAAGTTTCCACCATGATTAAGCATGGCTTAGGCTAGCGGCCCAGGCATTTCTCTAACACATATACAAACTCCATGATCTTACAAGTTCCCCTTTTATTTCACACCGCCAGGATCCATAAGCAAAAGAATCATGATATCAACGAGGTACAAAGTACCAGTGCAATGTTGAAAGCGTTCCCCATGATACATGGTTCTGCTAACTTCAACTTATAAAGCACAAGCATATACGCAACAAAGATGGAGGAAATGGTTCAAGATTATTAAGTGCAAAAAAGTAAAGTGTGCCATCAAGTTCGTGAGAGCTTTACTAACTAACTTTCTCATAACAAGCAAACATTTTATTCGGAAGAAAACAAGGTATACTGAATATGCACGGAATAGCAAATGATGCTAATAAGTAGGTATGGTGGACACTTTTGGCAATATTGATTTTGGGGAATTGGAAATACGAGTAGAATTCATACTCAGTGCAAGTGAAGGCTAGCAAAAGTAAGGGAGCGACAAACGAGAGAGCAATAACTGTCATAATCATGCTTGCAACAAAACAGGACTAATCATGGCATGAAAGTGATTCAAGACCCCTGAGGCAAAATAATTCATCGAGGCTTAACTGATTATTGTTTCAGTCATATGCATCCGTGAACATGTGCCAAGTCAATTCAAATGAAACATTCAGAGGAGGATACCACAGTGTCATACCAAGTTATGAATAGAGCAATGTAAGCCAACATTCATACGACATGCTATAGACTATTAGAAAGCTGGAGCTAATCATAAGAAAGAAAGAACTACTAAGCATCCATAAATAACATACACCCTCCATGAACAGACTAAGCATGCCCACAATGATTAGTATATGTACAAAAATGAAAACAAATAGAGTTTGTTGCCAGCCTCTTACCACACCTCAAGTTGTCATTAATCCTCATTATTGCCCTTCACTTGTGTAGCTTGAATAATAACATGAAACCATATTCCACTGAGGACTGCTGAACCCTGCAACGAACTTCACAAAACCAAAGAAGAACAACAAATATTTTTGGTGTTTTTGTTTTTTAAAGGCAAGAACAAAAAGGAAAAACAAGCAAAGCAAAATCTTTTTGGGTTTTTCGAATAGTTCAAATAAAGCAAAAAAGGAAAAAGTAACCCAAGGAAAAAAGAAGCAAACAAAGAGAAACAAAGAGAATATTTTTGGTCTTTTTGTGTTTTAGAGAGCAAAAGTAAAGAAAGAACGAAAACTAAAAAGATAACGAAACATGGATATACAAAGTACCGACTAAATATGATATGGAGATGAGTGTGATGTCGGTGTACCTCCCCCCCAAGCTTAGGCTTTTGGCCTAAGTGGGTATCAACCCCAACGCGGGTAAGGGTTCCAAGCAGGCGGGTCATTGTAAGAATGATCGTGGTTAGGCCCTTGGGAAGAAGAATAGGCTCCCCAATCATAGGTAGGCTGCTGATATGAAGCCTCCCCCTCATTCGAGGGCTGGACCGAATCATCTGTAACCTCCCTTCCAGTATCCTGCTCCTATTATTTCAAACTCCATGAGCTTACAATCTCCCCTATTATTTCACACCACCGGGATCCATAGACAAAAGAACATGATATCAACTAAATAATAAGTCCAATGTTGAAAGCGTTCCCCATGGTAACATGGTTCTGCTAATTCACAACTTATAAAGTGCAAGCATATACGCAACATAGATGGACACAATGGTTCAAGTTTATTATGTGCAAGAAAATAAAGTGTGCCATCAAGTTTGTGAGAGCTTTAATCACTAGTTTTCACATAACAATTTTAATTCGGAAGATAGATAAAAACATGAATATACTTGGAATAGCAATAATGCTAATAGGTAGGTATGGTGGACACAAATGACATAGGTTTTGGTTTAAGGATTGGATGCACGAGAAGCATTCCCTCTCAGTACAGGTTTTTGGCTAGCAAGGCTGGGTAGCAAGCATAAGAGTTGAAGGAAACAAACAAACATACAAGTGATAGAAACAATCATGCAATCTTCCTTGGAAACACAACGGATCTTAACTAGAGAATACTAAGCTTATGAGCCAAATAAGAAAGAAAGATGATGAAATTATATTTCTAAAAGTACTTTTCTCTTTTCCATTCAATTCTCAAATAGTGTTGCTACTGACCAGAGATCAGTTTGCAAAACCAATTAAATTTACTTAATGATCCCAAAGTGATACCAATACTAACAACAAGATCAATCATATAACAGAAATTGCAAACTAAAATAAGATGTGCAAAAAGTAAATGATAGAACTTCTCATTAATATTCCATAACAGCAACTCACGCCAAGGGATACATAGATAACTGATAACCCACAAGTATAGGGGATCGTGTGTAGCCTTTTTGATAAGTAAGAGTGTCGAACCCAACGAGGAGATAAAGGTAGGATAAATATTCTCTCAAGTTCTATCAACCACTGATACAACTCTACGCACACTAAACGTTTATATTATCTAGGAAATAAAACTAGAGCAACAATACGAGTAATAGAGATATCTTTGCATGATAATAAATAACAAGAAAGTAAAGATAGTTGCTGCAGCAATAAAATACACTAAACTAACAAAACCATGAGTGTGGAATAGTGGTGATAATTGTGGTGGCTTTGTCCAAGTTTAAATAGCAAATAGATCGGGTTCATTGTCTTCGATGCAGTTTTCTATGTGGGAGAGGCTAAATATACATGCGCTTCACTACTTGGAATTACATGTACTATATGATTGAATTGTTAGCAAACATCCGTAAGTACTAATCAATGCATAAGGTTTCCCCAACCATAGCCTTAAGTTTAATGGTCCTCTTACTCCCATACGTGCAACGTTCCGGTTCGCGTCCTCAGCTTTCTGTCACTCTGGCAGAACTTCCCCCTTCCTCTTACACATACTACAAAACCTATGATGTTTAATCCATGCGTGCACAAATATAATGGACACCAAAGGACTGTACCATATCAACATACAACTCTAATGAACCAAAGACGTTCAACCATTCAATCTAAAAACAAAGAAACTACGCAAACATGACATAGATCATAGGATTATAACTTATAGCATCAAACACCATGTTTACATAGGACGGTACAGAGGTGTGTGGGAGGATGAACCACTGCATAGTAGGAGGATTAGGTGATGGAGATGGAGGTGAACATGGTGAAGATGGCAGCGGCGGCGCGGGGGACTCCTTCCCCGGCGCCGGTATCATAGGGGAGCACCGCCCCATAGACCCCTTCCTTCATGGCTTCTTGGGAGCCCTCCCCATGGAGATGGGATCCATGAGGGAGGAAAAAAATGTGGCTTTGGTGGCTGCAAATTCGTGGGTGGAGATGCCCTAGGCGAATTAGGTTTCCTCCCTTTATATAGCTTATTGGATTCCCGTCACCCCATCTTGGGCTGCAGTACAAACTCGGAATTAGCTAAATTTTATGTCCAGAATGTTTGTCCTGAAATTTCCAGCAACTTTGTAGTTGAAGAGTTTTCCATTTGACGCTGTATTCGACCCGAAACGTGACCATCTTCAAAAAGAGTTCTGGGACAGATTTCTGGAAAAATCCCAATTTGACTCCAACAAAGTTTCCACTTGTATTCTTGGTAATTCCTACACATCAATGTGTAAAACAAGAACATTGTGCACTTTTGCAACTATTAGTAGGTTAGTCCAAATAAATCATAAACTTTATACAAAAAGGAGTGTCAAAAGCATATTATTAGCATAAAACCATCAAAAATTATAGATACGTTATGGACGTATCAATAACTAGCTAGAGGGGAGATACTTCCATAATGCAAACCATCCTATGTGATAACTTCTCTATTCATGATATGATTCTACTAAAAAGGTAAAAATATAAAAGATAATGATGTGATATCGTGGCACTCCCCCAAGCTTGGAACAAACTAAGGGGTGGCCAAAAACTGATGACGAATTACTCCTTCGGTGGTGGTCGTGTTCTCTCGTCATCATCCGACTTGCAAGGTAAGGGATCCCATCAACAAAGTATGTCTTGGTTTCTGATGACCCACAAGTATAGGGGGTGTACCGCAGTATTTTTGAGGGAAGTGAAACCCAATTTATTGATTCAACACGAGTGGAGCCAAAGAATATTCATAAGCCTTAACAACTGAGTCGTCAATTCAGCTACACTTGGAAACAATCTTGCTCACAACAGTTTATCAGTAGCAACAGTTTTGTAGTAGCAATAGTAAAGTAACACTAGTAGTAAAAGTAAAGACAGTAGTAACAATTGCAGTAAACAGTAGGATTAAAGCGCGGTAGGCATAGGGATGGATGGACGGGCGTTGCATGGACAAGACAATTCATATGGCAATCAAGACATAGGGCATTTGCAGATAAATAAGATAAAGCATCCAAGTACTAAATAATCATAGGCATGTGTTCCATATATAGTCATACGTGCTCGCAATGAGAACTTGCACAACATCTTTTGTCCTGCCAGCCCGTTTGCAGCGGGGCCTCAAGGGAACTACTGGCAATTAAGGTGCTCCTTTTAATAGAGCACCAGAGCAAAGCATTAACACTTCGTGAACACATGTGATCCTCACATCAAAGCCATTCCCTCCGGTTATCCCGAATGTTGTCACTTCGGGGCCTTTGGTTCCAGACAACAATGTGTGCATACAACCTGCAGGTAAGACCATAAACAATACTATCATAATGAATCAATAACATGTTCAGATCTAAAATCATGGCACTCAGGCCCTAGTGACAAGCATTAAGCATAACAAGTTGCAACAAAGTCAAAAAAGCACTAATAAAAGATACTAGGCACCATGCCCTAACAATCTAATGCCATTACATGAACGCTCTCATCCAATCGCTACCATCCCCATAGCCTACAGCAGGGGATTACTCACTCATAGATGGGGGAAACATGGACGGTCCATGGAGAAGCGATGGTGATGATCTCCTCCAATTCCCCGTACCGGCAGAGTGCCAGAACAGAGTTTTTGGTCCCAAATCGCGGAATCTGGTGGTGGCGGCGTAGCGGAACTCTTTCTGGAAAAACGTTGAACCCCCCTTAGTTTTTAGGTCAAGAGGAAACTTATAGGCGAAGAGGGAGGCCGAGGGGGTGACCGAGGCGGCCACACCACCCCCAGGCGCGGCCTGGCATGTCCCGCGCGACCAGGTGGTGTGGGCCCCTCGTGGCCCTACTCCGTCTCATCTTCTGGCTCCATGAGTCTTCTGGTGAAATAGGATTTTTGGCATATTTTTCGGGATTTTTCCTGATATTTGATTTTCTGCACAAAAAGTAGACACCAAGGTAATTTTGCTGAAAACAACGTCAGTCTATGTTAGTTGTATCCAAATCACACAAGTTTAGAGGAGAAATAATAGCAAAAGTGTTCGAGAAAGTAGATACGTTTTGGACATATCAACTCCCCCAAACTTAGCTTATTGCTTGTCCTCAAGCAATTCAGTTGAAAACTGAGTGCGATAAAAGAAACTTTCACGAACACATTTGCTTCATAAGATGTATATATTCTCAGCATAGGGTCAACCACTCAGGCAATTCATAATAAAGAGTATGCAACTAAGTTTACTTAATAGTCATTGCAAGCTATGAAGAGATTCCAACTCAAAAATAATAAGTAGCATGAAACATAAACATAAGCAACATTGCAATGCTCATAAAAAGGTATGATAGAGTGGTATCTCGCTTGCCTTTGATTGTAGAGCAAACATAAATGCCAAGGCACCTCTGAAGTTCAAGTGAAGACTAGAAGTAAAGATATCAGAGATACAAGTATCAAAGTTATATCACAAATAATCAAGTTTTGAGACAAGCATATTACACTAATAATGACAACTATGCTCTCAAGAAAGTGCTCATAGAATAGGTGGTGACTCAACAAGAAATGAAGAGGTTTTGAATAGTTTGAAAAGCTTCCAAATGCTGAAAGTATGGTACTCATTAGCTTTGAGCTCTCATTGCCCCTATCATAAGCATCTTTACATGGTTAAGGTTAAAGTGACACAACTAAGAGGATATGCTTGACAAGTTATAAGTTAAAATCTCATGCCCCTTACTTACGAGTACTGAACCTCATGCTACTCAACTTCAGTCATAAGTAAGCTCTTGTCATTGTAAGAACATATGTATCATAGAGAACCGCCAATGGGGTACCCCTTGCACATGATACAAGAGCTATCCCATAATCAAAATGACAAGGCAAGCAGACAATGGGCATCTCAGCGATCTTTTTATTTGCTATTTGCATAGGTTTTTATTGAGGATGCTTCATAGAATGCTCATTATGGTTATGCTGCAAGTTTCCACCATGATTAGGCATGGCTTAGGCTAGCGGCCCAGGCGTTTCTCTAACACATATACAAACTCCATGATCTTACAAGTTCCCCTTTTATTTCACACCGCTAGGATCCATAAGCAAAAGAATCATGATATCAACGAGGTACAAAGTACCAGTGCAATGTTGAAAGCGTTCCCCATGATACATGGTTCTGCTAACTTCAACTTATAAAGCACAAGCATATACGCAACAAAGATGGAGGAAATGGTTCAAGATTATTAAGTGCAAAAAAGTAAAGTGTGCCATCAAGTTCGTGAGAGCTTTACTAACTAACTTTCTCATAACAAGCAAACATTTTATTCGGAAGAAAACAAGGCATACTGAATATGCACGGAATAGCAAATGATGCTAATAAGTAGGTATGGTGGACACTTTTGGCAATATTGATTTTGGGGAATTGGAAACACGAGTAGAATTCATACTCAGTGCAAGTGAAGGCTAGCAAAAGTAAGGGAGCGACAAATGAGAGAGCAATAACTATCATAATCATGCTTGCAACAAAACAGGACTAATCATGGCATGAAAGTGATTCAAGACCCCTGAGGCAAAATAATTCATCGAGGCTTAACTGATTATTGTTTCAGTCATATGCATCCGTGAACATGTGCCAAGTCAATTCAAATGAAACATTCAGAGGAGGATACCACAGTGTCATACCAAGTTATGAATAGAGCAATGTAAGCCAACATTCATACGACATGCTATAGACTATTAGAAAGCTGGAACTAATCATAAGAAAGAAAGAACTACTAAGCATCCATAAATAACATACACCCTCCATGAACACACTAAGCATGCCCACAATGATGAGTATATGTACAAAAATGAAAACAAATAGAGTTTGTTGCTAGCCTCTTACCACACCTCAAGTTGTCATTAATCCTCATTATTGCCCTTCACTTGTGTAGCTTGAATAATAACATGAAACCATATTCCACTGAGGACTGCTGAACCCTGCAACGAACTTCACAAAACCAAAGAAGAACAACAAATATTTTTGGTGTTTTTGTTTTTTAAAGGCAAGAACAAAAAGGAAAAACAAGCAAAGCAAAATCTTTTTGGGTTTTTCAAATAGTTCAAATAAAGCAAAAAAGGAAAAAGTAACCCAAGGAAAAAAGAAGCAAACAAAGAGAATATTTTTGGTCTTTTTGTGTTTTAGAGAGCAAAAGTAAAGAAAGAACGAAAACTAAAAAGATAACGAAACATGGATATACAAAGTACCGACTAAATATGATATGGAGATGAGTGTGATGTCGGTGTACCTCCCCCCCAAGCTTAGGCTTTTGGCCTAAGTGGGTATCAACCCCAACGCGGGTAAGGGTTCCAAGCAGGCGGGTCATTGTAAGAATGATCGTGGTTAGGCCCTTGGGAAGAAGAATAGGCTCCCCAATCATAGGTAGGCTGCTGATATGAAGCCTCCCCCTCATTCGAGGGCTGGACCGAATCATCTGTAACCTCCCTTCTAGTATCCTGATCCTATTGGGAGATCTCTCCCAGATATGTATCGAGCTCCTCCTTAGTGAGTGACCATCCTACCCTGGTTTCAAGGTTAAACAAAACATGTACAGGCAAAAGAACAACACGTTCGGACTTACTCCTTCTCCAACCACCCTTGAGAAAGGTTATTTCATAAGACAAATCACTCAAATTAGCCCAAGAAGAAACAAATTTATGTTGTATCATGGAATTAAGGTCAAGCCTCTCCATGGGAAACTGTAGGTCTAGATGATGAGGCACTACACCATGCAAAGCTAATAAAAAAGAGGCGATGAGTCCTCCACAAATTCCACCTTTCTCGCAGTTAGCAGCAAGACAAAAAGCTATCAAGGCACCCAAGTTTTAAGTCCTATCTCGTTTTAAAGCAGCTGAGATGAATGCTAGATCATATGAGGATAACTTATTAGCAGTTTTCCTAGTGAGAACACACTTGGCAATAAAGTAAGCAAAGTAGCGAATAGACAGGAGATGAATATTACGAATTTTCCCACTCTCCTTGGAGAAGTTGCTCCCTTGGAAAATCTCCGCATACAAGTCCATGAGTGGTGTAGGTCGCTCTTTAATCCTTCCACACGATCCCCACTGAGGTACCTTAATAGCTGCACAAAAGTCATCAAGAGGAAGGTCGACAACTATATTGTAAATTTTGTAGTGAACCATGGGGTTAGGCAAAGAGCAACTAAATCGAAAGTCCTGCACTACAGACATAGTTAGTTTCACAAATTGACAAGGTTCATCTTCCACAAAATGCTCCAATCCTGCATTAGCAACTAAAGTATGGAAGTCCTGGGAAATTCCTGCAGCCCTCATGAATTCGGAGCATGGATAGATGGAAGGAAAAACTTCCTCCTCTCGGTGAACCTTCATAACCTCAGGCACCCTCAGTTCATGTTGGTTGAGTTGATGTTCATTCATCTTCTATTCTGAAATTTAAACATCCATTATACAAGTGATTGCAAAATGAATACATAATGAAGGGAACTACTCATAGGGACTTGTAAGAGGCCTAAACATGCATCAAAACAATATCTATAAGTAATGAACAAGCTTACAAGCTCTCATAACTTGTCACCTATAGCAGCAAAATACTCAAGATACAAACCAGTAAACACAAATCTACTTGGACAAGCGGAGGAGTCACATACTGGAGAACAAATGCTCCAAATTTCACCAACAAAGATGAGCCGAGCAAGGATATCAAAAAATCATGGACAAGAACAGCAAGAACGTGATTTCGAGCAATGAACTGGTGTTTTCTCGGGAGAGAGAGAGCAGTGGGAAGTGAAAGAGTGAGTGGAGGGCCAGGGGTGGCCCACACCATGGCCAGGCGCGCCCCTGGGCTGGCCGCGCCACCAAGTAGTGTGCCTGCCTGGTGGGTCCCCCTGGTACTCTCTAGGCACTTCTCTGCCCCTTTTTTACGTAAAAGATTAATATGAATTTTCTGGAATTTTTCGAGACACTTTATTTTTGAGCAATTTTCAGGTATAGATGAATGATTTTCTGACAGAAAAAAGTTTCTGGAATGATGCAATGACAAAACAAAGCTAAAAATTCAGAAGTTCTAAGACACTCTAATAAGCAAGCAACTAACAACAGAAAAGTTAACTAAGCAAAAGCAAAAACTAGAATGGATAAAATAAAAGTAAACAAAGATAATCATGGTGAAAACATTGTTTTGTTCATTCAAATCCTTTTGTTAACAAGGTTGATCAGGTCTTGTTACCAAAACAATTTTATATGAAACAAAACTTTGAATTCTAATGATTATGTTACCTCAACCTTGATAGCAATGGTCCCAATCATAATAGTTTCATATTTTTCTTTTGGTATGGGACAATATATTTCTCCAACTTGAATGCCCTCAACATGTTCAATTGAATTCAAACCATAAGTCCTATCAATCTTCTTAGGGAAATAGATAGTATGCTCCTTGTCATTAACATTAAAAGTCACCTTTCCTTGATTACAATTAATAACAGCTCCTGCAGTATTAAGAAAAGGTCTCCCAAGAATAATAGACATATTATCATCTTCAGGCATTTCAAGCACAACAAAATCAGTTAATATCAAGCAATTATGTGCCACTTGAATAGGTACATCCTCACATATACCAACAGGAATAGTAGTAGATTTATCAGCCATTTGCAAAGATATATCAGTTGGTATTAGTTTTTCCAGTTGAAGTCTCTTATAGAGAGAAAAAGGCATAACACTAACTCCTGCTGCCAAATCACACAAAGCAGTTCTAACATAAGTATTTTTAATAGAGCAAGGAATAGTTGGAATCCCTAGGTCTCCAAGTTTCTTAGGAAGCTTATCATTAAAGGAAAAATTAGCAAGCAAAGTAGAAATTTCTTCATTAGGGATGTTCCTTTTATTCGAGACAATATCCTTCATATACTTTGAATAAGGAGGCAATTTAATAGCATCAATCAAAGGAATTTGCAAGAATAAAGGTTTCATCCACTCACAAAACTTATTATAGTGTTCATCTTCCTTTTGTTGGAAATATGCCCTAGAGACAAATAGTAGTAAGGACTATTATCATATTTCATATAGTTTATGATTAAGTTTTATATCATGCTATAACTGTATTGAGTGGAAACATCAATACACATGTGATATACAAACAACCAGGGGTTCCCAGTGAAACTCTAGTCACTGGTTCATTGGTCAACAGATGATCAAGTTTCCTGATCATGTGGCATTTATGCCAGTTGGAAATGGAGTCAACCCATTCTGTGAATGAGATGATGAACCAATACCCAACCTAAACATCATGACCCGATCATGTCACGAAGTTCAAGTTACGATGATTAGAAATGGATCCTCGTAGACTATTCCTTAGACCGTGAGGCTATATCAATCACTGTCTCCCGAGAGTGCTTAGATAGCATCAAGCGCCACTTGGTAATATAGTGGTTATAAAGGTGTGTTCAGGTACTCGGAGGAAACCGTAGAGGCAATATATGTCAAGAGCGGGATTTGTCCGTCCATGTGACGGGAAGATATGCAAGGGCCCACTCGGAGAGGTTATATCCAATAGCTGCACAACATGTGATTTGATCACAAGGATATCACTTGTCGGAACGAGTCAAGTAGAATTGTTCGGTAACGAGATGGAACACGACATGGTGATGTCATTTATCAGATCTCGGGCAATGCAAGTATCGAGAGACAAAGGGAATAAGACACGACTGCCCTAGTTCAAACGACGAAAGATCTTCGTGGAATGCACAGGGGTCACATGGCCATCCAGGTCCCTCTGTCGATCATTAGTGCGGGAGTGTCCCGACCATGTCTGGAGTGTTCCCGAACTATGGGGTATCACGCTTAAGGGCCTGATGATGCTTAGAGAGTGTTTATAGGATCGGTAGAATCGCCAAAGAATAGTAGAGAAAACTCGAAGGGTTTCGGTAAGTTCGGAGGATGTCCGGAGTGGAGGTGGAAGTGTTCCATAGCCACGAAGGTTGAATAATATCTGAATGAATGTTAAATAATGATTTAATCATTTATTCATAATTATTTAGTACAGAGAAAATCAATTTAAAAGGTAATTCCTGGAGGGGAGAGGGCCCATTAGGGAAAGGAGAGAGGGGGAAGGGGCAAGGGGGTTGGCCGGCTGGGCCAAGCACCCCGTGTGGGGCCCACTAAGGCTGGCCAGTGGCCTCCCCTCCCCCTCCTCTCCTTTAGTCCCACCCCGGGACTTTGAGAGAGGTAGTACCTCCCCTCCCCTATATATAGTGGGGGTATTTGGCTAGATAAATACACCCAATAATCAATAAAGGTCTTCTCACTTTTGGGAGGACCTCCAATTGATATTTTCTCTCTATCTCTCTCTCTCTCTCTATCTCTCTCTCTCGACCGTGGTCCCAAGTTCGGACTGCGCGAACGAGAGACATCTTCATCACAGAGCGCCGTCGCGCTACGAGATTTAGATCCAGGAGCTCTACTTCCGCAACTGCTGCTGGATCGGGGAAGCGGGAGTCATCGTTAGGCATCGGACGTGTGTAACTCCCCGCAAGGTGTCGCACTTGAGGCACTGAAGTCATTGGAGCCAAAGGAGCGTAAGGCCTTCATCATGACCTTGAGGTTGGATTTGGCTCGTCTACATCAACCACACTCTCCTAAGCGTTGACAACGCTTTTCGGTCTTCAAGGGTAAGTTCGCGAAAAGCCCCTCCCGTTACTATATTACTAATAGATAGGTCCTGGCAACATCAGGGGTTCAGGGGCGTAGGGTAAAATTTATTGTTTTCATACGCGGAACCCCAACACCTTTGACTTGTGTTTCTTATCAGGGAAAGGCATAGGTTTTTGGAGCCAAGGCTCTCTTTCACTACCATGTTTCTTAGAAACAAAATCTTCTTTAGTGTACTTAGTATTCTTAGTGTGCCTTTCATGTTCTTCTTCAACTTTTTCTTTATCAGGAGCATCATTTTCTTCATTACCACTTTCAGTTTCAGCATCAGAGACAGATATACTATTAGGATCTTTAGCAGGTTCAGAAGGTTCTACAATAGTTTTATGTTTCTTTTTTCTTTTCTTAGGAATAGTACCACTATTTTCAGCTTGTTGAGAATCCTGCTCAATTCTTTTAGGATGTCCTTCAGGATATAGAGGATCCTAGGTAGCAACACTAGTTCTAGTTCTAATTTCATAAGCATGTTTTCTTTAACAACATTAACTAGCAAGTCTTTTTGTACTTTAATAAGCTGATCAATTTGAGTTTGAACCATTTGAAAATGTTTAACAAGCATTTTAACATCATTAGAGGTTCTTTCCACAATATCCTTTAACTCAACAATAGCTTTAGAGTTTTCCATTAGATGATCTTGCACCCTTTTATTAAAATTATCTTTCTTAACAATAAAAACATCAAATTCTTCTAAGCATTGATTAGGAGGTTTAGAGTAAGGGATATCACCTTCATCAAAATGTTGGAGAGAGTGTACCTCAATAGTGGATGAGTGGGGGATTGGCTTACATAATTCTTCTATAGGAGGTAAATTCTTGACGTCTGCAGCTTTAATTCCCTTCTCCTTAAGACATTTCTTAGCTTCCTTCATCACTTCATCATTTAGTTCAATAACTCCCCTCTTCTTTAATGTTGGTATAGGTGCAGGAATAGTTGGTTCAGGTATAGTTGTCTCAGGTATAGCTGGTTCAAGAGGAGTCCAGTCTTCATAATTCTTGCTTATTTTAGCCATTAATTCCTCAGCTTCCTTGGGAGTCCTATTGAAAACACAATCAGCACAACTATCTAGGTATGTCCTAGATTCTTCAGTTAGTCCATTATAAAATATATCAAGAAGATCATTCTTAGGTAATGGACATCTAGCCTGTGCATGAATCAAAGCACAAAACCTTTCCCATGATTCAGGCAACATCTCTTTTTCTCCCTGTTTAAAATCAAAAAGTTCCTGCAAAATAGCATGTCAAGAACTAGGTGGAAAATATTTCTGAAGGAAGGTACTAATCAAGCAATCCGGGCTATCAATAGATCCAGGAGGTAAATTATTAAACCAAGTTTTAGCTTCTCCTTTCAATGAAAAAGGGAAAAATTTAGCAACAAAGTAAGTGCGCATCTTAATATCATCAGAAAACAGGCCACTCATGGTAGAAAGCTCAGTCATATGTGCTATCGCACTTTCATTCTTAGTCCCACAAAAAGGTTCTTTCTCAACAATAGCTATGTAAGATAGATCAAGAGAGAAATCATAATCCTTATCTTTAATGTTTATGGGAGATGCAGCAAACTTAGCATTAGGAGACAAATTGGGTTTTATAGTACGCCTCTCAAGGAGACTCTTAATAGCACTCATATCATGGGTGTTTTGACATTCTTTAATAAATTCATCGGTCATCTCTATATAATCGTCTTCAATATCATAGATTTCTCTAGACTTAGGTGAACTAACAGGTATAGTGTCATCATTAGGAGTTTCAGTATTTCCATCTATAGTTCTAGCAATCATAGCATCCAGGAAAGGACCTAATGAACCACTTTTATCAAGCACAATAGAAGCAGCATCATAAGTATCAGAATTTTTAGATTCAGTAGTAGTAGCAGTGTGTGTAGCATGTGTATGTGGTGGTGTAAGGAGCTTACTCATAACAGATGGTGAATCGAGAGCAACAGAGGTGTTCAGAACCGTACCTCTTCTTGTAGTGGATGGTAGAATAGGAACCTTGCCATCACGAGACTTACCCATGATGGATGGATGGCAGCGAACAATAGTGATTCCAAGTGAACTTGATAAATAGAGCTATGTTCCCCGGCAACGTGTAACATCCCAAATCTTTAATCAAAGTTATCAAGATCCAAATCACCCAATTTAGGGTTAACAAAAACTTTTTATTATTAAAATGATTATGAATGCATGTGTATGTTGCATTAGTATAGAATTGTTTGAAAATGCCATGTTTGTTTGTTCTAAATGATATGAAATGGTTTAAAGGTGAATGACACATCATATATACCATTTAAAACACAATCCAAAGAAAAAGAAATCAAATAAGAATAAAAAGACCAAATGGTCATTTTGACCATTTTAATCCACTAGGCCACTTTAGGTGTTCCTAGAAGTCAATTTCAAACAGAAACATTCTCAACTCTTTTCACCCCTTGCTAGTACAAGTAAAGATCTACCAAGACCCACTTTTAAATCTTACAAAAACACTTAGCCACTAATTTTAAATAACATTTGAAAAGTGAATCCATTACATATGCATAGATCCCACATTTTCAAAAACCACTAAAATGAACTCCCCTTGCCAAACCCAAGAAACCATAGATGATCAAGCTTATGAACAACACACACACACCAAAAATCTTTCCAAAATTCAAATGTACATTTCTTGCAACCATTGTGTCGAACACTTGGTGATCACAGAATAAACTGCCTAACTAATACTGTTGTTGATCAATGTCTTGTACCCCAATTGACCCCCTCATCTCTCCTCTGTCTCCCTAGCACCTAAACCAGCCCCATACACCACTCCCCCTTCACTGTTGCGCCAGTACCGCGCCGCCCAAAGATGGTCATCGCCGGTTGACCATGCCCAAGTCGCAGCAGACCACCCCGCCCTCTTCCACCGTGCCTAGTAGGTAGGCGAGATCACACCGTTTCCCCTGTCCCTGCCCCGAGCCCTGCCAAGCACTGGACCACCACAGAGCGCCGCACTCTATGCCTCTGCGTCATGCACAGACCGCGCCAGTGCGTCGCACCCGACAACCTTGCACAGACCCCGCCTTGCCCTCAGCTCGCACGCGCACACTCGCCTTAACACCAGCACGCACCCAGACATCCCCGCCTGCCGCGCGTGAACCGCAACCATCGTGCACCGCGTCGAACGCCGCCTCTGCCGGGCAGAGCACGAGCCGCACCCGACCAAATGCCACCGCCCCTAGCCGTGCCTTTACGCCATAGAGGACAGCCAGCAGACCGTGCACCATCCGCCTACCTCAGCCCCGACAATAGCTACTTGTACCATCGCCCCCGACGAGCCGCGCCCACGCTGCTCGGTCTCGCCGTCGAGCCTATAAAAGGAGGCCTCCCTCAGCCTCATTTCTCACACCACTCAACTCCCCTCTCACCACTGAGCCTTCCCTACTTCTCCCCGGAGCCAATCGAGCCCTCAGTCACTGGAATTCCACCGGAGCTGGCCGCTATTGGAGGAGAAGGGCGCCGCTGATTGCGACTGCCCCAGGAGCCACCGCGACCACGCCTAGAACCACCGTCGTCCACCAGTTTGATCGCCCCCATCGCCACGTCTAGCTGGAGCCCTGGTAAGCCCCCGTAGATCCCCACCGTGTCATGTTAGGGTTTGATCTCACCGGAGCTGTTCACCAGAAAACGATGAACGTCAGCCGTCGATCTGTCGTCTAATCGCACGGCTGATATCGCCCCATACCGCTTCGGTTAAGTGTTAGTCGCTAACGTGTGGGACCAGCCTGTCAGTCGCCCTCTGCGCCAGGGAGCGCCACTGGGTCGGACCATTAGTATTCCCGCACTAGCCCACAAATTCAAATAGTTTTTTTTCTATTTAGATTTAAACTAGATTATGTCCACTTGTTTAAAAATCAGTGCCAAGATCCACTTAACCAAAATGCATGATTCACATTTTGCTACAAAGAGAATTAAAATCTCTATCCAGGCCCGTTGGATTTAAATCAATTGGAGTTAGAGATCACATATAGCAAAAATAACAAAACATAGACTTTTCTACATTCAAACATTTTTCAAAAATCAACCATAATAGCTTTTGAGTTGTTTCCAACTCTCAAAAATCACATTTAATAATATCTATCTGAATATGTAATAATATTTAGGTTTGCATGCAGTGACTTTGTACTAGTACCAAAATAATGCTATATAGGCATTTCTAGTCACTTTAAATCAACTAAATGATAAACCTAAACTTATTGAAATATGATCAAACATTTAAATCACATTCCCATGTATTAGAATATGTGGTGATGACATGCGTCCACATGATCCCATATTTTAATTGGAGAATATTAAATCTTAATTAATTTCAATGAGTAGAAATTACTTTTCTCAAATAAAATAAATGAAACTAGTTCTTTAAATCTTATGATGATTGTGATAATACTAGATCATCAAGTGTGTGCCTTAGTGTGCTAAATAGACTAGTTAAGTATTGTTTGGTGATTGTGTATCCCGTATGTATTTATAGACAATAGTACCGACCAAGTCTACGAGGAGGAGGAGTTCTACCCCGAAGAAGACGAGGAGAATTCCAATCACTGCACCAATCAAGGCAAGCTAACACTTGCAAGTTTCTTAACTAAGCAAGCTATTATTGGCAACTAATACTTGCAAGCCATCACTAGATGCAAGTTAACCTAATCAAGATGCATTAGGCATGCTTTGGTTATACCTTTTGATTTATACCCATTCCAAGTTTTACTTGCAAGCTTTACTTTTACTTTACCAAAGTTCTTTACTTGTAGTAATGCCTTGTGAGATTTTGGAAAGTAGTATAGATAGCATAAAGAGTATAAAACTTGGCCTATACTAGATGTCATTCTATGGCATGAGATTGAGATTAGCATCCCACCTTAGTGAACACTCTTAACTTAGTGGTTAGTGCTAAACCAAAAACTTGATCACTCTAGATGGGAATACTTGGTGAAAATGCTTATGAAAACCTTGGAATGATGAGTCATTCTATTGAGATGTTTTGACATGTGTTGAAAAACACAAATGGTTTATGATGGTGAAAATGTTGAGGCATGAGCCTTAACCCTTTATAAAAACTGATGGTTGGGTTCGGATGTGATACCATTCCAATTTTACCGTACAACCACAATACCTGAATTGGGTAAGGCTTAGCCGGAAGTTTATATGCATTAGTATGGGTTCCCTCGCGGGAGAGGTTTGAGCTAAGGCTACCTCTTGATGTTGGCCACCTATGCAGTGCCCAGGATGGCAGATGGCCATGGCTGGGAGGCCAAGCTCATAGGAGAGGTGCTTATACTAGGGTGTGTAAAGGAAAGGTTATGATTGGTTATCCGCATACTAAGTATGACAATTCAGGGTTATCCCTGACGGATGTATCGAATTTTGTGGTGAAAGTGTACCACCTTTATAGACTGTCAAACTATTCAAATAGCCGCGTCCGCGGTCATGGACAGTTGGAGTGGCCATACTGTTCCATCATCTGATGCTTTCAAAATGACTTATGAAATGAATTGTGACATGACTTGACCACAACAGGGTTGTGACTATGAAAAGCAAGTTCCCACTTAGGTGATTTAGAACTTTATTTTATTTTTCTTTGTTTCTGAACTCAGCTTAGGTTTCAAACTTAACTTTGCAAATAAACTTAGAACTTAGCACCCCTACAAGAACTATCTTACTTGTTAGTGATAGTTTGCAAGTACTTAAAGAGTACTCATGGCTTTGTCCCTAGCTATTCCCGTGGCCAGACTATGAGGAGGACTATCCGAAAGAAGGACGGCAGGACGGCTACGACAACTAGGATCATCTCCCATCATCAGCATTGCCTGTGACACTGAAGATGGAGCCCACCGCTACGCTTATTATTCCGCTGCTTGTTTGTATTAAGACTGGATCATGAGATCCTTTATTTATGTAAGACCTTATTATGGTTTGTAATGGATGAGGTACTATGATATCCAATCTGTTATGTCTCGCAAAAATGGTAATCCTAGGATTGTGATGTATGGCATAACAGGCATCTGGGATTAAAAATCCGGGTGTTGACACAACGGCGCCAGAAAATAGTCTTGATGACCCACAAGTATAGGGGGTGTATCACAGTATTTTCGAGGGAAGTGAAACCCAATTTATTCACAAGGGGAGCCAAAGAATATTTATAAGCCTTAACAACTGATTCATCAATTCAGCTGCACTTGGAAACAATCTTGCTCATAGCAGTTTATCAGTAGCAACAGTTTTGTAGTAGCAATAGTAAAGTAACAGCAGTAGTAAAAGTAAAGACAATAGTAACAATTGCAGTAAACAGTAGGATTAAAGCACAGTAGGCATAGGGATGGATGGATGGGCGTTGCATGGATAAGACAATTCATATGGCAATCAAGACATAGGGCATTTGCAGATAAATAAGATAAAGAATCCAAGTACTAAATAATCATAGGCATGTGTTCCATATATAGTCATATGTGCTCGCAATGAGAACTTGCACAACATCTTTTGTCCTACCAGCCCATTTGCAGCGGGGCCTCAAGGGAAATACTGGCAATTAAGGTGCTCCTTTTAATAGAGCACCGGAGCAAAGCATTAACACTCCATGAACACATGTGATCCTCACATCAAAGCCATTCCCTCTGGTTATCCCGATTGATGTCACTTCGGGGCCTTTGGTTCCGGACAACTGAAGGAAATATGCCCTGAGAGGCAATAATAAAGTTGTTATTATATATTCCTTATACATGATAGATGTTTATTTTACATGCTAGAAATGTATTGATTCGGAAACATCAATACATGTGTGTTTAATAAACAAAAGGGTTCCTAGTCATGCCTCTCTTATAGACTAGCTTGTTGATTAACAAGATGATCAAGGTTTCCTGATCATGGACATTGGATGTTGTTAATAACAAGGTCACACCATTGGTGGAATGATGTGATGAACATTCATCCAAAGTATAGCATTACGATCAAGTCATTATGTTTATATTGCTATAACATCATACAAAGTAATCTTTATCCTTAGACCATGAGATCATGTTAATTGCTGACACCGGAAGAGTATCTTGATAACATCAAACGTCACACCGTAACAGGGTGACTATAAAGATGGGTTCAGTACTACGAAGGTGTTATGTTGAGGCTCATGGATCAAGAGTGGAATTTTTCAATCCAGATGACGGATAGATATACTCTAGGCCCTCTCGGTGATATCACATTATGATAGCTTGTAAGCAAGTGATGTGATCACTAGAATGTTATATCACGGGAACAAGAAAAGAGTGCATGTCGGTAACGAGATCAAACTAGGTATGGAGATACCGATGATCGAATCTCGGACATGTAATATATCGAGAGACAAAGGGATTTAGTTACAAGCGTTAAAGGTTCTCACGATCACAGGAGTCATCGTTGAATGTGTAGGAGTCAGTACGGATCTCCAGGTCCCGCTGCTGATTATTGATCGGAGAAGGGTCTCGATCATGTCTGCATTATTCGCGAACCATAGGGTGGCACACTTAAGAGTTACCGGACACCATTTTGGAGCACATATGTTTCAGACGAAAGAATTGCAAAGCGCAGGAATTGTTTCAATAGAAACCAGAAATTGTTTCAGGTGAAATTGCAGAAGGTGGTTCTGCATGTGATATTGAAATATTGCAAGGGGCTATATGTGAATGTTTGTTAATTAAAGTAATTAACAAAATTCTGAATAAATTTAATAAAAAGAGTTTTATTAAATGAGAGAGCATTAAATTTGGAGAAATTTTATGCATTTAAAGTGGAGACTTTAAAAGGGAATGTGAAGAGGCATTTTAATGTGGGGGGGGGGGTTACCACCACATGAATGGGGGAGGTGAGGGGTCACCCCCCCACAGTGGTATCAGATCCTGATCTATGCGTAGGTGCTTAGCACGGGTAGTACACATATGTTGATATGTGGGCGATGATGATCATGTTATTGCATCTTCTATGTATTTTGGATATTGGTGGCATAGTTGGATAAAGCGGCCCGGACCAACCTTACATGTCATCGTACATGAGACCGGTTCCACGACTGATATGCAACTTGTTTTGCATAAGTGGCTGGCGGGTGTCTATCTCTCCTACTATAGTCAATATCTGATTTACAACGAGTTGCTAATAACTTAGTTATCCTCGTTGTGGTTCATGTTTGTAGGTAAGAACGGTTCTATCTCCGAAAGCCCTAAGCCACGTAAAACTTGCAATTGATAAATTAGAGGCGTCTAGTTTAGATCGTTGCTGGGCTAGTGTATTGATATGGTATTGTTGTAAGTAGATGTATGATAGATACTCTTACAACACACTTAACGTGTAAGTTCCATAGACCTTGGCCTTACACACAAAGGAATGATAGAGATCATACCACGATGCAAGTGATAGAGATCAAATGCATGGACCATATCATCTCACTTTACACATTAGTTGTTAGCATCTTATACTGCTAGTTTGGCGCTTTCTGTAGCATTGTAAGATGATCCCTCTTTTAGATATCAAGATAAAAATGTGTTCTTCCTTAAGTACGCACCGTTTTGTGGATTGTATTTCGAGACATCTCGTGATGATCGGGTGTACTCGACTCTACGCTTTCATACAAACGGGTGTAAGACAGTTTTACACATGCGAGTACTAAGGTTCTTACTTGGCGAGCCTAGCATGTACAGACATGGCCTCAGAACACGGACCGAAAGGTTAAGCATGAGTCATATAGTTGATATGATGCCCATATAGATGCTCGCCTTTGAAGCTACATCAACTCACGTGATGATCGGACTTGGTGTAGTGGATTTGGTTCATGTAATCACCAAAAAGGCACGAGGGATGTCGTTTTTGAGTGGGAGTTCATTTCTAATTTGGATTAGTCGAACCAAATTTGTCATAAATTAAATCAAAGTGAATTTGCATAGTTTGTTGTAGTCATTGGGATTCGTTTTCTACCTTATGCTTAGTTTTTATTTGAGATAATAGAACTATAGAATTCTGGATATTTACTTTACGAACTGGTATCGTATTGTTTTGAATGTCAATTTAAAGTTTATAAGTCCTATTGCAAACTTTCAGCAAACTCTATTTACTCCATGAAGTTTAATAAGTAGTATTAAATCAAGAGTAAGAATTCCAATGTTAGTATCTAAAGTATCATGTTTGCCTCCATGATTATTGATATTCAAAAAGTTGTTTTAATATCAAGATTATATTGGAGCTGGAAATTGTTTCAGAAACCATCATGTGTGAAAGATATTGTGATATCTGAAACAATGTTTTTGGTTGCATTATGATAGAGTATAATTTAGCAAAATACATGTTCTCATATTGTATGAGAATTTGTGAAGGATGGAGATGCTAGGCATCCGAATCTACCAAAAAGGTTTTGGGAACTGATATTATACTCGTGATTCTTCCTTATAAGCTATAGTATCTTGATCATGAAAGTTGTCATGATAAGGATGAATAGAAGATGTAAGTAAAATGTTTACTACACTAATAGATTACTAAAGAATGGATTTTTGAAAGAACACCAAACATTTGATGATGGTGATCCACTTCAAAGTGCAAGTCCAAAGGTATTAGTAGTTGACTATATATGCTTTGTACCATGTGTCATGTTGATGACACCACTATTGATGTTGACAGATTCTTTAAAAGAAAAGGAATTGCTGAAAGAGAATCTATAAAATATTTGGCAGAAAATAAAAGGTTGGAGATGTCCAACTTAGGTATATAGAAGATATACATGTTATGGCTATATTCCTTGCTTGTTAAACAATGTGGTTCTTAGGTATTGGATACCGGTATTGGATACCGAATTGGTTGGTATGAAGTGTCATACAGGACAAAGCAATTCATGAACTACAATGGCCTAAGTAACCAGCAAGAGAATGAGTGATGATGTTCGTCGAAAACAAATAAAGTGTTATTGTGTTTTTCATTGTCATCAAACCAAGCCTTCAAGATTTGTTTAAATAATTGTTATTTTGTTCCGGTATCATGAGAACAATGGTTGTTCAAATAATTACCGTATTCCATAAAGGATGGATGAACTTTTACAAGTCTAGTTGGAGAAATCACATCCATAAACACTATTGGTAAAATGTCGCAAGACAAATGATTGAAAGATCACTTATGAAGTGACATCGCTGTTTGAATTATATTTGAAAGAAAACATGAAGAAACTCCATGTTGATGGAATTTTGGAGTCCTTGATTTTGATCAATTGACGCATCTGAGACTTTCCTCGAGATAATTGAAACTCCGTTCATAGGCCAAAGAGGAACGAATGACTAGCTTATTGGAAATTGTGCATGCTGATGTGCATAAGTCCATTATGTGTAGCCATATGCGATGGATCTTTTTGCTTCATATGCTTTATTCAAGAATTTGAGTGAATATATCTGTATATTTACTTAATAAGGAAGAAGTATGAAACATTTGAAAGTTGTTCAAAGACTTTTAAGATGAAGTGAAAAATCATTGTAACAAGAAAATAAAGAGTTTACGATTCGATCATAAAGGAAGATATTTGAGTTACATGTTTAGCAAAAACACCTAAGACTTGAGGAATTGTTCCATGATTTGTGTTCCTCGATAAACCATAGGAGTATGGCATATTCGAGAGATGAAATCAAACCATGTTTAACATGGTAAGATCAAAGGTGTCATTTATAAAACTGCCATTATGTTTTAAGGATTGAGGATTTAGAGACGATCGCTTTTACACTGAAAAGAGCACCATCGTGATCCGTTGAAATGACACCATATGAGTTATGGTTTGGGATAAAACCCGAATTGTCTTTTCTTAAATTTTGGTATGCTATGCATAAGTAAAATGTTTACAACCAAAGTCGGATAAGCACGTCTTTGTAGGTTATCCCAAAGAATTTGTTGGGAATTTCTCCATAACACCAAGGACAAAAGAGTTTGTTATTTGGAACGTCAAATTTCTTAAGAAGGAATTTTTCGTGAAAAGTTAAGTGGGAGGACAATATAACTTTGATAAGGTTGTTGAACCTTAGCTATATGTGCTAAGTAGCGCAGCGCCGGAAAGTGTCCTAGTGGCGGCCACAATGCTCATGGCTCTCGTGATTACAAAAGGTGTGATCTCGGAGATTAAAGTTCCTATAGAACCGTGTGGGTCGGTAAGAATCAAATAGTAAGATTTGATAAGCAAGTCGTTATTGTTTTGACAATGATGAACCGACTACATGCAAAGAAGCGATGATGGGCCCTGACTCCATAAAATGACTAGAAGTCATAGAATCCGTGATAGTATCCATACACGAGAAATCAAGTTTCTGAACTTGGAAGACCCTCCGGAAAGGCGTGAAGCCTATCGGTCGTGTTTGGATCTATAAAGAAATAGACATGGATGTTTGACATCTATGAAATAGTCGACATGTCGGAAAGAAGTTTACGGCAATGTTCAAGGAGTTGACTATGACAAGATTTGATCTTTCATAGCGATATATAGTCTTGACGGATTAATGTAGCAACCACTACATATAATTTGGTATATGGTAGTTGAATAAACAAAACAAGGTTCTTCTAATAGAACGGTAACCTAGGACATGTACATGACATGGTCTGAAGGGTTTTGTTAATTCAAATGGTGCTAAAAGGGCATGTAAACTTCAATAGTTGAAGTAATCATAGCGGAGTTGGAATCTTCACCATGATGAAACTGTTAAAAGAGTTTAAATTCATCGGAGATGATGAAGATGCTTGCATTTGCAAGAAATTAAGTGGGAGCGCTGAGACATATTTCTAATACATTATGTAGAGGACATATTGTTGATTGGAAATGATGTATCTTGTATTGACACAAGTTAAGGATTTCATTAAAATAAGATTTTGATGAAAGACTTGGGCAAACCCAGAATATTAGGCATCAATATCTATATGGATAGATTAAGGCGCTAATATGGTTGTGCTAGACATACATATATAAGATATTGAAAGGGTTCAATATGAGATATTGAAAGGGTTCAATATGGAAACAACAAGAAAGGTTCTTGCTGCATGAAAATAATTATATTCAGATTCAAGTGTTTCAACACTTGGTGAGTAAAATCACATGAAGATTCTGATCGATTATACCATGATATGTATATATCCAGAATGTCCTATGCTCTAAATGTTATGAGCATATACCAGAATGATTCATAAAATGATCATTGGACAATAGTAAAGATATTCTTATGAGCTTTGGAAGAACTAAGAATATATCATGTATAAGTGACAAATAGTTAAAGGTAGTTCATTGTAAAGTGTTACATTGATACTAGTTTTGTCACAAGATACAAATTAAATTTATCTCAATTTAGACTATGGGTGGCACAATATAATGGAAAGGATGTTCCATGATGGATTTGGATGAGTTCCAAAGTTGAGATATTGTGACGGATACTACTACAAAAGGCTAAGTATATAACTGCTATAGTAGCAACAAAGGAGGGCATTTGTGTTAAGTAGTTTGTTATCAAACTAGGTGTGGTTCAAAGTGGGCTAATACTATGAAGATATATTGTGTGACAATAATATCAACATATTTTGAGTCGAACGAACTAAAGGTCTCACCAAAGGACCAAATCTATACAATGCCATCTCATTTGAGAATGAGTGATGCGTAGAGACGCAGAGACATGCAAATACACACGGACCTGAACTGTCAGATTCGGAGATTATGTTAACCACTAGCAACCCCATGGTCTCGGATTAGCGAGATACATGTTCCCGGTGGCATTTCATCTGGAAGGAGTTGCTGCTTCCGCTGGATCGCTGGAGTGAGGATGTGGAGGTTGTCCGGTGGCTTGAACGTGTGTGCGAGTGTGGATGCGCTGCTGAGTTGCGGCGCTCGGACTTCCTCACGATCTTGAGATCGGCAAGTGTACAACTACATCAACCACGAGTTCCTACTCGTTAACAAAGCTCGTTGTCTATGAGGGTAAGTTCTCGTTGGATGTATGTCCACCCGTTGCTTTGTACCTAGTAGATAGATCTTGGCGTGTAGTTCACACCGTAGGAATTTTTTTGTTTTATATGCTGTGGACCCAACAACAACAACGTGTGCATACAACTTGTAGGTAAGACCATAAACAATACTATCATAATGAATCAATAACATGTTCAGATCTAAAATCATGGCACTCGGGCCCTAGTGACAAGCATTAAGCATAACAAGTTGCAACAAAGTCAAAAAGCACTAATAAAAGATACTAGGCACCATGCCCTAACAAGCTGATGCCATTACATGAACGATCTCATCCAATCCCTACCATCCACATAGCCTACATCAGGGGATTACTCACTCATAGATGGGGGAAACATGGATGGTCGATGGAGAAGCGATGGTGATGATGATGGCGATGATCTCCTCCAATTCCCCATCCCGGCAGAGTGCCAGAACGGAGTTTCTGGTTCCGAATCGCGGAATCTGGTGGTGGTGGTGCAGCGGAACTCTTTCTAGAAAAACGTCAAACCCCCCTTGGTTTTTAGGTCAAGAGGCAACTTATAGGCAAAGAGGAAGGCCAAGGGGTGACCAAGGCGGCCACACCACCCCCAGGCGCAGCTTGACATGGCCCGCGTGGCCAGGTGGTGTGGGCCCCTCGTGGCCCTAATCCATCTTATCTTCTGGCTCCATGAGTCTTCTGGTGAAATAGGATTTTTGGCACATTTTCCGGGATTTTTCCTGATAGTTGATTTTCTGCATAAAAACTAGACACCAAGGTAATTCTGCTGAAAACAGTGTTAGTATGTGTTAGTTGTATCCAAATCACACAAGTTTAGAGGAGAAACAATAGCAAAAGTGTTCGAGAAAGTAGATACGTTTTGGACGTATTAGTTTCCAGCATCCTGAAACTAGCAGCAGAACTTATGTGTTTAAACCTAGCCTCATACTCAAAGTTTTGATTTTGCACGTCGTAGAGTTGTGCTTGTAATTGGTTGGTTGTTCGGTGGAGTGAGAGAATTTCATCCCTAAGCTCA
Organism: Avena sativa; assembly: GCA_916181665.1. Taxonomy (NCBI): domain Eukaryota; kingdom Viridiplantae; phylum Streptophyta; class Magnoliopsida; order Poales; family Poaceae; genus Avena; species Avena sativa. Next base: position 278,070,659 of record OV702292.1, read on the forward strand.
GCAGTCTCCTTCTTATCCTCGGCGATGAGTTCTGAACTAATTTTATGGATGATATCCACTTCGCGTTCCGCCATCTTCTTGTTTCTAAATACTTCTTGCTCTAGTGCTTCCATCATGTCCTCCAGACTACCTTCTCCTTTAGGTCCCTGAACCTCTTTTATCTGTATCTTCCCATCTTCGAGCAACAACTCCTTGGGGTGAATCTTCAACTCATACATGTACGGTTGATGATGTCCACGGAGGAATCCTCCTTGGCTGATCTAGAGGAAGACATTGCGGCTCCAAAATTGAGAATCTGCCTATCAGAAATAGATCGAAATGAAAACATGACGAGAACACGATATACGAACCTCGGGGGATCCGGGGGATTATATATTACAAAGTTTAACAACAAAAGGAAGGTACTGGAAGAAAACGGCTCAGAGCCGGGCTCCAGAGTGGCCACACCCCCTGATGGCGCGGCCAAGTGGGCCCACGCCACAAGGTGGTGTGAGCCACCCGGGCTCCGTTTCTGTCCCTTTTTTGACTCATAATCTTCCATGTTAGATAAAAACTGCAAAAATATAAATTGAAAGGTTTCTTCACAGATCTTTTCTTACCAGAACTGTTACCTATTCAAAAACGGACTCTACAGGTTTCTGAATTTTGTCTTTAATAAATTTTTCCGAAGTCACCACTTGAATAACATCAATATCTTCATCATAAGAATCTTAAAAAACATAATGCTTGAATCTTTTGACCATTCACCATCTCATTACACCATTCTCTCCTAACACTTGAAAATTTCTTTCATACAAAACTTCACACAATCTTCATTAGCAACATTAGTGAATGCAAGATAATAAACCTTTAGGTCCAATTTCAACTGAAATCCATCAAAACATAAGCTACTGAAGCAAATCCTTTCAAAATCCCAAAAAGAATTCAAAAAGGAAATCGATTTAAGAGGCAAATGCAAAAATGGCAGAAATCTGTCAAAACAGACTAGCAGGTAAAGATCAATTTTTTCGAAAATCTTCTGTTGCTCAAATCAAAAAGTGCAAAACTAATGAAAGTTAAATAATAACCTGGGGCATGCACAAAAATAATTACAGATCAGTACGACGTTCTGGGATTTTTCATGATTTTTTATAGTGAAGCACAAAAATCTGTTTTGGGACAGCAACTTCCCCAAATCTTACTTCCCTCTCATTAGAGGCTGATCTTGACACAAAACCAAACAAAAAGAATAAGGAGCGGTTATTACAGAAGCAATAACTTCCAGGTCTCAAATAAACAAAAATAAACTAAAAGCAAAAATATATTGGGTTGTCTCCCAAAAAGCTCTTTCTTTGTAGCCATTAAGATTGGCATGATAATTTCAGTGATGCTCACATAAGAATATGAATTGAAGTAAAAGAGAGCATCAAGAAGCAAACATACACATGTTTAAGTCTAACCCACTTCCTATGCAAGCGATTTTTTAAGAAAATAAATTATTGAAACCAGAGGCTACTAGCATATAAGGCAAAACAAGTGCAACATAAAGACTTTCAGCATATAGCGAGGAAACTTAATATTATTGAGATACATAAAAATATTTTTCCCTCTCTCATAATAACTTCCAGCACCATGATAAATTTAACGATATAACCATCACATGAACCATAGTAGTAATGATCACTAATTCTAATAGAAAACACAGGGACACTAGCTTTCCTAGTTCTACTAGGATGTGAAACAATATTAGAAGCTTCCTCATAAAAGATAATGTGTCCATCTTCTACACTTTTAGTGACAAGGTCTTTCACAATTGCTACTACAGGTTCAACGTTTATTTGTTCATCGGGTTTTACAGCTCTATTTGTACTTTTGTTAACCATACTTGCTATCATAGAATGTTCCTTTACCTTAACTAGGAAAGGTATTTTCTCGATGTAAGGTTCAGGTAAAATATGATTAGCAGTATAAACTTCAGTATTCTTAGCAGGAACACAATTAACAATATCTTTATATGGCTCGTGATACTTGTTCCATTTCTTTTTAGGAATTTCAATATAAGAAGCAAAGGGCTTAAAACAATTTGCAATACTTTGAGAATCAAGACCATAAGCATTACTAATATTATGAAAGTCGCCAGTTCCCATAAAAGATTTAATGCACTCATAATCATAATTTAGACCTGACTTTCTTCCTTTATCATTCTCCCATGCTTCAACATTGTCTTGAATACGGTCTAGAAGATCCCATTTAGCTTCTTCTTCCATACGTGTAAATGATCCAGCACACGAAGCATCCAATAGATCCTTATCATGAAGAGAAAGCCTTGCATACAATTTATTGATAATAATATTATTAGGGAGCTCACGAATAGGACATTTGAGCATTAGTAACTTCAATATCCCCAAGCTTGGGCGGTACTCTCTCCATCACGAGGCCAAAAGTTATATATTTGATTCCGATCTTTATGAATCTCACTAGGAAGATAAAGTTTTGAATAAAAGAGAGGTACAATTTCCTCCCATTCAAGAGATTGGCCATTCTTCAGAAGCTATACCATTCCTCTGCTCTGCCTTTCAATGATAACGAGAATAACTTCTTCTTAACTTGATCTGTTGTAATACCCGCACACTTGAGAAATCCGCATAATTCGTGTATAAAGAGAAAATGATCACCGGGATGGACAATTCCATCTCCAAAATAGTAGTTATCCATAACACGATCAACAATTTTTGTAGGTATTTTAAAAGTATCAATTTTAGCAGATGGTGGTTCATCTACTACCTTAGCAGTGGTAGTAGCATCCGGAAATAAGAAACTAAGTGAACTATCCATATTGAAAATAAAGTAACAAACAGAAATAAACAATACTCATAGTAGAAGTTTCCTTTACCAGTTCCACTCTTCAATCGCGCTTTACTCCCTGGCAATGGCGCCAGAAAATAGTCTTGATGACCCACAAGTATAGGGGGTGTATCGCAGTATTTTCTATAAGTAAGAGTATTGAACCCAACGAGGAGCAGAAGGTGTTGACAAGTTGTTTGGATCAGGAATTCTCTGTAAATACTTAGCAAACGGATTTTTTAGGGGTTTTTGATAATGCAGATAAATAAAGTACGAGTAAATAAAAGACAATAATAATAATTGCAGCAAGTGGCCCAATCCTTTCTTTAGCAAAGGACAAGCCGGTTGTATTACTTAAGATGACCAAATGTTCTCAAGGACACATGGGAATATCGTCAAGTGCTTTCGCTTCATATAGTTGATTAATCTTATTTGGTTGGATAAGTGTTATGTGGGTGAACCTATGCTAATGTACTGACCTTCCTAGGACTAATATATACTTGTGATTATACCCCTTACAAGCATCCGCAACTACAAGAAAGTAATTAAGATAAAAACCTAACCACATCCTTAAACTTTGAGATCCTACACTCCCTTATGTAAAGGTTTCCTAACGGGGGTTCAGGTTTCTGTCACTCCGGCAACCCCACGATTAGTAGCCAAATACACAATGCATTCCCCTAGGCCCATAAAGGTGAAGTATCATGTAGTCAACGTTCACATGACACCACTAGAAGAATAACACCACAACTTAATTATCAAACCATTGAATCTTTCTCAACACAATTCCACTACTAACAACATGACTTCTCCCATGTCCTCAAGAACTAAACGAACTACTCACGAGACATCATATGGATCAAGATCAGAGATGAAATAATGATAAGTAACAATATGAACATAAACAATAATTCAATGGTTCTACTCAATAGCATCAACTACAACAAGTAATCAACAGCGGGAAAGTTTCCCCTAAGAACTATGCAAGATTCAACCCAATTGTTGGGGATATACTTTCCGAGTATCCTGACAGTTCCTCACTGACCAGGGTGGCCCACTTCGGGTTAGAGCTTTGCTTCACGGGCGGCCCAGTCAGGGAGAAGAGACGGAGTCCAATCTGGCTACGGGAAGGCCCAGAAGACTTACCGACATAGGCCCATAGTGTTACTTGTAGTTCAAGATGTACTCTGTAACCGACTCTTACTCGAAGCTGGATAGATCTCTCCTGTAAACCCTAGGCCGGATATCTATATAAGACGTCCTAGGGAGAGCCTTTAGGGCAACACCTTACAATCACAATCTCAACTCGCACAGGCGAACCCTTGTAACCCATATATCGGCTCTGCCGTATTACTGGATTGCTAGCAGGAGTAGGATCCGTCCAAAGCCGGCGGATTCGAACCTGGGTAAACTTGTATGCTCACCGTCCCGGAACACCGTACGTCTCACACCCCTCTCTTCCGCACGCCTCGAGGACCCCCTCATGGCATACTTGTCATCAATCCGACGACAGTTGGCGCCCACCGTGGGGCAAGTGAGCTTCGGATCTGCGTTCGGAGCGGAATCTGCAAGAATCGGAATCAGCGAGACCATCGCCATCGGTCGCATCCTCTACGCCTGCGACGTCCCTCTCATTGTTCTCGGCGAGACCTGGATTCCGGCTAGGGAGACTGTGACTGCCTACACCATCATGTCTTTTCACGAGATCGATGTTTACATCGGCTTTGCTGAACCTGCCCCACCCACCCCAGCGGTGATGATAGAGGCAGAAGAAATTTCTGGATCCCCTTTGTCCGCGGAGGCGGCAGAGTTCCGAATCTCAGAAAACCCTAATCCCACCCAGCCCGCAGCAGTTGTGGAGACAGTGGAGAAATCCGAGCCTGAAGCAGACCTGGTGGTCCAAGTTGAATCTAGAGTGGGTCTCCCTAGAGAGATTGAATCCCAGATCGACTCACCCGCTGAAGTCCAAATCCAGGAGGAGCACAACAACAACGCTGGTTTCGGCTCTGATGATGCCAGAACAGACAGGCCTTTCCTGAGATACACACTAAGGCGTATGATAATGCAAAACTCAGGCGTAGATGAAATCCTCGAGACCATCAAACGTTTCGCTGAAGCCTACTATGAAGACCGCAGTTATCTCAGGAGGGGCGCATCGCACTTTATCGGATATGTGGGATCCGGATCCGACTCTACCGATGCTGGCGACAACACTGACTCTGTGCTGGAGGCGACCAGAACAAACACCAACGTACCCGCATCCTCGGATGAGTCGATGACGTCAGCAAATTTCCAAAAGTTCTCCGTGGAATATGAAGAGGAGTATAACTCCAAAGCTACAGAGGAAGAAGAAGCCATGGATGAAGGATTTGGGGAAACTCTCCCAAAATGCAGGATGATATGGAAATCGGAGATAATCCCGAGATCCAGATGTCCGAAAGTACCGATCAGAGCTTGACTCCGGGAAACGGACCCAAATCCATCTTTGCTACCGGCGCTGCCAAGAAGGCAAAGAAGAAGAACAAGAAGAACAAAACCCCGGCGAAAGACCCTCTGGTAGAGGAGATGATTGCCGAGGAATACGAAGAGGACTCGGATGGAGCACTTATCCTAGATGAGCCCAAAGAAGAATCGGTGGACGGACACGTGATCACTGAAGGTGCGTGTAAACTCATCGATGATGCATTAACCACACCTATTCCTACAGCTGCAGAACTTACTGTTGAAGAGCTGGACGAGAGGGCCCAGGCCCTAGAAGTGCGTCGTCAAGTACTCCTCGATGAAGCCAAAAACATTGATGAGGAAAAGAAACGCATGGCATCTACGGAGAAATACAACTCCAGGCAACACCAGAAGACCAGGAAATGTCATACTGATGACAACCAATTCCCGCAGATTCACAAAGTCCTTTGCGGAGGAGAACTTGGGATGCCTCGACGCGACAGCAACGGGGATTGGGTGTATCCAACGCCAGTACAGAACACTGTTGCAGCTCGGGAAATCCTATCGGCTAATCCAGGCCCGGAGCAGATTCGGTTGGGAATCAAACTACTCAACAAAGGACTAGAGCAGCAAAAGGTCACCATGTCCGGAAGTCAAAAACTGGTCTCAGATTCTGACCAATGTCGCACAAATCCGGCATGGGCTGACGTAAGACCCCAACGTGTTCTAGAACAGCAACATCGTTCTGACCGTCGGGAAGACAACCACTCAAGAACCGGATCTTCAGGATAGCACCACAAAGCTGCTCGTGACTAGCGTAACGTTAACCCAGTTGCAGAGCAAGAGGCAATTGCTGCACTGAATCCGAGGAACCCTCCCTGGCGAGAGTCGAAGGACCGCAGGGAAGAAGGTAAAGAGAAACGTCGGGAGGAGGACCGACAAAGAATGCCACCTCCTAGACACACAAGCCGTCCGGCTGACGGGCGAGGAAACGATGGACACCGTGCCGAGACAAGCCGGCAAGGGGCTCATCACAATGGAGACCCACCCCAGAACCGGAATAATGACGCTTCGGGCGGAGGCCGGCGATCAGCCGGAAATAACCCAACTGCTCCACCCTCTCCACCAAAAAGCCATCACAACGGCTCCCAAGGAGGCCAAGGAGGGCGTCGTGGTGGAGGAGGTGGTGGCAGAAGCCGAAGTCCGGCTCCAAGGCACCACAGTCATAGCCGTCACTCAGGATGATCTCTATCCCCAAATGACGCAAGGCACAGGATCAACTCCAACATAGAGGCGCGTCGCTACGAAAATGATGACATATACGTGGGACCAAAATGTTTTGGACCACGCATAAGAGCCACAAGATTCCTGAAGGGATTTGCTATCTCAAGACATATCAAAGCCTACGACGGCATAGCTCGGCCAGACACTTGGCTACAGGATTTTTTCCAAGCTTGCTACATCACTAAAGGCGGAAATAGCCTAGTCGCAACCCGGTATCTCCCACTTATGTTGCGGAAGATGGCACGATCATGGCTCAATGAACTTCCGGAGAACACCATCCACAACTGGTATGACATGCAAAGTGCGTTCTTTCGGAATTTCGAAGGCACATACCGGAGGCCCTATACGGTCGGAGACCTACAACGTTGCACCCAGAAAGCCGGAGAAACTTGCCGAGATTATCTCGGATGATGGATCGACACCAAGAACTCCTGTGAAGGAGTAAATGACCAAACTGCGATTGAAGCTTTCATTGCAGGTCTCCCAATTGGTTTACTACGTCATCGCTTGAAGTGTGACAAAGTCACTGATTTGGGAGAGATGATAGAAACAACGAGCAAGTATGCAGATGCTGATGATGACACAAAGGGATTACTTAACGCCCTAGCTATGCCACAGTTGGCAAAACAACCAAAGAAACAAGCTCAGAAACACAAGAATACCTCGGAAGAAAAACCCAACGCGGAAACGGCAGTGGTCACTGCTACTTTCGGGTCTGGAGGACGAGGAGGACGTGGCGGTGGTCGCGGACGCGGTTGTGGGACATCAAGAGTCCAAGGTAGAGGAGACTAGCTCTTGGGCCGACATTGTGAATAACCTACTCTTGGGCCGACATTGCCAATAACCCATGTGTGCATCACTTAGACGCCAATGGGGGCTCGTCCCACACAAATGCCGAGTGTCGTTTCAATGACGACATTAAAAGAGAAGATACCGCTGGCTACAAAGCTAAGCGGAAGAAGGGAAAGAAGAATCCCGAAAAGGATAAAGAGACCAAGGAAGATTCTGACATGGAGGAAGCCGACGCTTCAAATCCCAAGCTGGAAGGGAAGAAAAATTTTCTGACCAAGAAAGACACTTATGTCACCTTCCTCGGATCTCAACCGGCAAAGGTCAAAAAGGCAGTTCTACATGAGCTCAATGCAATAGTTCCGGCTGTCCCTCAATTCTTGGACTGGTCGGAAGTGGCAATCACATTTGACCGCGCTGATCATCCGCCTAAGTTGCACAGGCGAGGAAAATATGCCTTAATCATTAATCCACTTATTGACGGTTATGGTTTCTCTAAGACTCTCATGGACGGTGGCAGCAGTATTAATATTATGTATGTCGAAATGCTACGCTGGATGAAGATCTCGGAGACCCAGCTAAACCACAGCTCTGTGATTTTTCACGGGGTTGTCCCAGGAAGACAAGCAAATTCTTTGGGAGAAATCACTTTGGATGTTACCTTTGGAACTCCAAAGAACTATCGGATGGAGGTACTTTCTTTCGAAATGGACCTGTTCAAGAGCGCGTACCACGCTATATTCGGACGTCCGGCTTACTGGGCTTTTATGGCTCGTCCGTGTTACATTTACAATATGATGAAAATTCCAGGTCCCAACGGCGTGATCACCATCAGGGGAGACTCGAAGAAAGCGCGAGAGTGCAAGGATGGAAATTCTGCCTTTGCTAAAGCCGTGCTGCACGCCCAGGAGTACCAGGAGATCAAGAAGAGCATAGATCCGTTCGAGATTCCCGCAACAAAGAAGGACGTGACAAATCTGAATCCGAAGTTCAAGGCATCAGAAGAGACGAAGAAGACGCCGTTGAAGGATGATGATCCCTCCAAGGTGACCCAGATAGGCGTAGGCCTAGATAGTGCATAGGAAAGCGCGCTCGTCAAGTTCCTTAAAGAAAATCAAGATATCTTTGCATGGCAGCCATCTAACATGACCGGAGTACCTAGGGAACTTGCCGAGCACTCTTTAAATGTAAACCTGAACACTAAACCCGTCAAACAGTCCTTACGATGTTTCGGCAATGAAAAGCGTAAGGCAATAGCTAAGGAACTAGCATGACTCAAATTAGCCGGATTCATAGAAGAGGTCATCCACACTGAGTGATCGGCCAATCCTATAATGGTCCCTAAAAAGGACACCCCTGATTTAAGGATGTGTGTTGATTATACTGCCTTGAATAAGGCTTGTCCCAAAGATCCGTTTGCTCTGCCTAGGATTGATCAAGTTATTGATTCTATGGCAGGCTCGGAACTCCTTTGTTTTCTCGACGCATATTCCGGTTATCACCAAATCCAGATGAAGGAATCTGACAAAGTCAAAACTTCATTCATAACCCCCTTCAGAACCTTCTGTTTGTTACGATGCCCTTTGGGCTGAAGAATGCAGGAGCTACGTACCAGCGCACAATGCAGCGTTGCCTCCATGAACAAATCGGACGCAATGTGCATGCATATGTGGATGATATTGCGGTAATGTCCAAAAATAAGGATAAATTGATTTCCGACTTGGAGGAAACATTCGCCAATCTACAAAATACAACCTAATGCTTAATCCGAAGAAATGCTTCTTTGGAATCCCAGCCAGAAAATTGTTAGGTTTCATCGTGTCTCAAAGGGGCATAGAGGTGAACCGAGACAAAATCAAGGCTATACTCAATATTTCTATGCCAACTCGCCTGAAGGACGTACAAAGACTAATTGGTTGCATTGCTGCAGTCAGTCGGTTTGTAAGTCGGCTCGGTGAAAGAGCCGCACCATTATACAAACTCCTGAAAAAGACCAAGGATTTTGTGTGGATCGACGAAGCTGAGGCTGCACTATAAGACCTGAAAACAGTACTCTCATCTGCTCCTATCCTTGCTGCACCGGAACCACAGGAATCGATGTTGCTTTATCTTGCTGCGACAAACAAAGTCGTAAGTATCGTTATGGTAGTGGAGAGACCGGAGGAAAATCAGGAACACTTGGTGCAGCGTCCAACTTACTTTGTAAGCAAAGTCTTGGCAGAATCGAAACAGCGGTATCCGCACTATCAAAAGCTAGCTTATGGTGTGTTCTTAGCATCTCGTAAGCTACGACATTATTTTTAGGAGCATCCAATTACCGTGGTAAGCACAGCTCCCATGAGAGATATAATCAATAACAGTGATGCCACAGGACGCATCACCAAATGGGGCATAGAGCTTTCAGCTTTCGATATTGAGTATAAAACTCGGACAACAATCAAATCCCAAATCCTTGCTGACTTTGTTGCTGATTGGACAGAGACGAAAGAGAATATGACCCTCCCTGAGTCGGAATATTGGACCCTATATTTTGATGGGTCCAAGGCTCGCGGGGGCTCGGGGGCTGGCGTGGTACTCAAATCACCCCAAGGAGACAAACTTCTATACGTGTTGCAGATCCACTTCACAGCGACAAATAATATTGCCGAGTATGAAGCACTGCTGCATGGAATCCGGATTGCTAAGGATATCGGCATCTGACGTTTGATGTGTTACGGAGATTCGGATCTTGTTGCTCAACAAGTGTCGGATATTTTTAACACAAATAAACACATGGTAGCATATCAAGTTGTTGTGGATGATCTATCTAAATCGTCCGAAGGGTTTGAGGTTCAACACATCCCTCGAGCAGAAAATGAGGAAGCAGATGCATTATCTCGGATAGGCTCTACACGGAAAGAGGTCCCGGATGGTGCTTTTTTAGAGCATCTCAAAGTTCCCTCAATAAAGGGAGTGGATGAGGAATATTCGACCAAATCCGAATCACCTCTAGTAGCGGTTCTGGCTGTAATTCCCAGCTGGACACAACCCTACCTTAGCTATTTGGTAGATGGCAAATTACCCGAAGACGAAGTTCTGAGCCAGCAGATTGTCCGACAAGCAAAATCCTATATAGTAGTTAATGGTGAGCTCTATAAGCGGAGTGTATCTGGGGTCTTTCAGCGTTGTGTATCTCCGGAAGAAGGAGTGGAAATCCTAAGAGAAATCCACGAAGGCGAGTGTGGTCACCATGCTGCAGCCAAATCTTTAGTGGCAAAAGCTTTCAGACACGGTTTTTTGTGGCTTACAACTAAGGCAGATGCCGAGCGGCTGGTCAAGACGTGCAAGGGCTGCCAAAAGTACGCCAAACAAGCTCACGTTCCGGCTGATCAGCTACGAACAATACCTATAACATGGCCTTTCGCGGTCTGGGGGCTTGATATGGTAGGACCATTTAAACGGGCTCCAAGTGGATTTACTCACCTCTTAGTGATGGTGGATAAATTCACCAAATGGATTGAGGCTAAACCCGTCACTAGTTGTGATGGACCAACAGCCAAAAGATTTGTCGAGGATGTTATAATCCGGTGTGGTTATCTGCATAGTATTATCACGGACAACGAGAGTAATTTCTCTTTGGGAGAACTGGCCGAATTCTGCAACGAACAAAATATCCGGCTTGACATTGCATCAGTCGCACATCCACAGGCTAATGGACAAGTTGAAAGAGCAAATGGTTTAATCCTACAAGGCCTAAAATCGAGACTCGAAGCACCACTAGAAAAGAACGACGTGCTATGGGGGCTTGGGCAGAGGAATTACCTTCTGTAATATGGAGTTTATGAACAACTCCGAACAGGTCAACCGGATACACACCTTTCTTCTTGGTCTATGGCATAGAAGTAGTTCTTCCTAGTGATTTGATTCGCACTTCTCCTAGAGTGGCCGCGTATATCAAAGAGGATGCCGAGATTTCTCGACAAAATGATCTCGACTTAGTCGAAGAAGTTCGTGTTGTTGCTAAAATGAGATCAACAGCCTATCAGCAGAAGTTACGCAAGTATCATAGCCAGAGAGTCAGAAACAGATCTTTCAATAAACGTGATTTGGTTCTCCGGCTTGTGCAACAAAGAAAGCACAAACTTTCCCCAATATGGGAAGGGCCATTTTTAGTTAGTCGAGTATTGCACAATGGTTCATACTACCTAACAGATATGAGGCCAGTCAAAGACAGACCTGCTACTAAGAAGAGAAAGAGAGCTGGAGGCAGTACAAATCCGGATGAGTTAGACAGACCATGGAATACTGCTCAGCTACATCCCTTTTATTCTTAGTTTATCCTTCTTTGTAATCATATATATGTACATGTTCTAAAAGAAATAAAAGTTTTGGTTGCCTCAAAGTTTTTTCTGAGAAGTTTTTACCATCTTATTTCCGAATGATCATGTCATAGTCGAAAATCCTAGAATACTTGAAAGTACTTTATGCTCATGTTTGTTCTGGTTTAGATTTCTGATTCTAAAATATGCTACCTTCGGGTATAATTCTAAAGTTTCTAGTCTATACTTTGGTTATTTGTCTGATTGCCGGATGCGGGTATTTTCCGAGTAGTGAATTGTTGGTACTAGAAGCCGGCTTTGTTTCCGAGTTTAAACTGGTTTAGCAATTGAGCTCTGTTCCTCGACAATGTTTCCGAGCTGAAAGTTTAGTCGGATCACGACAGGGACGAGGCGGAAAGCCAGATAAACAATAAGTGTAGACAAAAAAGTATAAGTGCTTATCTAAACTTTTTAGGCATGCAAAAAATCAAAGCCAAAAGTGCTGAATAGATTAAAACTTAGCACTAGCAAAAGTATAATAATACATGTTTACAAACCCATAATGTTTTCAGAATAACACATTTGTCTCTGATAATCGATGATGCAGGAGAAGAGGTAGGAGCTGCCGGCTCGCTAGATGCATCGGCCTCGGCTTGATAACGATCTGAGATGTCCAAATCCGACATGGTTTGTCCATCATCGGAAACTTCCGTTGCTTCTTCCGGAGGCGGAGGTAGCGTGTCCACGCGGTTGAAGAAGGGAGTGTCGTAGCTGGTCAAGTCAGCTATGCGGCACCCATATTTGGCACAGGAGTCCATGATGGCTTTGATATCTTGCTCATGGCCATCTTCATCCACAGTAGAATACTGACGAGGGTTTAACTCATCAATGCCCATTGTTATGGACTTGGGTTTTGGAGAAGGAGGGAGCGCTGGAGACATCTATCGGCTAGCAAACAAGCACACAGGGGACTCGAAGATTTACCCAGGTTCAGGCCTCGTAGAGGTCCCTACTCCTGCTTGTCTGCTCGTGGAATTATCAAAGGAATCGAGGATTACAATGGTGCGCAGATGCAATCTGGCGAGGGTTGTGGAAACTAGGGTTGCGTGTGTCCTTCTCGCCCCCTGATGGGGATATGCCAAAGGGGGTATGCCCAGCAGGACGTTCCGAGTGGGCCGAAAGGCCTGCGGGTGCGTCTGGAGGACAGCGACTAGACTGTAAAGGAAGGAGAGGCCCATCGACTGGCGACTGGAAGACCAGAAGCGTAGCAGAAGCCCAGTCGGATTAGGTCAAAAGTCCCCAGATCCTTATCTTGTTCGGGGACGGCTTGTAAACCCTAGCGAGGTGCTTCATATATAAACCTCCCTAGGGTATCCTGAACTTTACGTTCCATCATACACCCCCTCAAGCGACTCGCTGCCTAACCGCCGAGCTCGCCACCCCTGTAACTCGCTCTCTCATAATCTAATCTAGCAGGAGTAGGTCTTGACCCTCCGGGGGCCGAACCTGCGTAAACCCATGTGCATCCGCCCCCATATCGCACCGCAGATGGCCGCCAACTCTTCCTCACGAAACACTCAATCCCTGCCAGTGGCAGCGACTGCCGTAGCCATTTCCACGACAGTGGCGCCCACCGTGGGGCATAGCAGGACTGGCCTGAGTTCTACGGCGAGACCCTATTCACCGATCGATCGGCCGCTCGCCACCGGTCGCATGATCGCCATCGGCGGGATCTTGTAGATCCTGCCCAGCAGCTACATCCCGGGATCACGCCTGGTCACTCACGCCGCGGTGATGCCGATCAGTTCCATCAACCTCTTTGTCGGCTTCACCGGCGCGGTCGATCTAGCCGCGACGGTGATCGTCGGCGGGTCGCCTCCACATCGCGATCTGCTTTCGGAGGAGCAGGTCTGCTCCATTAGGGGCCTCGTCACCGAGTACGACTCGGCCGCTAGCGATGTGGCCGAGACTAACACCGCCACCAACGACGACGCCCTAAACGATGACGCCGACTCCGCCACCCCTGCATCGGTCAACGGATCCATCACCGTCGCATTACGGGAGGACTCCATCACGCGAGTCTCCAACCCCGAGGATTTCGAGGATCCCTCCATCCTAGGGATCTTCGACTCCGACTCTGGCTCGGAATCCCCCGAGGATTTTTGCGCCAGATCCAATCGCTTCAACGCGATCTACATGGCGGGTAGCAGGGCCGCCCCGCCAGACCCGTTCTCCACGCCGATCCTGCCGACCGCGACGGCCACGGAGGTGGAGCAAGCCCACCTGCGGCTCCAGGAGACGCAACACAACGAACTCGCCGAGCGCGAGAAATACCGCCTCGAACGAGAGACGGCGCGGGAGCTGTCGCTCTATCACCAGCGCCGCATCAGGACCCGCCTGAACCCCGATGTTCAGGGTCGCGTCCTGAATTTCAACGACGAGGGCAACCCCACACGCGCCGCTGAGCGCAAATAATGTGAGCACGCGCCGCCAGGAGGAAGCAACCCCGCGAGACCACCACCTGGAGCACCAGAGACTGGGGCCCCTCCACTACCCATGGGCCATGCGCCCCCACCAGACCAACCACGGATCATCATCTCACCTCAAGCCCGGGACGCCAACGGGCTACCACTATACTCCACCCCAATGCACAACATAATCGCGGCCGATGCCGCGATCGCCAACCTCGATGTCCAAGGCGACGGCGCGCTACAGATCCAGTACGCCAAGGCCCTACTCGTCAGGGCCGTCGAGCAACAGGCCGCGGGAGTCGACCCGCGGGGGCGGATGTATTCCCGCTCGTCAGCAAGCAAGGCGGCATCAAGCGGCCACCCCACCGTGGCTAACGCATTGGTTTGCCCACCACCCTAGCCCCTGGTGAACCAACCACGGGCCACCAACCCCGCTTTGTCAACCAACGAGCCGCGAGCGGCGAACAACACGGTCGCTGCCAACGGGCAGCCCCTCGATGCCCGAACGCACATCATCAACAATCAGGCATGGCGGTCGCGCCAGCCCTACGACCTGCGGCACAACCTCACCAACCGCGGTGACCCGGAGCCAAGAGGCTCGCTCAGCCGAGTCGGGCCGCAATGCTTTGGACCAATGATTCGCGGGGAAAAATACCCCGCCAATTTCAAGGCTCCCAAGGAAATCGAGAAGTACGACCCGACGTACGACCCCGCCGTTTGGCTGGACACATACCTCATGGCAATGGGGATCGCAGGCCACACCGACCTGCTCGCCGCTCGCTACCTCCCCCTGATGATGGAGGGTGCGACACGACAGTGGATCAACACGCTACCCGCCGACAGCATCGATTCCTGGGAAGAAATGCGGGACGCCTTCGTCAGGCACTTCGAGGGTTCCTACACCCGCGCCACCACCATAGAGGACCTGGAGCGATGCATCCAGGGACAACGCGAGTCGACCCGCCGGTGGATCCAAAGGTGGCAAGAACTATGGATAAACACCTCCGGCATCCACCCAGACACGGCGATACACTGCTTCAAGAACGCGTAACGGTATGAACCCCTCGTCTCCAAGATCAAGAGGGTCTATCGGACGCTCGACAACATCCCCGACCTCCTCGAGATCGCCAAGCGCTATGCGGAGGAGGACCCCAACCAAGACTCCGACGACGAGTCGGGAGGAAGACGCCGCAATAGCATCCATGACAGCGGGCGCCTACGCGACATGCGCTACAGCAACACCCGCATCACCGGCAAGCACCGCATGGACGGGCGAGTCGACTTCGTCGCCAACGCCGGCTACGGCCAGCGCGACCCCAAGAACTACCGCCACGATGGAGGAAACTACCGCGACAACAGAAACTACCGAGCCAACAACACGACGAGGCTGAAATTCGACCCCGCCGCCTTGCTCAACCAACCCTACATCTATCATAGCAGGGAGGGAAAACCTGCCACCCACACCACCGCCAATTGCCACTCCCTTAAAGAGATTGAGAAGGCGAGACGCGCAAGGGAGGACCCCAACAACAACCCACCTCGGGACAACGGGAACGGCGGCGGCTTCGGAACTGTCGTTGGGTCGCTACATACCTTCACCGGGCTCGGCACCAAGCGTGAGAAGAAGGTACTCGCCCGCACGGTCGCCGTCAATGCGGTGACGCAAGTCGACATCCCCCGCTTCCTAAACTGGTCCGAGCAGAGCATCACCTGGAGTCGCCAGGACCACGCGCCAAGAATCGAGTACCCAGGGCGAGTCGCCCTGGTGGTCAGGCCAAAGGTGGCCAACTACTGGCTGCCCAAGACGTTCATGGACGGTGGGAGCTCCATCAATATCCTGTACCTCGACACGTTCAAAAGGCTCCAGCTCCCAGAAACAGCCATCGAGCCAACACTGATGACCTTCCACGGCATCGTCCCCGGTCGGAAGGCATACCCGATCGGGAAAGTGACGTTGCCCGTCACCTTCGGCACTCCGGCAAACTACCGCATGGAGAGGATCGTCTTCGAGCTGGTGAACTTCTGCAGTCCCTACCACTGCTCCTAGGCCCCCAGGCATTCGCAAAGTTCATGGCGACCCCACACTACGCCTACAACATGATGAAGCTCCCCGGGCCGAGCGGCATCATCACCGTCCATGGCGACCCCGATATGGCCGTGGAATGCGAGGAAAAAGGCACCGAGCTCGCCGACGCCGTCATCGCCGCGGAGACTGACCACGCGGAGGAGCTCGCGAAATACACGGGCAACATCAACAAGGACAATCCCACCATCCTGAAGAAACCGATCGCCGCGAACTCCACGTTCGAGGCGACCATGCACACTCGCACCGTCGAGCTCGTCCCAGGCGACTCCAGCCAGACGATCACCATCGGGACGCACATGAGCCCCGCATAGGAAAGCGCGCTCATCGGGTTCCTCCGTGAGAACCGCGACATCTTCGCATGGAAGCCATCTGACATGCCAGGTGTCCCGAGGGAACTCGCTGAGCACAAACTTAATGCCGACCCCAAAGTGCGACCAGTAAAGCAGTCGCTATGGCCCTTCAATGAAGAGCGCCGTTGAGCAATCACCGAAGAAGTCTAGCGCCTGCTAGCCGCAGGCTTCATCTGGCCAATCAAGTACTCCAAGTGGCTGGCAAACCCAGTCCTGGTTCTCAAAAAGAACAACACATGGAGAACGTGCATCGACTACACCAACCTCAACAGCGCCTGCCCGAAGGAGGAGTTCGTCCTACCGCGCATCGATCAGATCATCGACTCGACCGTGGGATCAGAGTCGTTGTGTTTTCTCGATGCTTACTCTGGCTATAACCAGATCAAGATGGCAGTCGAAGACGAGGAGAAGACGGCGTTCATCACGCCATTCGACGCATTCTGCTACACGGCCATGACGTTCAGCCTCAAGAACGCATGCGCCACATACCAGAGGTGCATGCAGGAATGTCTAGCGAGCCAAATTGGCCGCAAAATTCACGTCTACATCGACGACGTGGTGGTAAAATCCACCCGCCAGGACAACATGCTCGCCGATCTAGCCGAAACCTTCGCAAACTTGCGGAGGTACAACATCAAGCTGAATCCTAGAAAATGCACCTTCGGCGTACCCACCGGACAACTTCTAGGGTACATAGTCTCCAAGCGAGGCATTAAAGCCAACCCCACCAAGATCGACACCATCGCGTGACTCGGGAAACCCGAGTGCCTGCGCGACGTCCAAAAGTTGGCAGGGCGAGTCGTGGCCCTCAGGCGCTTCATCCCTCGACTAGGCGAGAAGGCAATGCCCCTCTACCGCCTGATGCACAAGAACCCAATGTTCCAATGGGACGCGGAAGCCGCCGACGCACTCAAAGCGCTCAAAGAAGTGCTACTTGCGGCACCACTGCTCACCATGCCACTCGACAAAGAGCCAATGCTCGTTTACGTCGCGGCCTCCAATCGAGTCGTCAGCGCCGTGATGGTCGTCGAACGACCGGAAGAGGGCAAGGAGCGCCCCATACAGCAACCTGTATACTACATCAACGAAGTCCTAACGGACTCACGACAGCGCTACCCGCAATACCAAAAACTGGTGTACGCGGTATTCCGAGCACAGCGGCGGCTCCCACACTACTTTCAGGAGCACCCAATCACGGTGGTATCCTCCGCGCCCCTGCAAGACATCATACACAATTGTGAGGCAACTGGGCAAGTCGCCAAGTGGGTCATCGAGATCGGCGTCCACAACATCAAGTACGAGCCCCGAAAAGCGATCAAGTCACAAGCCCTGGTTGATTTCCTCGTAGACTAGGAAGAAGCACAGCAGCCAGAGAAGCTCCCATACCTCCACTACTGGTCGCTCCACTTCGACGGTTCCAAGAACGCCGATAGCGCGGGGGCTGGGGTCATACTGACCTCCCCCAAAGGAGACAAGCTCCGATACGTGCTCCACCTCAACTTCAAGCCCTACACCAACAATATGGCGGAATACGAGGCCCTCCTCCATGGCATGAGAGCTGCCAAGGAGATGAACATCAACCACCTATGATGCTATGGCGACTCCGACCTAGTCGCCGACCAAGTGGCCGGGACGTGCGACGCTGTCTCCCCAACAATGATCGCGTACTGCCAAGCCGTCGACCAGTTGGGAGGACACTTTGACGGCTATTCCATCGAATGGATCGACAGGCGCAAAAACGAGGAGGCAGACGCCCTTTCCCGCATTGGATCGACCCGACAGGAACCACCAGTAGGCGTGTTCCTCGACATCATCCACAAACCCTCAGTCAGCCCACCGAAGGAGATTGACGTAGGGATCCCACTGCAACCAGAACCGGCCTTAATCGCCATGGTTGTGGAACCCAACGACTGGACAGCGCCATATGTCGCCTTCCTAGAACACAAACTCCTACCGAGCAACGAGACAGAGGCGCGAATGATCGTGCGCCGCTGCAAATCCTTCGTCATCATCAACGGCGAGCTCCACAAGCGCAGCACGACCGGCGTGTTCCAGTGCTGTGTACAGCCAGAAGAAGGCCGCAAGATCCTCCAGAACATTCACGCCGGCGACTGCGGCCATCACGCTGGCGCCAAGTCGCTAGTCTCCAAGGCCATGCAGCACGGTTTCTACTGGCTAACCGCACATGCCGACGCCACCAACATCGTCCAACGATGCGTCGGGTGCCAGAAGTACGCCAACCAGATGCACCTTCCTGGCTCGGCACTCAAGACAATCCCCATCACGTGGCCATTCGCCGTATGGGGCATGGACATGGTAGGCCCATTCAAGAAGGCACCATCTGGTTTCACTCACCTCCTGGTCGCAGTCGACAAGTTCACCAAATGGGTCAAGGCCAAGCCGATCAAAAAGTGCGACGGCAAGACGGCCACCAAGTTCCTCCACGAACTCATCTACCGGTACGGCTACCCACATAGCATCATAACAGACAACGGCACCAACTTCGCCAAGGGGGCCATGGCGGAATTCTGTGAGGAGCACGGCATCCGACTCGACCTCGCATCAATCGCCCACCCGGAATCCAATGGCCAAGCAGAGTGCGCCAATCAGAGCGTCCTCCACGGGCTCAAGCCACGACTGCAGGTGCCCCTCGAGCGCACCCTAGGATGCTGGGTCGACAAGCTCCCCTCTGTGATATGGGGGATCCGCACCTCCGTCAACCGATCAACCGGGTTCACGCCTTTCTTCATGGTATATGGTGTCGAAGCCATAATGCCAACAGACCTGGAGCACGACTCCCCTCGAGTCACCAATTACGTCGAGGCGGCCATATACCAGCAAGGACTGCGCCGCTATCACAGCCGCCGAGTGCAAGCTCGCACCTTCTAGGAAGGGGACCTGGTCCTACGACTGGCCCAAGACAAGAAGGGCATGCACAAGCTCTCCCCCCCATGGGAGGGGCCATTCGCCATAGGCCGAGTCCTTGGCAACGACACCTATTACCTCATCGACATACGGGGTGATGGCCAATTGGAGGTCGGGAGGCCATGGAACATAAACCTCCTCAGAAAGTTCTATACTTAGAACCCCACACTGTACTCCATCAGAATATATAATGAAATTCATTAGGATCGCACAAATTTTGCCCACTTGCCATATCCTTGTGCCACTCACACTCGTACATGCCAGCAATACGCTACTTACGGAAGTCAACCTCTGGTCGGGCGACCGGCACGGCAAATTAGTGCAGCACAAGGGCACCAGAAGTATTCGGGCCTTGGGTCGTCCACGAAAAACGCCAACCCGGAGCCGCCATTGGAGTCGCCTAGCCCGACGGGCCCGCCGGGCCAAGACATCCAATACACGCTTCCCACAACGCTCTGTCCCTCCCACCCTTGCACAAAGCGACTCGAACGGTTAAGTACCACGCACGGGGACTCCGCAAAACGGGAACCCCACGCGGCTCGGGAACACACCAAGTAAGAGAGCTGCCTAGGGCTCGCCAAGCGACTGGCTCTCCGAGCCAGGGGAGGAGACGCGTTACAAACAACACATTCACAACCTGCACCAATACGGTTGGGCACCACGCTTGGGGACTCGCTCACTAGATAGCCCAACTCACGCTCGGGGACTTGCCACTCAGCAGACGCGAGGGATAAAAACAAAAGCGTAAACAAATCAAACACACAAAGGTACACACTCGAGTTATACCCCACTAAAGGGCGGATGCTCTCGGGGACTCGCTCAATCAAAACAATTCTTGAACAAAACATTTTACTAATCATAATACAATTTGATCAACTCCCCGTGGCATACATTGCAAAAAATACCATACAACGTTTCGCCACTTGGCATATATTACAACCTTTACATTTGCTTACTCCACAGGCCCTGATGAAGAAGAAGCGCCACCACCCTTGATGCGTACAAAAGGCTGCCACGGGTTCGTCGGGTACGTTGTCAGCGACTTTGCCAACGACGACCAGAAGAGCTGCTCCGACTTCATGTCGCGATGCTCCGGCTCGGGGTCGCCAGGCGCCAAAACCGTCTCCTGATACAGCAGCAGATCCCCCATCGCCAAGACACGATCGACATAAGGAGTGGCCCTCGCGATCAGCCTCAGCACCTCTAACATCTCCACCGTGCCGGTCGTCGACGGATAGCCACTCGTCACATCGTCAAGATCGAAGTCGTCGGGGAAGTGTGCAAGACCCAAGCTCAACGCCATGGCGGCCTCGCGTCTGAACGCCGAGTGCGTCATCCACTCCACAACGGCGGGCACCTCCTCCAGATAGCGCCATACCTCTGTAAGCCCCCCAGGGATGACTTCGGTGGGAGACATGCCCTGAAGAGCCGCCTGGACACACAACGCCGAGGCCGTGGACGCATTCACCACGGCAGTTATGCACTGCGAAGCGGTGTACGTCTGCACCACCGGGTCGCTTTGGCCTACAACAACTGCCAAGTCAGATGTCAGCGAAACAATGAAACCCCCAAAGAGGGGACTCGACAGAAGGCTAAAGCAAAGACAGAGACTCACCAAGGAGTTTGCGGCAGTTCTCCTTGACATGCTTGTCCAAGGCAGTCTGCTCGTTATGCAGCCCCACGATGATGGAGTCTGTGGCCTTGCGTTCCTCTTCAGCCGCGGCAACGGCAACCTTCGCCCGTTCCTCCGAAGAAATTGAGGCCGCCTTAGCCTCTTCCAAGTCCTTGACCAGAGAGGCTATTCGCCCATTCGTCGCGTCCAGTTCGGCGAGTGGGACATACCCCTCACGGGCCTTGGAGATCTCAGCCGGAAAACCATCTATAAGATAAGATATCAGAGTATTACACACAACTAGCTCACACCAGGAAAAGAAGAATAAGGTCGAACAGACACTCACCAATAGTCTCCTGAAGCCGCTGGTTCCCCTCCTGCGCTTCGCGCAAGTCACGCTCCAAGCGCTCTCTCGCAGCCTGCCAATCAGTTGACTCCCTTTGCAACCCCTGTAAACAAAGAACTCAACTAAGCATTGGACAGAACAAGATCCAGTTCCTAGCCGCTGAAATTCAGCGACTAGGAACTCGGGACTGGAGAAGGAAGAAAACCAAAATCCAACTCCCAGCCGCTGAAATTCAGCGACTAGGAACTCAGGGACTGAAGAAGGAAGAACAAAAACAATTCCCAGCCGCTGAAATTTAGCGACTAGTAATTCGGGGACTGGACATACCTGAATAGTGGCGCCGAGCATCTTGTGAAGTTCCCCGACGTCAGTCGACGGGACCGTGAAGGAGGTGCGCCCGCGGCGGGACCCAACGTCCACATCCATGATTTTCGGACTCTGCGGAGATTGCGTGTCCCCAACACCTGGAAACACCTTTGCCATAAAACGAGGGAACGTCGCGGACGCCCTGGCAGGGGCGCTGGTTGCCGAGACCGGCGCCTCCGGCACGGACGCAGCTAGGGCTGGCTCCGATCGTATCGCCGCCACCTCTTTGGCGACTGGCGCGGCAGCTAGCTCCGTGGCGCTTCCCCCGGTCGCGGCATCGTCAGCGCCCCCCTTCTGCTTCTTCGCAACCTCGGCGGCCGCCACATCTTCGGAGACTTTCTGCTTCTTGGGTAAACTGCCCTCTCCCACGCAAGTGGCCGGTGGAATCTTAGCCACCGAAGGGCGACCAATCTTCTTAGCACCAGACCTGCACGAGCCCCTTCAATCAGCACAAGCTCGACACAAAAGAATTAAGGCGAATTGGGACAAGGAAGCACAACTCACTTGGCGACTGGAAGGACGCGAAGCCCAGTACTAATATGGGCGGGCTTGTCCAACTCGGGACCTAGCTTGTGGCTGAGCCCCCTCTCGAAGACGTCTGAAGCCCACGAAACCGAGGGCTTCCTTGACGATGAAGCCGTAGTCGCCAGGATCTCTGGCTCCGCCGCCGCCGCCTTCGACGACTATGGCGACTTGGGCGTCGTCACCTCAGCTGCTTCCTGGCTTGGAGCTCCCGAGATCGGCGGCGCAATCGCCGCCAGGGGAACCTCTACCACCACTTCCGTGTCCTCGCCCTCCAACCCCTTCGTCGGGACTGCGTCCCTTGGGGCCTTGTGCGAGACTTCGGGAGATTCTTCGTTGTCGGAGTCGTCGTCAGACTCGAACACCACTGACGACCTACCGGTGACGCAGGCCTTTTTGCTGGCGACTTGGGCCAGCGTGGGGGCTTCGACGGCGTAGCAGTGCGCCGGGACATTTGCTCCTGGGCGACCTCGTCGCCTTCTTTGAGCTCGTCTAGGCTACGGCTCGCTTCGACCTCTCGCTATCTCTGCATCCTGGTCTTGCGAGCCACAGGCACTGGGGGAGGGACTTCTTCTTCCCTGTCGCTGTCGAAAGGATCCCCCTCGGAGTCCTCCTCCAGTTCATGGGGAACCTCTTTGTTAAGCGGAGGAAGCCAACCCTCCAATACCTGAAAAAACTGAGAACCACCACGAGTCAAAAACACCAAGCGGGAAGACTAAAATTGAAGTACGAACGCAGCGATTAGAAAGAAAACTTACTGTGGGGGCTTCATTCTTCACGGGAATATACGGGGCGACCCTGACCGCCACACCGGTGAACTCCGCGTCGGTAATCTTTTTCAGGGTGGCCTTGTAGTCCTTGGCCTCCCATGACTCCTTGCTGGTTCGAGATAGGTCATGCTTCCCGCTGTACTCGTACATCCAGTGCGGACGAGCCGCCAGCGGAACCAGGCGCCGCCCGAGCTAGCAATTGTAGAGGTTGATCGGAATCAACCCCTGGTCCTTCACCTTCTGGATCTGATCCATCATTTCTAGGATGGCCATCCGCTGATCTTCAGGAAGCTTCTTCGGCACCAACCGATGGGGCTCGCTCCGCTCGACGACGAACTCGGGAAGAGATACCTCGCCAGAGGGAGTGGCCTCCTTGACGTAGAACCAGCTCTTCTTCCACTTGCTGGCAGCCTTCTTCGGCAGGAGGAGCTTGACAAAGTTGGCCTTCGGCTTCAATTGGAAGGTGACCCCTCCTGCGGCAAGCATCAAGCCGCTGGACGCCTCGCGCCTGATGTGGCCGTGGAAGAGCTGAAGCCACAATGGGAAATATGGCCTGCAGCCAAGGTAGCATTCGCAGAAGGCGACGAAGATCGCCAGCTGCTCGATGCTGTGTGGACCAAGATCTGAGGGCTTGATCGCGTAGTATGCGCAGAAGCGGCGGAAGAAGAGCGAGGTGGGGAACCCTAAGCCCCTCTCAAGATGACTGGTGAAGCAGATGAACTCGCCGGGTCGCGGTTTCGGCTCGGTCTCGGAGGAGGGGGGAACCCGCCAATTCCCCTTGCGGAGCACCTCGGCGTCCTCGAAGGATCTCAGTTGGGCCGTGGTGCACTTGGATTTTCCCCATGAGCCCTTGGGAGGCGCCATCGAGTAAGGATGTGGAATCGTGCGACGCGGGGAGAGTAAGTCGGGAGGACGCAGGAAGGCAGAACAAATGAGGAAGGATGAAGAATGCGGAGAAGGATTGCGCAGCTGATCCGTCACTCCCCTTATATGGGAAACATCACTCGCCAAAATCAGGGTAGCCGTTGCCTACGGTAATTGCGCTGTAGTTACCGTTGGAAATTCCAACGGATAGTTTGATCAGGTTTTGACGGTCTAACTCCTGTGGTCTATTCGCCACCCGCCAGTCTCTCCTCTCGCCGAAACAACGTCTGGGCGGCAATGATGTTCATTGAAATGACGAATGGAGCCGTGGGGAAATTCTCCTTGGTTCTAATAAAGTCCATCGCCGACTCGACTGGACGCCCAGATTGGGCTCGCTTACTTCAAACGCCAAAAGGACGCCCGCGCCTGCATCGACGATGGCCTCGGGGACTACTGATGGGGATATGCCAAAGGGGGTATGCCCAGCAGGACGTTCTGAGTGGGCCGAAAGGCCTGCGGGTGCGTCTAGAGGACAGCGACTGGACTGTAAAGGAAGGAGAGGCCCATCGACTGGCGACTGGAAGACCAGAAGCGTAGCAGAAGCCCAGTCGGATTAGGTCAAAAGTGTCCGGATCCTTATCTTGTTCGGGGATGGCTTGTAAACCCTAGTGAGGTGCTTCATATATAAACCTCCCTAGGGTATCCTGAACTTTACGTTCCATCATACACCCCCTCAAGCGACTCGCTGCCTAACCGCCGAGCTCGCCACCCCTGTAACTCGCTCTCTCATAATCTAATCTAGCAGGAGTAGGTCTTTACCCTCCGGGGGGCCGAACCTGGGTAAACCCATGTGCATCCACCCCCATCTCACACCGCATATGGCCGCCAACTCTTCCTCACGAAACACTCAATCGCTGCCAGTGGCAGCGACTGTCGTGGCCATTTCCACGACACCCCCCTCCTAGCCTTTATATAGATAGGCCAGGTCTCGGGTAGTAGGTCGAGTCGGTTACAGGTTAGGGTTTTTTCCTTTGAACTTTCTATCTCTAGCTTCTTCTTGTTCTTCAAGCAATCGAGAGTCCGTAGGTTACTCGAGTTCTTTATTTGGGCCTTGGCGACACCGTGGGCCTCTATGTATTCAGGCCGTATATACCAAGCTCGAGTACCTATAGGGTATACCCATGTCAGTAGCCCCCGAGTGTCCAGTGGAATCGCAGATTCGACTGGAGACTTTATCAAGCCTTTCGAGTGCATGACTGAGTATGTTTTTCGACTGCTTTGTTTATGTCATAGGGATTGTTGATGTGCGTGCCTGATTTAACCGATGTATCGGTATCAGTTAACTACCTTAGGGTAAAACAACGCCATCTACTCGAACTCGAGTCCCCGGACTCGAATTCGGAAAAGTGCTGGTGTAATTCGACTCAAGCCGCGGAGGTCTTACAGGAGTCGAATTCCAGTATATGGGTGTGAGCACTCGACGCGTCTGTCAAGGCATGTTCATCGTACCTGTAGGCACGGATATATTTCTGGTAGTGCACAGCTAATGCGTTGCCAGGCCTTATTCGGGTCTTATCTTCACGCTGCAAGCGCGGCATCCAAAATTTTATCATCGCGGAGACGATCCGGGTGACCCAGGAGACGCAGTCTCTTTGTAGGGAAAAGTCATGAGGCGGTGTCGCCATAAGCTTCGAGTGTGGATGTTATCAACACAGTACGGTGTACAAATAATCATAGGGTGCGCGATCAGCACTGCCTATGGGAGTAGCCCCCGAGTGCCTGGTTGAGTCAAAGACTCAGGCAGGGACTAAAGAACTTTTGCGACTTTTGTCGTCTTTTGTTTGCTTGTTTCAGTCGAATTTGCTTCCGGCGCTCCCTATGGGAGTAACCCATGTTCATAGTTGAACCATGTTTTGAGTGATTGGGTTTGCTTTTATTGTCCATGATCCTGCAAAAAGAAAAAGAAAAAATCGTAGGGTGCGCGACCAGCGCTCCCTATGGGAGTAGCCCCCGAGTGCTTGATGGAGTCGAAGACTCGAGCAAGGACTAAAGTAGTCGAAGCCTTCTGCTGCGTAGTTTTTGATGACGTCGGTGCTGACGATTCCATGACCTCAGTTGCCCGCGTGAGCGAGTTTGACGGGACGTGACGAGCAGTGGGTCCCATTTCCTGACTCTGATTTGACCGAGCATGCGTAATCTTTATTTTAACTGCACCTCCTCGATTTCCGTGCGTAATGGGAGTAGTGGGGGACGGTTCGCGTTTCAGGTCCACCACGTGTCGAGCTCGATGAATGCCACGCGTCTGATAGGGTTTTCTGAGCCGTTGGATTGCATCTTCTAGGGGGTTAAGTAGCGATGCGGCGACGGTAAATTTCACATCTTACTTCTTTTCTGCCTTTGCCTTCATCGCCATTGCTGCTTCTCCTCTGCTTCCTTGCGCTCCTTTCTTTCACGGTGTTGGACCAGCTCCGCGTATTTCCCAGCTACTTCCTTCGGTCACATCGCCGCCGTGGAATGGGGAAGAAAAAGGGAGGTGATGCGGCCGATTCCGTTCCTGCCGTGGCTGCGACGAAAAAGAAAGGTGGCCCCACCGTTGCAGGCACCAGCACCACCGCCGGCAGCAAGAAGAAAGGCGCGGGCACTCGCGTCACAAATGGCGCGTGGCGTCCTTCTCTGATCAAGTCCTCAGAAGTTCGTCTTCTTCGCCAAGATGGAGTTTTGTCCTCCGTAGTCGCCGATGCGCGTGTCCCTGGCAGCGAGGTAATCCCCTCTCCTCCTGCCGGTTTTCGGGTGATGTTCCTAGCGTTCATCATCCGCGTCCTCTCGTTGCCCCTGCATCCTTTCTTCAGGGGCCTTCTTTTTTTACGGGCTCCAGCTCCATCAGCTGTCCCCCAATTCCATCCTCCATGTAGCTTGCCACATTACCCTCTGTGAGTGCTGGCTCAGAATCGAGCCGCATTTCGGCCTCTTCAAGCGCCTCTTCAAGTTTAAGCGACAGTCGGCGTCTGGCTCCGTAGTCTACGATGTAGGCCGCTACGGAATCCATGTTGATCCATCTGCCACATACTTCGACATCAAGCTGATGATGTCCGTCCAAGGGTGGAGGGACAAGTGGTTCTACGTTCGCGACCAGAAGGCCGACGAAGACCACTTCGGACTTGCGCCCTTCGACCCCTCGACGCATGCAAGAGGAGGCGCTCCTGGAAGAATGTGATTTTGCCCAGCGAGTCCGCGGAGACCGATGTGCTGTACGAGCGCATCTGCGACCTTAAGAGTCGCATGGGCAAAGAGGAGGGAGGTTGCGCCCTCACTCGCACATGGATGCGCCGTCACGTCCAGCCCCTGCAGGCCAGAGTCCACCCCATGTTCCAGTGGGCTGGCGCGGATGATGTCACTCTCATGTCTGCCGATGGCATGTCCGCGAGTGAGGTAGACAAAAGGGTGCGACTGGTCACCAAGTACACCATCAAGGATGTGCTCCCCAGTGAACCAGTCGTTCCTCCGTTCGATGCTGCTAACCCTCCTCCTGAGGTATAGTTATGCTACATAGTAGCTTGGTTTGTTGATTGCTTCTTTGCTGTTTCTTAACCTTGTGCTAACTTATTGTCTGTATGCAGGATTGGGCGGTGTCACCCTGTATGCCCCCTCTTCCTGAGGGGGTTATCCCTCGTGAAGCCTTGGAAGAGGATGAGTCGGAGTCGACCGTCCCATCTGATGTGGAGGAGGAAGCCCCTGAGTCGGATAGTTCGAATACTCGCAAGCGTTCGCATAGCAAGGATTCTGATGTGTTGTCTCCTTCGACTCCGGAAGGCGCGGGCGTTGGTGCGGAGTCGCCAATCCCTGCCATTCCTGTGAGTGCCATGGTGCCATCCTCTCGCAAGAAGATGTGGCTGCCGAAGGAATCGTTGTCAGAGTCAGGGAATCCAACCTTCGACTTTGATAAGTTTGATTGGTAAGTATTTGAGTCTTCCTTTTTGGTTCTTCTTTTGGAGTTGCCTTTTCTTGATGTTGGTTTGGTCTTACAGTCAGCAGGCATCGTCATCTTCTGGCGTTGTCCAATTTCTAAAAGAATCTGGAGTCGCGACCTCAAGGGCCAAGAAAGAGGCTGAGCATTCTCCTTCCCCTCCATTGGCGGCCCACTCCAAGCATAACTCATCCAGCTCTCCGCACAATGGGGAGCACCGGATGGTTGCTCGGATGACTGCTCATCAATCGACTTCGGAGTCATTGCAGGATCATGTGAGTGTAGCATCTCTTCTTCTGATGTTGCAATTGATTTTATCTATGTCATCTCCTGATCTTCTAATGTTTTCCTTTTTTTGATAGCTCCTTGTGAAGGAAGCCGCTCACCTGGCGGAGCAGGTGCTTGTGATGGGTCGCCAGCATGCCATGCTGGATACGCGCTATCGCATGGTGGAAAGTAAGTGCCATTTACTTCTTCTTCTACTGCATCGCTGTTACATAGTCGACTGATGGTCTGTCCCTGTTGTTTTGTTTTGCAGCTGAACATAATGCCCTTCTTCGCAACGCCGCCACCATGGAAAAGACACTCGCCGCGGCTGTGAAGAGCCGCGATGAGGCAATCGCGGCACGTGACGAGGCGCAAAAGCGCGAAGAGGATCTGCGTGCCTCCATTGCAGCTAGGGAGAAGTTGTTCGAAGAACAGCTTTTCTCGATTGCCAAGGCTCTCTCAGGTACCTTGCTTGGATATCATTATTGTTCTCTGTTCGAATTTGTCATTGGCACTGACTTTCGTGCCCATGTGTGGGTTCTGTATAGATGCTGGCGATTTGAGCTTCTACCCTCAGGCCCTTCGCTGTGACGATGCCTTGGCGGGTGCTCTGTCAGCAGTCGAGGACCGCAGCGCCGCCGTTCAGGATGTGCTCTCCAAGGCCAAGGGCGTGCTCAGTCGCCTCTGAGAAGAGCTGGTGTCCAAGGCTGAGCTGATCGAGAACATGGACGAGCTGGTGGAGTCTCTTGCCGGGGGCGTCCCTGCAAGCTTCAAGAACTCGCTCCGTGCGGCTGGTGCGTCAATGTCACTCGCTATGGTGCGGGCCCACGGAGTCGAAGTTGATCTTGCAGCGGTCTCCAGGGCGATGCCCATTAGCGCGAACAGCCAGCAGGTAGTCTTTGCTCCTTTTGCGACTTCTTGTGGCAAATATGGGCCACAGCTGATCAACACCGTTGCAAAGTACTCTGAGGAGCTGCAGCGAGCCAAGAAAGATGTGAAGGCCACGGCATCAGGGGCCGGCAGAAAGTCAGTGGCATCTGATACTGCCACAGACTCGATGAGGCCCCCAAAGCCAAAGTCTAAGTCGAAGAAACATGTTGCTCCTCAGTAGCTTTGTAATAGTTAGGTGTCTTATGTCTTTTGTCGAAAACATGCCTTTTGGCGAGTGTATCTGCTAATACTTTTGCTAATCTTGAATGCACTCGAATCTTTTGTCTGCGCATCGGTTTGGTCTTCTAATTACTTCTTGATTGGCTTGTGATAGGGCACACCAAGTGATCCTTTGAGGGAACCTTAGGATTCGCCACCCCTTGATGACACTTTGGCACCACCGCTCTCAAGGGTGGATGAGCTGTCTCTTCTCTCGCGAATCCGTGATCGCGTGAAGGAGTTGGAGCGTGAATTGCTTGTACTCCACGGTAATGCGGATGTATGGAAATCGAAGGCGGAGAAGGCCACCTCCCGAGAACAATATCTGGAGGTGACGCAGTTGGGCGACCAATTTAAATGTTAGCTTTCTTACTCTTATCTTTTCCTTGTAGTCACTCGCTTTGGTGTGCTGTCCTCATACTTCTGCCTTTGCCTTATATAGTTGTCAGTGCACGCCATCCGCAGGATGAGAAGGATAGGATTGCTATTCGCATGAACGATCTGACCCAAGAGCAGCTTCAAGAGAGTGGATATTTCTGGGTGGATCATGATCGTCCAATTGCATTGGCGACCCTGCAGGATTGTGCGTCGCGAGTGCTACACTTCCTGAAGAAGTCACAATCATGCTTGAAGAACATTTATCGGACGATGTTTCCGCTGGATGTTGTGACATCGAGCCTGCTGGCCCTCCTTGCCAAGTTCCAAGACCTGACTGCGGTTCGCGAGTGTGTAAGACAGCATTTGGTGGCTGGTGCCAAGGCCGCTCTATCACTGGTGCGACTGCATAGGCCTAATGTAGACATTGCGGCAATTGCGGCTGGACCACCTGTGCCACCAGCGGGTTCTACTTGGAATATGGTGTCGCACTATCAGGCAGTGGAACGCCCAGTAGAGGAGATCGTCGACTTCTTCGAGGAGCAAACCAACGTTCTCTTGTTGCAATAGTAGCTTAGTTTGTATCCTACACATAATTGTACCAATGTTGTAAAGTTCGTATGTATGCTATGTATAATTGATTGTCGATGATGTATAAAAGAGCTTGTTAGCATGTATGTTTTGTGAGTGCGTTGCACTATGCGACTCCTTTTCGTTAGCCTGGCCATGAATTTATCTCAGTCCCTTGTCAACCTGTCAGGTGCATTGCAACTGGGTTGATGTTTGTCAAGGGTTTCGATTGGTGTGCCAGCTACTCAGGATATCGCATTTTAGTTCGTAGAACAGATGTGTATAGGGTGGCGCAGCCCCCGACTAGATAAGTTGCAAAAAAATAAAGGAAAACACAGAGTTTTGGGGCAATCGGCTTTATTTATTCGCGGGATAGTACGAAGTACAATGTGTGGCTAAGTAGCCTTGGCTGAGTAGCCTTATTTGCAATGTAAAAGAAAAACGACTAAGGGTAGAAGCGTCGCAGCTGCGCGATGTTCCAGGGGTTGGAGTAAGCGACTCCTATCTCTAAATCTTGAAGGCGATAGGCGCCACCTGGGATTACTTTTGTAATCACATATGGTCCCTCCCAGGGGGACTCGAGCTTGAGATGTCCTTGCTGCTTCAGTCGCAGGACTAGGTCGCATTCGACGAAGGATCTGGGGCGTAGCCTCTTACTGTGGTAGTTGCGCAGGTTCCGCTGGTAGATCGTTGATCTTTCCGCGGCGATTTCCCTTGCCTCGTCAAGGAGGTCGACGGAGTCTTCGAGTGCCAGGGTTGACTCCTGCTCGCTGTAAGCGACCACATGTGGTGCTTTGTATCGTACTTTAGTGGGTAGCATCGCTTCATCTCTGTGCACCATGAAGAACGGGGTGTATCCTGTGGCGCTGTTTGGAGTTATGCGTAGGCTCTAGAGTACCGATTGCAGCTCGTCTGGCCAGCAACCCGCGGCCTATTCGAGTGGCCTGAGGAGTCGCTTCTTGATGCCACCGCAGACAAGCCCGTTAACTTTTTTGACTTGACCGTTGGTCTGAGGATGTGCCACGGAGGCATAGCTAACGTTGATTCCCAGATTCTCACAGAATTCTTGGAACTCTTTGGATGTGAAGTTGGTCCTGTTGTCCGTGATGATGTTGTGTGGCACTCCGAAGCGGTAGACGATGGACTGGAAGAATTTGACTGTGCTGGCTCCTAACTGGTTAGTCACCGGCATGGCCTCTATCCACGAATCGCTGGCATGCTTTGCATTTCTGGACGATGTCCTTGGTGTCGCACATGGCCGTAGGCCAGTAGAATCCAGCTCGTAGAGCTTTGGCAACGAGGGCGCGACTACCGGCATGATGCCCGCAAGTCCCCTCATGGATGTCGAGGAGGACAACTCTTCCATCGGCCGTGGAGATGCATCGTTGGAGTACTCCTGTGATGCTGCGCTTGTATAGTTTGCCGTTGATAACAGCGAATGCCTTAGATCACCGCGCGATGTGCCGTGCATTAGTCGGATCGTCCGGTAGCCTCTTGCTGAGAAGGTAAGTGATGTACGGTTGAGTCCAGGATTGCTCGATCATCATGACACTCATTGGTCCTTCGAGTCCTGTGTCCAGCTCCAAGTCATCGAGTGCCATTGGCTCATTGGGAGGCGTAGCCCCCGAGTCCGTTGTTGCGCTTGTTTTCTTCTCTGTGGCCTTTGGCTTAATGGAGCGTTCACAGATGCGCTCGAGAAATATCCCAGGTGGTATGGGGGCGCAGGTAGAGCCTATGTTGGTGAGTGTGTCCGCCTCTTCATTGCTTTCGCGTCCTATGTGTCGCAGCTCGCAGCCGTCGAAATCCCTTTCGAGTGTGTCGTAGAGGTCGCGGTAGGTGATCATGTTGTCATTCAGTGCGTCGCACTCATGCATTGTTTGGTTGATGACCAGCTTGGAGTCACCGTATATAATGAGCCTCTTGGCGCCGCAGGCTTTTGCCATCCTCATCCCGTGTAGCAGGGCCTCGTATTCAGCTTCGTTGTTGGAGGCGGTGAACTGCATTCGCAGGATATATTTTAGCTTGTCCCCCTGGGGCGATGTTAGTATGACACCTACACCAGCTCCGTCCTTCCGCTTGGATCCGTCGAAGTGCATTGTCCAGAGGTAGGACATATCTGGTTTTTCGGGGAGCTGGTTCTCAGTGTACGAGGAAGTCAGGGAGAACTTGTGACTTGATTGCGTCGCATTTTTCATATGTGATGTCTCGTGGAGACAGTTTGATTCCCCAAAGTGCGACTCTCCCCGTGGCGTCGGGGTTGTTGAGGATATGCCCTAGCGGGGCGTCGTTGACCACCATGATTGGGTGTTCCTGGAAGTAGTGGCGCAGTCGCCGGGCAGTCATGAAGACGCCGTATGCTAGCTTCTGGTAGTGCTGGTACCGCTGTTTTGTTGGTGTGAGGACCTTGCTGAGATAGTAGACTGGGCGCTGTACCCCGTGGACCTTGTTTTCCTCGGCTCGTTCGACCACGAGCACTGTGCTCACCACCTGGTTGGTGGCGGAGATATATAGCAACAACGGTTCCCTTTCTCGTGGGGTCACCAGTACTAGCGAAGTGGATAGCAGGCGCTTGAGGTCTTTGAATGCTTCTTGTGCCTCATTGGTCCACTCGAACTTGTCAACTTTGCAGAGGAGTTGGTAGAAGGGCAGCGCCTTTTCACCCATCCGACTGATGAATCGACTGAGAGCCATGATTCTCCCAGCCAGTTGTTGGACGCCCCTTATGTTTTTCAGCTTCTCCATGGCCAGTATAGCTTTTATTTTCTTCGGGTTTGCTTCGATTCCTCTCACGGAGATGAGATACCCGAGTAGTTGCCCAGATGGTATGCCGAAGGCGCATTTGTCCAGATTGAGCTTGATCTGGTAGCGGTCGAGGTTGGCGAAGGTTTCGCGCAAGTCGTCGATTAGTGAGGCTTCCTCTTTGGTCTTGATTACTATGTCATCGACATAGACTTGAATGTTGCGACCAAGTTGGTTCTTGAGGCAAGCCTGCATGCACTGCTGGTAGGTGGCTCCTACAATTTTTATCCCGAAGGGCATCGTGTTGTACCAGAACACACCAAAACGCATTGTAAATGCTGTTTTTTCTTGATCTTCCTCCTTCATTCGAATCTGGTTATAGCCTGAGTAGGCGTCGAGGAAGCAGAGGCGCTCGCATCCCGCGGTGGAGTCGATGATCTGGTCGATTCGTGGTAGCGGGAAGTGGTCCTTTGGACAATGCTTATTCAAAGAAGTGAAGTCCACGCACATCCACAGGATGTCCGTGTCCTTTTTGGCACTAGCACCGTGTTGGTGAGACAAGTGCTTTCCTTGATCTCGCGTATGAATTTGGCATCAAGGAGTCTGTTGATCTCCATTCTGACTGCCTTTGCTCTTGGCTCAGATAATCGCCAGATTGTTTGCTTGACTGGCCTTGCGTCTGGGTTGACGTTGAGTGCGTGCTCGGCGAATTCCCTGGGGACCCTTGGCATGTCCGCTGGACACCAGGCGAAAATTTCCCAGTGCTCACGGAGGAATTCGACGAGCGCGAGTTCCTATGCGGGACTCAAGTTGTTGGCAATGAGGGCCGTCTTGGCGGGATCCGATGGGTGGACCTGAACTTTCTTTGTGTGCACCGATGAGTCGAAAGATAGATCGGGCGAACTTGGTCGGCTTAGGGGAGGTAGACTGTTGTCTGTCAACTCCTTTAGTCTCGCCAGTTCTTCCTGCATGCGGAAGGACTGGGAGATTCTGTTGAATTCCATGTCGCAACTGTCGGATCTCTCGAAGCTCCCGTTGATTGTGATGACGCCATTAGGGCCTGGCATCTTCATCTGCAGATAGGCGTAGTGTGGCACTGCCATGAACCTAGCAAACACGACACGTCCGAGGATGCAGTGGTACTGTGAGGGCCAGTCGATGCGCTCGCGCCAAAAGTTTTTTGGCGTGTCGAAGATGACATCGAGGTTGATTTTTCCAAGGGGATACACGCCCTTGCCTGGGACGATGTCGTGGAATGTTGTGTCTGAGGCCTCTAAGCAAGTCAGAGGGATCCGCATTGCTCGCAAGGTACTCGCGAATATAAGGTTGATGCCACTTCTGCCATCCATGAAGACGCGTCTCATGTCGAAACCTCCGATTTGGGCCTCGAGTACGAGGGGACAGTGGCCCGGACGAGGTACTTGGGGCGGATGGTCGCGCTTGTCGAAGGTGATACAGGACTCGCTTCCGCTGAGGTACTCAGTGGTAGATGGTGGCGAGTTTGTGGCCAAGTTGACTTGGCGAGTGATGGCCTTCTGCACCCTATTCAAGGGGCGTCCCTTTTGGATCATCATGGTACCCATGGCCCGTGGGTATGGTTCACCTTACTAGTGCTGGTCTGGCGTAGCTGCATTGGGGGGTAGTCCAGGTGGTGGTGGTGGAGCGCCATGTGCCACGACGCCTGGAGCGGCTCCATGGCCCCTTTCGACTGTGTTGCGATTCATCTGAACCAGTCCCTCATGTAGCTTGAGGAACTCGCGGTAGTCCTTGAGGAGGTGGCTGGACTTCTTCTTTCCGTCATGCTTGTCGATGTAGAAGTGCACGGGTGCATGGCCCGGACAGCTTGTCTTCAATGGATGTTGCGGGTGCCTCATCGCAATTGCGGCGCTGCCACACTTGCGTGGTCTTTCTGGAGTCGCGATATCCACCGCTGCGATAGCCGCTGTTGCGGTTGTCATCGCGTCTGTCGACGTAGCCGGCTGCGACCATGTTGACATCTTCGCGGTCATCGTAGATGCGCATGCGGTGTTTTCTTCGGCGGTCGCGTCTGTGTTCGAGTTCTGCCTTGTCATCAGAGTGAATGTGATTTTACACCGAATCCTCTCCATCTGCCCAGCGATTCGTGATCTCCATCAGGTGGTCGATGGTTTTGGGCTTCGAGCGGCCCAGCTCCTCCCTGAGCTCTATGCAGCGTATGCTGCCATTGAATGCGCCGATCGCGCGATCCTCCGAGATGTTCCCAACGGAGTTCTTGATGATGGACCACCTCTGGATGTAGGAGCGTAGCGATTCTCCCGATCTTTGCTGATAGCATCTCAACTCTTCGATTGATGCGGGCCGTTTGTACGTGCCCTTGAAGTTGCACATGAAGCTGTATACCAGCTCTTCCCAACTGCGAATGGATCCGCGTGGGAGGTTGTTGAGCTAGGCTCGGGCAGCGCCCTGCAGCTATAGCTGCAAGCATTGCATGGCCGTACCTCAACTTCTGCCGTGAAGCCTGACGGATGAGATGTGGTCCTCCAACTAGATCTTCGGGTCCTGTAGGCCGTCAAACTTCGGGTTCTTCGATGGGAGTTTAAACCCCTTGGGCATTCGCTTTTGCCTGATGGCCCTGCTAAAGCGTCTGGCGCCACAGATCTCCACATCTTCGTCTTCTGAGTCAGTCGACCGAGCACGTCGCGCCATTGATTTGTCGATCTTGCGTTGCATGAGGTCGTCGTGCGCATCATAGTCATGGTCGTGTTGCTGTGAGCGGCGGCATCAGGACAGGTCGTGACTGTCGTCACTGGATGAGGGCGAGGAGTAGCGCTTTGCCTTTTTTCGGCTCCAGTGTTGGCTCCTTGTCGAGGGCGGCCTTGATTATTCCCAAGCCCGTGATCGTGGATCGGTGCATGGCAGCTCGGGGATCTCCAGCCGGCGGCTAGTTGTTGAGGAGGTACATGGTGGTTGTTCTCACCGCAGCCTGCGGCATTTTGGGTACCACATTGCCCCGTGTATCGACTGTCATAGAGCTGAAGTCGAGGACCTTTGCAGCTTCTATGCGTTCTTTCTCGGTGAGATGAGCCATCCAGGATCTCCTCTTGTTTGTGATGTACTCGTTGCCCTTTGAGGAGGATCCTCCGTGGGAGGAGAGCCCGGCTCATCGGAGGCTTGATTCATCAGCCGCCTTTTTTCGCGCCTCGAGTTGCGTGATTATCTGTAGCTGGCGCTTGTATTCCTCCTTCAAGAGCCAGTGGTATCCCATCAACAGTTCTTGTGGGGAACCAAAAGGTAGAGGATGGCCTCGTAGGGCTTCGCGGCAACGGGCCCACTCGAGATCGTTGAGCCTGATCGCGACGCGTTCGCCAGTTTGCTCGTTTATCATTGTTGGAGGTTCAACTGCTCCTCCATTGTTGATGGGGGCGCCATTGCCGCCGTTGCCGCTGTTGCCGTCGTTGGGCGGTGGTCCGCCATTGGGTATGCCGCCGTTAGGTGAGTCGGTTTCGTTGCCACGGTTACCCGTGTTGTCGCGATTGGCGGAGGTGTCGCCCGCGTTGATGACGGCGCACATGAAGTGGTTGGGGAGGCTGCTTCTCCCGCAACTTTCAGATCCGGAGCCGTAGGCTCCATCTTCAGTTGCCAGATCGCTCAGATCGGAGTCGCGACTGTTGTCGCTGACCGCATTCTCGACTGTTGTCAGGACGTAGAACTCACTAAGGGTGCCGATGGGTGGAGGGAACCACGATGCTGGAGCAATCGATGGTACCGTCGGCTGGTCAGGCATGTGAAGCATGCCCATCAGACCAACTTGGAAGCGGAAGCTCCCGATTGCCAGGCTGATTCCATCACCCACGGACTCGAAAGCCGGGCGAGTGGCCTGCGTGTGGATGGTGAAGTCGAACGCGCCGAAGAGCTGGCGGATCTCCGCTGTTGCGGAGTTGTAGATCACGGTTGATGGGGCCGAAGAAGCCGCAACATCACCACTCCCAATTCCCACAGACGACGCCAATTGACGAGTGTTTAACTCATCAATGCCCATTGTTATGGACTTGGGTTTTGGAGAAGGAGGGAGCGCTGGAGACATCTATCGGCTAGCAAACAAGCACATAGGGGACTCGGAGATTTACCCAGGTTCAGGCCTCGTAGAGGTCCCTACTCCTGCTTGTCTGCTCGTGGAATTATCAAAGAAATCGAGGATTACAATGGTACGCAGATGCAATCTGGCGAGGGTTGTGGAAACTAGGGTTGCGTGTGTCCTCCTCGCCGCCCCCTCCTAGCCTTTATATAGATAGGCGAGGTCTCGGGTAGCAGGTCGAGTCGGTTACAGGTTAGGGTTTTTTCCTTTGAACTTTCTATCTCTAGCTTCTTCTTGTTCTTCAAGCAATCGAGAGTCCGTAGGTTACTCGAGTTCTTTATTTGGGCCTTGGCAACACCGTGGGCCTCTATGTATTCAGGCCGTATATACCAAGCTCGAGTACCTGTAGGGTATACCCATGTCAAATACCCTCTGGTCACTTGCCAGATTTCCATGCTTCCATGGTGGCTCATGACCATGGTGAGAGCGTTCTGCGATGCGGATCGCGCGTAGGACATGTTCCAGTCCTGGACAAGCTGCGGCATCTCCTTTTCCTCGTCTCGCACCTAAAAGTCGGACATGCTATGCATGTCCGTAACCCTGAGAACTTCGCCAATATCCTCGATGGATTGGCGGAAGTCATGAAGCAAATCATCGACTTGGGTAAGCCGGTGGGTGCGAGGCTTAGTAGAGGTGGAGTCCGTCAAGTTCAGAGGACCTATGCATATAAACACAAAACGGTTAAGTAAATCCGACATCGAAAGAGTCGAAGAATGTAAACAAGTCAGAAAGATGGAAAACATACCAAAGATGATGTCGTCAACTTTGGTTTTCTCTTCACGAAGACTCCGGAGTTCAGCTCGGAGTGCCTCGGAAAGGTCCTTCTCTCTACAAAGCTCGTTATTGAGATCCGAGATTTTCTGCTCATGGAGTGTAATCTTGCGATCACGTTCCACGGTGGCCATGGAGGAGGATTCGAGAACTTGAGAAATGCTCTTGTCATGATCCACCTTAAGCTGGTCTAGCTCTCGGTGGAGATCCTTGTTTTCCACCACCAGGGTTTTCAGATACTCGACCTCTTTGATCATATCAAAGGACTACATTATCAGTGATGTAAGTCAAAAAGAACAGCAGTTTAGCAAAAATATTCGACTATGAAAACACAAGACAAAGTTTGAGTCTCGGAATGTTTACCTTTGGCATCATCCTTGGAAACTTTAAGCTCAGCATTTTTAAGTCAGAGAGCTTTGATCTCTCTCCGCTTATTGCATACATTCTTCAACAATTCCTGGTTATATGAATTAACTTTCTGTAAGTCAGAATACCCAGAGTCAGAGGTCTACTAAAGACTCGGGCTAATGTAGCTAATATCAGCACGAGCCTTGGGGGCTATACTAGTTCATTCTTTGGCATCCTAATGAAGCATAAACCCGGATTGTTTATCCAACTTGATGCTTGGGGGCTAGAGGATATGATATAAAATACAATAAAGAAAAGCGTGAGTTGGAATTCCGACTTACATGATGTTCATGTGTAAGCTTGCTCAAGCACATGTTCACCTCAGTAGTAACCTTCTCGGTGAGGGTGAGTGGAATAACCGGAGGTGGTGCAAGCACACCAGCTCTTAGTCCCTCGTCACGAAGGCAGACTTGTTCGAGAAGGTCGGAGTACTTAATGTCCTCCGCTTCTTGTGCTTCTTCTTCGGCAGAGAGATTTCGGCTTTCCAGTCATTGCCGGGCCAGCAGCTGGATTTCCTCCACAGACTTCCGAGACAAGCCAAATTTGGCAAGTCCAGGATTATTCAGGACGTTTTCGGTGAAGGTCTCTACCGAGGGATCATTACCCGAAGAGGGTTCACCCTTATCAAAACTTAAATCACCCATGGTGACGTCATTCTGCGACTCAAGGTCCGCTGGCCCTGTTGAGGGAGCCAGATCTTCTGCGGTGACCGGGGATGGAGTAATCACCAGAGCTGCAGAAGGTTGAGGGGCAGGAGTCGGAGGAGCTGCAGCAGGAGAAGCCATGGTTAGCTTCGTCTAACGCAGGGGCTTCAAGATATTCCCCTTCCCCTTTCCCTTGACGAGCTGCTTAGCTCTGAGAATGTAATCGAATGAAGAACATTATATCTCAGAAGGAATCATGAAGTAAAGTACAAAGGCAGAAGTTGTGTGGAAAGTTACCCCTTCACAACTGGCACTTCCTTTGTGCCGATGGCCACTGTCAAAGTTTTGCGCTTCCTAGGCACAATGTCCGGCAGTGGGACCAATTCCTCCTCCTGAGAAAACTCGGGAGGATAGCCCTCGATAGGAGCAAACTCTGACTCAGGGAGGTCGGCAAGCTGAAAAGAAGATAATATCTTAGTGTTGCGAATCAAATTAAAGGTGAAACATATAAAAAGGGTCTATTGCTGAAGCTTACCGGCACTACAGGGTCTTCTGCTGTATGCATGTACAAGGACAAATCCGGGATCTTTCTCTCGATCCGCTCCTTAATCAGCCATTTAATCTGGCTTATGTAATCCTATGGCTTTAAAGCCTTGGGACTGATGCGGAGGGAGTCATTTTTCGACATCGTGATGGAATGCATCAGTCGGTCGCCGTGGTGTTGGAGAGGCTGGATCCGGCGTGCGACCGAAGATTGGACCAAGTCGGACCCTCTCAGGCCCTTGTGCTTCATCAGATACTCGATCCGTCTCTTGGCGAGAATCAGATCGTCACTAAGAGCCAGAGTGGCCTCGTCCCAAGACGCTCGTGGTGTGGCGGCTCCATCGACGAAAGCCGGCAAAGCAGTGGCTTTGCTGGGAGCGGGAATATCCTTATGATAAAAGAAGGTAGCCGGCCACTGTTTGACCGACTCACTAGCTAGAATCCTAGGATAGACGTGCTCACGTCTAACTGAAAGACTAATTGTGCCGGTAATGTAAGGATTACCGGTGGTGATAGAGTTTCTCCGGACATGAAAATAAAACCGGAAGAGAAGGAGACTCGGCCTAATGCTGAGATACCCCTCACATAAAGCCGCATAGGCGCTCATCTCTAAGAGAGAGTTTGGGGGGGAGATGGTGAAGCTGAACGCCATAATGATCTATCACCTCGGAAAAGAATTCCGAGGGAGGGAAAGACAAATCTCTGTCGAGGTGGGTGCCGAAGTGCACCCGCTCATCGGAGCGTGGGATGGGGAGGAGTCCTTCATTCTCCACGTAGGTGAGCTTGGTGTCGTTAAGGACGCATGGGATCCAGATCCCGCGGTTGCTCTCTTTCTCTGCTGTTGTCGCTGCCGTCGGTGCCGCAGCCAAGCCAGATGATGAGGATGAAGCCATTTCTTCCAGTGCGTCGGTGACCTTGGGTGGGCGGCGCTGGGAATCTGGAGACAAGGAAGCTCTGTGCGCGTGGGAGATGTGGAGGAGAAGGAAAAGGCACGGCGAATAGGTGAAGAAGATGAGGAAAAGGGAATCCTCACCCCTTATAACCACCGAACCACGCCAAGATTCGTGCAAATGGCACAGTAAATACACCACGCGTCGTGGAACGAACTGGGAAGTTCCCACGCGATGATTACATCGCCTCGATCTCCGCGTACGCATTGAAATGGCGCCTCGGTTCCGTGAACGACGGACCCACCAACAGTAGTTCTGACAGGATATTTGTCAGTGACGTGACCTGACTGTGACCAGTGTCAGATGACGTCAAATACCAAGTTCTAGCTTAGTTTGAATATCATGCTGGAAACCCGAATAACATACTGATAGGTCCGACTTACTTTTGAGACCTGGATCGTATCTTTTGTTTTGAAGTTTCAGGAACCCTTCAAGATTCTACAAGCCAAAGATCAAGCTAGACGATGATGAATCCAACTTTGGATCTTGGAGACTTCTGGGGGCTGCTGTTGGGGATATACTTTCCGGGTATCCTAACAGTTCCTCACTGACCAGGGTGTCCCACTTCGGGTTAGAGCTTTGCTTCACGGGCGGCCCAGTCAGGGAAAAGAGACGGAGGCCAATCCGGCTATGAGAAGGCCCAGAAGACTTACCGACATAGGCCCATAGTGTTACTTGTAGTTCAAGATGAACTCTATAACCGACTCTTAGTCGTAGCCGGATAGATCTCTCCTGTAAACCCTTGGCCGGATATCTATATAAGACATCCTAAGGAGATCCTTTAGGGCAACACCTTACAATCACAATCTCAACTCGCACAGGCGAACGCTTGTAACTCATATTCCGGCTCAGCTGTATTACTGGATTGCTAGCAGGAGTAGGATCCGTCCAAAGCCGGCGGATTCGAACCTGGGTAAACTTGTGTGCTCACCGTCCCAGAACACCGTATGTCTCACACCCCTCTCTTCCGCACGCCTCGAGGACCCCCTCATGGCGTACTTGTCATCAATCCGACGACACCAATTGTTACAGCGGTATGGAGTGGTGGTGATGGTGCTAGTGGAGATGATCGTGGAGATAATGATGATGATCCTGATGAAGTCTAGCTTGATGACGCTGTTGATGGCGACGATCTCCCCTCTCCGGGAAGGAATTTCCATAGCAGATTTCTGCCTGCCGAAGAGCTCTTTCTCTCTCTGTAGTTTCCACCCCGTAGAGGCGGCGGAACCTTTCTGTCATTGCTCCCCGAGTCTTAGGGTGTCAACACCCGGATTTTTAATCCCAGATGCCCGTTATGCTATACCTTGCAATCCCAGGATTACCATTTTTGCGAGACATAACGGATTGGATATCACAGTACATCACCCATTACAAACCATACATAAGGTCGTACACAAATAAGGATCTCATGATCCAGTCTTAATACAACAAGCAGCGGAAATAAAAGATAAGCGTAGCGGTGGGGTCCATCTTCAGGGGCACAGGCAATGCTGACGAAGGAAGATGGTCCAAGTTATCATAGCCGTCCTGCTGGCCATCATCTTGATAGTCTCCTTCATAGTCTGCCATGAGAATAGCCAGGGACAAAAGCCATGAGTACTCTTTAAGTACTCGCAAACTACCACTAACAAGTAGTATGATTTTAAATTAAAGTGCTAACTCTATGATTAACTATAAAGTTAAGTTTGAAACCTAAGCTGAGTTCCGAAACAAAGAAAGATAAAATAAAGGTCTAGAATCACTTAAGTGGGAAGCTAGTGTCATAAACACAACCCTGTTGTGGTCAAATCAAGATTCATCATTCCTTTCATAAGTTTTTTTGGAAACATCTGACAATGAAACGGTATGGCCATTCCAACTGTCCATAACCGCGGACGCGGCTATTCGAATAGTTTGACACTCTGCAGAGGTGGTACACTTTCACCACAAGATTCGATACATCTGTCAGGGATAACCTTGAATCATCATACTTAGTATGCAGATAATCAAACATAATCTTTCCTTTACACACGCTAGTATAAGCACCTCTCCTATGAGAATGGCCTCCCAACCATGGCCATCTGTCATCTTGGGCACTACATAGGTGGACAACATTGAGAGGTAGCCTCAGCTCAAACCTCTCCCGCGAGGGGACTAATACTAATGCATATAAACTTCCGGCTAAGCCTTACC
This sequence comes from Avena sativa, assembly GCA_916181665.1. Taxonomy (NCBI): domain Eukaryota; kingdom Viridiplantae; phylum Streptophyta; class Magnoliopsida; order Poales; family Poaceae; genus Avena; species Avena sativa. The sequence continues at coordinate 278,113,273 of OV702292.1, forward strand.
TAATTCAGGTATTGTGGTTGTACGGTAAATTTGGAATGGTATCGCATCCGAATCTAACCATCAGTTTTATAAAAGGGCTAAGGCTCATGCCTCAACATTTCATCATCATAAACCATTTGTGTTTCTCAACACATGTCAAAACATCTCAATAGAATGACTCATCATTCCAAGGTTTTCATAATTCATTTTCACCAAGTGTTCCCATCTAAGTGACTCAAGTTTTTATCTACTCTAAACTACTAAGTTAAGAGTGTTCACTAAGGTGGAAAGATGGGATCAATCTCATGCCATAGAATGACATCTAAAGTTATCTAAAATAGGTCAAGTTTTATACTCTTTATGCTACCTTCAAAACAAGTAAGGGACTTTGTGTAAACTAAAGGAAATAAAGCTTGATATTTATACTTGGGGTAAAGAATAGTCAAAGTAGTTTAACCAAAGCATGCCTAGAGCATCTTTGCTAAACCATCCAGTTTAATCCTAGCTTGCTAATAGTAGCTTGCCTTGGTTGGTGCAGTGGTTGAAGTTGTCTTCCTCCTCTTGGTAGAACTCCTCCTCCTCGTAAGCTTGCTCGGTACTATCTTCTATAAATACATATGGTATACACAATCACCAAACAATACTTAACTAGTCTAATTAGCACTCTAAGGCATACATTTGATGATCTATTATCATCACAAGCATCACAAGTTTTATTAACTAGTTTCATTCGTTTTATTTAAGAAAAGTAATTTCTACTCATTGAAAATTAACTAAGATTTAATATTCACCACTTAAAATATGGGATCATGTGGACACATGTCATTACCACATATCTTAACATGTGGGAATGTAATTTAAGGGTTGGTTCATAATTACTTTGGTTTAAGTACACTATTTAATGATTTAAAGTGACTAGAAATGCCTATATAGCATTATTTTGGTACTAGTCCAAAGTCAATGCATGTAAACCTTAATATTATCACATATTCAGATGGGTATGGTTAAATGTGATTCTTGAGAGTTGGAATCAACTCAAAAGCTATCATGGTTGATTTTATAAAAATGTTGCAAGGTGCAAATGCTTCTGTCTTGTTATTTTTACTAGGAGAGATCTCTAACTCTAATTGAATTAAGTCCAATGGGCTTGGGTAGATCTTTTCAGTAGCTTTCTAACAAAATTGGAATCACTCCATTTGGATTTGTAAATGTCTCTGAATTGATTTTCAAACTAAGGGACAAAACTAGGTTCAAACTAAATAGAAAAATCCTAATTTGAATTAACTGGGTCGCGCGGGAACGCTAACGGGCCGGCCCAGCGACACTCCGCGACACGGGGCTCAGCTGACAGAGGGGTCCACCGGTCAGCGGCTCATAACACGCGAAGCGGTACTGGGCGATGTGGGTCGTTGGATTAGAACGGGGATCAACGGCTGGGGATCGTCGTCGATGACAAAACTGTCGCCGGCAAACTCTAATCCTAACGGCTCAGTGGGGGTGCTCAGGGGGCGTACCAGGGCTCCAGCGATGACGGGGAGGCGGGCAAATGGACTGGTGGTCGACGGCGAGCTCAGGGACGGTCGAGGCAGCTCCGGGGGTGGTCGGAATCAGCGGTGCCCTTCTCCTTCAAAGGCGGCCTGCTCCAGTGCAATTCCGGCCAATGGCTGCTCGCCTTGCTCCGGGGAGAAGTGGGGAAGGTCCAGTGAGGTGAGGAAAGTTGAGTGGTGTGCAGAGAATGGCTGGGGGTGGCCTCTATTTATAGGACGACCACGCAATCGAGAGGCGTGGGCGAGCGGCTCCGGCGAGGGCTGCACAGCGTGCTAGCGGCGTGGCTCGAGGTAGGGGACGGTCGCTGGTCTCCTGGCGGTGCTCTACGTGATCAATGCGGGACTAGGGGCGGTGGTATGCGGTCGGGCGGTGCTGGCGCTCTAAGCGGCAGAGACGGCGGTGTCCACGACGAGCGGTGGCTGTGGTGCGTTGGGCAGCGAACGGGCATGTCCGGCGTGCTCCCTGGGTCATAGCGAAGCGGTGGACGTGGGCTGCGGTCGAGGGGCGGCTTGTGCACGCGTGTCGGGCGCGGCGCTCTGGCGCGTGCTTGGCATAGCTTGGGCGCGGCGGTTTGGCGGTGGTCCATGCTCTGGCCTGGCTTGGGGAGGGAACAGAGAGTGGCGGTGAGGTGAGGGCTAGCTCGTAGACATGGTGAGAGGGGCGAGATGGTCTACTGCGGTGGTGGCATGGTCGGCCGGCCAGCATGTGCTCGGCATGGCATGGCATGGCCACTAGGGGATAGTGGAGGGGGTGATAATGGCATGGTTAGATCATTTGGAGATAGAGGGAGTGTTTTGAGGAGAATTGGGTGCAAAACCTTGTTCAGAACAGTAAGCTAGATATTAGGTGTAATTCATGCATGCCATATCTTTGATGAAATGGCCGCAAGAAACTTAGTTTGGAATTTTGAAAAGATTTTTGGTGGGTGTGCTAGGCATAAGCTTGAGACTCTGTGGGTTCTTGGGTTTTGAAATTTGAGCTCATTTGAGTGGTTTTTGAAATAGTGGGATCTTCCCATATGAAATAGATTCAATTTTCAAATGCCATTTAAATATAGTGTTTGAATGTTTTTGGCAGATCACAAGGTGGGCCTTGGTACAACATTATGTGTACTATCAAGGGGTGCAAAGATCCATACTTGTTTCTGTTAGGTTTTGAGTACTAGGAATAGCCAAAGTAGGCATGCTGATTAAAATGGCACAAATGACCATTTGCTTCTTTTATTCATTTTGATATGTTTTTCTTTGGGATTTGTTTGAGGATGATCTAGATGATGTTTATTTCACCTAAGAATCATTTTACAAGCAATGGATCACTTAAACATGGAAATTCAAACAACTCCTATTTTTAAATGCACACACATATGAATGCTTTGATAATTTCAATTGAAAAAGTTTTTGTTAACCCTAATTTTGATGATTTGGATCTTAAAAACCTTGGATTAAAGTTTTGGGATGTTACAAACCTTCCCCCCTTAAACAAAATCTCGTCCCGAGATTTACAAAGAAAACTAGGAACTAATGAGATCTGGGAACTCTATCCTAATGTAATCCTCTCGCTCCCAAGTGGCTTCCTCCTCGGTATGGCTGCTCCACTGAATCTTGAGAAACTTGATACTCCTGGTCCTGGTGGTTCTGTAAGATTCTTCTAAGATACGGATGTGCACTTCATGATAGGTCAGGTCATTGTTGATCTCCACAGCTCTGTGATCGATGTTCTTGAAAACTTCAGTCTTCTCCGGCACTTCCAGGCATTTGCGAAGTAATGAGATATGGAACACATTGTGGATGGCTGACATCTCTTCAGGTAGTTCCAGTTGATACGATACTTCTCCTCGACGATTCAGAATCTTGAAGGGCCCGATATATCTGGGGGCTAACTTTCCTTTCAGACTAAAGCGTTGGGTTCCTTTCAATGGCAAAACCTTGAGGTATACAAAATCTCCAACATTGAAAGTCAGGTCTCTCCTTCTCTTGTCAGCATAACTCTTTTGTCTGGATTGGGCGGTCTTGAGGTGCTCACAGACTTTGTGAACCTTTTCTTCGGCTTCTCGGAGAATGTCGGGGCCAAAGATCTGACTCTCTCCTACTTGCGACCAATTCAAAGGGGTACGACACTTTCTTCCGTATAGGAATTCAAATGGTGCCATCTGCAAACTAGCTTGGTAACTGTTGTTATATGAGAATTCTGCGAAAGGCAGGCAGTCTTCCCATTTTGATATGTATTCCAACACACAAGCTCTTAACATATCTTCTAGGATTTGGTTGACTCTCTCAGTCTGTCCATCTGTTTGCAGGTGATACGTGGTGCTGAAGTTCAACTTGGTGCCTAATCCTTCTGCACTTTCTGCCAAAATCTTGAGGTAAACTGGGTTCCTCGATCTGATACCATGGTCTTGGGGGTTCCATGCAGACTAACAATCCTAGCAATGTACATTTCTGCTAGCTTCACACTCTGGTAGGTAGTCTTGACAGGTATGAAGTGGGCTACCTTGGACAGTCTATCAACTATGACCCAAATTGAGTCATTTCCCCTACTAGAAGTAGGTAAACCGGTGATAAAGTCCATTCCTACAGAATCCCATTTCCATTCCGGAATCTGCAATGGTTGCAACAGTCCTGCAGGTCTCTGGTGCTCTGCTTTGACTCTTTGACAGATGTCACACTTGGTGATGTAGCTTCCGATTTCCCTCTTCATCTTGTGCCACCAAAATTGCTCTTTCAAATCTTGATACATCTTCGTTCCTCCGGGGTGGATAGAATAAAGAGTATCATGAGCTTCCTTCATGATAACGTGCTTTAGCTTCAAATCTGCTGGCACACAGATACGTCCTTTGTACCAAAGAACTCCTTCTTCGTCTTCAGTGAATCTAGGTACATTTCCTGTATTAATACGACGTTTGATTCTATTGATACTTTCATTTCCCTTCTGTACTTCCTTGATTTGGCTAATCAACGTGGGTTGAAGTCCAATGCTAGCTAAGAATCCTTTGCTAACTAATTCCGTTCTGAACTGCTCCAACTCCTCATACAAACTTGGCTGCTTCTCCTTGATCATGGTGTTAAGCCTGCACAGCAATCTGCTAAGAGCATCCGCTACCACATTGGCTTTACCGGGGTGATAGTGGATGTCAAGGTCATAATCCTTGATTAACTCTATCCATCTCCTTTGCCTCATATTCAGCTCCTTCTGAGTGAAAATATACATCAAGCTCTTATGATCCGAGTAAATCTCACAGCGATTACCCATCAGATAATGACGCCATGTCTTCAATGCCAAAACTACAGCTGCTAATTCAAGATCATGGGTCGAATAGTTCTGCTCATGCTGCTTCAGTTGTCGACAGAGATACGCGACGACTTTGCCTTCTTGCATCAATACACATCTGAGACCAATCTTAGATGCATCACAATATACATCAAACGGCTTCTTGATGTTTGGCATGATCAATATTGGGGCTGATATCAATCTCTTCTTTAGCTCCTGGAAACTGGCTTCACACTTGTCAGTCCATTCAAACTTCTTGTCCTTCTTCAACAATTGGGTCATGGGTCTGGCGATGCTCGAGAATCCTTCGACGAACTTGCGGTAGTATCCCGCTAATCCGAGAAATGCACGGACTTGGGTTTGAGTGCTTGGGGCTTCCCATGCTTCGACATCTCTGATCTTGGCGGGATCAACAGAGACTCCTCCGGCAGACACAATATGTCCTAGGAATCCTACTTCTTTCAGCCAAAACTCACAATTGCTGAACTTGGCATACAACCGATGTTCTCTCAGGGTTTCTAGGATGATTCTCAGATGTTTCTCATGCTCTTCTTCTGACTTGGAGTAGATAAGGATGTCGTTGATAAACACAACTACAAACTTATCTAGGAAATTCATAAAGATCTTATTCATGAGATTCAGGAAATAAGCAGGGGCATTGGTTAATCCAAAAAACATAACCGTATACTCGTATAAACCATAGCGAGTAGTGAAGGCGGTCTTCGGAATATCCGTTGCACGAATCTTAAGTTGGTGATAACCAGTCCTAAGATCAATCTTTGAGAATACCTGGGCTCTAGTTAACTGATCAAATAGATCCTCTATCTTTGGCAAGGGGTACCTATTCTTGATGGTGACGTCATTCAACTTTCTGTAATCTGTACACAGACAGTTGCCTCCATCTTTCTTGTCGATGAATAACACTGGTGATCTCCATGGCGAAGCGCTTGGCTGAATCAAGCATGTTGCTAACATGGCATCTAACTGCTTCTTCAACTCGACTAACTCTGAGGGGTTCATGCTATAGGGTCTCTGGGCTATGGGTCCGGTTCCGGGGATTAGCTCGATAATGAACTCAATATCCCTATCCGGGGGCATACCTGGCAATTCATCTGGGATTACGTCGGGGTATTCACAAACTACTCATACTTGGTCTATGGTGGGTAGGGCTAGACTCTTGTTGCACTTGAATTGGCGAGGTAAGGTTTCAGATATATGCTCTACTGTAACTCCAAAACTACTGGTCATGGTGATGGCTTTCTTAGCACAGTCTATCAGTCCTTTATGCCTTGACATCTAGTGCATACCTAGTACTACTTCCAATCCTTTGGTTCCAAGTACTATAAGGTTGGCGTAGAAATCTATCCCATGTATTCTGATAGGTACAACTTTGCAAATTTTTCTAGCTTTTGTAGTTGATCTGGGGATTTGAACTATCATGACATGCTTCAGGTTGGTTGGGTGAATCTTACTAGTGCATGCAAATTCTTCGGTGACAAATGAATGCGATGCTCCCGAATCAAACAATACCCTTGCTAAAACTGAGTTGATAGAAAACATACCCAGCACTACATCTGGCGGTTCTTGGGCTTCTTCGGCGTTCATGTGGAAGAGACGGCCGTTGCGGTTGTGAGGGTTCCTTGGGGCAAATCTTCTTCCTGGTTGAACACGACGCTGCTGTTGAGCTGGGGTATTCACATTGGCAGTGGCTGCAGTCTTCTTGGGACACTCACTGGAGTAGTGACCCTTCACTCCACACTCGAAACAAGTGATATGGGACTTGTCCTTTGCTACGACAGGCATAGCATTGCTGTTAGTTCTGGGTGCAGTGTTGTTGTTGTTGTTCTTGGGAGGGGCACGGTTGAAATTGTTGGCATTGCAAGAGTTGTGATTGTTTCCTCCGGACTTCGCATTCCCTCCGCTACAGTTGGGGTAGCTTGGGCGAGACATTGGGGGTCGGTTGTTCCTTGGTGCATATCCTGGTGAGGGGTTGGGACGGTACTTCTGATGACTGCTAGATCCTGATTGCTGCATCATACGACGTTTGCGGTTGTCGTTTGCCTGATTAATCTTCCCTTCCATCTGGATGGCAGAGTCGACTAGCTCTTCGAGATCCTCGAAACGGATGTTGACGAGGACAGTCTGCATCTCATCATGCAATCCGTTCAGGAATCTCTCCTTCTTCTTCACCTCTGTGTTGATCTCATCAGGGGCATATCTTGCAAGCGACAGGAATCTGTCACGGTATTCCACCACAGTCATTCTGCCTTGCTTCAAGTCGCCAAACTCATCTCTTAGTCTGGTGACTAGACCTTGCGGCACGTGGGTGCGGCTGAACTTTGTTTTGAAAGCTTCCCATGTCATCACTTGACCATGGTTCATATTGCGGATACTAGTCCACCAAGCTCTTGCATCTCCCGCCAGATAGTGGGTGGCAAAGAGAACTTTCTCATTCACTACAAGAAATATGTTAACTTGTGGCCTTCTCATATTGACGGGAATAAAATCGTCATAGATTTATGACGATTTCGTACAAGATGGTCATAGGCTATCTAGAGAGGTCAAAACCCTATAGAATTACGACGTTCTGTGTCAAAATCGTCGTAATTTCATCAGATGAAATCGTCACAATCTATGTAATATAACTTAGGATCATATTTTTAGCCTAATATAACCAATCTGAATCGTCATAGTGCGTAAATTAGAACAAATTGATATGACTGGGCAGCCACATCAGCAGTTGGGACTAAATGGCAAAAGTGGACTGACACTAAATGGCAAAAAAATGATCGAAGCAGAGCAACTAACCACAAGGTCACTAGCATCTTCATGTTATAATTCCACGCAGACACTTTATTAGCTGCATCTCCCTGCCTTACATGAATAAATGGCAAAAATAGTAGTCCATGGGAATCGAATCGACCATGCAAACTCCATAGGGACCAATCGTACATGCTAACCACAAGGACACAACGTACTTCGTGTTATACTTCCGCGCACAACCTTTATTAACTTTAAAACAGTATGTTGGGCCTGGGCCTTCCTACTATTCTCTTCCCTTTTTTTCTTTGAAGATTCCTACACAAAATGGGCTAGCAGCGGAGTGCGGTCTCTATCTGGGCCGTCTTGATATTCTGCACGATATATTAGGTCTGGGCCTGATTTTTTTTCCTGTTTCTTAATTCTTTGTATATTTTCTTAAGAAGTCCAAAATAATTGATTTTTATCTCTAGAATTTTATAAATTTTGGTGGATCTATGAATAAATAGCATATTGTGAAGCTAAAAATGATTTTTACAAAAACTCATGAGCATTAAATGATGTACCTGTAGTTCAAATCAGACCCACTTCCTATCGATTCGGTAGAAATTTGTCTTTTTCGCGAGGGATGGAAGAAAATGTTTGAGATACCCCAGTTGGTACATTGTCCAAGGAAGGTGGCCTAATATGTTTGAAAAATAGGGTTGTACCATTTTGAATTATGCCTTTGGTTGTTGCTTCACAAAACACCCTGTTTTTGGTAGTCCAAAAATGGAAAATGTTTTTTTTATGCGACAAAAAGGAAAACTTTCTCCTGCAATATTGTTCGTCGTCCCAAGATGCACATACGTGCACAATATGGGCACATTATCATGAACTATGTCACGATTATGACCATAACATTGGCCGTTTGGCTTGAAAGCCATGGAACCTCGAACATAATAAGTCATTTATGTGAAGGTTTTTTCGAGATGCAATCAACATACCAAGTTTGGTATTTTTTCTTGAAACTATGTCACATAATATGACAGCACGTGAAGGATTTACATTGTTCGGACCATTTTTAAATTTCTTATGCCCGTTTCAAAATTTTCCTTTTTCAAACTATGGTCAAAACGACGGGCATGAAGATAGGGGATGATCCTCGCTAAACATTCATTGGATTTCTGAACAAACATATAATTGTGAGCCAAAAAATGATTTTTTGCAAAAATCATGAGCATCAGATCATGTACCTGTAGTTCAAAACGAACTCACTTCCTACCAATTCGGCACACATTTGTCTTTTCCACCAAGGGTGGACGAAAAGGTTTTAAAATTCCTGTTTAGGAAATTGTTTATATAAGGTGGTCTAGTATTTTTGAAAAATGGGGTGGTGGCATTTTTGTATTCACCATTTGGTGTTGCTTCACAAAATGCCCCAATTTCGGCACTCAGAAAATAAAAAATGGCTTTTTCATGTGACGAAAAGGAAAACTTCCTCCTGCAACATTATTCGCCATCCCAAGATGCACATGCTTGCACAATATGGACACATTATCATAAACTATGTCGCGATTCTAGCCATAACACTCATCGTTTGACACGAAAGCTATGAAACGTCGAACATGATAGGTCATTTATGGGAATAATTTTTCAAGATGTAATCAATTAACCAAGTTTTGTATTTTTCCTTGTAACTATATCACATAATATGACAACACGTGAAGGATTTACATTGTTCGAACCATTTTTGAATTTCTTATGCCCGTTTCCAAATTTTCCTATTTCAAACTATGGCCAAAACGGCGGGCATGAAGATAGGGGATGAGCCTCGCTAAACTTGCATTGGATATCTGAAGAAACATCATATTGTGAGCCTAAAAATGTTTTATGCATAAAATCACGAGCATTAGATCATGTACATGTAGTTCAAATCGGACCTACTTCCTACCGATTCGGCAAACATTTGTCTTTTTCACCAAAGGTGGACGAAATGGTTTTAAAATCTCCGATTGGGACATTGTTCATGTAAGGTGGTCTAGTATTTTTGAAAAATAGGGTGGTAGCATTTTTGAATTGAAAATTTGGTGTTGCTTCACAAAACGCCCCGATTTTGTCACTCAAAAAATAGAAAATGAATTTTTGTGCGACGAAAAGGAAAACTTCCTCCTGCAACATTGTTCGTCATCCCAATATGCACATGCATGCAAAATATGAGAATATTATCACAAACTATGCCACGATTCTAACCATAACATTGGTCGTTTGGCTTGAAAGCCATGAAACCTCGAACATGATAGGTTATTTCTGTGAAGATTTTTTCGTGATACATTCATTATACCTAGTTTGGTATTTTTTTCTTGCAACTATGTCATATAATATGACACGACGCAAAGGATTTACATTGTTCGGACCCTTTTTGAATTTCTTATGGCTGTTTCTATTGTTTTCCCGTTTCAAACTATGGCCAAAGCGGTGGGCATGAAGATATGGTACGAGCCTTGCTAAACTTTCATTGGATCCCTGAAGAAACATCATATTGTGAGTCTAACAATGATTTTTGCAAAAAATCACGAGCATTAGACCATGTACCTGTAGTTTAAATCTAACCCACTTCCTATCGATTCGACAGGAATTTGTCTTTTTTTATCGGGGTGGACGGAAAGGTTTAAGATATCCCGGTTGGGCCATTTTCCATATAACGTGGTCTAGTATTTTTGAAAAATGAGGTTGTATCGTTTTGGATCGACCATTTTGGTGTTGCTTCACAAAAAGCCCTGATTTTGGCCCTTGAAAAATAGAAAATGGATTTTCCGTACAATGAAAAGGAGAAGTTCCTCCTGCAACATTGTTCGCCGTCCCAAGATACACATGTGTGCACAATATGGACACATTAGCACAAATATAATAGGTCATTTTTGTTCGGACCGTATTTGAAAGCCATTCTGACCATAATATTGGACGTTTGGCTTGAAAGCCATGAAACCTCGAATATAATATGTCATTTTTGTGAAGGTTTTTTCGAGATACAATCAGTATACCAACTTTCATATATGACACCACGCAAAATATTTAAATTGTTCGGACCGTATTTGAATTTCTTATGCCTATTTTAAAAAATTCTGTTTCAAACTATGGTCAAAACGATGGGCATGAAGATAGGACATGAGTCTCGCTAAACTTGCATTGGATCTCAGAAGAAACATCATATTGTGAGCCTAAAAATTATTTTTGCAAAAAATCACAAGCATTCGATCATGTACATGCAGTTTAAACTGGACCCACTTCCTACCGATTCGGCAGACATTTGTCTTTTTCACCAGAAGTGGACGAAAAGGTTTTAAAATCCCCGGTTGGGACATTGTTAATTCAAGGTGTTCTAGTATTTTTGAAAAATAGGGGTAGCATTTTTGAATTGAATATTTGGCATTGCTTCACAAAACGCCTCGGTTTTGGTACTCGAAAAATAGAAAATACTTTTCTGTACGACGAAAAAGAAAACTTCCTCTTGCAATATTATTCGTCATCACAAGATGCACTTGTGTACACAATATGGGCATATTATCACAAATTATGCCGTGATTTTTGAAGAATTTTTTCTTTTTTACGAGATATAGATATAAAGCTTTTAGATACCCCGTTGGGACACTTCTAATGGAATAGTATTTTTTAAAAATGGAATGGTAACGTTTTAAAACTTAGCTTTTAGATACCATATTGGTCATTTGCTCTTTTTGAATTTCTTGTGCTATTTCAAACTGCAGCCAAAGTCGAAAATAGAGAGGGAAATTTTTGGAAAGGAGCACGTGGCCTCAATTTTTTTGGAACTGCCCTATACAAGTCCTCATCCTCTTCCGTCCGCGTGGCTAACCCTAACTCCCTCCCCCTTCCATCGTGCGCCGCCGCCCGCATCCACCGAACCCTAGCTTCCCACCGTAGCCACCACCTCACTCATTCCTTCTCCCCCTCGCGTCAGATCCCGAGCCACCCCGCGCCTCCCTTCTCTCTCGATTTTGAGTCGACCCGACCCACCCAGAGCCAGATCCCCACGTTCACCGAGTATCGCCTCTGCCTCCCAAGATCTGATCCACGCCGCCGCCACCCCCACCCCACCCTCGAACAATGTCGTCTTCCATCCACATCCTTCCTGGTCGTCTCACGCCGCCACCTCTCCTTCCGTGTATGTGTTTCCCTTCTTCCTCCAACCACCAGAACCACCGCCCGAACCTTCCTGCTCAATCATGTGCCCTCACACTCACTGTCGGCAGCCTCAATGACATCATCTGCATCGCCGGCGGGCCCAACCACAAGTAACGCCCGTGCCCGAAGAGGAGGGGAGGTGCGTTGGAAGGACGCCCGGATCTTCCGAATGCGCCGCTACCAGGACAGTCAGGCAAACCTGCTACTGTCGCTGCTCTCCTCCTACGTACATGATGGCTTGCTGCTGACCGAGCCCCTTCCGTCTCAATCCCCAGACCTCTCTTTCTCTCTCTCTCTCTCTCTCTCTCTCTCTCTCTCTGATACCCGCTTCTTTCTACCACATGGTTCGTCCATGGCTACACCGCTTTTGAGTCAGTCATCTCGTTCACATCCGAGACATAATTTTTTTGTATGATCTGTTTGATGTAAAATCCTCCTATAGAGTCTTTACTGTATCATTTTGAGAATGCCATTTTCTTAGTTGATTTTGTATGTGGCAACACATAAACACCACTATATACTATTCTGATCTGTTCGGGTGTTTATAGTTATACTTAGTGGTAGTTGTTTCTATGAGCAACATCATGAATCTGTAGAACAACATCATGTATATGAATTGTGCCAGCTGGTGTGTATTTGTGAGTTCAATCATTTTATTGTTGTTATAGTTATAAAGTTACAAGTGTTTGATTTTAAGTACTTGGTCCTGATCTTTACGGATCTTGCTCGGCTAAAATGCATGATGTAAGTAAAAATGAAATCTGTGTGAATTGTACGGGTCATGCCTTGAATTCTCTAGTATGGACGTATGGCCAGGTTGATCGGCAATTTGGTTCATGGTAATATTCTAGTCTAAGAAATCTGCTGCCTATAAGAGAAGAGCAGGTATATTAACTCCTTTTTTACAAAACTGAGTACTAAGTGATGCAACCTAGTTCTAATTAGTTCAGTCTCTAATTGAATCCGGTAGTTTACACTTGGCTTCTGATGACTATCTCATTAGAAAATTGGTACACACGCATTCCTTGAGTTGGCATAATCATTAGCAGTATTTGCCTTCTGCCATTCTGTAAGATACCTAAACAGGATCAATACGATATTTCTATAATCAGGTATCTAAGTAATACTCTGCCTGTTTAAGACACGTAATCAGGATCTAGATAGTACTCTGCAAGGATCCAAAAAAGGCCACAGGAAATGCCTTTGCATACTTATTCCTAACTCCATTATGCGTGTGTGATCAAATATGTTGTTCTTTTTATATACGTGACTCATTCACATGCTCACATGCCCGATGCACATATAATTTAGGTGTTGTACTTTGATGTTTCAGATTGATTTGGTTTGTATTTCTTCTAACAAAGGTGATAATAGTAAAGATGGTTTTGCTGATTTAGGTGTTGTACTTTGTTGTTTGAGATTGATTTGGTCTGTAGTTCTTCTAACAAAGATGATAACAGATTTTGCTATAACTATGGCACCACTATGAACCAAGTTCATTGATTGGTTGAAGAATAGAGTGTTGCTGCTTTGGTAATTGCCTTCGCTTTCTCATTCTTGCTATGTGTATTGTTCTGTAACAGCTGCTGCCGCTGCTTTCCTCCAACGGACACGCCAACCTGCTCCTGATTGAGACCCTCCACCTATGACACGAGGATGCCATGCTGTAGGAGACCCAGCGATAATCATCCCATGAGGAGAACTAGAGAAGGCCTTTGTCGGCACGCGTTAAGGTCTTTTCCCACCTCCTTTGTATTCTTGTTAGGCTTGATTAAAGAAATGCATGAATTTCTTCTTTGTATGCAGAAGAATTCTGTTGCTGATCATCATCATGTGTTTGCTGATGGTGTGGAAGTATATATAACCAGGAAGAGGACTTGCATCCAGGCTTGGTAGTGGCTGGTTGGTTGTACCTGTTTTCTGCACCAGCAGCAGCCTGGTGGAATAGGATCTATAGTGGGCGGTGTAGGACGATCTGCAGTGGAACAACCTGGAGCTAGAGAACTTCCAGGACAAGATAAAGAAGAACTAGGACAATATCAAGCTCAACAAGCAGCTGGCCTACACCTTCAACTACCTCCTCGATGAATGCTTTAGTGAGTTCTCTGCCCACTCCCTTCCGATCCTTGCTGGTCCTTACCAGTAGTTCTAATGGTGTTGTAGTAGTATAACAACTAATGTCTAGTAGTAACCGCAGTACTTTCTACACATGATTCATTAGTCAGTCCTGATTGCTGAGTTGGTATCCATGATCTATGTTTTATCTTGAATATATGTAGTGTGGCAAAGACATTAGTAAATCTGAATAACTTTGACATGACATATTTGCTCATTTATCTTGCACTGGATTGGTACTGTCTAGAACAGACTTTGAGTTTGCTGAATATGATTGTATAATGAGAAAGCAAGTGTTTGTTTCTTCTCAAAGGTTGCTGGTATTCATTTTAGTAGTTTTTTCTCCATGCTCATGCTTCAGGATATGTTCACTATTTTGTTTCTAGCTGCTGTGTTATTGTTAGAAGGTAAAGGTATATACTGTATAGAATACTTTATTGTTATTGCTTTAGGATACTTATTAACATTTGGTTGTCAGGTTCATTTGTTGGATTATAGGTATGTCTTTCTTTGAGACTAAAAATGTGGTTGTTCCTCGTTTACAGGGGCTCCGGGCCTAAGGAATCTGAAGCCATCGAACTTGTGAATAGTACCAAGCAAGGAGAGCCATTTCTTGCAATAGTTAGGAATATCTGGGTTGTAATAGACTGTAGATATTGTAATAGCCTAATTTTTAGCAGTTGTATTAATTAATTTTATTTGTTCTCTTTGATCTGTCTCAAACATTGATTGTGTATATGACATCAAATGTGTGAATAGAAACATTTACTCGTGGCACACGTGACTGGAACAAATATGTCATTTTGGACCCCTCTGATGTGTGTAGTCCATTTGTGAGTTGAACGTGACAAGTGGGACATGTCTTGTACCTGACAAGTGGGACCTATCTTAGTGCCAGGACATTAAAATGGCTGAATTTAAATTTAAATTGACTATAAATCAGCTAAGGCCCATTGAATAAAAAGGCATAAATGTTTGGTTTGACCCATGCAGCAGTCGAGAAAGAGTAAGAAAAAACATAAATAGATTGAATTGTTGGGCCTGGCCCATGTAAACAACAAATGTGGAATGGGCTAATTTCATGCCACGTAGGATATGACTTGGCCAGGCTAGATGGCTTGTGACGATATTGGATCGTCGTAGATGTTATGACGATCCAATATCGTCATAGACGGTTATGACGATTTTACCAAAAACATCGTTATAGTTCATTTGCGACGTCCAGCTTTCGACGATCTCAAAATCGTCATATAATCGTCATAAACGGACTACTATGACGATTCTGTGATGAAAATGGAGGGTCATATATAGCCATATCCCTTGTAGTGATTGTCATCAACTCTTGCAACTTCTAAGTTGTTTTCTATTGTCTGCAGCCAGTCATCTGCATCTAGTGGGTTTTCAGCCTGGTTGAAGATTGGGGGATTGGTATTCTGGAAGTTTTTGAGTTTGGATCCATGGTGATCCTGGTTTCCATGGTTCTGGTTGTTGAGAGCCATCTGGGAGATCTGCTGCAATGTTGCTAAGTTGGCTTGGCGTTCTTCCCTACTTGCTTCTCTGTCTGTGATGAGATTCTGCAAGATTTGCAGCATTGGGTCTTGCGACGAGCTGCTCCGTCCTTGGTTTCCACGAGTCATCTGAAGATTGAGGTAGATAAAGGGGTAAGAGGGAAAGTTCTAAGGTTCATGGTTTTGGTTTCAAGCTAAAACTTTGAGTTTGACTCAGGTTTTGCAACTAACTTCATTTCATTCATGCAAACAAGCACACGATACAACACACACCACAACAATCAAAGGAAAACAGATGGTTTGAAGAACCATTCTGCAAGCTACGATATAGTGGGACCAATACATCTCATGCTACGACAGTGTTCTAGTGCATCTACTCATCGTCGATGAAGTCGGAGTCCTCATCGTCAGTGTAGAAGTCCACATCATCCTCCTCCAGAAAGTCATCATCATTGCTGAGGTAAGAATCCATGTCTCCCTGGATGTCTTCACCCTCCTCTTATTCTTCCTTTGCGGCAAGCTGAGCTTCTTGCTCCTTGACGGTCTTCTCGAGGTCGGCCACCTTCTTGCAAAGACGGGCGATGGTGCGATCCTTCTTTGCACGTTGGCGGCAAAGAGACTGGCGATCTTGGATGAGCAGTGCGAAAGTCTGGGCCTTCTGGTCGGCATTGGCACGGTTCTAGTTGGCTAACTCCCTGGCATTGTCCAGTTCCTGCTGTCTGTCGTGCAGTAAGAAGTCAAGATTCTCTACTTGACGCCTCAACTCTGGGTGACTTGGCATCTCCATCGGCATTCCCATGAATTCACGTCTTGCATAGTGAGCAAAACGGGTTCCCTGGAGTTGGTTGACACTGAGGGCACATAGACGTGCGAGAGCTTCATGCATTGCCCTAGCTAATCCATCTAGCCAGTTGTTCTCTCTCACGGAGAACTGGATTCTCCCGGATGTTGGTCCTTCGATGCTTCCTCTAAGATCAGCGGTGACTAGCCACTGTAAATCTCCTCCTAGGGGTCCTGGAAGTTGAGCTCCAAGAAACTCCGGATGTGGGCGTCCTAGTAACTCCGACAATGAATCCAGATCCCTCTCGAAGATCAGTTGACCTCCGTTTCCCAACTGGTAGAACTTGCTGAACTGAGTCTCCATCTACAAGAATTTAGGATGAGGAAAATTAGTGAAGTGATCAAGTGTGTCAAATTTTAAGTAGTAATGTAAGAATTTTGAGGAACATGAATTTTTGAGAAAGAATGAATTCCCAAGGATAAGAGAGGAAATAGTTTTTCATAAATACACACTTTGGTTTGGAAATTAAGTTTTTGTTTGGACGTCCATTCTAATTAGGGTCTCCTATGGTCAACCTGGCTCTGATACCAACTTGTCAACACCCAGATTTTTAATCCCAGAAGCCCATTATGCCATACCTCGCAATCCCAGGATTACCATTTTTGCGAGACATAACGGATTGGATATCACAGTACATCATCCATTACAAACCATACATAAGGTCGTGCACAAATAAGGATCTCATGATCCAGTCTTAATACAACAAGCAGCGGAAATAAAAGATAAGCGTAGCGGTGGGGTCCATCTTCAGGGGAACAGTCCTAGTTATCATAGCAGCCCTAGTTATCATAGCAGCCCTGTTGGCCATCATCTTGATAGTCTCCTTCGTAGTCTGGCCATGAGAATAGCCAGGGACAAAATCCATGAGTACTCTTTAAGTACTCGCAAACTACCACTAACAAGTAGTATGATTTTAAATTAAAGTGCTAACTCTATGATTAACTATAAAGTTAAGTTTGAAACCTAAGCTGAGTTCAGAAACAAAGAAAGATAAAATAAAGTTCTAGAATCACTTAAGTGGGAAGCTAGTGTCATAAACACAACCCTGTTGTGGTCAAGTCAAGATTCATCATTCCTTTCATAAGTTGTTTTGAAAACATCTGACAACGAAACAGTATGGCCATTCCAACTGTCCATAACCGTGGACGCGACTATTCGAATAGTTTGACACTCTGCAGAGGTGGTACACTTTCACCACAAGATTCGATACATCTGTCAGGGATAACCCTGAATCATCATACTTAGTATGCAGATAATCAAACATAACCTTTCCTTTACACACCCTAGTATAAGCACCTCTCCTATGAGCATGGCCTCCCAACCATGGCCATCTGTAATCTTGGGCACTACATAGGTGGACAACATTGAGAGGTAGCCTCAGCTCAAATCTCTCCCGCGAGGGGACTAATACTAATGCATATAAACTTCCGGCTAAGCCTTACCCAATTCAGGTATTGTGGTTGTACGGTAAATTTGGAATGGTATCGCATCCGAATACAACCATCAGTTTTATAAAAGGGCTAAGGCTCATGCCTCAACATTTTCATCATCATAAACCATTTATGTTTCTCAAAACATGTCAAAACATCTCAATAGAATGACTCATCATTCCAAGGTTTTCATAATTCATTTTCACCAAGTGTTCCCATCTAAGTGACTCAAGTTTTTTCTACTCTAAACTACTAAGTTAAGAGTGTTCACTAAGGTGGAAAGATGGGATCAATCTCATGCTATAGAATGACATCTAAAGTTATCTAAAATAGGTCAAGTTTTATACTCTTTATGCTACCTTCAAAACAAGTAAGGGACTTTGTGTAAAGTAAAAGAAGTAAAGCTTGAAATTGATACTTGGGGTAAAGAATAGTCAAAGTAGTTTAACCAAAGCATGCCTAGAGCATGTTTGCTAAACCATCCAGTTTAATCCTAGCTTGCTAATAGTAGCTTGCCTTGGTTGGTGCAGTGGTTGAAGTTGTCTTCCTCCTCTTGGTAGAACTCCTCCTCCTCGTAAGCTTGGTCGGTACTATCTTCTATAAATACATATGGTATACACAATCACCAAACAATACTTAACTAGTCTAATATCACTCTAAGGCATACATTTGATGATCTATTATCATCACAAGCATCACAAGTTTTATTAACTAGTTTCATTCTTTTTATTTAAGAAAAGTAATTTCTACTCATTGAAAATTAACTAGGATTTAATATTCACCACTTAAAATATGGGACCATGTGGACACATGTCATCACCACATATCTTAACATGTGGGAATGTAATTTAAGGGTTGGTTCATAATTACTTTGGTTGAAGTTCATTATTTAATGATTTAAAGTGACTAGAAATGCCTATATAACATTACTTTGGTACTAGTCCAAAGTCACTGCATGTAAACCTTAATATTATCACATATTCAGATGGGTATGGTTAAATGTGATTTTTGAGAGTTGGAATCAACTCAAAAGCTATCATGGTTGATTTTATAAAAATGTTGCAAGGTGCAAATGCTTCTGTCTTGTTATTTTTACTAGGAGAGATCTCTAACTCTAATTGAACTAAATCCAACGGGCTTGGGTAGATCTTTTCAGTAGCTTTCTAACAAAATTGGAATCACTCCATTTGGATTTGTAAATCTCTCTGAATTGATTTTCAAACTAAGGGACAGAACTAGGTTCAAACTAAATAGAAAATTCCTAATTTGAATTAACTGGGTCGCGCGGGAACACCAACGGGCCAGCCCAGTGACACTCCACGGCGCGGGCCTCAGCTGACAGGGGGTCCACCGGTCAGCGGCTCATAACGCGCGAATCGGTACGGGGCGATGTGGGTCGTTGGATTAGAACGGGGATCAATGGCTGGGGATCGTCATCAACGACGAACCTGTCGTCGGTGAACTCTAACCCTAAAGGCTCAGTGGGGGTGCTCAGGGGGCGTACCAGGGCTCCGACGACGACGTCAAGGCGGGCAAACGGACTGGTGGTCGACGACGAGCTCAGGGACAGTCGAGGCAGCTCCGGGGGTGGTCAGAATCAGCGGTGCCCTTCTCCTCCAGAGGCGGCCTGCTCCGGTGCAATTCTGGCCAACGGCTGGTCGCCTTGCTCCGAGGAGAAGTGGGGAAGGTCCAGTGAGGTGAGGGAAGGTGAGTGGTGTGCAGAGAATGGCTGGGGGTGGCCTCTATTTATAGGACGACGACGCGACCGAGAGGCATGGGCGAGCGGCTCCGGCGAGGGCTGCACAGCATGCTAGCGGTGTGGCTCGAGGTAGGGGACGGTCGCTGGTCTCCTGACGGTGCTCTACGTGATCAATGCGGGACTAGGGGTGGTGGTATGCGGTCGGGCGGTGCTGGCGCTCTGAGCGGCAGAGACGGCGGTGTCCGCGGCGAGCGGTGGCTGTGGTGCGTTGGGCGGCGAGCGGGCATGTCCGGCGTGCTCCCTGGGTCATAGCAAAGCGGTGGACGCGGGCTACGGTCGAGGGGCGGCTTGTGCACGCGTGTCGGGCGCGGCGCTCTGGCGCGTGCTCGGCATAGCGCAGTCGCACTGGGCACGGCGGTTTGGCGGTGGTCCATGCTCTGGCCTGGCTTGGGGAGGTAACAGAGAGTGGCGATGAGGTGAGGGTTAGCTCGTAGACATGGTGAGAGGGGCGAGATAGTCTGCTGCAGTGGTGGCATGGTCGGCCGGCCAGCATGTGCTCGGCATGGCATGGCATGGCCACTAGGGGATAGGGGAGGGGGTGATAATGGCATGGTTATATCATTTGGAGACAGAGGGAGTGTTTTGAGGAGAATTGGGTGCAAAACCCTGTTCAGAACAGTAAGCTAGATATTAGGTGTAATTCATGCATGCCATGTGTTTGATGAAATGGCCGCAAGAAACTTCATTTGGAATTTTGAAAAGATTTTTGGTGGGTGCGCTAGGCATAAGCTTGAGACTCTGTGGGTGCTTGGGTTTTGAAATTTGAGCTCATTTGAGTGGTTTTTGAAATAGTGGGATCTTCCCATATGAAATAGATTCAATTTTCAAATGCCATTTAAATATAGTGTTTGAATGTTTTTGGCAGATCACAAGGTGGGCCTTGGTACAACATTATGTGTACTATCAAGGGGTGCAAATATCCATACTTGTTTCTGTTAGGTTTTGAGTACTAGGAATAGCCAAAGTAGGCATGCTGATTAAAATGGCACAAATGACCATTTGCTTCTTTTATTCATTTTGTTTTTCTTTGGGATTTGTTTGGGGATGATCTACATGATGTTCATTTCACCTAAGAATCATTTTACAAGCAATGGATCACTTAAACATGGCAATTCAAACAACTCCTATTTTTAAATGCACACACATATGAATGCTTTGATAATTTCAATTGAAAAAGTTTTTGTTAACCCTAATTTTGATGATTTGGGTCTTAATGACCTTGGATTAAAGTTTTGGGATGTTACATAGGGTTTCAAGGGGATTATATACGCCAAAGGGTGATGACAGAGGTGGGCCAGGGTGGCCACACCACCTGGTGGCGCGGCTAGGGGTGGCCCGCGCCAGGGGGTGGTGTGGGCCCATGTGGCCCATCTCCACTTCCCCTTCTGGCCTCCTTCGTCTTCTGGAAAAATAGGAATTTCCATATATTTTCCAGGATTTTCTGATCTTCGCCAATTTTGCACCTGGGCAGTGCCTTTTCCATCAAAATCCTAACTTCAGTCATCAACCATGCAAGAATAGATGAAATAACATAAGTATCATCTCTTAATATGAAATATATCAATAAATAATAGTAAATTATGATATAGAATAGTGATGCAAAATGGACGTATCAGGTTCCTCTTGTAATTAGCTTAGACCGTGGGAGTATCTTTACCTCCAAGTACTGGGAAAGTTTCCAACAAAGCTTGGGAACAAAGCTAAACTTCAGCACAACTTACCACCCTCAGTCGCAAGGGCAAGTCGAAAGGATAAATCAGATTCTAGAAGATATGCTCCGCGCTTGTGTCATTTCTTTCAGCATGAAGTCGGAAGAGTGCCTTCCATATGCTGAATTCTCTTACAGCAACAACTATCAGAAGATTCTCCATTTGAGGTCCTCTATGGTCCTCTATGGTCACAAGTGTCGAACTCCGATTGGTTGGTCAAGGGCACGTGAAAGTAAATTATGTTGGGTTCGCAGCATAGAAAACAAATATTTTCCTACAATGAGAACTATACGCCAAGATCTATCTACTAGATACAAAGAAACAGGTGGATATACATCCATAGAGAACTTACCCTCGAAGACAACAGAGTTTTGTTAACGAGTTGGAACTCATGGATGATGTAGTCGTACGCTTGCCGATCTCAAGATCGTGTGGAAGTCCTAGCGCCGCAAATCAGCAGCGCATCCGTCCTCGCACACACGTTCAAGCCGTCGAACAACCTCCACCTCCTCGCTCCAGCGAATCAGCGGAAGCAGCAACTCCTAGACGCAAGGCCACCGGGAACATGTATCTCGCTAATCCGAGACCATGGGGAAATATCTAGAGGGGGAGAGAGATCCTTCACGAGGAGGTGTGCTTTGTGAGGGAGGAGAGGGGGGCTTTTTATACGAGAGGGGGGATCCTCCCCTCCCATGGCCGACGGCCAAGGGGAGTTCCCCCACCTCTTCCTCATTCATGTGGTGGAAGCTCCACTCACATCAATTCAAGCTCCACCCAAAATTCCACTCACATGCATTAAATTTCCACCAAATTTAATGCAACTCTCAATTAATAAAACTCTTTTATTTATTTTATTCAGAATTTTGTTAATTTACTTTAATTAACAAACATTCACATAAAACCCCTTGCAACATTTCAATATCACATGCAGAACCACTTTCTGCAATTTCACCCGAAACAATTCCAGTTTCCATCGAAACAATTCCTGCGCTTTGCAATCCTTTCGTCTGAAACATATGTGCTCCAAAATGGTGTCCGGCAACCCTTAAGTGTGTCACCCTACGGTTTGCGAATAATGCAGACATGATTGAGACTCCTCTCAGATCAATAATCAGAAGCGGGACCTGGAGATCCATACTGACTCCTACACATTCAACGATGACTTCTGTATTCGTGAGAACCTTTAATGCTAGTAACTTAATCCCTTTGTCTCATGATATAATACATGTCCGAGATTCGATCATCGGTATCCAAATACCTAGTTTGATCTCGTTACCGACATGCACTCTTTTCTTGTTCCCGTGTTATAACATTCTAGTGATCACATCACTTGCTTGCAAGCTATCTTAATGTGATATCACCGAGAGGGCCCATAGTATATCTATCCGTCATCGGGATTGACAAATTCCACTCTTGATCCATGAGCCTCAACATAACACCTTCGTAGCACTAAACCCACCTTTATAGTCACCCTGTTACGGTGTGACGTTTGATGTTATCAAGATACTCTTCCGGTGTTAGCAATTAACATGATCTCATGGTCTAAGGACTAAGATTACTTCGTATGATGTTATAGCAATATAAACATAATGACTTTGATCGTAATGTTATACTTCAGATGAATGTTCATCACATCATTTCACAAATGATGTGACCTCGTTATTAACAACATCCAATGTCCATGATCAGGAAACTTTGATCATCTTGTTAATCAACGAGCTAGTCTATAAGAGAGGCATAACTAGGAACCTTTTTGTTTATTAAACACACATGTATTGACGTTTCCTATCAATACAATTATAGCATGCAAAATAAACATCTATCATATACAAGGAATACATAATAACAACTTTATTATTGCCTCTTAGGGCATATTTCCTTCAGTCTCCCACTTGCACTAGAGACAATAATCTAGTTCACATAGTGATAAATCTAACACCCATGGAATTCTGGTGTTGATCATGTTTTGCCCTAGGGAGAACTTTAGTCAACGGATCTGCTACATTTAGGTACGTGTGTACTTTACAAATCTTTATATCTCCATCCTTGACATGCTCGCGGATGGAGTGAAACCGACGCTTAATATGCTTGGGATTCTTGTGAGACCTTGGTTCCTTGGCGTTGGCTATGGCTCCATTGTTGTCACAATAGATCACCATTGGGTCCAATGCACTAGGAACCACACCTAGTTTCGTTATGAACTCCTTCATCCAAACTGCTTCCTGCGCCGCTTCTAAAGCAGCAACATATTCTGCCTCCTTCGTCGATCCAGCCACCACAGGTTGTTTGGAACTCCTCCAACTAACTACTGCTCTGTTCAAGAGAAATACATATCCAGATTGAGACTTAGAGTCATCTGTATCGGTGTCAAAGCTAGCATCGACATAACACTTAGCGACTAGCTCTTCTTCACCTCCGTATATAAGAAACATATCCTTAGTTCTTCTTAAGTACTTAAGGATATTCTTGACCGCTATCTAGTGTTCCGAACCTGGATCAGATTGGTACCTACTAGTCAAACTAATAGCATGTGCCACATCCGGTCTTGTACATAGCATGGCGTACATTATAGAGCCTATGCCTGAGGCATAGGGGATCTTATCCATTATCTCTCTTTCTTCTGCCAAAGCCGGACTTTGAGTCTTACTCAATGTCTTGCCTTGCAACATAGGTAAGAACCCCTTCTTACTTCCGTCCATATTAAACTTCTTTAATATCTTATCAAGGTATGTACTTTGTGATACCCCAATTAGGCGCCTTAATCTATCTCTATAGATTTTAATGCCTAATATATATGAAGCTTCACCAAGGTCTTACATCAAAAATTTGCTGTTTAGATAAGTTTTAACACTATTTAAAAGATCTATATCATTTCCAATCAATAATATGTCATCCACATATAATATCAGAAATGCCACATTGCTCCCACTCACTTTCTTGTAAATACAAGCCTCTCCATAAGTTTGGACAAATCCAAACTCTTTGATCACCTCATCAAAGTGGAGATTCCAACTCCGGGATGCTTGCTTTAGTCCATAGATGGATCACTGAAGCTTGCATACCTTATCAGCATCCTTAGGATCGACAAAACCCTTAGGTTGTATCATATACAACTCTTTGTCAATATTACCATTGAGGAACGCGGTTTTCACATCCATCTGCCATATTTCATAATCAAAATATGCAACAATTGCTAACATAATCCTAACCGACTTTAGCATTGCTACGGGAGAGAATGTCTCATCGTAGTCAACTGCTTGAATTTGTCGAAACCCTTTTGTGACAAGTCGAGCCTTATAGATGGTCACATTACCATCAGCATCAGTTTTTCTTTTGAAAATCCATTTATTCTCAACGGCCTTTCGATCGTGAGGTAAGTCCACCAAGGTCCAAACCTGGTTCTCGTACATGGATTCCATCTCGGATTTCATGGCTTCTAGCCATTTGTTGGAATCCAGTCTCATCATCACTTCTTCATACGTACAAGGGTCATCTATTTCATCAATCATGAAATTCATAACAGGATTGTCGTACAGTTCAGGAACTGCACGTGTCCTGCTTGACCTGCGAGGTTTGGTAGTGTCCTCTTTAGGAGTTTCATGATCAATATCATTAGCTCTCTCTTCATTAGGTGAAGTCAACTCCGAAACAACTTCTGGTGCTGTGCTACTCGCCATTTCATGAAGAGAAGGTTCAATAACATCTTCGAGTTCTACCTTCCGACTACTCACACCTTTCGCGAGAAACTCCTTCTCAAGAAAGGATCCATTCTTGGCAACAAAAACCTTGCCCTCGGATCTATGGTAGAAGGTATACCCAATCGTTTCCTTAGGGTATCCTATGAAGACGCATTTTTCCGCTTTGGGTTCGAGTTTATCTGGCTGAAGTTTCTTCACATAAACATCGCATCCCCAAACTTTAAGAAATGATAGCTTAGGTTTGTCTCCAAACCATAATTCATACGGTGTCGTTTCAACGGATTTAGATGGTGCCCGATTTAAAGTTAATGCAGCGGTTTCCAGTGCATAACCCCAAAATGATAGTGGCAAGTCAGTTAGAGACATCATAGATCGAACCATATCCAATAAAGTACGATTACGACATTTCGACACACCATTACGTTGTGGTGTTCCGGCAGGCGTGAGTTGTGAAACTATTCCACAGTCTTTCATATGTGTGCTAAACTCGTAACTAAGATACTCTCCTCCACGGTCGGACCGCAAAAATTTGATCTTTCTATTACGATGATTTTCCACTTCATTCTGAAATTCCTTAAACTTTTCAAAGGTTTCAGACTTATGTTTCATCAAATAGATATACCCGTATCTACTCAAATCATCCGTGAAAGTAACAAAATAACGATATCCACCTCACGCCGACACACTCATTGGTCCACACACATCAGTATGTATGATTTCCAATAAATCTGTCGCCTGTTCCATTGAACCGGAAAATAGCGTTCTAGTCATCTTGCCCATAAGGCATGGCTCACATGTATCAAATGATTCAAAATCAAGTGATTCCAAAAATCCATCAGAATGGAGTTTCTTCATGTATTTAACACCAATATGACCTAGACGGCAGTGCCACATATATGCAGATATATCATTATCAAGTTTAATCCTTTTAGCATCAACATTATGAATCTGCATAATATTACTATCGAGATCCAACAGAAATAAACCATACATCACAGGTGCATGACCATAAAAGATATCACTCATATAAATCGAACAACCATTGTTTTCAGATTTAAAGGAATAACCACTTCGCATCAAACACGATCCGGATACAATGTTCATGCTCAGTGCAGGCACCAAATAACAATAATTTAGATTTATCACTAATCCCGACGGCATATGGAGAGGCAGCATTCCGACGGCGATCACATTAACTCTTGATCCATTGCTGACCCGCATCGTGACCTCATCCCTTGCTAGTTGTTGCTTGTTTCGCAGCCCCTGAATCGAGTTACATATATTAGCAACCGATCCCATATCAAATACCCAGGTGCTACTGCGAGTACTAGTCAAGTACACATCAATAACATGTATATCACATATACCTTTGTTTCCCTTGCCGTCCTTCTTGTCCGCCAAATACTTGGGCCAGTTGCGCTTCCAATGGCCAGTCCCCATGCAATAGTAGCACTCGGTATCAGACTTAGGGCCAGCTCGGGATTTCTTTTCAGGTGCGGCAACAGATTTGCCGCCCTCCTTTCCCTTATGCTTGCCTTTCTTGTCCTTCTTGAAACCGGTGGTCTTATTGATCATCAACACTTGATGTTCTTTCCTAATCTCCACTTCTGCAGTCTTAAGCATTGACAGAAGCTCGGGAAGATACTTCTTCATGCCCTGCATGTTATAGTTCATCACGAAGCTCTTGTAGCTAGGTGACAGAGATTGGAGAACATGATGTATGCCTGAGTCAATGGGAATCGTTATTCCCAAGGACAAAAGCTTATCGGCGTACCCAGACATTTTGAGTACGTGCTCACTAACGGAGTTGTTCTCCTCCATCATGCAGCTAAAGAACTTTTTAGAATCATTTTAACTCTCTACGGCTGCATGAATATCGAAAATCATTTTCAATTCTCCCATGGTATCAAAGGCATTTCCATTTTCGAAACGCTTTCGAAGTTCTAGCTCTAGCCCATACAGTATGCCGCAATGAACTAAGTTGTGGTCCTCCTAACGAGTTATATAGACATTCTTTTCCTCGTCGGGGGCATCAGGAGCTGGTGGGGGCCTAGCGGCGCCTCTAGCACATATTGCTTTTGTGCAGCAGTGAGGAGAATCCTCAAATTCATAGCCCAGTTGGTGAAGTTGCTACCATTCACCGCAAGTTTCTCTTTCTCCATGGACACATTGAAATTAAAAGCAGGTGGTGCCATCTACAACAGAATTTGTAAAGTTTATTTAGACTAAGTTTATGATAGATTGAGTTCAACTAATCCAAATTACTAATGAACTCCCACTCAAAAACGACATCCCTCGTGTCTTTTTGCTGATTACATGAACCAAATCCACTACACCAAGTCCGATCATCACGTGAGTCGGTGTAGCTTCAAAGGCGAGCATCTATATGGGCATCATATCAACTATATGACTCATGCTTAACCTTTCGGTCCGTGTTCCGAGGCCATGTATGTACATGCTAGGCTCGCCAAGTAAGAACCTTAGTATTCGCATGTGTAAAACTGTCTTACACCCGTTGTATGAAAGCGCAGAGTCGAGTACACCCGATCATCACGTGATGTCTCAAAACACGATCCATAGAACGGTGCATACTTAAGGAAGAACACATTTTATCTTGATATCTAACTGAGGGATCATCTTACAATGCTACCAAAAGCGCCAAACTAGCAATATAAGATGCAAAAATCTAATGTGTAAAGTGAGATGATATGGTCCATGCATTTTATCTCTATCATTTGCATCGTGGTATGATCTCTATCATTCCATTATGTGTAAGGCCAAGGTCTATGGAACTTACACGTTAAGTGTGTTGTAAGAGTATCTATCATACATCTACTTACAACAATACCATATCAAGACATGTAGCATCCCATCTGTCTAACATATGTAATGCTACATGGTCTAGTAATATAATTGCTACTTCCTACATATAATTGTTGCATCATAATTATATCATGCGCATGTCATCATGCCACCTTGCATTTGAGCATCATATAAAACCCTTTTCATTTGGTTCTTCTCTCATATGCATTAGTAATTGTATTTGGCTCTTGATATATTGTATTTGATTCTTGATAAATGCTTGATGCCCAAGTTGAGTTGGGGGCATATCTTTTATTCGACTCCACCACCTTTTCCTTGTCACCACCTTATAATTCCACCATCCTAATTATCCATGAGCGTTTACACTTTTCCTTTGGCATTTAAATCTAGCTCATGTGGGTTGGGATGGATCCACTTCTATTTTATCACATGCTTCCATATATGCACCATGTTGTTTTCACATCATTGATATGTGGATCCACCTTTGCATGCTTCGTAAGGGTACCATTTTTCTAGCTTCCATATGGATTATTATGAATGTATGCCCATGTTGGAATATTTGAGACTATTAAACATCTAGTGGAACATACACACTAGCATGTCCCATTTGTATTCAAATATGAGCATATGCCCACTACTCCACATGGAGCATCCCCCTTGCTTCTTTTGGCTTGGCCTTAGCTCCATATTTTTGGGAATGCATGGGAATAAATGCCATGGGATTTATTTTTGTTTTCACAGAATTAAACAGGGCATCTACTAATCATGCATGGGCCATGCAAATCTCTACCATCTCTTCTCCTTGGGTTTTTCTTTGTTTTTGGAAGTGGATCTTGTCTTTTGGGAATCAAACCAAGTGTATCTTGTTCTTTTGTTGAGATCCACCCTTTTTCTCTCTCATTCCTCACCTTCTTGTTTGTTCTCCCTTTGCCATGTGCATCACAAGCCTAACCTCACCACCATCTCCTCCATCTCTTGCATGATCTTGTTAGCTCATCACAAAAACCCTCTCACCATCTCTTCTCCCATCTCACTCTCCTTATCCATCACCCCACCCATGTGTTTGATCATGTGAACTAAAAACCCTAGTCCTACCCCTACCTCACCTACATCACCAACCTTGCTTGATCTTGCTTGATCATATGACAACCTCCCACCCTACCCTACCTTAACCATGCTCATCTACCACCTTATCTTACCCTAAACCCTCTTCTCCTCTCTCTTTCTCCCATGCGAGCTAACCTCTCTAACCTAACCCCAACCCCTAACCTAAACCCTAACCCGAGTTACCCCAACCCAGCGCTATCTACCCCCTCACCTCTCAGCCCTCTCTCTTTTTCTCTCTCTCTCGCTGCACACGGGCCCCACCCGAGCCAGGCCACCTCCCTGTCCTCGCCTGGCCCCAGCTGCAGCCTCTCTGCCCCTCCCACGTCGAGCACGTGAGGGAGGAGAGGAGAAAAGGTGGCCGAGGCCACCTTTTTCTCTCCACCGATCCCCCACGGCACCTCTCCCCTCTCCCTCTCTTTATCTACTCCGTCTCTGCCTTGGCGTCGTCCCCAGATCCACCAGGGCCTCGCCCTTCTCCTCCCCACCACCTGCCTTCTACCCCCTCTCTCTCACACCCCGACAACCTCACCGTCGGCCCTGTCTCTCTACCACCAAAACTAGGAGGCAGGCGTGTTGTTTGGGCGCTGGGGAAGACCGAGCCGTGCATCAGCGTCGTCCTAGTACACGGAGGCAAGGTGGAGCCGCCCGTACCTGCTGCACACCGACGCACGCTGCCAAAACCCTAGCTCCGTCGTTCGTCTGCACCGTCGCCGATCTGCTGCTTCCCGGCCCGATCTGACTGCGCCGACCACCTCGCGGTGAGCCCCTGTGTCCGCCAGACACCTCCTCTCTCGCTGTCGTTTCCTGGCCTCGCCGGACCATGGGACGAACGCCCTCTATGCGCCGGCGTGCGCGCTTGCGTTGCTCGTCGTCGCGCCGTAGAAGCTCACCTAGCCGCGCCTGTGTTTCCGAACAGCAACCACCAGCCGCCGCAGTGGCTCCGCCTCTCTGCGTGAGCGCCCCAGGTCGCGGGATCGAACCCCCACGCCGCGCGTCGCACACTGTCTGTTCTTCAGTTTTGTCAGATAAAAACGAGAAGAAAAACAGTGGTTCGTTGGCACTTTGCACAAAAACCCCCAACCTTTTGTTGCTCAACCCGCGGTCCAGCCCAGGCCCACCTGTCTGCGGCTGTATCCGTTTTACAAAAAGGGACCGCGACTTTGTGGCTCTCAACCGCAGTCCCTGGCCCTGCCGCATGGCAAGCTCCCTCTCACCCGCTGGCACGTGGGCCCGCTCGAGCGATGGGTCCACCGATCAGTTGTTGCGGTTAGCTTCTGCGTCGGTGAGAAAACTTCCGCTGCGCGCAGTATCGCCAACACAACACAGGACCCACCTGTTTGTGACCTGGGCTAACTCCCTCTGGGTATAAAAAGTCTCTGTGTCTATCTGTTTTTATAAAAACAATTTCAGAAAATGTTTTAATATGAATTTAAATCTGTTTTTAATAACTTTTAATTTGTAAATCCAAATACTACAAATGATATATGTTTTGGAATCAGAAAAAGGTGAGGATTTCAAATATGCCATTCAAAATATCTTTTGGGCAAATTAAATTTTCGAAATTGATCAAATGCAATAAATATGCCTTTTCTTAATTAATTAATAACTTTAATTCTACAACTCCAAATTCGACAAATAATATGTCTAAATCGATTAGCGCGACGAGCCCGTTCTATCTATGCATTCCATGTTCTGAATTGCAGCATGCATCATATAAATATAAAGTTTACAGCAACTTATATGGGAGCAAAACATGGCTAAAACTCAATAAAATGCTTTATTCTCGTACCCCACACCTCACCCATGCCATGCTACAATATTGCCATGTAAATTGTGCATCATTCATCATGGCATGCTTGTTTGCTTGTCGCATTTTAATTCATATGCTTGTGCACTTTATTTATGTTGGCCCTTGTTTGTTTGGTTCTTCGTTGAATAGACGCCGAGCAGGGAAAATACCAGGAATCCCAGGAGTACTACCCAGATCCTTCTCTCGCTTCAACTGAGCTGCCAGGCAAGCACTTCCCCATGCTTGCATACATATAGTACCTATTTCCTCTATCTTATTCTTGCATCATTGAGTCGCAATTGCATTAAATTGAATCCCAAGTACTGCATAGCCTTTACTTTTAAACCCCACCGAAGCTTGTTCCTCCATCCCATGAGCCATTACTATAGGAGTTGTTTGAGCCATGCGAGTCGTAGAAAAGCATGTGTAGGGTATGTGAGTGTCTGATGGATAACGAGGTACCTAAACAACTTAACCTGAGTAGTAATGGGATAACTAATGAAAGAGGCGCCGGTGAGCAATATCTGCTATTTGGTTTTTCATGCTCACTTGCGTCCCGTAGGACCCCGAGTACTTGATTCCTGTTCCTCGACTATTCACACTATCCACATCCGGGAGGCCTTATGGACCCCCCTGAGCCAGAGCTCGATTCATTCTTATTTCTTGGGGCCACAAAGTAGTTTGGGGCTTTATTACTATCCTGTACTTATGCCATGTTTTACTGTTTTATTTAAGATTGTGCGAGGAGCACCTGTACTGTTTAGGGATCGCGGCACGATTTTGTGGTATCGACAATCCCAGTCACACTTTCGGGTTCCCAGTCGTTTACAGCCGTTCTCGCAAACCCTGGGTCCGTCTCGGAGCCAGCCAACTTCGTTGCGGGTAGCTTATTAGGGTGGCCCCCTGAAATATTTCTGAATCTTGTGATCGCTTTGTCGTGAATGCCTCGTTGGGTTTTGATTTGGTTTTTCCGAGGTTGATCGAGTGTGTGTTGCTATTTGTGCACCCCTGCAGGGTAAATCTTTCTGAAAGCCGTGTCCGCGGTTATGGACGACTTGGAGCACAGTTTCTCGATCATAGACAAGTATAACTAAAGTACCGCTTTTAATTTGACTAAGTACTTGACTAGTAAATAGTGCAATACTCATGGAATGGTTAATAAAACTGACAACGGATGGGTTGTTCATCCGCTTTCTCGTTGGTAAGCGAGAAGGAGGATGGATCTGTTAATTATACTGTTATAACTGTTGTTACTAATTAACGGGCATCCGTCTATCATTGGTTAGGCGGATGGTTAGCGAGTATCTATAGACTTGTTAGTTATTATCTTTTGCTGCAATTGCGTCACCCCAGGTTTATGTCCCCTTTAGAGGCATAAAGACTTGCTGAGTACCCCTAGGGTCTCACACGATAAATTGTTTGATTCAGATGAACAAGTGTATTCGCAAGATGGATACTGGGTGGAGGAGACGATGATGTTGGCAACGATCACTCGGTGTAGAGATTCCGGGGATGGGGATCCGCGAGATCTGTGGGCGGGGTGTGTTTATTATGTCGCATCTTATGCCGATTTGCTTCTTATCCGTACTCGGATCTTGTTTTCCGCTTCCGCCTGATACTCTGATGTTTGATGTATGAGGAGCTATCCTAAACTATTATCACTATCTAGGATATTTGGATCTTGCCGTATGGCATTGTGATATTTCTATTTATTTTAGATGGAATGGCTCTGAAAACTGTTGTATGGTGGCTTGCATACATACTCACTTGTGTATGTAGTTGATCCCTTCGCCTGCCGATTACGCCACTCGTTCTTGTCCCGATGTTCTAGAAGTGGTTAGGACGGCCGAAAGGTCCACCCGTGAGTGGCCCCTGGGCCCCACCGTACTATTTTAACCACTTTCGCTCATCCAGGCATGAACTTAGAGCGTAATTCACCGAGGTAGTTACAATTGGTATCAGAGCCATCCCGCCCTTCAGGGTCTCAGCCAAATGGTCGTTGTCAGTCTAGCAAATATTTTGGTAGTTATGTATACTAGGGAAAAACAAAAACGTGAGAGTAGGACTGCTTCCATTTTTCTTCTTACCCACCCACCCACCCTTTTTCTGGTAAGGAAGTGTAACGTTTTCAATCCTCTTCTAAAAATTCAAACTAGGATTCACGTGTTCTGGGTTCCGTAGTACCATAGGTTGTGTGTGTGTGTGTGAATTCCTTGTCTATCTGTTGCATCCAACATGTTATCGCTATCTGCCTTTTGGTTATCAACTGTTGGTACATTCCATACCGACAGGCCTTTGTATACCGACGCGATCTATCTGATTCGTTGTATACCGATGCGATCTGTCTTACTCTTTATTATCCGACGTTATCTTGTTGGGGTGTTCGTTTCCGTAGTTACTAATCTTTAGGTTTATCTTAAAAAGAAGGTGTTGGGATATGTGTTTTACTTATTCATGTGCGGAGTAATGATTTGAGTGTGGGATGGAGTCACGACCATACCACTACTTTTATCATTCGCTCTTGTATGTTGAATTGGTAGAGTTACTAATCTTGATTCGTTAAGTGGCTTTGCGCATATAGTGGTATTTTAATGCCGAAATTTGCGGAAATTTTTTCTTTGTTAGCTTGTGTACCACACTCCTTGTTCAGTCGTGTGCGTTATGCTTAATATCTTCTAGGCGCTTTGAACTTTGTTGATATTTTAATATCATCTTAGTAATTTGTATCCTTTAATTTTGGTTAATTCCATTTTGGTACTATTTTGGACTATTATTATTCTCCATTATGGTACTGACTTGTGTTTTATATCAATCACAGGATGGCACCACCATGCCGTTCTGAGGAGGACATACCACCTGAACTGGGGGCTGCGTTGGCAAGTATTTCTAATGCCTTGGGAGCAATGCAGCAGAACCAGCAGCGATTTGAAGAAAGTGTCAGGAGGAATGAGTTTGTTCCGCTACCTCCACCTCCCAAGCGAGGAGACATCAAGAGTTTTCTGAAGTTCAACCCGCGCCACTTTGAGGTGTCTGATCAGCCTCTGGACGCAGATGATTGGCTGCATGAGATGTCAAGGTTACTGATGACTGCTGATGTTCCTGAGCAAGAATGGGTAAAATGTGCCACTCACCTTCTGAAGGGAGATGCAACTCTGTGGTGGGAGAATTACCTGAAGGCAAACCACTCTGAGTTTCAGCCTACTTGGGAGTAGTTCACTGGGGCTTTCAAAGAGCAATATCTGTCATAAATTGTCATGGAAAGGATGAAGGAAGTGTTTCTCAACCTCAAGCAGGGCAATGACAATGTCAATACCTATATCAGGAACTTCATGAACCTTTCTCGGTATGGTGGCGATGAGATCTCTGATGACAAGAAGAAGCAAAAGAGGTTCATACAAGGGCTCAATGCATCAATCAAATATGCAATCACTCATGCAAGGCCGGGGTCTTTTATAGAACTCCAACATACAGCTCTGCAGGAGGAAGCAAGTAGGCAAGTATTTGAGGAGTCCAAGAAACACAGCCGCGACGCAGCAAACTCTTCAGCTATGACAACTCCTTCTACGCGCCGCGTGTGGGTTCCTAACACCCCACCATCGCTCCCGGCTCCACCAGGACCTTCAAGCTACACGGCAAGGCCACCAAACTCCTTCCCTGCTGCTCCCAGGGGCTACAACCACAACTACCCTGGAGCGCCTGGCGGAGTCCCTGGCTATGCTGCTCCACGTCCACCTGGTGCATGTTACACCTGTGGAAACACTGGGCATCAACACTGGAATTGTCCAATGAACAACAAAGCTCTTCCACCACCACCTCCAAGACCTGCGGCAAGTTCTTCTATGGTTCCTGCACCTCCACCTCGGGCTCTCAACATCAACACCAAGCCCGGGTCTACGGTCGCTCGTGCCAACTGTGTCAATGTTGCTCAAGCTGAGCATGCACCTAGAGTTGTGCTGGGTACGCTTTCTGTTAACTCAGTTTCTGCACGAGTGTTATTCGATACTGGTGCATCGCATTCTTTTGTGTCTCAAAGGTTCTCTCAGCAACAAGGTCTTCCGCTTCAATCATTGTCCAAGGTTCTTAGGGTGCAATCACCGGGGACAACTATGAAGGCTTCTCAAATAAGCCATGGGAACCAAATTGAAATTGGAAACAAAAAATTTCCGGCATCCCTCATTGAATTAGGCAATTCTGACATTGATGTTATCTTGGGCATGGATTGGTTAACAGCAAATGCAACTATGATTGATTGTGCTGAACGCTCGGTTTCACTGAAAATTCCTGAAGGCCATATAGTCTATTCTCCAAGTCTGACTCCTGCAATTCAGCTTTTCTCTTTGGCGGCTCTGAATGATGATGCTATGGAAGCTATTCAGAGTGTTCCGGTGGTCTGTGAGTTCCCAGATGTTTTTCTTGAAGAGTTGCCAGGTATGCCTCCTGATCGAGAGGTCGAGTTTGTGATTGAACTTGAACCTGGAACCACTCCTATCTCCAAGCGGCCTTATAAAATGGGTCCTGCTGAGTTGGCTGAACGCAAACGTCAGCTTGATGAACAAGAGCAGTTGGGTTTCATTCAGCACAGTACTTCTTCTTGGGGTAGCCCAACCATCTTTGTGAAGAAGCGAGACAAGACTGATAGACTTTGTGTTGACTATCGGGCTCTCAATGCTAAAACCATCAAGAATAAATATCCCCTTCCACGGATTAATGATCTCTTTGACCAGCTAGCTGGAGCTGTGGTATTCTCTAAGCTTGACTTGAGAAGTGGATATCATCAAATCAGGATTCGCAAGGAAGATGTTCCCAAAACAGCTTTCACCACCCGCTATGGCCTGTATGAGTACACGGTCATGTCTTTTGGTCTCACCAACACACCTGCCACCTTCTCGAGGCTTATGAACTCGGTTTTCATGGAGTATCTTGATAAGTTCGTTGTGGTCTATCTGGATGACATCCTAGTCTATTCTAAGTCAAAGGAAGAACATGAAGAACACCTTTGGTGTGTCCTAAACAAGCTTCGTGAGAACCGCCTGTATGCAAAGTTCTCCAAGTGTGAGTTCTGGCTGCCTGAAGTCACCTACCTTGGTCACATTATCTCTTCCAAGGGCATTGCCATCAACCCAGAAACTGTTAAGACAATTGTTGACTGGCTTCCACCCATAAATGTCAAAGAAGTCCGGAGTTTCCTTGGTTTGGCTAGTTATTGCCGTCGCTTCGTTCAGAATTTCTCGAAGATTGCGAAGCCTCTTACCGATCTCCTCAAGAAAGGCAAGAAATACCTTTGGTCTCCTGCATGTCAAGCCAGCTTTGAAACACTCAAAGAGAAGCTCACTTCCACACCAGTCTTGATTCCTCCGGATACATCAAAGCCTTTCCAAATATTCTGTGACGCCTCCTTGCAAGGATTGGGTGCGGTCCTTATGCAAGAAAAGCAAGTCGTTGCATATGCCTCTCGTCAGTTGAAAATTCATGAGCTCAACTATCCAACACATGACCTTGAACTCGCAGCAGTTGTCTTTGCTTTGAAAATATGGAGGCACTACTTGCTTGGCAACCATTGTGAAATCTTTTCTGACCATAAGAGTCTGAAGTATATCTTCACACAGCCTGATCTCAACCTTCGTCAGAGGAGGTGGATTGAAGCAATTAATGATTTCAATTTGACCAGCAACTACACTCTGGGCAAAGCTAATGTGATGGCCGATGCTCTCAGCCGCAAAGCTTATGTCAACAACCTCATGGTGGAAGAACAATAACCTCTCTTGTGCGAGGAATTCTGTTAGCTCAACCTTGAAATTGTGGATCAAGGGTATCTTCTGAACCTCCTGGCAACACCTCTCTTGGAAGAAAAAGTTCGCTCCATTCAACTTGGTGATCCTTACACTAAAAAGATCATCTCCAACATTCAGCTTCCAAAGTATGAGTCCTTCCACGTCGACGACCAAGGCGCTCTTTTCTTTGAACACTGGATGTTTGTTCCGAACTACCCGGGTTTAAGAGAGCAAGTTCTCAAGGAGGCGCATGATTCTGTTCTTTCTATCCACCCTGGCAGCACTAAGATGTACATGGACTTGAAAACACAGTATTGGTGGCCTGGGTTGAAACGA
This sequence comes from Avena sativa, assembly GCA_916181665.1. Lineage (NCBI taxonomy): Eukaryota > Viridiplantae > Streptophyta > Magnoliopsida > Poales > Poaceae > Avena > Avena sativa. The sequence continues at coordinate 278,149,895 of OV702292.1, forward strand.
TATTGTGCCAAGTATGTCTCGGAGTGTGATGTCTGCCGCAGAGTTAAAGTTGTCCATCAGAAACCTTCCGGTCTTCTACAGCCATTAAAGCCCCCGGAGTGGAAATGGGAGAAAGTAGAGATGGACTTCATAACTGGTTTTCCAAGGTCACAGAAGGGCAACAATGCAATCTTTGTTGTCATCGACAGGCTTTCTAAAGTGGCTCACTTCTTTCCCGTCAAGGAAACAATTTTTGCAATTCATTTGGCTGAGCTCTATATCAACAGAATTGTCTCTCTGTATGGGGTTCCTCTTGAGATTAGCTCAGACCGTGGAAGCATCTTCACTTCCAAGTTCTGGGGAAGTTTCCAAAATGCTTTGGGAACAAAATTGAACTTCAGCACAGCTTACCACCCTCAGTCGCAAGGACAAGTTGAAAGGATCAATCAGATTCTAGAAGATATGCTCCGTGCTTGCGTTATCTCTTTCGGCATGAAGTGGGAAGAATGCCTTCCTTATGCTGAATTCTCTTACAACAACAGCTTCCAGAAAAGTCTAAAGATGGCACCATTTGAGGTTCTCTATGGCACCATCGAGCATCTATATGGGCATCATATCAACTATATGACTCATGCTTAACCTTTCGGTCCGTGTTCCGAGGCCATGTATGTACATGCTAGGCTCGCCAAGTAAGAACCTTAGTATTCACGTGTGTAAAACTGTCTTACACCCGTTGTATGAAAGCGCAGAGTCGAGTACACCCGATCATCACGTGATGTCTCGAAACACGATCCATAGAACGGTGCATACTTAAGGAAGAACACATTTTATCTTGATATCTAAATGAGGGATCATCTTACAATGCTACCAAAAGCGCCAAACTAACAATATAAGATGCAAAAATCTAATGTGTAAAGTGAGATGATATGGTCCATGCATTTTATTTCTATCATTTGCATCGTGGTATGATCTCTATCATTCCATTGTGTGTAAGGCCAAGGTCTATGGAACTTACACGTTAAGTGTGTTGTAAGAGTATCTATCATACATCTACTTACAACAATACCATATCAAGACATGTAGCATCCCATCTGTCTAACATATGTAATGCTACATGGTCTAGTAATATAATTGCTACTTCCTACATATAATTGTTGCACCATAATTATATCATGCTCATGTCATCATGCCACCTTGCATTTGAGCATCATATAAAACCCTTTTCATTTGGTTCTTCTCTCATATGCATTAGTAATTGTATTTGGCTCTTGATATATTGTATTTGATTCTTGATAAATGCTTGATGCCCAAGTTGAGTTGGGGGCATATCTTTTATTCGACTCCACCACCTTTTCCTTGTCACCACCTTATAATTCCACCATCCTAATTATCCATGAGCTTTTACACTTTACTTTGGCATTTAAATCTAGCTCATGTGGGTTGGGATGGATCCACTTCTATTATTCCACATGCTTCCATATATGCACCATGTTGTTTTCACATCATTGATATGTGGATCCACCTTTGCATGCTTCGTAAGGGTACCCTTTTTCTAGCTTCCGTATGGATTATTATGAATGTATGCCCATGTTGGAATATTTGAGACTATTAAACATCTAGTGGAACATACACACTAGCATGTCCCATTTGTATTCAAATATGAGCATATGCCCACTACCCCACATGGAGCATCCCCCTTACTTCTTTTGGCTTGGCCTTAGCTCCATATTTTTGGGAATGCATGGGAATAAATGCCATGGGATTTATTTTTGTTTTCACAGAATTAAACAGGGCATCTACTAATCATGCATGGGCCATGCAAATCTCTACCATCTCTTCTCCTTGGGTTTTTCTTTGTTTTTGGAAGTGGATCTTGTCTTTTGGGAATAAAACCAAGTGTATCTTGTTCTTTTGTTGAGATCCACCCTTTTTCTCTCTCATTCCTCACCTTCTTGTTTGTTCTCCCTTTGCCATGTGCATCACAAGCCTAACCTCACCATCATCTCCTCCATCTCTTGCATGATCTTGTTAGCTCATCACAAAAACCCTCTCACCATCTCTTCTCCCATCTCACTCTCCTTATCCATCACCCCACCCATGTGTTTGATCATGTGAACCAAAAACCCTAGTCCTACCCCTACATCACCAACCTTGCTTGATCTTGCTTGATCATATGACAACCTCCCACCCTACCCTACCTTAACCATGCTCATCTACCACCTTATCTTACCCTAAACCCTCTTCTCCTCTCTCTTTCTCCCATGCGAGCTAACCTCTCTAACCTAACCCCAACCCCTAACCTAAACCCTAACCCGAGTTACCCCAACCCAGCGCTATCTACCCCCTCACCTCTCGGCCCTCTCTCTTTTTCTCTCTCTCTCGCTGCACACGGGCCCCACCCGAGCCAGGCCACCTCCCTGTCCTCGCCTGGCCCCAGCTGCAGCCTCTCTGCCCCTCCCACGTCGAGCACGTGAGGGAGGAGAGGAGAAAAGGTGGCCGAGGCCACCTTTTTCTCTCCACCGATCCCCCACGGCACCTCTCCCCTCTCCCTCTCTTTATCTACTCCCTCTCTGCCTTGGCGTCGTCCCCAGATCCACCAGGGCCTCGCCCTTCTCCTCCCCACCACCTGTCTGCTACCCCCTCTCTCTCACACCCCGACAACCTCACCGTCGGCCCTGTCTCTCTACCACCAAAACTAGGAGGCGGGCGTGTTGTTTGGGCGCTGGGGAAGATCGAGCCGTGCATCAGCGTCGTCCCAGTACACGAAGGCGAGGAGGAGCCGCCCGTACCTGCTGCACACCGACGCACGCCGCCAAAACCCTAGCTCCGCCGTTCGTCTGCGCCGTCGCTGATCTGCTGCTTCCCGGCCTGATCTGACTGCGCCGACCACCTCGCGGTGAGCCCCTGTGCCCCCCAGACACCCCCTCTCTCGCCGTCGTTTCCTGGCCTCGCCGGACCATAGGACGAACGCCCTCTGTGCGCCGGCGTGCGCGCTTGCGTTGCTCGTCGTCGCGCCATAGAAGCTCACCTAGCCGCGCCTGTGTTTCCGAACAGCAACCACCAGCCGCCGCAGTGGCTCCGCCTCTCTGCGTGAGCGCCCCAGGTCGCGGGATCGAACCCCCGCGCCGCGCGTCGCACACCGTCTGTTCTTCAGTTTCGTCAGATAAAAACGAGAAGAAAAACAGTGGTTCGTTGGCACTTTGCACAAAACCCCCAACCTTTTGTTGCTCAACTCGCGGTCCAGCCCAGGCCCACCTGTCTGCGGTTGTATCCGTTTTACAAAAAGGGACCGCGACTTTGCGGATCTCAACCCGTAGTCCCTGGCCCTGCCGTGTGGCAAGCTTCCTCTCACCCGCTGGCACGTGGGCCCGCTCGAGCGACGGGTCCACCGATCAGTTAATGCGGTCAGCTTCTGCGTCGGTGAGAAAACTTCCGCTGCATGCTGTATCGCCAGCACAGCGCAGGACCCACCTGTCTGTGACCTGGGCTAACTCCCTCTGGGTATAAGAAGTCTCTGTGTCTATCTGTTTTTATAAAAACAATTTCAGAAAATATCTTAATATGAATTTAAATCTGTTTTTAATAACTTTTAATTTGTAAATCCAAATACTACAAATGATATATGTTTTGGAATCAGAAAAAGGTGAGGATTTCAAATATGCCATTAAAAATATCTTTTGGGCAAATTAAATTTTCGAAATTGATCAAATGCAATAAATATGCCTTTTCTTAATTAATTAATAACTTTAATTCTACAACTCCAAATTCGACAAATAATATGTCTAAATCGATCAGCGCGACGAGCCCGTTCTATCTATACATTCCATGTTCTGAATTGTAGCATGTATCATATAAATATAAAGTTTACAGCAACTTATATGGGAGCAAAACATGGCTAAAACTCAATAAAATGCTTTATTCTCGTACCCCACACCTCACCCATGCCATGCTACAATATTGCCATGTAAATTGTGCATCATTCATCATGGCATGCTTGTTTGTTTGTCGCATTTTAATTCATATGCTTGTGCACTTTATTTATGTTGGCCCTTGTTTGTTTGGTTCTTCGTCGAATAGACGCCGAGCAGAGAAAATACCAGGAATCCCAGGAGTACTACCCAGATCCTTCTCTCGATTCAACTGAGCTGCCAGACAAGCACTTCCCCATGCTTGCATACATATAGTACCTATTTCCTCTATCTTATTCTTGCATCATTGAGTCGCGATTGCATTAAATTGAATCCCAAGTACTGCATAGCCTTTACTTTTAAACCCCACCGAAGCTTGTTCCTCCATCCCATGAGCCATTACTACAGGAGTTGTTTGAGCCATGCGAGTCATAGAAAAGCATGTGTAGGGTATGTGAGTGTCTGATGGATAACGAGGTACCTAAACAACTTAACCTGAGTAGTGATGGGATAACTAATGAAAGAGGCGCCGGTGAGCAATATCTGCTATTTGGTTTTTCATGCTCACTTGCGTCCCGTAGGACCCCGAGTACTTGATTCCTGTTCCTCGACTATTCACACTATCCACATCCGGGAGGCCTTATGGACCCCCCTGAGCCAGAGCTCGATTCATTCTTATTTCTTGGGGCCACAAAGTAGTTTGGGGCTTTATTACTATCCTATACTTATGCCATGTTTTACTGTTTTATTTAAGATTATGCGAGGAGCACCTGTACTATTTAGGGATCGCGGCACGATTTCGCGGTATCGACAAGCCCAGTCACACTTTTGGGTTCCCAGTCGTTTACAGCCGTTCTCGCAAACCCTGGGTCCGTCTCGGAGCCGGCCAACTTCGTTGCGGGTAGCTTATTGAGGTGGCCCCCTGAAATATTTCTGAATCCTGTGATTGCTTTATCGTGAATGCCTCGTTGGGTTTTGATTTGGTTTTTCCGAGGTTGATCGAGTGTGTGTTGCTATTTGTGCACCCCTGCAGGGTAAATCTTTCTGAAAGCCGTGTCCGTGGTTATGGACGACTTCGAGCACAGTTTCTCGATCATAGACAAGTATAACTAAAGTACCGCTTTTAATTTGACTAAGTACTTGACTAGTAAATAGTGAAATACTCATGGAATGGTTAATAAAACTGACAACGGATGGGTTGTTCGTCCGCTTTCTCGTAGGTAAGCGAGAAGGAGGATGGATCTGTTAATTATACTGTTATAACTGTTGTTACTAATTAACGGACATCCGTCTATCATTAGTTAGGCGGATGGTTAGCGAGTATCTATAGACTTGTTAGTTATTATCTTTTGCTGCAATTACGTCACCCCAGGTTTATGTCCCCTTTAGAGGCATAAAGACTTGATGAGTACCCCTAGGGTCTCACACAAAAAATTGTTTGATTCAGATGAACAGGTGTATTCGCAAGATGGATACTGGGTGGAGGAGACGGATGATGTTGGCAACGATCACTCGGTGTAGAGATTCCGGGGATGGGGATCCGCGAGATCTGTGGGCGGGGTGTGTTTATTATGTGTCATCTTATGCCGATTTACTTCTTATCCGTACTCGGATCTTGTTTTCCGCTTCCGCCTGATACTCTGATGTTTGATGTATGAGGAGCTATCCTAAACTATTATCTCTATCTAGGATATTTGGATCTTGCCGTATGGCGTTGCGATATTTCTATTTATTTTAGATGGAATGGCTCTGAAAACTGTTGTATGGTGGCTTGCATACATACTCACTTGTGTATGTAGTTGATCCTTTCGCCTGCCGATTACGCCGCTCGTTCTTGTCCCGATGTTCTAGAAGTGATTAGGATGGCCGACAGGTCTACCCGTGAGTGGCCCCTGGGCCCCACCGTACTATTTTAACCACTTTCGCTCATCCAGGCATGCAACTTAGAGCGTAATTCACCGAGGTAGTTACAATACAGTAGCCCAGCAACGATCTAAACTAGACGCCTCTAATTTATCCATTGCAAGTTTTACGTGGCTTAGGGCTTTCGGAGATAGAACCGGTCTTACCTACAAACATGGAACCACAACGAGGATAACCAAGTTATTAACAACTTGTAGTAAATAAGATATTGACTATAGTAGGAGAGACAGACACCCGCTAGCCACTTATGCAAAACTGGTTGCATTTCAATCGTGGAACCAGTCTCATGTGCGATGACATGTAAGGTTGGTCTGGGCCGCTTCATCCCACTATGCCACCAATATCCAAAATACATAGAAGATGCAATAACATGATTATCATCGCCCACATATAAACATATCTATACTACCCGTGCAAAGCACTTACGCATAGATCAGGCTCTGATACCACTGTTGGGTTCGCAGCATAGAAAACAAAAAAATTCCTACGATGAGAACTATACGCCAAGATCTATCTACTAGATACAGAGCAACGGGTGGATATACATCCATAGAGAACTTACCCTCGAAGACAATAGAGTTTTGTTAACGATTTGGAACTCGTGGATGATGCAGTCGTACGCTTCCCGATCTCAAGATCGTGTGGAAGTCCTAGCGCCACAAATCAGTAGCGCATCCATCCTCGCACACACGTTCACGCCACCGGACAACCTCCACCTCCTCGCTCTAGCGAATCAGCGGAAGCAGCAACTCCTTCCAGACGCAAGGCCACCGGGAACATGTATCTCGCTAATCCGATACCATGGGGAAATATCTAGAGGGGGAGAGAGATCCTTCACGAGGAGGTGTGCTTTGTGAGGGAGGAGAGGGGGATTTTTATAGGAGAGGGGGGCTCCTCCCCTCCCATGGCCGGCGGCCAAGGGGGGTGCCCCCACCTCTTCCTCATTCATGTGGTGGAAGCTCCACTCACATCAATTCAAGCTCCATCCAAAATTCCACTCACATGCATTAAATTTCCACCAAATTTAATGCAACTCTCAATTAATAAAAATCTTTTATTTATTTTATTCAGATTTTTTTAATTACTTTAATTAACAAACATTCACATAAAACCCCTTGCAACATTTCAATATCACATGCGGAACCACTTTCTGCAATTTCACCCGAAACAATTTTGGTTCCCATCAAAACAATTCCTGCGCTTTGCAATCCTTTCGTCTGAAACATATGTGCTCCAAAATGGTGTCCGGCAACCCTTAAGTGTGTCACCCTACGGTTCGCGAATAATGCAGACATGATTGAGACTCCTCTCAGATCAATAATCAGAAGCGGGACCTAGAGATCCATACTGACTCCTGCACATTCAACGATGACTTCTGTGGTCGTGAGAACCTTTAACGCTAGTAACTTAATCCCTTTGTATCATGATATAATACATGTCCGAGATTCTATCATCGGTATCCAAATACCTAGTTTGATCTCGTTACCGACATGCACTCTTTTCTCGTTCCCGTGATATAACATTCTAGTGATCACATCTCTTGCTTGCAAGCTATCTTAATGTGATATCATCGAGAGGGACCATAGTATATCTATCCGTCATTGGGATTGACAAATTCCACTCTTGATCCATGAGCCTCAACATAACACCTTCGTAGCACTGAACCCACCTTTATAGTCACCCTGTTACGGTGTGACGTTTGATGTTATCAAGATACTCTTCCGGTGTTAGCAATTAACATGATCTCATGGTCTAAGGACTAAGATTACTTCGTATGATGTTATAGCAATATAAACATAATGACTTTGATCGTAATGCTATACTTCGGATGAATGTTCATCACATCATTTCACAAACGTTGTGACCTCGTTATTAACAACATCCAATGTCCATGATCAGGAAACTTTGATCATCTTGTTAATCAACGAGCTAGTCTATAAGAGAGACATAATTAGGAACCTTTTTGATTATTAAACACACATGTATTGACGTTTCCTATCAATACAATTATAGCATGCAAAATAAACATCTATCATATACAAGGAATACATAATAACAACTTTATTATTGCCTCTCAGGCATATTTCCTTCAAATTCTTTGGCCCCGACATTGTCACTCGAGCATAAGAGAAGGTTCTTATCATTCTTGAGAACTTGAAAGTTGCTCAGAGTCATCAAAAAAGAAACTATGACAGAAAACACACGGACATGGAGTATGTCCCTGGTGATCTTGTGTACCTTCGTGTCACTCCCATGAGGGGCACTCATCGCTTTGGTATCAAAGGGAAGTTGGCTCCTAGATACATCGGTCCTTTCAAAATCCGTGGCAAAAGAGGAGAAGTAGCTTATGCTCTTGAGCTTCCTGAAAAACTCAAGGTTCACGATGTCTTCCACATCTCTCAACTCAAGAAGTGCTTCAAGGACCCCGGCAGGACCGTGGATCATGAGCTCATCAATCTCCAAGAAGATCTCTCCTATAAAGAACACCCTGTCAAAATTCTTGAAGCCGCAGAACGGAAGACTCGCAACAAGTCTATCAAGTTCTGCAAGGTGCAATGGTCGCACCATTCCGTTGATGAAGCAACTTGGGAGCGTGAGGACGACCTCCGTTCCGACTACCCTATTCTCTTTGAGTCTTCTTCTTCCTCAAATCTTGGGGCGAGATTCCTGTTTAGTAGGGGAGTTTTGTAGCATCCCATCTGTCTAACATCTGTAGTGCTACATGGTCTAATAATAAAATGGTACTTCCTACATGTATTGTTGTATCATCAATATATCATGCTCATGTCATCATGCCACATTGCATTTGAGCATCATATAAAACCCCTCTTAATTTGGTTCTTCTCTCATATGCATTTGTATTCTTATTAATAGCATTTACCTCTTGATACATTGTAGTTGGTTCTTGATATATTGCTTCATGCCCAAGTTGAGTTGGGGGCATATCTTTTCTCCACTCCACCACCTTATCTTTGTCACCACCTTATAATTCCACCATCCAAACTATATGTGGGCATTTGCATCTCTTTTGGCTTTTGTCTAGTTCACATATATAAAGATGGATCCCCTTCTTTACCCCATATATTCCATGTGGTTATCAAGCTTCCATTCTTTGGCATGGTTTGATTCAAATTTGAGAGCATGCATGGGAAGCCCTCTAGTTGTTTTCACAACTAGTCATTGTTCATTATAGCTCATGCATGGACCATGCAAATGGAACCACCTTCTTTTGTATTTCTTTGAGTTTGGAAAAGCTTGCTTGAACAAATTCAATCAATTATCCTTTATCCTCCTTTTCCCCATCTATGCTATGGTTGGTTTTATTTGATTCTTTTGAGATAGGTGTTTGACCTTTTGAGTATGGTTGAAAACAAATAAAGAAAAAAAGCATCCTATATAAACCTATCTATTCTATCCATCTCCTTCTTTACTTAAAACGTCATCTCTATCATGATGATTGTTGCCTTTCAGCCAGGAGCTGTTTCATTTTTCTTTTTCAAATAAGCAAGCAAACAAACAAAAGAAACCTGGAATCCTCGGTCACTGTTTGCCTTCTCCCCACGGTCACCGTTCCCTTTCGCCTCTCTGAGCGCTCACGGAAGCTTTCCCCCACCGTCATCCTCGTCACACCACACCAGCGCCCCGCCCTCCTTATATTATCGTTGGCCCACATGGCGCCAAAGTCATGGCGAGACCTCGCCCTGGCCGCCGCTGTGGTACGTGCCGTGCTGTCCAAGACCGGGTACCGGCTGCGTCGCTTCTTCCTCGTTCTCTGGGAGTATCAGGAGGAGCCGGGCAGCCAAGCACCGCTTCCCCAACGACATTCTCTGCTGAGCCGAAGAGGGACATCAAGGAACCGCCGCGTCGCCGTCTCCATCCTCCCCCGGTCGTCTCCCTCGTTCCTGGGTAGCAACGTCTACGCCGACACCCTCCCGGTGAGCCCGCGAACCATTTCCGCTAGTCTTTCATCTCGATCTTGCGCTGCTGCCGATGCCCTGCTTCTGCCCGTATCACTCCGCCGCGCGCGACGCGCTCAATAGCAGCCGCGCGCACCAACTGCAGGTAACAGCGGGTAGTAGCTCGACCTCGGTTTCGGCCCCTGTTCCCGGCAGTTTTCATAGCGGTCTGGAGCTTCTCCGGAAGAATTCCCAACATGGGAGTTGTACCCAGTACATCATGCAACACACTGGAGAAAACCCCACCTCAAACTACTGACCTCAGCCCTCGAAATCTCCTGATGAAAACCGATGTTTAAACCTGTCTCGTTCGTCAGTTTCTGTCAGCAAAAACTGTGTGATATGACCTCTAATCCACTCAAGTTTCGACCAGCACAGCCCATCTCCGACGCCTCTCTTCACATGTTCTTCTTCCCGGAAGTTTCCTTTTACCATCAGCGCAAAGTTTGCTCGAATCCATGGTCGGTAGAGTTCAGAAACATCCGACGAACTTGGGCGAACTTCACTACGTTGCTGTTAAAGTTGCAGTCCAGATTGACCGTCAGTAACCTGGTTTCCGCCTCGGTTCCCATCGAGATCTCGATCTCCACAGACAACCTCCGGTGAACGTCTACACGGATATCTCTTCTGCTTTGTCCCTTCTACGCGCGGAATCAAACGGCATTCACAACGATGGTCCGAGGCGCTCATAATCTTCCGGCAAAGATCAGACCAGCTAGCATTGTTTCACGCAATCAAATTTCAGATTGGCATCGTGTGCTTCAGTGTGCAAAAGCCCCTGGGACTTCTCCACTTTCCACCTGGCATTGTTCCTCTCCACGACCAGCTGGGCCGGCCCGTTCTTTCGGCCTCGCCCATGAGCAGCAGATAGCCACGCCACGGCCTGCGTAGCAGCCAAAGTTCAACTCTTCTTCTGATCTATTTTTCTCAAATAACATAAATTCTCTCAAACTCAAATCAATTCAATATCTCCTAGTCCTTTTTGAATTTGACAGAATTTACAAAATTAAATATGATTTAAATTTAACCGTGAATTCAAACAAATTTACAAATTTGACCAGAGTCAACCCTAACTATCAAACCTGTGACATTTGACCCTGTTTTGAAATTATTGCATTAAATAATGATTTTTAAATTTTTAAATTCAAATAATACAAATGAAATATGTTTTCTGATCAGAAAAATGTGAGGAATTCAAATATGTCATACAAATTAATTTTTGAGAAATTTAAAATTTCAAAATTATTTAATTGCCAATAAATGTCTTTTCTTAATAAATTTATAACTTTAATTCCATAACTCTGAATTGGGCAAATGATATGTCTAAATTGATCAGTGCGATGAGCCCGTTCTAATAATGTATTCCCTGATATGAATTGAAGCATGTATTATATAAATATTAACTATACAACAATGTTTATGGGAGCAAAACTTGACTAAAAATTAATGAAAATGCCTATTTCTTGTTCCTACACCTCACCCATGCCATGCTATGTTATACCATGCAATTGTGCATCATTTCATCATGGCATACCTTGTTTTCTTGTTGCATATGATTTATACGATTGTGTAATATATTTATTTTGGCCCTTGTGTGTTTGGTTTTTATCTGGATAGACACTGAGCAAGGAGAATACCAGGAGCCTCAGGAGTATTACCCGGATCCTTCCTATTTAGCAACAGAACTACCAGGCAAGCAATTCCACATGATTGCATACATATAGTACCTATGCTTCTATCTTACTCTTGCATCATTGAGTCGCGATTGCATTAAAGTGAATCCTGAGTACTGCATAGCCTTTACTTTTAAACCCCACCGAAGCTTGTTCCTCAATCCTATGAGCCATTACTACAGGAGTTGTATGAGCCATACGAGTCGTAGAATTACATGTGTAGGGTTTGTACGTGTCTTTGGATAACGAGCTACCTAAACAACTTGATCTGAGTAGTAATGGGAGAACTAATGAAAGAGACATCGGTGAGCATTATCTGCTATTTGGTTCTTTAAGCTCACTTCTGTCCAATAGGACACCAAGTACTTAATTCATGTTCTTTGACTATCGCATTATCCGCATGTGGGACCATAATCCCCTTCGTCTGAGCTTGATTCACACTTTATTTCTTGGGGCCACAAACTAGTTTGGGGCTTTATTACTATCCTGTACTTATATGACATCTCAAAAAATTTAAAGGAGGATATCAATTTCCAATTACCCAAAATTAGGGTTAACAAAAACTTTTAATCTTAAACACTTATGAATGCACGTGTGTGTTTATTAATGATGTAGAAATGCATGGTATGCCATGTTTGTTTGTTATATATGTTGAGAAATAGTTTAAGAATCAAAGCAAGATCATCTAGGCCAAATTCAAAGCAAATCAAAAGAAAATCAAATTATAAGGTATATGACCTAATGGTCATTTTTGCCAAAGTTAACACCTAGCCCACTTTGGACATCTTTAGTAAATGATTTTGAATAGAAACAATTCTATTTCTTTTCTCCCCTTGCTAGACCAAGTGACAATAAACCCAAGTAAACTTTCAAAACTTACAGAAACATTTTCAAATCCATTTGAGGGAATTTTCAAAATTGAATCAAGTGTATGCATCTAGATAGCCATTTTTCAAAAACCAACCAAACCTTCTCCACTTGACCAACCCTCGCAACCAGAGACACTCAAGCATATGACCAACGCACTCACCAAATATAACTTGAAAATTTAAATATTTTTTTCATGCGGCCATTTAATCAAACACTTAGCAGGCACAGTACAAGTCTACCAACTATCTACTGTTATGATCAATCTAGTGATCATCTTTATACTCAACACAGCTCCACTACTAACCTACGATCACCTCTAGTACCAACCCGTGCGATTGAGCCTCTCTCACTCGCCAACTGGACTAGTGCCAGCCGTACCCGAGCGTGCCATGCCGGTCGGACATGGACACGATGCCACAAGCCTCGCCGCCCTCATCCATGACCACTAGTAGCTAGGCGTGACCTCATCGCACCCCCCAGGCCACGCCTCGGCCAACGACAGCCACTGGAGACGCCAGCGCAGCCGCGTCCATTTATCTCTCTGCCATGCCGAGCACATACCAGAGCGTCGAGCCATCCCCGTGCAGCCACGCCATGCCTCGCTCTCCCCTTGCATAAATGCATTCGCCGCGTCACCAGCGACCTCCCAGACACAACCGTTCGACGCCGCGTGCCCCATGACCACCGTACGCCATGACGAACACTGCGGTACCTGAGCAGATCATGGACGTCTCCCGTCCGATTGAGATCGCGCCTCGCCGTGCCACTATGCGCATGACGATCACCACAGAGCACCGCGTCGACCTAAACCTTCAGCCATGCCAATAGCGCCCTGTAGCGACGTCGCCGATGAGACCGAGCCATGCCCCAATGCTCCCTTGCCGGGGGTATAAATAGACCCCTCCCCTGCATCCAAATGCACACCACTTGACTCACCTCTCCCCTAGAAACCCCTCTAACCCATCCCCGAAGCAAGGCGAGCACTGCATCGCCGGAATTTCACCGGAGCCCGCCGCTGTTGTGAAGGAATGAAGCCATCAATAGGAGCCTGATGAGGACATCTCTACCATTCTTCCATTTTTCAATGAAGATGATGATGCAAAGATTCAAGACACTAATGAAATCAGAATTGGACCTATTACAAGAGCTAGATCCAAGCTGTTAAAGCAATAGGTAAATTCCTTCTTAGTCGGTTATGTAATATTGTCTAATGAGAATTTTATACTACCTATATTGTTGAATCTATGCTTGATCAGGTATGAGGAAGGCCAAGGAGCTGAGGAAGAAGCATCCATGCTACAGCAGAAGAAAGAGGAAAAGGTTCTCTGCCGCGGCAGGATTTTGGGTGATTCCCTGCCGCGGCAGGAGGTTGGCGCTAGGGGAGGAGTGGGAGGCGTGCGCCAAGAGGAGAACCAGAAGGGGGCAGGCTCACCCCGCGTGCAAGGCATGTGAGCCGCTTTGGCCAAGCCCTAAGGGGGCTGGTCTGTATCCGACTCGTCCCCACATGGGGCGAGTTTTAGATGTGTGTGGCTGGACTCCCATATAGCCAGCCGCCACCCCATCCTTTATTCCTTAGACTTGTTTGAGACTAAAAACCCTAGATCGGATTGCTACAAGCATCCCTCTTGAGTCCTCTGATATTGTGATTGTGTTTCGCTAGACAATATCAAATTGGCTCTAATTAAGTGTTATTTGTCGTTCCACTAGGAATTGGTAGATTGCAAACCGTTCGTGATCCAGGATCACGTGTGCAAGTGTGTGGTATTGCGAATATCCATAGGGCCGAAGATCTGTTGCACTGGCAGCAGGGGAGCAGCCGAGAGGTAGTTTGTCAGCGTCTCACAAGTTATCTCCATCATCCATGCCATCATCTACGCAGCTCACTGAGAAGATCGAGCCATACCTTATCATCTTGGTATTAGATTTCCAGCGTTTACTCAGTGAGAAATTCATAATCCATCCATAGTTATTTTTGTTTTGATTCCTATACTAGAAAAAGCCCCACAAAAAGAGTCGTAGTTTCTCCCTAAGATCTAGATCGCCACGGTATTCTAGTTCTGGTGCTGGTCGTGTTCTTCGTTGTTTTTCCTTTTTCTCGTTTTTAGTACTTTTGTCTAGGTTTCTAAATTCACATTTCTGTCTAAGTGTCCGTTTTTGTCAGAGTCTAGATCGGTTTTGTGCTGCAGATCATCGAGTGTGTTTGGATCAGCTCTGCCGCACGCCGCCACAGTTCCTGCCGCGCGCGTACCAAGCTCTGCCGCCGCTGCCACGACAGCAAATCGCTGCAGTTTTCTGCCGCGCCCCTGCCGCGACACGATTTCGGGCCGTTTCTCTGCCGCGCCCCTGCCGTGCCACGTTTTCGGGCCGGTTTTCTGCCGCGGCACAGCTCTGCCGCTAAGTCCTGCCGCGACATAGTTTTGGTAGGTTTTTCTGCCGTGGGCTGTTGAGTCAGCTGTCGAGTGTCTTGTTCATTTTGCGTCCACATAGCATACCTTTTGTGAACCATAGTAAGCCTTTCGTCGTGTCTAGCACTATCCTACAAGACTAGCTGTTCTTTTGCTCTACGGGATGCTCACTAGGTTGTTGGTGCTCTGTGTTTTTGTTGCTGCCGTGCTTCGGTTTACTTACGTGTTTGTGGCTTGCAAGAAAATAGTCAAAAAAACAAGCAAAAATAAAAGAAACAAAAATATAGAAAAGAGATATCAAAAAAAATAGAGCGGAAAAGAAATTGCAAGAGAGAAAAGTTACTATCAGGCTTGAGTTTTGCTATCTTGTGCACATCTTGGCAGTGTTGTTCTTTTGGTTTGCACCTGTAGATTGAGCAATCTTGTGCCTGTATACACTGAGCTTTTTGCTAGCGTCTCTCCTTGTGCATTGCAACACGAGTGTTACTCCGACATACATATTTTTGTGCTCTTGTTTATAGTTGCTTTGCCCCATTTATCTTCACTGTGTGTGTTTCCGTGGGTCTTGTGTCATACGTCCAGCACTAGGATTTGGTACTTTGGCATGTAGGTATCATCACCTAGAGCCCCACCATATACCCTGGTTGTCGTGTGATAGTTTTCCCCTCGGTATTCGTATCATCACATTCGTGCACTTTTTTCTGATCATCAATTGGTAAGCATTGCTAATTCACTTTGGAACTGTAAGATTTTCTTTCTTTGAATTGCTTAGTGATCTTAAGCTCCACCATACACAAATTTTTTTTTGTGCACTAACATACTAATCATGTCTGCTGGTGATGAGTTTGATGTGATGCAGAAAAAGGACGCTAATGCCCTAGCTTTGTGGAGTGACTTTGAAGGATTACGTGACCACTTGCAGGGTACGATTCAGCTGACAGCCAACGCCCTTGATGGAGAAGTTCAGGCCGTGCAAACCAAGTTGTAAGGGACAGATACAACGGTCAACACCATTCAAACACAAGTGACTGCTCTTCAGACTTCGGTTGATACCTTGACACAACCCATAGAGGCAATCCGCGTGTTGTTGCAGCGTAATGAAGGACAACACCATGAGCAGCAGTTTGATGATGCTAGTGTTGGTGATAATGGAGAGAACGCAAATCCATTTGCGTTTGGTCGTGGTGCTTATGCTCGGGGGTACCGTGGCCGTGGGAACGGCCCTCCTGTGGCTTAGCGTGTTCTAATGTTCCCGGCTGCAGGGGTTGCGCCATGCCCTGATGAGGGACCAGCGAAGCCGGAATTTTTAATTCCCTAGTTCCATGGCAATGATGTTGAAGAATACCTCAACTGGGAGATGAAATTGGAAAAGCTATGGTGTTTGCACGAGTACACTGAGGATAAGAAAGTGAAGTTGGCATCTGTAACTACCTCGGTGAATTACGCTCCTAGTTACAAGCCTGGATGAGCGGAAATGGTTAAAATAGTACGGTGGGGCCCAAATGCCACTCACAGGTAGACCTTTCGGCCGTCCTAACCATTTCCAAACATCGGGACAAGAACGGGCAGTGTAATCGGCAGGCGAAGGGATCAACTACATACACAAATGAGTATGTATGCAAGCCACCATACAACAGTACATCAGAGCCATTCCATCTAAAAAGAAAGGAAATATTGCAACGCCATACGGCAAGATCCAAATATCCTAGATAGATATAATAGTTTAGGGTATCTCCTCATACATCAAACATCAGAGTATCAGGCGGAAGCGGAAGACAAAATCCGAGTACGGATAAGAAGCAAATCGGCATAAGATGCCCCATAAATAAACACATCCCGCCCACAGATCTCACGGATCCCCGTTCCCAGAATCTCTACACCGAATGATCGTTGCCCACATCGTCCGTCTCCTCCACCCAGTATCCATCTTGCGGGTTTACCTGTTCATCTGAATCAAACAATTTATCGTGTGAGACCCTAGGGGTACTCAGCAAGTCTTTATGCCTCTAAAGGGGACACAACCTAGGGTGACGCAATTGCAGCAAAAGATAATCCCTAACAATTCTATAGATACTCGCTAACCATCCGCCTAACCATAGATAGACGGATGTCCATGAATTAAGAACAATAGTTATAATAGTAATATTAACAGATCCATCCTCCTCCTCGCTTACCGACGAGGAAGCGGACGAACAACCCCCCCATCCGTTGGCATTTTTATTATCCATTCCATGAGTGTTGTACTATTTACTAGTCAGGTACTTAGTCAAATTAAAAGCGGTACTTTAGTTATTCTTATCTATGATCGAGAAACTGTGCTCCAAGTCGTCCATAACCGCGGACACGGCTTTCAGAAAGTTTTACCCTGCAGAGGTGCACAAATAGCAACACACACTCGATCAACCTCGAAAAAACCAAATCAAAACCCAACGAGGCAGTCACGACAAAGCGATCACAGGATTCAGAAATATTTCAGGGGGCCACCCCATTAAGCTACCCGCGACGAAGTTGGCCGACTCCGAGACGGACTCAAGGTTTGCGCCAATGGCTGTAAACGACTAGGAACCCGAAAATGTGACTGGGCTTGTCGATACCGCGAAAACACTCCGCTTTCCTAAACAGTACAGTGTGCAGTACCTCGCACAATTTAAATAAAGCAGTAAAGCATGGCATAAGTACATGATAGTAAATAAAACCTCAAACTAGTTTGTGGCCCCAAGAAATAAGAATGAATCAAGCTCTGGCTCAGGGGGGTTCATAAGCCTCCCGGATGTGGATAGCGCGAATATTCAAGGAACAGGAATCAAGTACTCGGGGTCCTACGGGACACAAGTGAGCCTGAAAAACCAAATAGCGAATATGGCTCACCGATGCCACTTTCATTAGTTATCTCATTACTACTCAGGTTAAGTTGTTTAGGTACCTCGTTATCCATCAGACACTCACATACCCTACACATGCTGTTCTACGACTCGCATGGCTCAAACAACTCCTGTAGTAATGGCTCATGGGATGGAGGAACAAGCTTCGGTGGGGTTTAAAAGTAAAGGCTATGCAATACTTGGGATTCAGTTTAATGCAATCGCGACTCAATGATGCAAGAATAAGAAAGAGGCAATAGGTACTGTATGTATGCAAGCATGTGGTAGTGCTTGCCTGGCAACTCAGTTGAAGCAAGGGATGGATCTGGGTAGTGCTCCTGGTTCTCTTGATATATCCCCTGCTCAGCGTCTATTCGAAGAAGAACCAAACAAACAAGGGCCAACATAAATAAAGTGCACAGGCATATGAATGAAAGCGACAAGCAACCAATCATGCCATGATGAATGATGCACAATTTGCATGGCAATAAAGTAGCATGGCATGGGTGAGGTGTGGAATACAAGAATAAACCATTTTATTGAGTTTTAGCCTCGTTTTAACCTCATATTAGTTGCTGTATACTTTATATTTATATGATGCATGCTGCAAAACAAAACATGGAATGCATAAACAGAAAGGTCTCGTCGAGCTGATCATTTTAGACATATTATTTGTTAAATTTGGAGTTATAAAACAAAAGTTATTAATTAATTAAGGAAAAAGGGCATTTTATTGTAATTTTAATCAACTTGGAAAATAAAGTGTCCAAATATATTTTGAAGGCCATATTTGAATTCCTCACAATTTTCTGATTTCAAAACATATATTATTTGTATTATTTGGATTTATATTTCAAAAGATATTTAAAAACAGATTTAAATTTAGAATTTGAATTAATTTGAAAAAGATTTGAATTAAAACAGATATGCAGAAATACTTTTGCTACTCAGGTTCAGCTAGCCACAGACGATGGCAGGTGGGTCCAGAGCTGACTCAGCAGCACAGCGCACAGAAATTCTTCTGCCACCGCGAGCTGAGCTAGCCTCAGAGACAGACAGGTGGGGCCAGAGCACTTGTAGGCCCACTCGCGGGCGCGGCCAACGCGTGCTGGACACGTGGGCAAGCCGGGGCGCGGGGAGGGGGGACTGGTCTGTGATGGTCAGGAACTTCCAGGGGGTTTCCTTGCGAAAGGGCACCGAGGCTGACAGGTGGGCTCGGTGTACCGCGGGTTTAGCCGAAAAAGAGGCAGGGGGTTTTCTGCAAAACGACGCCGCGACACTGTTTTTCTTCCTCTCTCTCTGACGAAACTGACAGCGGCAGCGCGCGCGGCACGGGGGCTTCGATCCTGCGACCTGGGGCTTGCACGCAGGGGCGGCTACCGTTGGGCTAGGGCGGGGTAGATGTCAGGAGGGTGGACGGGGCCTAGTTAGGGTGCTACGCGGTGCGGGAGCGAGCGGACAACAGCGAGCGACGGTGCTCTGAGAGCGCTCGACGGAAGGGCCGGTGGATCTAGGCGACGATGGCGAGGCGGAGCATGTCTAGGAGGTCAGGTAGCTCACCGTGGTTAGGTCGGTGGCGTCGGATCGGGCAGGGGAGCGGTTGATCGGCGACGACGCAGACAAACCGGCGGCTAGGGTTTGGCGGCGGGCTCGTCGGTGTTCTTCGGCTCCGGTGCTCCTCCTCGGTGACGGCGCGTACAGGGTGATGCAGTGGAGGGCCCTTGGTCTTCCGCGGCACCCAGAGCGTCACGCCACCGTCTGGTTCGAGAGTTCGGTGGTGGACACCGACGGTGGCCGGCGAGAGAGAGTGGCCGGTGGTGGAGAGGAAGGAGCGGAGAGGGCACGGCCCTGGGGTAGATCTGGGGTTAGCAGGGCGAGGCAGAGAGGTGATAAAGCAGAGAGGGGGAGGGAGGTGCCGTGGGGAGGGGGTAGATGGAAAAGGTGGCTCGGCCACTTTTCCTCTCCTCCTTCACGTGCTCGGTCGGGCAGGGGCATGGCAGGGCAGGTTAGGGAGCTGGCAGGTGGGGCCAGGGTGAGGCCAAGGAGGTGGTTCAGTGTGGGTCATGCAGGGCAGGGAGAGAGGAGTAAGGAGGAGAGGGGAGGCTCGGCTAGATAGGGGGAGCCTCGGGTAGGGTTTCGTTAGGGTTGGGGTAGAGAGAGAGAGGGAGTAGATGAGGCGTGGGACCAGGGAGAGGGGTAGCCAGGTGGGCCTGCTAGGTGAGAGAGGAGAGGCCGAGGGGGAGAGGTGGTAGCTAGGGTAGGTCATGGGTTAGATGGAGGGTTAGGTTTAGGGTTTAGCTTAGGTGAGAGATGGTGGTAGAGAGGGTATGGTGATGATGGGGTAGGTGATAGATAGAGGATAAGAGAGGGAGGTTGATGGGTTAGGGTTTTTGAAGCTAGCATGCTCCAAACTAGAGCAAGCAAGAACATGTGGAAAGGAGAGAAAGAGATGTGGTGATATGGTTTAAGCAAGATCAAACTAGATCATGTCAAAAGGAGGGAGGGAGAGATGAGAGGTGAGATGGTTCACCCAAAAATCCAAATAAAGCAAAGAAGGAATAAAGTTGAAGATGGTTGCATGGCCCATGCAATTAATCAATGCCATGTTTTTAACCTTGTGAAACAAATTAATAAACATGGCATTATCCATATGCATTTCCAAAAGTGGAATGAAGCCAAGCAAAGAATTGAAAGGATGCCCCATGTGGAGTAGATGGAGATGACCATGTTTGGATAGAAATGGGATTTGCTAGTGTGTATGTGCCACTAGGTATTTAGTAAGCCCAAAAATATCCCAACATGATAAAACCCCAAAACAACCCATATGGAAGCTAGGAAAAAGGTTCCACTCACAAGGCATGCAAAGGTGGCCATGTGGCTCTCATAAACCAATAATGTGAAAACAATATGGTGCATATATGAGAGCATGTGGAGATAGAAGTGGATCCATCCCAACCCACATGAGCTAGAGGTAAAACCAAATAAGTTGCAATGCTCATATATGGTGGAATGGTGGAATGATGGGGTGATGACAAGAAAAGTGGTGGAGTTAATAAAAAGATATGCCCCCAACTCAGCTTGGGCATTTAAACAATATATCAACAACCAAATACAATATCAAGAGACAAATACAGTTAATAATGCATATGAGATAAGAACCAAATGAAAAAGGGTTTTATATGATGCTCAAATGCAAGGTGGCATGATGACATGAGCATGATATAATGATGATGCAACAATTATATATTTGAAGTAGCCATTATATTACTAGACCAAGTAGCATTACAATAGTTAGACAATTGGGATGCTACAACTCTCCCCACTAAACAAGAATCTCGCCCCGAGATTCCTAGGAAAAAGAAAACAACACAAGGAGAGGCGGGTGTTCGAACGAAGGTGATCCTTGCGTTCCCAAGATGATGAAGAACGGAATGGTGTGACCACTACACCTTGCAAAACTTGCTAGACTTGTTGCGAGTCTTGCGTTTTGCTTGAGACACAAAGGGTTAGAAGAATTGAAGGATTGTCGTTAGACAAGAAGGATAGGATGGACATAGCTCCGGTTTTCTCAAGAAACAAGATAAAAGACTAGAACCACTTGTGAAAGAAAGGACAAGATGATGTATCATGGATAAAGAAAGACACACCATTAAGATTAAAGATTTACTGATGCTAGAGTGGATGAATCTTTGTCTCGCCGGAAGAAAAGAGCTAGATTGGAGAGGTTTTGAACCACTATGACAATAGCATCGTATCTTCTCTCGGATTTGAGAAATGAAGTTCGGAAACAATATTGCCTTCAAACAATAGAGTCCCTTGATATCAGCAGAAAGATTTAGTTAGACATCGTCGGATTGGATTCTTCTTGCGCCGGTAAGAACCAAAGGATCACACAATTGAGGTGCGCGAATATAACTTCCAGAGACGGATGTGAAGCTAGATCATGGTGGAATCCCGAGAAGCAAAGATTATGGAGGATCTGGAGTTTATTGTAGAGATACTTATTGCTTTATTTAGCCTTGAGGCTATCGCAATAGATTTGCGGCTGATGGTCTCAACCATAATTGGCTTTACCACAGAAAAAGAATTGATGAAACAAAGAGAGAGATGGTTTCCTTTCATCTTGTTTGGGGATGTCGAGCATCGGTAGAATGACGAGGACAGAAAAGATTTTGTGTTTGTTTCCACCAGATAATTGAAGATTTTACTCCATCTAGAATAGACAGACCACCAACAAGAGATTATTGTTTACTATCTTCGAGAGAGCACTCCGGAAAAACAAAGACGGAAGTAAAAGTATCAAGGGATAAAGGCCACTTCTAACTTCCGTGGAATGAGTGAAGTCACATTAATTCACCAATTCGATGTACGAGAGCGAATGATAAGAGTAGTGGTATGGTAGCTACTCCATCCCGCACTCAAAGCATTACTCCGCACATGAATAAGAAAACCATGCAACCCAACTACCGAAACAGACTGAAGGTATTGACAAAAAGAGCTCATGGAACTCCGTTAGAAAACAAGGATAGATGCAAACGATTCTCCAGATTCATAGATAGATAAAGATGATGATGTTTTCGTCATGTCTGAAGTACCAAGCCACCAGAAAGATATGAAGGAAGATCACGGAGACAACTGCAAGATTCCACAGATAAAGAAAAAGATAGCACCACTTGAACAGAAGGAAAACAAGATCTGGAAGGACTTCATGGTCTCCGGTGGATTGAGCATAGACGATAGAGCGAGAGGGTTTCAAGAGATTATTTGACGAGACTGAGGTGAAAGAACTCCATGTTCTTCTTGAAATGATGGGAAGAGATTTAGCAGTTTTGAGGAAAATCTTCAGCGGAACGACGATGATAACTTGCCAACAAGGAACAACTCCGGATTGGTTGAAGATGGAGGATGGAATTAACAATGAACTTGCTGATTCCAGAATCGAAGCGATCTATTTAGCAGAAGGACGTGGCCGAGATAGGTGACTTCAAAAAGTCAGAGTTCTCACTTTGAGACTTTGCACACAGGCAGTGCTTACGAAGCTTGAGAGAAAGAGACACAGATGATCTTCCATGTTCTTCCATTGATACCGAATAGGCAAGTATATTATCAACATATACCCCCATGGATTACCAAGATATTCCCAGAATATCAAGTTCAAGAGGCGGGAGAAACAAACAAATGCTCGAACACTTCCTGAGCTCAACGCTCTTAGAAAGATCAATATTAAGAGCACGGGTTCGTGTTGAAAGAGATGCACTGGAAGAATAGATTATCTGGTCCTTCGGAAGAAAAAGAGATGTCACCTGGTTCACATTGTCGATTGGATCGTCGGTTACAAAGATAAAGAGATCTTGGATAAGAACCGATGATAGCTCATACCTTAAGCAAAGCTATCAGAGACGAAAAGATGCAATTCCCTCGTATCAAAGAGAATTTTGCAGATATGGAGTTCAAAAAGATGTGCAGCATGATGGACAGATGATAGACCGCCGTAGTGCCTTGAGAAACTCCGGATTGCCAAAGATGCTCGAATATGCATAGATATGATCACGGTGTACTCAAAATCACAGGAGGTAACCGTCACCATTTGGAGGATAGAGTTGATAGCATTTTCCATATTCCACTCATGATAAGTGTCATATAGCTATGCTGAGAACCAAATTACAATCACCAGTATCAGATCGACACATGTTATGTAATTAGCCCAAGAGAATTGGAGATGAAATGAAACTCCAGGATTAAGCGCCGGTGACAAAAGAATGAGTTAGCATGGACATGCTGAGAAAAGGGAGATAGATAATGTTTCACACACGACTGAAAAGGAGTGTGGAAGCATAGATGTATCAAAGAAAAAAAATTCGCATTTTTCGGCATTAAAATACCAATAGATGCGCAAAATCACTTATCAGGTAGAGATTAGCAACTGATGATTACACAGAATATGGAGTTGCTAGAAGGAAGGACACCCTTAAGAAGATGGCACCGGTTAACAAGGAGTCAGATAGATCGCGCCGGTTTTCAAAAACCTGTCAGTATGGAATGTACCAACAGTTGATAACCAAAAGCAGATTGTGATAACAAATTGGATGCAACAGATAGACAAGGAATTACGCACACACACACACACTTTCTATGGTACTACGGAAAACCCAGAACACGTGAATCCTAGTTTGAATTTTAAGAAGAGGATTGAAAACGTTACACTTCCTTACCAGAAAAGGGTGGTGGGTGGGTAAGAAGAAAAGCGGAAGCAGTCCTACTCTCACGTTTTGTTTTTCCCTAGTATACATAGCTACCAAAAATATTTGCTAGACAGACAACGACCATTTGGCTGAGACCCTGAAGGGCGGGATGGCTCTGATACAATTTGTAACTACCTCGGTGAATTACGCTCCTAGTTACAAGCCTGGATGAGCGGAAATGGTTAAAATAGTACGGTGGGGCCCAAATGCCACTCACAGGTAGACCTTTCGGCCGTCCTAACCATTTCCAAACATCGGGACAAGAACGGGCGGCGTAATCGGCAGGCGAAGGGATCAACTACATACACAAATGAGTATGTATGCAAGCCACCATACAACAGTACATCAGAGCCATTCCATCTAAAAAGAAAGGAAATATTGCAACGCCATACGACAAGATCCAAATATCCTAGATAGATATAATAGTTTAGGGTATCTCCTCATACATCAAACATCAGAGTATCAGGCGGAAGCGGAAGACAAAATCCGAGTACGGATAAGAAGCAAATCGGCATAAGATGCCCCATAAATAAACACATCCCGCCCACAGATCTCACGGATCCCCGTTCCCGGAATCTCTACACCGAATGATCGTTGCCCACATCGTCCGTCTCCTCCACCCAGTATCCATCTTGCGGGTTTACCTGTTCATCTAAATCAAACAATTTATCGTGTGAGACCCTAGGGGTACTCAGCAAGTCTTTATGCCTCTAAAGGGGACACAACCTGGGGTGACGCAATTGCAGCAAAAGATAATCCCTAACAATTCTATAGATACTCGCTAACCATCCGCCTAACCATAGATAGACGGATGTCCGTGAATTAAGAACAACAGTTATAATAGTAATATTAACAGATCCATCCTCCTCCTCGCTTACTAACGAGGAAGCGGACGAACAACCCCCCCATCCGTTGGCATTTTTATTATCCATTCCATGAGTGTTGCACTATTTACTAGTCAGGTACTTAGTCAAATTAAAAGCGGTACTTTAGTTATTCTTGTCTATGATCGAGAAACTGTGCTCCAAGTCGTCCATAACCGCGGACACGGCTTTCAGAAAGTTTTACCCTGCAGGGGTGCACAAATAGCAACACACACTCGATCAACCTCGGAAAAACCAAATCAAAACCCAACGAGGCAGTCACGACAAAGCGATCACAGGATTCAGAAATATTTCAGGGGGCCACCCCATTAAGCTACCCGCGACGAAGTTGGCCGACTCCGAGACGGACTCAAGGTTGCGCCAATGGCTGTAAACGACTGGGAACCCGAAAATGTGACTGGGCTTGTCGATACCGCGAAAACACTCCGCTTTCCTAAACAGTACAGTGTGCAGTACCTCGCACAATTTAAATAAAGCAGTAAAGCATGGCATAAGTACAGGATAGTAAATAAAACCTCAAAATAGTTTGTGGTCCCAAGAAATAAGAATGAATCAAGCTCTGGCTCAGGGGGGTTCATAAGCCTCCCGGATGTGGATAGCGCGAATATTCAAGGAACAGGAATCAAGTACTCGGGGTCCTACGGGACACAAGTGAGCCTGAAAACCCAAATAGCGAATATGGCTCACCGATGCCACTTTCATTAGTTATCCCATTACTACTCAGGTTAAGTTGTTTAGGTACCTCGTTATCCATCAGACACTCACATACCCTACACATGCTGTTCTACGACTCGCATGGCTCAAACAACTCCTGTAGTAATGGCTCATGGGATGGAGGAACAAGCTTCGGTGGGGTTTAAAAGTAAAGGCTATGCAATAATTGGGATTCAGTTTAATGCAATCGTGACTCAATGATGCAAGAATAAGAAAGAGGCAATAGGTACTGTATGTATGCAAGCATGTGGTAGTGCTTGCCTGGCAACTCAGTTGAAGCAAGGGATGGATCTGGGTAGTGCTCCTGGTTCTCTTGATATATCCCCTGCTCAGCGTCTATTCGAAGAAGAACCAAACAAACAAGGGCCAACATAAATAAAGTGCACAGGCATATGAATAAATGCGACAAGCAACCAATCATGCCATGATGAATGATGCACAATTTGCATGGCAATAAAGTAGCATGGCATGGGTGAGGTGTGGAATACAAGAATAAACCATTTTATTGAGTTTTAGCCTCGTTTTAACCTCATATTAGTTGCTGTATACTTTATATTTATATGATGCATGCTGCAAAACAAAACATGGAATGCATAAACAGAAAGGTCTCGTCGAGCTGATCATTTTAGACATATTATTTGTTAAATTTGGAGTTATAAAACAAAAGTTATTAATTAATTAAGGAAAAAGGGCATTTTATTGTAATTTTAATCAACTTGGAAAATAAAGTGTCCAAAATATATTTTGAAGGCCATATTTGAATTCCTCACAATTTTCTGATTTCAAAACATATATTATTTGTATTATTTGGATTTATATTTCAAAAGATATTTAAAAACAGATTTAAATTTAGAATTTGAATTAATTTGAAAAAGATTTGAATTAAAACAGATATGCAGAAATACTTTTGCTACTCAGGTTCAGCTAGCCACAGACGATGAAAGGTGGGTCCAGAGCTGACTCAGCAGCACAGCGCACAGAAATTCTTCTGCCACCACGAGCTGAGCTAGCCTCAGAGACAGACAGGTGGGGCCAGAGCACTTGCAGGCCCACTCGCGGGCGCGGCCAACGCGTGCTGGACACGTGGGCAAGCCGGGGCGCGGGGGGGGGGGACTGGTCTGTGATGGTCAGGAACTTCCAGGTGGTTTCCTTGCGAAAGGGCACTGAGGCTGACAGGTGGGCTCGGTGTACCGCGGGTTTAGCCGAAAAAGAGGCAGGGGGTTTTCTGCAAAACAACGCCGCGACACTGTTTTTCTTCCTCTCTCTCTGACGAAACTGATGGCGGCAGCGCGCGCGGCACGGGGGCTTCGATCCTGCGACCTGGGCTTGCACGCAGGGGCGGCTACCGTTGGGCTAGGGCGGGGTAGATGTCAAGAGGGTGGACGGGGCCTAGTTAGGGTGCTACGCGGTGCGGGAGCAAGCGGACAGCAGCGAGCGACGGTGCTCTGAGAGCGCTCGACGGAAGGGCCGGTGGATCTAGGCGACGATGGCGAGGCGGAGCATGTCCAGGAGGTCAGGTAGCTCACCGTGGTTAGGTCGGTGGCGTCGGATCGGGCAGGGGAGCGGTTGATCGGCGACGACGCAGACGGACCGGCGGCTAGGGTTTGGCGGCGGGCTCGTCGGTGTTCTTCGGCTCCGGTGCTCCTCCTCGGCGACGGCGCGTACAGGGTGATGCAGTGGAGGGCCCTTGGTCTTCCGCGGCACCCAGAGCGTCACGCCACCGTCTGGTTCGAGAGTTCGGTGGTGGACACCGACGGTGGCCGGCGAGAGAGAGTGGCCGGTGGTGGAGAGGAAGGAGCGGAGAGGGCACGACCCTGGGGTAGATCTGGGGTTAGCAGGGCGAGGCAGAGAGGTGATAAAGCAGAGAGGGGGAGGGAGGTGCCGTGGGGAGGGGGTAGATGGAAAAGGTGGCTCGGCCACTTTTCCTCTCCTCCTTCACGTGCTCGGTCGGGCAGGGGCATGGCAGGGCAGGTTAGGGAGCTGGCAGGTGGGGCCAGGGTGAGGCCAAGGAGGTGGTTCGGTGTGGGTCATGCAGGGCAGGGAGAGAGGAGTAAGGAGGAGAGGGGAGGCTCGGCTAGATAGGGGGAGCCTCGGGTATGGTTTGTTTAGGGTTGGGGTAGAGAGAGAGAGGGAGTAGATGAGGCGTGGGACCAGGGAGAGGGGTAGCCTGGTGGGCCTGCTAGGTGAGAGAGGAGAGGCCGAGGGGGAGAGGTGGTAGCTAGGGTAGGTCATGGGTTAGATGGAGGGTTAGGTTTAGGGTTTAGCTTAGGTGAGAGATGGTGGTAGAGAGGGTATGGTGATGATGGGGTAGGTGATAGATAGAGGATAAGAGAGGGAGGTTGATGGATTAGGGTTTTTGAAGCTAGCATGCTCCAAACTAGAGCAAGCAAGAACATGTGGAAAGGAGAGAGGGAGAGATGTGGTGATATGGTTTAAGCAAGATCAAACTAGATCATGTCAAAAGGAGGGAGGGAGAGATGAGAGGTGAGATGGTTCACCCAAAAATCCAAATAAAGCAAAGAAGGAATAAAGTTGAAGATGGTTGCATGGCCCATGCAATTAATCAATGCCATGTTTTTAACCTTGTGAAACAAATTAATAAACATGGCATTATCCATATGCATTTCCAAAAGTGGAATGAAGCCAAGCAAAGAATTGAAAGGATGCCCCATGTGGAGTAGATGGAGATGACCATGTTTGGATAGAAATGGGATTTGCTAGTGTGTATGTGCCACTAGGTATTTAGTAAGCCCAAAAATATCCCAACATGATAAAACCCCAAAACAACCCATATGGAAGCTAGGAAAAAGGTTCCACTCACAAGGCATGCAAAGGTGGCCATGTGGCTCTCATAAACCAATAATGTGAAAACAATATGGTGCATATATGAGAGCATGTGGAGATAGAAGTGGATCCATCCCAACCCACATGAGCTAGAGGTAAAACCAAATAAGTTGCAATGCTCATATATGGTGGAATGGTGGAATGATGGGGTGATGACAAGAAAAGTGGTGGAGTTAATAAAAGATATGCCCCCAACTCAGCTTCGGCATTTAAACAATATATCAACAACCAAATACAATATCAAGAGACAAATACAGTTAATAATGCATATGAGATAAGAACCAAATGAAAAAGGGTTTTATATGATGCTCAAATGCAAGGTGGCATGATGACATGAGCATGATATAATGATGATGCAACAATTATATATTTGAAGTAGCCATTATATTACTAGACCAAGTAGCATTACAATTGTTAGACAATTGGGATGCTATAGCATCTTCTGAGTTTGAGGGTCTCGCTTTGATATGGTGGGATCATATTTGCACCTCTCGTGCTGAGGACCGAGCTCCTCCTATTGCTACTTGGCGCGCTATGAAGGAAGAGATGCGGAATCGTTTTGTTCCAACCAATTATGCTCGCTCCTTGTATGATAAGCTCACAAATTTGAAGCAAGGTCTAAAGACGGTGGATGAATATTTCTATGAGATGGAAATGATAATGCAGCGTGCTAAACTTCGTGAGCCAGAAGACCAAACAATGCAGCATTTCCTTGCTGGATTATCTTTCCAGATCTGACGCATTGTTCATCATCACCCTTATGCAGATATGTCTGAGATCTTGCATCAGTCTAGAGAGGCTGAAGCCACTGTGGCTGAGGAGGCCAGATTTGCAGCATGTTCTCCATCGGCTAGGGGACGTTTTTTGTCACGTTCCCCCTCTACTGGTCAGAATTCTAGTGGTGTTCGGGAGGCTAGTTCTGTTG
The DNA here is from genome assembly GCA_916181665.1 of Avena sativa. Lineage (NCBI taxonomy): Eukaryota > Viridiplantae > Streptophyta > Magnoliopsida > Poales > Poaceae > Avena > Avena sativa. The sequence goes on from OV702292.1 coordinate 278,179,079, forward strand.
GCGATCGTGTGAGTACCCCGGCAAAACTTGTTGCATCCAACAACAAGTCTACACTAGCTATGAGTGGTTCGGGTTCCACTACTTCGATAGCCAGGAATCAGGATATGAGTTGTCACACATGTGGTGGCAAAGGACACTTCAAGCGTGATTGCCCCAATAAGAAGAGTATGATCGTTGATGCGTCTGGTGGATACGAGACTGGGGATGATGCTGATCTGTTTGATGAGGATCATGATGAGGTTACTAAGGATGTTTAATTTTTTGATGCTTCCCCAAATCCTGTGTTTGTGTGTTCTCCGAGTGTCTTGCAAGTTAGCCCAAGTCTAGTTGACCAGCGATGCAATTTATTTCGAACACGGGCTGATGTGAGTGAAGGTAGAGCATGCCGAGTCATTATTAATGGTGGAAGTTGCAGAAATTTGGCTAGTAAAGAGCTATGTACCAAGCTGAAATTGAATTACTATCCACACCCCAACCCATATTTTATTCAATAGTTGAGTGATGCTGGTGAGATGAAAGTTAATCATATGGTACGTGTGGAGTTTCAGATTGGGGCCTACAAAGATGTGGTCGAATGTGACGTAGTCCCTATGACAGTTTGTCATCTTTTGTTGGGTCGTCCATGGCAATATGATCGTGATGTTCGTCACAATGGAAAAGCCAACACATATCAGTTTAATTGGCAACACAAGGATGTGATTCTAAGACCCATGTCTTCACAAGAAATTGTTAATGAGTCTCGTCAGAAAACTGAAGTCAATCTTAAGCATGAGCATGCAAGAACACAACGACAAGATCCTGCTTTGACAGTACATGATCACACTTCTTCTGCCATGGCACATTTTACAGCTTGTTTTGCTGTCGCGACACAACTTTCTAGCTATTTTGCTGCCACGGCAGAGCGCACCGACCATTTTTCTGCCACGGCAGAAGTTGATGTCGTTTCTCTGCTGCGGCACAGCAGTGCAGACCAGATCCCTGTCGCGGCACAGGAATAAACCAGTTTTCTGCCGCGGCACAGCAAGGCAGCTCAGTTTCCTGCCGCGGCACAGAAACAGTCCAGTTTTCTGCCGCGGCGCAGCAGTGCGGCTCAGGTTCCTGCCACGGCACAGAAACAGCCTAGTTTTCTGCCGCGGCACAGCGTCGAGCAATTGTCTGCCGCGCCACAATCCATGGAAAGTTTGCTTGCTCCACCAGTTCTATCTGCACATCCTGATGGTGGGGGTGATTCTTTCATACTAATGGAAACAAAGGAAGATTTAGGAGAATTTGGGGATGATCCCTCGGTTGTGCCACTAGTGCTGGTCTACAAGGGTGAAATTTTGGTTTCTAACGACATGATCCCTCTCTCTATTGGTGTTTCTACTGTTTTGCAAGAATTCAGTGATGTATTTCCAGAAGAAGTACCAGATGGATTGCCACCATTACGCGGTATTGAGCATCAAATCGATTTGATTCCTGGAGCATCGTTGCCTAATCGAGCACCTTACCAAACAAACCCCGAAGAAACTAAAGAGATTCAAAAACAAGTACAAGCACTTCTTGATAAAGGGTATATTCGTGTGAGCCTTAGTCCTTGTATTGTTCCTGTTATTTTAGTACCTAAGAAAGTTGGTACATGGCGCATGTGCGTAGATTGTAGAGCTATTAATAACATCACTATTCGATATCGTCATCTTATTCCCCGTTTAGAGGATATGTTAGATGAATTGAGTGGTGCTGTTGTTTTCTCTAAAATTGATTTGCGTAGTGGTTATCATCAGATTAGGATGAAGGAAGGGGATGAGTGGAAAACTACCTTTAAAACAAAATTTGGTTTGTATGAGTGGTTAGCCATGCCGTTTGGTTTAACTAATGCACCTAGTACGTTCATGAGATTAATGAACCATGTTTTGAGAAATTTTATAGGCAAATTTGTGGTTGTGTATTTTGATGATATACTCATTTACAGCCGCAATGAAATAGAACATATTGATCATATTCGACAGGTCTTGCTTGTGCTACGTGATGCTAAATTTTATGGTAATCTTGAGAAGTGCACTTTTTACAGAGACAAGGTCATCTTTCTAGGATACGTTGTTTCTAAGAATGGAGTTGAGGTGGATAATTCTAAAATTGTAGCAATACAAAATTGGCATACTCCAATGAGTATTAGTCAAGTTAGAAGTTTTCATGGGCATGCTGGTTTCTATAGACGATTTGTGAAGGATTTTAGTACTATTGTTGCACCTTTGAATGAATTAACTAAGAAAGGTGTTGAATTTGTTTGGGTACCAGCCCAAGATAATGCTTTTGATGAATTAAAAAGATTGCTTACTTCTGCACCTTTGCTTGCACTACCTGATTTTCATAAGCAATTTGATATTGAGTGTGATGCTAGTGGCATTGGTATTGGTGATGTGTTGATGCAAGAGGGGCGACCTATAGCTTATTTTTCTGAGAAACTTAGTGGTGCTCGTTTGAACTATCCTGTTTATGATAAGGAATTATATGCTCTTGTGCGTGTACTTGAGGTTTGGCAACATTACTTATGGCCGAAGGAGTTCATTATACATTCTGATCATGAAGCTTTGAAATATTTGAAAGCATGCTGGCGTGTGGTTGATATGGGAGCTTCTTCTTCAGTCCCCGGCAACGGCGCCAGAAAGTATGCTTGATGGCCCAAAATATATAGAGCTCGTTGGGGAACCCCAAGAGGAAGGTATGATGAGCACAGCAACAAGTTTTCCCTCAGTACGAAACCAAGGTTATCAATCTAGTAGGAGCAAGGAAACACCCCAAAGGTGTTGCTAGCTGAACGTTGACAGGGCGCACTACCGGTGCCAGCAGCAACGTGGAGACCCACACAACACAACCACAGAACTTTGTCCCCAACTTGCGATGAGGTTGTCAATCTCACCAGTTTTGCTAAAAACAAAGGATTAAACATATCGAATGGAAGGAAGTAATAGTTTGCATAAAGTAAACACAAAGAAGTAAACAGTTTGTAGATTGAAAGTAAAAGAAAGGACCGGGGTCCATAGTTCACTAGAGGTAGCTCTCCTTAAGATAGATAACATGTTGGGTGAACGAATTACAGCGGGGCAATTGACAAACATCGAGAAAGCATACAAGCATATACTAATCATCTTGACTCCTTTGAGACTTGCTTGGGCATTACAACATTATACATAGACCTCCATCCAACTGCATCTATGACTAATAATCCACCTTCAGGTTATCATCCGAACCCCCTCCAGTATTAAGTTGCAAGCAACGGATTATTGCTTTACGAATTGCGTGTAAAGTAAACAATACGATTGTTCTATGAACAAAGGATTATTGTTTTGTCCCTAGTAGTAACAGCACATCTAGTACCTTAGAGATTTCTGTCACTTCCCCAGATTACCAGAGGCATGAACCCACTATCGAGCATAAATACTAACTCTTGGAGTTGCTAGCATCTACTTGGCCAAGATAGCAACTAACAACAGAAAGCATGCAAGATCACAAATAAAAAAAGACATGATAGAATCAATAATCAATCTGAAATAGCATCTCAATATCCATCGGATCCCCTCAAACACAACATGCATAATTACAAATAGATGATCTTGATCATGAACGGAGCTCACAAGATCTAAACATGATAGTACAAAGGAGGACAACCAGCCATCTAGCTACTACATGGACCCATAGTCCAGAGATGAACTACTCACGCATCACACCGGAGGCTTGCATGATGATGAAGAAGGCCTCTAGGGTGAATTTTCCCCTCCGGCAGGGTGCCGGGAAGAGCTTTAGATCCCTCCCGATCTAGGGATGGAGATGACGTCGGCTACAGACTCTTTCGTGGAATTTTGATCGGGTACTTAGGGTTCCTGTATTAGAGGCAATATATAGGCAGAAGGAGAGGCCGAGGGGGTGCCTGGGCTGGCCACACCACCCTCTGGCGTGGGCCAGGCCTGGTCGCGCGGCCAGGTGGTGTGGCCGCCCTCTGGCCCTTCTCCGTCTCGTATTCTGGCTCCAAGTGTCCCCCGGTAAATAATGACTTTGGCTTTTGTCCCGTCCAATTCCGAGAATATTCATTTTCTGACTTCCTGAGACCAAAAACAACAGAAAACAGGCAGCTGGCACTATGGCTCTTGTTAATAGGTTAGTCCAAGAAATCATATGAAAAGTACTCCAAAGTGTGGACAAAACACAAGAAAGTAGATAAAACCAAGCATGGAACATCAAAAATTATAGATACATTTGCAATGTATCAACATCCCCAAGCTTAACTCCTGCTCGTCCTCGAGTAGGTAAGTGATAAAAAGAAAGAATAATTTTTGAGGTGACATGCACCATCATAAACTTGATCAAAGTATTTGTAAAACATTCAAAGCTGGGATCATAGTACTTCAATCATAATATGAAATACAAAGTTCTAGCAATAAGACAAAGAAACTATGTTGCAACATGAAAAGGCACAAACAAAAGATTCACGAATAACAATGCTCTGCAAGACGTTTGTTTGTTTCACATAAAGAAAACATGGCATAATGGTATTCAGCTTGTCCCTCATAGGACACCTTCAAAGTTCATAAGAGTGACTAGACACAAATAGTTTAAAACAAGCAATATCGAAGTTATGCATCAATCAACTAGTCTTGGGACAATGCACATAGAACTAAGAATGGCCATTATGCTCTCAAAGTAGGTGCATAAAGATAGAAGGTGGAGACTCAATATATAAGTGGAAGAAAGGCCTTCATAGAAGGAAGTAGGGATTCAAGTATCATAAAGAGCTTCCAAAAATTATGGTACTTAATAGCTTTCAGCTCTCATTGCCCCTATCATAAGCATCTTGAAGTGATTAAGGTTAAAGTGAACAAACTATGGTGTACATGTTTGACAAAGTATAAGTTAGAAATCTCATGTCCCTTGAATACGAGGGTCGCTCCTCATGCTACTCAAGTTTAGTCACCGGTAAGTTCTTGTCATCGTAAGTACATGTGTATCATAGAGAACCGCCAACGGGGTATCCCTTGCCCGATGATACGGAAGAATCCCCATATCAAAATGACAAGGCAAGCAGACAACGAGCATCTCAATAATCTTCTTATTTACCATGGGAATATGGTGCTTTTTTCTCTCTTTCCTCTTTTCATAATATCTTTTTTTATTTTTCTCTTTTTTTCTCAATATAGGACTCTTTTTTTATAAGAAGAATGCTTCATAGATAGCTCATTATGGTTAGGCTGCAGGTTTCCATCATGTCAGCATGGATTATACCAGTGGCCCAGGCATTTCTCTAACACATATACATAACTCCATGGACTTACAAGCTCCCCTTTCATTTCACGCCGACGGCATCCATAGACAAAGAGCATGATATCAACTAGGTACAAAGTACCAGTGCAATGTTGAAAGTGTTCCCCATGACAACATGGTTCTGCTAATCCCCAACAAATAAGTGCAAGAATATACAACATAGACGACACAATGGTTCAAGTTTATTAAGGGCAAGAAAAGTAAAGTGTGCCATCAAGTTCGTGAGAGCTTTAATCACTAGTTTTCTCATAACAAGTTTAATTTGGAAGGTAAACAAAAACATGAATATACTTGGAATAGCTTAAGCTAGTAGGTAGGTATGGTGGACTCTTTGGAATAACTTGGTTTAAGGAGTTGGATGCATGAGTGGAACTCATACTTGGTTGCGGAGGCTAGCAAAAGACTGGGAGTGACAAACTAAGAGAGCAATAATGGCCATAATCATGCAGAGCGACAAAACATCATTGATCAAAGGATAAAGTGATACTACAAGTTGAAAACTAAAGGATCATAAAGGCTTATGGTGACTTGAGATAGTCATAACATGGTGTGAGCATGCGCCAAGTCAACCCAAATAAAGCATCAAAGGAGAATACCACTATACTATGCTTTAATATGCTAAAACAACGCATGATTCATCCAAGGCACATTAAGTAATCTCAATTGTTTATAACAAGTCATGCTACAGCAAAGAATACTAAGCATAAAGCCAAAACAATATCAAGCATGGCATGACAAAGCATAGGCCACAATCAAAAACAAGCTCTCTTTACCACTTAAGCATGAACTTTCCTACTCTTTTCCAAACCAAACCAAACTATTTGAAAACCAATGTATGAAAGAGGGGTCTAGCCAATTTATTCAGCAAACAAAGCAAACAAAAACCAAAATGAAAACGAAAAAGAAGACGCTCCAAGAACAACACAACTGTGCATGAAACAATAAAAATGAAGCGTTTGGAAGAAACCTGGGATTTTTATTGATGAAGAGGGGGATGCCTTGGGCATCCCCAAGCTTTGATGTTTGTACTTATTGGATATTTCTTGGGGTGACACAAGTGGCATCCCCAAGCTTGAGCTTTAGTCCATCCTTCATCTCATTACTCATTCCTTCCATACACCTGAAATTTTTCCTTCGTACAAAACTTCACACAATCTTTATTGGCAACATTAGTGCACTTAAGATAATAAGTCTTTAAGGTTCAGTTCTAACACCAATAAAACTTCCATTAAAACACTAGCTACTGTAGTACTTCCCTCAAAAAACTCAATTCCCCAAAAGAACTCAAAAGGAACCAACAAGAAGCAAATGCAGAAAATGGCAGAAATCTGTCAAAACAGACCAGCAGGTGAAGACGAATTTTTTTGAAGACCTTATGTTGCTCAAATCAAAAAGTGTTGAACTAACGAAAGTTAGATAACAACCTGGGTCATAAGAAAAAAAATTCACGCCTCAAAAGGACATACAGAGATTTTACACGAATTTTTACGGTGAAGCACAGAAATCTGTTTCGGGACAGCAACTTTCCCAATCATTACTTCTCTCTCATTAGAGGTTACTCTTGGCACAAAAAGCAAATAAAAAGGATAAGGAGCGGTTATTACTAAAGTAATAACTTCCAAGACTCATCTAAAACTTTTGGGTTATCTCCCAATAAGTACTTTTCTTTAACGCCTTTAAGTTAGGCATAAGAAGCAAGAAAAAGAATGAAGTATTCTCAAATGAAGAAGCATTAAGAGCAAATTTTGTTTTCATAGGAGAGGCAAAAGAAATCTTCTCTCTATTCTTAGGGAAGTGTTCTATACCTTTCTTGAGTGGGAGTTGATATTTAATGGTGCCTTCTTTCATATCAATAATGGCACCAGCAGTTCTAAGAAAAGGTCTTCCCAAAGTAATAGGACAAGAAGCATTGCATTCAACATCCAAAACATAGAAATCAACGGGGACATAGGCATTGTTAACCATAATAAGAACATCATTAATACTCCCCATGAGTTTCTTTTTAGCATTATCATCAAGTGGAACATTCAAATAGCAATCTTCAAGTGGTGGCAAATCAAGCATATCATAAATCCTTCTAGGCATAATAGAAACACTACTATCAAGATCACATAAAGCTTTGAAATCAAAATCATTCACTTTCATATTAATGATGGGTTCCTAACCATCTTCTTGTTTTATAGGAATAGAAGCTTTATGTTTCATCTTTTCTTCTTTAATCTTTATGAGAGCATCAGTAATGTGTTTTGTAGAGGCCATATTCATAGCACTAGCATTAGGACTTTTAGAAAGCTTTTGTAGGAACTTAATAACTTCAGAGATACTGCAACCATCAAGATCAAAATCAAATTTATCATCTAAAGTAGTAGAACTATTACTAGCCTCAACACTAGTGGTAGTGATAGTAGTAAGACTAATGTGTCTAGCAATTTCATCTTCTCTTTCCCACTTAGCATGCAATTCAGCTAATAGTCTAACATTTTCATCAATTCTTACTTGTATAGCATTAGTAGCTGCAAAGGGATTATCATTAGTTTCAGGTTTAGCAGCCATTTTATTCAAAGAAGATTGAGCTTCAGCCAGTGATGCTATATTTCTTTCAGCATTAGAGAGTTTTTCCTCAATAGTTTTATTGAAAGCAGTTTGTTTACTAATAAAGTCCTTAAGCATAACTTCAAGTTCAGAGGGAGCACTCCTATTATTGTTGTAGGAATTTCCATAAGCATTACCATTGTTAGGATGATATGGCTTATAATTGTTGTTACCAAAATTATTCCTGTAGGCATTGTTACTAAAATTGTTATTTCTTATAAAGTTCACATCAACTTTCTCTTCTTGAGCAACCAAAGAGGCTAAGCGAACATTATTTGGATCAATATGGGCTTTCCCATTAACAAGCATAGACATAATAATATCAATCTTATCACTCAAGGAGGAGGTTTCTTCAACAGAATTTACCTTCTTACCTTGTGGAGCTCTTTCAGTATGCCATTCAGAATAGTTAACCATCATATTATCCAGAAGCTTTGTTGCAGCACCCAAAGTAATGGTCATAAAGGTACCTCCAGCAGCAGAGTCCAATAGGTTCCTTGAAGAATAGTTCAATCCTGGATAAAAGGTTTGGATGATCATCCAAGCAGTCAGTCCATGAGTGGGACAATTCTTTACCAAAGATTTCATTCTTTCCCAAGCTTGAGCAACATGTTCATTATCACATTGTTTAAACTTCATTATTTCACTTCTCATAGATATAATCTTAGCAGGAGGATAGTATTTTCCAGTGAAAGCATCTTTGCATTTAGTCCAAGAATCAATACTATTCCTAGTTAAGGAATTCAACCATTCTTTAGCTTTTCCTCTCAAAGAGAAAGGAAACAATTTTAGTTTAATAATATATCCATTTATATCCCTATGCTTTTGCATCTCACAAAGTTCAACAAAGTTATTTAGATGGGCAGCAACATCTTCATTACCAATACCAGAAAATTGTTCTCTCATAACAAGATTGAGTAAAGCAGGTTTTATCTCAAAAAAGTAGTATCAGGAACAGGTGGAGCAATAGGTATCCTCATAAAATCATTGTTGTTGGTGCTAGTGAAGTCACACAACTTAGTGTTTTCCAGAGTAATCATTTTTTTGTGTTTTTCAATAAAGAAAGCAAACTTGTAAAACTAATTTTTTTTGTGTTTTTGATAAAGAAACAAGAAAATAAAGCAAAAGTAAACTAAGCAAAACAAAAATAACAAAGTAAAGAGATTGGTTATGAGGGACTCCCCTTGTGAAGATGTCCTTGACTCCCCGACAATGGCGCCAGAAAATATCTTGTTGGCGTGTGGTTGACGTGGGAGCTTCTTCTTCTTCAGTCCCCGGCAACGGTGCCAGAAAATATCTTGCTGGCGCGTGGTTGATGTGGGAACTTCTTCTTAAGTCCTCGGCAACAGTGCTAGAAAGTATGCTTGATGGCCCAAAATATATCGAGCTTGTTGGGGAACCCTAAGAGGAAGGTATGATGAGCACAGCAACAAGTTTTCCCCCAGTACGAAACCAAGGTTATCAATCCAGTAGGAGCAAGGAAACACCCCAAAGGTGTTGCTAGCTGAATGTTGGCAGGGCACACTACCGGTGCTAGCAGTAACGTGGAGACCTGCACAACACAACCACAGAACTATCCCCAACTTGCGATGAGGTTGTCAATCTCACCGGTTTTGCTGAAAACAAAGGATTAAACGTATCGAATGGAAGGAAGTAATAGTTTGCAGAAAGTAAACACAAAGCAGTAAACAGTTTGTAGATTGTAAGTAAAAGAAAGTACCGGGGTCCATAGTTCACTAGAGGTGGCTCTCCTTAAGATAGATAACATGCTGGGTGAATGAATTATAGCGGGGCAATTGACAAACATCGAGAAAGCATACAAGCATATACTAATCATCTTGACTCCTTTGAGACTTGATTGGGCATTACAACATTAAACATAAACCGCCATCCAACTGCATCTATGACTAATAATCCACCTTCAGGTTATCATCTGAACCCCCTCCAGTATTAAGTTGCAAGCAACGGATTATTGCTTTACGAATTGCATGTAAAGTAAACAATACGATTGTTCTATGAGCAAAGGATTGTTGTTTTCTCCCTAGTAGCAACAGCACATCTAGTACCTTAGAGATTTCTATCACTTCCCTAGATTACCAGAGGCATGAACCCACTATCGAGCATAAATACTAACTCTTGGAGTTTCTAGCATCTACTTGGCCAAGATAGCTACTAACAACGGAAAGCATGCAAGATCACAAATAACAAAGACATGATAGAATCAATAATCAATCTGAAATAGCATCTCAATATCCACCGGATCCCCGCAAACACAACATGCAGAATTACAAATAGATGATCTTGATCATGAACGGAGCTCACAAGATCTAAACATGATAGTACAAAGGAGGAGAACCAGCCATCTAGCTACTACATGGACCCGTAGTCTAGAGATGAACTACTCACACATCACGCCGGAGGCTTGCGTGATGATGAAGAAGGACTCCAGAGTGAATTTTCCCCTCCGGCAGGGTGTCGAGAAGAGCTTCAGATCCCTCCCAATCTAGGGATGGAGATGACGGTGGCTACAAACTCTTTCGTGGAATTTTGATTGGGTACTTAGGGTTTCCGTATTAGAGGCAATATATAGGCGGAAGGAGAGGCCGAGGGGGTGCCTGGGTTGGCCACACCACCCTCTAGCGCGAGCTAGGCCTGGTCGTGCGGCCAGGTGGTGTGGCCGCCCTTTGGCCCTTCTGTTGGGGTTCCCCGTATGAAAACAATAAATTTTACTCTACGCCCCTGAACCCCTGAAGCTGCCAGGACCTATCTATTAGTAATACAGTAACAGGAGGGGCTTTTCGCAAACTTACCCTTGAAGACCGAAAAGTGTTGTCAACGCTTAGGAGAGTGTGGTTGATGTAGACGAGCTGAAGCCGACCTCAAGGTCGTGATGAAGTCCTTGCGCTCCTTGGCTCCAACGACTTGAGTGCCTCAAGTGCGACACCTCGCGAGGAGTTACACACGTCCGGTGCCTGACGATGACTCCCGCTTCCCCGATCCAGCAGCAGTTGTGGAAGTAGAGCTCCCAGATTCGAATCCCGCAGCGCGACGGCTCTTCGCGGTGAAGATGTCTCTCGCTCGCGTAGTCCAGACTTGGGACCACGGTCATGAGAGAGAGGGGGAGAGAGAAAATATCAATTAGAGGTCCTACCAAAAGTGGGGAGACCTTTATTGATTATTGGTGTATTTATCTTGGCCAAATACCCCACTATATATAGGGGAGGAGGGGGTACACCCTCCCTCCAAGTCCCGGGGTGGGACTAAAGGAGAGGAGGGGGTGGGGAGGCCACCGGCCAGCCCCTAGTGGGCCCCGCGCGGGGGCTAGGCCCAGCCGGCCAGCCCCTTGCCCCTTTCCCTCTCTCCTTTCCCTAATGGGCCCTCTCCCTCCAGAAATTGGCCCATTAAGCCCTTTTGACCTTTAATTGATTTTCTCTTTATTAAATAATTATGAATAAATGATTAAATCACATTTAACATTCATTCACATATCATGCAATCTCCGTGGCTATGGAACACCTTCCACCTCCACTCCGGACATCCTCTGGACTTACCGAAACCCTTCCGGTTTTCTCCCTACTCTTCTTCGGTGATTCCACTGATCCTATAAACACTCTCTAAGCACCATCAAGCCCTTAAGTGTGATACCCACGGTTCGGGAACACTCCAGAGATGGTCAGGACACTCCCGCACCAATGATCGACAGAGGGACCTAGATGGCCATGTGACCCCTGTGCGTTCCACGAAGATCTTTCGTCGTTTGAACCGGGACAGTCGTGTCTTATTCCCTTTGTCTCTCGATACTTGCATTGCCCGAGATCTGATCAATGACATCACCATGTCGTGTTCAATCTCGTTACTGAACAATGCTACTTGACTCGTTCCGACAAGTTATATCCCCCGTGATCAAATCACACGCTGCACAACTATTGGATATAACTTCTCCGAGTGGGCCCTTGAGTATCTTCCCGTCACATGGACGGACAAATCCCGCTCTTGACATATATTGCCTCTATGGTTTCCTCCGAGTACCTGAACACACCTTTATAACCACTGTATTACCAGATGGCGTTTGATGCTATCTAAGCACTCTCGAGAGACAGTGATTGATAGAGCCTCACGGTCTAAGGAATATTCTACGAGGATCCATTTCTAATCATCGTAACTTGAACTTCGTGACATGATCGGGTCATGATGTTTAGGTTGGGTATTGGTTCATCATCTCATTCTCAGAATGAGATCACCTCATTTCCAACTGGCATAAATGCCACATGATCAGGAAACTTGATCATCTGTTGACCAATGAACTAGTGAGTAGAGTTTCACTGGGAACCCCTGGTTGTTTGTATATCACACGTGTATTGATGTTTCCACTCAATACAGTTATAGCATGATATAAAACTTAATCATAAACTATATGAAATATGATAACAGTCCTTACTACTATTTGTCTCTAGGGAATTTTCCAATAGTCTCCCACTTGCACTAGAGTACAAATACACTAGCTGCATTTGTTCTCAATCTTTGGCACCATATACCCGATACCCTGAACATGCTTGCTCATGGAAGAGGTTGAGTCTTGGGTCTATACTTTACAGTCCCAAATCCTTTGCAACTTACTAATGTCACCTTGATTGACATTAATACTTTATCATCACATGATAGCATCTGTGTGTATGCATCGTCGTTATGGCAGCAGAATAAGGCCTGATTCCAGGAGCCTATAGTGACGTTAGATCAACCTCGAGGGCTTTCTCATGGGCACTGTGCCCTGGGACACAACATTCTACGTTAAAAGCGAACTAGCCCCGCCATGACATTATACAACACTTTAGATGGTACCCCTATCTATTATTATAAATGTATTCATCGAAACACTAGTGCACTCTGTGCAACTTTCGATGTTTTGTTCACCTCGCTTCCTACTTGACTTTAATTGGTATATATATGGGAGTTTCCAACATATTCCCTTATAACATAACTCTTTATGTTTTAAGATATGTCATCCTTTATGGATTTGGAAAACATGTCTATAGTTCTGTATTAGACACTGCTGACAAACTCGGCTAAAACGTTCTGTGATTCAAACTTAATCACTTTTAAACGTTCCTTCTTGGATCACATATTACACTAAGTTATCATCATGGTTTTCTAAGAAAGAACCTATGTCTCAACATAGTGGATGACGATCATCCTTTTCTTTCTATCAACTATTGATGTTAAACTTGATACTATTCCTAATTTGAGTTATTAAGGACCACTTCCTTAATTAACTTCTATTCTGGAACCCCTTTCAGAATCCTTTAAGGAATACTACATAATATCATAATACATCTTATAAATCATTATTTCTAAGTATTTGCGCTTTCATTCTTAACATACTTAAGAATTACTCCTATAAGCTCCCACTCAAAATATGTTCCCACATATTTGAATTTGAGACTTATATTGCTCCCACTTAAAAATATGTCGATCACATATTGTTTTAGGAAGACTTTCATAGCTCCCACTCAATTTTGTGCAAATTGCACATCCACTCACTACTTTGAATAACTTCAAAATCCTTTAATCAAATATCAAACTTGGAGATTTTACTATGAGATACTGGTACTTTAGTAGTTTTAAATCCACTAGACATTTAGCACATTTGAATCAAATTCATTTGAATTTGTCCAATATTTGACAAATTGTGCTTTTGTCATTCATCCCCTTTTCCACTATGGCTTTGAAGTCATTTGGGAAAATTCAAGTAACCCCTTTTACTTGTGAGATTCAGCAAAAAATTGCTTTCTAATCTCAAGGGAATTTTGCTTCTAGGATTTCTCATAATTCTAGTTTACCATTATTTCCTTTGTAGTTCGTAGGTATATCATATTCCAATAATCATGAAAAATGATTCACAAATGTCTCCATACAAGATATGGATTACATTTTGAATCATACTTCATGCAGTGAAAACACTAGTGGAGGAAAACATAATGATCAATATCATTGATTCTTTCCTTCTGTGAAGAGAGTCGTTCAGGAACATTGTCCGTTGCGCTTCTCAACACTCTGATGTAGGGTTTGAATCCTCATCGTGTTTTTCACCATCTTCCATTTGCTCCATAATTGAGAAACATCACTAGAAGTGAGCTTTCTCAAGAATGCACCAAAATCCAATCAATACAAGTTTTGCTTCTCTTTTGGTTTCAGCTATGGATTTTGTATTCAAAGTTTCCAATGAATACTCTACAAGGACTTATTCACTATTGTTTTGTTATATCGAATAACCCCAAAACTTTCACGAATTCAAATGGTTCACTACATTCTAATTGAGTGCTAACTATTTCTAAGCTAATGGTCTCTACATCTACACTACAACGATTTATTTGGTGCCTTCTATTCAACCCCTTTGATATCTAATATCACATTGTGATGCTTTGCATTTTGACGTTTCAAAACACTTTGCATTTCACAATTACTTTTATGCCATTCTTATAAATTCAAATTTCATTACTATTGATCAAATCATAGTAATTAGATTCTCTTTTATCTTTATACCCTTTTATTGATGAAACACTTTGATCAAATCAAATAGTTCCATATTCATGTTTCCTTTGGTAAACTACTTTACACATTTAAACAATCATTTAATGATAATTACCATTTTCGTTAAAACACAATACATCGAATATGTATTAACTTTTAACAATTCTTTAAACACATTGTATTCAAGTAATACACGGTGTTCAAGTTATTTTGCCGAACTTAGGCATGATTTATATGTGATAAGAAATCGAATGACTTTCACATATTATCACATAACTTTGAATTTAAACAATGGTTTTCATTCATTAATGAACATATTATTAAGTCGGGTATTTTAAACAAGGCATTTTTAATGTTTTACAAATGTTCATGCATTATCAATTAGTTTCAAACAACAAGGATAATCCACACATAATCAAACAAGATATGAACATGAATAGAAATCATTCATAAAAGTGGAACAACTGTTTGTTACAAACTCATATGAATAACCGTCTCACAAAGTGTGAGACACACTAAAGAAGTTCACAATCTCTTGATTACAATAATCATCCTAAAACATAAACTAAGTGATAAATGTCGAGGGAGAGTGTCATCAGCCATCATCATCATGCTCGCCATCAACACGCAACGTCATCTCCTCTTCAGCAAGCACCTCTCATGCAGAAGGACCTGTTTTTAGCAAAACAGTATAAGTATCAGATATACTTAACACTGCAAATGTGTTTGCAAGATTATAACATTTATAAAATTGTATATCAAATATATATCTTTGTCATCAATGACCTCTCCGGTGATTGGTTCAACCTTTACATTCCTGAAACGTAATATGAACTCATGGAAATCCAATGTTTCCGTATCACCACTCATGATGCTACTCCGGACATGTCCTTCATAGCTAGGAGGCAACGATCGAAGCAGCACGTCTATTGCAAATGGATCAGCCATCTAGTAATCCACGAAGTGAACCAGTCTCATGTGTGCATCAAGCATGCGCTCCAAGTGACCCTTCAGACATGTATGCTCCTCCATCTGTATGGAAAGGAACTCTCCAAGCAGCTCGTGCTTCCACATGCGCACATGGCCTATGAACTCTGCTCTCAGCTAATCCACCATCGAATATGGATCAAGATCACCCACGAGCGGATGTAGTTCATCCACCATCCCGTAACACATTATTATCTGAATGTAGGTGGACATCTCTTGACGATAGTAGCGGTCTGCCAGCTCTTGTGGGGTCTCATAGTAGTCTTGCTCAGTCAAATCCATCGTGCGACGTATGTAGTCTACCACATGATTCCTAGTAAGGAGATCATTCAGGCACACAAGCCAACTAGGGAAGTTGGATCCATCAAGTCTAAGTTTCTCACCCTTTACTCAATCCTCAGTGACAAAGTAAGCTTCACGGTGAGCCATCTACATTTTTTAGGGTAAAACAGTAGGGTAAAAAAACCCCACTGCAATTTTTCTTTTTATATATCAAGTAGAGTTACAAAAGATTATTTACAAACATATTCCACCTCAAAAAAGAGGGATAACACTTAAAGCAGCTATCTCATGTCTAGATTGGTTTCAATCCAGTCCTTAAGGTCCTGATAAAACTTTTTCTTAATTCTATAAAGGACCCATCTTAATTCCTGGGCTATAAGAGCCTTCCAGGTCTCCACCGACGTATGCTGATTGTTGAAAATTTCATTATTTCTGCAAATCCAGATGCTCCAAGTTCCAAGTATCAGAATTTCCATTGCAAAAGGGACCTTGAGATCTTTTTTAATACTGGCTAGAACTTCAAAGATGCTTTGATCAGCCATATTAACCTGTGAAATTTCAGCCCAGCAGGCTCTAGCAAAGGGGCATTCCCAAAACAAATGTAAACTAGTTTCTTCACTGTGGCAGTTCTGGAAGACACAATCATAAGAAGCTAGAGGAAAACATTTTCTTTTCAGAAGATTCCTTGTGTTGAGTCTATCAAGCAGAAGAAGCCAGAAGAAAAATTTGTGCTTCTGTTGGCAAGAAGATTTCCAGATCCAAGAAAAATGTGGCTGAACTAGTTGGTAGCCAACTAAAGAGTAGTAAGCCTTTTTAACTGAAAAATTACTACCCCAAATATAAGACCAACAATCTGATTCCCCTTCCCTGCTATAATCAAGAAGTTGTTCAAGACTTTGATATTCCTGATATGCCTGTTGAGACAAAGGCAGATAAAAAAGATCCTGAGTATTTGCAGTATGCATGAACTCACTGACCGAAATGTGTGGATTTTTTGCAAATGTAAGAAGATGAGGGAGCTTATGTTGGAGGCAATTATTATTCCACATATCAGTCCAGAATAGTGCAGATTCCCCATTTCCAACCAAGCACTTTGCAAGTCCTTTAAAAATGTCAATTAGCTTCAGATGAGCTTTCCACCAAAAAGATCCCTCAACTCTTCTTCCAGGAAGCTTATCATTACAATAGTAGGTGTTCCACACCAAATGTACCCATGGAATATCTCTATGATTATAGAATTTATCCAAATTCTTCAAGAGACGAGCAGAGTTTTGAATATTAAGGTCCAGAACTCCCAAGCCACCTTGACTCTTGGGTCTACAAACTTTCTTCCATGCTACAAGAGCAGTACCTCTAGCTTGAACATCAGTAGTTTTCTTTCTCCACAAGCATTTCCTCATATATTTAACCAACTGTTCTTTGATAGAGACAGGGAGATCAAAGCATCTCATGTAATATATGGGGAGAGAAGATAACACAGATTTAACTAACTGTAATTTCCCCCCATAATTCAGAAAGTCAACAATGCCACACAACCTTCTTTCAATTCTCTGAACAATAGGCAAGAAGTGTTCCACAGCAGGTTTATTCAAGCTCAGAGGCAGACCAAGATAGGTAAAAGGCAAGGACCCAGTGAGGCAAGAAAGTGTATTAGCAAAGTGCTCAAGCCTTACAGAATCCATATTAATAGGCATCATGCTGGACTTTGAATAGTTGACTTTAAGCCCAGTGGAAATAGCAAAAGTATGAAGGATTGCTTTAAGACAAAATAGTTGCTCAGAATCAGCCTTCAGGATTACTAAAGTGTCATCTGCATACTGGACCACAGGGAAATCAGGGCAAAAAACATTCTCAGAGGGTAGAGAAAGCAGACCCAGGTACATTGCTTTATTGAGGATGCTCTGAAGGAGATCAGCAGCCAGTACAAACAGCATAGGGGACAAAGGGTCACCTTGCCTGACACCCCTTCTACAGTAAATTTTTTTCCCAGGCACACCATTTAAAAGCACAGAGGAAGAAGCAGACCCAAAAATCAACTGAATCCAAGAAATCCATTTAGCTCCAAAACCTTTAGCTTTAAGGATATCAATGATTGCAGAATGCTCAATTCTGTCAAAAGCCTTCTCAAAATCCAACTTGAGAATTAAAATTTCCTCCTTTGACTTGTGACACTGATCAAGAAATTCAAAAGCCCAACCTAAACAGTCTTGTATTGATCTTTGCTTGAGGAAACCATATTGATTCTTGTGAACAAGTTTAAGAATGACTTTTTGTAGTCTATTGGCCAGAATCTTAGTGATAATCTTGAAGACACTATTTAGCAAGGAAATAGGCCTAAAGTCAGCAGGAGTCAAAGGAGCAGCAATTTTTGGGATGAGGGTGATGAAAGAGGAATTAATGCTCTCTAAAGAGACATTCCCTGCATGGAACTCAAGAAGAAGGTGTTTCACATCATCCTTGATAATGGGCCAGCAAATCTTCATGAATTCATTATTAAAACCATCAGGGCCAGGAGACTTATCATTAGGCAAATTTGTGATGACTCCATCAATTTCTTCACTAAGATTGCAAAAGGAATCTACATTTATAATTGCAAAAGGAATCTACATTTATAATTGCAAAAGGAATCCTTGATAATGAGCCATCTACATTTATAATTGCAAAAGGAATTTAGACTAAGTTTATAATTAAATGACTTAATAATAACTCCACCCAGAAACACATATGTCCAGTGAGGGTTCCTAGTGATAACACGACCCCTATCAGCCACATCCCCCCCCCCCCGATTGATCACGGCCATCGATGTGGGTTCAAAGGTGGACGCTAAACGTCGGTCACATCATTCATGCGACTCGTGCTCGATCTTTCGACCATCCGTGTTCTGAGGCCACGCTTATTTGGCGTGCTAGGCTCGCCAACTCAACCTTAGTGTATTCGCTGTGCAACATGTCTTACACCCACTATATGCGAACGTAGATATGTCTGACACCCAGGCCTATAACCCTAGATCGCCTCATACCGAAGAACTTTCTTGGTGGTGCACACTAAGGGGGAACACAATCGTTGGTAATTTTAACAGGGATCATCTTATTAGGCTACCATCGAGTATCTAATACTAGCACACAATAAGACATACAAACAATAACATTGAATGCAAATGCTATGTGATATGGTCCTTCACGTCGTGATCTCCATCCGCCGTCACCGGGTTTCGGCGCCGTAGACACTAGGGTACCGGTGTCATTCCGTCGTGGTAGTTCGTCACCTCCGTGACTATCTACTGCTACGTAACAAAAGGTAATCACTTTACCTTTGCCACAACCATATCACAAAGCAATCCCCCCCTGCAAAACAAAGTTAGACGCCTCTACTTTATCTTTGCATGTTTTACGTGGCCGAATGGGCTTTAGTACAAGAACCGTTCTTACCTACGAACTTTCAGCACAACGCTGATCAAGTAGTTGTCTATACTACACCCCTTTCGGGGCCCTCCGTTGCAAATGGTATACCAACTAATGCGAGAGAGACAGAGACCCCCCTAAGCCACTTTATACGGTACAAGCTGTCTGTCAAGCGTGGGCCAGTCTCGCGAATGAATGCGTAAAGTCGGTTGGGGGGCGCTTCATCAAGCATTACTGCGGTATACACAAGTACACATGGGAGGGTAACAACTAAAAGATCAACGCCCACACGCTACATCTCGTGTGTTCTACCCGTACTAGCATTACTACGCATAGATCTAGCTCTGATACCACTGTTGGGGTTCCGCGTATGAAAATGATAAATTTTACTCTACGCCCCTGAACCCCTGAAGATGCCAGGACCTATCTATTAGTAATATAGTAATGGGAGGGGCTTTTCGTGAACTTACCCTTGAAGACCGAAAAGCGTTGTCAACGCTTAGGAGAGCGTGGTTGATGTAGACGAGCCGAAGCCGACCTCAAGGTCGTGATGAAGTCCTTGCGCTCCTTGCTCCAACGACTTGAGTGCCTCAAGTGCGACACCTCGCAGGGAGTTACACACGTATGGTGCCTGACGATGACTCCCGCTTCCCTGATCCAGCAGCAGTTGCAGAAGTAGAGCTCCCGGATCCGAATCCCGCAGCGCGACGGCGCTCCGCGGTGAAGATGTCTCTCGCTCGCGCAGTCTAGAATTGGGACCACGGTCACGAGAGAGAGAGGGATAGAGAGAGAAAATATCAATTAGAGTTCCTCCCAAAAGTGGGGAGACCTTTATTGATTATTGGTGTATTTATCTTGGCCAAATACCCCACTATATATAGGGGGAGGAGGGGGTACACCCTCCCTCAAAGTCCTGGGGTGGGACTAAATGAGAGGAGGGGGTGGGGAGGCTGCCAACCAGCCACTAGTGGGCCTCGTGCGGGGGGCTAGGCCCAGCCGGCCAGCCCCCTTGCCCCTTCTCCCTCTCTCCTTTCCCTAATGGGCCCTCTCCCTCCGGAAATTGGCCCATTAAGCCCTTTTGACCTTTAATTGATTTTATCTTTATTAAATAATTATGAATAAATTATTAAATCAACATTTAACATTCATTCACATATCATTCAATCTCTGTGGCTATGGAACACCTTCCACCTCCACTCCGGACATCCTCCAGACTTACCGAAACCCTTCTAGTTTTCTCCCTACTCTTCGGTGATTCCACTGATCCTATAAACACTCTCTAAGCATCATCAAGCCCTTAAGCGTGAGACCCCACGGTTTGGGAACACTCCATACATGGTCGGGACACTCCCGCACCAATGATCGACAGAGGGACCTGGATGGCCATGTGACCCCTGTGTGTTCCACGAAGATCTTTCGTCGTTTGAACCGGGACAGTCGTGTCTTATTCCCTTTGTCTCTCGATACTTGAATTGCCCGAGATCTGATCAATGACATCACCATGTCATGTTCAATCTCGTTACTGAACAATGCTACTTGACTCATTTCGACAAGTGATATCCCTCGTGATCAAATCACACGCTGCGCAGCTATTGGATATAACTTCTCCGAGTGGGCCCTTGAGTATCTTCCCGTCACATGGATGGACAAATCCCGCTCTTGACATATATTGCCTCTACGGTTTCCTCCGAGTACCCGAACACACCTTTATAACCACCGTATTAGCAGATGGAGTTTGATGCTATCTAAGCACTCTCGGGAGACAGTGATTGATACAGCCTCATGGTCTAAGGAATAGTCTACGAGGATCCATTTCTAATCATCGTAACTTGAACTTCGTGACATGATTGGGTCACGATGTTTAGGTTCGGTATTGGTTCATCATCTCATTCTCAGAATGAGATCACCTCATTTCCAACTAGCATAAATGACACATGATCAGGAAACTTGATCATCTGTTGACCAATGAACTAGTGACTAGAGTTTCACTGGGAACCCCTGGTTGTTTGTATATCACACGTGTATTGATGTTTCCACTCAATACAGTTATAGCATGATATAAAACTTAATCATAAACTATATGAAATATGATAATAGTCCTTACTACTATTTGTCTCTAGGGCATATTTCCAACACCTTCTCCGTATCGTATTCTGGCTCCAAGTGTCCCCCGATAAAATAATGTCTTTGGCTTTTGTCCCGTCCAATTCCAAGAATCTTCATTTTCCGACTTCCTGAAACCAAAAACAGCAGAAAACAGGCAGATGGCACTGTGGCTCTTGTTAATAGGTTAGTCCAAGAAATCATATGAAAAGTACTCCAAAGTGTGGACAAAACACAAGAAAGTAGATAAAACCAAGCATGGAACATCAAAAATTATAGATACATTTGCAATGTATCAAAGCACAATCAAACTTGCATAGGCGTCTAGCAAAGTGGGTTGAATTTATTGAGTCTTTTTCGTATATTATTAAACATAAGAAGGGAAAAGACAATATTGTAGCCGATGCTCTCTCTAGGAAAAGTATGTTGCTAACACAATTGGATGTGAGAGTTCCTGGTTTGGAGAGTTTGTGTGACTTATATGCTACTGATCATGATTTTGCTGCTCCATATAAGTTGTGTGTTAATGGGAAAGCTTGGGAAAAATATCATATGCATGATGGGTACTTGTTTCGAGCTAACAAACCGTGTGTGTCCGAGTCCTCTGTGCGTTTACTCTTATTACAGGAATCCCATGCTGGTGGACTGATGGGCCACTTTGGGCGTGAGAAAACAATACTCATGCTCGCTGATCATTTTTATTGGCCTAGGATGAGGCGTGATGTGGACAGATTTGTCAAATGTTGCATTACTTGCAACACTTCCAAGTCGAAGTTGAAGCCTCATGGTTTGTATACTCCTCTACCTGCACCTACTACTCCATGGGAAGATATTAGCATGGATTTTGTGTTAGGATTGCCTAGAACTAGGAGAGGACATGATTCTATATTTGTGGTAGTGGATCGTTTTTCTAAGATGGCACATTTTATTGCCTGCCACAAGAGCGACGATGCGTCGCATGTTGCTAATATGTTTTTCAGGGACATTGTGCGCTTACATGGAGTACCAAGGACAATTGTTTCTGATCATGATGTGAAGTTTATGAGATATTTTTGGAAGACGCTTTGGGGGAAACTGGGAACAAAATTATTATTCAGCACTACTTGTCATCCCCAAACTGATGGACAAACAGAGGTGGTGAATCGCACATTATCACAGTTGTTGCGATCTATGATCAAGAAGAATCTGCGTGTTTGGGAGGATTGCTTGCCCCATGTCGAGTTTGCATATAACAGGGTTGTACACTCTACCACACAGTTGTGTCCTTTTGAGGTGGTGTATGGTTTCAAACTCATCACACCACTAGATTTGTTGCCTCTTCCTATTCAAGAACGAGAAAATATGGAGGCTACCAAGAGGGCAGATTTTGTGAAGAAGATACATGTGAAGACAAAGGAAGCTATTGAGAAAAAGGGCAAGGACAATGCTAGCCGTGTCAACAAGAAGCGAATGTTGGGGATATACTTTCCGGGTATCCTCATAGTTCCTCACTGACCAGGGTGGCCCACTTCGGGTTAGAGCTTTCCTTCACGGGCAGCCCAGTCAGGGAGAAGAGACGGAATCCAGTCCGGCTACGGGAAGGCCCAGAAGAGTTACCGACATAGGCCCATAGTGTTAATTGTAGTTTAAGATGTACTTTGTAACCGACTCTTAGTCTTAGCCGGATAGATCTCTCCTGTAAACCCTAGGCCGGATATCTATATAATTCGTCCTAGGGAGAGCCTTTAGGGTACACCTTACAATCACAATCTCAACTCGCATAGGCAAACCCTTGTAACCCATATTCTGGCTCTGCCGTATTACTGGATTGCTAGCAGGAGTAGGATCCGTCCAAAGCTGGCGGATTCGAACCTAGGTAAACTTGTGTGCTCCATCCCGGAACACCGTACTTCTCACACCCCTCTCTTCCGCACGCCTCGAGGACCCCCTCATGGTGTACTTGTCATCAATCCGACGATAGTTGGCGCCCACCATGGGGCAAGTGAGCTTTGGATCTGTGTTCCGAGCGGAATCTACAAGAATCGGAATCGGCGAGACTATCGCCGTCGGTCGCATCCTCTATGCCAGCGACATCCCTCTCATTGTTCTCGACGAGACCTGGATTCCGACTAGGGAGGCTGTGACTGCCTACACCATCATGTCTTTTGGCGAGATCGATGTTTACATCAGTTTTGCTGAACCTGCCCCACCCACCCCAGCGGTGATGATAGAGGCAGAAGAAACTTCTGGGTCCCCTTTGTCCGTGGAGGCGGCAGTATTCCGGATCTCAAAAAACTATAATCCCACTTAGCCCGCACTAGTTGCGGAGATAGTGGAGAAATCCGAGCCTGAAGCAGACCTGGCGGTCCAAGTTGAATCTAGAGTGGATCTCCCTGGAGAGATGGAATCCCAGATCGACCCATCCGCTAAAGTCGAAATCCAGGAGGAACATAGCAATGACACTGGTTCCGGCTCTGATGATG
This sequence comes from Avena sativa, assembly GCA_916181665.1. Lineage (NCBI taxonomy): Eukaryota > Viridiplantae > Streptophyta > Magnoliopsida > Poales > Poaceae > Avena > Avena sativa. The sequence goes on from OV702292.1 coordinate 278,202,729, forward strand.
CCGGGACAGACAGGCATTTCCTGAGATACATGCTAAGACGCATGATAATGCAAGATGCAATGAAATCCTCGAGACCATCAAACGTTTCGACAAAGCCTACTATGAAGACCGCAGTTATCTCAGGAGGGGCACATCGCACTTTATCGGATATGTGGGATCCGGATCCGGCTCTTCCGATGCTGGAGACAACATCGACTCTGTGCTGGAGGCGATCAGAACAAACGCCGACGTACCCGCATCCTCGGATGAGTCGATGACGTCAGCAGATTTCTGAAAGTTCTCCGCAAAATATGAAAAGGAGTATAACTCCAAAGCTACAAAGGAAGAATAAGCCATGGATGAAGGATCCGGGGAAAACTCTCCCAAAACACAGGATGACATGGAAATCGGAGATAATCCCGAGGTCTAGATGTCCAAAAGTACCGATCAGAGCTTAACTCCGGGAAACAGACCCAAAGCCATCTTTGCTACCGACGCAGCCAAGAAGGCAAAGAAGAAGAACAAGAAGAACAAAACCCCGGAGAAAGACCCTCCGGTAGAGGAGGTGATTGCCGAGGAATACGAGGAGGACTCGGATGGAGCACTTATCCTAGACGAGCCCAAAGAAGAGTTGGTGGATGGACACATGATCACTGAAGGTGCACGTAAACTCATCGATGCTGCATTAACCACACCTATTCCTACAGCTGCAGAACTTACTGCTGAAGAGCTGGACGAGAGGGCCCAGACCCTAGAAGCACGTCGCCAAGAACATTGAGGAGGAAAAGAAACGCATGGCAACTGCAGATAAGTACAACTCTAGGCAACATCAGAAGACCAGGAAGCGTCATACTCATGACGACCAATTCCTGCAGATTCACAAAGTCCTTTTCGGAGGAGAACTTGGGATGCCTCGACGCGACAACAATGGGGATTGGGTGTATCCAACGCCAGTACAAAACACCGTTGTGGCTTGAGAAATCCTATCGGCTAATCTAGGCCTGGAGCAGATCCGGTTGGGAATCAAACTACTCAACAAAGGACTGGAGCAGCAAAAGGTCGCCCTGTCCGGAATTCAAAAACTGGTCTCCGATTCTGATCAATGTCACACAGATCCGGCATGGGCTGACGTAAGACCCCAACATGTTCCGAAATAGCAACATCGTTCCGACCGTCAGGAAGACAACTACTCAAGAACCGGATCTTCAGGACAGCACCACAAAGCTGCACGTGACTGGCGTAACGTTAACCTAGTTGCGGAGCAAGAGGCAATTGATGCACTGAATCCGAGGAATCCTCCCCGGCGAGAGTCGAAGGACCACAGGGAAGAAGATAAAGAGAAATGTCGAGAGGAGGACCGACAAAAAATGCCACCTCCTAGACATGCAAGTCGTCTGGATGACGGGCGAAGGAACGACGGACACCGTGCCGAGTTAAACCGGTAGGGGGCTCGTCACAATGAAGACCCTCCCCGAAACCGGAATAATGACGCTCCGGACGGAGGCCGGCGTTCAGCCGGAAATAACCCAGCTGCTCCACCCTCTCCACAAAGTAGCCATCACAACAGCTCCCAAGGAGGCCAAGGAGGGCGTCGTGGTGGAGGAGGTGGTGGCAGAAGCCGCAGTCAGGCTCCAAGGCACCGCAGCCATAGCCATCACTCAGGACGATCTCTATCCCAAATGACGCAAGGCACAGGATCAACTCCAATATAGAGGCACGGCGTGACACATTGCAAATGTATCTATAATTTTTGATGTTCCATGCTTGGTTTTATCCACTTTCTTGTGTTTTGTTCCAACTTTGGAGTACTTTTCATATGATTTCTTGGACTAACCTATTAACAAGAGCCACAGTGCCAGCTGCCTGTTTTCTGCTGTTTTTGGTTCCAAGAAAGTCAGAAAATGAATATTCTCGGAATTGGATGGGACAAAAGCCAAAGTGCCTATTTTTCCGGATGTCATCAAGTGATAGAATACGAGACGGAGAGGGGCCAGGGAGACACCACACCACCTGGCCGCGTGGCCAGGCCTGTCCCACGCCAGGGGGTGGTGTGGGCACTCCCGACACCCCCTCGACCTCTCCTTCCGCCTATATATTGAAGGAAATATGCCCTGAGAGGCAATAATAAAGTTTTTATTATGTATTCCTTGTATATGATAGATGTTTATTTTGCATGCTATAATTGTATTGATAGGAAACATCAATACATGTGTGTTTAATAAACAAAAAGGGTTCCTAGTTATGCCTCTCTTATAGACTAGCTTGTTGATTAACAAGATGATCAAGGTTTCCTGATCATGGACATTGGATGTTGTTAATAACAAGGTCACAACATTTGTGAAATGATGTGACGAACATTCATCCGAAGTATAGCATTATAATCAAGTCATTATGTTTATATTGCTATAACATCATACAAAGTAGTCTTAGTCCTTAGACCATGAGATCATTAATTGCTAACACCGGAAGAGTATCTTGATAACATCAAACGTCACACCGTAACAGGGTGACCATAAAGGTGGGTTCAGTGCTATGAAGGTGTTATGTTGAGGCTCATGGATCAAGAGTGGAATTTGTCAATCCCGATGACGGATAGATATACTCTAGGCCCTCTCGGTGATATCACTAGAATGTTATATCATGGGAACGAGAAAAGAGTGCATGTCAGTAACGAGATCAAACTAGGTATTTGGATACCGATGATCGAATCTCGGACATGTATTATATCATGAGACAAAGGGATTAAATTGCTGATGTTAAAGGTTCTCACGATCACAGAAGTCATCGTTGAATATGCAGGAGTCAGTATGGATCTCCAGGTCCCGCTTCTGATTATTGATCTAAGAGGAGTCTCAATCATGTCTGCATTATTCGTGAACCGTAGGGTGACACACTTAAGGGTTGACGGACACCATTTAGGAGCACATATGTTCCAGACAAAAGGTTTGCAAAGCGCAGGAAATGTTTCGATAGAAACAGGAATTGTTTCGATAGAAACCGGAATTGTTTCGGGTGAAATTGCAGAAAGTGGTTCTGCATGTGATATTGAAATGTTGCAAGGGGTTTTATGTGAATGTTTGTTAATTAAAGTAATTAACAAAATTCTGAATAAAATAAATAAAAGAGTTTTATTAATTGAGAGTTGCATTTAATTTGGTGGAAATTAAATACATGTGAGTGGGATTTTGGGTGGAGGCCATGTTTATGTGAGTGGAGGTTCACCACATGAATGAAGGAGGGGAGGAGTCCCCCCCTCATGCGCCGGCTATGGTAGGGGAGGGGTCTCCCTCCCTCCTATATAAAGCCCCTCTCCCCTCTCACAAACCACACCTCCTCGTGAAGGATCTCTCTCCCCCTCTAGATATTCCCCCATGGTCTCGGATTAGAGAGATACATGTTCCCGGTGGCCTTGTGTCTGGAAGGAGTTGCTGCTTCCACTGATTCGCTGGAGTGAGGAGGTGGAGGTTGTCCGGTGGCTTGAACGTGTGTGCGAGGACGGATGCGCTGCTGATTTGCGGCGCTCGGACTTCCACACGATCTTGAGATCGGCAAGCGTACGACTACATCAACCACGAGTTCCTACTCGTTAACAAAACTCGTTGTCTTCGAGGGTAAGTTCTCCATGGATGTATGTCCACCCGTTTCTCTGTATCTAGTAGATAGATCTTGGCGTATAGTTCTCATCGTAGGAAATTTTTTGTTTTCTATGCTGCGGACCCAACAGTGGTATCAGAGCCTGATCTATGCGTAGGTGCTTTGCACGGGTAGTACACATATGTTTATATGTGGGCGATGATGATCATGTTATTGCATCTTCTATGTACTTTGGATATTGGTGACATAGTGGGATGAAGCGGCCCAGACCAACCTTACATGTCATCATACATGAGACCGGTTCCACGACTGACATGCAACTAATTTTGCATAAGTGGCTAGCGGGTGTCTGTCTCTCCTACTATAGTCAATATCTGATTTACAACGAGTTGCTAATAACTTGGTTATCCTCGTTGTGGTTCATGTTCGTAGGTAAGACCGGTTCTATCTCCGAAAGCCCTAAGCCACGTAAAACTTGCAATTGATAAATTAGAGGCGTCTAGTTAGATCGTTGCTAGGCTAGTGTCTTCATATGGTATTGTTGTAAGTAGATGTATGATAGATACTCTTACAACTTACTTAACATGTAAGTTCCAGAGACCTTGGCCTTACACACAAAGGAATGATAGAGATCATACCACGATGCAAATGATAGAGATCAAATGCATGGACCATATCACCTCACTTCACACATTAGATGTTAGCATCTTATATTGCTAGTTTGGTGCTTTTGGTAGCATTATAAGATGATCCCTCATTTAGATATCAAGATAAAATGTGTTCTTCCTTAATTATGCACCGTTTTGTGGATCGTGTTTTGAGGCATCACGTGATGATCGGGTGTTCTCAACTCTACGCTTTCATACAACGGGTGTAAGACAGTTTTACACACGTGAATACTAAGGTTCTTACTTGACGAGCCTAGCATGTACAGACATGGCCTCGGAACACAGACCAAAAGGTTAAGCATGAGTCATATAGTTGATATGATGCCCATATAGATGCTCGCCTTTGAAGCTACACCGACTCACGTGATGATCGGACTTGGTGTAGTGGATTTGGTTCATGTAATCACCAAAAGGACACGAGGGATGTCGTTTTTCAGTGGGAGTTCATTAGTAATTTGGATTAGTTGAACTCAATCTATCATAAACTTAGTCTAAATAAACTTTACAAATTCTGTTGTAGATGGCACCACCTGCTTTTAATTTTAATGTGTTCATGGAGAAAGAGAAGCTTGCTGCGAATGGTAACAACTTCACCAACTGGGCTATGAATTTGAGGATTCTCCTCACTGCTACACAAAAGCAATATGTGCTAGAGGCGCCGCTAGGCCCCCCACCAGCTCCTGATGCCCCTGACGAGGAAAAGAACGTCTATATAACTCGTCAGGAGGACCACAACTTAGTTCATTGCGGCATACTGTATGGGCTAGAGCCAGAACTTCGAAAACGTTTCGAAAATGGCAATGCCTTTGATACCATGGGATAATTGAAAATGATTTTCGATACCCATGCTACCATAGAGAGTTATAATGCTTCTGAAAAGTTCTTTAGCTGCATGATGGAAGAGAACAACTCCGTTAGTGAGCACGTACTCAAAATGGCTGGGTACGCCGATAAGCTTGTGTCCTTGGGAATAACAATTCCCATTGACTTAGGCATACATCGTGTTCTCCAATCTCTGCCACCTAGCTACAAGAGCTTCGTGATGAACTATAATATGCAGGGCATGAAGAAGTCCCTTCCCGAGCTTCTGTCAATGCTTAAGACTGCAGAAGTGGAGATTAGGAAAGAACATCAAGTGTTGATGATCAATAAGACCACTGGTTTCAAGAAGGACAAGAAAGGCAAGCAGAAGGGAAAGAAGGGCGGCAAATCTATTGTCGTGCCTGAAAAGAAACCCCAAGCTGGCCCTAAGTATGACACCGAGTGCTACTATTGCAAGCGGACTGGCCATTGGAAGCGCAACTGCCCCAAGTATTTGGCGGACAAGAAGTCCAGCAAGGCAAACAAAGGTATATGTGATATACATGTTATTGATGTGTACTTGACTAGTACTCGCAGTAGCACCTGGGTATTTGATACGAGATCGGTTGCTAATATATGTAACTCGGTTCAGGGGCTGCGGAACAAGCGACAACTAGCAAGGGATGAGGTCACGATGCGGGTCGGCAATGGATCAAGAGTTGATGTGATCGCGGTCGGAACGCTGCCTCTCCATATGCCGTCGGGATTAGTTATAAACCTGAATAATTGTTATTTGGTGCCTGCACTGAGCATGAACATTGTATCCGGATCGTGTTTGATGCAAAGAGGTTATTCGTTTAAGTCTGAAAACAATGGTTGTTTGATTTATATGAATAATATCTTTTATGGTCATGCACCTGTGTTGAATGGTTTATTTCTGTTGGATCTCGATAGTAGTATTACGCATATTCATAATGTTGATGCTAAAAGGATTAAACTTGATAATGATATATCTTATATGTGGCACTGCCGTCTAGGTCATATTGGCGTTAAACGCATGAAGAAACTCTATTCTGATGGACTTTTGGAATCACTTGATTTTGAATCATTTGATACATGTGAGCCATGCCTTATGGGCAAGATGACTAGAACGTCGTTTTCCGGTTCAATGGAACGGGCGACAGATTTATTGGAAATCATACATACTGATGTGTGTGGACCAATGAGTGTGTTGGCGCGAGGTGGATATCGTTATTTTGTTACTTTCACGGATGATTTGAGTAGATACGGGTATATCTATTTGATGAAACATAAGTCTGAAACCTTTGAAAAGTTCAAAGAATTTCAGAATAAAGTGGAAAATCATCATAACAGAAAGATCAAATTTCTGCGGTCCGACCATGGAGGAGAGTATCTTAGTTACGAGATTAGCACACATATGAAAGACTGTGGAATAGTTTCACAACTCACGCCTGCCAGAACACCACAACGTAATGGTGTGTCAGAACGTCGTAATCGTACTTTATTGGATATGGTTCGATCTATGATGTCTCTGACTGACTTGCCACTGTCATTTTGGGGTTATGCACTGGAAACCGCTACATTCACTTTAAATAGGGCACCATCTAAATCCGTTGAAAAGACACCATATGAATTATGGTTTGGAAACAAACCTAAGCTATCATTTCTTAAAGTTTGGGATGCGATGTTTATGTGAAGAAACTTCAACCGGATAAACTCAAACCCAAAGTGGAAAAATGCGTCTTCATAGGATACCCTAAGGAAACGATTGGGTATACCTTCTACCACAGATCCGAGGGAAAGGTCTTTGTTGCCAAGAATGGATCCTTTCTTGAGAAGGAGTTTCTCGCGAAAGGTTTGAGTAGTCAGAAGGTAGAACTCGAAGAGGTTATTGAACCTTCTCTTCATGAAATGGCGAGTAGCGCAGCACCGGAAGTTGTTTCGAAGTTGACTTCACCTAATAAAGAGAGAGCTAATGATATTGATCATGAAACTCTGAAAGAGGACACTACCAACCTCGCAGGTCAAGCAGGACACGTATAGCTCCTGAACTGTACGGCAATCCTGTTATGAATTTCATGATTGATGAAATAGATGACCCTGCGACGTATGAAGAAGCAATGATGAGCCCTGATTCCAACAAATGGCTAGAAGCCATGAAATCCGAGATGGAATCCATGTACGAAAACCAGGTTTGGACCTTGGTGGACTTACCTCACGATCGAAAGGCCGGTGAGAATAAATGGATTTTCAAAAGAAAAACTGATGCTGATGGTAATGTAACCATCTATAAGGCTCGACTTGTCGCAAAGGGGTTTCGACAAATTCAAGGAGTTGACTACGATGAGACATTCTCTCCCGTAGCGATGCTTAAGTCGGTTAGGATTATGTTAGCAATTGCTGCATATTTCGATTATGAAATATGGCAGATGGATGCCAAAACTGCATTCCTCAATGGTAATATTGAAGAAGAGTTGTATATGATACAACCTAAGGGTTTTGTTGATCCTAAGGATGTTTATAAGGTGTGCAAACTTCAGCGATCCATCTATGGACTGAAGCAAGCATCCCGGAGTTGGAATCTCCGCTTTGATGAGGTGATCAAAGAGTTTGGATTTGTCCAAACTTATGGAGAGGGTTGTATTTACAAGAAAGTGAGTGGGAGCAATGTGGTATTTTTGATATTATATGTGGATAACGTATTATTGATTGGAAATGATATAGATCTTTTAAACAGTGTTAAAAGTTATCTAAACAGCAAATTTTCGATGAAGGACCTTGGTGAAGCTTCATATATATTAGGCATTAAAATCTATAGAGATAGATCAAGACGCCTAATTGGGCTATCGCAGAGTACATACCTTGATAAGATATTAAAGAAGTTTAATATGGACGGAAGTAAGAAGGGGTACTTACCTATGTTGCAAGGCAAGACATTGAGTAAGACTCAAAGTCCGGCTACGGCGGAAGAAAGAGAGATAATGGATAAGATCCCCTATGCCTCCGCCATAGGCTCTATTATGTATGCCATGCTATGTACAAGACCGGATGTGGCACATGCTATTAGTTTGACTAGTAGGTACCAATCTGATCCAGGTTCAGAACACTGGATAGCGGTCAAGAATATCCTTAAGTACTTGAGAAGAAATAAGGATATGTTTGTTGTATACGGAGGTGAAGAAAAGCTAGTCGCTAAGTGTTATGTCGATGCTAGCTTTGACACTGATCCGGATGACTCTAAGTCTCAATACGGATACGTATTTCTCTTGAACGGAGCAGCAGTTACTTGGAGGAGCTCCAAACAACCTGTGGTGGCTGGATCAACGACGGAGGCGGAATATGTTGCTGCTTCAGAAGCGGCGCAGGAAGAGGTTTGGATGAAGGAGTTCATAACGGAACTAGGTGTGGTTCCTAGTGCGTTGGACCCAATGGTGATCTATTGTGACAATAATGGAGCCATAGCCAACGCCAAGGAACCAAGGTCTCACAAGAATTCCAAGCATATTAAGCGCCGGTTTCACTCCATCCGCGAGCATGTCAAGGATGGAGATATAAAGATTTGTAAAGTGCACACGGACCTGAATGTAGCAGATCCGTTGACTAAAGTACTCCCTAGGTAAAAACATGATCAACACCAGAACTCCATGGGTGTTAGATTTATCACTATATAAACTAGATTATTGTCTCTAGTGCAAGTGGGAGACTGAAGGAAATATGCCCTGAGAGGCAATAATAAAGTTGTTATTATGTATTCCTTGTATATGATAGATGTTTATTTTGCATGCTATAATTGTATTGATAGGAAATATCAATACATGTGTGTTTAATAAACAAAAAGGGTTCCTAGTTATGCCTCTCTTATAGACTAGCTTGTTGATTAACAAGATGATCAAGGTTTCCTGATCATGGACATTGGATGTTGTTAATAACAAGGTCACAGCATTTGTGAAATAATGTGATGAACATTCATCCGAAGTATAGCATTACGATCAAGTCATTATGTTTATATTGCTATAACATCATACAAAGTAGTCTTAGACCTTAGACCATGAGATCATGTTAATTTCTAACACCGGAAGAGTATCTTGATAACATCAAATGTCACACCATAACAGGGTGACCATAAAGGTGGGTTCAGTGCTATGAAGGTGTTATGTTGAGGCTCATGGATCAAGAGTGGAATTTGTCAATCCCGATGACGAATAGATATACTCTAGGCCCTCTCGGTGATATCACATTAAGATAGCTTGCAAGCAAGTGATGTGATAAGTAGAATGTTATATCACGGGAACGAGAAAAGAGTGCATGTCGGTAACGAGATCAAACTAGGTATTTGGATACCGATGATCGAATCTCGGACATGTATTATATCATGAGACAAAGGGATTAAATTGCTGATGTTAAAGGTTCTCACGATCACAGAAGTCATCGTTGAATATGCAGGAGTCAGTATGGATCTCCAGGTCCCGCTTCTGATTATTGATCTGAGAGGAGTCTCAATCATGTCTGCATTATTCGCGAACCGTAGGGTGACACACTTAAGGGCTGCCGGACACCATTTAGGAGCACATATGTTCCAGACAAAAGGTTTGCAAAGCGCAGGAAATGTTTCGATAGAAACAGGAATTGTTTCGATAGAAACCGGAATTGTTTCGGGTGAAATTGCAGAAAGTGGTTCTGCATGTGATATTGAAATGTTGCAAGGGGTTTTATGTGAATGTTTGTTAATTAAAGTAATTAACAAAATTCTGAATAAAATAAATAAAAGAGTTTTATTAATTGAGAGTTGCATTTAATTTGGTGGAAATTAAATACATGTGAGTGGGATTTTGGGTGGAGGCCATGTTTATGTGAGTGGAGGTTCACCACATGAATGAAGGAGGGGAGGAGTCCCCCCTCATGCGCCGGCTATGGGAGGGGAGGGGTCTCCCTCCCTCCTATATAAAGCCCCCCTCTCCCCTCTCACAAACCACACCTCCTTGTGAAGGATCTCTCTCCCACTCTAGATATTCCCCCATGGTCTCGGATTAGCGAGATACATGTTCCCGGTGGCCTTGTGTCTGGAAGGAGTTGCTGCTTCCGCTGATTCACCTGGAGCGAGGAGGTGGAGGTTGTTCGGTGGCTTGAACGTGTGTGCGAGGACGGATGCGCTGCTGATTTGTGGCGCTCGGACTTCCACACGATCTTGAGATCGGCAAGCATACGACTACATCAACCACGAGTTCCTACTCGTTACCAAAACTCGTTGTCTTCGAGGGTAAGTTCTCCATGGATGTATGTCCACCCGTTGCTCTGTATCTAGTAGATAGATCTTGGCGTATAGTTCTCATCGTAGGAAATTTTTTGTTTTCTATGCTGCGGACCCAACATGTATTGCCCTCGGGACGAAAACCCTAAGTGCCCGATCAAAAATCCACGAAAGAGTCTGTAGCCGCCGTCATCTCCATCCCTAGATCGGGAGGGATCTGAAGCTCTTCCCGGCACCCTGCCGGAGAGGGGAATTCAGCCTGGAGGCCTTCTTCATCACCATGCAAGCCTCCGGTGTGATGCGTGAGTAGTTCATCCTTGGACTACAGATCCATGTAGTAGCTAGATGGCTGGTTCTCCTCCTTTGTGCTTTCATGTCTAGATCTTGTGAGCTCCGTTCATGATCAAGATCATCGATTTGTAATTCTGCATGTTGTGTTTGCGGGGATTCGATGGATATTGAGATGCTATTTCAGATTTATTATTGATTCTATCATGTCTTTGTTATTTGTGATCTTGCATGCTTTCTATTGTTAGTAGCTATCTTGGCCAAGTAGATGCTAGCAACTCCAAGAGTTAGTATTTATGCTCGATAGTGGGTTCATGCCTCTGGTAATCTGGGGAAGTGATAGAAATCTCTAAGGTACTAGATGTGTTGTTGCTACTAGGGAGCAAACAACAATCCTTTGTTCATAGAATAATCGTATTGTTTACTTTACACGCAGTTCGTAAAGCAATAATCTGTTGCTTGCAACTTAATACTAGAGGGGGTTCGGATGATAACCTGAAGGTGGATTATTAGTCATAGATGCAGTTGGATGGCGGTCTATGTATAATGTTGTAATGCCCAATCAAGTCTCAAAGGAGTCAAGATGATTAGTATATGCATGTATTGCTTTCTCGGTGTTTGTCAATTACCCCGATGTAATTTATTCACCCAGCATGTTATCTATCTAAGGAGAGCCACCTCTAGTGAAATATGGATCCCGGTCCTTTTCTTTTACATTCAATCTATAAACTATTTACATTTTGTGTTTACTTTCTACAAACTTTTACTTCTTTCCATTCGATACGTTTAATCCTTTGTTTTCCGCAAAACACGTTGAGATTGACAACCTCATCGCAAGTTGGGGACAAAGTTCTGTGGTTGTGTTGTGCGGGTCTCCACGTTCCTACTAGCACCGGTAGTGCGCCCTGCCAAAGCTCAGCTAGTAACACCTTTGGGGTGTTTCCTTGCTCCTACTGGTTCGATTAAACCTTGGTTTCATAACTGAGGGAAACTTGTTGTTGTGCTCATCATACCTTCCTCTTGGGGTTCCCACGAGCTCTACCTCAACCACGCACCAGCACTTTTCTGGGCGCCGTGCACTGAGCCATCACGGCGCTATGAAAATGATGACATATACGTGGGCCCAAAGTGCTTCGGACCATGCATAAGAGCTACAAGATTCCCGGAAGGATTTGCTATCTCAAGACATATTCAAGCCTACGATGGCATAGCTCGGCCAGATATTTGGCTACAGGATTTTTTCCAAGCTTGCTGCATCGCCAAAGGCAGAAACAGCCTGGTCGTAACCCGATATCTCCCACTTATGTTGCGGAAGACGGCACGATCATGGCTCAATGAACTTCCGGAGAACACCATCCATAACTGGTATGACATGCAAAGTGCGTTCTTTCATAATTTCGAAGGCACATACCAGAGGCCCTGTACGGTCGGAGACCTACAGCGTTGCACCCAGGAAGCCGGAAAAACTTGCCGGGATTATCTCGGATGATGGATCGACACCAAGAACTCCCGTGAATGAGTAAATGACCAAACTGCGATTGAAGCTTTCATTGCAGGTCTCCCAATTGGTTTACTACGTCATCGCTTGAAGTGTGACAAAGTCACTGTTTTGGGAGAAATGATAGAAATAGCGAGCAAGTATGCAGATGCTGATGACGATGCCGAGGGATTACTTAACGCCCTGGCTGTGCCACAGTCGGCAAAACAACCAAAGCAATAAGCTCAGAAGCGTAAGAATACCTCGGAAGAAAAACCCAACACGGAAATGGCAGTGGTCACTGCTACTTTTGGGTCTGGAGGACGAGGAGGACGTGGCGGTGGCCGCGGACGCGGTCATGGGACGTCAAGAGTCCAAGGTAGAGGAGACCAGCAACCCGGAAAAACCTACTCTTGGGTCGACATTGCCAATAACCCATGTGTGCATCACTTAGACGCCAATGGGGGCTCGTCCCACACAAACGCCGAGTGTCGTTTCAATGACGACATTAAAAGAGATGATACCGATGGCTACAAAGCTAAGCGGAAGAAGGGAAAGAAGAATCCCAAAAAGGATAAAGAGACCAAGGAGGATTCCGACATGGAGGAAGCTGACGCTTCAAATCCCAAGCCGAAAGGGAAGAAAAAAATTCTGACCAAGAAAGACACTTACGTCACCTTCCTCGGGTCTCAACGAGCAAAGGTCAAAAGGCAGTTCTACATGAGCTCAATGCAACAGTTCCGGCTGTCCCCCAATTCTTGGACTGGTCGGAAGTGGCAATCACGTTTGACCGTGCTGATCATCCGCCTAAGTTGCACAGGCGAGGAAAATACGCCTTAATCGTCAATCCACTTATTGATGGTTATGGTTTCTCCAGACTCTCATGGACGGTGGCAGCAGCATTAACATTCTGTATGTCGAAACGCTACGCCAGATGAAGATCTCGGAGACCCAGCTGAACCACAGCACTTTGATCTTTCACGGGGTTGTCCCAGGAAGACAAGCAAATTCCCTGGGAGAAATTACTTTGGATGTTACCTTTGGAACTCCAAAGAACTATCGGATAGAGGCACATTCCTTCGAAGTGGTCCCGTTCAAGAGCACGTACCACGCTATATTCGGACGTCCGGCTTACTGGGCTTTTATGGATCGTCCATGTTACATTTACAATATGATGAAAATTCCAGGTCCTAACGGCGTGATCACCATCAGGGGAGACCCGAAGAAAGCGCGAGAGTGCAAGGATGGAAATGCCGTCTTTGCTGAAGTCGTGCTGCACGCCCAAGAGTACCAGGAGATCAAGAAGAGCATAGATCCATTCGAGATGCCCGCAACAAAGAAGGACGTGACAAATCCGAATCCGGAGTTCAAGGCATCAGAAGAGACGAAGAAGACGCCGTTGAAGGATGATGACCCCTCCAAGGTGACCCAGATAGGCGTAGGCCTACATAGTGCATAGGAAAGCGCGCTCGTCAAGTTTCTTAAAGCAAATCAAGATATCTTCGCATGGCAGCCATCTAACATGACCGGAGTACCTAGGGAACTTGCCGAGCACTCTTTAAATGTAAACCCGAACACTAAACCCGTCAAACAGTCCTTACGATGTTTCGGCAATGAAAAGCATAAGGCAATAGCTAAGGAACTAGCATGGCTCAAATTAGCCAGATTCATAGAAGAGGTCATCGACACTGAGTGGTCGGCCAATCCTGTAATGGTCCCTAAAAAGGACACCACTGATTTAAGGATGTGTGTTGATTATACTGCCTTGAACAAGGCTTGTTCCAAAGATCCGTTTGCTCCGCCTAGGATTGATCAAGTTATCGATTCTATGGAAGGCTCGGAACTCCTCTGTTTTCTCGACGCATATTCCGGTTATCACCAAATCCGGATGAAGGAATCTGACAAAGTCAAAACTTCATTCATAACCCCCTTCGAAACCTTCTGTTTTGTTACAATGCCCTTTGGGCTGAAGAACGCAGGAGCTACGTACCAACGCACAATGCAGCGTTGTCTCCACGATCAAATCGGACGCAATGTACATGCATATGTGGATGATATTGCGGTGATGTCCAAAAAGAAGGAAATATTGATTTCCGACTTGGAGGAAATGTTCGCCAATCTACAAAAATACAACATAATGCTTAATCCGAAGAAATGCTTCTTTGGAATCCCAGCCGAAAAATTGTTAGGTTTTATCGTGTCTCAAAAAGGCATAGAGGTGAACCGAGACAAAATCAAGGCTATACTTAATATTTCTAGGCCAACTCGCCTGAAGGACGTACAAAGACTAACTGGCTGCATTGCTGCAGTCAGTCGGTTTGTAAGCCGGCTCGGTGAAAGAGCCGCACCATTATACAAACTTCTGAAAAAGACCAAGGATTTTGTGTGGACCGACGAAGCTGAAACTACACTACAAGACCTGGAAACAGTACTCTCATCTGCTCCTATCCTTGCTGCACTAGAACCACAGGAACCGATGTTGCTTTATCTCACGGCGACAAACAAAGTCGTTAGTATCGTTATGGTAGTGGAGAGACCGGAGGAAAATCAGGAACACTTGGTGCAGCGTCCAACTTACTTTGTCAGCGAGGTCTTGACAGAGTCGAAACAGCGGTATCCGCACTATCAAAAGTTAGCTTATGGTGTGTTCTTAGCATCTCATAAGCTACGACATTATTTTTAGGAACATCCAATTACCGTGGTGAGCACAACTCCCATGAGAGATATAAGCACAACTCCCATGAGAGATATAATCAATAGCAGTGACGCCACAGGATGTGTCGCCAAATGGGGCATAGAGCTCTCAGCTTTCGATATTGAGTACAAACCTCGGACAACAATCAAATCCCAAATCCTTGCCGACTTTGTTACTGATTGGACAGAGATGAAGGAGAATATGACCCTCCCTGAGTCGGAATATTGGACCCTATATTTTGATGGGTCTAAGGCTCGCAGGGGCTCGGGGGCTGGTGTGGTACTCAAATCTCCCCAAGGAGACAAACTTCTATACGTGTTGCAGATCCACTTCACAGCGACAAATAATATTGCCGAGTATGAAGCACTGCTGCATGGAATTCGGATTGCTAAGGATATCGGCATCTGACGTTTGATGTGTTACGGAGATTCGGATCTTGTTGCTCAACAAGTGTCCGATATTTGTAACGCAAATAAATACATGGCAGCATATAAAGCTATCATGGATGATCTATCTAAATCATTCGAAAGGTTTGAGGTTCAACACATCCCTCGAGCAGAAAATAAGGAAGCAGATGCATTATCTCGGATAGGCTCTGCACGGAAAGAGGTCCCGGATGGCGCTTTTTTAGAGCACCTCAAAGTTCCCTCAATAAAGGGAGTGGACGAGGAATATCCGACCAAATCCGACTCACCTCTAGTAGCAGTTCTGGCTGTAATTCTCAGCTGGACTCAACCCTACCTTGACTATTTGGTAGATGGCAAATTACCCGAAGACGAAGTTCTGAGCCGGTAGATTATCCGATGAGCAAAAGCCTATACAGTAGTTAGTGGTGAGCTCTATAAGCGGAGTGTATCTGGGGTCTTTCAGCGCTGCGTATCTCTGGAAGAAGGAATGGAAATCCTAAGAGAAATCCACGAAGGCGAGTGTGGTCACCATGCTGCAGCCAAATCTTTAGTGACAAAAGATTTCAGACATGGTTTTTTCTGGCTTACAGCTAAGGCAGATGCCGAACGGTTGGTCAAGATGTGCAAGGGCTGCCAAAAGTACGCCAAAAACAAGCTCACGTTCCAGTTGATCAGCTGCGAACAATACCTATAACATGGCCTTTCGCGGTCTGGGGCCTTGATATGGTAGGACCGTTTAAACGGGCTCCAAGTGGATTTACTCACCTCTTAGTAATGGTGGATAAGTTCACCAAATGGATTGAGGCTAAACCCGTCACTAGTTGTGATGGATCAACAACCAAAAGATTTGTCGAGGATGTTATAATCCGGTATGGTTATCCGCATAGTATTATCACGGCCAACGGGAGTAATTTTTCTATGGGAGAACTGGCCGAATTCTGCAACGGACAAAATATCCAGCTTGACATTGCATCAGTCACACATCCACAGGCTAATGGACAAGTTGAAAGAGCAAATGGTTTAATCCTACAAGGCCTAAAACCGAGACTCGAAGCACCACTACGACGTGCTACGGGGTCTTGGGCAGAGGAATTACCTTCTGTAATATGGAGTTTACGAACAACTCCGAATAGGTCAACCGAATACACACCTTTCTTGTTGGTCTATGGCGCAGAAGTAGTTCTTCCTAGTGATTTGATTCACACTTCTCCTAGAGTGGCTGCGTATATCGAAGAGGATGCCGAGATTTCTCGACAAAATGATCTCGACTTAGTCGAAGAAGTTCGTGTCGTTGCTGAAATGAGATCAACAGCCTATCAGCAAAAGTTACGCAAGTATCATAGCCAGAGAGTCAGAAACAGATCTTTTAATAAGGGTGATTTGGTTCTCCGGCTTGTGCAACAAAGAAAGCACAAACTTCCCCAGTATGGGAAGGTCCCTTCTTAGTTAGTCGAGTATTACACAATGGATCGTACTACTTAACTGATGTGAGGCCAGTCAAAGAAAGACCTGCTACTAAGAAGAGAAAGAGAGCTGGAGGCAGTACAGATCCGGATGAGTTAGACAGACCATGGAATATTTCTCAGCTATGTCCCTTTTATTCTTAGTTTATCCTTCTTTGTAATCATATATATGTACATGTTCTGAGAGAAATAAAAGTTTTGGTTGCCCTCAAATTTTTTCTGAGAAGTTTTTACCATCTTATTTCCGAATGATCATGTCACAGTCGAAAATCCTAGAATACTTGAAAGTACTTTATACTCAGTTTGTTCTAGTTTAGATTTCCGATTCTAAATATGCTACCCTCAGGTATAACTCTAAAGTTTCTAGTCTATACTTTGGTTATTTGTCTGATTGCCGGATGCGGGTATTTTCCGAGTAGTGAATTGTTGGTACTGGAAGCCGGCTTTGTTTCCGAGTTTAAACTGGTTTAGCAATTGAGCTCCGTTTCTCGGCAAAGTTTCCGAGCTAAAAGTTTAGCCGGCTCACGAAAGGGACGAGGCGGAAAGCCAGATAAACGATAAGTGTAGATAAAAAAGTATAAGTTCTTATATAAACATTTCAGGCACACAAAAAGTTTAAGCCAAAAGTGCTGAATAGAATATAACTTAGCACTAGCAAAAGTATAATACTACATATTTACAGACCCGTAATGTTTTCAGAATAACACATTTGTTTCTGATGATCTATGATGCAGGAGAAGAGGTAGGAGCTGCCGGCTCACTGGACACATCAGCCGCACCCTGATAACGATCCGAGATGTCCAAATCCGATCTGGTTTGTTCATCATCGGAAACTTCGGTTGTTTCTTCCGGAGGCGGAGGCGACGTGTCCACGCGGTTGAAGAAGGGAGTGTCGTAGCTAGTCAAGTCAGCTACACGGCACCCATATCCGACGCAGGAGTCCATGATGGCTTTGATATCTTGCTTCTGGCCGTCTTCGTCCATAGTAGAGTACCCTCTGGTCACTTGCCAGATTTCCATGCTTCCATGGTGGCTCATGACCATTGTGAGAGCGTTCTGCGCTGCGGATCGCGCGTAGGACATGTTCCAGTCCTGGACAAGCCGCGGCATCTCCTTTGCCTTGTCCCGCACCTGAAAGTTGGACATGCTATGCATATCCAGAACCTTGAGAGCTTCGCCAATATCCTGAATGGATTGGCAGAAGTCATGAAGCAAATCACCGACTTGGGTAAGCTGGTGGGTGCGAGGCTCGGCAGAGGTGGAGTCCATCAAGTTTAGAGGACCTATGCATATAACGCAAAACGGTTAAGTAAATCCGACATTGAAAGAGTCGAAGAATCAAAACAAGTCAGAAAGATGGAAAACATACCAAAGATGACGTCATCAACTTTGGTTTTCTCTTCACAAAGACTCCGGAGTTCAGCTCGGAGCGCCTCGGAAAGGTCCTTCTCTCTGAAAAGCTTGTCATTGAGATCTGAGATTTTCTGCTCATGGAGTGTAATCCTGCGATCACGCTCCACGGTGGCCATGGAGGAGGATTCGAGAACTTGAGCAATGCTCTTCTCATGATCCGCCTTAAGCTGGTCTAGCTCTCGGCAGAGATCCTTGTTTTCCACCACCAGGGTCTTCAAATTCTCGGCCTCTTCGATCATAGCACATGACTGCTTTATCAGTGTTGTAAGTCAATAGAACAATAGTTCAACAAAAATATTCGACTATGAAAACACAATACAAGGTTTGAGTCTCAGAATGTTTACCTTCGGCCTCATCCTTGGAAATTTTAAGCTCAGCATTTTTAAGTCCGAGAGCTCTGATCTCTCTCCGCTTATTGCAGACATTCTTCAACAATTCCTGGTTATATGAATTAACTTTCTGTAAGTCAGAATACCCAGAGTCAGAGGTCTACTAAAGACTCGGGCTAATATTGTAGCTAATATCAGCACGAGCCTTGGGGGCTATACTAGTTCATTCTTTGGCATCCTAATGAAGCATAAACCTGGATTATTTATCCAACTTCATGCTTAGGGGCTAGAGGATATGATATAAAATACAATAAAGAAAAGTGTGAGTTGGAATTCCGACTTACATGATGTTCATGTGTGAGCTTGCTCAAGCACATGTTCACCTCAGTGGTAACCTTCTCGGTGAGGGTGAGTGGAATAACCAGAGGTGGTGGAAGCACACCAGCTCTTAGTCCCTCGTCGCGAAGGCGGACTTGTTCGAGAAGATCGGAGTACTTGATGTCCTCCGCCTCTTCTTCGGCAGAGAGATTACGGCTTTCCAGGCATTGCCGGGATAGCCGCTGGATTTCCTCCGCAGATTTCTGAGACAAGCCAAATTTGGCAAGTCCTGGATTGTTCAGGTGATTTTCGGTGAAGGTCTCTGCCGAGGATCATTACCCGAGGAGGGTTCACCCTTATCAGAACCTGAGCCACCCATGGTGACGTCAGTCTGCGACTCGAGGGTCGTGGCCATGTTGAGGGAGCCGGATCTTCTGCGACGACCGGGGATGGAATAATCACCGGCGCTGCAGAAGGTTGAGGGGCAGGAGTCGGAGGAGCTGCGGCAGGAGAAGGCATCGTTAACTTTGTCTAACGTAGGGGCTTTGAGATATTCCCCTTCCCCTTGCCCTTGATGAGCTGCTTAGCTCTGAGAAAGTAATAGAATAAAGAACATTACGTCTCGGAAGAAATTACGAGTAAAGTACAAAGGCGGAAGTTGTGTGGAAAGTTACCTCTTCACAACTGGCACTTCCTTTGTGCTGATGGCCACTGTCGGAGCTTTGCTCTTCCTGGGCACAACGTCCGGCAGTGGGACCAATTCCTCCTCCTGAGAAAACTCGGGAGGATATCCCTCGATAGGAGCAAATTCCGACTCGGTGAGGTCAGCAAGCTGAAAAGAAGATAATATCTCAGTGTTGCAAAACAAATTAAAGGTGAAACATATAAAAGGGTTTATTGCTGAAGCTTATCGGCACTATAGGGTCTTCCGCTGTATGCATGTCCAGAGACAAATCCGGGATCTTTCTCTCGATCCGCTCCTTTATCGGCCATTTGATCTGGCTTATGTAATCATGTGGCTTTAAAGCCTTGGGGCTGATGCGGAGGGAGTCATTTTTCGACACCGTGATGGAGTGCATCAGTCGGTCGTCGTGGTGCTGGAGGATCTGGCGTGCCACCCAAGATTGGACCAAGTCGGACCCTCTCAAGCCCTTGTGCTTCATCAGATACTCGATCCGTCTCTTGGCGAGAATCATATCGTCACTGAGAGCTGGAGCGGCCTCATCCCAAGATGCTCGGGGCGTGGCGGCTCCATCGACGAAAGCCATCAAAGCAGTGGCTTTGCCGGGAGCAGGAATATCCTTATGATAAAAGAAGGTAGCCGCCCACTATTTGACCGACTCACTAGCTAAAATCCTAGGATAGAAACGCTCACGTCTAACTTAAAGACTAATTGTGCCGGTAATGTAAGGATTACCGGAGGTGATAGAGTTTCTCCGGACATGGAAGTAAAACCGGAAGAGAATGAGACTCGGCCGAATGCCAAGGTACCCCTCACACAAAGCCGCATAGGTGCTCATCTCTAAAAGAGAGTTTGGGGGGAGATGGTGAAGTTGAACACCATAGTGATCTATCACCTCAGAAAAGAATTCTGAGGGAGGTAAAGACAAACCTCTGTCGAGGTGGGTGCCGAAGTGCACCCGCTCGTCGGCGTGTGGATTGCGGATGGTTTCGCCGAAACCTCTCCGCCAATCGCCGGCATGGAGGAGTCCTTCGTTTTCCACACTGTTGAGCTTGGCGTCGTCAAGGACACACGAGATCCAAATCCTGTGGTTGCTTTCTTTCTCTACTGCCGCCGCCGCCGTCGCCGCTGCTACCACAGCCAAGCCGTATGATGATGATCAAGCCATTCTTCTAGTGCGTCGGTGACCTTGGGTGGGCGGCGCTGGGAATCTAGAGGCAAGGGAGCTCTATGCGCGTGGGAGAAGTGGAGGAGAAGGAAACGGCTCGGGGAATAGGTGAAGAAGATGAGGGAAAGGAAATTCTCACCCCTTATAACCACCGAACCGCGCCAAGATTCGTGCAAATGGCACAGTACACATGCCACGCATCGTGAAAAGAACTGGGAAGCCCCCACACGATGATTACGCCACCTCGATCTCCGCGCATGCATTGAAACGGTGCCTCGGTTCCGTGAACGACGGACCCACCAACGGTCGTGCTGACAGGATGTCTGTCAGTGACATGACTTGACCGTGACCAGTGTCAGATGACGTCAGAGACCAAGTTCCGGCTTAGTTTGAATATCAAGCTGGAAATCCGAATAACGTACTGATAGGCCCGACTTACTTTTGAGACCTGGATCATATCTTTTGTTTTGAAGTTTCAGGAACCCTTCAAGATTCTGCAAGCCGAAGATCAAGCTAGACAATGATGAATCCGACTTTGGATCTTGGAGACTTTCGGGGGCTGCTATTGGGGATATACTTTCTGGGTATCCTCACAGTTCCTCACTGACCAGGGAGACCCACTTTGGGTTAGAGCTTTGCTTCACGGGCGACCCAGTCAGGGAGAAGAGACGGAGTCCAGTCTGGCTACAAGAAGGCCCAGAAGACTTACCGACATAGGCCCATAGTATTACTTGTAGTTTAAGATGTACTCTGTAACCGACTCTTAGTCTTAGCCGGATAGATCTCTCCTGTAAACCCTAGGCCGGATATCTATATAAGCTATCCTAGGGAGAGCCTTTAGGGCACACCTTACAATCACAATCTCAACTCGCACAGGCGAACTCTTGTAACCCATATTCCGGCTCTGCCGTATTACTGCATTGCTAGCAGGAGTAGGATCCGTCCAAAGCCAGTGGATTCAAACCTGGATAAACTTGTGTGCTCACCGTCCTGGAACACCGTACGTCTCACACCACTCTCTTCCGCACGCTTCGAGGACCCCCTCATGGCGTACTTGTCATCAATCCGATGATAGCGAAAGGAGGTCATATTTCAGCCAGGGGACATGGTTTGGGTTCATTTTCGCAAGGACAAATTTCTAGAGAAGCGTAAGTCAAAGCTCCTTCCTCAGGGTGCTGGTCCTTACAAGGTTCTTGCCAAGATAAATGACAATGCATACAAGATAGATTTACCTATTGAGGAGTTTGGTGTCAGTAATTCTTTCAATGTGTCCGATTTGACACCCTATGAAGACGATGATGTTAACGCGTCGGGGTCGACGCCTTTTGAAGGGGGGAGGATGATGAGGACATCTCTACCATTCTTCCATTTTTCAATGAAGATAATGATGCAAAGATTCAAGACACTAATGAAATCATAATTGGACCTATTACAAGAGCTAGATCCAAGATGTTAAAGCAACATGTGAATTCCTTCTTAGTTGGTTCTGTAATATTGTCTAATGAGAATTTTATACTACCTAAATCGTTGCATCTATGTTTGATCAGGTATGAGGAAGGCCAAGGAGCTGAGGAAGAAGCATCCACGCTGCAGCAGAAGAAAGAGGAAAAGGTTCTCTGTCGCGGCAGGATTTTGGGCGATTCCCTGCCGCGGCAGGAGGTTGGTGCCAGGGGAGGAGCAGGAGGCGTGCGCCAGGAGGAGAACCAGAAGGGGGCGGGCTCACCCCGCGTGCAACGCCTGTGAGCTGCTTTGGCCAAGCCCTAAGGGGGCTGGTCTGCATCCGACTCGGCCCCACCTGGGGCGAGTTTTAGATGTGTGCGGCTGGACTCCCATATAGCCAGCCGCCACCCCATCCTTTATTCCTTAGACTTGTTTTAGACTAAAAACCCTAGATTGGATTGCTACAAGCATCCCTCTTGAATCCTCCGATATTGTGATTGTGTTTCGCTAGACAATATCAAATTGGCTCTAATTAAGTGTTATCTGTCGTTCCACTGGGAATAGGTAGATTGCAAACCGTTCGTGATCCGGGATCACGTGCACAAGTGTGTGGTGTTGCGAATATCCATAGGGCCGAAGATCTGTTGCATTGGCAGCAGGGGAGCAGCCGAGAGGTAGTTCGTCAGTGTCTCACAAGTTATCTCCATCATCCACGCCATCATCTACGCAACTCACTGAGAAGATCGGGCCATCCCTTATCAGAGCCGCCCCAGGAGCTGCCGCGACCACCACTCGAATCGCCGTTGTCTACCAGCTCGTTCGCCCACCTCGCCGGACCTAGCTGGAGCCCTAGTAAGCCCATGATGACCCCTGTTGTAGAACTAGGGTTGGAATCCCCGCGCGCTGTGTGACGGAGACGGCGACGCTGAGCCATTGATCATGCTCTAATCGCATGGCCTAGATTAGCTGATACCGCTTCGCGTTAGAAGAGCCGCTGACATGTGGGACCAACGTCAGTGCGGCCCGCTGCGCGTGTGCCGTGCAGTTGGGTCGCCCCATGTTCGTTCCCGCGCGTTGCCAGCGATTCAAATTTAGATTTTCCATTTAATTCAAAACCCTATTCTGTTAGTGATTTTAAAATTGAATTCAAAGAGATTTACTTAACCAAATTGTATGATTCAAATTTTGTTAGAAAGGAATTGAAAATCTCTACACACTCCTGTTGGAATTAAACACTTTGGAATTATAGATCACCCATAGTAAAAATAACAAGACAGATACTTTTCCAACTTCAAACATTTTTATAAAATCAACCATAAATGGTTTTGAATTGATTCCAACTCTCAAAAATCACCATGATCTATCTGAATATATAAAAATATTTAGTTTTACATGTAGTAGTCATGGACTAGTATTAAAAGAATGCTATCTAGGAATTTCTAGTCATGTTAATATTATTAAATAGTAATATTCAACTTTGTAATATATGCCAACCTCTTTAAATCACATTCCCAAGTATTGGAATGTATGGTGATGACATGTGTCAACATGATCCCATATTTTAATTGGAGAATATTAAATCATAAGTATTTTTAATGAGTAGAAATTGCATTTTCAAAATAATATAAATAAGAATATGTCAATATTTCATGTGATGATTGAGATGATTCTATATCATCTAGTATGAGCCGTTGTATGCTAAATAGAAGTAGCTAAGTATTGTTTGGTGATTGTGTACCTCGTATTTATTTATAGAAGCTAGTACCGACCCGGGCTACGAGGAGGAGGAGTACTACGAAGAAGAAGAAGAGAACTTCAACAACTGCACCAACCAAGGCAAGCTATCCATGCAAGCTAACCTATGCAAGATGCACTAGGCATGCTTGGTTATGCAACCTTGATTATACTAATCCCAAGTTTTACATGCAAGCTTTATTCTTTTACCTTTACCAAATTTTCTTAAATAGTTAACTAATTGTGATTAGTGGAAAAATGGGTTAGATGACATCAAGAGCATAGAACTAGTCTTGGGGAGTTACACTTGATTGACACCCCTCAATAGTGATACTCTCATGGATAGTTGCTAGTGCTAAACTAAAACTAATCACTTTAGATGGGGACACCTAGAGAAAATGATTATTGAAACCTTGGAATGATGAGTCACTCTATTGAAATGTTTTAACATTTTTTATGAAACACAATGATTTGAAGATGATACTGAATAAGGCATGTGCCTTGACTTTGATAAATACTGATGGTTGGGTTCGGATGCGATACCATTCCAACTTTACCGTACAACCACAATACCTGAGTTAGGTAGGGCTTAACTGGAAGTTTATATGTCTTAGTATGGGTTTCCTTGCGGAAAGAGGTTAAGCTGAATCTGCCTTGTGAATATGACTGTCCACCTATGAAGTTCTCGGGATGGCGGATGGCCATGGCTGGGAGGCCAAACTCATAGGGGAGGTGCCTATACTAGGATGTAATTGAAAGGTTAGGATTGATTATCCGTGTACCAAGTATGATGATTCAGGGTTATCCCTGACGAATGTATCGAATTTTATGGTGAAAGTGTACCATCTCTGTAGAGTGTCAAACTATTCGAATAGCCGCGTCCGCGGTTATGGACAGTTGAAGTGGCCATACTGTTCCATTGCTAGATGTTTTTAAAATGACTTGTGACTTGAACTATGACTTTGACTTGACCACAACTGGGCTGTGGACATAAAAACTAGGTTCCCACTCGAGTAATCTAGAGATCTAAAATAGGTCTTTACTACTAAGTTCTTTTGAAATAAAATTGTCTTGTTGCAAACAAGGCTAGAGCTTAGGATTCCTACTAGCATTACCTTACTTGTGTTAGTGATAGTTTGCGAGTACTTTAAGAGTACTCATGGTTTTGACCCTGGCTATTTCCATGGCCAGACTATGAAGAGGACTATCCAGAGGACAGACAACATGAGGTCTATGATAATTAGGATCATCTCTCATCATCAGCATTGCCAGTGACAATGAAGATGGAATATACTACGTTTATTTCCGCTGCTTTGATGTGTATTAAGACTTGATCATGAGATCAACTATTTGTAAGACTATTATGGTTTGTAATGGATGATGTACTGTGCTACCAATTCTGTTATGTCTCACAAAAATGGTAATCCTGGGATTACGATGCACGACATAACAGGCATCTGGACTTAAAAATCCGGGTGTTAACAACTTATGCCATGTTTTACTGCTTTATTTACGATTGTGCGTGGAGCACCTGCACTGTTTAGGATCGCGGCACGATTTCGCGGTATCGACAAGCCCAATCACACTTTCGGGTTCCTAGTCATTTACAGCCGTTCTCGCAAACCCTGGGTTCGTCTCAGAGCCGACCAACTTCGTTGCGGTTAGCGTATTGGGGTGGCCCCCTAAAATGATTTATGAATCCTGTGAATGCTTTGTCGTAAGGCCTCGTTGTGTTTATTTGGTTCTTTCCGAGGTTGATCGTGTGTGTGTTGCTATTTGTGCACTCCTGCAGGGTAAATCTTTCTAAAAGCCGTGTCCGCAGTTATATACGACTTTGAGCACAATTTCTCGATCATAGACAAGCATAACTCAAGTACCGCCTTTAATTTGACTAAGACATGACTAGTAATTAGTGCAACACTCATGGAATGGTTAATAAAATTGCCAACAGATGGGATGTTCTTCCGCCTTCTCGTTGGTAAGCGAGAAGGAGGGTGAGCGATGTTTATATTTATTACTGTTACAACTGTTGTCACTAATTAACGAGCGTCCGTCCATCTTTGGTTGGACGGATGATGTAGCGTGTCTCTATAGAACTTTAAGATATTATCTTTCGCTGCAATTGCGTCACCCCAGATTGTTCCCTTTAAATGTATTAAGACTTGCTGAGTACCCCTAGGGTCTCACACGATAAATATTTGGTTTAGGTGGACATGTATACTTCCAGGAAGGCTACTGTGTCAAAGAGACCGATGATGATGGCAATGACCATCAGGTGTAGAGATTCCGGGGATGGAGATCCATGAGATCTGTGCGGAATGTGCTTATTTCAGAGGCATCTTATGCCAATTTGCTTCTTAATCTGTACTCGGATCTTGTTTTCCGTTTCTGCTTGATACTCTAACGTGTGATGTATGAGGATGTATCCTAAACTATTATATCTATCTAGAATATTTAGATCTTGCCGTATGACGTTGAATATTTCTGTTTCCATTGTTTCTAGATGGTGGTGTGACTCTGATATTAAGAAACAGTAAAACTGAGCCACCTAGGAGTTACCATAGTGACTAGAGTTCCTCAGCCGTCGGATTCAATTAACGAACGTGCCAGATTCTTTGGCCGTACCACTGTCGACTCGCCGCAACCATTTTTCACATGCGTGCTTCTCGGCTGCGAAACGTTTTCGGGCCGCTTCTCCAAAAATGGACCTAGACGTTCTGTCATTAGTCGGGCTGCATTGGGCCGAGTTACTATTGTACACGAGGCCTTTTTATGGTCCAACTCTATCTCCCCAGACCGTGCCAATAAACCGAGGGCAGAGATACCTCGCCTTCCTCCCACCGCCGCCCATCTCTCCATCGTCTCCACGCCGCCGGTAGCAGCAACGCTTGCAAGCATGTTCTACAACCTCAACCTCCCGCTGATTGTTGTCTCTCCTTCTTCAACCCTCCTCTCTCTCTCTAAAGATCCACGCA
Source organism: Avena sativa (assembly GCA_916181665.1). Taxonomy (NCBI): domain Eukaryota; kingdom Viridiplantae; phylum Streptophyta; class Magnoliopsida; order Poales; family Poaceae; genus Avena; species Avena sativa. The sequence continues at coordinate 278,229,429 of OV702292.1, forward strand.
ATGGGACCAACAGAATAGGCGGCACGTGGTTCATAACTCCCTCTCCTGAAACCCTGACGACCAAGAACAGGCAAGCGGTTTTGCGGCTAGCGACGCCACACAGACTGGAAGCAGCGGGATCCCGTCTCACCTTGGCGTGCACGCTAACATCAGCAAAACTGTACTAGCGAGGAGATGAGGCGATAGTTCTGCTCCTACTCTGCTCAGATCTAGGTGAGTAGGTCAGTACGTTGGATCTGCTTCATCTTTTAATAAATTTTCCTTGCAGGAAACAATTAGACGATCTTGATTTTCTTATCTCGATCTTTTTTTAATCTCAGTTGCCCTCGGGCAATTAGAATTGGGAAGCTATATTGGGACGTGTCGATACGTGAGCAGAGGACAGTGCTGCTCAGACCCGGTGTCCCATTTATTCATGATTTGGAGATGCAAAACACGTAGTACAAGATTAGTTGAATACGAGTGACTTGAACACATGCTTCTGTTGGTTCCATTTCGGTGTGTGTTGTGCCCCCGAAAGGCAATGGAGGCATCGCGCCGCCACCCCCGTTGCTTGTGCAATTGATGGCAGAGATGGTGCACCGCCCCGCTCTTCCGTTTCCCTTTATTTCCGGTTGTAATGAACGCCCTTGCCTGCACGCCTCCTCTCCCAACTTCATGATGCTATTTATTCTTTTGTTTTTTATCGTCCATCTTACTGCTTCATGCGGCAGCCACGCTCGGTGCCCACGTTCGATTCCTGTCTTGCATATATTTGATTTGTCTATCGTCCTGTTTCTCAGAACGCTTAGGATCTAATTGTTGCTGTTATTTTGGTGATTATCCCAGATCATGGCGTGTACGATGACAAACAAGATGGCGATGGTGACGGTAACAGGCTGAGACCGCCGACTTATCATGGAGCATTATAAGTTTTATCTTCACCTTCAAATCAATTCTCGTCTGGAATCACACACGTGGACAATGGCTTATGAGCTTTCTCTTCACCGATCAAGTCAATTGTTGTCTGCAATCACACACGTGGACAATGGCTTTGTATGTGATGAATTTTATGTACCTTAAGCGGCCGCAAGCAGGCTTCGTAGCTATCTTATCATGTTCTTATTTTAGGTGCATTGAACTAATGCCCATGAATAAATGCACGATTATCCTGTTTTTCTATTGCAATGACCAGTTACATGTTGCAATGTTCTTCAGTCTCTTATTAAGGAAAATACATACAAATAATACACTTTAGTCGTATGCATATTTCACAAGAATGTGATATCTTTCTATTCCAGCTTTGTGTGCATGATTTTCCGAATAGGTCATTTTTATTGTTCTTGATTAGACTATCATTGGTTCATCATTTCTCATTGCTTGGATGGGTGGATTAGATTTGTGGAGTATCACTGAATTAGTAATTCTAGCTTATGCTTTTCGCAATCATAGCAAATCAGATATCAGTTTCCTGTTTTGTTTACTAAATTTCAGTTTTTACCTTGAATTTTTATTAGGTTGCAGTAGATTTGTTTTAGTTGAGCCTTAATTTTTCTATCAACGGCAATTTTAAGTGCTTTAATCTTTCAAAATAGTTCAGTTTCGGTTCAGCTAGCAGCATGCCATGTCACTGCAGGTGCTACTGCCTTTGCACTTATTCAATAAGTATTGATAGCCTTTTTCAGGTTGTCCGTTTCCATTCGAAGCATATGATTTTAATTATTACTATGCTTTTACTGATTGCGAGTGTTTTTATTTCAGAAACACAAAACCTTGTCATCATGACATTGATATTTCATTTTTCTGCCAACCTTAAGTTGCAGCTACAATTTTTAGCCCATGGAAGTCAAATGGAAAAAAGGTAAGTGGTTTCACCATCCTGCCCATTCAAAGGTTCACGGACCACATCCCTTGTCACTTTCCCATCTCCACGGGTGACCTCGGCACGATCAACACCGACCTTCTTCCAAACTATTCACAACCGACAATTTCAAATCTCCCTCGTGACTAGCACACCTTTTATTACATTTGAAGCATTTGTAATCCCAACTCTACTATCTTATCTGAGTTTATCGTTGAATTCTTCCCCAACTTTCTACGGTTAACTAAATACAAAATTACTCTATTTGTCCCTGATGTATTAATCCAATTTGCAAGTTCTTAAAGAATGTTTCACCCAAACACCCAATCCAATCTTTCACTATAAATGGAGAAGCATGTCAAATCTGGTGTCTGCAAGTAGTTAACATTTAAGCAAAATATTGTAATGTGACAACATAAATTCAAGATAGTTCAAGTGTGTAGTACTACTGCTCACAGCGAAGGTAACATGGATTCTAAGAACTTGTTCTAGCCATTAGATATTTAAGTTTCAGACCAATTGTGTAGCATTAGGTTTCTAAATTTACAGTTACAATAAAGCTTATTGAAGCAGGGAAGATATGTATAACGGAGGTATATATTTTCTACTTAAGCTTTCTATGAGTAATATATGAAACCATTTTCTCTTTCTCTGAATCGAGCAATATACATGTTTAATATTTAAGCATTTGGTTTTCCAAAATTTCATGGATGGATTTCAGTGGATACGGAATATACATTTTCTGGAGCTTTTTCACCTCTTCGCACAGTTAACAAAGCATGAAAATACTCCATTGTTTTATAATTTCTTCTCCTCATCAATATTGTAGATCAATATAATGGTCAAATGCAGGGTGTTGCAAATTGTTTCCAGTAACACACCCGCTTACTGATACATGGTTAATTTTATTGTTTGCTTTGGTCAGAGAAAAATGCATATGATGAGATCTTGAACCTCCTCTATTTCACAATTATTTCGGAATTTAACACGTGATATGACATGTCACTATAGCTCATCACTCAAGGACTGTATCATCAACATCTTTGTGTGTTATATTATTTTGTTGAGTTCAGATTTTTATTAGGTCACCTTTCTAAGCATTGGTTATGCACTAAAAAATTACATCAATGCAGCTAAAAAAGCTTACATCAATGCTCTAGCAACTCGGTCTTGTTTTACTCATATTTTTTTATAAAACTAGGATATAAATGAGAAAAAAGGCATGTACTCCAGCCTACTGGTTCGAGTAGTACCTGGAACTGAACAAGGTCGTGAGGCCGTGCTGACTCGACCTAAAGTCGTCCTGTGTAGGAATGTACAAGGAGGTGCCATTGGAATAAGAAAAGAAATACCTGTAACCATGCGTGGATTTCATGTATAATCACTGCATCTTCATCAGTTCTAAACAGTAGAACATGTCCGACCCTTCTGAACTTATTTATGTAAATTCTTTGTCTTGTAGAACAAAATTCTAAATTTACTTGGGTTCAACATCACCCGTTTTCTTCAAGATGGGCGGGTGCGGCAACGTGTGCATTTATGGTGTGCATTTATGGTCTAGTCTATTGTAAGTCGCAGACATACATACTCATGTGTGTATGTCGTGGTCGCTTTACCTGTCGCTTACTCCGCTCGCTCTTGTCCTGATGTTCTTAAAAGTGGATAAGGTGGTAGGCCGGTATCGTGCGCTGCTCTGCTTCGACGGGCCTACACGTGGGTGGCCTTGGGCCTCCGCGGTAGAATCACTTATCCACTTTTGGTTCATCCAGACTCGTACTTAGAGCGTAATGTCTGAGGTATTACACGTTCCCAGGCCGATCCCAGGAAGCCGAGACCGCCCTAGAAACGCCGGATGTAACGGTTCGCCAATCCTGGCGTCCCACATGTCCCTGGCCCACGCCCATCTCTCTCCCTGGTGCCACAGGATCCCCTTCCTCCGCCCACCCGCTCCCCGATGCGACCCCTCCTCGCTCCCTCGCCGAGCTGTCGCTCTCCGCCAGCCGCTCCTTTGCCGCACACCGCCTCTCTCCTTTGGCCCGGCTGCCGCCACCACCCTCTTGGCCTCGCCCCGCCGCCCACCTGGAGCTCCTCCCTGTTGCTTCTGAGCTCGCTGCCACCCTACAAACCGAACCCGCTGCCTGCTGCGAGCCCTGCTGCGCCCTCTCCTCGCGCCTCCCAGCACCACCGCCTCCTCCTATCCCCTCCGACGAGCCCAGCAACCACCATCGCCCTGACCTCGTTGGCCCGGCCGCGCTAGCACGAGTGCCGCCACTGGCCCACACACCGCTACCTCTCTGAGCGCCTCCTCGCTATCGCCGTTCCCTGCGTCTTTCTTCCCGGCGTCCTCCTGCTCGACCTGCGCTACCTCGTTCGCCGCCGCCAGTGCCCTCCTCTCCGGCACCCTTCCTCGCCTCCCTGGCGGCTGGGAACCTGACTGGGAAATAGTCATTCCCAGGCCAAAAAAATTTAGGGTCGCGCTGAGCGTCCTCCGAAGGATACCAGACTTTTCAACCTCCGGCTTAGGATACTGACACGTGTCCACATTGGTCCCAATCCCGCTTTTGTTGCATAGTAGCATAAAAACATCTCGTACTTGCTGCATGTGACAAAAAAAAGTTCACCAAAAAACAAAACAAAAAGACACACCTTGCCGGAGACCTCGTCGGAAAACTCGCCGGAGACCTCGCCGGAAAACTCGTAGCAAAAAAAAAACCGTTAAAGCAAAAAAGCAAATTCGACGGAGACCTCGTAGCAAAACATTTCTCCTAATAATGTAAATTCATAAAAAGTATGTAGCAAAAAAAATAGGCTAATGTAGCAAAATATAGGCTAATGTAGCAAAATCACTGGACGGGATGGTAGCAAAAAAAAAAAGATTCCGAAGACCTCGTCGGAGATTACGTAGCAAAAAATCCTTGTAATGATGCAAATTCACATAACATTTTGAGCAAAAAATTATGTTATTGTAGCAAAACGACTTTGCTCGTCGGAGACTTTGTAGCAAAAAATATATTTTATTTAGCAAAATGACCTCACCGGAGACTCTCATAAAAAACATTGTACTAATATAGCAACTTTACGTAACAGTTATAGCAAAAAAATCTTAGTATAATGCAAATCCATAGATTATATGTTGCAAAAACAAGAGTTGGTTGTAGCAAAAACATTCTTCATATCATGCAAAACCAAAGAACTAATGTAGCACAAAAATCCCCACTATGATGCAAATTTGAAAATTTGCAAAAACTGTGGTGGCAACGCTGGGATTGCTCGCAGCAACTCCAGTGGGATAACGGCCCCGTCGGCCGTCGTCCTTGCAGCCTCCTCACGCACCTCTGGCGGCGGTCGATGCAGGTGGAGCCCATGGACGGCAGCAGTTTCCTTGCGGTAGCGCGCATCAGTCCCCACACGATGGCTAAATTCCAACAGTGACCACCACATGTAGCACCGCCTCCATTCCTTTGAACCATCGAGGCCCTGATGTTGCAGCTCCGACGACGACCGCATGGAGCACCGGCGCCTAGGCTTCGCAGCTCCGCCGCCCTTGCTTTGCAGCAGCAGCAGCAACCATAGCATGTAGCTCTGCCTCCATTCCTTTGCATCACCACCGACCCCATCTAGATGAAGAAACTTTTGTGATTGATGAAGAGAAGGCTTGGGCGCAGCGGCAGAGGGGTAAGGGGAAGGCAACGGTGACAGCGACAGCATGGCTGGGACGGTGGTCAAGCGGCAGCCTGAGCTCTCTGTGGCCATGGCCGTGTGTAGATGCTGCGCGAGGGTGAGATGGATAGCAGGAAAAAGAAGGAAAAATGAGTGGAGGAGAACTATTCGGAGGAGATAAGACTGAACCTGATCGGCCCTACCCCTGTTGTTTCCTGCAAAAAAAAGGACGCGTGGCGGCCGCACAAGGGGGAGGACGCGAAGGTCGTATCCTCCGGCTGATAGGAAGCGTTTTCCAAAAATTTATCTCCATCCGGAGCTATTCAGTTTCATGCCAAGCAAATTTTTAGCTTGAGAAAAAAAAACGAGTGGAGATGCTTAAGCGCCGGAACTAGGGCCGAGAACCTCGAACTAGTGGACCTGCTCTTGGTACCGCCACCGCGGTTTTCTCTGGTGCAAAGTCCAAACCCCAAACCCTCCAAACGACAACAATGGCAGACTCTCCCTCCTTCCGCCGCCACCCACTCCCCTTCTCCGTTGACCTCGTCCGTTGGCTCCCTTCCTCTACCTCCTCCGGCCGCCTCCTCGCCGCCACTGTCCACGATCCCGCCCTCCCCTCCTCCTCCCACCTCCACCTCCTCTCACTCCCCGACCCTGCTTCCCCGCTCGCATCCCTCCCGCTTGCCTCCCGACCCACGGCCCTCCGTTGTTCCCCCTCCGTCCTCGCCGCAGCCACCTCCTCCGGCTCCATTCACCTCCTTCCCTCCTCATTCGACACCGACTCTGAGATATCCATTCCCAGCGGCGCGGGTTTCCACGTGGGACCCGTGCGCGGGCTTGACTGTGGTGGCGAGGAGTGGGTGACGGCAGGGGAGGACGGAAGGGTGCATCTAGTGTCGGATGGCGGCGACGGCAGGGTGGTGGCGAGGAGGGTGTGGGATGGGAAGGGGATGTTGGGGTACGAGACGGCTAGATGGGCGTCGTCTGCAGAGTTCGCCACCGGTGGTGCCGGCTGCGGCGTGCAGTGGTGGGACCGGAGGAAAGGGGACGCCGTGGTGGCGCAGTGCAAGGGCATCTGGTGAGTGCGATGCAGGCTGGATCTTTGCAGTTTCTGCTGGTTGGTTGATTGCTGGAAAGTGCTCGGTTGTGAGTATGCGATGTAGGTTCTCTGAATGCTCATTCTGCAGATTGTAGGATGCAATGAAATCTGGGAAATATTCGGTCAATGCTAGTGAAAAATATGTCACTTTGATCTATATTTCGCTAGTTTGGTTATCCAGCTAGGTTAGAAGGGAATTTTTGTCTCACTGGCTATGCAAATATGCAATGATGCACAGTTAATTCAGTTCATCCAAATATTTTATTTATTGATAGAAGCTTTAATGTTTACTCTATTTTTATGTTCTTACTCCCTCCGGTCACAAATAAGCCTTTGTTCTAAGTCAAACTTAATAAAATTTGATTAACTTTATAGGAAAATATAGCAACATTTATGACACTTAATTAGTACCATTAGATCCCTTTTGAAATGTAGATTCATAATATACCAATTTGATTATATATATATATATATATTGTTTTATTTGACTACAAAATCAGTCAAATTTTAAAAAGTTTGACTCAAAGCAAAAGCTAGAAGTACACTTATTTGCGGACTGAGGGAGTATTCTGTTATGGTATTATGTCAATATGTCACCAGCGTTTTCTTTAAAGGAATTCATGTTCCAGGATCAGACCATTATGTTCTGTAAATGCTTGGCTATCTTTTATGTCCCATTTCCAGAAAGTTATTGATTATTATTTGTCAATTTGTTGGCCTATTTGTAGCTATGCATAAGCTTGCAGGTGCAAAACTTCATAAGCTGCAGTCCTATCAATTTGTGTTTTGAGTGTAGTGTACGATATTCTGTAATGTGGCTACTAGTCAAAGATTGTACATCCATGGCTTTTCAGATAATTGGTTGCTTTTAGGTCCACATGTAAATCGTGAAAGTCATATGAATTATGGGTAGCCTTCCAGAAAACATATATTTGGATGATTGCGTGTGTGTGTGTGTGTGGGGGGGGGGGGGGGGGGGGGAGGTGGTCTTTCACATGTTGTAAAATAGTAACGACTGTATTATGCTATTATTGATATGCAACTTCCTCTTGGAACTTTTCCTCCTTGAGATCAGCTGTCATGTTTATTCTGAAGTTTAGCTTTCAGCAATTAAACTTCTTGTTCTAATATTTTCATTGTTCCTACTGCGCCATGCAGTGCTACAATTTTGACCTGATATACTTGTGATTTTTAGGGGTCGTGGCGTTGCCGCCGGCATGGTGCATTCCGTTGATATTCATCCATCAAGGAAGCATATCTGCGTGGTACGCTCAATATCACTCTTTACATGAACTGGGAAATAGTCAACTAGCAATATATGTTCTCGTAAGTTAACACATGCGTTTGTATATAATTTCCTATGATATTTGGTATCCTCTTATTGACCATAAACATAAACTTAATTCTTGTTTGTGAGGATATGTTTGTTCTTTCGCTAGATATTTGGAACTTGAGCATAATTAAACTTTCACGCATAAACCATGCAACAATTGTATAAACTAGTGGTTAAAGTAGGTCCAAGAAAATAGGATAAAGAGTTTGGGTACTAGGACAAGAAATTATCCATTTACTGTGTGACTACGCGATACACTGTGTAGGGCTGAAAGTCAAACAACCAAGTGTCAATACACAGCAGTAAGCCACTTTGCGACATGAAATTCAGTAGGATAGATTGATAGAACAACCAGTAAGAGTGAATATTTATGGCTATCCCAGTTTCGATATTCCAAACAGGCCCTGATATAGTTTATTGAGAGGATGCAACCCTGTCTCAATAAATCATCAATATAGAGGTAAATCAGTCTTTCAAAAAATGCACGGTTGGAATGCCATCCACAGCAGCTGTTGTAAACAGTGCTCCTTTTGAAGTATCTCCAGTATCCAGATGTTTTGGTTTACATGATTACATATAAGAATAGGACCTTTTTCAGAGATAACGGCAAGTGATGTCCCTGTAATATCCTTAGGTTGGATGCTTTTGCTGGTTTCATCTCAATTCTCTGAAGCTATGCACAGTATTTCCATGTAAGCTTATATTGTGGGTAACCTAAAAGATTGAAATGAAAATTACAGTAAAGGCCTGCAAATATTGTGAAGGCATTAGCTGCTGTTTGCTAAGAGTTTCACTTCCCGCATTTACCAAAGATGAGAAAAACTTTGAATAGAATTATTTTTGCATGTGATAAACAAACGATGAGCTGCGAGTGTAGCTTTGCCTCAACAAAGCCATCTTGTAAAACTTATTTGTAAATTGTAATTGTAAATTATACTGGCAGAGTTGTTGTGACCAATTAACTAAAATACACGTCGTGAAATTAGAACGAGTTGCTCAGTATGGCAGGGTTGTGTATACCTGTGAAGTGAGCCTAGTAACTGCTGGAGACTGGGCCTAGAAAGCGGTAGGGAAGTAGGGACACCTGTCAAGTGGGAAGGTGGTTGAGCTGCGGAACTTGGACCACACTGTTAAACCTAGGATGCAGATGGCTTCCTTGCTGCCGGTGAGGGCAGCCAGCCCTTGTTACCTATCAAGAACACGGGCCCTTGATGACTGAAACACTGCTACACCCCTGTTGAGCACATAGTAGAAACGGGTTGAAATATAAGCATTTAGATAAGCCATTACTAGAGAGATGAATCACCTCTGAATGTTTGTAGGTCCTGTTGAGCACATAGTAGAAACGGGTTGAAATATAAGCATTTAGATAAGCCATTACTAGAGAGATGAATCACCTCTGAATGTTTGTAGGTGGGAGGCTCTTTGGGGGCAATATTTGCTTGGGATCTACGCTGGCCGCAGCAGCCAATACCACTCTCTGGTGTAGGCCTTCATGAAGCAGCAGAACCAGTCAGTGAGAGTGAGGTCTGGGAGGTTCTTTTTGATAACTACACACAGTCATCTGATATTGTTTCGGCTAGCTCAACAAGAATATTACCTGTGATGATGTGCTCAGAGGATGGAATCCTTGCAATTGTCGAACAAGGTGATCATGTAGCTAGACAACTATAAATGTGTCCACTGTTGACCTTTTTGTGCAAATTGCTTAAGATATGGCAATTTTATTACCAGATGAGAGGCCTCTTGAACTGCTTGCCGAGCCCTGTGCGATCAACTCCTTCGATATTGATCCTCAAAACCCTTCTGTAAGTTTGACTGCTCTAGGTTGAGTATAGCAAGTTTTTATTTCTTGAAGTTCCTGTTGTAATAATCTCCTTGTGCTTTTACGCAGGATGTTGTTTGCGCCCTGGAATGGGAATCAATTGGTGTGCTTACACGTGGAAGGGATGCGATGGCAGCAGAATGAAGACTTTCTTTCACCGAAAATTTAATCAAGATTTCCCTGTATAATTTCCTTTCATTGCCTGAGGTGCAAGTGTGAGAAATCAGGGTAAGTATCTTCGGAGGATACTGACATGCCACCCTTTAGTTTACTCATCGACAATCATTACATGGAAAAGGTGGCGCATGTTCGGCTATTTTGTTCGTGGCCTGGTGTAAAGCCTTTGCTGTACCTTGGAAGTGTGACTAGCTGATTTGAAAAAAACTATGTTGCCATTCTAACTGCGGATCATATAAAATAGTGTAACTCTGCATCATGTGTATGTGTAATGGTGTTAGCATTGATGATCATAGCTGGAAATGAGCTTTTTTACTTTAGATTTTTGTTTAGTGAATCTATGTTGCCTTCTTGGAGCACTCTTATTTTACAATTGCCTTGAGACTTGACCCGTGAACCAGAAACAATGTGGAAAAAAACAAGGTTTTTCTCATCTCCATTGTTGGGTTTTCTTACTGCTTGGAGGAATTAGCAGATATCACATGTTGGGGCTTTTGTTGCACAGAACCACACGGGTTTGTTTTTGCAGAGATCAACACTTTTTGTCGTAATCATTTGCACATATCTATGACCGGGCATTACCAGGCTCTGTAGCCAATTAGTTGGTCTGGCGCGCTAACAGAAATCCTTCGTGGCGCTGGAAAAATCCACCATGCCGTGCTGGTTTACGAACTTCTTCATGTCAGGTACCTGAAGGAGAAGAAGGCTGAGCGAGTTTACAGCATAAAACTACCGGTTTCCTTCCAAAATTTACCTTATCATACCACTTTATTTTTCGGGATAAAAAACCACCAGATTTTGGTAGGTTCTTTACAAAAGCACTAAACGTACATCGATGGTGAATTGACACTGTTTTTATTATGTGGGACCCAAATGCTAGTACTAATTTAGTGAGGTTGACTGGGACCCACCTTCTAGTGCAATTAAAAAATAAAAAATATTATTCGGGATCTAAAAAAGGAAAAAGGAAGGGGGAGAGGTTGACTCTTGCTGTCACCGTGCAGCACCCCTGGTGCCGGAGAAGCGGGCACGCAGGGTGCAAGTAGGGGCATGGCAGCGTGCAGGCCGCGGCGATGATGACCAGGCGCACGGCAACGACGAGCAAGGGTAGGGTGCGTAGTGACGACGGCGAGCGGACATGACAGTGGAAAGCAGTGGCAGTGCGCACAACAATGGCGGCGAGCAAGGGCAGGTGCGCGGCGACGGCGACAAGCATGCGGCGACAGGCAAGCAGGGCAGGTGCAAGGTGACGACGAGCGAACCAGAACTCCAATTTTTTTTCCTTTTCTATACTGTGATTATTTTTTATTGGGTTGTCATGTATGGCGCGGTCCACGTTAGATTTTGGTGCGTTTTTCGATGCACGCTAAACCTCATTTGCTGGCGAATTGACACAGTTTCTAACAAAATACCTAGTCGGTCTAACTGTTCTAGCCGCATATCGAAATACGTCCATTTTTCCCTCTCCCGGCAAAACCCTAAACCTGTCGCTACCGTCATACACGTCTTCCTCCTAGAGCTCCTGCAGCTGGGTTGGCCATGGCCTCCCGTAGCTCCATGCGGTGGTAGGTTGTGGCTGGCCTGCCGCATCCTCGACTTCATCTTGCTAGGATCGTCCCCTCGAGGTTTGGACGAGTAGCTCCGTCGCTGCTCAGCGGTTGACGCGCTCCAGTCCAGCCAGTGACTAGGAGGTGAGGTCATACACTACCATGCCTCCTCTTTCGATGAAGTTTTTTATCCGAGTTCCTTGCTCTACACGATGCGTTCCCTACAAAATGTGTCGTCGGCGGCTAGAAAGGTGGCATGCCTACCCGTGCACAACTTCTCTATGCCCAAATCCGTGGACATAAGTCTCTCTGCTCTCTCCATTCTTACCCTTGCCCGTGTTGAGTTAAAGAGCAATTTACCCAAGATAATCGCTAAATAAAATATGAATAGAATAATAGAAGTTAAACTAATCATATGAAAAAGCGGATACAAATTAAGGCAGATATCTAGGAGGATTGCAAAGCATATAACTTGAGATAATATCAGAGCAAGATCTATAGCAAACCAAAGGGAACAACATACTATCTGATTAAGATAAACAAGATTGTGGAAGAGGATGTACATCACAGCAGATGGACGGGTAGAGGAACCGCCGATGTTGGCGTTGGCACCATCGTCAGCCATGTTATCGAGAAAGAGGTTGCTGATGTCAGGAAAGAAGTCCTCGTTGGGGAAGACCTCAACGTAGTCGCTATCCGTGAAGGAGTCCCTGATGAAGCCAGTAGTCGCACAAAATAGCGCTCCCCAAAAACCTTATCGCCCTGTCCCGTACAGGACTCGAAGCAGCGGGGTCTCGGAGGCCTAGTGTCCCGGCTAGCAGTGCACGCCGCAAGACGGGATGGGGAAGAACAGAGCGGTAGCGCAATACTCTGGAACTGGAGGCAATGTACTGAAGCGTTTACCAGGAGAGGAGCAACCTCTCACTTTTATAGGCATGAGCAGTGATATGGGGTGGCCCGATCTTCTTAACAAGCACTAGTCGATGATGATAATGGTGGATAGATAACTAGCTTGTAGCTATGAACTCTCCCGCTCGAACCCTGATGCCAATGCAACAGCTTTCGAACCCTGTGGGATATTCACCACACCACGCTCTTGTGCATGTAGCCGTTGACCACGAACGGTAGTTTGCAATCTACTAATTCCTAATAGAACAACATATCACACTCAATTGCAGCAGTATAATTCGATCACAGGGTAATTCCAGAGGTTATAATAAGAAACAACTCCAAAATAGTTTTAACGTGGTCTCAACCCTAACTATGGGGCGTCCCAGGTCTTATAAGGGCGGCTGCGGCGGCCAAAAACCGAAACTAAGACGCGTACGACTCAAACTGATACATGCCGACTCAGACCAGATTCGGTCGGCGGGCGGACAGTCCGGTGGAAACGGGCCGGACATTTCGGTCAGGCCAGACACTCCGGATGGAGTCAGCCGGACAGTCCGGTCCGGTAGAAACTTCAAAGTTTTTGGGTGGTGTCCGGGTAGTGTCCGATTTGGTGTACTGATTGTCCGTACCAATTCTTCTCTCAGGTAGGCCAGACAGTCCGGGTGGACTCGGCCGGACACTCCGGTCATTGCAGAGTTTCTTGTCTCCGTCTCCCTCGCGCATCCTTGGGCGATCATCATGATGGGCTTCTCTTGTAGCCCTTCTCCTCCTCGCGCCATGCTTATTTCTCCAACGAATCTGATCATACATAAATGCATAGACTTAGGTAGTATAAAGTTCTCATCAATTAAAGTACCAGATTCATTTAGGAGTGAATTCACCTGTTGTTCAAGTAGCTTAGCACGAGCTCTTGTAATGGGTCCAATTCTAATCTCATTAGACTGATCCTTCCTTGCAACAGCTGGAACATCTTTAGTAGTAGGGGTGGGTGTAAGTATAGGGATGTCCTCATCATCTCCCCCTTCAAAAGGCGTCGACCTCGACGCTCCAAGGTCTTCTCCAACATATGGTGATAAATCAACAACATTGAAGCTGTTGCTAACTCCACCAAACTCATCAATAGGTATATCAATCGAGTAGGCATTATCATTAATCTTGGCTAACACCTTATAAGGACCAGCACCACGTGATATGGGGTGGCCCGATCTTCTCAGCAAGCACTTGTCGATGATGATAATGGTGGATAGATAACTAGCCTGTAGCTATGAACTCTCTCGCTCGAACCCTAATGCCAATGCAACAGCTCTCGAACCCTGTGGGATATTCACAACACCACGCTCTTGCGCATGCAGCCGTTGACCACGAACGGTAGTTTGCAATCTACTAATTCCCAATGGAACAACATATCACACTCAATTGCAGTAGTATAATTCGATCACAGGGTAATTCTAGAGGTTCTAAAAAGGAACAACTCCAAAATAGTTTTAACGTGGTCTTAACTCTAACTATGGGGCGTCCCAGGGCTTATAAGGGTGGCTGAGGCGGACAGAAACCGAAACTAAAACGCCTATGACTCAAACTGATATATGCTGACTCGGACCAGATTCGGTCGACGGGCGGACAGTCCGGTTGATATCGGCCGGACAGTTCGGTCAGGGCGGACACTTCGGGTGGAGTCAGCCGGACAGCCCGGTCCTGCTGGAAACTTCAAAGTTTCCGGGTGGTGTCCAGGTAGTGTCCGATTTGGTGTACAGATTGTCCGCACCAATTCTCCTCTCAGGCAGGCTAGGCAGTCCGGGTGTACTCGGCCGAACACTTCGGCCATCGCAGGCATTCTTGCACATTCCTTCTTGATGATCTTCTCCTCGCTCCGTGCGCCTGCCTCCCGCTCCTCCCTCGCGCATCCTTGGATGATCATCACGTCGGACTCCTCACTTTCCTCCATCTCCTTCCCGCTAGCGCTAGTCCAAAGGATATTAAATCTAATCAAACAATAACACCATGATTTAGGTAGTATAAAGTTCTTATAAATCAAAGTATCTTGTCCAACTAGGAATGAAGTCATCTGATAGTCATCATTGATTTAACTCACTATTTCCTTCCAGTTCAAGCAGTCAGAATCATCATAATCCCTGTATATATCCTCATCATCCTCTCTTTCTTCAGGAAAAGCCGTCTACGGCTTTGGGTAAGCTGAAAGTGGAAGAAACAAAAAGAACAACATGTACGCAAAGTATATATATATATATATATATATATATATATATATATATATATATAACATGTTGTATTATTGTTGTCCACATGAAAAACATGTCCACTATACATCAAGCAACTTAAATTGCAGGTATAAGTGAAGTACAAAGAATCATGATCATGGTGAAAAACAACTAAATAGATAGTCTTATTCTTCAATATTAAATTCAGTTTTCTCAAAGAAGATCTATGATCAAATTTGTGAACAAGATGTAACATCCCAAAACTTTAATCCAAGCTTATCATGATCAAATCATCCAAAAATGGGGTTAACAAAAACTTTTCCAAATTTAAAATGAAAGCATTCATATATGTGTGCATTTAAAATAGGATTTGTTTGAATTGCCATGATTGATTGATCCAATGCTTGTAAAAATTTTCTTAGGTGATTTAAACATCATCTACATCATTCCCAAACTTTTCCTAAAGAAAATCAAATAAAAAAGAACTAAAAAGAAGGAATGGTCATTTTAACAAATTTAACTCTCATGCCTACTTTGGCTATTCCTAGTACTCATTTCTTAACAAAAACAATTCTTGATCTTTACACCCCTTGCTAGTACACATAATGAGGTACCAAGGCCCACCTTTTGATCTACTAAAAACATTCTGTAAACTAATTTAAATGACAGTTTAAAATTGAATCTAATGCATATGCATAGATCACCCCTATTTCAAAAACCATCTATTTGAGCACCATTTCCAAAACCCTTGCAACCAGAGACTACCTATCACTAGTGGAGATCACCCAAAATTTTTGAACTCAAAATTCAAAACTTTTTCTCTTGCGGCCATTTCATCAAACACTTGGCAGGCAGATTTCAAACCAAACAAATTTCACTATTTTTAAATAGTGTTCTGGCCAAACTTGTTCCCCAACTTGCCACCAAAATCTCTCCACTACTTCCCCTACCCCTCTCTAGCCTAGCCACACACTGTGCCACGACCAAATGGTCATGGCCATTAAGGCCGAGCCCCCAATTGGGCACCTCACCAGCGACAGCATGCCACAGCCGCCGCCAGCGCCATCCACCGTGTCCTGGAGGTAGCCTGTGGTCCACCTCCACCGCCCGACCAGCCCCAGCCCAAGGACAGCGACCAAAACGACCAGGAACCGCCGCGCCCAGAGCCTGTCGACCATGCCGACACCGCCCGCAGAGCGCGCCCTGTCCCCGCGTAGCCAGACCTCGCCTAGCTCCAGCCACCCGTCTACACGATCCCCACCGGCCTAGCAAGCCAACGGACATGCCCAATCCCCCGACCGTGCCTCGTAGTCGCCGGCCGCCGTAAAACTCGCCGTCGGCAGAGACTTAGTGCGCGCCGCGCTCTTCGCTTTTCCCGACCGCAAACCACCGCACAAGCACCGCCGTGACACTCGCCAGGGCACCGCCCACCGTCCTAGCACACCGCCCACGCCTCTAGCTCGCTGTGCCATCGTCACCGGCGAGCACCGCCCATGCTTCTCTGCCGCTCAGCCGCGCCTATAAAAGGAGCCCTCCCCAGCACCAAAGACTCACACCATTCCACTCCCCTCACCTCTCTGAACCTCACCCACCTCTCGCCGGAGCAAGTGGAGCAGCAGCTCGCCGGAATTGGAGCCGGAGCCGCCGCCTCGGGAGAAGAAGGGTGCCGTTGATTCCGGCCACCCCAAGCTCCGCCGCGACCATGCCTCGCCTCGCCGTCGTCTTCCACGTCGTTTGCCCGCCTCACCGACCCAGATGGAGCCCTGGTACGCCCCCAGTAGACCCCCACCGAGCCACTAGGGTTCGAGCTCGCTGGCGACCTGTTCGTCGTCGACGACGACCCTCAGCCGTCGATCTAGCCTCTAATCGCACGGCCCACAGCGCGCGTACCGTTTCGCGTTTTAAGTTCCGCTGACAAGTGGGACCCCCCTGTCAGCTGAGCCCCACGCCACGGAGCGCCACTGGTCCGGCCCATTCCCTTTCCCGCGTTAGCCCACAGATTCAAATCTGGATTTTTCTTTTTAGTTAGAATATAGTTTCTGTCCAGTGTTTCAAAATTCAATTCTGTGAGTTTGACAAATCCAAATTGCATGAAACTAATTTTGTCTGAAAGGTATTAAAATGATCTGTCCAAGCCCGTTGGATTTAATTCATTTAGAGTTATAGATTTCTCCTAATAAAAATAAGAAGACAGAAGCTTTTGCAACTTGAAACATTTTTATAAAATCAACCAAGTTAGCTTTTGAGTTGATTCCAACTCTCAAAATTCACATTTCATCATATATATCCAAATATGTAATAATATTAAGGTTTACATGCATTGACTTTGGACTAGTACCAAAATAATGCTATATAGGCATTTCTAGTCACTTTAAATCATTAAACAATGAACTTAAACCAAAGTAATATTGATCCAACCCTTAAATCTCATTCCCACATGTTAGAATATGTGGTGAGGACATGGGTCCACATGATCCCATATTTTGGTGGTGAATATTAAATTTTAGTTAATATTTCAATGAGTAGAAATTACTTTTCCAGAATAAAAAGGTTGAAACTATTGAATTAAACTTGTGATGCTTGTGATGATAATAGATCATCAATTGTGTGTTTTAGAATGCTACTTAGCCTAGTTAAGTATTGTTGGTGATTGTCTCCTACCTATGTGTTTATAGACACTAGTACCGACCAAGCCTTCGAGGAGGAGGAGTTCTACCAAGAAGAAGAAGAAGAAAACTTCACCCACTGCACCAACCAAGGCAAGCTATTTGTGGCAAGCTAACCCTTGCAAAACATACCTTAGCAAGCTATTGTTAGCAAGCTAGAATAAAACTAGATGGTTTAGCAAAGATGCCATAAGCATGCTTTGATCACACCCCTTTAACTATTAGTACCCCAAGTCTTATTGGCAAGTTTTACCTCCCTTAGTTTACACAAAGTTCTTTACTTAATTTTGAAGGTAGCATAAAGAGTATACAACTTGACCTACTTAGAAACCTTTAGATGTCATTCTATGGCATGAGATTGATCCCATCTTTCCACCTTAGTGAACACTCTTAACTGAGTACTTAGAATAGCTCAAAAACTTGAGTCACTTTAGATGGGAACACTTGGTGAAAATGAGTTATGAAAACCTTGGAATGATGAGTCATTCTATTGAGATGTCTTGACATGTGTTGCAAAACACAACTGGTTTGTGATGATGAAAATGATGAGGCATGAGCCTTAACCCTTTTATAAAACTGATGGTTGGATTCAGATGCGATACCATTCCAAATTTACCGTACAACCACATTACCTGAATTGGGTAAGGCTTAGCTGGAAATTTATATGCATTAGTATTAGTTCCCTCACGGGAGAGGTTTGAGCTGAGGCTACCTCTCAATGATGTCCACCTATGCAGTGCCCAAGATGACTGATGGTCATGGTTGGGAGGCCATGCTCATAGGAGAGGTGCTTATACTAGGGTGTGTAAAGGGAAGGTTATGTTTGATTATCTGCATACTAAGTATGATGATTCAGGGTTATCCCTGGCAGATGTATCGAATCTTGTGGTGAAAGTGTACCACCTCTGCAGAGTGTCAAACTATTCGAATAGCCACGTCTGCGGTTATGGACAGTTGGAATGGCCATACTGTTTCGTTGTCAGATGTTTTCTAAATAACTTGGAAATGAATGAGGAACTTTGACTTGACCACAACAGGGTTGTGTTAATGATAAAAGCTTTCCAACTTAAGTGATTCTAGAACTTTACTTTATCTTTTCTTGCTTCAGAACTCAGCTTAGGTTTCCAACTTAACTTGATAGTTAACTTAGATTCAGTACTTTGATCTAGAATTGTACCTCTTGTTAGTAGTAGTTTGCGAGTACTTAAAGAGTACACATGGCTTTTGTCCCTGGCTATTATCATGGCCAGACTATGAAGGAGATTATCAAGATGATGGTCAGCAGGACGGCTATGATAACTAGGACTATCTACCTTCGTCAGCATTGCCTGTGCCCCTGAAGATGGACCCCACCGCTACGCTATCGTTTATTTCCGCTGCTTGTTGTATTAAAGACTGGATCATGAGATCCTTATTTGTGTAAAACCTTATGTATGGTTTGTAATGGATGATGTACTGTGATATCCAATCTGTTATGTCTCGCAAAAATGGTAATCCTGGGATTGCGAGGTATGCCATCACGGGCATCTGGGATTAAAAATCCGGGTGTTGACAAGTTGGTATCAGAGCCATCCTGACCATAGGAGACCCTAGTTAGAATGGACGTCCAAACCAAAAACTTAGCTTCAAAACCAAAGTGAGTATTTATGAATAACTATTTCCCCTCTTACCCTTGTGAACTCATTCTTTCTCAAAAATACATGTTCCTCAAAATTCTTACATTACTACCTAAAATTTGACACACTTGATCACTTCACTAACCTCCTCATCCTAAATTCTTGTAGATGGAGACCCAGTTCAGCAAATTTTACCAGTTGGGAAATGGAGGTCAGCTGATCTTCGAGAGGGATCTGGATTCACTATCGGAATTACTGGGACGCCCACATCCGGAGTTTCTTGGAGCTCAACTTCCAGGACCCCCAGGAGGAGACCTACAATGGCTAGTCACCGCAGATCTTCGAGGAAGCATCAAAGCACCAACCTCCTGGAGAATTCAGTTCTCTGTAAGAGAGAACAACTGGCTAGATGGATTAGCCAGGGTAATGCATGAAGCTCTCGCACGTCTATGTGCCCTCAGCGTCAACAAGATTCAAGGAACCCGTTTTTCCCACTATGCACGACGTGACTTCATGGGAATGCCGATGGAGATGCCAAGTCACCCAGAGTTGAGGCGTCAAGTGGAGAACCTTGACTTCTTGCTTCATGACCGACAGCAGGAACTGGACAATGCCAGAGAATTAGCCAACCAGAACCGTGCCATTGCCGACCAGAAGGCCCAGACTTTCGCATTGCTCGTCCAAGACCGCCAGTCTCTTCGTCTCCAGCGTGCCAAGAAGGATCGCACCATCACCCGTCTTCGCCAGAAGGTGGTCGACCTCGAGAAGACCGTCAAGGAGCAGGAAGCTCAGCTTGCAGCAAAAGAAGAAGAAGATGAGGGTGAAGACATCTAGGGAGATACGGATTCTTACCTCAGCAACGATGATGACTTTCTGGAGGAGGATGCCGTGGACTTCTACACTGATGATGAAGATTCCGACTTCATCGACAATGAGTAGATGCACTAGAGCACTGTCGTAGCATGAGATGTATCATCTCATTGTATCATAGCTTGCAGAATGGTTCTTAAAACCATCTGTTTTCCCCTTTGATTGTTGTGGTGTGTCTTGTATCGTGTGCTTGCTTGCATGAATGAAAATGAAGTTAGTTGAAAAACCTGAGTCTAACTCAAAGTTTTAGCTTTGAAAACCCTAAACCATGAACCCCTCAGAGTTAGTAGAACTAAAGAAGCAGTTGGATGCCATGTTAGCAACAGGCTTGATTCAGCCAAGTGCATCGCCATGGAGATCACCGGTGTTATTCGTCGACAAGAAAGATGGAGGCAACCGTCTGTGTACCGACTACCGAAAGTTGAATGATGTCACCATCAAGAACAAGTACCCCTTGCCAAAGATAGAGGATCTATTTGATCAGTTGACTGGAGCTCAGGTATTCTCAAAGATTGATCTTAGGACTGGTTATCACCAACTTAAGATTCGTGCAATGGATATTCCGAAGACTGCCTTTACTACTCGCTATGGTTTATACGAGTATACGGTTATGTCTTTTGGATTAACCAATGCCCCTGCTTATTTCATGAATCTCATGAATAAGATCTTTATGAATTTCCTAGATAAGTTTGTAGTTGTGTTTATCGACGACATCCTTATCTACTCAAAGTCAGAAGAAGAGCATGAGCAACATTTGAGAATCATCCTAGAAACCCTGAGAGAGCATCAGCTATATGCCAAGTTTAGCAAGTGTGAGTTTTGGCTGAAAGAAGTAGGATTCCTAGGACATATTGTGTCTGCCGGAGGAGTCTCTGTTGATCCCACCAAGATCAAAGATGTTGAAGAATGGGAAGCCCCAACCAATCAAACCCAAGTTCGTTCATTTCTCGGATTAGCGGGATATTACCGCAAGTTCGTAGAAGGATTCTCGAGCATAGCCCGACCAATGACCCAATTGTTAAAGAAGGACAAGAAGTTTGAATGGACAGACAAGTGTGAAGCCAGTTTCCAGGAGCTGAAGAAGAGATTGATATCCGCCCCAATTTTGATCATGCCAGACATCAAGAAGCCGTTTGATGTGTATTGTGATGCATCCAAGATTGGCCTAGGATGTGTATTGATGCAAGAAGGCAAAGTCATCGCGTATCTGTCTCGACAATTGAAGCAGCATGAGCAGAACTATCTGACCCATGATCTTGAGATAGCAGCTGTGGTTCTAGCGTTGAAGACATGGCGTCATTATTTGATGGGTAATCGTTGTGAGATTTACTCGGATCATAAGAGCTTGAAGTATATCTTCACCTAGAAGGAGCTGAATATGAGGCAAAGAAGATGGATAGAGTTAATCAAGGATTATGACCTTGACATTCACTATCACCCCGGCAAAGCCAATGTGGTAGCGGATGCTCTTAGCAGATTGCCGTGTAGGCTGAACACCATGATCAAAGAGAAGCAACCAAGTTTGTATGAGGAGTTGGAGCAGTTCAGGACTGAGTTAGTTAGCAAAGGATTCCTAGCTAGTATTGAACTTCAACCCACGTTGATTAGCCAAATCAAGGAAGCCCAGAAGGGAAATGAGAGTATCGACGGAGTCAAACGTCGTATTGGTACAAGCAAGGTACCTGGATTCACCGAAGACGAAGAAGGTGTACTGTGGTACAAAGGACGTATCTGTGTACCAGCAGATTCGAAACTGAAGTAGGTTATCCTAAAGGAAGCTCATGATACTCTTTATTCTATCCACCCCGGAGGAACAAAGATGTATCCGGATTTGAAAGAGCAATTTTGGTGGCACAAGATGAAGAGAGAGATCGGAAGCTACATCGCCAAATGTGACATCTGTCAAAGAGTCAAAGCAGAGCATCAGAGACCTGCAGGACTATTGCAACCATTGCAGATTCCGGAATGGAAATGGGATTCCGTCGGAATGGATTTTATCACCGGTTTACCTACTTCTAGTAGGGGGAATGACTCAATCTAGGTCATAGTTGATAGACTATCCAAGGTAGCCCACTTCATACCAGTCAAGACAACCTACTAGAGTGCAAAACTAGCAGAGCTGTACATTGCTAGAATTGTTAGTCTGCATGGAACCCCCAAGACCATCGTATCAGATCGAGGAACCCAGTTTACTACAAGATTTTGGCAGAAAGTTTAGGAAGGATTAGGAACCAAGTTGAACTTCAGCACCGCGTATCACCCGCAAACAGATGGACAGACTGAGAGATTCAACCAGATCTTGGAGGATATGCTTAGAGCTTGTGTGTTGGAATACGGATCAAAATGGGAAGACTGCCTGCCTTTCGCAGAATTCTCATATAACAACAGTTATCAAGCTAGTTTGCAGATGGCACCCTTTGAATTCCTATACGGAAGAAAGTGTCGTACCCCTTTGAATTGGTCGCAAGTAGGAGAGAGTCAGATCTTTGGACCCGACATTCTCTGAGAAGCAGAAGAGAAAGTTCACAAAGTTTGTGAGCACCTCAAGACCGCCCAATCCAGACAGAAGAGCTATGCTGACAAGAGAAGGAGATACCTGACTTTCAATGTCGGAGATTTCATATATCTCAATGTTTCACCATTAAAGGGAACTCAACGCTTTAGTCTAAAGGGAAAGTTAGCTCCCAGATATATCGGACCTTTCAAGATTCTGAACCGTCGAGGAGAAGTATCGTATCAGCTAGAATTGCCTGAAGAGATGTCAGCCATCCACAATGTGTTCCATATCTCGTTACTTCGCAAATGCTTGGAAGTGCCTGAGAAGACTGAAGTTTTCAAGAACATCGATCACAGAGCTGTGGAAATCAACAATGACCTGACCTATCGGGAAGTGCCCATCCGTATCTTAGAGGAATCCTACAGAACCACCAGGACCAGGAGTATCAAGTTTCTCAAGATTCAGTGGAGCAACCATACCGAGGAGGAAGCTACTTGGGAACACGAAGATTACATTAGGACAGAGTTCCTAGATCTCTTTAGTTCCTAGTTTTCTTTGTAAATCTCGGGACGAGATTTTGTTTAAGGGGGGAAGGTTTGTAACATCCCAAAACTTTAATCCAAGCTTATCATGATCAAATCATCCAAAAATGGGGTTAACAAAAACTTTTCCAAATTTAAAATGAAAGCATTCATGTATGTGTGCATTTAAAATAGGAGTTGTTTGAATTGCCATGATTGATTGATCCAATGCTTGTAAAATGTTTCTTAGGTGATTTAAACATCATCTACATCATTCCCAAACTTTTCCTAAATAAAATCAAATAAAAAAGAACTAAAAAGAAGGAATGGTCATTTTGACAAATTTAACTCTCATGCCTACTTTGGCTATTCCTAGTACTCATTTCTTAACAAAAACAATTCTTGATCTTTACACCCCTTGCTAGTACACATAATGAGGTACCAAGGCCCACCTTTTGATCTACTAAAAACATTCTGTAAACTAATTTAAATGACAGTTTAAAATTGAATCTAATGCATATGCATAGATCACCCCTATTTCAAAAACCATCTATTTGAGCACCATTTTCAAAACCCTTGCAACCAGAGACTACCTATCACTAGTGGAGATCACCCAAAATTTTTGAACTCAAAATTCAAAACTTTTTCTCTTGCGGCCATTTCATCAAACACTTGGCAGGCAGATTTCAAACCAAACAAATTTCACTATTTTTAAATAGTTTTCTGGCCAAACTTGTTCCCCAACTTGCCACCAAAATCTCTCCACTACTTCCCCTACCCCTCTCTAGCCTAGCCACACATTGTGCCACGACCAAATGGTCATGGCCATTAAGGCCGAGCCCCCAATTGGGCACCTCACCAGCGACAGCACGCCACAGCCACCGCCAGCGCCATCCACCATGTCCTGGAGGTAGCCTGTGGTCCACCTCCACCGCCCGACCAGCCCCAGCCCAAGGACAGCGACCAGAATGACCAGGAACCGCCACGCCCAGAGCCTGTCGACCATGCCGACACCGCCCGCAGAGCGCGCCCTGTCCCCGCGTAGCCAGACCTTGCCTAGCTCCAGCCACCCGTCTACACGATCCCCACCGGCCTAGCAAGCCAACGGACATGCCCAATCCCCCGACCGTGCCTCGTAGTCGCCGGCCGCCGTAAAACTCGCCGTCGGCAGAGACTTAGTGCGCGCCGCGCTCTTCGCTTTCCCTGACCGCAAACCACTGCACAAGAACCACCGTGACACTCGCCAGGGCACTGCCCACCGTCCTAGCACACCGCCCACGCCTCTAGCTCGCTGTGCCGTCGTCACCGGCGAGCATCGCCCATGCTTCTCTGCCGCTCAGCCGCGCCTATAAAAGGAGCCCTCCCCAGCACCAAAGACTCACACCATTCCACTCCCCTCACCTCTCTGAACCTCACCCACCTCTCGCCGGAGCAAGTGGAGCAGCAGATCGCCGGAATTGGAGCTGGAGCCGCCGCCTCGGGAGAAGAAGGGTGCCGTTGATTCCGGCCACCCCAAGCTCTGCCGCGACCATGCCTCACCTCGCCGTCGTCTTCCACGTTGTTTGCCCGCCTCGCCGACCCAGATGGAGCCCTGGTACGCCCCCAGTAGACCCCCACCGAGCCGCTAGGGTTCGAGCTCATCGGCGACCTGTTCGTCGTCGACGACGACCCTCAGCCGTCGATCTAGCCTCTAATCGCACGACCCACAGCGCGCGTACCGTTTCGCGTTTTATGTTCCGCTGACAAGTGGGACCCCCCTGTCAGCTGAGCCTCGCGTCGCGGAGCGCCACTGGTCCGGCCCATTCCCTTTCCCGCGTTAGCCCACATATTCAAATCTGGATTTTTCTTTTTAGTTAGAATATAGTTTCTGTCCAGTGTTTCAAAATTCAATTCTGTGAGTTTGACAAATCCAAATTGCATGAAACTAATTTTGTCTAAAAGGTATTAAAATGATCTATCCAAGCCCGTTGGATTTAATTCATTTAGAGTTATAGATTTCTCCTAATAAAAATAAGAAGACAGAAGCTTTTGCAACTTGAAACATTTTTATAAAATCAACCAAGTTAGCTTTTGAGTCGATTCCAACTCTCAAAATTCACATTTCATCATATCTATCCAAATATGTAATAATATTAAGGTTTACATGCAGTGACTTTGGACTAGTACCAAAATAATGCTATATAGGCATTTCTAGTCACTTTAAATCATTAAACAATGAACTTAAACCAAAGTAATATTGATCCAACCCTTAAATCTCATTCCCACATGTTAGAATATGTGGTGAGGACATGGGTCCACATGATCCCATATTTTGGTGGTGAATATTAAATTTTAGTTAATATTTCAATGAGTAGAAATTACTTTTCCAGAATAAAAAGGTTGAAACTATTGAATTAAACTTGTGATGCTTGTGATGATAATAGATCATCAATTGCGTGTTTTAGAATGCTACTTAGCCTAGTTAAGTATTGTTGGTGATTGTCTCCTACCTATGTGTTTATAGACGCTAGTACCGACCAAGCCTTCGAGGAGGAGGAGTTCTACCAAGAAGAAGAAGAAGAAAACTTCACCCACTGCACCAACCAAGGCAAGCTATTAGTGGCAAGCTAACCCTTGCAAAACATATCTTAGCAAGCTATTGTTAGCAAGCTAGAATAAAACTAGATGGTTTAGCAAAGATGCCATAAGCATGCTTTGATCACACCCCTTTAACTATTAGTACCCCAAGTCTTATTGGCAAGTTTTACCTCCCTTAGTTTACACAAAGTTCTTTACTTAATTTTGAAGGTAGCATAAAGAGTATACAACTTGACCTACTTAGAAACCTTTATATGCCATTCTATGGCATGAGATTGATCCCATCTTTCCACCTTAGTGAACACTCTTAACTGAGTACTTAGAATAGCTCAAAAACTTGAGTCACTTTAGATGGGAACACTTGGTGAAAATGAGTTATGAAAACCTTGGAATGATGAGTCATTCTATTGAGATGTTTTGACATGTGTTGCAAAGCACAACTGGTTTGTGATGATGAAAATGATGAGGCATGAGCCTTAACCCTTTTATAAAACTGATGGTTGGATTCAGATGCGATACCATTCCAAATTTACCGTACAACCACATTACCTGAATTTGGTAAGGCTTAGCTGGAAATTTATATGCATTAGTATTAGTTCCCTCACGAGAGAGGTTTGAGCTGAGGCTACCTCTCAATGATGTCCACCTATGCAGTGCCCAAGATGACTGATGGTCATGGTTGGGAGGCCATGCTCATAGGAGAGGTGCTTATACTAGGGTGTGTAAAGGGAAGGTTATGTTTGATTATCTGCATACTAAGTATGATGATTCAGGGTTATCCCTGACAGATGTATCGAATCTTGTGGTAAAAGTGTACCACCTCTGCAGAGTGTCAAACTATTCGAATAGCCACGTCCGCGGTTATGGACAGTTGGAATGGCCATACTGTTTCGTTGTCAGATGTTTTCTAAATAACTTGGAAATGAATGAGGAACTTTGACTTGACCACAACAGGGTTGTGTTAATGATAAAAGCATTCCAACTTAAGTGATTCTAGAACTTTACTTTATCTTTTCTTGCTTCAGAACTCAGCTTAGGTTTCTAACTTAACTTGATAGTTAACTTAGATTCAGTACTTTGATCTAGAATTATACCTATTGTTAGTAGTAGTTTGCGAGTACTTAAAGAGTACACATGGCTTTTGTCCCTGGCTATTATCATGGCCAGACTATGAAGGAGATTATCAAGATGATGGTCAGCAGGACGGCTATGATAACTAGGACTATCTACCTTCGTCAGCATTGCCTGTGCCCCTGAAGATGGACCCCACCGCTATGCTATCGTTTATTTCCGCTGCTTGTTGTATTAAAGACTGGATCATGAGATCCTTATTTGTGTAAAACCTTATGTATGGTTTGTAATGGATGATGTACTGTGATATCCAATCTGTTATGTCTCGCAAAAATGGTAATCCTGGGATTGCGAGGTATGCCATAACGGGCATCTGGGATTAAAAATCCGGGTGTTGACAAGTTGGTATCAGAGCCATCCTGACAATAGGAGACCCTAGTTAGAATGGACGTCCAAACCAAAAATTTAGCTTCAAAACCAAAGTGAGTATTTATGAAAAACTATTTCCCCTCTTACCCTTGTGAACTCATTCTTTCTCAAAAATACATGTTCCTCAAAATTCTTACATTACTACCTAAAATTTGACACACTTGATCACTTCACTAACCTCCTCATCCTAAATTCTTGTAGATGGAGACCCAGTTTAGCAAATTTTACCAGTTGGGGAACGGAGGTCAGCTTATCTTCGAGAGGGATCTGGATTCACTATCGGAATTACTAGGACACCCACATCCGGAGTTTCATGGAGCTCAACTTCCAGGACCCCCAGGAGGAGACCTACAATGGCTAGTCACCGCAGATCTTCGAGGAAGCATCGAAGCACCAACCTCCGGGAGAATTCAGTTCTCTGTAAGAGAGAACAACTGGCTAGATGGATTAGCCAGGGCAATGCATGAAGCTCTCGCACGTCTATGTGCCCTCAGCGTCAACAAGATTCAAGGAACCCGTTTTGCCCACTAAGCAAGACATGACTTCATGGGAATGCCGATGGAGATGCCAAGTCACCCAGAGTTGAGGCGTCAAGTGGAGAACCTTGACTTCTTGCTTCATGACCGACAGTAGGAACTGGACAATGCCAGAGAATTAGCCAACCAGAACCGTGCCATTGCCGACCAGAAGGCCTAGACTTTCGCATTGCTCGTCCAAGACCGCCAGTCTCTTCGTCGCCAGCGTGCCAAGAAGGATCGCACCATCGCCCGTCTTCTCCAGAAGGTGGCCGACCTCGAGAAGACCGTCAAGGAGCAGGAAGCTCAGCTTGCAGCAAAAGAAGAAGAAGATGAAGGTGAAGACATCCAGGGAGATATGGATTCTTACCTCAGCAACGATGATGACTTTCTGGAGGAGGATGCCGTGGACTTCTACACTGATGATGAAGATTCTGACTTCATCGACGATGAGTAGATGCACTAGAGCACTGTCGTAGCATGAGATGTATCATCTCATTGTATCATAGCTTGCATAATGGTTCTTAAAACCATCTGTTTTCCCCTTTGATTGTTGTGGTGTGTGTTGTATCGTGTGCTTGCTTGCATGAATGAAAATGAAGTTAGTTGAAAAACCTGAGTCTAACTCAAAGTTTTAGCTTTGAAAACCCTAAACCATGAACCCCTCAGAGTTAGTAGAACTAAAGAAGCAGTTGGATGCCATGTTAGCAACAGGCTTGATTCAGCCAAGTGCATCACCATGGAGATCACCAGTGTTATTCGTCGACAAGAAAGATGGAGGCAACCGTCTGTGTACCGACTACTGAAAGTTAAATGACGTCACCATCAAGAACAAGTACCCCTTGCCAAATATAGAGGATCTATTTGATCAGTTGACTGGAGCTCAGGTATTCTCAAAGATTGATCTTAGGACTGGTTATCACCAACTTAAGATTCGTGCAATGGATATTCCGAAGACCACCTTTACTACTCGCTATGGTTTATACGAGTATACGGTTATGTCTTTTGGATTAACCAATGCCCCTGCTTATTTCATGAATCTCATGAATAAGATCTTTATGAATTTCCTAGATAAGTTTGTAGTTGTGTTTATCGACGACATCCTTATCTACTCAAAGTCAGAAGAAGAGCATGAGCAACATTTGAGAATCATCCTAGAAACCCTGAGAGAGCATCAGTTATATGCCAAGTTCAGCAAGTGTGAATTTTGGCTGAAATAAGTAGGATTCCTAGTACATATTGTGTCTGCCGGAGGAGTCTTTGTTGATCCCACCAAGATCAAAGATGTCGAAGAATGGGAAGCCCCAACCAATCAAACCCAAGTTCGTTCATTTCTCGGATTAGCGGGATATTACCGCAAGTTCGTAGAAGGATTCTTGAGCATAGCCCGACCAATGACCCAATTGTTAAAGAAGGACAAGAAGTTTGAATGGACAAACAAGTGTGAAGCCAGTTTCCAGGAGCTGAAGAAGAGATTGATATCCGCCCCAATTTTAATCATGCCAGACATCAAGAAGCCGTTTGATGTGTATTGTGCTGCATCCAAGATTGGCCTAGGATGTGTATTGATGCAAGAAGGCAAAGTCATCGTGTATCTGTCTTGACAATTGAAGCAGCATGAGCAGAACTATCTGACCCATGATCTTGAGCTAGCAGCTGTGGTTCTAGCGTTGAAGACATGGCGTCATTATTTGATGGGTAATCATTGTGAGATTTACTCGGATCATAAGAGCTTGAGGTATATCTTCACCCAGAAGGAGCTGAATATGAGGCAAAGAAGATGGATAGAGTTAATCAAGGTTTATGATCTTGACATTCACTATCACCCCGGCAAAGCCAATGTGGTAGCGGATGCTCTTAGCAGATTGCCGTGTAGGCTGAACACCATGATCAAAGAGAAGCAACCAAGTTTGTATGAGGAGTTGGAGCAGTTCAGGACTGAGTTAGTTAGCAAAGGATTCCTAGATAGTATTGAACTTCAACCCACGTTGATTAGCCAAATCAAGGAAGCCCAGAAGGGAAATGAGAGTATCGACGGAATCAAACGTCGTATTGGTACAAGCAAGGTACCTGGATTCACCGAAGACGAAGAAGGTGTACTGTGGTACAAAGGACGTATCTGTGTACCAGCAGATTCGGAACTGAAGGAGGTTATCTTGAAGGAAGCTCATGATACTCTTTATTCTATCCACCCCGGAGGAACAAAGATGTATCCGGATTTGAAAGAGCAATTTTGGTGGCACAAGATGAAGAGAGAGATCGGAAGCTACATCGCCAAATGTGACATCTGTCAAAGAGTCAAAGCAGAGCATCAGAGACCTGCAGGACTATTGCAACCATTGCAGATTCCGGAATGGAAATGGGATTCTGTCGGAATGGATTTTATCACCGGTTTACCTACTTCTAGTAGGGGGAATGACTCAATCTGGGTCATAGTTGATAGACTATCCAAGGTAGCCCACTTCATACCAGTCAAGACAACCTACTAGAGTGCAAAACTAGCAGAGCTGTACATTGCTAGAATTGTTAGTCTGCATGGAACCCCCAAGACCATCGTATCAGATCGAGGAACCCAGTTTACTTCAAGATTTTGGCAGAAAGTTCAGGAAGGATTAGGAACCAAGTTGAACTTCAGCACCGCGTATCACCCGCAAACAGATGGACAGACTGAGAGAGTCAACCAGATCTTGGAGGATATGCTTAGAGCTTGTGTGTTGGAATACGGATCAAAATGGGAAGACTGCCTGCCTTTCGCAGAATTCTCATATAACAACAGTTATCAAGCTAGTTTGCAGATGGCACCCTTTGAATTCCTATACGGAAGAAAGTGTCATACCCCTTTGAATTGGTCGCAAGTAGGAGAGAGTCAGATCTTTGGACCCGACATTCTCCGAGAAGCAGAAGAGAAAGTTCACAAATTTCGTGAGCACCTCAAGACCGCCCAATCCAGACAGAAGAGCTATGCTGACAAGAGAAGGAGAGACTTGACTTTCAATGTCGGAGATTTCGTATATCTCAAGGTTTCACCATTAAAGGGAACTCAACACTTTAGTCTGAAGGGAAATTTAGCTCCCAGATATATCGGACCTTTCAAGATTCTGAACCGTCGAGGTGAAGTGAAAACCAAATTGATTCATGCCATGCTTCAACTTCTATACTCTGATTATTATGAACATGATCATGTTGTCCAGTATGTAAGATGCAACTCAATTTGCAAATATTAGTGAAGTCTAAAGTATTAGCATAACTAGACAAAGACTTTTGGGACAAACACAACAAATATGAGAACTCGGGTTCTATTCTAGCAAGATTAGAACAATCCAACATAGGTAAAATTACTTGTGTTGGTTGCAATTTATCAACTAGATTAGAATGTATTTCCATAATATCTCGAACATGAACTATTGTCCCATAGCAAACATTTTGTGACACATTGCATATATGGCTGAAAATAGCTTGTTTTAGTTCAGCGATTCTACCACAAGTAATGCATATGTAATCCACAAGAAAATTTTCATCCATGCTATATTCACCAATTAGATTGAAAGTGAAACAAGGAGAATATGTGCTAGAATTTAGACATGAAATTTAAGAAATCTTGTCCACAACACAACTCATATTCATAGGCATTTAGCATGATGGAATACACAATATCATCTGGTGGTATTCGAGCAAGTGTTTCTTTATGTGTAATCAGTACCACATGATAAAAATTAAAATTTGGTAAACTATCACATGGTGCTGAAACATTATTGCAAGGCAAATCACAAGGAGGCTTTAGTAAAGGAATAGACTCAAAATATGTCGCACATGTTGGATGAAGCTCCAAATCAGTACCAATGTCATCAACAATCTCATCAGTTGTAGTAGGTACTAAAACATCCTCCACAAGTGACAATGCACAGTCCAGTGATACATGTTGTAAAATAGATGGCTCCCTTTATTCAAAAGAAACCTGGATATCAAAAGAAACAACACTAGGAGTAGAGATGATTACATTAGTAGAAATCTCATTTGTCTCATCAACTCTCACTCTCAGTTCTACGACAGGATCAACATGTGGTTCTATGTTGGTGGTTACACGTGCACATAGTTTTTGACGCCTAATCTCCTGAAATTGCTTAATACGTGTACGTGCTAACCACTCGTGCTTATCATTCCAAAAGATAGAAGAATCAGAACACTTACTACCAAAGGTAACGTGGAATTTATTACACCACTTTGTTCCCAACATGATATAGCAGGAGTTAAACGCTCTAGGAACGACATAACAAGAAATATATGTTTTAGGGTCATAAATGGTGAGCGGAACACATGTGATCTGAGTAATTGGTAGTGCATGACTAGAAGTTTCTAACATGAATGGCGATTTTGTTACACGTGTGTATAATTGTAGCTTTTCAACAACCTCAATACTAACCCAATCTATGGAAGAACAAGTATCAATGGTAGTAGCAGCTTTTCTACCACTAATTTCTATGATAAAGTGGAACAAACCCGAATTAGGTACCACTCCTGACTCCTCTTCCCAAAAGGTGTTGCTGCAGTAGGAACGTAATGGAAAGGGATAATCATCTGCATCTTTTTTCTGCATCACATCAACACTACTAGAAGACATGATTAGTACATTAGTGCATAAAACAAAATCTGGTGGTAGAACTCTCACAACTCACTCAAAACTGATAAGAAAGCAAATCTTACCGTTCCAAAGTGAATAGTGATGCTTACCAATTCGAAATCAAAGATTGATGCACTGATGTGATGAAGTGAATATCAAGGATATGGAGAACGATCATATGACACACATGTTATTTATGGTGGAGCTCTAGGTATGGTATCCTAACTACACCGCTGTAGCACCCCGCTAAAACCACTACTAGAAAATCGCTATGTTTTTGTGTTGCGCATCATCATGACCGCATGCTCATGTCATCATGCCACATTGCATTTGAGCATCGTCATGTCATCATGCATAAGTTCGTCAAAAACTATTTTCTAAAAGCCTAGTTTTGTTTTCTAAAATATCCCCCCTCTTTATCCAAATCAAAACCCCGGTCTCTTCCGGTTATTTTTTTATTTGTCAAAAGATATTTACAAAAGTATTCTAAAGAGAAATAAAAATAAAAGTGTTTTTAGGGAGAGGCAGCCGGCCATGCCAAAGGCACAACCAGCTACCTACAATCCCGACCCGGCCCGTCTAAAATCCTAAATCTAAATCCTAGTCTAACCCTACCCCAACCCACACAGCCGCCGCCGCCAGCCAGCACACACACCCGCGCGCAACACCCCACGCACGCACACACGCTGCAATGCGTGCAGCAAACCAACCCGGCCGCTCCCTGCCTGGCCCACCACTCCATCTCGCGCGCCCCGTGATCCCGTGCATCGCGTCGCCCTTGCTCTCCTAGTCGCTCCCCTGGCGTGCCCCTACCCTACTAACCTGGCCCCACCTCGTGGCACCGCAACCCCGCTCCCCTGTCTGCGCACGCAACCCACCCCGTGTCACCTTCCTCTTTCCCCATCAACCATGCCGCGTGTTCTCTCCTTCCGCCCCGAGCGCCGTCGCCAGCTCGCCCCCCAGGCGCCGCCCCGTGAGCCGCTCCATCCCTCTCCCCGCTCACCTCCCTTTTTTTTGAAGAACAAAACAAGCAAACAAAGCAAAAAGAAACTAAGAAAAACAAAAATAACAAAGTAAAGAGATTGGTTATGAGGGGCTCCCCTTGTGAAGATGTCCTTGACTCCCCGGCAACGGCGCCAGAAAATGTCTTGATGCACTCGACGATCGACGTAGAGCTTATTGGGAACCCCAAGAGGAAGGTATGATTAGCACAGCAGAAAGTTTTCCCTCAGTTATGAAACCAAGGTTTAATCGAACCACTAGGAGCAAGGAAACACCCCAAAGGTGTTACTAGATGAGTTTTGGCAGTGCGCACTACCGGTGCTAGTAGCAACGTGGAGACCTACACAACACAACCACAGAACTTTGTCCCCAACGTGCTATGCGGTTGTTAATCTCACCGTGTTTTGCGAAAAACAAAGGATCAAACGTATCAAATGGAAAGAAGTAAAAGTTTGCAGAAAGTAAACACAAAGCAGAAACAGTTTATAGATTGCATGTAAAAGACAAGGGGATCCACAGTTCATTAGAGGTGGCTCTTCTTAGATAGATAACATGCTGGGTGAACAAATTACAGCGGGGCAATTGACAAACATTGAGAAAGCAATACATGCATATACTAATCATCTTGACTCCTTTGAGACTTGATTGGGCATTACAACATAATACATAGACCGCCATCCAACCGCATCTATGACTAATAATCCACCTTCAGGTTATCATCCGAACCCCCTCCAGTATTAAGTTGCAAGCAACAGATTATTGCTTTACGAACTGCGTGTAAAGTAAACAATACGATTGTTCTATGAACAAAGGATTGTTGTTTGCTCCCTAGTAGCAACAACACATCTAGTACCTTAGAGAGTTCTGTCACTTCCCTAGATTACCAGAGGCATGAACCCACTATCGAGCATAAATACTAACTCTTGGAGTTGCTAGCATCTACTTGGCCAAGATAGCTACTAACAACGAAAAGCATGCAAGATCACAAATAACAAAGACATGATAGAATCAATAATCAATCTGAAATAGCATCTCAATATCCATCGGATCCCCGCAAACACAACATGTATGGATTACAAATAGATGATCTTGATCATGAACGGAGCTCACAAGATCTAAACATGAAAGCACAAAGGAGGAGAAACCAACCATCTAGCTACTACATGGATCCGTAGTCCAAGGATGAACTACTCACGCATCACACCGGAGGCTTGCATGGTGATGAAGAAGGCCTCCAGGGTGAATTCCCCTCTTTGGCAGGGTGCCGGGAAGAGCTTCAGATCCCTCCCGATCTAGGGATGGAGATGACGGCGGCTACAGACTCTTTCGTGGATTTTTGATCGGGTACTTAGGGTTTTCGTCCCGAGGGCAATATATAGGCGGAAGGAGAGGCCGAGGGGGTGCCGGGAGACACGACACCACCCCCTGGCGTGGGCTAGGCCTGGCCGCGCGGCCAGGTGGTGTGGCCGGCCCCTGGCCCGTCTCCATCTCGTATTCTGGCACTTGATCCCTTCCGGAAAAATATGCACTTTGGCTTTTGTCCCGTCCAATTCCGAGAATATTCATTTTCTGACTTTCCTGGAACCAAAAACAGCAGAAAACATGCAGCTGGCACTGTAGCTCTTGTTAATAGGTTAGTCCAAGAAATCATATGAAAAGTACTCCAAAGTTGGAACAAAACACAAGAAAGTGGATAACACTAAGCATGGAACTAAAAAATTATAGATACATTTGCAATGTATCAACATCCCCAAACTTAACTCCTACTCGTCCTCGAGTAGGTAAGTGATAAAAAGAAATAATTTTTGAGCTGACATGCACCATCAAAGACTTGATCAAGGTATTTGCAAAACATTCAAAGCTGGGATCATAGTATTTCAATCATAACATGAAAGACAAAGCTCTAGCAATAAGCAAAGAGACTATGATGCAACATGAAAAGGCACAAACAAAAGATTCATGAATAACATGCTTTGCAAGACGTTTGTTTGTTTCACATGAAGAAAACATAGCATAAAAGTATTCAGCTTGTCCCTCAATAGAGTAGCAAATATAAATGCACAAGACACCTTCAAAGTTCATAAGGTGACTAGATACAATAGTTTAAAACAAGCAATAACAAGTTATGCATCAATTTTTTCAACTAGTCTTGGGACAATGCACATAGAACTAAGAATGGCCACTATACTCTCAAAGTAGTGCATAAAGATAGAAGATGGAGACTCAATATAATGGTGGAATAAAGGCCTTTTGTAAAAGGAAGTAGGGATTCAAGTCTCATAAAGAGCTTCCAAAAATTATGGTACTTATAGCTTTTAGCTCTCATTGCCCCTATCATAAGCATCTTGAAGGTGATTAAGGTTAAAGTGACACAACTAAGAGGATATGCTTGACAAGTTATAAACCGAAATCTCATGCCCCTTACTTACGAAGACCGATCCTCATGCTACTCAACTTCAGTCACGAGTAAGCTCTTGTCATTGTAAGTATATGTGTATCATTGAGAACCGCCAACGGGGTACCCCTTGCACTGTTGGGTCCGCGGCATAGAAAACAAAATTTTTCCTACGATGAGAACTATACGCCAAGATCTATCTACTAGATACAGAGCATCGGGTGGACATACATCCATGGAGAACTTACCCTCGAAGACAACGAGTTTTTTTAACGAGTAGGAACTCGTGGTTGATGTAGTCGTACGCTTGTCGATCTCAAGATCGTGTGGAAGTCCGAGCGCCGCAAATCAGCAGCGCATCCGTCCTTGCACACACGTTCAAGCCACCGGACAACCTCCACCTCCTCGCTCCAGCGATCCAGCGGAAGCAGGAACTCCTTCCAGACGAAATGCCACCGGGAACATGTATCTCGCTAATCCGAGACCATGGGGGAATAATTCTAGAGGGGGAGAGAGATCCTTCACAAGGAGGTGTGTGGATGAAGGAGGGAATGGGTGTCCTTTTATAGGAGGAGGGGGGGCCCCCTCTCTCCATGGCCGGGGGTGACCCCTCACCTCCCCCATTCATGTGGTGGTAACCCCTCCACATTAAAATGCCTCTTCACATTCCCTTTTAAAGTCTCCACTTTAAATGCATTAAATTTCTCCAAATTTAATGCTCTCTTATTTAATAAAACTCTTTTTATTAAATTTATTCAGAATTTTGTTAATTACTTTAATTAACAAACATTCACATATAGCCCCTTGCAATATTTCAATATCACATGCAGAACCACCTTCTGCAATTTCACCCAAAACAATTTCCGGTTTCTATTGAAAAAATTCCTGCACTTTGCAATTCTTTCGTCTGAAACATATGTGCTACAAAATGGTGTCCGGTAACTCTTAAGTGTGCCACCCTACGGTTCGCGAATAATGCAGACATGATCGAGACCCTTCTCCGATCAATAATCAGCAGCGGGACCTAGAGATCCGTACTGACTCCTACACATTCAATGATGACTCCTGTGATCATGAGAACCTTTAACGCTTGTAACTAAATCCCTTTGTCTCTCGATATATTACATGTCCGAGATTCGATCATCGGTATCTCCATACCTAGTTTGATCTCGTTACCGACATGTACTCTTTTGTTGTTCCCGTGATATAACATTCTAGTGATCACATCACTTGCTTGCAAGCTATCCTAATGTGATATCACCGAGAGGGCCCAGAGTATATCTATCCGTTATCTAGATTGACAAATTCCACTCTTGATCCATGAGCCTCAACATAACACCTTCGTAGTACTGAACCCATCTTTATAGTCACCCTGTTATGGTGTGACGTTTGATGTTATCAAGATACTCTTCCGGTGTTAGCAATTAACATGATCTCATGGTCTAAGGATAAAGATTACTTCGTATGATGTTATAGCAATATAAACATAATGACTTGATCGTAATGCTATACTTCGGATGAATGTTCATCACATCATTTCACAAATGCTGTGACCTTGTTATTAACAACATCCAATGTCCATGATCAGGAAACCTTGACCATCTTGTTAATCAACAAGCTAGTCTATAAGAGAGGCATAACTAGGAACCCTTTTTGTTTATTAAACACACATGTATTGATGTTTCCTATCAATACAATTATAGCATGCAAAATAAACATCTATCATATACAAGGAATACATAATAACAACTTTATTATTGCCTCTCAGGGCATATTTCCTTCAGTCTCCCACTTGCACTAGAGACAATAATCTAGTTTATATAGTGATAAATCTAACACCCATGGAGTTCTGGTGTTGATCATGTTTTGCCCTAGGGAGTAATTTAGTCAACGGATCCGCTACATTCAGGTCCGTGTGCACTTTACAAATCTTTATATCTCCATCCTTTACATGCTCGCGGATGGAGCGAAACCGACGCTTAATATGCTTGGAATTCTTGTGAGACCTTGGTTCCTTGGCGTTGGCTATGGCTCCATTATTGTCACAATAGATCACCATTGGGTCCAACGCACTAGGAACCACACCTAGTTCCGTTATGAACTCCTTCATCCAAACCGCTTCCTGCGCTGCTTCTGAAGCAGCAACATATTCCGCCTCCGTCGTTGATCCAGCCACCACAGGTTGTTTGGAGCTCCTCCAACTAACTGCTGCTCCGTTCAAGAGAAATACGTATCCGGATTGAGACTTAGAGTCATCCGGATCAGTGTCAAAGCTAGCATCGACATAACACTTAGCGACTAGCTCTTCTTCACCCCCATATACAAGAAACATATCTTTAGTTCTTCTCAAGTACTTAAGGATATTCTTGACCGCTATCCAGTGTTCCGAACCTGGATCAGATTGGTACCTACTAGTCAAACTAATAGCATGTGCCACATCCGGTCTTGTACATAGCATGTCATACATAATAGAGCCTATGGCTGAGGCATAGGGGATCTTATCCATTATCTCTCTTTCTTCCGCCGTAGCCGGACTTTGAGTCTTACTCAATGTCTTGCCTTGCAACATAGGTAAGAACCCCTTCTTACTTTCGTCCATATTAAACTTCTTTAATATCTTATCAAGGTATGTACTCTGCGATAGCCCAATTAGGCGTCTTGATCTATCTCTATAGATTTTAATGACTAATATATATGAAGCTTCACCAAGGTCCTTCATCGAAAATTTGCTGTTTAGATAACTTTTAACACTGTTTAAAAGATCTATATCATTTCCAATCAATAATATGTCATCCACATATAATATCAGAAATGCCACATTGCTCCCACTCACTTTCTTGTAAATACAAGCCTCTCCATAGGTTTGGACAAATCCAAACTCTTTGATCATCTCATCAAAGCGGAGATTCCAACTCCGGGATGCTTGCTTCAGTCCATAGATGGATCGCTGAAGTTTGCACACCTTATTAGCATCCTTAGGATCGACAAAACCCTTAGGTTGTATCATATACAACTCTTCTTCAATATTACCGTTGAGGAACGCAGTTTTGACATCCATCTGCCATATTTCATAATCGAAATATGCATCAATTGCTAACATAATCCTAACCGACTTAAGCATCTCTACGGGAGAGAATGTCTCATCGTAGTCAACTCCTTGAATTTGTCGAAACCCCTTTGCGACAAGTCGAGCCTTATAGATGGTTACATTACCATCAGCATCAGTTTTTCTTTTGAAAATCCATTTATTCTCAACGGCCTTTCGGTCGTGAGGTAAGTCCACCAAGGTCCAAACCTGGTTTTCGTACATGGATTCCATCTCGGATTTCATGGCTTCTAGCCATTTGTTGGAATCCGGGCTCATCATCGCTTCTTCATACGTCGCAGGGTCATCCATTTCATCAACCATGAAATTCACAACAGGATTGCCGTACAGTTTAGGAGCTGCACGTGTCCTGCTTGACCTGTGAGGTTCGGTAGTGTCCTCTTTTGGAGTTTCATGATCATTATCATTAGCTCTCTCTTCATCAGTTGAAGTCAACTCCGAAACAACTTCTGGTGCTGCGCCATTCGCCATTCCATGAAGAGAAGATTCAATAACCTCTTCGAGTTCTACCTTCCGACTACTCACACCTTTCGCGAGAAACTCCTTCTCAAGAAAGGATCCATTCTTGGCAACAAAGACCTTGCCCTCGGATCTGTGATAGAAGGTATACCCAATCGTTTCCTTAAGGTATCCTATGAAGACGCATTTTTCCTCTTTGGGTTCGAGTTTATCCGGTTGAAGTTTCTTCACATAAACATCGCATCCCCAAACTTTAAGAAATGACATCTTAGGTTTGTTTCCAAACCATAATTCATACGGTGTCTTTTCAACGGATTTAGATGGTGCCCGATTTAAAGTGAATGCAGCTGTTTCCAGTGCATAACCCCAAAATGACAGAGGTAAGTCAGTCAGAGACATCATAGATCGAACCATATCCAATAAAGTACGATTACGACGTTCTGACACACCATTACGTTGTGGTGTTTCGGCAGGCATGAGTTGTGAAACTATTCCACAGTCTTTCATATGTGTGCTAAACTCGTAACTAAGATACTCTCCTCCACGGTCGGACCGCAGAAATTTGATCTTTCTGTTACGATGATTTTCCACTTTATTCTGAAATTCTTTGAACCTTTCAAAGGTTTCAGACTTATGTTTCATCAAATAGATATACCCGTATCTACTCAAATCATCCGTGAAAGTAACAAAATAACGATATCCACCTCGCGCCGACACACTCATTGGTCCACACACATCAGTATGTATGATTTCCAATAAATCTGTCGCCCATTCCATTGAACCGGAAAATGGCGTTCTAGTCATCTTGCCCATAAGGCATGGCTCACATGTATCAAATGATTCAAAATCAAGTGATTCCAAAAGTCCATCAGAATGGAGTTTCTTCATGCGTTTAACGCCAATATGACCTAGACGGCAGTGCCACATATATGTAGATATATCATTATCAAGTTTAATCCTTTTAGCATCAACATTATGAATATGCGTAATACTACTATCGAGATCCAACAGAAATAAACCATTCAACACAGGTGCATGACCATAAAAGATATTATTCATATAAATCGAACGACCATTGTTTTCAGACTTAAACGAATAACCACTTTTTGCATCAAACACGATCCGGATACAATGTTCATGCTCAGTGCAGGCACCAAATAACAATTATTCAGGTTTATAACTAATCCCGACGGCATATGGAGAGGCAGCGTTCCGACGGCATATCGAGACCTCATCCCTTGCTAGTTGTCGCTTGTTCCACAGCCCCTGAACCGAGTTAAATATATTAGCAACCGATCCCGTATCAAATACCTAGGTGCTACTGCGAGTACTAGTCAAGTACACATCAATAACATGTATATCACATATACCTTTGTTTGCCTTGCCGGAATTCTTGTCCGCCAAATACTTGGGGCAGTTGCGCTTCCAATGGCTAGTCCCCTTGCAATAGTAGCACTCGGTGTCAGACTTAGGGCCAGCTCGGGGTTTCTTTTCAGGCGTGGCAACAGACTTGCCACCCTTCTTTCCCTTGTGCTTGCCTTTCTTGTCCTTCTTGAAACCGGTGGTCCTATTGGTCATCAACACTTGATGTTCTTTCCTAATCTCCACTTCTGCAGTCTTAAGCATTGACAGAAGCTCGGGAAGAGACTTCTTCATGCCCTGCATATTATAGTTCATCACGAAGCTCTTGTAGCTAGGTGGCAGATATTGGAGAACACGATGTATGCCTAAGTCAATGGGAATCGTTATTCCCAAGGACACAATCTTATCGGCGTACCCAGACATTTTGCGTACATGCTCACTAACGGAGCTGTTCTCTTCCATCATGCAGCTAAAGAACTTTTTAGAAGCATTATAACTCTCTACGGTAGCATGGGTATCGAAAGTCATTTTCAATCCTCCCATGGTATCAAAGGCATTGCCATTTTCGAAACGTTTTCGAAGTTCTGGCTCTAGCCCATACAATATGCCGCAATGAACTAAGTTGTGGTCCTCCTGACGAGTTATATAGACGTTCTTTTCCTCGTCAGGGGCATCAGGAGCTGGTGGGGGGCCTAGCGGCGCCTCTAGCACATATTGGTTTTGTGCAGCAGTGAGGAGAATCCTCAAATTCATAGCCCAGTTGGTGAAGTTGCTACCATTCGCAGCAAGCTTCTCTTTCTCCATGAACACATTGAAATTAAAAGCAGGTGGTGCCATCTACAACAGAATTTGTAAAATATATTCAGACTAAGATTATGATAGATTGAGTTCAACTAATCCAAATTACTAATGAACTCCCACTTAAAAACGACATACCTCGTGTCCTTTTGGTGATTACATGAACCAAATCCACTACACCAAGTCCGATCATCACGTGAGTCGGTGTAGCTTGAAAGGCGAGCATCTATATGGGCATCATATCAACTATATGACTCATGCTTAACCTTTCGGTCCGTGTTCCGAGGCCATGTCTGTACATGCTAGGCTTGTCAAGTAAGAACCTTAGTATTTGCGTGTGTAAAACTGTCTTACACCCGTTGTATGAAAGCGTAGAGTCGAGAACACCCAATCATCACGTGATGCCTCAAAACACGATCCTCAAAATGGTGCATACTTAAGGAAGAACACATTTTATCTTGATATCTAAATGAGGGATCATCTTATAATGCTACCAAAAGCGCCAAACTAGCAATATAAGATGCTAATGTGTGAAGTGAGGTGATATGGTCCATGCATTTGATCTCTATCATTTGCATCGTGGTATGATCTCTATCATTCCTTTGTGTGTAAGTCCAAGGTCTATGGAACTTACATGTTAAGTGAGTTGTAAGAGTATCTATCATACATCTACTTACAATAATACCATATCAAGACACTAGCCCAGCAACGATCTAAACTAGACGCCTCTAATTTATCAATTGCAAGTTTTATGTGGCTTAGGGCTTTCAGAGATAGAACCGGTCTTACCTACGAACATGAACCACAACGAGGATAACCAAGTTATTAGCAACTCGTTGTAAATCAGATATTGACTATAGTAGGAGAGACAGACACCCGCTAGCCACTTATGCAAAACTAGTTGCATGTCAGTCGTGGAACCGGTCTCATGTACGATGACATGTAAGGTTGGTCCGGGTCGCTTCATCCCACTATGCCACCAATATCCATAGTACATAGAAGATGCAATAACATGATCATCATCGCCCACATATAAACATATGTGTACTACCCGTGCAAAGCACCTACGCATAGATCAGGCTCTGATACCACTGTTGGGTCTACAGCATAGAAAACAAAATTTTTCCTACGATGAGAACTATACGCCAAGATCTATCTACTAGATACAAAGCATCGGGTGGACATACATCCATGGAGAACTTACCCTCGAAGACAACGAGTTTTGTTAACGAGTAGGAACTCGTGGTTGATGTAGTCGTACGCTTGCTGATCTCAAGATCGTGTGGAAGTCCGAGTGCCGCAAATCAGCAGCGCATCCATCCTTGCACACACGTTCAAGCCGCCGAACAACCTCCACCTCCTTGCTCCAGCGATTCAGCGGAAGCAGCAACTCCTTCCAGACGAAATGCCACCGGGAACATGTATCTCGCTAATCCGAGACCATGAGGGAATAATTCTAGAGGGGGAGAGAGATCCTTCACAAGGAGGTGTGTGGATGAAGGAGGGAATGGGTGGCCTTTTATAGGAGGAGGGGGGTGCCCCCTCTCTCCATGGCTGGCGCATGGGGGGGGGGGGTGACCCCTCACCTCCCCCATTCATGTGGTGGTAACCCCTCAACATTAAAATGCCTCTTCACATTCCCTTTTAAAGTCTCCACTTTAAATGCCTTAAATTTCTCCAAATTTAATGCTCTCTCATTTAATAAAACTCTTTTTATTAAATTTATTCAGAATTTTGTTAATTACTTTAATTAACAAACATTCACATATAGCCCCTTGCAATATTTCAATATCACATGCAGAACCTGTTGGGGGGATACCCCCGGGTAGGGTCACTCCGGGGTATAAGGGCCGAGTTAGCCGAGGGTCGGCAAGGTCAAAGCGGATGCTGGCCGAGTCACCTCAAGGCAGGCCGGATCACGGAGTAACCCGGGCCAGGGGGACGCCTAACGTTGTCTCGTCCGACTTAAGGAGTAAGTCGGAAATGCTTGTCTAACATATATGCAGGAACAGGTGTGGCCGGATCTACTGTGATCCGGATCCTCGCTTGGCTTCCAGGAGAAGGAAGGAATCTCTCTGGTCAAAAAAGAAGGTCCGGTGCGTACTGGATGAGCGAATAAAGCAAGGACAGGACCACCGGATCGTGGCCGACAAGGGTGACAACGCTCACGTCGGCTGACGCGGGCGCCGTAGAGGCTACGTCGCTAAAGCAAGTGTGACGCGGGGGAAAAGCACCCCTATCAGGTTACTATTTTGGGAGGGGGCATATTCTTAGGAATATGCCTCCACGTATTCCCTAGGCCAGGACCGAATCACCACTATATAAGGGGGGTTAGGGTTCTTGTAGAGGGGTTGGGTTTTTCTGGGATACAGAGTTGGCAGAATTCTAGTTGGTTGAGCACTAGTGGATCTAGGGTTCTTGGGATAGTTAGTAGGCAAGAGTAAGAGAGTTTCTTCTTCCTCCTCTTGTCAATACAGCTCAAGGAGCACTTGTAATCTTGGAGACAGAACATCAATACAAAGCTTCTGTGTGGAGAATCACTCTACTATCCCTCCCTGGATTCCCCTAGCGCATATTAG
The DNA here is from genome assembly GCA_916181665.1 of Avena sativa. NCBI lineage: Eukaryota > Viridiplantae > Streptophyta > Magnoliopsida > Poales > Poaceae > Avena > Avena sativa. The sequence goes on from OV702292.1 coordinate 278,273,101, forward strand.
TCCCCACCTTTAGCCTATCCATGGCATCTTCCGTGACACCACCACGGCAGTTGGCGCCCACCGTGGGGCTAGCGGCGCTAGCAGGGGTGAAGATCCGGATGGGAAACCTCATCGGCACCGGCGAACGCATCGTCTTCGGGCTCGTTCAGTGCTTTGGAGCGCTGGACTACGTCAGCGACAACGCTGGCTGCTTCGGCACGTGCCCCCTTCCGTGCAACAGCATCTTCGTCAAGCTCGGTGCGCACAAGGTTTACGTTGCTGTGGACGTGTCTTGCGTTCATCCGCGTCGCGTCGTTGATGCGGGAGAACCACCCCTCACTGTGGCTCGCGGGGCGCGTATCGCTCGCTCCCCGGACCATGCAGAGGTGATGATGACTGCGCCAGGCGCGGGCATGAGCAAGGATCCAGCGCCAGACCCGGAGGTAACACCTAAGGCACCGAGGAAAGCTAGGGGTCCTCCACTAGAGAGGCCTGAAAACATGCTGAGGGAAGCTATGGATATCTTGGAAAACCCGGTGGCATCAGTGGTAGATCCGGCTCAGGCCCAGGCCGAGCTAGAGGAAACCCGACAAAAGATACTGGAGGGTGCAAAGAAAATAGCAGCGGCTCAGTAGTCATTGAATATGATGCTGCGTGAGTACGCGAAGGCAAACAAAGTTGATGCAGTAAGGGTAAAAGGGAAAAATCTCATAAACGAGATGAACAGAGAAGGTGATGATGGACCAGAAGGGTTAGAAAACTATCTGTCCGTGGGGTTGCCGAAGTATAGTACCCCGGCGAAGAACCTTAGAGCAGCAGATACCGCAGCGTCCGAGCTAGAGGGTCTGACGGGTGAAGCCCGTCAAAGATAGCAAGACCGGGTTAACGAGCTGGTTCGGATCGCGAACAGGCAGAACGAGGAGCTGCTGAGAGGTAACCCGGAGAGAGTTGGAGCTTCCAAGATCGTCCATTCAGCGATGGGTAACCTGGAGAAATCCGCTGGAGCCGCATCATCGCCTCATGGTGGCCCAAGGAGAGAGGAGGTAGTAACCTCGGCCAGACGGAACAAGCAGATCGTCTCGTACGACCCAACGCGTGCGGGAAAAGAAAAAGAGATGCAGAAAAACGACGATCGACGAAGTATGAGCCGAGGTGAAGCTGGCCGAGGTAATCATGACCAAGGCAATGCCGGTCAAGGGAATGCTACCAACGGCAATGCCGGACAGCGAAACTCGGCAGGAGCAGGTCAACCGCCGCAGCGGAATATACCAAGGCAAGAGCAAAGTGCCGGCCGAGGTATGCAAGAGAGAGGAGCACAACGAGAGCAAAACCGATACAATGACGGAGACTCGGAGATGATGAATGCGGGATACGCAAGACCGGACTATCATGTGATAGGGTCGAGATTGGGAAGCAGGGATTTGATGCCGGATGATGCCAGGTTAAAGCTGGATCGCCTGTATAGGTCGGAACAGATCGAATGTCAAGGTCCTCCGGGTCCAGCGTGCTTTGGACCCCGGATCATGAAGGAACCGCCAGTACCCAACTTCCAATTGCCCAGGGGCACGAAGACGTATGGCGGCAGTACCAAGCCGGAGGATTGGCTGATAAACTATGCTACGGCGGTGAAAATTGCAACTGGCAACTTGAGATGGGCGGTACGATATGTACCCCAGATGTTGGAAGGTCCGGCTAGGGGATGGCTGAATAATTTGCCACCCGGAAGCATCAATTGCTGGATAGATTTTGAAGAAATGTTTATCAGCAACTTCTCAAGTACATCTTAGAGACCGAATAGACCGCAGACCCTGGCGATGTGCAAGCAGAGATCTAACGAAACAGATCGTGAATTCTTGACCCGGTGGTGTATCGTGAGAAACTCGTGTGAGGGAGTCATAGAGTCACAGGCTATAGCATGGTTCGCACAAGGGTGCTGATATGGCAGCGAGTTGTGGATGAAATTGCAAAGGAAAATGCCAGTCACGTTGGCAGGGATGATCCGGATTGCGGATTCATATGCTTTCGGTGACCCGACTCAACCCAGGATCGCGTCGAACGAGTCAAATGAGGAGTATTATCATAGGGACGGAGCCGGGTCATCCCGAAGGAACGATTACAGGGGAAAAAGGAGAGACGATAGACCGGATCATCGGTATAGTTCGCAACAAGTTGCAGCTGTGAATCAAGATCAACCCGGAGCAGGGAGCAACCAATGCCAGAAAACAGGAGGGCAATGGACTCCTCGAAACGATGGCAAGAAAACGTGGACTCCGGAGCAGAAGAAGCAATGGCAGGAAAAGAAAGATCGTCCGAGGTATACCTATGAGTCAATGTTGGACCAGCCGTGTAAGTTTCACACGCCAAATCCAAACAGCCCGGCGGGTCACACAACGAGGCAATGTGAGTGGATGCGTAAGATAGAACAAGGTGGTTCGGGGAATGCTCAGGCACCCCGGAACGATCAACCTCGGCAGGAGTTACCCCGGCAACAATTGCTCTCCGGAGCAAACACGCAGCAACTAATGTTGCCTCCCCCTCCGCCGAGGTATGACAACAATGAGAGAAGGGATGTAGTGCATCAGGTGGAAAACCAGCAACAACCGGATCAGAGGTACTCCGGAAACGAGGGAAGGAATGAGTACAGGGAACATCACTAGAGCTATTGTGTGTTCACGACAGAGGAAACAAATAGGAAGAGCTTGCAGCGCCGACATATGGAGGTTAACGCGGTTATGCCTGCAGTGATGAGGTACATGCCTTGGTCGGACCAGGAAATCACCTGGAGCGTCAAAGATCATCCCAAGCTTATGCCAAGTCCAGGCTCGTATGCACTCGTGTTAGATCTGACGTTCATTGGACCAAACATTAATGTGAGGTTCTCCAAGGTACTGATCGACAATGGCAGTAGCATTAACATCATGTATGCGGATACGATGCGCAAGCTGGGCATCTCGGAGAACATGCTCCAGGCTACAAGAACAACTTTCCATGGCATCATACCAGGCATCTCCTGCGAGCCCATAGGAAAAGTCCGGATCGACGTGCTGTTCGGCATGAGGGATAACTGCCAAACTGAGAATCTAGAGTTTGAGGTGGTGAACTTGGAGAGCGCGTATCATGCATTACTCGGGAGACCAGCACTGAGCAAGTTCATGGCAAGTTGCCACGTTAGTAATCTGAAGATGAAGTTGCCCGGGCCAAATGGAGCAATTACTATCGCTGGGGATTTCTGACGTTCTATTGACTGCGCCTTAGCCGGGTCCAACCTAGCCGAGTCACTCGTAATTGCGCAAGAGAAAATAAAAATCCAAGAGGTGGTGGCATTAGCTCAGTCCGTGCAGCAGTATATGCCGGCGTTAAGTAACTCGCATGGAAGCGTTTCGTTTCAAGCCGCAAAGGACACCAAGAAGATTCCAGTGGATAGCATGTTTCCGGAGCGTACCATAACAATTGGTGTCGGGTTAACCGACAAATAGGAAAGCAAGCTCATCAACTTCCTCCGTGAGAATCAGGGTATTTTTGCTTGGTCCACACAGGACTTGCAAGGTGTTCCGAGGGAGTTGGCCGAGCACTCTTTGAACGTAAGACCCAGAGCAAGGCCGGTGAAGCAACCTCTCCGACGCTTCGCCGAGGATAGGAGAAAGGTCATTGGCGACGAGATAGCTCAGTTGCTAGCAGCAGGATTTATCATGGAAGTGCTGTATCCGGATTGGCTCTCTAATCCGGTGCTGGTAGAAAAGAAGAAGGATGATCCGAACGTGGCAGTGGTTTGGCGTATGTGTATCGATTACACGAACCTAAACAAGGCGTGTCCAAAAGATCCATTTCCACTGCCGAGGATAGATCAGGTCATCGACTCTACCGCGGGATGTGAACTGTTGTCATTCATTGACGCCTATTCTGGTTTCCACCAGATACCTCTGAACCCGGATGATCAAATAAAAACTGCCTTTATTACCCCGTACGGGGCTTATTGCTATCGCACTATGCCGTTTGGTTTACGAAATGCAGGTGCAACGTACCAAAGATGTATGCAAAAATGTTTGCACGATCAAATAGGTCAAAACGTACAAGTCTACATGGATGATGTAGTTATCAAGACCAAGGAAAGCGCAACGCTCCTTGACGACATAAGGCAAACATTCGCGAACTTGAGGAGATTCCGGATGAAGCTTAATCCGGAGAAATGTACCTTCGGTGTCCCGGCTGGGAAATTACTCGGATTTCTCGTCTCTAGCCGAGGTATCGAGGTTAATCCAACTAAGATCCGAGCCATCGAACGAATGCAGCTGCCGAAGTGTCTCAACGACGTCCAGAAGTTCACTGGGTGCCTGGCCTCGTTGAGTCGGTTTGTATGTCGGTTGGGAGAAAAGGCACTGCCTCTCTACCAACTCATGAAGAAGTCAGATAAATTCGTTTGGACGCCACAGGCCGATGAAGCTTTTGCCCACTTAAAAAAGATGTTGGCCACTGCACCAGTGTTAGCTTCTCCACTGTCAAAGGAGCCAATGTTGCTCTACATAGCCGCAACCAACCGAGTTGTAAGTGCAGTGATTGTAGTGGAGCGTGATGAAGAGGGTAAGTCGGTGCAGAGGCCAGTGTATTACTTGAGCAAGGTATTGTCTGCCTCAAAACAGAACTACCCGCATTTTCAAAAGGTGGCATACGGTGTTTATATGGTGGCAAAGAAGTTAAAGCACTACTTTGAGGAGCATCCCATCAAAGTGATATGCGAAGCCCCCATATCCGAGATAATGGGTAACAAAGATGCGAATGGCAGAATTGCGAAATGGGCAATTGAGCTAGCACCTTACGCACCCTAGTATGATAGGAGAGAAGCAATCAAGTCTTAGGCTGTGGCGGACTTTTTCGTAGATTGGGCCGAGGTGCAATACGAACCACCGCCACCTGATCCGAACTACTGGAGGATGCACTTTGACGGATCGAAAACCAAAACCGGGTTATGTGCCAGGGTTGTGCTTACCTCGCCAAAGAAGGATCAGCTCAAGTACATATTACAGATCCATTTCGCGGCATCGAACAATGTCGCTGAGTACGAGGCTCTTGTGCATGGTCTCAAAGTGGCAAAGGAGATTGGCATACGTCAGATAATATGCTTTGGCGACTCGGATCTAGTAATACATCAAGTGTCTGGAGTGTGGGACGCCCTGGATCCAAACATGGCACTATACAGATTTCATGTGCAGAAGATCTCGGGTTACTTTGAGGGATGCGAATTTCACCATGTACCTCGTGTGGAAAACGAAGCTACCGACATGCTGTCAAAGCTCGGATCGACCCGACAGGCAATTCCACCGGGCGTAGCATTGGAGCACCTCAGAAAACCATCTATCAGGCCGTCCCCAGGAACCGACTCAATCTATGTACCGGAAAACACGGAATCCGGAGCTGAGCCCATGGACATTGACATGGGAGGTAGCACGCCAAAGCCGGGGACTGCCTCAGTAGACCCGGGGGCTACCTCGCTAGACCCGGGGACTGTTCGGCGTGATCCGGCTGAAGTTATGCCGGTGGATCGGATGGAAATTGATGAGGAGATGTTCCCTACGCGAGCGATACCAGCTTGGGCACTGCCTATATACCAATTCTTGAAAGATGGAACATTACCCACTGAGGAAGTGCTAGCCAGGCAAACTCAGAGGAGAGCCAAAGCTTACACAATCATCAATTCCGAGCTGTACAAACGGAGTGTAACCAATGTCCTCCAGCGGTGTGTTGACCCGGAAGAAGGACTTAACATCCTCCGAGATATACACCAAGGAGAATGCGGGCATCATGCCTCATCCCAGGCCTTAGTGGCAAAGGCGTTCCGGCATGGGTTCTACTGGCCAAGTGCCTTGGAGCAAGCAGAAGATCTGGTGAGAAAATGCAATGGTTATCAAAGATACGCCACCAAGACACATATGCCTATGTTGGAACTCAAAACCATACCAATTACATGGCCATTTGCTATGTGGTGCTTGGATATGGTTGGCCCGTTCAAACCTGCGAGAGGAAACATGACACATATTCTGGTCATGGTGGACAAGTTTACAAAATGGATCGAAGTGAAGCCTATAAGAAAATGCGATGGAGCTACGTCCGTGACATTTCTAAAAGACATCATCTTGAGATACGGTTATCCACACAGCATTATAACTGACAACGGAACGAATTTCGCGGAAGGAGCATTTGCGCGCTTTTGCCGAGACAAGAGGATCCGACTCAACGTAGCCTTGGTAGCCCACCCCGCATCGAACGGACAAGTGGAAAGATCCAACGGATTAGTATTATCCGGGATAAAACCCCGGCTCATTGAGCCGCTGCAAAGATGAGCGAGGTGCTGGATAGAAGAACTACCAGTGGTACTATGGAGTTTAAGAACAACTCCGAATCGATCAACAGGCTATACGCCGTTTTTTCTGGTATATGGGGCAGAAGCTGTATTACCAGCCGACATAGAGCATGATTCGCCTAGGGTCACCCAATACACAGAAGCTGAAGTGCAAGAAGCCCGGCAAAATGATGTTGATCTGCTGGAAGAAGCGAGAGAACTGGCACTGTCCAGATCCGCCATATATCAGCAAAATCTCCGACGCTATCATAGCCGGAAAGTGTGCCCCCGAGTCTTCCGGGAAGGCGATCTGGTGCTCCGGTTGGTACAACGTACCACTGGCATGCATAAATTATCCCCCCCATGGGAAGGACCATTTATTGTGAGCAAAGCGTTGCACAATGATTCCTACTATCTTATAGATGCGAAGCCACACGAAAAGAACAAGGCGGACAGGTCCGGAGAGGAATCGAAGCGACCATGGAATGTAGCACTACTTCGTCCCTTCTACACTTAGCTAAAAAGTGTATGTATCCGAGTCATCTCATATGTCGGTATGTATGTTGGAAATGAGCTTATCAATGAAATAGCGGAGCCTCGAGCAGTAACTCGGGGACTGCCTTAATAAATGATTGTTGTTACTTTTTATGCGTTAGTTGGAATGACTCGTTTCACTTAACCCGGATTAGTAATGTGTGAGCACCAAAAACCCAACCCTTCGACTTGCTGTTGTTCAACAAGAATTGGCTTCATGGCAAGCAAGGGAACAAGTTTGGAATTGCGTAGCACATGAAAAACCACTAAGGAAACGATCTTATTCCAGCTAACGTTTGCTTTTTTGGACTAACCCCGTATTTACTTTCAAGTTATTATGTTGAATTATTTTGAGCCAAGCCTCAAAGTTTCTAAGTATTGTTAAGACGATTCTTGAGGCTCGGATTCGTAAGTCGTAAAACCGAATCAAGGTAGACACGGACCAAGCCGAAGAATTGGACGAACAAGAAAATGAAACTCGGGGACTACGCCCAAGTTAATCCGGCATACAAGCATAGTAGCAAAATATCATGTATTCAGCATACAATTGCACCCGGCATACCGGGGATCTGATAAATTTTCAAGTTTTTTCCACTAAGGAGCGGCAGGAGGAGGAAGTTCGGCGTCGTCATCACTATCTTCAATATCTGAAGCAGCATCTTCTCCATCCTCACCCGACCCATCCTCCACGTTCTCCATCTGCTCCTCCTCGCCGGACTCCAGAAAGCTCGTCCCCTCAACCCAGTCATGGATGGGAGAATATTCGACAAGGCTGTAGGCGCAAGCCTGGTGCCGAGCTACCGACTCCGGATCATCGGTCCATTTGGATCCGGTACGCCGGCGTGTGAGGAGGCTCAGGTCGATCTTCTCGTACCATGTAAGGATATGATGGAGGAGGGTATCTGCTGCGGCACGCCCGGCGGATTCTCTCCAGAGATCAAGCCGTGTCTCGATTTCCAATAGCTTTTCAGCGAGGAGTGTGATCCTTTTTGGAGCGCTCTCGCTTGGCCAGAAAGTGTTGTAGATCCGGACCGCAACGTCGAGGAGATCTTTCCCATAGTTCTTGATGGTTTCCACCCGAGCTGACACGCTGACCAACAGGTCCTCCATGTCTAAGGGGACGCTCTCACCATCAGGAGCGACGGGAGTACCCCTCTCTCGGCGGAATTTGGCAACGGCAGCACTGGCGATGGGAGTACCCTCCGGAAAGTGATCTAAAAATAAGGAAAGGGAAGATGCTGAAGCAAAGGCATATGAGCTAACCCGGAAAACTATGTCGGATAAGGGGAAGAAACTTACGTGAGATATGACGATGGATCCGGGTCAACTCCTTGATACAACTATCGCGTCTCTGGCAAAGTTGTTCAAGCTCAGCAAGCGCCGACCCAAGCTGGACCTCGGATTCCTTGAGCAGGTCCTGGTCCTTGGAGATCTGGAGGGTAAAGCGCTCACGTTCTTCGGTGAAGTTCTGGCCAACTTTTTGGAGCTCGGTTTTGTGTTGGGCCTTCATCTTCTCCATCTCGGCCTTGAGTTTGGCTATTTCGTCGTCCTTGGTCCGGAGGAGGGCAAGCTCATCATTCTTCTTCTTCAGCTCGGCTTGATGTTGTCCTGCTTGTTCGAGAAAATACAACATCATATCAGGCACGACACACTATCCTCAAGCGATGCTGAAATAGTATGTTGACCCGGCAAAGCCGAGGAGTGAATGTTTGCCGAGCCAAGGAGAAGAAGAAATGGAAAACACAACAAGGTTGGGCGAAAGAGGACATACCTCGGATTTCCTCCAAGTTCTTCCACATAATTTTGTTTTCAGCCTCCACCCCAGCTGCAAAAAACCGAATGAGGAGGTTAGTCTAGCGGAAACAAGTGAAACAGAGAGGTGTTGAGGGAGGAAATTACCCCTCTTTTCATGCTCCGCGCCAAGTGCAACATGTTTTGCGCGCAAGATCTTGTGGGTATCAAGCAGACATTGAAATTCGGCGCTCCGGCGATTGGTAGTTACCTGACAAAGGTACAAGAGTGTAAAATTAGTTTGTTGCATATTTGAAGTGTACAAGATCCGGGCCAAGCGGAACTTAACTCGGCTCTAGGTGTGTGCATATTCGAAGTGTGCAAGATTCGGGCCAAGCGGAACTTAACCCGGCTCTAGGTGTGTGCATATTTGAAGTGTACAAGATCCGGGCCTAGCGGAACTTAACCCGGCTCTAGGTGTGTGCATATTCGAAGTGTACAAGATCCGGGCCAAGCGGAACTTAACCCGGCTCTAGGTGTGTGCATATTCGAAGTGTGCAAGATCCGGGCCAAGTGGAACTTAACCCGGCTCTAAATGTGTGCATATTTGAAGTTTACATGCAGCTACGTTGATCTTCTAATGAGCATCCGGCCGAGTAACAAGTTACTCCGCCGGAGGCTCGGGGACTAATGGTTATTATCTACAGCATGTAAAGAAGAAACGGCGTACCTCCATCATTCGCCCAGCGAGGTTAATGGCCTTGGCGGCGGTATTCATCTGAGCGGAAAATTCAGCGGGGTTGAACTTTTCCGGGAGATAGTCGTTGTAGACGAACTCCGCCTTATTCCAGTTCATGACGAACTCGATAAGGCTCAGAGGGTACCGTTCGCCAGTGGGCATGTGGGGTGCCACCAAGCCCTTTGTGTGAGCTTCCTTCCTCTCAATTAGGCCAAGAGCTGGGCTGGTGTGAAGAACCATCTGCTGCGAATCGGCTGGCTCGGCAGGAGGATCCGTCGCTGCTGGTGACTTCTTCGGAAGCATTGACGACAAGGTTCGCTGCCCGGCCTCGACGGAGGTAGACTTGGCAGCATCCGGAGCCTTCTTGCCTTTAGCTTGCTGGGAGGATGTGACCATAGTGGATTTGCCCTTGGAAGCTGCTGGAGTGGTTCCTCACCGAGCTTGGGATGACTCGGACGAGGCAGACGAACTTGGCACGGGAGCTTTGGTAGCAGGACTGGGAGCTGCTGTTGGTTTCTTCGGAGCCGGGACAGGCGCTGGTTCGGTGGCTGGTGCTGGAGCTGCTGCTGGTGCTGGAGTTGCGGTAGACTTGGTGGTTGCTGGTTGCGGCAATGCCGAAGTGGCGGACGCCGTTGCCTCGGCTGATCCGACCCCTCCCGATCCGAGGTCGCGTTCCTCTGGAGGAGGTACTGCGGAACCCGGAGCGGCCGCAGAGCCCTCCGGAATAGGGCTCAGCGGGCGTGACTCGTCATCACGAGGAGGGGAAGGACCAGACCGAAGGGGAGAAGAGATGCTCGATCCGCTTTGAGGGACCTCCACAGGAGCCCTGCAAAAGAAAACGATGTCAGGAGTGAAATTACCCCGATGCAGGAGGAAGTGTGTTGTGCAGTGAAAAGTGACTTATGCATCCGAGGTCTCGGCCTCCTTAGGTTTCCGGGCCCTCCGTGCCGGGGCTTTGCCTGCCCGTTTGGAGGCAGTCTTGTCTCCGGCCTTCTTTTGCCTTTTGGTAGGCTAAGAAGGTTCGGAAGAAGAACTTGACACGGATCCGCGCTTCTTCTTCGACGCCACCGGAACAGGCTCGCCCGTGGCAAGTGGAGGATCGTCGTGGATATGCCCACCGGGGTTAGCTGATGCCGGGAAGGCAAAAGAAAGAGGGACAGCCTCAACGGGTTCAATCATGTCGATATCCGAGTCATCCTCATCGTCGGGACAATCTCTAAGAGAAGAGAATTTACTGCTGGGTCGTTTGGTGGCGTCGGTCATGGGAAGGAACATCTCCTGGTCCGGCTCCTCCTCATCCAGGATTTCTCGGTCCGGGGCCCACTTAAGGGTCGGATCTGTACCATCCTCGAGGGTTTGCTGGAGAAACAGCTGAGAAAAAGCACAAAGAGCAGAGTCAAAAATATGATAAGAACCGACACGTAATTGATCCAAAATAAGTTTACCCCGCGAAGCTTACCGCGGGAGGGAGCCTGTCACGGTAGTAGTGCTCGATTCCCCACGTCCATTCGGCAGAGAAATCCTTATGGGTGGTGAAAAGAGCCTTGACCTGGCGGAAGATCTCCGTATTGCTCAACTCGAACGAAGAGGTTCGGTTGGGGTCGCGGCTGAAGCTCATGTGGCACAACTTGTGAGTGCGCCGCTGGAGGGGAGAGATTCGGTTGCCCACGAATGTGATCATGGCATCCTCGTTGTGCAATCCGAGCTTCTTCAGCTCCGCGAACCTTTTGTGGACTTGGTTGGCCAGAGCTGTAGGTTTTTTGGCGACCTCCTCCCAGAAATCCGTGTCAGGGGGACCCGGAGCGTAGGGCAGCAACCGAATCAAGTCTTCGGTACCCTCGTTCCGGACGTAGAAGAAGGTCCGATCCCATCCTTTGCAGGAGTCAAGCCCGGTGACCCGGGGAAAGATTGAAAATCTCCGGGGCGAGATCGAGGCAGCTCCGAACTGAGTGAGCTGCTTGTCCTCCGACTCAACATGGATGTTGGGGACGACGTTGCGACGGAGGCCGAAGAACCGGATCCACAGCTCCTTCGTGGGCCATAGTCCGGTGTAGCCCTCGATCGTAGAGACGAAAGCGGACAGAGAGGTGATGGCATTCGCCGGGAGATGATGTGGTTACAAGTGATAGGTCTGGACCCAATCCCGGAAGAAATCACTCACCGGAAGACCAAATCCCCGTTGGAAATGGAATAGGAAAACAACGAACTCACCCGGATTGGTTGAGGGGGCCAATTCCGAGGAGAGGAGACGAGCGGTGACGCCGACGGGAATACGTCGGGTCCGGTAGAGCCAGTCGAGGTCGTCCTGGCAGACCCATGAACCGGCCCACGCGCCGCGGTCCGCCGCACCGGTGTCCTCCTCCATCTCCTGCTCGACGACGATGAGCTCCTCCTCCGTCATCTCGAATCCACTGTCCTCGCTGGAACTAGCGGCGGCGGGGCTCCGTGGTCTAGATTGACGAGGACCCGTGGCTAAGCAGTTGTGCGGCGATGGCTGCGGTGCGGAGGTGCGGAGAAGGTGCGGCGGCGGCGCTGCTGCAACGGGCACTGGCGGCGGCGCGGTCGTGAGGAAGAAGAAGAGGAACGGGCAAAGGGGCGCGGAGATGGAAAAGTGCTAAGGGACGCGCCCTTCCCCTATTTAACTGCCCCCAGTAATCGATGAGTGGGATCGCGCTGCGCTGGAGAGCCACACATTGTGGCCGTGTATCACCGGCATCAGCCAATCAGAAAGAAGCCACACCAGGGGCCACAGAGTAAATATGATCCCATGACACGACGTGCAGTTGCGGTAAACGAGGAGACAGGCGTGACGTAACCCACGCACAGTAATCACTGACAGTTACTCCGGCGGTTACTGTGCAGGCCCTTAAAATGAGGCAACGTAATGATTAACCTTTACGTGGGTTGGCGTATGAGAGAAGGAAGCAAGGCCCGGATCCGAGCTACAATGGTAACCCAGCCGGCAAGTGAAAACTTGGAACGTGCGAAGGGAACGTAAATCCATATAATCCGAGACAAGAAGTTAACCTGGAACTAAACGTCCGAGGCTCGAATATGAATGAACCTGATGTGGCCTTAGCGACCAAGGCCGCTAAGGCCGCACCAGCTTCGGGGACTAATGTTGGGGGGATACCCCCGGGTAGGGTCACTCCGGGGTATAAGGGCCGAGTTAGCCGAGGGTCAGCAAGGTCAAAGCGGATGCTGGCCGAGTCACCTCAAGGCAGGCCGGATCACGGAGTAACCCGGGCCAGGGGGACGCCTAACGTTGTCTCGTCCGACTTAAGGAGTAAGTCAGAAATGCTTGTCTAACTTATATGCAGGAACAGGTGTGGCCGGATCTACTATGATCCGGATCCTCGCTTGGCTTCCAGGAGAAGGAAGGAATCTCTCAGGTCAAAAAAGAAGGTCCGGTGCGTAATGGATGAGCGAATAAAGCAAGGGCAGGACCACCGGATCATGGCCGACAAGGGTGACAACGCTCACATCGGCTGACGCGGGCGCCGCAGAGGCTACGTCGCTAAAGCAAGTGTGACGCGGGGGAAAAGCACCCCTGTCGGGTTACTATTTTGGGAGGGGGCATATTCTTAGGAATATGCCTCCACGTATGCCCTAGGCCAGGACCGAACCACCACTATATAAGGGGGGTTAGGGTTCTTGTAGAGGGGTTGGGTTTTTCTGGGATACAGAGTTGGCAGAATTCTAGTTGGTTGAGCACTAGTGGATCTAGGGTTCTTGGGCTAGTTAGTAGGCAAGAGTAAGAGAGTTTCTTCTTCCTCCTCTTGTCAATACAGCTCAAGGAGCACTTGTAATCTTGGAGATAGAACATCAATACAAAGCTTCTGTGTAGAGAATCACTCTACTATCCCTCCCTGGATTCCCCTAGCGCATATTAGTCCCCACCTTTAGCCTATCCATGGCATCTGCCGTGACACCACCATGACAGAACCACCTTCTGCAATTTCACCCAAAACAATTTCCGGTTTCTATTGAAACAATTCCTGCGCTTTGCAATTCTTTCGTCTGAAACATATGTGCTCCAAAATGGTGTCCGGTAACTCTTAAGTGTGCCACCCTACGGTTCGCAAATAATGCAGACATGATCGAGACCCTTCTCCGATCAATAATCAGCAGCGGGACCTGGAGATCCGTACTGACTCCTACACATTCAACGATGACTCCTGTGATCGTGAGAACCTTTAACGCTTGTAACTAAATCCCTTTGTCTCTCGATATATTACATGTCCGAGATTCGATCATCGGTATCTCCATACCTAGTTTGATCTCGTTACCAACATTCACTCTTTTCTTGTTCCCGTGATATAACATTCTAGTGATCACATCACTTGCTTGCAAGCTATCCTAATGTGATATCACCGAGAGGGCCCAGAGTATATCTATCCATCATATGGATTGACAAATTCCACTCTTGATCCATGAGCCTCAACATAACACGTTCGTAGTACTGAACCCATCTTTATAGTCACCCTGTTACGGTGTGACGTTTGATGTTATCAAGATACTCTTCCGGTGTTAGCAATTAACATGATCTCATGGTCTAAGGATAAAGATTACTTCGTATGATGTTATAGCAATATAAACATAATTACTTGATCGTAATGCTATACTTCGGATGAATGTTCATCACATCATTTCACAAATGCTATGACCTTATTATTAACAACATCCAATGTCCATGATCAGGAAACCTTGACCATCTTGTTAATCAACAAGCTAGTCTATAAGAGAGGCATAACTAGGAACCCTTTTTGTTTATTGAACACACATGTATTGATGTTTCCTATCAATACAATTATAGCATGCAAAATAAACATCTATCATATACAAGGAATACATAATAACAACTTTATTATTGCCTCTCAGGGCATATTTCTTTCATGCACATGATACGGGAGCTTTCCCATAATCAAAATGACAAGGTAAGGAGACAATGAGCATCTCAACGATCTTTTTATTTGCTATTTGCATAGGTTTTTATTGAGGATGCTTCATAGAGTGCTCATTATGGTGATGCTGCAAGTTTCCACCATGATTAGGCATGGCTTAGGCTAGCGGCCCAGGCGTTTCTCTAACACACATACAAACTCCATGATCTTACAAGTTCCACTTTTATTTCACACCGCTGGGATCCGTAAGCAAAAGAACATAATATCAACGGGGTACAAAGTACAAGTGTAATGTTGAAAGCGTTCCACATGAAACATGGTTCTGCTAATTTCAACTTATAAAGCACAAGCATATACGCAACAAAGAAGGACCCAATGGTTCACGTTTATTAGAGGCAATAAAGTAAAGTGTGCCATGAAGTTCGTGAGAGCTTTAATCACTAGTTTTCTCATAACAAGTGAAAGGTAGACAAAAGCATGAATATACTTGGAATAGCATAAGCTAGTAGGTAGGTATGGTGGACTCTTTGGAACAACTTGGTTTAGGGAGTTGGATGCATGAGTGGAACTCATACTTTGTTGTGGAGGCTAGCAAAAGACTGGGAGCGACAAACTAAGAGAGCAATAATGGCCATAATCATGGAGAGCGACAAAACATCATGGATCAAAGCATAAAGTGATACTACAAGTTGAAAACTAAAGGATCATAAAGGCTTATGGTGACTTTTGATAGTCATAACATGGTGTGATCATGTGCCAAGTCAACCCAAATAAAGCATCAAAGGAGAATACCACTATACTATGCTTTAATATGCTAAAACAACGCATGATTCATCCAAGGCACATTAAGCAATCTCAATTGTTTATAACAAGTCATGCTACAGCAAATAATACTAAGCATAAAGCCAAAACAATATCAAGCATGGCATGACAAAGCATAGGCCACAGTCAAAAACGAGCTCTTTTTACCACATAAGTATGAACTTTCCTACTCTTTTCCAAACCAAACTAAACTAATTGCAAACCAACGTATGAAAGAGGGGGTCCAACCAACTTATTCAGAAAACTAAGAAAACCAAGAAAAATAAAAACCAAAACGAAAACAAAAAAGAAGACGCTTCAAGAAAAACACAACTGTGCATGAAACAATAAAAATGAAGCGTTTGGAAGAAACCTGAGATTTTTATTGATGAAGAAGGGGATGCCTTGGGCATCCCCAAGCTTTGACGCTTGTACTTCTTGGATATTTCTTGGGGTGACACGCATAGCATCCCCAAGCTTGAGCTTTAGTCCATCCTTCATCTCATTACTCATTCCTTCCATACACCTGAAATTTTTTCTTTAAAAACTTCACACAATCTCATTAGCAACATTAGTGCACTTAAGATAAATAAGTCTTAAGGTTCAGTTCTAACACCAAATAAACTTCTATTAGAACACTAGCTACTGTAGCACTTCCCTCAAAAGGCTCAATTCCCCAAAAGAACTCAAGAAGGAACCAACAAGAAGCAAATGCAGAAAATGGCAGAAATCTGTCAAAACAGACCAGCAGGTAAAGACGTTTTTCGAAGACCTTCTGTTGCTCAAATCAAAAAGTGTTGAACTAACGAAAGTTAGATAACAACCTGGGTCAGAATCAAAAAAAAATTACAGCTCAATCCAACGTACAGAGCTCTCTCAGGAATTTTTACGGTGAAGCACAGAAATCTGTTTCGGGACAGAAACTTTCCCAATCATTACTTCACTCTCATTAGAGGTTACTCTTGGCACAAAAAGCAAATACAAAGGATAAGGAGCGGTTATTACAGAGGTAATAACTTCCAAGACTCATCTAAAACTCTTGGGTTATCTCCCAACAAGTAATTTTCTTTAACGCCTTTAAGTTAGGCATAAGAAGCAAAGAAAGAATCAAGTGTTCTCAAATGAAGAAGCATTAAAACCAACTTTCTTGCCCTTAACTCTCTTATTTTTATTCTTATCCTTTGAGAAAATGTGATTGTTTGGTGGAGAAGAAAGGTGCATGGTCCCCTTTCCCACATCTATTATTTCTCCAACGAGTTCTAATAGGGACCTTCCAAGTGTAATTTGTCCTTTTCCTGCACATTCAATAACAAGATAATCAATAGAAATCATTTTCCCAATGATCTTTGTAAACACTCCTTCAGCTATTCCAAGAGGTAATATGGTAGTATTATTAGCAAGAGATATTTCTTTTCCTCCTTCCGTAAGCCCCCAAAGATTCAAAGATTCATAAATATCCTTGGGCATAAGGCAAAATTCAGACATGATATCACAGCGGGCTTGAAAAGTTTCAGTGTTTATCTCAATCTTTACTGTAGGAAGCCACTTTGATGGTTCAGAATTTATTGGAACATAATTATGATGCTCCCTAAGCGTATTATAGCACCCTTCTAATCTAGTAGTGCTAGCCTCAAGAGTATCCAACCTAGCAAATATTTTTGTGAAGGAAATATCAGTTTGGCGAGGCATGTTGTAAGTGAGGATCAATTTCTTTATAGCATTAATAGCATCATCCTCATTACATTGGAGGAAATCTCCTCCCACAATAGCATCTAGGGCATATCTATAGCAAAGAGCAATCCCAAGGTAAAAACTGCTAAGGAACAAGCTTTGAGTCATTTTAGGCTCAATTTTTTCATGTAGATCAAAGATTCTAGACCAAGCTTCCTTAAAACTTTCCTCAATTCCTTGTTTAAAAGTGAAAATCATTTCCTCGGGTGACATAGTGATTGGAGCAAGGCTAGACACAGTGTCACTCAAGATAGGAACTAATTTTTTTTGTGTTTTTCCAATAAGAAAGCAAACTAGTAAAACTATTTTTTTGTGTTTTTTTTAAGAACAAAACAAGAAAACAAAGCAAAAAGAAACTAAGCAAAACAAAAACAACAAAGTAAAGAGATTGGTTATGAGGGACTCCCCTTGTGAAGATGTCCTTGACTCCCCGGCAATGGTGCCAGAAAATGTCTTGATGCACTCGACGATCGACGTAGAGCTCGTTGGGAACCCCAAGAGGAAGGTATGATGAGCACATCAGAAAGTTTTCCCTCAGTTATGAAACCAAGGTTTAATCGAACCAGTAGGAGCAAGGAAACACCCCAAAGGTGTTACTAGCTGAGCTTTGGCAGGGCGCACTACCGGTGCTAGTAGCAACGTGGAGACCTGCACAACACAACCACAGAACATTGTCCCCAACTTGCGATGAGGTTGTCAATCTCACCGTATTTTGTGGAAAACAAAGGATTAAGCGTATCGAATTGAAAGAAGTAAAAGTTTGCAGAAAGTAAACACAAAGCAGAAACAATTTATAGATTGTATGTAAAAGACAAGGACCGGGATCCATAGTTCACTAGAGGTAGAAAGAATAGCAATTCCCATTCCACCCAAAACTTTAGGAATTCCTTGATAGTTGGTATAAATTCGTAAGCCGGGTCGGCTGATACGCTTTAAAAAGGTTCTTGTTCTATATATTCCTTTTCTAGTCTTTCTCTTTTGATGTCGCAAAGTTGAAACCAAGAAATATCTGTTACGTTCCTGATGTTTCCGAACACTTTCAATAAAACCCTCTCGTAGAAGTATTTTCACAATTACTCAAGGCTCTTTATTTTGGCGGTGTATATGATACCTGGGCCCCTGGGGGGGGGGGAGATGTAAGAAAAATTACCAATTTGATCCTTAGCCTCCGAAATAGTGTAATGGAAAAATAAGTGCTTCGAATCATTGCTATTTGACTCGGACCTATTCTGAAAAAGTCGAGGTATTTCGAATTGTTTGTTGACACGGACAAAGTAAGGGAAAACCTCTGAAAGAATTTCCATATTGACCTTGGACATATAAGAGTTTCGAATCGAATCTCTTTAGAAAGAGGATCTTTTGTCTCATGGTAGCCTGCTCCAGTCCCCTTACGAAACTTTCGTTATTGGCTCTCCTTAGATAGATAACATGCTGGGTGAACAAATTACAGCGGGGCAATTGACAAACACCGAGAAAGCAATACATGCATATACTAATCATCTTGACTCCTTTGAGACTTGATTGGGCATTACAACATAATACATAGACCGCCATCCAACTGCATCTATGACTAATAATCCACCTTTAGGTTATCATTCGAACCCCCTCCAGTATTAAGTTGCAAGCAACAGATTATTGCTTTACGAACTGCGTGTAAAGTAAACAATACGATTGTTCTATGAACAAAGGATTATTGTTTTCTCCCTAGTAGCAACAACACATCTAGTACCTTAGAGATTTCTGTCACTTCCCCATATTACCAGAGGCATGAACCCACTATCGAGCATAAATACTAACTCTTGGAGTTGCTAGCATCTACTTGGCCAAGATAGCTACTAACAACAGAAAGCATGCAAGATCACAAATAACAAAGACATGATAGAATCAATAATCAATCTGAAATAGCATCTCAATATCCATCGGGTCCCCGCAAACACAACATGTGTGGATTACAAATAGATGATCTTGATCATGAACGGAGCTCACAAGATCTAGACAGGAAAGCACAAAGGAGGAGAAACCAGCCATCTAGCTACTACATAGATCCGTAGTCCAAGGATGAACTACTCACGCATCACACTAGAGGCTTGCATGGTGATGAAGAAGGCCTCCAGGGTGAATTCCCCTCTCCGGCAGGGTGCCAGGAAGAGCTTCAGATCCCTCCCGATCTAGGGATGGAGATGACGGCGTCTACAGACTCTTTCGTGGATTTTTGATCGGGTACTTAGGGTTTTCGTCCCGAGGGTAATATATAGGCGGAAGGAGAGGACGAGGGGGGTGCCGGGAGCCACCACACCACCCCCTGGCGCGGGCCAGGCCTAGCCGCACGGCCAGGTGGTGTGGCCGCCCCCTAGCCCCTCTCCATCTCGCATTCTGGCACTTGATCTCTTCCGGAAAAATAGGCACTTTGGCTTTTGTCTCGTCCAATTCCAAGAATATTCATTTTCTGACTTTCCTGGAACCAAAAACAGCAGAAAATAGGCAGCTGGCACTGTGGCTCTTGTTAATAGGTTACTCCAAGAAATCATATGAAAAGTACTCCAAAGTTGGAACAAAACACAAGAAAGTGGATAAAACTAAGCATGGAACATCAAAAATTATAGATGCATTTGCAATGTATCACATACATATTCATTTGTTTGGGGGTATATTGTCGATTCACCTCATAATTAAATATGGAGCACATATGCGGGCTATTCTAGTCTTATCTTGGCCCCATTTAAATTTGTGTAGCGAACCGATGCCATGTTTTGGCTTGTTAAGATAACATTTAAAATGCGGGGTATCTAAACAACATCAACCATCTAATTAATTGTCGAGACCCCGGTTCCGCTCAATATTTCCTAGTTGCATCGCATCTTTGCCATGTCATGCATCATACATGCATCATGCCGATCTTCTGCCGTAGTATTAAATAGTGCATCCGGTGTTTCTTTTAGTGCTTTGGTTCTTCGCGGATTAGGCCGATGAGTGGATGCGAGTATCGACAAGTGCTTCGGATGTGTACCTTTGGCAGTGTTTCCCAAGCGAGCATTCTCCCCCTTTCTACCTATTTTGCATTTATAGTCTTTATTTCCTCCTATTGATCTATTGCTATCCGTGTCGCGATGCTTTAGTGTTCCGTACCAGATATACTCTGTGCAGCCTTTATATTGCCTTGGACACCTCCTATAACCTGTTGTTTGGTAGATAGATGGTCTTGCGAGTCGTAGTTGATTGCTCAGGTGCGATCCCGTGTCATGAAGTACCACACAGTTGTTGGAATGTTGTCATATGCTTTGCGGTGGAGAGGATCATGACTTTGAATACAACTATTAAATAGCTGGGAATAGATATAACTAATGCAGAGGCATCGGTGGGCAATAGATGTTATTTGGTTCTTCCACGCCCACTTGTTTCCCGTAGGACCCCGAGTACTTGATACCTGTTCCTTGACTATCGCACTATCCGCATGTGGGACCATGAATCCCCTTAGCTAGAGCTTGATTCATTTCTTATTTCTTGGGGCCACAAACTAGTTTGGGGTTTTATTACTATCCTATACTTATGCCATGCTTTACTGCTTTATTTACGATTGTGCGTGGAGCACCTGTACTGTTTTGGAACGTGGAATGTTTTCGCGGTATCGACAAGCCCAGTCACACTTTCGGGTTCCCAGTCGTTTACAACCATTGAGACAAACCCTGGGTCCGTCTCGGAGCCGGCCAACTTTGTTGCGGGTAGCTTAGTGGGGTGGCCCCCTGAAATGATTTATGAATCCTGTGATTGCTTTGTCGTGAAAGCCTCGAATGAAATAAAAGTGCCAACAACTGCTGGGTTTGGGCTATCACATGCTAATTGTATCTGACTAGTAAGTACTACAACTACAACTGGATGATTAACTAAAACTGCCCACTACTTATGCTATCAGGATGACTCGTGCTATCTATATCTAACTAGTAAGTGCTGTAACTATAATGGAATGAATAAAAATGCCAACTGTGTGAGTTCCTCGGTTTGACTTCCTCGTTTGGTCTCGAGGGGGAATACCAGGATGGGTATGATTGGTGTTAGTATAAGGTTGGTTCCGAATAGGTCTCTCTTATCCGTCTCTAATAGCCGACAATTGTATCGAGTCTCTATAGGTTGTATAGTGCATGCTGTGCTGCCGCATCAGTCCACCATACCTATGTAGGCGAGACCCGCCGAATTCTAGCCTCGGCGTGTACTGGCCTCAGTACTGACTGCTCTCTTTTTCCTTTGCCCTTTGTCGGCACCCCTTTTGTTTTAGCAGGTTTAACTTCGACGTCGTTAGTAGGGTTACCCTTCCGGCTTGGCCTGGGCAGGGTTATGGATGCCATTGGTTATTCTTCAGGGCTCTTAGCCCCATTTGCATCTTATCCATACTCAGATGTTGTATCGTTTCCAAGCTGATTTGGATCTTTGTACTGTATATATGTATCCTTGACTCTTTGAGTCGTTGTTGTATATAAATGTTTCTGTGGGTTCCTTCGTGAACTATTGTGTAATGGTATTACTTTGTTTTCCACCTGCACGCAAGTTCCTGGTGGGCGTCCTTGAATCGTTTATATGCGGGTTTGGCGGGAAGCGCTGAAATCTGCATAGGGCCGATTCGTGGGTGTTACAAAGTGGTATCAGAGCTCAGCAGTTGCGATACCCCACTAGTCCAGCCTGTAGGATAACCTAGCTAACGAACGAAGTAGAGTGTCAAAACTATTTTGAAAAATCAGTTGGATATATCTGATTAGGTCTGCTTTTACTCTTTACCTCTGTGCTATTCTCCTCTTACCTTCGCGTGTTTTGAATCTACTCTTATCTTCTCTTCGAGTCCAGGATTTCTCGTGGTTGGGTTTCCGTTGTACCTTCAGGGTTTCGATTCCTTTCTCTTGCAATGATGTTTCCACATCCGGTCTTCATGTTATCTGAGTAACCCTTCAGCTGTTGTACCATTCGGTGGATCAAAATCCACTGAAATCTTTCTTTTGTATATTCCGGTGTTTTCCCAATGCGACGATGTCTTCTGCGTCAGATCCGATGAAGAGCCTGCATCACTCCTTGGTTTTCCGAAGTTTTCCGAACATCGCTCGTCAAGATCTCTAGTCTAAATTCGAGATTTGGTTGCATAATTCTTCTATTCATGTACAGAGTAATGCTTTGGGTGCGCGATGGACTGATCACCATCCGACTACTCTTATCATTCGCTCTTGTACATTGAACTGGTGGACCAATGCAATCTTTACTCCTTCCTCGAAAGTTAAAGGTGGCATTATCTTTTCATACCTTTATCTTCGTCCTTTGTTCTCTGGAGTGTTCTCTCGATGATCGTGAGCAGCGACCATTGTTGGTGGTGTCGTCGATTTCAAGACGGAGCAAAGATTTTTGTTAGTGGTGTCGCGAGGATCTACACGAAGCAAACAACATCTAATCATCGGCCTTCTTCCTCGTACCATGAGGCGGATCTCGAGGGCAAGATCCCTTGTTAGTGGTGTCGAATTGTAGCACCCCGCTAAAACCACTACTATAAAATCGATATGTTTTTGTGTTGCGCATCATCATGACCGCATGCTCATGTCATCATGCCACATTGCATTTGAGCATCGTCATGTCATCATGCATAAGTTCGTCAAAAACTATTTTCTAAAAGCCTAGTTTTGTTTTCTAAAATATCCCCCCTCTTTATCCAAATCAAAACCCCGGTCTCTTCCAGTTACTTTTTTATTTGTCAAAAGATATTTACAAAAGTATTCTAAAGAGAAATAAAAAAAGTGTTTTTAGGGAGAGGCAGCCGGCCATGCCAAAGGCATAGCTAGCTACCTACAATCCCGACCCGGCCCGTCTAAAATCCTAAATCTAAATCCTAGTCTAACCCTACCCCAACCCACACATAGCCGCCGCCACCAGCCAGCACACACACCCGCGTGCAGCACCCCACACACGCACAGACGCTGCAACGCGTGTAGCAAACCAACCCGGCCGCTCCCTGCCTGGCCCACCACTCCATCTCGCGCGCCCCGCGATCCCGTGCATCACGTCGCCCTCGCTCTCCTGGTCGCTCCCCTGGCGCGCCCCTACCCTACTAACCTGGCCCCACCTCGTGGCACCGCAACCCCATTCCCCTGTCTGCGCACACAACCCACCCCGCGTCGCCTTCCTCTTTCCCCATCAACCCCGCCGCGTGTTCTCTCTGTCCGCCCCGAGCGCCGTCGCCAGCTCGCCCCCAGGCGCCGCCCCGTGAGCCACTCCATCCCTCTCCCCGCTCACCTCCCTTTCTTCCTATGCAACCACAAGCGCGCTGCCACCTCCGCTCGAGCGATCTCCTCGGCCCCGTACCCCGCCTCCTCCTCAAATCCCGCTGTCAGGGCCGCCCTCCTCCATGAGCGGCGCCTTCTCCCTGCTGGCTCCACCCTCTCTCTCTCCGCAGCGCCCGCCGCCCTCTACGTCGAGCCCCGCGTCAAGCCCCTCCCTTGGAAGCTACGGACCCCGTGCCGCAAGCGTCGCTGCGGGCAAGCTCAAGCCGCCCGCACCGCAGGTCTCCCCGCCCGCCTCGGCTTCGACCCGGGCGCCGCCACTGGCAAGCCCTCTCCTCGCCCCGCGTCTGCGCCTCCTCCGGCTGGTCTCTGGCCGCGACCTCGCCGTCCTCACCCGCCGCGGCCTGTCGCCTGTAGGCCCGACCCTCCTCTGCTTCTTCCAGCACATCGCTGGCCTCTGTCGCCCCACCCTGCGGAGTTTCTCCGTCCGCCACCAGGAACTCATGGGCCCCGCCTGGATCCGCCGCTCGCTGCTCCCGGCTACGCGGCTACGCCCGTGCGCCTTCAAACTTCTCTGCTCGGCCTCATCCGGTCCAAGCCCTGCAGTGATGCTGCGGCTACCACGTGCTATTGTGCTTCCGCTCAGGAGCCAGCCGTGATGTTCTCGTATGTGCCCTACAGCCTCGTGGTTGTGGTGGATGTTGTTCAACACACTTTTTCTATAGCCCATCTTTTGTGTGGGTGTTGTTAAAGTGACGATGCTAGTTCCGCTACAAAAACCCTCGACAAGATCTTCATCGCCACTCGAGGTAGAGACCGACCGATATGAAGGAACCCGAAGGATTAGAGACGAGAACGATGTCATTCAAGATCTTCACCCGGGACACCAAGTTCTCCTTCGCGGAACGCCAAGACCGGCCACCGTACCCTAAAGACCGCGGATCTGATGCCCGAGAAACCGGAAGCCCAGTTCGCTGAGACCCGAACCCTGTCGAACCCCCGGAACCCAAGATCTTCGGAAGCACATGTGATCCCCTTTCCGAGACCCCTATTTTTATAATATGGCATATATACTTGTTGCATATTAAATGGTTCATGCTCGCATACATATTCATTTGTTTGGGGGTATATTGTCGATTCACCTCATAATTAAATATGGAGCACATATGCGGGCTATTCTAGTCTTATCTTGGCCCCATTTAAATTTGTGTAGCGAACCGATGCCATGTTTTGCCTTGTTAAGATAACATTTAAAATGCAGGGTATCTAAAAAACATCAACCATCTAATTAATTGTCGGGACCCCGGTTCCGCTTAATATTGCCTAGTTGCATCGCATCTTTGCCATGTCATGCATCATACATGCATCATGCCGATCTTTTGCGTATTATTAAAAAGTGCATCCGGTGTTTCTTTTAGTGCTTTGGTTCTTCGCGGATTAGGCCGATGAGTTGATGCGAGTATCGACAAGTCCTTCGGATGTGTACCTTCGGCAGTGTTTCCCAGGCGAGCATTCTCCCCCTTTCTACCTATTTTGTATTTATAGTCTTTATTTCCTCCTGTTGATCTACTGCTATCCGTGTCGCGATGCTTTAGTGTTCCGTACTAGATATACTCTGTGCAGCCTTTATATTACCTTGGACACCTCCTATAACCTGTTGTTTGGTAGATAGATGGTCTTGCGAGTGGTAGTCGCTTGCTCAGGTGCGATCCCGTGTCGTGAAGTACCACACAGTTGTTGAAATGTTGTCATATGCTTTGCGGTGGAGAGGATCATGACTTTAAATACAACTATTAAATTGCTGGGAATAGATATAACTAATGCAGAGGCATCAGTGGGAAATAGATGTTATTTGGTTCTTCCACGCCCACTTGTGTCTCGTAGGACCCCGAGTACTTGATACCTGTTCCTTGACTATCGCACTATCCGCATGTGGGACCATGAATCCCCTTAGCTAGAGCTTGATTCATTTCTTATTTCTTGGGGCCACAAACTAGTTTGGGGTTTTATTACTATCCTATACTTATGCCATGCTTTACTGCTTTATTTACGATTGTGCGTGGAGCACCTGTACTGTTTTGGAACGTGGAATGTTTTCGCGGTATCGACAAGCCCAGTCACACTTTCGGGTTCCCAGTCGTTTACAACCATTGACACAAACCCTGGGTCCGTCTCGGAGCCGGCCAACTTTGTTGCGGGTAGCTTAGTGGGGTGGCCCCCCGAAATGATTTATGAATCCTGTGATTGCTTTGTCGTGAAAGCCTCGTTGGGTTTTGATTTGGTTTTTCCGAGGTTGATCATGTGTGTGTTGCTATTTGTGCACCCTTGTAGGGTAAATCTTTATGAAAGCCGTGTCCGCGGTTATGGACAACTTGGAGCACAGTATCTCGATCATAGACAAGCATAACTAAAGTAGTGCTATAAATTTGACTTAATATGTGACTAGTAATCAGCTTCACTACAACGGAATGGATAATAAAAGTGCCAACAACTGGTGGAACTGGGGTGTATCGTGTCATGTTATACCTACCTAGTAAGTATCGCAACTCCAATGGAATGAAATAAAAGTGCCAACAACTCCTGGGTTTGGGCTGTCACATGCTAATTTTATCTGACTAGTAAGTACTGCAACTACAACTGAATGATTAACTAAAACTGCCCACTACTTATGCTATCAGGATGACTCGTGCTATCTATATCTGACTAGTAAGTGCTGCAACTATAATGGAATGAATAAAACTGCCAACTGTGTGAGTTCCTCGGTTTGACTTCCTCGTTTGGTCTCGAGGGGGAATACCAGGATGGGTATGATTGGTGTTAGTATAAGGTTGGTTCCGAATAGGTCTCTCTTATCCTCTCTAATAGCCGCGAGTTGTATCGAGTCTCTATAGGTTGTATTTTGCATGCTGCGCTGCCGCATCAGTCCACCATACCTATGTAGGCGAGAGCCGCCGAATTCTAGCCTCGCCATGTACTGGCCTCAGTACTGACCGCTCTCTTTTTCCTTTGCCCTTTGTCGGCACCCCTTTTGTTTTAGCAGGTTTAAGTTCGATGTCGTTAGCAGGGTTACCCTTCCGACTTGGCCTAGGCAGGGTTATGGACGCCATTGGTTATTCTTCAGGGCTCTTATCCCCATTTGCATCTTATCCGTACTTGGATGTTGTATCATTTTCAAGGTGATTTGGATCATTGTACTGTATATCTATATCCTTGACTCTTTGAGTCGTTGTTGTATATAAATGTTTCTGTGGATTCCTTCGTGAACTATTGTGTAATGGTATTACTTTGTTTTCCACCCGCACGCAAGTGCCTGGTGGGCGTCCTTAAATCGTTTCTATGCGGGTTTGGCAGGAAGCGCTGAAATCTGCATAGGGCCGATTCGAGGGTGTTACAACCGCAAACAAGTCCTAGTGCTGATCGTACAAAAACCCAAGAAACACACACGGTGGAGATAAACGTGGCAAAGCAACTTATGAAAAAAGAATATTGCAATGCACAAGAGAGACGCTAGTAAAAGCTGAAATTAAACAGGCACAGGATTGCTCAATCTACAAGTGCTATGATCAACTAGGCCTCCAATAATGTACACTTTGATATCTCTTTTTGTCACGCTAATTGCTCTTTTCTCCTCTTTTTTTATAATGATTCTTTTTTTTTATTTTTCAGCTATACGAGTCAATGCAAACACTAGTGCAACAACCTAGAACAAAACTGGGCCGGATAGTTCGGATGATGCGTGCCAGAGACTCCGGTCAGGCCGGATAGTCCGGTGTATATATGTCAGATAGTCCGGCTTTACCTGTCTAAAATTTCTGCACTTTGAAACCCTAATGAGCAGCCTGTCGGAGCAAAGCAACTAGTCTCATGGGTACGTTCCTAAGCACAGATGCTTTAGATAGGCTGTGTCTATGGTATGCAAACAAGGTACACTATGTGGACTCGGACAAACGATGAAAACTTGCAGAAAATGGTGATGGTGGACTCGGTGAAAAACAAGATCAAACCCTAAACCTAGACACAAACGAAAACTAGACTCCTACGAGAAAAACCTGCAGATCGGATCTATGGGAAGACACGATCAACAACTAAAACTCGAAAACGATGTAATCTAGTCTATGGCAAATATTTTTGTAAGGCTTTTTCTGTATAGGACTGAAAATAAACTATGCTATGGATGGATTGTGGATGCTCACCGAGTAAATAAGGAAATATGATACCAAGATGATATGGGGTGGCCCGATCTTCTCAGCAAGCACTAGTCGATGATGATAATGGTGGATAGATAACTAGCTTGTAGCTATGAACTCTCCCGCTCGAACCTTGATGCCAATGCAACAACTCTCGAACCCTGTGGGATATTCATAATACTACGCTCTTGCGCACGTAACCGTCGACCACGAATGGTAGTTTGCAATCTAATAATTCCCAATGGAACAACAAATCACACTCAATTGCAGTAGTATAATTCGATCACAGGGTAATTCTAGAGGTTCTAATAAGAAACAACTCCAAAATAGTTTTAACGTGGTCTCAACCCTAACTATGGGGCGTCCCAGGGCTTATAAGGGTGGCCAGAAACCAAAACTAAGATGCGTATGACTCAAACTGATACATGCCGACTCGGACCAGATTTGGTCAGCGGGCGGACAGTCCGGTGGAAATGGGCCGGACATTCTGGTCGGGCCGGACACTCCGGGTGGAGTCAGTCGGACAGTCCGGTCCGGCCAGAAACTTCAAAGTTTCCGGGTGGTGTCCGGGTAGTGTCCGATTTGGTGTACTGATTATCCACACTAATTCTTTTCTTAGGTAGGCCAAACAGTCCGGGTGGACACGGTCGAACACTCCAGTCATTGCAGAGTTTCTTGCCTCCGTCTTGATGAGCTTCTTTTGTGCCTTCCCCCCTCTCCTCCCTCGCGCATCCTTGGGCGATCATCATGATGGGCTTCTCTTGTAGCCCTTCTCCTCCTCACGCCATGCTTATTTCTCCAACGAACCTGATCATACATAAATGCATAGACTTAGGTAGTATAAAGTTCTCATCAATTAAAGTACTAGATTCGTTTAGGAGTGAATTTACCTGTTGTTCAAGTAGCTTAGCACGAGCTCTTGTAATGGGTATAATTCTAATCTCATTGGACTGAGACTTCCTTGCAACAACTTGAACATCTTTAGTAGTAGGGGTAGGTGTAAGTATAGGGATGTCCTCATCAGGTAGGCAGGCGAACAAACAACGTTGGCAGAGGAAACGGCCTCCATTAAGTTCAAATTAAATCTCAGAGAAAACGTTCGAATGAAGTCTCAGAGAAACGTTCGAATTAAATCTTAGAGGAAACGTTTGAATTAAGTCTGAGAGAAACGTTCGAATTAAATCTCCATTGAGTGCATATTAAACACCCACTTACACAGACTGCTCAGATTATTAACCCATTCATGCACGGTAAAAAGAAACGAAAGCTCTCGGCTCGAGGCATTCCCGCAACCCGCACGCGTACGTCGTGACGAGGCGAGGCGAGACGTGGCGAGGCAGGCAGCAGAGGAGGAGGAGCGCGCGTGTATTTCTCTCTCCTTCTCATCCTTTTACCAAGTGGTTGAAGAACCCTCCTTATAAGGTGGTGAAAACTTCCTTCAACTAGCAATGTGGTACTAAACATTTGTCCCACCTCTTGCCATGCATGAATGGGCCATATGGGCCTCTGGGATTTTTCACGAATTATTAAAATGGAATATGGACTGGGCCATTTAGGCAAGAATTCCAATAATCCCCCACCAGATCCTAGAGGCACATGAAGTTTGTCTTTGGTTCCAAAACATTGTTTATATACCGGTACTATAGTGGAGACTATTAAGTTGAACTTCCACCTAGAACTTTATGCTACAACAGGCTGCAACTTGTACAGTGGGCTATGCCTTGAACTACAAGTTTGCTGCAAACCTAGATTCACACAAATTCTTGACCAATACTAGGCTACTGTGGGACATCCCCGTGGGTGGAGCTTATGCGTCATACTCCATGGCCTTTCATGAGTTTATTAGAGAGTACCCTACTCTCATAGACTATGATGTTTAACAGTCGGACTCATATAGGTGTGTTCTTTAAAAGATGTTCTGCAGGACAACATCTCTGCTTAAGATAAACCACTTATAACACATTAAGATAATAAATCAACCTGCCGTGCAGAATAGGAAAGTATTGCATCTTCATGGAGTGGTGTTCATAGAAGTAGGGATACTTTCCTCTCAGCTAATCAACAACTTGTCTCCCAATTCTAATTCATGGGATCTTTGATCACATAGACTGGTTTACCACTATGAAAAACTCATATTGTGGGTCTCATACCCATGTCCTTTGATGTATATCACATTGCGTGATAGACCCTTTGTGAAGGGATCTGCCAAGTTTTTAAAGTTTTGGATATAATCCAATGCAATAACTTCAGAGTTCCTCATTTTCCTAACAGATTTTAGTCTCCTCTTCACATGTCTGGATGACTTTATATTATCCTTAGAACTATTCACTTTGAAAATCACTGTTTGATTATCGTAGTTCATTGGGATTGCAGGTATTGGGATTGCAGGTAAGTTCATCAAGAGTTCATGAAGCCACTCTACTTCAACTGTGGCTGTGTCTAATATTGTGAGTTCTACTTCCATATTTTACCTCGTTAAGATGGTCTGCTTGCAAGACTTCCAAGAAACAGCGCCACCACCAAGTGTGAAAACATATCCACTCGTGGCCTTTATCTCATCATCATCAAATATCCAATTTGAATCACTATAACCCTCCAGTACCCTCAGATACCCGGTATAGTGAATGTCGTAGCTCGTAGTGCCTTTTAGATAACACATAACTCTGTCAAGAGCATGCCAGTGATCATCTCCTGGATTTCAAACAAATCGACTCAGTTTGCTTACATCAAAAGCGATGTCAGGCCTCGTGGCGCTAGCTAAATACATAAGCAAGCCAATAATTTGAGAGTATCTCAGCTGGTCTCTAGTATTTCCTCGATTCTTTCGAAGCAACACACTAGGATCATACGGTGTAGCAAAAGACTTGCAATCACTATACCCGAAACGACTCAAGACCTTTTCCACATAGTGAGACAGAAGCAATGTAATACCACCATCATCATATCTCAATAACTTGATGTTCAGGATAACATTAGCTATTCCCAGATCCTTTATCTCAAAGGAACGACATAAGAAATCCTTGACTTCCTTAATTGCATTAAGGTTGGTTACAAAAATAAGTATGTCATCAACATATAAACAAAGGATGAATCCTTCACCCCCACCATGGTGATGGTACACACATTTGTCAGCTTCATTTACAGCAAAGCCTGCAGCGGTTAAAGTTCTTTCAAACTTCTCATGCCACTGCTTAGGGGCTTGTTTTAGGACATATAAAGACTTCAACAATTTGCACACCTTTCCTTCTTGACCATTTACCACAAAGCCGCCTGGCTGATCCATGTAAATTTCCTCATCCAACTCTCCATTTAGGAAAGTTGTCTTAACATCCATTTGATGAATGAGAAGACCATGAGAGGAAGCCAATGAAAGTAGTACTCAAATGGTGGTCAATCTGGCAACAGGTGAGTAAGTGTCAAAGAAGTCTTCACCTTCTTTTTGAGTGTATCCCTTGGCCACAAGCCGAGCCTTGTACTTCTCAATAGTACCATCGGGCCTAAGCTTTTTCTTGAACACCCATTTACATCCTATAGGTTTTCAACCATAAGGACAATCAGTGATCTCCCATGTTCCATTGGCTAAGATGGAATCCATCTCACTACGGACGGCTTCCTTCTAGTAGTCAGCATCAAGAGATGCATAGGCTTCTGAAATAGAAGTGGGAGTATCATCCACGAGGTACACAATGAAATCATCACCAAAGGACTTTGTAGTCCTCTGTGTCTTGCACCTTTTAGGAATTTCATTATCATCCTCCTTAGGATTTTCAACATGTTCAATTGGAGTGGTAGGGTCAGAATTTGTAGCAAATTCCTGACTGGATGAACTGGCATCCCTGATTTGATGAGCTACGTATATCCTTCATAGGAAAGATATCCTCAAGGAATAACACATCAGTCGACTCCATAATTGTACCGACATGCATGTCAGGTACCCCGGATTTTACTATCAAGAATCTATAACCAATGCTATGGAAAGCATAGCCCAGAAATACATAGTCAACGGTTTTTGGTCAAAGCTTGCGCTTCTTGGGAATTGTCACATGAACTTTTGCCAAACATCCCGAAGTCCTTAGTTAAGAGAGTTTTAACCTTTTCTTCTCCCATTCTTCAAATGGAGTAATTTCTTTGTTCTTCGTGGGAACTCAGTTTAGGACATGACACGCAGTCAATAGAGCCTACCCACCATTCCTTAGATAGACCCGATGTATCTAACATGGCGTTAACCAAATCTATTAGAGTACGGTTCTTTCTTTCAGCTACACCATTTGACTAGGGTGAATAGGGAGGCATCCTGTCATGGATTATACCATGTTCCGCACAAAATAAATCAAACACGTTGGAAAAATACTCTCCACCACGATCAGACCTAAGCCTCTTAATCTTTCGATCAAGTTGGTTTTTTGCTTCAGCTTTATAGATTTTGAACAAACTCAAAGCCTCATCTTTTTATTTCAGAAGATACACATGACAATATGTCGTAGAGTCATCAATCAATGTCATGAAATATTTATTTCCACCTTTTGTCAACACACAATTCATTTCACAAAGATCAGAATGTATGAGCTCTAGTGGTGTTAAAAATTTCTCGCTTCTGCAGTCGTATGTGACTTGCGAGGTTGTTTTGCTTGCATGGACACTTGGCACTTAGATCCCTTAACAGTAGTGAAATTAGGGATTAAATTCATTTTGGCTAGTCGCGTCATACAACCAAGATTAATATGGCAAAGACGAGAATGCTAGACATTTGATTAAAAATTTGTGTAAATATGATTAACAACTTTATTACAAACGTCTGACAAAGATAAGCGGAACAAGCCTCCGCACTCATAACCTTTACCAACAAAGGTTCCATACTTAGAAATTACAAACTTATTGGACTCAAATACAATCTTGCAGCCGTCTCGACATAGAGAAGATACGGTAACAAGATTTTTATTTATTGAGGGAACATGATGCACGTTCTTCAGGCGCACGGTCTTTCCCGAAGTGAACTTCAGATTGACCATACCAACACCATGAACAGAAGCATGCGAGACATTCCCCATCAGCACGGTTTGAGTCCCTCTGACCTGATATGAAGAAAACATGGAGATATCAAAACAGCCATGTACATTAGCGCCCGTATCAATCCACCAATTAGGAGAATGACTTAATGAAAGAACAATAGGTAATGTACCATACCCAACATATTTCATCTTCACGTTGCTCATGACAACATTAACAGTCTTGCTGCCCTTCCCATGCTGCCGCTTGTCAAAGCGGTTGGGACAAGCAGGAGCCCAATGATCAGGATCACCGCACACATGACAAGCACCTTTCTTCTTATCAGTCTTCTTCTTGAAGATGGTAGACTATGAAGCCTTGTTCTTTCCATTGAACTTTCCTTTGCCATCAAACTTGCCCTTGTTCTTGAACTTGTGAGACTGGAAGTTCCTTTTCTGTACCAAATTGGCATTAGAACCTGCCTCGGTACCTCGAGCACGTGCGTCTTTTGCTTTCGCCTTCTCTTCCACATCAAGAGTCCTAATGAGATCCTTCATGGAAAACTCTTGTCTCTTGTGCTTCAGAGAAGTAGCAAAATTCCTCCATGATTGGGGAAGCTTGGCAATAATGCCTCCAACAACAAACTTGTCCAATAACACACAAGTGAAGTGCTCAAGCTCCTTGGAAAGTGACAGTATTTCATGAGCCTACTCCATAATGGAGCGGTCATCAACCATCTTATAGTCATATAATTGTTCCATGACATACAGTTCACTGCCAGCATAGGAGACTCCAATTTTTCTCTCGAGCGCATCCCACATATCCTTGCCATTGCTAAATGACAGATATGAATCGACAATATTGTTGCCAAGGATGCTGATCAAGGCAGCTTTAAATGTGGTATCAAGTTTTTGAAAGGCCTCTTCCTGAGCAGGATTAAGATCTTCCTCAGGTGCGCCGTACATGATGTTATAGCAGCTCATGGTCTAAAACCAGAGCACTAACCTCGCACGCCATCTTTTGTAATTGACACCTTCAAACACAGGTGGTTTCGTGGATGCAACAAAGCCACTTGGAGCAAATTGCCTATTTTAAGGTCTTTGGATTGTTGAGTTAAAGAGCAATTTACCCAAGATAATCGCTAAATAAAATATGAATAGAATAACAGAAGTTAAACTAATCATATGAAAAAGCAGATACAAATTAAGGAAGATATCCAAGAGGATTGCAAAGCATATAACTGGAGGAGCAAGATTTATATCAAACCAAAGGGAACAACATACTATATGATAAGATAAACAAGACTGAGGAAGAGGATGTACATCATAGCAGCTGGACGGGTAGAGGAACCGCCGGTGTTGGCATTGGCACCATTGTTAGACATGTCATCGAGGAAGAGGTTGCTGATGTCGGGAAAGAATTCCTTGTTGGGGAAGAAGTCGGCACAGTCGCTATCCGTGAAGGGGTCTGTGATGAAGCCAATTGTCACTCAAAATAGAGCTCTCCAAAAACCTTATCGCCTCCCGTACAGGACTCGAAACAGCGGGGTCTCGGAGGCCTACTGTCCCGGCTAGCGGTGCACGCTGCAAGACAGGATGGGGAAGAATGAAGCGGCAACACAATACTCTGGAACTGGAGGCGATGTACTAAAGCGTGTACCAGGAGAGAAGCGACCTCTCATTTTTATAGGCACGGGTAGGTAGGCGAACATGCAGCGTTCGGAGAGGAAATGACATCCATTAAGTTCGAGTTAAATCTGAGAGGAAACGTTCAAATTAAGTCTCAGAGAAACTTTCGAATTAAATCTCAGAGGAAACTTTCGAATTAAGTCTCAGAGAAACGTTCGAATTAAATCTCCATTGAGTGCATATTAAACACCCACTTACGCAGATTATTCAGATTATTAATCCATTTATACGCAGCAAAAAGAAAGGAAAGCTCTCGGTTCGAGGCATTCCTGCAACCCACGGTGCGCGCGCGTTGTGACGAGGCCGGCAACAGAGCAGGAGGTGCGCGCGTGCACGTCTCTCTCTTTCTCATCCTTTTACCAAGTGGTGGAAGAACCCTCCTTATAAGATGGTGAAAACTTCCTTAAACTAGCAATGTAGGACTAAACATTTGTCCCACCTCTTGCCATGCATGAATGGGCCATATGGGCCTCTAGGATTTTTCAAAAATTATTAAAATGGAATATCGGCTGGGCAATTTAGGCAGGAATTCCAACAGCCCGATCCTTTCACAATTTTTTCTTGCATTTTTGTATATTAGCTACGATTGGTGAGAGCGACACTCTTCTCGATGCCCAGCTTCTAGGTTTCAATGACAGCGAGCTTTCATGGGCGCCCTCGCCACTAACCAAGATGGTAGCGAGAGGAAGGATCCGAGCCTGCATCGGAGGTTCTTCGGCCACGTCATTTCAATGAAGTAGCTCCGCCATTTTTGTCTGTTCCAAGAAGGTCTAGTTGCCCTCTTTCCCCATCTCCCCCATTCTTCTCACACACTAGAAGATGATGTTGTTGGCGGCGGTGTTTCAATCTTGAAGACCTGCATCCGTTTAAGTGGCACCGGATGGTATGGAAGAGAACGTACGCTAAATAAAAAATTTAGAAATATAATCTACAAGAACAACGTGCTTTTAAAAGATGCATGTCTATGGGCTGATAAATAAGAAAAAAGTAGGAATATGGTCATCTTATGAATTAGCTGGCAATGGAGACATACAACAAAAGTTTGGGAGCGGAGAGGCCTACAGTTCCCACAACGAGTATTTTCTACTATCCCGATGTCTCTGTTCTCATATGGCCTTAACGATATCTTTGATCCGGATTACCGATGTAGTATAGTAGCTTTTCCCTAGTAGATCTAGGTTTATCGAACCTTAGGAAACGATTGCTGTATGGAAATAATAAGGCACACCTACAAGACTTTGTTTACTCATTTTATTTTATGTTTACTGTACCTATATATTTTACTTTGAATTGTTGGTTGTTGCAATGGATGGAAATATGCCAGGGTTGAAGATTCACCTGCAGCTGCACATACATATAAGATAAAGATAATGATAATCACATTGATTTGTGAAATGATCTAATATAAATAGGGTTGTGGGAAGCGCATCCATAAACACTAAAGCCTCTGCGAGCCACAGGCATATCAATAGTCTTTTAATCCAACCGTTATACCACGAAGCACCAGGCTGTAATAATTATTAAGTAAAATACAGATCAAAGCATTAAGAATGGTGATGCTGCTGTTACTCCCAAGTGGACCCCTCAACAAAGACCGTACTCCCCTTGCTATCATTGGATTTCGCGTGAAGTAACCATTCACCACTCATCTTATCTTGATCCTTTATTAATCCCTTGGATATTGGATACCTACAAGGCCATGGATCGAGACAAGAAACAAAGAAACAAAAATACATATCTCCTATTCAATTACCACAAAATATTCCCATGTATTAGATGCACATAGTCGCTGCGAGGTTTCACCCTAACCCGCAGCCTGTGAGGATTACTCACTCATAACAATAAGAAGAACAATTGTAGAAAACATTATGCAAATAGTTAGATTAAAATCAAATATCCTTATAATGGTCACTAAATCACAAGGAGATCTCAACTACAAGATAATGCCTATGGCTATGGAGTGGATGGAGGATGGGAAGGATGAACTATGGTGGTGGATCTATTTCAGTGGTGTTATGATGCAATCTGAGAATAGCGACCCTTTTGCACAATGATTAGAGTTTCGAAATATATAGGCGTTTTCACGGAAGTTGCAATGTTTGACATAACGAAGCCAACGCCACAACGTATGGGCGAGCCGTATAGGCAGGCCTTGCATGTACGGCTGGTCGTTAAGCCTGTATACACCTCCTTTCGTCCCTAGTTAGCTTGGCCGAGTTGGTAACGTGATATTCTTCAATGAATGCTCCTGATTTCGTCTTAAAAATATGATTTCCTGCACAACATAAATTAAACCAAGGATTGGACATCTTTGGAATAATTAGTCATTAGTAGTAAGGCAAGAAAGATTGTTGGTAAATTACTTGACTTAAAATATGATTTAAATACGGAGAAAGATGGCTATTTTCACAACCATCAACTTCTCCAAATCTCAAACCTTGATCACCCTCGAGCAAGAAACAAAAGGAACCATAAGGAACTCAGTGTTGAAACTGAAATAACAAAGATGAATTGACTTTGGTAGTCATATGTATCCAGTACTTCTTCCATTAAAAAGACTTACCAAAATTAGAGAAATTCCAAGAGTACTTACAAGCTTCGTCAACTCAAAACAATCAAAGCAGAGTTGATATAAGTATAAACAACTAGAGGTGTAACAATCATTCTAATTCCTCTAGTTAACTCTTAGCTTGCCAAGGAACACTAGGAAGTTTCAAATTAGCAGAATTAAGTATGGGAGATCATGTCCAAAGTATCTTAACAATGAAGTGCCTTATTGACACCCACATGAATAGATCAAGACTATCAAAACACTACTATTCCATGCATTGCCTTTCAATAAAATTCATGTAGTAGTAATGAGACCATGTCAAAGACTCTTCGTGTGACTTTATTTCAAATAAAATTTCCAACAAGGATCATTGAATGACTTTTTAGCAATACTTCGCACAACCTTCAAGAGTACCAATACTGTTTCCCATTATGGCAACAATTGCTACCCATGTCGTCAACTCAATAGCCAAACTCTAGGATTGTACCATTGGTCGTTCGTAGGCCAACGGAGTTGTTGGCATCCCAAATGTGCGAATATTTTTTTTATAAATAAGCAATAACATACTTTGGCTCACAACTTTCAGCTTTGACATGCATCTCAATTACCACTAGAATTCATTTTAATCAAACAACTCCTTTCAAGAGTGCCATCAAGTCTGTCAATATATCTATGAGGTTAAGTATCTTCAAAGGTAATCTCCTAAGACAATCACTCAACATACAAGTCATAAATTGGAGAATTTTTCTTGTTGTACTTGTTTGGCAACATTATTTCCAAGGCAAGACTCGGTTAGCTACAAGAACTAGAGAAAAAGTTTCCACAACTAATTATCCATACAAATAAAAAGCTTTAATCTAACTATTTTGAATTACTCCCACTAGCATAGAATCTTAACAAATCAACTAACTAGGATAAAGATTTAAAATTTCTAAACTCGGAGACATAGGACATACCTCTCATGAGTGACTTCACTGTTCTCTTCCTTATGGGGATGTGTTCCTTCAAAACTCAAGTCAAATCACTCTCATAATAATATTGAAGAAACGAGGCAATAGGCAAATCCACTTTCACAAAAAAGGATAAAAGGAAAAATCTTTCTGTATATTTGAGGATGGGGATTAAAGAATAGAAAAAGACCTGCGACCAAGAAAGATACAAAAGAAAAGAAAACAATCAAATGAAAAAGGAAAACGAAATATTGATATCTCCACTAGAGTCATTGATCCACATGACCACATTGCATGTGATCTTTTCCAAAACCACATTGATATCTACATGACCACACACACTCAGTGGATTCTGTGATGCAACTTATGGCACACTAGTGCAACATGCAATGTGGAAGCTGATTTCCTATGTGTTTTTTTATCTCTGTGACCATGATGGTTCGACACATGGATCCCCTACAGTGATTGCATGTGTTATTTTGCTAAACCACATTGATATCCACTAGAGTCATTGATCCACATGAAAAAATTGCATGTGTTATTTTCCAAAACCACATTGATATCTACATGACCACACATACTACAGTGGATTTTGTGATGCAACTTCTGTCACACTGGTGCAACATGCAATATGGAAGATGCTTTCCTATGTGTTTTTAGTCTCTATACACACCATGGTTTGACACATGGATCTATCCCATAGAGTAGTAATTGCATGTGTTCTTTTCCTAACCCACATTGATATCCACTAGAGTCAGCAATGATCCACATGACCACATTGCATGTGTTCTTTTCCTAACCCACATTTATATACACTAAAGTCAGCATTGATGCACATGATGACATTGCATGTGTGCTTTTCCAAAACCACATTGATATCTACATGACCACACACACTCTAGTGGATTCTGTGATGCAACTTCTGTCACACTGGTGCAACATGTAATGTGGAAGCTGCTTTCCAATGTGTTTTTGGTCTCTATACACACCATGGTTTGACACATGGATCTATCCCCTAGAGTAGTCATTGCATGTGTTCTTTTCCTAACCCACATTGATATCCACTAGAGTCAGCATTGATCCACATGACCATATTGCATGTGTTCGTTTCCAAAACCACATTGATATCTACATGACCACACACACTCCAGTGGATTCTATGATGCAACTTCTGTTACAATGGTGCAACATGCAATGTCGAAGCTGCATTCCAATGTGTTTTTGGTCTCTATACACACCATGGTTTGACACATGGATCTATCCCCTAGAGTAGTCATTGCATGTGTTCTTTTCCTAACCCACATTGATATCCACTAGAGTCAGTATTAATCCACATGACCACATTGCATGTGTTCTTTTCCAAAACCACATTGATATATCTACATGACCACACACACTCGAGTGGATTATGTGATGCGACTTCTGTCACACTGGTGCAACGTGCAATTAATGTGGAAGCTTCGTTCCTATGTGTTTTTTGTCTCTGTACAAACCATGGTTTGACACATGGATCTATCCCCTAGAGTAGTCATTGCATATGTTCTTTTCCTAACCAAAATTGATATCCACTAGAGTCAGCATTGATCCACATGACCACATTGCATGTGTTCTTTTACAAAACCACATTGATATCTACATGACCACACACACTCTAGGGGATTCTGTGATACAACTTCTATCACACTGGTGCAACATGTAATTAATGTGGAAACTACTTTTCTATGTGTTTTTGGTCTCTATACACACCACAGTTTGACACATGGATCTATCCCCTAGAGTAGTCATTGCATGTGTTCTTTTTTTAACCCACATTGATATCCACTAGAGTCAGCATTGATCCACATGACCATATTGCATGTGTTCTTTTCCAAAACCACATTGATATCTACATGACCACACACACTCCGGTGGATTCTGTGATGCAACTTCTATCACAATGGTGCAACATGCAATGTCGAAGCTGCATTCCAATGTGTTTTTGGTCTCTATACACAACATGGTTTGACACATGGATCTATCCCCTAGAGTAGTCATTGCATGTGTTCTTTTCCTAACCCACATTGATATCCACTAGAGTCAGTATTAATCCACATGACCACATTGCATGTGTTCTTTTCCAAAACCACATTGATATATCTACATGACCACACACACTCGAGTGGATTATGTGATGCGACTTCTGTCACACTGGTGCAATGTGCAATTAATGTGGAAGCTTCTTTCCTATGTGTTTTTGGTCTCTGTACAAACCATGGTTTGACACATGGATCTATCCCCTAGAGTAGTCATTGCATATGTTCTTTTCCTAACCAAAATTGATATCCACTAGAGTCAGCATTGATCCACATGACCACATTGCATGTGTTCTTTTCCAAAACCACATTGATATCTACATGACCACACACACTCTAGGGGATTCTGTGATACAACTTCTATCACACTGGTGCAACATGTAATTAATGTGGAAACTACTTTTCTATGTGTTTTTGGTCTCTGTACACACCACAGTTTGACACATGGATCTATCCCCTAGAGTAGTCATTGCATGTGTTCTTTTCCTAACCCACATTGATATCCACTAGAGTTAGCACTAATCCACATGACCACATTGCATGTGTTCTTTTCCAAAACCACATTGATATATCTACATGACCACACACACTTCGGTGGATTCTGTGATGAAATTTCTATCACACTGGTGCAACATGCATTTAATGTGGAAGCTGCTTTCCTATGTGTTTTTGGTCTCTGTACACATCATGGTTTAACACATGGATATATCCCCTAGAGTAGTCATTGCATGTGTTGTTTTCCTAACCCACATTGGTATCCACTAGAGTCACCATTAATCCACAAGACCACATTACATGTGTTGTTTCCAAAACCACATTGATATCTACATGACCACACACACTCAAGTGGATTCTATGATGCAACTTTAGTCACACTGGTGCAACATGCAATGTGGAAGCTGCTTTCCTGTGTGTTTTGGTCTCCGTGACCATGATGGTTTGACACATTGATTGTTGACTCAAAATATATCGAGCTCGTTGGGGAACCCCAAGAGGAAGGTATGATGAGCACAATATCAAGTTTTCCCCCAGTTATGAAACCAAGGTTATCGAACCAGTAGTAGTTATGATTTTTCACAATGTTAATCCATTTTTAAATCATTACGAAAACCATTATTTTGGAATTTATTAAATTATTTTCCAGCTAGCCCCACATGTCAGACTTTTATTAATTTCATAAATCGTTTCCAAAAAGAATAAAACCCTGACAGACCGGGCCCACCTGTCAGCAATTTTATTTACAAAAAAAATTACAAAAACATTTAAATAAAAGAAAAGGGGATATGACCTCATGCTGACGTCAGCATGACGTCAGCAATGGAGGTGTTCTCAGGTTGAGCACGCCCCCATTGATCGGCTGCACGCGGGGCTTCATGGCTAGGCTTTCTGGAGAGAGGGGAGCGAGGCTAGTCGGATAGTGGTGGCGCCGCCAAGAAATGGTCGCCGGAGCAGTGAGTACAACGATGGCCGACGGTGGAGGCTGCAGGTTGTCATCGGGGATGAGCTACAGAGCAATAGGGAGAGAAGGAGAAGGTCCAGGAGGACCGGTGGCTCACCCTGGGCGCGATGGGAGGGTCGGTGAAGTGGCTCGAGGTCGGCAGCATCGGCAATCACCGACGGCGAGCTTTAGATGGTCGAGGTCGGAGACAACGATTCCGGGCGAACGAGGTTGATTCCTTTCGGGAGGTGGACGAGGGGAGAATGGCAGTACTCTTGGGCATCTAGGCGGGGCTTGGGGAGGTCTAGAACACCGGTAGGGAGCGGCACTTCGGCGGCTAGGGTTCGACCAGAGAGGGGAAAACGGCAGAGGAGGCGAGACAGGGAGAAATGGGGAAGGGGAGAGAGAGTGTGACATGGTGGTTCTTATCCTCCTCCTCACAGGCGGCGGTGCGCATCGCAGCATCGGCAAGGATCAATGGCAAAGGCAACGACATGCAGCTGCTTCAGCCGGCGAGGGAGAAGAAAAGGGAAACACACCGAAGGGGTATTGGGCCTAGTGGGCTGGCTTGGGCTACGGCAAAGCTTGCAAAGCAGGCCTCTAGCTGCTGCGCGGAGCGGCAGTTAGAGAGGGGGAAGAGATGGGCTACATCCCAGTTAGGGTTAGCAACATGTTTTATTTTCGACAAACCTTTTTATTTTTCTGTTTCTATTTCTTTGTTTATATGTCCAAACTCTTTTATGTTTTGAACATTTTGAAAATACCAATGGTTTGTAAAATATAACAAAAACACTCAGGGGCCCTTGATACTGATTGGGCTCCATACATTTTGTGTTTCTCAAAATATAGAAAAACATTTTGAATTCATTTCTAAAAGAGGGGAAGGAAAATTAGGGTTTAGGGTTTCCATTATTTTCTTTACATGCATTTTAAGGGATGATGCTCATGAATGCACAAACTAAGTCCTAATTATGATTTAACTAAAACTGGGATGTTACAGCTCTATCCCCCTTAACAGAATCTCGTCCCGAGATTCCTAGGTAGGAAGATAGAAGAAACAGGGTTACACTAGACTTCGGTGATCCTCTCAAAGAGGTTGATC
Source organism: Avena sativa (assembly GCA_916181665.1). NCBI lineage: Eukaryota > Viridiplantae > Streptophyta > Magnoliopsida > Poales > Poaceae > Avena > Avena sativa. Next base: position 278,315,076 of record OV702292.1, read on the forward strand.
CATGCCACCATTTTTGAATGAATGAAGCGCTTCATTTTCTTCGAGGTAGCTGCACACATTAAAGAAGAGAGGGAAAGACACAAAACCACAAACAGAGTATCTCATGGTCAACTCGTGGATAGATGTTCTACAAACATCTCTGGAGCCAACAAGCTTGAAACACACCAAGGTAGAGGAGGAAACAAGAGGAGATGGTTTCAAGGTGTTAGATAGCTGGTCTTCATAAGGATTGAGACCATGGAGCTTTAGAAGATTTTAGCTTCTGAAAAGGAAAGCATACAACAGAAAGAACACGACAACAAACTTCGAAAGATGAGCCTCTACTAACGGCTTAAGTAGAGCTTCCAGGGATACATAGATACAGATAACCAAGCTATTGAACTACTTTTGATAGAGAAGAATCACTCTTCGTTCAACAGAAGGTCAAGACAGAAAGGTTGTGTTGTGGCGAGGACTCGTAAGAGTCACAAGGAACATGTCACAAGATGAACTTTTGTTTATCAAAACCATAGTCTCTCTTCGAACATGTTAGAGGAACCGAAGGAAACTCTTTATTCATCCAGGGTTATCAAAATCCTTGCCAGCGATTATGATATCACTTTACACCTCTAAGATGAATATATAAAAAAATTCCTAATGACACGAGGAAAAAGAAACTTCATTCTCAGACTTCAATTACTTGGCTCAACAAGATGTTTACCAACATAAAAGGGTCTAGAGGATCGACTGAGAGACATTTAGCAACTCTACTTTAATTGTTCTCCTTGGTGTTCGAGAAAGCGGACATCAAGTAAGAGGTCGGACTTTGGTACAAAGGAAACCATAAACGCAACTCCTATAGAACATCATAGAAGGAGCCTCATGAAGAGTTGTTGATATTGCTGATCAAAGAATGTGACAAGAGGTCTTCTGGCTAATTGTATCAACCATCACATCAATCTTGCCAGATTTTCAAAGAGACCTACGTCAAAAACCTTGATGAACACTAACCATCGTTGCTGCTTGAGATTCAGCTCGGGTTAGGTGGAATAATACTTCAGACACATCATATCTGAATAGAAGACTTGCAACATTTACCACAGAGGTAAAGTTACTAGATTTTCAAGACATGGACTACAATGTGAAGCTCCAAATGAATGAGCTATGTTGCGACACCCATGCATTAGCAAGTTATGAAAAGATAATTGCCCCTACATAAATTGTTTGCAACGAAACACAATTGCATCCTTGTTAGGAAATATTTAGGAGGATACTAAAGTTTGTAGAACTTCTTCTCTTCCATGGCAAATCATCAGTGGCTTAGCGTGCTCAGAGGATGTTCTTGAAATGCTGAGGTATCAACCTACCATATCAAGAATACTTTGCACATGCTTGACTGACTTGAAATGATTCCCGAGGAAATAAAGATAACTATACTCGAATCCACGACGACATCCTTCGGCAATTGCACGTGAATCGAAGGAAGTCACTTCTAACATCCAGAACACATACTTCAAAATGACATGAAGACGGGTTCTCAAAAGTTTCCAACATTAGTGCCAACTATTCCATACGAATATTGTCTAGCATGGAGAAGGTAAGGATGTCATCGATGGGCTCAATAACAAACTTATCAATATACTCCAAGAAGATGAACTCATATGTTGTATGAACAAGACATAAACATTGGTCAGAACAAAGGACATGAAGATGTACCTAGGTGAAACATCACAAGTAGATACACCATCAAGATAGTCCCTAGGACCGAGTTTGATTTGACGATAGCCCGAATCAAACCAAAGGTGGGGACGATAACATTTCCATGAAATAAACACTATCCTTCTTCAGCACGAACAAATTAGACATCCCATTAGAAGGAACTATGTTGGATAGAACTTTTGTCTTACAACTCTCCAAGTTGTTGTTTAAGCTCAACCAACTAGTTCAGGGTTATCCTGTATGAATCCTTGGAGAAAGGAGTAGTTCAGAGAACTTGCTTGCTCAAAAACTTGACAACACGGTCATGTGGCGACATGGCGATACTTCTAGTAGACATCTAGAATATCATGAACCACCGATATGTCACGTAGTTCAAGAGGGAACTTGCTTGATAAGGCAAGAGGCATAGTCTCAGAGCTTGGCATAAACCTAACTCTTTGACCAAAAAGAGTGTACTAGAATAACGGACGTGGTAGCACAGTCAAACTTCGCTTTGGTGATAGGGTTAACCAATCATGCTAAGAATGACACAAATGTCCTTGAAATTGCAAAGTGATAAAAATTGCTAGGAATCTCAGATGACCACATTATTACGCACACGCATCATTCTCGAGCATGAAAGCTAGGAGGAAGGGTGGGTAAGGATGTGTAAGAGTATCACTTCATTATGAGGATCATGGAATTCAACACAACCTCTTAGTATATAAGAGTGTGATACTTTAAGGTAGAACATAGCATAATCTAATAAATGCCTCTTGATCTGCAGACTACAACACTTTGACCGTGTCTTAGATATGACGAGGTACTGGAGTTTTTTCTCCTGACATCCCGAAATGGTTTGTCTCGACAGACCACAAGAGTATCTTGCATCAGAAGGCACCAATGCACATTTACTACTTGGCTACCAACTGGTAGACAAAAGTCGGAAACAACAAGGGTAAAAGGAACATGCTCAAGAGGGAATACCGAGATGTGGATGCATAGATTATCAATCTTTCGAAAACCAATGCATAGAAGGGAGGGTGTGGCAGAGTCACGAATGTAGATATGAGACTCATGAGGAGTACTCTTGTCTTGATCTATTTGGTTCCATTAAATAACATCTACCATAGCATGTGGTAGGGGAAGTCCTTGATTATCACAACTAAATCATGATAATAACCACAAGCTTGAAGGCTGTACTAGAAGGTACTAGCCATCCTGAGGTAATGTTAAATCATTAACAACAGGGATCAACAAAATGGATCTTGGGTTAAAGGTCAGCTTCATGTGCAAGATTCACATCAGCAGAATCTAGCACAATCCGGGATCTTCAGTTCAAGTCCAAGGGTTAAAACCTAAGAAAGGAGTAACTACTATCTTGGTAGAATAGAGGGTACTACATGGTAGTAACCAAGAGGTAGATTCCAAGAGAAGAAGCAACTTCTGAAGTACCCAAACAGACGAAAAGTAGGTACACGAGGTGAAAGGAAACCTCGAGGCCTAGAACAGAACACTATGGAACCATCAACACAATGTTGTGGGCCCATAAGATAGAGAGATCATGATGGAAAGGAATCTCTCAACTGAATAAGAGCAAAGGGAAACAAGGAACACACACAACTGACACTGGAGAACTCAACACTAGGTCAACAGGTTGAGAAACGACATGCCAAAAAGGCACCTAAGCTTTGAAAGACAAGACGAGATAGCAAAACTTTTTTCCAAATCAACACAAGATAAGGTGACCCAGAGTTACAAAAAAACTGGATAAGGAGAAAAAACAAGCAAACTAGAGTTTTCGCAAATACTTTTCAGCTTTGAAGTAGTTTTCACAAGCACTAGATTCAACATCGACAATAGCAAGGTTTTCCTACGATCGGTACTGCTCTGATACCAAAACTTGTGACGCCCCCGGGATTAAGGCTAGACAAATCCCAGACCTCTGTCTGATATAAGCATAACCTGAATCTCGGAAGCATATAGAGATATAATCGGTAACATTATAGTGACCCTACGACACAAAATAATTATTACAGCAAGCTCATAACTGAGCAAAAAAACAAAATATTACAAGCAGAGGTCACTGACCATGAACATCAAACAACGGAAGGCAAATTATGCTATTAAGTATAGCAAACTTAAAAAATGGCCTAAGAGGCCTGGAGCATAATGATGACGTCCCATTCCATAGATTCCTGGCTGCCGACCGGGAACCCCCAAGCTACTCGTCGATGTCGATGCTATAACGAACTCTTCTTATGTGGTAACACTTATTTGTTGCAAAAGTATCAACAAAGAAAGGCTAAGTACAAGGTGTACTCCGCAAGACTTATGGCTGGTGCGGTTACTTTGCATAAAGCTAACTTTCTTTGTAAAAGAGGTAGGAGAAGCTTGACTGAGTAGAACATTTGAAAGGGGATAAGAAAATGATATATCTAGCTTCGATCTTCTTTTGATATCCACTGAATCTTTATCAGCTGAACCTACCAACTAGGATCACCCCCTCGATCCGTGAGGAAGCATCCTTAAGCACACCTCACATCTCTTGTCAAGTTTTACGATTAGGTTATAGTTCTCTATGATCATCACGTCCATTCCCAAGTCGTCCATAACCGCGAACACGGCTTTTCGAAAAGATTAATACCCTGCAGGGGTGCACAACTTTATCCACACGTACTAACCGACTCTTAATGCCAGTACATTAACCCTATTCCTTGGAAGGCCGACAAAGGGTGGTTAGACACGACCTTTACCTTGCTTTCACCGAGACCATGAGTCACGCCCTAAGGATATGCCGCAGTAACAGGTCAAGTCCCGAAGTCAGTACCTAGAGATGTGAACAGGGTTTGAGATTACAAAGGCCGTGCCTCTCCCATTCCCTACCACACTTACCTACCTGTATGAATGCACCTCCTCCATCGCCTTCGAGAATAACCAGAATGCATATGTCGAATGGAACGCCCAAACTATATGACTCATGGAATCTACTAGGCAAGTTAGTTGATCGAGGGGGATTCCAGGCCCCCGTGTGGCTGTACGCTCATCTTGGTTCAAGAGGCAAGAACTCAGGTCCTATGGTGGCAAGTATGGGACTACAAAAACCACAACCCGACGTGGCCTCCCATACAAGCCTTAGCATGTTTAACTGACACCTCTGATCATACCACGTCATCCTGTCCAACTAGGTTCATTCGCAGCTCTGATTCATCAACTGGATGGACCAGCGGTAATAGCTAAGCCTGGCTAAGCACAACGGATATAACAGCTCTAGCGAAGCTCATAAGCCAAACCCTAGTTATGCTAGGAGCAGTGGATCAGGGAGTATAGGCTACAAAGGTAACATGCATCAGATATGATTACTCTATCTATCGATAAAAGACTTTAGTATCGTATGCACATGGAAATAATGAAATACTTTGAAAGCATAGGATTATATGATGTGTGGGGTTATGCTTGCCTCTGCCTATTGATACCCAACTAAGTAGATCTTCAGGTTCATCTGCTTGGAGAGCATTCAACACATCCTGATTGGTTGTGTGGTGGCCCAGGAGGTTTGGGATTGGACACTGCGACGTTGGGGCAAACCCCAGTGGATGCCCGCGGCGGAGACGGAGTTGCTTCTCTGGTGGACAACGAGACCTTGTGCGAAAGCACACCGGCGCGACCTCTGGACAACCATCATCCTGGTCTTCTGGAGCATTTGGAGGCACCATAATGATGTGGTTTTCAATGGTGCGCGACCGGCTGTGGCGACCATCAAGGCGATGATACGGAGCGACTACCTCCAGTGGCGGTTAGCTAGGTTGTTCCGATCCGAGATGTTTGGCTTTCCGGAGCCGATGGACGCATTGTTAGTGGGAGAGTAGGCTTAGTTCGTTGGGGAGATACCACCTTTTGTTGTTGGTAGCCGTGGCCTGCCGCGTTGCGGTGTTGTAAACTGCCGTCAGCAGCTCCTTCTATGTGGTACACCTTCCAGGGTGTATCCTAGAGAAAAAAATGTTCATCTGCTTGGCTTTGTTCACCGTTGATCAAGTACTTCTCTTTGATGGTGTTAATCTCAGTCTTCAATCTTGGACTCGATCTCGTTGCTCACATCAACTCTGAGGTCTACTGAGAAGAAGCAGAAGCACCTGAAAGGAAAGCAACAATCAATAGATGGCATCGATGCAATGCTCAAGCAATGATGATGATATGGAAAGTTAAATTGTATTGAAATGACACCCTAAAGCATGCTCGATCATTTTAAACAGGGTCCGAGGTCGCAAACCCTATAACAGGGGAAACCTCGGAGTCACCTACGGGGGTTCACTTCGTTCTCTAATTAAACTTACAATGAAAGTTGTTTATCAATGCATTAGTATGAGTCTATTGTGTAGATCTCATTTTTCTGAACATTTTGATATATTATACATATTTTTCTGATTTAAAATGAATTAGTTATGATTTTTCCCAAATTTAATCCATTTTTAAATCATTATTAAAACAATTAAACATTTTTGGAATTTATTAAACTATTTTCCAGCTGGACCCACATGTCAGACTTTTATTAATTTCAGAAATCATTTCCAAAAAAAATAAAACCCAAATAGACAGGCCCACTTGTCAGCAATTTTATTTATAGAAAATAATTACAAAAACATTTAAATAAAAGAAAAGGGGATATGACCTCATGCCGACATCAGCATGACATCAACAATGGAGGTGCTCTCAGATTGAGCACGCCCCCATCGATCGGCTACGCGCGGGGCTTCGTGGCTAGGATTTCTGGCGCCGCCAAGAAATGGTCGCCGGAGCAGTGAGTACAACGGCGGCCGACGACAGAGGCTATAGGTGGTCGTCGGGGATGAGCTACAGAGCGAGAGGGAGAGAAGGAGAAGGTCCAAGAGGACCGGTTGTTCACCCAGGGCAGGATGGGAGGGTCGATGAAGCGGCTCAAGGTCGGCAGCGTCGGCAATCACCGACGGCGAGCTTCAGATGGCCGAGGTCGGAGACGATGATTCTGGGCGAACGAGGTTGATTCCTTTCGGGAGGTGGACGAGGGGAGAACGGCGGTACTCTTGGGCGTCTCAACGGGGCTTGGGAAGGTCTAGAACGCCGACGGAGAGCGGCACTTCGGCGGCTAGGGTTGGACCAGTGAGGGGAAAACAGCAGAGGGGGCGAGACGGGGAGAAATGGGGATAGGGAGAGAGAGCATGACGCATCAGTTCTTATCCTCCTCCTCACAGGCGGCGGCGCGCATCGCAGCATCGGCAAGGATCAACGGCGGAGGCGACGACAAGCAGCTGCTTCGGCCGGCGATGGAGAAGAAAAAGGAAACACGCCGAAGGGGTATTGGGCCTAGTGGGCTGGCTTGGGCTAGGCTGGGCTGCGCAAAGCTTGCGAAGCAGGCCTCTGGCTGCTTCGCGGAGCGGCGGTTAGAGAGGGGGAAGAGATGGGTTGCGGCCCAGTTAGGGTTAGCAACAGGTTTTATTTTCGAAAAACCTTTTTATTTTTCTATTTCTATTTCTATTTCTTTGTTTATATGTTCAAACTCTTTTCCGTTTTGAATATTTTGAAAATACCAGAGGTTTGTAAAATATAACAAAAACACTCAGGGGTCCTTGATATTGATTGGGCTCCGTACATTTTGTGTTTCTCAAAATATAAAAATATTTTGAATTCATTTCAAAAAGAGGGGAATGAAAATTAGCGGTTTAGGGTTTCCATTATTTTCTTTACATGTATTTTAACGGATGATGCTCATGAGTGCACAAAAAAAGTTCTAATTATAATTTAACTAAAACTGGGGTGTTACAAAGCACAACTGTATCATTTGCCGTATGCACTCCTTCCCGCACATAAACCAACAAATAGCAACCGAGTAATGAACAAGTGCTGTAAAATAAAAGTTAGTGAAAGGAATCATGCAAAGTATTATTTGGTCATGCACTTGCCTCGACCGTTCGGCACAAATTGTGAAGTCGGACTCCAAACTAGAAGTGCCCACACTTGTTATTAAGACATATGTCACACTCAATTCACATTATCACATCAAAAGCATACATGCAAAAATAACATTGCTCTTATACGAACTCAACCCACAAAATTCTCATGGTCCGTTATAAAATATTCATGGAACGGTCCTGGAAGGCTAAATATGACAGTTGGTAAAAAAGATAACTCTGGCCGGCTACCTGAAATCTTTTTTTTTTATTCTCTGTTATCCAATCAAAGAATGTTTTCATAGCTACTGCCATATAGAGAAACAAACTTCCACTAATGTTTAAAAGCCCAAGGAATTATACTACAGGAGAAACTTATCTACGGAAAACCTCACATGGCTGATTAGTATCGAGCTACACAAAAGCACATTATCTAAACTATTTTCCTAATTACCCTGTAACTTTCATCCCACTCTGTATGCCTGAATCGCTAGATAAAAATACAAGACCAAACATCCCCAATTTCTATTCGATCAAAACCACGAATCCAAGGACAGTAAAGTGGCTACAAGTCTAGTACAAGCTACACACTAAATAATAAGAGCTGGTACGAATGGTTCCCTAATTAAAATTAAGTGCCCAGATAATTTTCTCAAACAAGACACTACTAACCCAAAATTCCCCACGTGGACGTGATGCAAAACTTGAATTCAAATTGCAGAGTAAAAGGATTAGAAAAACTTCCCCATCTCAAAGTCACCACGCAGACTATTAGGGGATTTTCTATTAAGAAAGACATTGCAAACGGTACAGCCTCACACCAGCAGCGACGACCCTATGGCGGCGACATTGCAAAATAGGAGAACGCAGCGGTGGCGGCCTTAGGAATTTTTTGGCGTTGGAAATCTTTTAGGGCAGAAAGGCGGCGGCGCCTCGCTCGACCCTAAAATCTGCAACAGTACCAACACAGAAACGGTTCTGGCTGGAGCTCAATAAGCCCATCCCAACCCGTTTTCTCTCTACTAGCTACAGGGATATAATAAATAGTGTCTAACTCTGTAGCAGTAACTCTATAAAGAGGCACTGGTTGCTTCAAAAGCTTTTACTATAGTAAGGCATGAGTTGAAACACTCGTACACACTATTTTATTATATTTTGTTCTTTTCATTTTTTTTCTTTTCTGTAACTTCTTTTTCCAAAATCAGATTCAAATATTCTCAAGGTTATTTTCTATAAGCTCAAATAGACAAAAATATAGCATCCGATTTGGGCTATTACTGATAGGGCAAAGGTGTCTGATCTTTCGATGAGATGGTGATAGTCGATTTGGGTGGGAGTTCAGGCTTGACGATATGACTACACGTGTGAGCATGAGCACCAATGCAATCGCTAGGCCAATCTCCTGGAGGTTACTGATCTTGCAGAAGCACGATCAGTCTGACCAGCGAGAGTCTTAATTCCTACCTAAAATCAAAAACAATTAAGAACTAATATTGCAATCAAGATATTGCGGATAAAGATGAAAGTTTTATTGAAATCGGTGGGATCCTGAATACGTGTGAAGTACAGGAGGTGTTAAGGGTCTCCTTATGGATTTACCCTTGGAGTGGCCCAATCTTCACGGATTTGAGGTGGGGAGTGAGGGAACACACGATGAACACGATGAACACAACTGGATAGATACAAACACACGCCAAATAACACCAAATAACACCCAATTCGATTTGCTCCTGTTGGTTCGAACAACCAATCCAATAGAATCCTCAGTGAGAGACCTTGCGATAGAATCACCAAAGGAGAGATCGGCAAACGGATGATAGAATCCAAACCAAGGAGAGAGTAGCAACCAAGTAGAATCCCAAAGGGGAGATGCCAAGCACTACTAGAATCCTTGAGAGGGAGAGACCAAACACTTGAGAAGGGTCTTAACGACTTGGAGAAGGGCACCGACTCCAAGGCCTTGTACAACTCATAGATCTACTATTGAGAGGGGGTTCCCATCTAGGGTTAGGCACATGCCTTAATTCATCATCATCTCTAGGGTTTCAAGGAGGGGGTGGGGGCATATATATAGGCCAGACACTAGCTAGGGGTAAAATAGGCATAAACATGAAGTTCTTGGCGTTACATGGGCCAAGCCCAACTTGAGGCGCACAAGCCCGTGATGTTCAGTCCGGAGACTCCGGTGTGACAGGCCGGACACTCTGGTGTGGTCTGGAGAATCCGGTCGATCTCCGTCAGTCTCCGGAGGGGCCGACCGTAGACTCCGGTCTTCTTCCAGCAGCTTCTTGCGTCTTCTCTTTTAGGCCTCCTACTTGGGTGTCTTGGCTCCAGGTTCATCCTTGCTGCATCCTCTTGGCATCATGTTCATGGACCTAGTCACATCATACACATTTGTCTCAAGTAGGAGTCCATTCGCATAATAACCAATAAAAGGCGAAGCATGGAAGGAGTTCACCTTTGGAGTGATGATTAGTGTGGCATGATGTGGACCAAAGGTGGTTTCCGTATGTTGGGCTACATCATCTCCCCCGCTTGAAAACAAGTCGACCTCGGTGATGTTCTTTCATAATGCAAGGAGCGATGTGTGCCCGTGACCTTGATCTTGGTCATGGACGGATCACCGATGTTGAAGCCATTCTCAAATATGTTGAAGAGCTTGTGGTACATCTTGCCATCATTCTGTGGTTGGAGATCTTGTAGCATGTTCCTTGTAGGTGGTGGTCTATCTTGGGTACCTTGCAAAACCAACAACAAAGAGAGAGAATTGTATGAAGGATTTTTAGTATGGGTCACACCCAAGTCTCTGTTCTCACATTTGGTGGCTTGCGTCGTGGCACTCATGATTTTTCCACTCATATTGGTCTTGTGGCACTCACTCTCTTGATGGTGGTTCACTCTCTCACCACCATCTCACAAGGGTCGTTAGCTTCCTTTATCTTGTGCACGGATGTCATGTGGGATGCAATAACTTGGCTTGGCGTCATTGGTTGGAGCACGAATGTCTTGTCGTTCCACTTGAAGGAGTATTGGTTAGTGGAACCATGATGTATGGCTCTCCTATAGTATTGCCATGGTCTCCCAAGAAGCATGTGGCACACGGACATTGGCACGCCATCACACTCGACGGTGTCTTCATATGGGCTAATCTTGAAAGAGACGTTGACTTTGGATGTTATCTTGAGTGCTCCATTGTCATCAAGCCATTTGACATGATATGGAAGAGGGTGCTCTATGCAAGGCAACTTGAGTTTCTCGCAAAGCTCCGTACTTGCAAGGTTGTGGCAACTACCTCCATCAATGATCACCTTAATGGACTTGCCATTAATTCTGGCACGAGTTTGGAAGATATTGAGGCGTTGGTCCTCTCTTGGGATGGTGTTTATTGTCAAGACTTGAGCTATGACAAGTGCGGGGCCCGGATCATGCTCGCATACAAGGGTGTCATCCTCTTCCATTGCGCCTGCCCTTGCAATTGCTCATTGAGTTAGAGCTTCATATTCCTCTTCACTCACGGAGTAGGTTGCACCATTCTCATCCGTAAGCATCACTCTTGTGTTGGTGCACTCATATGACTTGTCACCTTTCACTCCACACTTGAAGCAAGTGACTTGGCTATCCGATGTTGTGTTGGAGGAGGGTGTTATCACTGTTTTTGCTTGCTTGTACAAGCTTGGTGCTTGGTTTGTTGGCTTAGTGGTAGCATTTGCATTGATGGACGCAAAGTATGGCTTGGGATTCTCATATGCACTCTCCTTTTGCATGTGCCGCTCAGCTTTGGTAGCTTGATGGAGGAGCTCAGTGAGGTTCTTGTATGGTTGGAAGTCAACAATCTTCCTTATTGGGCAGCTCAAACCGCTGTGGAACCTTGCTATGGTTTGCTCTTCGAGTTCTCTCACATTAGCTTGCATCATGGTTTTCTACATTTCCTTGTAGAACTGTTCAATTGACTTGGTGCCTTGCTTCAAGTTTTGTAGCTTGTCAAAGATATCTTGTCTATAATGCTCGGGGACGAATCTCTTGTGCATCACTTCCTTCATCTCGGTCCAAGTTTGGAGGTTCATCTTGCTTCTCGCGGTTCTTTTGGAAGTCTTCCCACCAAACATTTGCATAGTCCTCAAACTCAAGGGATGCCATTGCAATTTTCTTCTCTTCGGAGTAGTTGTGAATTTGGAAGATTTTGTCAACTTTGAGCTCCCAATCAATGTATGCATCAACGTCTTCTTCTCCCTTGAACTTGGGCATAATGAACTTGAGCTTCCCAAACTTGCCCTCTTCATGTTCACGTTGGTAGTTGCAGTGTTCTTTCCTTATGCTCGCTTCACTTGGTGCACGTGGTGGAGGACGAGGAGCTTGATTGTCTCGAGGAGGCGGTGGAGGAGGAGCTTGGTGTGCAAAGTCTCTTCTACGCCTTTTCTCGAGATCATTTGCATTCATTGGTTACTGATGGTGATGGTAGGGTTAAGCGTAGCGGTTGTTGCGTCTCACGCGGTGTGCATCCTCATCATCGTCACTTGTATCCCATTGCAGTGCTTGGTGTGATTGTTGTTGTTGGCGATGGTCATGTTGAGGGTGTTGGCGCCTATCATGGCAGTTGTCTTCACCATGACGTTCTTGTTCTTGAGGAGGTGGTGGTGCTTGCACCATCGCTTGTTGTGGAGGGAAACCATGTTCTTTTTGGCGTTGAGGGTGTGCATGATGATCATGGTGCCGATGATGTCTTGAGTGGTACGGTTGTTGATCTTGTGGATCAACCTCTTGTTCATGGCGATGGCGAGCTTATTGTTCCCCATTGTGGTGGTGGGGTTCTCCATGATGAGAGTGGGTGCGCGAAGTGTCGCCATGAGGACTTGAGGAGCGCGCACGAGATGAACTTGACGAGCTTGAATTGTGTCCATGATTGTTGCCAAGGTTGGCAATAGCCTAGTGAAGAACTTGGAATTGAGCATTGTGTTCCACTTGGCATTGCCGGTCACGGTAGTCGAACTCTCAAAAAGTTTCATCAAGGCGGTACACAAGCCTCTCAAATTGGCTATTGAATTCTTGGTGTTGCACCCATAAGTTGTGGCGCGTGGAAAAACCATCTTGGTTGTTGAAGTTGCCATCTCCGCTTTCTCCGCTTTCTCTAGACATGTTGTATGACCACAAGTGAAAGGAGGGGTGGTATTGGTGGTATGGTATGTGCTACCTTTCCTCACCAAGTAAAAAATTGGAAAGGTTGTTCTTGCTGAGAGCAAAGCAAATACACAAGACACACACACACAAAAGGCCTATGGTGGAAGGTTAGGAAGGTGGATAGCAAATGGACCAACCAAATGCAAAGGTTATTGTCAAAAGTGGGTAAAATCCAACAAAAACGAAGGCAAAGGAAAAGGTCAAAAAGGTTGACGAGAACCTACGACTATACACACACGATGGAGATTAATGTGGCTAACACGACTATGAAAATGAGCAACGAACAAAATTGGTCCTAACAAAGACTAATGCTCAGTGTCGTGCCAACGCTAGGAGAGACCATAGCCCGTTTGCCAAAATACTGAGAAGCAACGGATTTGTACGCTTCCTTTGCTATTGCTCGCACTCTTTCTTAGAAGCTTTGGACTCTCTTTTGCTATTGGTATCTTTCCCTTTTTCATTTGCTTATAAGCTTTTTTTATGTACCTCCTAGCGTACACTATGCTATGGAGTCAAGATATTGCCTCTACACTATGACTGCGCACAATGCTTCGGCAAACGCAAGATGGGCTACTCTCGATAGGTTAGGGAACACACAAAGGAAGAAAGGGGTTAACAAGGGTGGTGCAAGTTATACCTTACGATGATGTTGTACTTGCAACCGTTGGTGGAAGGATGGTTCAAGTTCCATGGTGTTGATATCGAGCGCGAGTTGTTGATGTTGTGGAACCTTTGTTAGTGGACATACACGCACACAAAACACAAACATCAAAAGGAAATCGGTCGAGAAAGGAAAAGGGGTCAAAATTTTGTTAGGGCCGAAGACTCCGATGTGGGTAGGCCGGATACTTTGGTGTAGGTAGGCCGGAGACTCCGGTGTGATAGACCAGAAACTCCGGTGGGGTTCCAGCCCGACGAACAACTCGTGTTCTTGAGCAGAAATTCGGCCCTTGAACCCTCAAATCTAGAAAATTTCGACCAAATTGGGCAAGGAAACAAAGGGCACAAGTAGACCAACTCCAAAGACAAGTTTCTATTGGACAAAAACCACAATCAACTCACCAAAATGTGAGATTGATCCAAAAGAAATTTGGGGCTATATTTTTGGTGTTTTTCAGTTTATGGTGGAAATCGAAGGGGAAGTCAAATCCGTGGCAACCAAAAGGTCTGATACCAGTTGTTAAGGGTCTCCTTGTGGATTTACCCTTGGAGTCACCCGATCTTCAGAGATATGAGGCAGGGAGTGAGGGAACACGCAATGAACAAAACTCTAATGCAAGTTAAAGATAAAACACACGCCAAATCACACCCAATTCGATTTGCTCCTGTTGGTTCGAACAACCAATCCAATAGAATCTTTGGCGAGAAACCTTGCGGTAGAATCACCAAAGGACGAATCGATAAGAGGATGATAGAATACAAACCAAGGAGAGAGTAGCAACCAAGTAGAAACCCAAAGGGGAGAGACCAAGCACTACTAGAATCCTTGAGAGGGAGAGACCAAACACTTGATGAGGGTCTCGATGACTTGGAGAAGGGAACCGACTCCAAGGCCTTGTACAACTCATAGATCTACTATTGAGAGGGGGTTCCCATCTAGGGTTAGGCACATGCCTTAATTCATCATCATCTCTAGGGTTTCAAGGAGGGGGTGGGGGCATATATATAGGCCAGCCATGAACTAGGGGTAAAACAAGCATAAACATGAAGTTCTGGGCGTTACATGGGCCATGTTGTGACCTCGGATCGTTAGGGATCCTAAGTCCCTGTGATTAACATGCTAGTCCCTGGATCAATAGCTAGCACTTCACAGTCGATGAATATCATGTAAAACACAAGTCATTATTACATGAATAATCCAGAGTAAATTTATTACAACTTGCATAGCTTATAGCTAGCTCAAATAAAACAGCGGAAACTTAATAAAACTTGGGTCCATCAACACCTCAGGCTAGTTGCGTGAAGACCCGTGATCCCTACGCACCTTTCAGTCTTCGGATTCTGCACATAAGACGTGCAGCCAACAAGTTGGGTCAATATTTTGAATGTATTGGCAAATTACACCAAGGAAAGAATAACACTATCTCTACATGCAAGGCTAAGTGTAGGCTTTGGGGTTCTTTTGCATAAGGCCAATTTTCTCTAAGTAAGAAGAAAAGAGGAAGAGTTTACCCTACTTTGTAAATATTGATTAAGTAGTATAGGTCGAGTGGAACACGAGGATATTACTCACCAAGTGTCCAATCAACCTAGCACTTGGATATTACGCACCAAGTCCCCAAAATCCCACCCAATGGTGATATTACTCACGCCCTGGGGTTTTATAAAACTTTAAGTTTGGAAAAGAGAGAGGAAGATCTTTTAGAGGCTCCATCCTTCAGATGCTAAAGTGTTCTTTTCCGTGAACTCGGATGATCGATCAGATTGCAATACTCTCGAGAGGCCGTGCACTTTCCCCACAATCCACGATCAAGTCCTTTTACAGACAAGACCATGGCGAAGCCTTCCCTTAGTAGCCCCTCTACCAGCTGGATCCAACCGTGCCAAGAACCTCCAAATGTTGGTACCCCGGTGAGGTTTCCCACTAAGTACTAAGCCAAGACAGAACCCATATTCATTGTGGTTGCACTGGAAGCTTCTGAATTCTGAAACATGGCAGACTTCTTTGATTCCTGGGCGGCCATCCTCCACCAAAAATCCACTCGTTGACCCGACAACCATTCCGCCCAGAAGAAAACTTAGTTTTTATTTTGAAGGGGGTTTTGAGAAGAAAAGTTCGCTCGAGAGAGATCTTATACTTAGAAAATTTTGAGCCTTTCGAACCCCCCAACGGTACTTAGTATATATATATATAGCATAGCAAGCAATACTTAGCAAAAACAGGGGAAACCTATTAGGATGGGAATTCCTAAGTATAAAGCTACTCATGGCATACTTCAAAATCGCACTTGCAAAAATATTACTAAGAAAATCTACTAAAAATCTACACATGCATACTACAAGATTTGAAGACACATGCATAGACAAAAACATGGACATTAAACATGAACAAGTGGTGTAACTTGCCTTGATCCGAGCAGCACTCTACACAACAGTACTCCTCAGCGCACTCCGAACAATCTAACAAAACACAAACATAGATGCAATCACAACTTGCACAAAATAGTGCCACAAAGATAACTATGTATACATGCAACATGGTAATATGCAAGGATGGGTTCAATTTTGACCAAGGATTTTATTCAGGGGTGTTGTTGAGTTAGGGATGTCTTTAGTGTCAATTTCCCACAGATTTTAAGTATTTTGGATTATTACTTACTTAAATATACACAAAAATAGATCTATACTTCCAATCTACCTCGAAACAGATCTAAATACTCTAAGCATGATATACCAATTTTACACAGTAGATCTCGTAGATACAAAGCCAACGTAGCAAGAATCAACTAAAACGGAGTTACGATTATTTTCCTATAACTAAAATACACCAAACTAATCTTTAAATTCTACCACAATATCAGTATAGTAAACTAGTAATATTATTTCATATCTGTATTCTACTCAAATTTATGAATCCAACGGTATATTATACGTAATTTTTGGCCAAGTAATCGGTTTACTATGATTTAAACAAGATAAAAACAATATCTGTCTATTTAAAATAAACAAAACAGACGGGGGCTACGCGGATGACACGTGGCAACGTGGGGTTGGGCCAGCGGGGCGCGCGGCGCTAATGCGGCGTGCTGACGCGGCACCTGCCACGTGGCACGATACTATTCGTCGGTACCGGTTCGATAAAACCGATCTAATCTGGGTCGTCCCTTGCGATCTAACGGACAAAGGAGGAATGCGGTGGCTTACTTGCGACAGCAACGGTGGCGTGCTCGACATCAACGGTGGCGTGCTCGGCGGTGGTCGGCGGCGGCTGGCTTCCGACTCGGCGAAGTAGATGACAACGAGCGCTTCTTCATTGCAGTTCCGTTGCCGGGGGTGATGTCGCCTATCTCCTCCTCGAGCAGCGTCAAGCGGCGGCTGGTCTTCGCGGATTCCGGCGAGACTCCGGCGAGGAATCATGGTGGCTGTGGTGTGCTACAGAGAGGAAAAGGGGCGTGATTCGAGCTGGTACTACAAGGGGATACCGAGAAGGGGAAAAGAGGGGCAGAGGGGCGCCTGAACCTCGCTGTCGAGCGTCGGTGGCGGCGTACTCTGGCGGGTCGGTACTGTCCCCAATCCGAGCAGCCTAGTGGCGGTGGTATGGAATTTGTTTAGGGTTTCGGTGCGGCTCGACGTGGGGATTAAAAAGGCCAGAGACTTGGGGCAGGGTCGCGGAGTTCCCCTCCGAATCTGCCGGGAAACGGTTCCTAGACGTGGCGGCGGTGGTTGGAGTTTGCTCCGAACTCGTCGGAGGTGACGATGGGGTGGGGCCAGCCTGTCGGCGGCTGCGGGTGCGGGCGGACGGAGCTGGGACAGCCCACGCGCTGTGTGCTACCCACTCTGCCAGGCGCGACGGCGATTAGGCCGCAGGCTGGTCTAGCTGGCCTGCTAGGCTAGATCTCCCTTTTTTGTATTTATTCTTTTTATTTTCTGTTTCACTATTTGTCTAATAACTTTTGCAAACGGACTCCAAATTAAGTGAAATTGGTCTCTAAATTTTTATAAAAACAAGGAGATTAGTATGGGGTTATAAAATAACACTTTTGCAAGGATTTAGAAGGTTAGCTTTTGTATAACCCCTTTGTGTCTTTATATGACTATAGGGTTTTGGAAAAGTATCTCATGCAGCTTTTATTGTGTAATGCCATGATGTATATGATATGATGCCTCTGAAATTGTAAAATTTGGGATGTTACAAACCTATCCCCCTTAAGAAGAATCTCGTCCCCGAGATTCAGGTTAGTTAGAAAATAGGTGTGGGTGTTCTGCCTTCAGGTCTTCTTCATGTTCCCACGTGGCCTCTTCCTCGGAATGGTGATTCCATTGAACTTTGCAAAACCTGATAGTCTTGGTACGAGTAGTCCTCTCGACTGTTTCCAGAATCTTGGTGGGTTTTTCCTCATAGGCGAGATCGTTTTCTAGGTGAACCTCATCCAGGGGAACCGTATCCCTTAGCGGTGTTTCAGCCATTTCCGGGTGACACTTCTTTAGTTGTGACACATGGAAAACATCATGAACAGTCAATACTTCAGGCAATTTTAACTGATAGGCAACCTCCCCTTTATGGGCCAAAATCTTATAGGGCCCTATGAATCGGGGTGCTAACTTTCCCTTGATTCCAAATCTCTTAACTCCTCGTAGTGGTGAAACTTGGAGATATGCACTGTCTCCAACTTCCTAAGTTACATCCCTACGCTTGGAATCAACATAACTCTTTTGCCTGGATTGGGCTACTTTTAACCTGTCTTGAATCTGCCTTACCTTTTCTTCGTCATCCTTGATCAGCTCAGGTCCAAACAAACTATGTTCTCCAACTCCATTCCATAGCAGCGGAGTTCTACACTTTCTGCCATATAGAACTTCAAATGGAGCCATCTTGATACTAGTTTGGTAACTGTTATTGTATGAGAATTCTGCATATGGCAAGTTGTCAACTCAACTAGACCCATAGTCTAGAGCACAAGCTCTTAACATGTCCTCCAAGATCTGATTAACTCTTTCTGTTTGGCCATCTGTTTGCGGGTGGAAAGCAGTACTAAACTCTAGTTGTGTCCCTAGAGACTCAATGTAGTTGTCGCCAAAACTTCGAGGTGAATTGGGTACCTCTACCAGAGACAATCCCCTTGGGTACACCATGAAGACTCACAACCCTTGACATATAAATCTTGGCAAGTTTAGCACTCATATAGGTGGTCTTTACAGGAATGAAGTGGGCCACTTTGGTGAAGTGATCGACCACTACCCATATAGAATCATACCCAGAACGAGTCCGGGGTAGTCCTGTGATAAAACCCATGCCTACCTTGTCCCACTTCCAATCGGGCACAGGTAATGGCTGCAGCAACCCTGCTGGTTTTTGATGTTCGGCCTTGACTCTGTTGCACACGTCACACAAAGAGATGTACTCGGCAATTTAGCCTTTCCAGTTATTCCACCAGAATCTATCCTTCACATCCATGTACATCTTTGTATTACTGGGATGAATTGAGTAAGGTAAATCGTGAGCCTCCTGAAGAATTAACTTCCTGATATCGGGATCATCGGGGATGCACAAACGCTTCTCATACCAAAGTGTCCCTTGTTCATCCGTATGGAAACCTTTTGCCTTGCCCTTGCCTATATTAACCTTTATTTCTCCCAACTCCTTGTCCCCCTCCTAGGCCTCTTTGATTCGGTCCAGAAGCGTTGGCACTATCTCCATAGTCGCTAAGTATCCTTCCGGGACTATTTCTAACCTGAGATCCTTGAACTGTTCGCACAATTCCTTTGGAAGTTCTCCCACGGTAAGTCCATTTCCATAGACCTTCCGGCTTCAGGCATCAACCACAACATTGGCCTTTCCAGGGTGGTACTGTAGGTCTAGGTCATAGTCCTTGATGATTTCAAGCCATCTCCTTTGCCTCATATTTAACTCATTTTGGGTGAAGATATACTTCAGACTCTTGTGATCCGTGAACACATCACAATGTTTGCCCATGAGGTAATGTCTCCATACCTTGAGTGCATGCACAACTGATGCTAGTTCCAAATCGTGTGTGGGGTAGTTATTCTCATGGTTCTTAAGTTGCCGAGAGGTGTATGACAGTACTTTCCCATCTTGCATTAGTACACTACCAAGTCCTTGTCGGGAAGCATCGCAATAGACTTGGAAATCCTTCTGGATATCAGGCAGACACAAAACTAGTGCTGTTACTAGGCGCTTCTTCAATTCTTGAAAACTTGCTTCACATGCCTCAGTCCATTGGAACTTCTTTTCTTTCTTCAACAATTTGATCATAGGTTTTGCTATATTGGAAAAGTTTTCAATGAACCTTCAGTAATATCCTGCAAGGCCCAAGAAACTCCTGATATCACCCACATTCTTAGGCGACTCCCATTCTGTCACGGAAGCTACCTTACTTGGGTCCACAGCAACTCCTTTAGCTGACACAATATGACCAAGGAATCCCACTTCTCTTAACCAGAACTCGCATTTGCTGAACTTAGCATACAACTTGTGTTCCCTTAACTTTTCCATAATTAGGCGCAGATGCCTCTCATGTTCCTTGTCATCCTTGGAGTATATGAGTATGTTATCAATGAATACCACAATAAACTTATCCAAGTACTCCATGAACAGCTTGTTCATCATAGTCATGAAGTATGCCGGGGAATTGGTTAGACCAAAGGACATCACAATATACTCATATAACCCATATCTTGTGGTGAAGGCAGTCTTGGGTACATCCTGCTCTCGGATCTTTAACTGGAAATAAGCTGACCGGAGATCAATCTTAGAGAACATGCTAGCTCTCTTTAATTGATCGAACAGGTCATTGATATTGGGTAGAGGGTACTTGTTATTGATTGTCACATCATTCAATGACCGGTAGTCCACGACTAGTCTCTTGGTTTTATCCTTCTTCTCCACGAATAAGACAGGCGCTCCCCAAGACGACGCACTTGGTTGAATGAAGACTTTGTCCAATTGCTCTCTAAGTTGTTTCTTAAGTTCCTTCAACTCATCGACATCCATCTTGTATGGTCTCTTTGCTATCGGTCCAGTCCCAGGCATCAAGTCAATGATAAACTCGATGTCTCGGTCAGGAGGCATCCCTGGCAATTCTTCCGGAAAGACATCTGGATACTCCTTCACAATTGGAAAATCCTCCAAGCTAACCCCCTTAAGAGAGTTCACCATACTTCCTTTGAGTGTAAAGGATGACTTAAAGCGGATTCTTTTCTTATCCGGAGTTGTGAGTGCTATAGTACTTTTGGCACAATCTATGACTCCCTCATATTCGGTCATCCAATTCATACCCAAAATTATGTCTAAGCATTGTGACTCCAGAACAACTAGACTTGTGGGAAAGGTGTGTGCCCCAATCCTTAGTTCTAACCCACGGCATCCAGAGTTTGCCACTATCTCTCCTCCAGGGGAACTTTCCCTTAGAGGAGTACTAATAGTCTCCGTAGGTATCTTGCCTCTATCCACAAATACCCTTGATATGAATGAATGCGATGCACAAGTATCAAAAAGAACAACTGCGGGGATGGAATTAAGCTTGAACTTACCAATCACAGAGTCAGGGGCCTCACGAGCATCCTCCACGGAGACATGATTCACCGTGGCTTTGACGAATGGATTTGGCTTCTTCCCATTTCCATTACCATTACCATGGTTGTGCCCGTTGCCATTCCCATTGCCATTCCCGTTCTTCATCTTTTTAAGGCAAGTAGTTGCATAATGCCCTGTCTTGTTACACTTAAAGCATGTCACTTCACTCAGATCCTTCCCATTGCCATTTCCATTGCGGTGTTTATGGCCATTGTGGTTATGTCCTCCATGACGATGACCATTGTGGTTGTGGCCATTGTGGTTGTGGGGCAGTGGTGACGAAGTGCGTTGCTTCTGATATGGGGATGAGTGGTGCTTGTGTGAGGTGGACTTTCTCTTATGGTTCTCTATACTCCTTTGCTTTGCTTCAACCACAACTGCTCTGTCTAGAAGTTCCTGATATTTATCGAATTTCAGAGCCACTAGCTGCATGGATATCTCATCATTAAGTCCTCTTAGGAACTCTTCCTGCCTCTTGGCATCAGTAGAAACATCATCAGGTGCATAACGTGCCAACTTGTTGAAAAGGTCCCCATATTCGGAGACAGAGCGGTGCAGCTGCTTCAAGTCGTGGAACTCATGTCTCTTCAGTGACATGACACCAGCAGCTACGTGATGAGTACGAAAAGCCATCTCAAACTGGTTCCAAGTGATAGCATCAATGTCAGGGTGGGTGACTTGGTAGTTATCCCACCATTCAGCAGTTGGTCCCTCAAGTTGGTGCGCGGCAAAGCGCACCCTGTCAGCTCCAACAACTTGGACGGTGTCTAACTTCTTGTTGGTGGTGCAGAGCCAGTCATCTGCCACAATTGGCTCAGAACTACTTGAGAAAGTAGGAGGGTTCAACCTCAAGAACCGAGTCAGGCGATCCTATTGGGGCGGTGGAGGTGGTGGAGGCGGTGGGTTGTTGTTGTTGTTTTGCATGTTTTGAGTGAGGAGTTGGATCAGCTGATTCTGGGAGTTCAGAAGTTGTGCCATCTCTGGGGGCATATTATTGTTCCCACGTCTCGCCATCTATGGGGTTGGGGAAACAAGTTAAGAAATAGATAGAAAGCCTAATGAATAAACTCCTACCCTTATGTAAACACAAGAAAAACACACGAGAAACACAAAAGGCACACATAGCACAAAGTTTAACACAACTCATCCAAGTTTAACTAAACCAATATAGTTTTGGTACTTATTACAATCGCGAATAACGTTGACTATAGAAATAAAGGTGGTCCAACTATCTACTCTACTCATCATCCACTTCCTCATCCTCAATAGTGAAGCCTTCCTTCTCCAGCATTGACTTGTATAACTCCATGTCCTTTGTCGTGGCTTCAAGCTTCTCCTGAAGTTCCTTCACCTCTTGCAGCTCCTGGGTAGCATCTTCAAGCTTCTCTTGAAGTTCCTTCTTCTCCTCCTGCAGCTCCTCTTGGTGGTTCGCAGGTCCTTCAACATGAGAGAAAAGTTCATGAACTCCATCTCGTTTCTCGCGAGTAACAGATTCTGTTCCCTAATCCTCTTGTTCTTATTCTGCACCCTCTTCTCTTGATTAGTGAACTTCTTGTTTTGGGCTGTGATATCCCCTTCTAGGGACTTGACCTTCTCTTCTAGATCTTGGATCTTCTCGTCCTTCTCCTCGACTAGGGCGCATAACTCGTCATTCCTCATGATCTCAAAGCAGCTTTCCTCCTCAAGGTCGTTGATGTGGCACTCCAAGTCTTGGTATTGGATCCTTTGACCCTTGGATGTCGCCCTTTCCTCCGGGGTTAACTCGATTGGAACTCCTTTCTCATCACGCCTTTCAAAGAGATTGATGTAGTGGCCTATAACCTCTTCATGGTGGCGTCCGCATAGGCATCCAATGAGCTCTTGCATGCTGGTGCTAAGTCCTTTCTCCTTGGAGTCGCTGACGATGTTGAGCACAATGGTCTTCGTCTTGGGTTCAGTCTCCCTTCGACCCGATTGGATGACTTCGATTTCCTAGCATCCTTCCTTGTGCATCTTCCTCAACTCGCTCCCCTTGATCGACGGCATGGGCAGCCCCAACATCTTGAGAATGTCTAGAAGGCATTCCCCAAAGTGCAGGAACTTGATGTCTTCGGCGGTGTCGTAGTAGAAGATCGTCATCTTTAAGTTAGGAGAATGAAGATTAGACACAAAGTGATAAGGAAAAGAATTTACTAGAAGAGCATAAATAACTTAGAAGAATATAGAAAGCAAAAACACACAATGGTAAAGGTGGTTTCCAATCCTAGGGGTCACGTCCTACAGGAAACTTTGTGCTCTGAGACCATCTGTTGTGACCTCGGACTGTTAAGGATCCTAAGTCCCATTGATTAACATGCTAGTCCCTAGATCAATAGCTAGCACTTCACACTCGATGCATGTCATGTAAAACACAAGTCATTATTACACGAATAATCCAGAGTAAATTTATTACAACTTGCATAGCTTATAGCTAGCTCAAATAAAACAGCGGAAACTTAATAAAACTTGGGTCCATCAATGCCTCAGGCTAGTTGCGTGAAGACCCACGATCCCTACGCACCTTTCAGTCTTCGGATTCTACACATAAGACGTGCAGCCAACAAGTTGGGTCAGTACTTTGAATGTATTGGCAAATTACACCAAGGAAAGAATAAGACTATCTCTACATGCAAGGCTAAGTGTAGGCTTTGGGGTTCTTTTGCATAAGGCCAATTTTCTCTAAGTAAGAAGAAAAGAGGAAGAGTTTACCCTACTTTGTAAACATTGATTAAGTAGTATAGGGTCGAGTGGAACATGAGGATATTACTCACCAAGTGTCCAATCAACCTAGCACTTGGATATTACGCACCAAGTCCCCAAAATCCCACCCAATAGCGATATTACTCACGCCCTGGGGTTTTTATAAAACTTTAAGTTTGGAAAAGAGAGATGAAGATCTTTTAGAGGCTCCATCCTTCAGATGCTCAAGTGTTATTTTCCGTGAACTCGGCTGATCGATCAGATTGCAATACTCTCGAGAGGTCGTGCACTTTCCCCACAATCCACGATCAAGTCCTTTTACAGACAAGACCATGGCGAAGCCTTCCCATAGTAGCCCCTCTACCAACTGGATCCAACCGTGCTAAGAACCTCCAAATGTTGGTACCCTGGTGAGGTTTCCCACTAAGTACTAAGCCAAGACAGAGCCCATTTTTATTGTGGTTGCACTGGAAGCTTATGAATTTTGAAACATGGCAGACTTCTTTGATTCCTGGGCGGCCGTCCTCCACCAAAAATCCACTCGTTGACCCGACAACTATTCCGCCCAGAAGAAAACTTAGTTTTTATTTTGAAGGGGGTTTTGAGAAGAAAAGTTCGCTCGAGAGAGCTCTTATACTTAGAAAATTTTGAGTCTTTCGAACCCCCCAACGGTACTTAGTATATATATATAGAATATCAAGCAATACTTAGCAAAAACAGGGGAAACCTATTAGGATGATAATTCCTAAGTATAAAGCTACTCATGGCATACTTCAAAATCGCACTTGCAAAAATAGTACTAAGAAAATCTACTAAAAACCTACACATGCATACTACAAGATTTGAAGAGTAAAACATGCATAGACAAAAACTGGGACATTAAACATGAACAAGTGGTGTAGCTTGCCTTGATCCGAGCAGCACCCTACACAACAGTACTCCTCAGCGCACTCCGAACAATCTAATGGAACACAAACATAGATCCAATCACAACATGCACAAAATAGTGCCACAAAGATAACTATGCATGCATGCAACATGGTAATATGCAAGGATGGGTTCAATTTCGACCAAGGATTTTATTCAGGGGTGTTGTTGAGTTGGGGATGTCATTAGTGTCGATTTCCCACAGATTTTAAGTATTTTGGATTATCACTTAATTAAATATGCCCAAAAATAGATCTATACTTCTAATCTACCTCAAAACATATCTAAACACTCTAAGCATGATATACCAATTTTACACAGTAGATCTCGTAGATACAAAGCCAACGCAATAAGAATCAACTAAAACAGAGTTACGATTATTTTCCTATAATTAAAATACGCCAAACTAATCTTTAAATTCTACCACAATATCAGTATAGTAAACTAGTAATATTATTTCATATCTGTATTCTACTCAAATTTATGAATCCAACGGTATATTATACGTAATTTTTGGCCAAGTAATCGATTTACTATGATTTAAACGAGATAAAAACAATATCTGTCTATTTAAAAAAAACAAAACAGACGGGGGCTACACGGATGACACGTGGCGGCGCGGGGTTGGGCCAGCGGGGCGCGCGGCACTGACACGGCATGCTGATGCGGCACCTGCCACGCGACACTATGCTATTCGTTGGTACCGGTTCGGTAAAACCGATCTAATCTGGGCCGTCCCTTGCGATCTAACGGACAGAGGGGGAAGGCGGTGGCTTACCTGCGCTAGCGATGTTGGCGTGCTCGATGGCGACGGTGGCATGCTCGGCGGTGGTCTGCGATGTCTGGCTTCTAACTCGGCGAAGTAGACAATGACGAGCGCCTCTTCGTTGCGGTTCCATTCCTGGGGGTGACGTCGCCTATCTCCTTCTCGAGCAGCGTCAAGCGGCGGCTGGTCTTCGCGGATTCTGGCGAGACTCCGGCGAGGAATCATGGTGGCTGTGGTGCGCTATAGAGAGGAAAAGGGGCGTGAGTCGAACTGGTACTACAAGGGGATACCGAGAAGGGGAAAAGAGGGGCAGAGGGGCGCCAGAACCTCGCTGTCGAGCGTCAGCGGCGGCGTACTCCGACGAGGTCGGTACTGTCCCGAATTCGAGCAGCCCGGTGGCGGTGGTATGGAATTTGTTTAGGGTTTCGGTGCGGCTCGACGCGGGGATTAAAAAGGCCAGAGACTTGGGGCGAGGTCGCAGAGTTCCCCACCGAATCGTTCGGGAAACGGTTCCCAGACACGGCGTCGGTGGTTGGAGTTTGCTCCGAACTCGTCGGAGGTGACGATGGGGCAGGGCCCACCCGTCGGCGGCTGCGGGCGCGGGCGGACGGAGTTGGGCCGGCCCACATGCTGTGTGCTGCCCACTCTGCCAGGTGCGGCGGCGGTTAGGCCACGGGCTGGTCTAGCTAGCCCGCTAGGCTAGATCTCCCTTATTTGTATTTATTCTTTTTATTTTCTGTTTCACTATTTGTCTAATAACTTTTGCAAACGGACTCCAAATTAAGTGAAATTGGTCTCTAAAATTTTGTAAAAATATGGAGATTAGTATGGGGTTATAAAATAACACTTTTGCAAGGATTTAGAAGGTTAGGTTTTGTATAATCCCTTTGTGTCTTTATATGACTATAGGGTTTTGGATAAGTATCTGATGCAGCTTTTATTGTGTAATGGCATGATGCATATGATATGATGCATGTTTCTAGTAACATCTGAAATTGTAAAATTTGGGATGTTACAGGCCAAGCCCAACTTGATGCACGCAGGCCCATGATGTTCAGTCTGGAGACTCTGGTGTGATGGACCGGAGACTCCGATGTGGTTTGGAGAATCTGGTCGATCTCCGATTAGTCTCCGAAGGGGAATCCTGATTAACCCAGGCTTCGGTTCAGGGTCGGTCCGGAGATGGGCTGGAGACTCCGGTGTGGCCGACCGGAGACTCCGGTCTTCTTCCAGCAGCTTCTTGCGTATTCTCTTCCAGGCCTCCTGCTTGGGTGTCTTGGCTCCAGGTTCATCCTTGCTATATCCTCTTGGCATCATGTTCATGGACCTAGTCACATCATACACATTTGTCTCAAGTAGGATTCCATTCGCATAATAACCAACAAAAGGCAAAGCATGGAAGGAGTTCACCTTTGGAGTGATGATTAGCGTGGCATGATGTGGACCAAAGGTGGTTTCCGTATGTTGTGCAACATCAGGAGGTCTCTGCGACACTCAAGCCTTGGCAAAGTTGCAATCATGGCTAACTTTTAGTCTAAACAAAATCCGAGTCTAAAGTGACGGCTATGGGGGGTATTTATGGAGCAAAAGGTGGGGTTTTGGACAGCCATAGGTATGGTGGCTGAATCCACACCTAATAGTCCTTCCCCCCTCAAATACGAAATCTAAAAAGTGGCTATTAAAAATCCTGTGAAAATAACATGGACCTAGCCCAAAATAAAGGTGATGCAACACCAAATTAAGCTATGGACGAATATATGAAGTAATATTCTTGAATATTTTATTCAAGCCTTCAATCTTCATTATGGTGGCTTCAAAGTTCTGAAATCTCCACTTGTGGTATCCTCTTCAATCCTCATATGTTTGCTGCCATCTCCATGCATGATCATGCTCCAATGCTTGTCCCTCTCATCCATGCTAGGTGCATCATTCCTAAGAGTAACAAACACATCTAATTTAGGAAGCATCATATTCTCATTTATATGAGGAATAGTTCCAAGAAACGAAAGTACTTGATAGTTAAGTTTCTTGGCATGACCTCGAGTGATAGGTCCTTGTATTTGTGTAGCTGTAGGTACAACGGTTGTATCAATAGATGGGATGTCCACATCAGGCTCTCCTTCTTGAATTGAATTCGTCCTTGACGCAATTTAATCTTCCTCACCAAAGTAAGGCTTCAAATCTACAATGTTAAATGTAGGACTAACCGTACCAGAATCTATAGGGAGCTCAAGTTTATATGCATTATCATTTATTTTCTCTAACACCTTAAAAGGACCAGCAACACATGGCATTAACTTAGAGTTGCGCAAATCAGAAAACGATCTTTGCACAAATGCAACCAAACAAGATCACCAACATCAAACACAACATGCTTTCTCCCTCTATCCCCAGCAAGTTTATACTTAGCTTTCATGTGTTCTATGTTGTCTTTAGTAGTATCATGTAATTTTAATATCATTTCAGCATGTTGTGTAACATCCGAATTATTTTGCACTGAAGAAGGTAATGGAAATAAATTAATAGGTGCATGAGGAACAAAACCATACACAATCTCAAATGGACACGTCTTTGTGCTAGAATTCAGCGAACGATTCTAAGAAAATTCAATATGAGGTAAACATTCTTCCCACAATTTTAAGTTCTTCTTTAAAACAACCCGCAACATAGTAGACAAAGTTCTATTGACTACTTCAGTTGGTCCATCAGTTTGGGGATGACATATAGTACTAAACAACAATTTTGTCCCCAACTTAGCCCATAAACATCATCGCCTAAGAAATTTAGTATCACGATAAAAAACAATAGTATTGGGCACACCATGTAAACAAACAATTTCACGAAAGAACAAATGAGCAATATGCAAAGCATTGATGACCCACAAGTATAGGGGGTGTATCGCAGTATTTTTGATAAGTAAGAGTGTCGAACCCAACGAGGAGCAGAAGGTGTTGGCTAGTGGTATGGATCAGCAATTCTCTGCAAATACTTAGCAAACGGATTTTTAGGGGTTTTTGATAAAGCAAGTAAACAAAGTACGAGTAAACAAAAGACAGTAGGAATAAATGCAGCAAGTGGCCCAATCCTTTATGCATCAAAGGACAAGCCGGTTGTATTACTTAAGATGACCAAACGTTCTCGAGGACACATGGGAAGACTGTCAAGTGCTTTCGCTTCATATAGCTGATTAATATTCTTTAGCTTGCTAAGTGTTGTGTGGGTGAACCTGTGCTAATGTACCGCCCCATCCAAGACTAATACATACTTGTGATTATACCCCTTGCAAAAATCCGTAAGTACAAGAAAGTAATTAAGGTAGAAACCTAACCACGGCTTTAAACTCTAAGACCCTTACGTCCCTTGTGCAATGGTTTCCTAACGGGGGTTCAGGTTTCTGTCACTCCGGCAACCCTTACGATTAGTAGCCAAATACACAATGCATTCCCCTAGGCCCATATAGGTGAAGTGTCATGTAGTCGTCGTTCACATGACACCACTAGAAGAAGTACACCACAACTTAAATAACAATCTATTGAATCTTTCTCAACACAACTCCACTACTAACAACAAGACTTCTCCCATGTCCTCAAGAACAAAACAAACTACTCACAAGACATCATATGGATCATGAGCAGAGGTGGAATAATGATGTATAACAATCTGAACATAAACAATAATTCAATGGTTCACTCAATAGCATCAACTACAAAGAGTAATCAACACCGGGAAAGTTTCCCCTATGAACTATGCAAGATTCCACGCAATTGTTACAGCAATATGGAGATGGTGATGAGGGTGCTGATGGTGATGATGGTGGTGGTGATGATGATGATGATCCCGATGAAGTCCAGCTTGATGGTGGTGTTGATGGCGACGATCTCCCCTCTCCGGGAAGGAATTCCCCTGGCAGAAATCTGTCTGCCGGAGAGATCTTTCTCTCTCGGTGTTTTCCGCCCCGCAGAGGCGGCAAAATCTTTCTATGATCTCTCCCCGAGTCTTAGGGTTTCGGGAGGTTGATATATGCCAGAGGGGAGAGGCTGGAGTGGGCCAGGGTGGCCACACCACCTCCAGGCGTGGCCTAGGGCTGCCCGCGCCAGGGGGTGGTGTGGGCCCCTTGTGGCCCATCTCCACTCCGTCTTCTGGCGTCCTTAGTCTTCTGGAAAAATAGGATTTTCCGTATATTTTCCCGGATTTTCTGATCTTCGTGAATTTTGCCTCCAAACAACACCTTTTCCATCAGAATCCTGACTGCAGCGGTCCATGCTCTAAAAGTCATCAACCATGCAAAAACAGATGAAACAACATAAGTATCACCTCTCAATATGAAATATATCAATGAATAATAGTGAATTAAGACATAGAATAGTGATGCAAAATGGACGTATCAACTCCCCCAAGCTTAGACTTCGCTTGTCCCCAAGCGAAACTGAGCTCAATAAACATGGCCTCGGGTTTATGGAGTGAAGAGTCGATAAAAGAATACGGACAAGAAGCATCACATTCATCAAATACATAGATCATAATAGAAGACAACTCACTATTATATAACTCAACTTGTAATAAGTAAAGGAAACACAATAAAGATACATAAAGTGAATCATAACTGGTAATGGCAAACTTAGCTCTTGGTCGAAGAATAGTTGATAACTTGCTGGAGTTCACAAATAACTGGTTTTTCAATGAAAGCTTTCAAAGTAGTAAACATCAGTATAAGAGCAATGTGCAAAACAAGGAACATAAGAAACATGAATGAATAAATCATCATATGAATGAATGAAACACAACAACCCAAAATACTTGCTGAGATAGAAGGGAATAGGTTTACTGACTCAACTACAAAGTGAAAGAAAGGCCCTTCAAAGAGGGAAGCAGGGATTGCAAGTCTCACAAAGAGCTCCCAAAAATTATGATACTTACTAGCTTTGAGCTCTCATTGCCCTATCATAGGCATCTTTAGGTGATTAAGGTTAAAGTGATAAAAAATGAGGATATGCATTGACAAGTTGTAAGTTGAGAATCTCATGTCCCTTGAATACGAGGGCCACTCCTCATGCTACTCAAGTTTAGGCACCGGTAAGTTCTTGTCATCATAAGCATATGTGTATCATAGAGAACCGCCAACGGGGTACCCCTTGCCTGATGATACGGAAGAATCCCCATATCAAAATGACAAGGCAAGCAGACAACAAGCATCTCAGCAATCTTCTTATTTACCATGGGAATATGGTGCTTTTTTCTCTCTTTCCTCTTTTCATAATATCTCTTTTTTTTCTTTTTCTCTTTTTTCTCAATATCGGACTCTTTTTTTATAAGAAGAATGCTTCATAGATACTCGTTATGGTTACGCTCCAGGTTTCCACCATGTCAGCATGGATTAGACCAGCGGTCCATGCGTTTCTCTAACACACATGCATAACTCCATGGACTTAGAAGCTCCCCTTTCATTTCACACCGACGACATCCATAGACAAAAGAACATGATATCAACTTGGTACAAAGTACCAGTGCAATGTTGAAAGCGTTCCCCATGACAGCATGGTTCTACTAATTCACAACTTACAAAGCGCAAGCATATACGCAACATAGGTGAGCACAATGGTTCAAGTTTATTAAGTGCAAGAAAGTAAAGTGTGCCATCAAGTTCGTGAGAGCTTTAATCACTAATTTTCACATAACAAGTTTAATTTGGGAGGTAGATAAAACAAGAATTTACTTGGAATAGCAATAATGCTACTATGTAGGTATGGTGGACACAAATGGCAAAGGTTTTGGTTTAAGGAAGTGGATGCACAGGAAGAAATCCTCTCAGTACAGGTTTTTGGCTAGCAAGGCTGGGTAGCAAGTATAAGAGTTGAAGGAAACAAACAAACATACAAGTGATAAAGACAAACATGCAATCTTCCTTGGAAGCACAAAAGATCTTAACTAGAGAATACTAGACTTATGAGCAAATCAAGAAAGAAAGACGATGGAATTATTTTTCTCTAGAGTACTTCTATATTTCTCATTCAACTCTCAAAAATAGTGTTGCTACTGACCGAGCCAGGTTTGCCAAAACCAACTAAATTAACTCAATGATCCTAGAGTGCTACCAATACTAACAACAAGATCAATCATATAACCACGAATTGAAAACTAATATAAGCTATGCAAAAGATTGGATGATAGAACTTATCATTAATATTCCATAACGGCAACTCACACCAAGGGATACATATCTAACGAGAGAGGGGACACTTCCATAATGCAAACCATCCTACATAATAACTCCTCTATTCATGATATGACTCTACTAAAAAGGTAAAAAGATAGAAGATAGTGATGTGATATTGCGGCACTCCACCAAGCTTGGAACAAACCAAGGGGATGCCAAACCTGATGACGAATTACTCCTTCGGTGGTGGTGGTATCCTCTCGATGAGCTTCTTGACCAATTTCCCCAAGTCCTGAATCTCAAAGGTGAGTGTACGAATCAACTCCGAGTTGTGCTCGATGCGGTGCATGATCATGTCGGATTGTGGATCCCAGCTCTTGTGATTCTTTTTCCGCTCTTCCCTCTTGGAGTCTTCTTTTCCTGCATGGTTATGGATAAAGGTATGGAAGGGACTCTTGGTGCTTGCAGAAGGTGACCGTGGAGCCAAACTGTGATGAGGAGCTTTCCCCCAGTCTGCATCTGTGCAGTCCTTCTGATCCTGGCAGGGTTGGCCACCACTCCAATGCTTGCAATGGTAGTGTCTGTGTGCTTTGCCTATTCTTCATCTTCACTTTTGATCTCCTTCTCCTTCCCGGGGTCTTGGAGGTCTTCCTCCATAGGCTCCTTCCCTTTATCCTTGGCGAACACCATTGTGCTTCTAAACCTTCAAAGAGTATGTCCTGACAGAAACAGATCGAAACAAAAACACGACGAAAACACGATATACGGACCTCGGGGGATCCGGGGGGTTATATATTACGAAGTTTCATATCAAAAGGAAGGTACTGGGAGAAAACGAGTCGGAGGCGGAGTCCGGGGTGGACTCACCACCTGGTGGCACGGCCAGGGGTGGGACCATGCCATAGGGTGGTGTGAGCCACCCTGGCTCCGTTTCTGTCCCTTTCTCGCTTCGTAACTTTCCTTATTGACTAAAAACTGCAAAAATATAGTTGTATTGTAATTTCACGGAACTTTTCTTACCAAAACTGTTACCTATTTGAAAACAGACTCTGCAGGTCTCTGAATTTGGTATCTAGTAGATTATTTTGGATTCACCACTTGAATAACATCAATATCTTCATCTTCATACACTTATTCCTTGAGTCGTAAAACCCTTCTCTTCCTTATTACACCATTGTCTCCACTTCCTGGAAATTTCTTTCACACAAAACTTCACACAATTCTCATTAGCAACATTAGTATAAGTGAAGTGATAAAACCTTTTGAGTCCAACTTCAACTGAAAACCATCAAAACATAAGCTACTGTAGCAACTCCTTCCGAAAACCCAAAAATAATAATCGAATAAAGAAGCAAATGTAAGAGTGGCAAAATCTGTCAAAACAGACCAGCAGGTAAAGATCAATTTTTTCGAAAATCTTCTGTTGCTCAAATCAAAAAGTGCAAAACTAAGGAAAGTTAAATAACAACCTGGGGCAGAAGCACCAAAAATTACAGCTCAATCCGACATACATAGATCTCTCACGAATTTTTACGGTGAAGCACAAAAAATCTGTTTTGGGACAGCAACTTCCTCAAATATTACTTCTCTCTCATTAGAGGTTGATCTTGACACAAAAACCAAACAAAACAGATAAGGAGCGGTTATTACTGAAGTAATAACTTCCAAGACTCAAAGAAACAAAAACAAACTGAAAGCAAAAACAAATTGGGTTGTCTCCCATAAAGCTCTTTCTTTATAGCCTTTAAGATGGGCATGATAATTTTGAAGAAGCTCTCATAGGGATATGAATTGAAGTGAAAGAGAGCATTAAGAAGCAAAAACACACACACATTTAAGTCTAACCCACTTCTTATGCAAGGGGATTTTGTAAACAAACAAGTTGTTGAAACCAGAGGCAACTTGCATAAGAAGGCAAAAGAAGTGCAACATAAAAACTTTCAGCATAAAGCGAGGAAACTTGATATTATTGAGATACATAAGAACACTGTTCCCTCTCTCATAGTAGCTTTTAGTATCATGCATAAAATTAACAATATAGCTATCACAAGGACCATCATAGAAATGATCACTTATTCTAACAGAAAACACGGGAATACTAGCTCTCATAACACTACTATGTGAAACAATATTAGAGGTATCCTTACAAAGGATAGGGTGTCCCTCTTTTTCATATTTAGTGACAAAGTCTTTCACACTTGCTATTATAGGTTCATCAACAATTTTTTTATCAGGTTCAATAGCTTTACTCATACTTTCATTAACCATACTAGCTATCATAGAATGTTCCTTTACCTTAACTGGAAAAGGCATTTTCTCAATATAAGGTTCAGGTAAAACATGATTAGCAGTATAAACTTCAGTATTTCTTGCAGGAACACTCTTAGCAACATCTTTATAAGGTTCATGATACTTATTCCACTTCTTTTTAGGCCCACTTCATATGAGAGGTGTTGGGGATATGTTAAATGGGTATCACCATAGCACGTCTCTAATCCAGCTAACCTGGGTTGCCCATAGTTGGTAGCATGACTTATGGCCTGCTGGGCGGCCTAGTTAGTCGGATCCAAAAGGGAGGACCATGCCGGATAAAGGAAGGCTACGCAGGAGTCACTGACATACTCGGAGCCTTGGAGTGCAAGACACGAAGACTAGTTGTATTAGTGTAGGACTCTTTACCTTGCCCAACAAGGTCTTTTCCTTATAACCCTAGGTTCTGGTGCCTTTATAAACCGGCCCTTTGGTATCCTTTAGGGCAAAACTCAACGTACACTGTACAACACCTCGCACAGCGAACCAATCCCTGTAACTCGGCGTATTGCCATTATAGTGATTTATAGCAGGAGTAGAGTTCCACCACCATCGTGGGACTTGAACCTGGGTAAGTTGTGTTACCTCGTACCCGCCAACTCTCCACCTTACCACACGTCTCTAAACATGCACTGTGAGGACCCCTCCATGGCATACTCGTTGGCAATACCACGACAGTTGGCGCCCACCATGGGGCAAGAGGCGCTTCGAGCTCTACACCAGGCGAGGTCCAAGCCTCTTCGCAGGAATCAACGACACCGTAGCCATCAGACGCGTTCTCTTCTCCGGGAACATCCTGATTGGCCCTCCAGATGATTTTTGGGTGTCGGTGATGACGAACCCCATGCGCTGCTCTGTCATCCCCTTCGGATACATCCACATCTTCATCGGCGAAACTAACTCGGGTCCTAGCTCCCAATAATTCATAAACTTGTCAAGGCCCGCACGGACCGCCTACGGGCAGGACACATTCATGGAAGAATCTGGCTCGTACCTCTCTCTAGGGTATGGCGGCTTAGATTAGGAAAATTCATAGCCCACCCAAACCGCCCCTATGTAGGATATAATGGTGGAAGGACCCCGCAAATCCACTTGGCTTCGCAGAGCATTAGAGATGCGAAGGTCACACTTTGTTGGTGTCGTCATCATGTTCGAACCGTTCAGATAAGTTTAGAGGGATGGAGAACCTCCCCGCGAATACCTTGCCAGACGGATGAGGGTGAGGGAAACCCTAGAGGGTGATCATGTTGACGAACTCGTCTACCACTTTGTGGAAGGGCTCACGCCCGGAACGCTCCTCCGACATACCCTCTGAAGACGGCAGACCATAGGCCCTCTAACCCTTGGCGAGATGGTTGCAATTGTCAATGAATATACGAACGCCGAGGAGAACACCCAAGCTCTAGGCCCAAAGCCGAAGGAAGCAATAACAACGGCCCGCCTCCATCACCCTCCACATCCGCCATCAACAACACCGAAGCCAACTCCGACTCTGTCCTTGACGTGCTATATGTTGACATCAACATGGATGGTGGTGTCTTAGACGCTAAATCGGAGGAATATGATAATGTTATGAGGGAGATTGTGCAGGAGATCGAGAAGAAGGAGCGCGTTGAGAAAGCCAACACGTCCCACCAGGTGCTAGTCACCATCAGGAGTGTGATGGAAGAAGACGGATATGAACCGGAACCCGAGCGAGCTCCGCCCACACTTGTGGTTACCAGAGTGGCAGCAACAAAGAAGGCCACCGAGCCTCCGGCTCCAGCCAAGGCCATGCCTCCTCTGGCTATTCGCCCACAGCAGGAAGCAGGAACTTACCACAGGCCCTAGTACTGCCAAGCAAACAAATTTGCCGCCACCGCCACTGTCAACATCTGCAGCTGGCAACCCATTGGTTACTCCCGCCGACAAGGCAATATATGGTGCACTCCTCGTTGAGCCCATTACCGTCGCCAATATTCCGAGCATTACAGAGCTTGATGAGAAGCGTGTAGAGATCCTAGCGGAGGCCAAGTTCATCGTAGAGCAGGGCGCTCAGCTGGACAAAGACATGGCCAGGGCACAACAATCTATCAAGGTGGAAAGAGCTATGGAGGCTGAGTACAAGCAGTTGCTATTGAAGCACAAGGCAAATAAAGCACCATGTCACGTTGTCCAAGACCCCGATGTTCAGTGCAGGTTAGGATATGATGGAACCAAACCGGCAAAAGCCACCCCATACATTGATTCAGAGGGTAGGAAAGTAATGCCAACTCCCGCCCTCAACATTGCCATCGCCAAGACCCTCCTAGAGTAGGACAGGTCACCAGAAGCAGTTGCTCAGGTGTACGACCTCATCGCCAAGGCATGCAAGAAACAGGAAAAGACCACCTTGCAGAGGCTTCAGTCCAAACCGAAGCTTTGCCAGTTGATAAGTGCATATTTGCATCATGTTTTATATTGTTATTTTGCATTGTAGATGTAGGATCTTGGTATTTTACGGCACTCCCATGCACATTTTATGTTTGTTTTCACCAGGATCAGGACAGATGATGGATACAATGGACACAATTCTTGAAGCAATTGTACTCAGGAGAAAAGGAGCCAAAAACAATGTAAATCGCTTATTTGGGAAATATTAATAATACCATAAGAAATCCTGAAGACAGTGGGAATAAATTTTCTGGCCGTATAATTTCCGCCATATAGTTGACGCCACCACCGCCTCCTCAAATAGTTTCACCCCGTGCAACTGGATCGGGGATACGACATACAGAACACCCAGAAATCGAAGAAACCTCACCTGCGGAAGGCATCTGGAGGGGGACCTCGCCACTTGGATCCATCTTCGCCCTGCATAGATCTGGAAGGCTAAGGCATCGATCTTCATCATCCATCGCTACATTACCACCATCTCCACCCATCCCATCTACGTCTTGTTGTAATTTCCATACTCGTTGTGGATTTATATAAGTATTATTCATATATGATAGATTCCACTATTATTGCCATGATGTTGATTTCCTCCATGTCTGAGTAGGTCATTAGTTCTTGGGGAGATGGAGAAATCCTAGTATGAGAATAAAATAAGATAAAGTTTATTATGATATTCATCGTTGTGACCATGTGCTAGATTGTCTTCATCTTGATGTTGAGAGAAGTCGACCTCTCAATATTTGCCTCTCATGGGGTCTTGATGGAGGGAACTACTTGTTGGTAGACGAGGGTGTGTTAGCACTTACAGTGACTATAAAGCTGTTGGCACTCCTTACGTATCAACTTGGGAAATCGAGAAAACTCACAGAACACAATCCATGCCATGGGATACGTCCTACAAGATTACGTCCCTTAATAACCCAGTAATTCTATTGATGTCGATTGTTGACTGCTGTGGTTATGAGGATGATGTGAGCAGCGATTGCTACCTATTTGTCCAAATACAGAGTTCCTCCCACACATACATAGTTGAGAATGTTCATGATAATAATCTTTACCTTAGCTCCTTATAATGCTAGTGGTGAATCCGCTACTCCCTAAGAATGCCTTTTCCCTATTGCAGTTGCAATCTCTCTTACATACGCGATACTTACTTTCTGTATTCAGCTGTTTTACTTTACTTATTATTGCTCTTATACCAAAAACCGAAAAACACCTTTTTACACCATACTCGCATTTTATCTTGTCACTTAGAAATTTATTTAGCATTACTAGTGTAATATTTATTTCAAGAGTTATTAGACTTCAGACTCCTTCTCCCTATGAGATTGATATCTTTATTTTAAAACTAGCTACAAACGATCTGTCCACTTACAGTCATCAAGCTATTTTCTGGCGCCGTTGCCAGGGAGCTAAGCGCTGTAGGTATTTTAGTTTTTGCTTAATTATTTTTGTCTTGCTAAGTTTTATTTTGAGTTATAGGTTTCCACCAACATGATGGAGTTTGAGCATATGACTAGTGCTAACCCACTCAACCACTTTGGGAAGCCCTATGGTATTTATAAAAGAGACAACTAAAATGAGAATACAAGGGGGTTTGAAATAAATCCTCTATTACTTGGTATTCGACACAAGAAACAATTTACTAGAAATGAAGAAGATCCTGATCCATATGAGCATATTGCATGTTTCAAAGATATATGTGGCACTTTTCAATTGACAGGTTATACTGCTGATGAGGTAAGGGTTAAACTTTTTAGTCAGACTTTGACTAGTACAACTCTCTCATGGTATAGATCTTTACCCCCTCAGAAGCCACTACTACTTGGGATAATCTAGCTTGTGAATTTCTAGCAAAATATTATCCATTATCAAAATCTTTTGGAATCAGGCATCTTATAATGACTTGGAAGAACCGTTCTAATGAAGGACTAGTAAGAGCTTATATCAGATTTAAAGATTTACTTCTCCTATGTCCTCATCATGATTTTCCTGAATGGTATTGCATATCTTTTATGGCGGTTTAATTGAACCTAACAAAATTGAACCAGACTCTTTCACAGAAGGAGCCTTTATGAATCTTCCTATAACTAAAGCTTGGGCTATACTTAATAGAATTTTTGATTATAGATTTTCATGGAATTTTGGTCTAGGAAGTGAAGGAGGCATAGAAATAGAACATGATTGTATTCACGACTATAATAAAAAAGGCCATGTTAACGAATTATCTAAATAACTTTATTTGGATTCAGATCTTGTGTTGCAAGTTGTTAAAACTTTTATAGAACATATCAAAGCTCCAAAAGAGGGTTTGGTCAAGGATGATCCACCACCCGAACCTGAGAAGAAAAGAGAAGTTAAAGCAACACTGGCCTCCCTAGAACCAACATATGAGATACCTTTCCCTAACACTGCACCGAAGCATATTTTTGAATATAAACAGGTCAAAGCAGCATAGGAAAAGAAGGAAGAGAAAAGTATTCCACAAGTCTTGGAACATATGGAAGAAACCAAAGATGAAGAGGTAACCAAGGAAGCAATTATGGCTATGTACGTGCATTTTAGCATAGTTGAACTTGATGAAGAGACTTCTGTATTGGTTGAAGGTAAGACAAAGGTAAAAGATGTGGGTAAGCCTATTCTTCCCTACATATTTAAAGAAAACTCGCATTATGGTTTATGTGATATTGGCACCAAAGTTAATGTTATATATTATGATTTCTCTTTAGAAATAAAAGAAGAAATATAACCGGCTACAATTGAAAATACTGGTATGACAATTATGTTAGCCAATAAAAATCTTAGAATTCCAATGGGAGTAGTTGAAGATGCAGCTGTCACAATTGGCAACAAAAACTTTCCTATCGATTTTGTAGTTGTTGACATGCCAGCTAACACTCTTTTCCCAATTATATTTGGAAGGAACTTTTTGAGTGATATAGGTGCCTATGTTGATTTTAAAAAGGAGATAGTGTCTCTTAATCTTGGGGGAGTGGAAAAGGAATTCCACTTTTCCAAATTTAAAGACAGGCCTCCACAAATACAATAAGAAGAGAAAGAGAAAACTATTGAGGAAATGGCAGCTCTTTCCTTTAGTAATCAAGAAGAAGAAGTAAATGAAGACTCAAATTATGAAGTACTACTTATGGAGGATAAGTCCCCAGAAGAACTAGAAGATGAACTCAATTCACTTCCAATTATAGGGCCTTCAACTGATGAAGCTTTGGAAGAGCCAGAAAAGAGAGGGGACGAGGAATTACCACCCCCGGAGTTGAAGACTCTACCAGATAATCTTAAATACAGGTTTTTAGATGATACAAATAAATTTCCTATTATTATTAGTGCTAAACTTTCAGGAGAAGAAGAAGAACTCATGGAAATACTCAAGGAGCATCGCAAGGCCTTTGGGTACTCAATGGATGATTTGAAGGGCATTAGTCCCATGATAACCATCCATCGAATATTCCTGGAAGAAGATGCTAAACCAGTTGAGGAATTTAATAGAAGATTTAAGCCTGAAGTGAGAGTAGTGGTAAGGAAAGAAATTTTACACCTACTGGATGGAGGTATAATCTATCCTGTTAAATAAAGTGAATGGGTAAGTCATATTCATTGTGTCCCTAGGAAAGGAGGTTTTACTATTGTTCCCAATGAAAACAATGAATAGATACCTACTAGAACTAATTTTGGTCATAGGATGTGCATAGACATTAGGAAATTGAATAAAGAAACTAGGAAAGATCACTATCCTTTACCGTTCGTAGATCAAACTTTAGAAAGGTTAGCAAACCACACTCATTTTTGCTACTTGGACGGATACTCTGGTTTTTCTCAAATAGCTGTTCATCCGGATGACCAACTTAAAACAACTTTCATTAGTCCTTATCATTTACATGCTTACCGACGTATGCCTTTTGATTTATGTAATGCTCTAGCTACTTTTCAAAGATGCCTGACAGCTATTTTTGTAGATTTTATAGAACTGATAATGGAAGTATTTATGGATGACTTTTCTGTCTATGGAATTTTGTTTACTAGTTGCTTGGGTAATCTCAAAAGAGTTTTGTAGCGTTGCAAAGAAACCAATCTTATTCTCGACTGGGAGAAGTGCCATTTTATGGTCAAAGAAGGTATAGTCCTTGGACATAAGGTATCAGGTAAGGGAATTGAAGTGGATATAGCTAAGGTTGAGGCCATAGAGAGAATGCCACAACCCAGAGATATTAAAGGTATAAGAAGTTTCCTTGGTCTTGAGGGTTTTTATAGAAGGTTCATGATAAATTTCTATGGAATATCTAAACCTTTGACTAACCTCCTACAAAAGGGAGTAATATTTAAATTTGATGATAAATGTCTTATAGCCTTTGATATACTCAAGAATGCTTTATCCCGTGCTCCTATTATTGAACCTCCTATCTGGGATATGACTTTTGACTTAATATGTGAAGCTAGTGATGATGCTGTAGGAGTAACTCTAGGACAACACATTAGTCGCAGATTTAATATTATACATCATGCTAGTAGAACTCTTAATGGTGCTCAAAAGAATTATCCTAAGGAAGAAAAGGAACTTTTTGTTGTATTTTTCTCTTGTGATTCTTATATAGTTGATGCAAAAGTGAGAGTTCATACGGATCATGATGTTTTAAAAGAACT
The DNA here is from genome assembly GCA_916181665.1 of Avena sativa. Taxonomy (NCBI): domain Eukaryota; kingdom Viridiplantae; phylum Streptophyta; class Magnoliopsida; order Poales; family Poaceae; genus Avena; species Avena sativa. The sequence continues at coordinate 278,356,052 of OV702292.1, forward strand.
CCTTGAGAGGAAAGACCATAAGCCAAGACTGATCGGTTGAATTCTTTTACTTCAAGAATTTGAGTTGCAGATTATGCAGAGGCAAGAAATAAACATGTTGAATGCACTGTCCATGTTTGCCCAGCAAGACACCAACCTTATTGAGAGGAACTTTAGTCCTAGTGATTTACTTTTACGAGAATTATTCAATGAACTAAGGTCAATTCCTCTAAAAGAGAAAAGGTCTTTGTTTTTGGAGGAGCTTGTCATCCCCAAATAAGTAAACGGTGAGATCAAGGTGAGTGTTCTTACTCCAATATGTGATTTATTTTCACAGATTTTACTCCAAAAATTTCTGCCTTTGAATTCCTTGTGTTTTTCTAAAGTTTTTGAGGGTTTTTACCAACTATACGGGCGGAACTATACGATCGAAGAGGAAGCTCCCGCTGTATAGTTGGTCGTTAAACTCTCTGTATCTTCTTTGCAAAATTGTTTTCGATGTCTGGAACTATACGGGCACAACTATATGACCAGATGAAATAATTCCGTCCATATAGTTGGTCGTTAAACTCCGAGGCACTTTTAATTTTTGGTGTTTGTATCTATACGGGTCGCGCCCGTATAGTTGTTCATTAAACTACTACACGTTCTTCGTTTGCCTTTTCGTTATTCATCTAAAAAAACGTTATTGTCGGTTGCATGTCGTAACTTAACCGACCTGGACTCGAGATATTTGGAAATATCTGCCCAGAACAAACTATACGGCCGGAGCTATATGGGTCGTGCCCGTATAGTTGGTCGTTACGCGAAGATTCTTTTCTTGGGCGACAATTTGGTGTTTCTCGTGAGTTTTACCAACCTCTCACCCCCCTTATATACTGCCATTGTCTCTCGCTCTAATCATAATCTCTAGGAACCAATCTAGCAATGTGCTATGTCGCTCCAGGCCATGGAAAATCCTTGGGTCTCATCGCTCCTTCCCCCTTGGGTCTCGTCGCTCCTTCCAGGGACCGCTCTAGCAGCCTGTCCATGGAGGACGACAATGAGTAAGTGGAGAGGTTTAGACTGAGATACAAGGAGGACGTTGAGCCAAGCTTCTACAACAACGATGCCGACGAAGATTGGAGTGACATCTACGGACCCCAGGCCGCATAAGCGTAAGGAAATTCCTAACACTGGTGCAGGTTCTAGGAATGGAGCGACATCACCACTCTTGAAGCTTACTATTGGTGCTCGTATGAGGGTCAAGCCTCAAGAAAAGTGGAAGAATAGTTTCTACTTCCCTGATCCATCAATCATGGATGACAAAGAGGAAGTTGTTCCCAAGACCAAGGATGGAGTGCGAGCACTAGATATATATCAGAAGCAAGAACTACTTCATCACGTCGAAGTACGCCACCGTCTCAAGGAGATAGAGAAGAAGGATAATCTCCTCCTATTAGTGACTAAGCTCGTAGATAGAGTGGACACGCTACAATCTGATTTGCGCAGATGCTACAGTCGCATCACCGCTCTAGAGGATACCAACAAGAAGCTACGCACCGCGGTGTTACATGCCATGGTGGCACAGTGATCTAGAATAATCATGGTATCAAATAATCACAAGGGATTATTTGATCTCGCCTGGCTTGATTCCAAGCTTGGGGAGATCTTTAAGACCTTGTAATCTATCTTATAATTTTTTACTACTATTTTCACATTAGTTCAAACTAGAAATAAAGCTTGCATCATTAGAATTCCCTTCAGGAATAGTCGATCCCTTTTATGAAATTCTGAGTTTATTATTATATACGGAGCAATTTTGAGTTTGTATTTGTCTTATTGGATATATGAATGGTTTGAGTATAATTTTACTTGCACTTGATGATAGCAATAGGAGTCTTCCACACCATTGGTATTAATGGAACATACAAAGATAATATGGTTAATATGTTGTAAGTACACGGTTTGATTTACAAAGAAAGAAAAAGTATCTAATCTGTTGAGTTGAAAAAGAAAACCTTGAACGAAGGAAAATAACAGTGCTATCAAAAATAGAGTGAGAACAAGTCGAGGTAGAATATTCAAGTCATAAGAATGCTTCATATACAATTAGAATTTGATAATTGAGATTGTTAAACTTTGAATTCCTACATGAAGTGGAATATATGGCTAGCTCCTTTGCACATCACTTAAACAAAAGTTTGAGCATATAAACAAAAGAGAAGAAAAGAAAGAAGAAAAAGATCGAATGTGCAAAGAGAAAATAGGCATACACCACTATATTGTAGTATGACAAAGAGACACTTTTGAGATTTTGAATCCCAAGTGAATATGTTAATCCTAAAACACTTGGGACTACCTCACTAACTCATTCCGTTGAACCAGATACTTTTACATTATGTTGAGATTCATCTTTCATGAATTGTTGATCACTAAGGTGTGGAAGACTGCTAATACTATTCAGATGGTTCGATTAAGGTACTATTCATGAACTTATTCCAATGTATTGTATATGATAAACACATGCTGCAACCGCCTCATTTATTTTATCGACTCAGCTTCATGAATATGAGGATCACATCCCTTAAGCTGAACTTGCTCGGGGTGAGCAAGAGTCTAAGCTTGGGGAAGTTGATGAGTGCATATTTGTATCATGTTTTATATTGTTATTTTGCATGGTATGCGTAGGATCTTGGTATTTTACGACGCTCCCACGCACATTTTATGTCTGTTTTCACCAGGATCAGGACAAATGATGGATACAATGGACACAATTATTGAAGCAGTTGTATTGAGGAGAAAAGGAAACAAAACAACATAAATCGCTTATTTGGGAAATATTAATAATACCAGAAGAAATCCTGAAGCGATCAAAGGAGACAGACGGTTTAACGACCAACTATACGGCGGGAATAAATTTTCCGGTCGTATAGTTCCTGCCGTATAGTTTGCGCTGCCACCGCCTCCTCAAATAGTTTCACCCCGTGCAAATAGATCGGGGAGACGACATATAGAACACCTAGAAATCGTAGAAACCTCACCTTCGGAAGGCATCTGGAGGGGGAACTCGTCCACCGGGGAACCATCTTCGCCCTGCATAGATCTGGAAGGCTGATGCATCGATCTTCATCATCCATGGCTGCATCACCACCATCTCCATCCATCCCATCTACAACTTGTTTAGATCTTGTTGTAATTTCCATACTCATTGTGGATTTATACAAGTACTATTCATCTATGATAGATTCCATTGTTATTGCCATGATGTTGATTGCCTCCATGTCTGAGTAGATCATTAGTTCTTAGGGAGATGGAGAAACACTAGTATGAAATTGAAATAAGATACAGTTTAATATGATATTCATCGCTGTGACCATGTGTTAGATTGTCTTCATTTTGATGTTGAGAGAAGTCAACCTCTCAATATTTGCCTCTCATGGGGTCTTGATGGAGGGAACTACTTGTTGGTAGATGGAGGTGTGTTAGCACTTATAGTGACTATAAAGCTGTTGGCACTCCTTACGTATCAACTTGGGAAACCGAGGAAACTAACGAAACACTATACATGCCATGGGATACGTCCTACAAGATTACATCCCTTAATAGCGCAGTAATTCGATTGATGTCGATTGCTGACTGCTGTGGTTATGAGGATGATGTGAGGAGTGGTTGCTACCTATTTGTCCTAATACGGAGTTCCTCCCACACATACATAGTTGAGAATGTTCATGATAATAATCTTTACCTTAGCTCCTTATAATGCTTGTGGTGAATCCGCTACTCCCTGAGAACGCTTTTTCCCTATTGCAGTTCCAATCTCTCTTACATAAGAGATACTTACTTTCTGTATTCAGCTGTTTTACTTTACTTATTATTGATCTTATACCAAAAACCCAAAAAATTACCTTTTACACAATACTCGCATTTTATCTTGTGACTTAGAACTTTATTTAGCATTACTAGTGTAATATTTATTTCAAGAGTTATTAAACTTCAGACTCCTGCTCCCTGTCGGATCGATATCTTTATTTCGAAACTAGCTACAAACGATTTGTGCACTTGCACTCATCACCAGTCAACCCTGAACAGCCGTAGAAGACCAAGATCTCCCCGTGATGAGGGATCCCACACGGGCTCTACCGAGCGAAGACAGAGGGATCCGCGCAACAGGGCTGATTCCATATCCATATCTTCCGATCACGAAGAAAAGGCACGCCCCCATCGATCGCTGCCACCATCGCCATCCCGGCGTCACGAGGAACCACAGCTGCGCCACCGCAAAAGCATGCCACCTCCTAGGTGTCCCCAGGTCAGTATCGTTATATGCAACCAGTGCGAGCAAACCCGGCATGCCGAAGAGCGCAGTGGCATTGAAGGACACAGGAGTGATGTCTACACACACTTCTATTCTTATAGATAATGTTGGGGCTCCAAGTGCAGAGGTTTGTTGGACAACAGCAAGTTTCCCTTAAGTGGATCACCCAAGGTTTATCGAACTCAGGGAGGAAGTGATCAAAGGTATCCCTCACAAGCATCCCTGCAATCAAGATACAAGAAGTCTCTTGTGTCCCCAACACACCCAATACACTTGTCAGGTGTATAGGTGCACTAGTTCGGCGAAGATATAGAGAAATACAAGTAATATAGATGATTATAAGTGGTAATTGCAATCTGAAATAAGAGTGGAAGCAAGTAAACATGTAACATGACTGATTGTAAACGGTGTTTCAATGCTTAGAAACAAGGCCTAGGGATCATACTTTCACTAGTGGACACTCTCATATAAATATTTTCTCTTCATTATGCTACCCTAAACTACTCTCCAGATGGATGATGTAGGGCTATAACAGCACACCTTAAAGTTTGCATTCCCCGTCTAGATAACCCCTCACTATCACCTTGAGCGCTAGATGGTTCCAACAAACACCATAATCTCATAGAGACATCCAACTCAAATTATACTCATGATAAGTATTTCTGTAATGTTAGCTTAAGTGCCACACGGTGTGAACAATATCAACTTCACACACGTGTGGATAAGCAGAGATTAATTAAAGCACTTGAGTAGCAGAATAGATCTACTTTTTCAACTAGATTACAAGGCTCATGATCTCAATAAGATCACGCATAGGGAGAGAGATGAACACATAGCTGCAGGTAGAGCCCTTAGCCTCGAGAGAGAACTACTCCCTCCTCATGATCTGAGTCAGCAACGTCAATGGAGATGGCGGTGGAGTGGATGGAGATAGCTCCGGGGGCACTTCCCCATCCCGGCGGGGTGCCGGAATAGAGACTTCTGTCCCTCGAATCTCCTATTCGGTGGTGGCGGCACTGCGGAACTTTTCGTGGAATTCTGATCCTCCCCTTTAGGGTTTTCGTCTCGGGGGTTTATATAGGAGAAGAGTCAAGGTAGGTGGTCGCTCGAGGGGCCCACACCAGGGCCTACCACGCCCAGGGGGTGTCGCGCAACCCTATGGTGTGGCCTCCTCATGGCTCTCCTCCGTCTCTGCTTTGGACTTCTGTGTCGTGTCGGAAAAAATAGGAACTTTGGCTTTTGTTTCGTCCAATTCTGAGAATATTTCTTTACTAGATTTTCTAAAACCAAAAACAACAAAAAACAGGCAACTAGCACTACAGCATCTTGTCAATAGGTTAGTTCCAGAAAATGTATAAAAATGCCTCAAAGTGTAGGCAAAACATAAGATAGTTGATACAAAACAAGCATGGAGCATCAAAAATTATAGATACGTTTACGATGTATCAAGCATCCCCAAGCTTAACTCCTTCTCGTCCTCGAGTAGGTAAGTGATAAAAAGAATAATTTTTGAGGTGACATGCACCATCACAATCTTGATCAAGGTATTCTAAAACATTGATAGCTGGGATCATAGAACTCTAACATAAACATGAAAGATATAGTTCTAACAATAAGACAAAGAAACTAAGTTGCAACATAAAAAGGTACAAACAAAAGATTATGAATAACAATGCATCGAAAGACATTTGTTTGTTTCACATATAGAAAACATAATAAGAGTGGTAATCATCTTGTCCTTCATGGATTAGCAGAACATAAATGCATATGACACCTTGAAAGTTCATAAGGGTGACTAGATACAAATAATTTAAGAGCAAGCAATACCAAAATTATGAATCAATCAATAAGTCTTGGGACAATGTGCATTGAACTAAGAATGACAACTATGCTCTCTTAATTGGTGCATAAAGATAGAAGATGGAGACTCAACATAAAAAGATAAAAAGAAAGCCCTTCATAGAAGGAAGCAGGGATTTCAAGTTTCATAAAGAGCTTCCAAAAATTATGGTACTTACTAGCTTTGAGCTCTCATTGCCCCTATCATAAGCATCTTGAGGTGATTAAGGTTAAAGTGACACAAATATGAGGATATGCTTGACAAGTTATAAGTTGAAAATCTCATGCCCCTTGCTTACGAGTACCGAACCTCATGCTACTCAACCTTAGTCACAAGTAAGTTCTTGTCATTATAAGTACATGTGTATTATGGAGAACCGCCAACGGGGTACCCCTTGCCCCATGACACAGGAGCTTTCCCATATCAAAATGACAAGGCAAAGATAATGAGCATCTCAGCGATCTTTTAATTTGCTATTTGCATAGGTTTTTATTGAGGATGCTTCACAGAATGATCAATATGGTTTTTGTTTGCTAGCCGATAGATGTCTCCAGCGCTCCCTCCTTCTCCAAAACCCAAGTCCATAACAATGGGCATTGATGAGTTAAACCCTCGTCAATTGGCGCCGTCAGTGGGAATTGGGAGTGCTGATGTTGCAGCTTCTTCGACCCCATCAACCGTGATCTACAACTCCGCAACAACGGAGATTCGCCATATCTTCGGCGCATTCGACTTCACCGTCCACACGCCAGCCACTCGCCCTGCCTTCGAATCCGTGGGCGACGGAATCAGCCTGGCGATCGGGAGCTTCCGCATCAAAGTTGCTCAGATGGGCATGCTTTGCATGCCTGACCAGCCGATGGTACCATCGATTGCTCCAGCATCATGGTTCCCTTTGCCGATTGGCACCCTCAGTGAGCCTCATACCTCGACAACAGTCGAGAATACGGTCAGCGACAGCAGTCGCGAATCCGATATGGGCGATCTGGCCACTTAAGGCGGAGCCTACGGTTCCAGATCTAAAAGTTGTGGGAGCAACAACTTCCCCAACCACTTCATGTGCGCTATCATCAATGCGGGCGACACCTCCGCCAATCGTGACAACACGGGCAACGGTGGCCATGAAGCCGACCCGCGAAAGGGCGGACCAACCAACGGCGGCATACCCAATGGCGGACCACCACCAAACGGCAGCCCCACCAATGGCGCCCCCGTCAACATGGAGGAGTAGTCGAACCTCCAACCATGATAAACGAGCAAACTGGCGAACGCGTCGTGATCAGGCTCAGCGATCTCGAGTGGGTCCGTTGCTGCGAAGCTCTACGAGGCCATCCTCTACCTTTCGGCTCCCCACAAGAACTGCTGATGGGCTACCACTGGCTCCTGAAGGAGGAATACAAGCGCCAGCTACAAACAATCACGCAACTCGAGGCACGAAAAAAGGCAGCTGATGAGTCAAGCCTCCGACAAGCTGGGCTCTCCTCCCACGGAGGATCCTCCTCCAAGTGCAATGAGTACATCGCTAACAAGAGACGATCTCGACTCGCCCACCTCACTGAACAAGAACGTGTAGAAGCCGCCAAAGTCCTCGACTTCGGCTCCATGACGGTGGATACGCGTGGCAATGTGCTCCCGAAAACGCCAAATGCCGTGGTAACGGCGGCCACCATGTACCTCCTCAACAACCAGCCGCCAGCTGGAGACCCTCGAGCTACCATGCACCGATCTACGATCGCAGGCTTGGGGTTAATCGAAGCTGCCCTCGATAAAGAGTCGGCGTCAGAACCGAAGAAAGGCAAAGCGCTACTCCTCGCCCTCATCTAGCGACGACAGTCACGACCTGTCTCGACGTTGCCGCTCACGGCGACACGACCACGACTATGATGCGCGCGACGACCTCACGCAGCGCAATATCGACAAATCAACAGCGCGACGTGCTCGGTCGACTGACTCAGAAGACGAAGATGTGGAGATCTGTGGCGCTAGATGCTTCAGCAGGGCCATCAGGAAAAAGCGAATGCCCAAGGGGTTTAAACTCCCATCGGAGAACCCGAAGTTTGACGGCCTACAGGACCTGAAGATCTGGTTGGAGGACCACATCTCATCTGTCAGGCTTCACACCGGAAGTCGAAGCATGGCCATGCAATGCCTACAGCTACAGCTGCAGGGCGCCGCCTGAGCCTGGCCCAACAACCTCCCACGCGGATCCATTCGTAGTTGGGAAGAGCTGGTATACAGCTTCGTGCGCAACTTCAAGGGCACATACAAATGGCCCGCATCAATCGAAGAGCTGAGATGCTGCCAGCAAAGATCGGGCGAATCGCTACACTCCTACATCCAGAGGTGGTCCATCATCAAGAACTCTGCAGAGAACATCTTGGAGGATCGCGCGATCGATACATTCAACGGCGAGTAGCAAAATAGATCTACTTATTCAACTAGATTACAAAGCTCATGATCTCAATAAGATCACGCATAGAGAGAGAGATGAACACTTAGCTACCGGTAGAGCCCTTAGCCTCGAGAGAGAACTACTCCCTCCTCATCATGGGAGTCAGCAAAGGAGATGGAGATGGCGGTGGAGTCGATCGAGATTGCTCCGTGGGCACTGCCCCATCCTGGCAGGGTGCCGGAACAGAGACTTCTGTCCCACGAATCTCCTCTTCGGTGGCGACAGTGCTATGGAACTTTTCATCGAATTCTGATCCTCCCCTTTAGGATTTTCATCTCGGGGGGTTTATATAGGTGAAGATGCGAAGTCGGTGGCCGGCCGAGGGGCCCACACCAGGTCCTAGCGTGCCCAGGGGGTGCCGCGCCACCCTATGGTGTGGCTGCCTCGTGGCTCTCCTCCGTCTCTGCTTTGGACATCTGTGTCGTGTCGGAAAAAATAGGAACTTCGGCTTCTGTTTCGTCCAATTCCGAGAATATGTCTTTACTAGCTTTTCTGAAACCAAAAATAGCAGAAAACAGGCAACTGGCACTACGGCATCTTGTCAATAGGTTAGTTCTAGAAAATGTATAAAAATGCATCAAAGTGTAGACAAAACATAAGATAGTTGATACAAAACAAGCATGGAGCATCGAAAATTATAGAGACGTTTACGACGTATCAAGGAGCAAGTCCTACAAGGAAGCACCATGTTCGACAAGCAACCGTGACAGGCGTGAGGAGTCGCATGGAGGGAACAACAAGAAGGCTAACACACTGCCACCATCGCCACCCAGCAGCCATCAGGGTGGAGGGCACGACAAATCCCACAGATGACACCACAACTCCCCTCCCCATGATGGAAAGGGAAGCAACTGGAGACATACGACGCACGTTCATGGCTCAACTAGATCCAAGAAGCACGGGAGCTCCCATAGCTTGGGCCATGTTGTTTTGGACTAGTAATACAGGCCACAACTTATCCCACGGGCCTCCGGATTGACAAGACCATCAAGCCTTATGACGACACTGCCAGGACAGCCACATGGTTGCATGACTACATCAAAGAAATTCATATCACAGGGGGAAACCCTAATGTCGCTGTCAAGTACCTCCCACTTTTCCTTACTGGCACTGCCCGACAATGGATTGACGACTTTTCGGAGAAATCAATATGCAATTGGTTGGACATGCATGAAGCATTCACCAAGAACTTTGAGGGTACGTACAAACGTCCCTACACTTTTGGAGACCTACAGCGGTGCATACAAGAAAACGATTAAACCTCTTGTGCCTACCTCTCTCGCTAAGTAGATATGAAAAATTCCTGCATAGGGGTGCATGAACAAACCGCTATGGCCGCCTTCATCTACGGACTGGAGAAGGGAACTTTGCTCTAGCATACGTTGAAGCGCAAGCAAGACAACAATGAGCTCATCTCAACACAATGATCACCACGGCTAGCGAATTTGTCACCGGTGATGACAACGCGCGTGGATCGTTGCTGGCAATAGGAATCCCTACCTAGGCCAGAAAGAACAATAACAACAAGCAGAAGACTCCGCCTAAAGAGAAGCAAACAACCGACATGGTGGCCACAATGTTCACTGGCAGAGGCGGAGGCGGACAGCATGGTCATGCCAGGAGGCTAGCCATGGTTAGCAGAGGAGTGATTCTACACCCTCAGTGCCCCGCGTTCCCCAAACGTACAAAGAGTATCGTGATATGCCGTGTTTCGTCCACCTTGACACAAACGGCAAAGCCACCCTCACCAACCGCCAATGCAAATTTGTCAATGACCTCAAGGAAGACCCTGAGTCTGGCTAGAAGCAAAGTCAGAAGAACAGACCCGCAGAAAGGGAAAAGGGAAAAAGAAGGAGGAGGAGTCCAAGGATTGAGTGACATTGATGATGACATGGAACCCAAGTCCGCCAACAAAGGCGAGGGCAAAGGGAAAACCCCTTCGAGAAGAAGGCCCTAGTGTACCACACTTTCCTTGGTATCCCCACTGTTCAGGCCCAGAAAACCTCCTTGAGGATACTGATGGCTACCCTTCCTCTGGTTCCCCAGTATGTCAGGTGGTTGGAGATTCCAATCACTTGGGATAGGAAGGATCATCCAGATCTTATCCCAATAGAGAACTTGTATTCCATGGTTATCAATCCCTTGATTGACGGCATAGAGTTCACCAAGTGCCTCGTAGACAGTGGAAGCAGCATCCACATCATGTACCTGGATACACTGCACAAGATGAACTTGACGGAGACCCATCTTAGGAAAACCAACACTATGTTCCATGGCATTGTACCTGGCTAACAAGCAAATTCCCTGGGCTGCATCACCCTTCTGGTCGCTTTTGGCAATGTCAACAACTACCACCAAGAATGTATGACCTTTGAAGTGGTGCCCTTCAAGAGCGTGTACCACATGATCTTTGGACGTGACATATTCCACTCTTTCCTTGCAAGGCCATGCTTTGTATACAACAAGCTCAAGATACCCAGACCAAACGGCATCATCACTGTTGACGGAAGCTGCACCTAGGAACGAGAGTGCGAGATCAACAAAGCCGCCTTCACCGAAGCGGTCCTCTATGGAGAGGATTTCAAGGAGATCTAGAGCTAGGTCGATGCCTCGGAGATTTCGGCTTCAAAGAAGAAAATCACTACTGCTGAACCCGCATTCAAGGCTGCCATCAAGACCAAGCAGGTGGAGCTTGTTGAAGGATATTCCTCCAAGACCACCGCCATTGGCACAGACCTGGATAACAAATAGGAAAGCATGCTCGTCGAGTTCCTCCGTGAGAATAAGGACATCTTTGCCTGGCAACCTGCCAACATGAAAGGTGTACCTAGGGAACTTGCCGAGCACAGCTTGAATATTGATCCTAATGCTAACCTGTGAAACAACCTCCATGACTCTTTGGTGATGAAAGACAAAGGGCTATAGGGAAAGAGATAGCTAGGTTACTTAAGGCTGGCTTTATCCGACAAGTTATTCACACCCGATGGGTGGAAAATCCTGTTCTTGTCCCCAGAAAGGGAACCAATGAATTAAGAATGTGCGTTGATTACAGCAGCTTGAACAAAGCATGTCCGAAGGATCCGGTTGCTTTGTCTCGCATTGACCAAGTCATTGACTCGACGGCTGGCTTAGAACTTTTGTGTTTTCTCAATGCTTACTCAGTATACCACCAAATCCAGATGCGAAAGTCGGACCAACTAGCCACTTTGTTCACCACACCGTATGGCACATACTGCTATGTCACGATGCCCTTTGGGCTGAAAAATGTTGGTGCTACTTACCAATGGACCATGCAACACTGCCTACATGACCAAATAGGTCGCAACATACACACTTACATGGAAAATATCATGGTAATGTCAAAGAAATCAAATGACCTTATCGCCGACTTGCAGGAAACCTTCGACAATCTTCGGAAGTACAACATGATGCTTAACCCCAAGAAGTGCTTCTTTGGGGTGCCATCTTCAACTCCTGAAGTGTTGGGATTCATCGTTTTGCATCACGAATCAAGGTCAACCCAGAGAAAATCAAGGTCATCCTTGACGTTAAACGCCCAAAGTGCTTGAGGGACATACATAGGCTCACATGTTGCATAGCAGTAGTAAGCCGGTTCATCAACTGACTTGGAGAGAATACTATGCCGCTCTATAAGTTGCTCAAGAAGGCGGAAAAAATCATATGGATGGACGAGGCTGATGCAACACTTCAAGAGTTGAAGAGAATACTCTCCTCCGCACCAATACTTGCATCACCGGTATCAGTGGAGCCTATGTTAATTTACATGGCGGCAACCAACCGAGTAATCAGCATCGTCATCGTGGTGGAGCGCAAGGAGACAACACATGAATACAGAGTTTAGTGACCAGTTTACTACGTAAGCGAGGTCTTGATGGAATCCAAGCAGCGTTACCCGCACTACCAGAAGATAGGTTATGGAGTTTTCCTTGCCTCAAGGAAGCTAAGGCATTACTTCCAGGAGCACCCTATCACAGTAGTGAGCAAAGCTCCACTGTCCGACATCATCAACAACAATGATGCTACAAAAAGAGTGGCAAAGTGGGGCATTGAACTTGCCGGCTTTGAAATCACATACTAGTAGCTTTGAAATCTCAAGCATTGGCGGATTTTCTTGCAGATTGGACAGAGCTACCAGAAGAATCTCCTGTGCTAGAGCCAGAATATTGGGTCATGCACTTTGATGGATCAAAGCTACTCCACAGCTTGGGGCTGGTGTGTTACTACAATCACCAGTCAGGGAGAAGTTGCAATACATTCTGTAGATCCACTTCAATGCTACAAATAACATGGCAGAGTATGAGGCCCTCATTCATGGACTTCGTGTGGCTAAGGATATTGGCATCAAGCGCATAGTTTACTGTGGAGATTCTGACTTGGTTGCCCAGCAGGTGGCTGGCACCTGGAACACGCGGAACCGTATGATGGTGGCATATCAGGAAGAAGTAGACGAGATAGACAAGTGCTTTGACGGCTACGAAGTCAAGTACGTCAAAAGGGAGGAAAATGAGGTGGGAGATCTGCTGTCAAAGCTTGGATCAGCTCGTCGAACAATTCCGCCAGGATTTTCTTGGAGCATTTACGGACACCATCCATGAAGGGAGCGGACGTCGACAACCCGGATAGAGTGGACTCATCCGTTAATTCAGTAACATTGACCTCTCTAGCTTGGATGAAACCGTTATGGACTATCTACAAGACGAAACTTTGCCCGCCGACGAAGTCGAAAGCTGTCAAATAGTACTTAGAGAAAAAGTCTACATCATCATTGATGGCCAACTATACAAAAGAAGTACCGAAGGAGTTTTCCTACGATGCGTCTCCCAACAGCAAGGTACTGACATCCTTGGAGAAATACATCTCGGAGATTGCGGGCATCACGTCGCTCCCTGATCGTTGGTGGCCAAGGCCTTTCGACAAGGATTCTACTGGTTAACTACCAAGACGGACACCGACAAGTTGGTGAAAACATGTCTTGGGTGCCAATTTTATGCAAGATGACCAAATGTCCCAGCTGAAGAATTGCAAACCATACCTGGGGGCTGGACATGGTGGGACCTTTGCAAATAACACCTTGTGGATTCACAAACTTGCTAGTACTAGTGGATAAGTTCACAAAATTGATTGAAGCTAAACCCATTAGAAATCTCGATGGGGCAATAGCCCTGAAATTTGTCCGGGATCTAGTGGTGAGATTTGGTCTCCCACGCAGGATCATCCCCGACAACGGCAAAAACTTGTCTCTCAGAGAAGTTGAGGAGTACTGTCATGAGAAAGGTATCCGCCTTGACCTAGTATCTGTGGCACATCCATAGTCAAATGGACTAATTCTGCACAGGATCAAGCCACGCTTAGAGGCACGACTACATAAAGTAGCTGGACCCTGGGCGGAGGAATTACCATTTGTATTGTGGAGTTTAAGAACAACACCCAACAGATCCACCGGCTTAACTCCCTTTTTCATAATTTATGGAGCAGAAGTTGTCCGGCCATCCGACATGCTCCACGATGCACCAAGAGTCACCGCCTACAAGGAGGATGAAGCTGAAGAATCCAGACACCTATTTGTGGACCTACTCGAGGAAGGGCACGTGCTTGCATGCGAGAGATCCGCCATCTACCAGTAGAAGCTACGTGGCTACCATAGTCGCTGCGTTAGGCATCACTCGTTTAAAGAGGGGGATCTGGAGCCTAGACTCAAGAAGGAGAAATCACACAAACTATCCTCACCTTGGGAAGGGCCGTAAGTCATAGGCAAAGCATTGCTCAATGGTTCCTATTATCTCGTCAATATCCGCGAGTTGAAAGGTAGGCCAAAAAATCGCAAGTGCAAGCAACATGACTCCGATGATGATTACCCGGAGACAGATTGGCCATGGAACATAGCACAGCTACGTCCCTTTTACACTTAGCATATTTTATATTATGCAATAAGTTTCTTATATGATCAATGAAATAAAGCATTTAGTTGACTCATGATTTCTGAGTCTTTTACCTCCTTTAGTTATTCATTTTTGGATCATATAAACCCTTTATGAGCAAGTTTGCATTTGCACTTGTGAAAATTCCGCCTACGTGCGTTAGCTTAAGTTTTCTGGTCTACACGTTTTCTGGAGTTTTTTTGTGGATTCTGGAGTAGTGACTTCTCGGCACTCAAAACCAGTGATTTTGCCCTTAGGTTCTTGATGGTGCTATTAAGCATCATCGCTTGAGAGCATAGTTCTGTGCTGCGAGTCTTTCGTCTCACGAAAGGTTAAGCATACGAACTAGAATAATGGATAAGCATGCACTTGTTTAAAAAATATATACATACTAGAAACATATAAGTAGCAGGAAAGTTGAGTACAAGTTTTTCTGCCTTACAAATTCATCAGTTTTTTCCGCATACACATTGCAGAGATACATTTAATACAAACATTGTTTTATGGCTCTATCGTAGGAGACTTGGTGGCTACATCATCAACAGGAGAGCCATGCCTAGAGAGTTCATCAAATTCAGAAGGGCCAGGGCTAGATTCAAAAGATGCTAGATCTTCATCCATCTCCTCGGCAGGCACGAAGACATCCGCATTGACCATCTTGGAAACCTTGGTGTCGTAGCCGGCGAGGGAGTTCCAAATAACATCGCTATCGATCTCCTTTCCTTCCTCGTCAAACTTCGGCATGCCGGAGGTCACCAGGTCCATGTCGATGTTGTCATAGTGCGCCTTGACCAAGGACAAGGTCATCCTTGCACCAGCCCAGACGCAAGAGGCTTTGTAGTCCTTGACTTTCTCGGGGGCTCGGCGCAGTATTTCTGAGTACTTGGCCGCTGATTCTGCCGCCTTGATGTTGATGCCGAGGGACTGTTCTATCTCCTTGGCCTGGGAAATGGTGGTGTTCATGAAGCTACCGGCAAGAATCATGCATTCTTTTGGATCCGGAGCACCTTCTCCCATGTTAGTTAAACCAATGGAGGATGTGTTTTTGTTAGAGACAAATGTTCATAAGTATAAATAATACAACTACCCATCTTACAGAAATTGACAAAGTCAGAGGAAAGTTACCGAAGATGCTCGTCTCAGCTTGCTTGCAGATCCCTGCCAAGATGTCCCGCTCCTCCTGAACTTTCTTGTACACCTCAAGGTTTCTTTCATTCTGCTCTTTGGTAGCTCGATTTTGTTCCTTGAGCTGCGCAATTTCGTTCATCAGGCGCTGCATCTCGGTGTTAGCAGACTCTTGCAGCACCTTCATTGCCTGCTCATGGCCCTTAACAGCTTTGGCCATATCTTTCTTCAAAATTTTATTCTCATTGTCAAGCTCCTGGTTATGCTTGGATTGCTCGACGATGCTCTGGGATTTGGAAATGGCCTCTGTAAGACAAAACATAAAGCATTGTGAGAAGTTGAAGGAAATTGAGCCATGAGAAAAGTAAAGAGCTTCTAAAAGGAACAAACTCTAGCTCTTTTTTATCAGTTGCTTTAGGAAGGCTGTTTTACCCTGTTCAAGGTCCAGTTCCTTCCGCAAGTTAGCAAACCTCTCATTGGCGGCAATTCCCCAGAATTTTCATTCTGCAAAGAAGATAACATGCTTAGCTTCTTGATACGTTGCTAACGTATCCATAATTTTTGATGTTCCATGCTTGGTTTTATCTACTTTCTTATGTTTTGTTCCAACTTTGGGTTACACTTTATACACTTTCCTGGACTAACCTATTAACAAGATGCCATGGTGCCAGTTGCCTGTTTTTTGCTGTTTTTGGTTCTAGGAAAGTCAGAAAATGAATATTCTCGGAATTGGACCAGACAAAAGCCAAAATCGATATTTTACCAGAAGACTCACGGAGCCAGAAGACGAGACGGAGATGGGCCACAGGGTGGCCACACCATATGGTGGCGCGGGCTAGCCCTGGCCACGCCACCAGGTGGTGTGGGCCAACTGGCCGCCCACCGACCTTGCCTCTTCGCCTATAAGAAGCCTCCCGATGCATATACCCTAAATCATCAATCCTCCAGCCACGAAAAGTTCCGCAGCGCCGCTACAAACGAAGGGGAGATTCGGGGGACAGAAAGTCTCTGTTCCGGCACCCTGCTGGGACAGGGAAGTGCCCCCGGAGCCATCTCCATCGATCTCCACCGCCATCTCCATCAACATTTCTAATTCCTATGATGAGGAGGGAGTAGTTCTCTCTCGAGGCTAAGGGTTCTACCGGTAGCTATGTGTTCATGTCCCTCTCTATGCATGATCTTATTGAGATCATAAGCTTGTAATCTATAGATGTACCTTGCTACTCAAGTGCTTTAATAGATCTCTGCTCTCCCCATGTGTGTGAAGTTGATAGTGTGCACACCATGGTGGCACTTAGACTAGAGATTTCAAATACTCGTTATGAGTTATATTTGGAGTTGGATGTCTTTATGAAATTGTGGTGTTTGTTGGAACCATCTAGTGCTCAAGGTGACAATGTGGGGTTATCTAGATGGGAAAGGCTTACTTTGAGGTGTGCTGTTATAGCCCTACCATCGATTAGAGTGTCCAACCGGAGAGTAGTTAAGAGTAGTATCATAAAGATAAGATATTTATATGAGAGTGTTCACTATTGAAAGTATGATCCCTAGGCCTTGTTTCTAATCACTGAAACACCGTTTGCTATTAGATCTATTACATGTTTGCTTGCTTCTATCTTTATTTAAGTTTTACTTTAGTCTTTTCCACGCCATCAAGTTATTTTCTATCACCGTTACCACTTATAATTATCCATACCACTTGTATTTCACTATGTCTTTGCCGAACTAGTGCACCTATACACCTGACAAGTGTATTGGGTGTGTTGGGGACACAAGAGACTTCTTGTATCTTGATTGCAGGGTTGCTTGAGAGGGGATACCTTTGACCACTTCCTCCCTGAGTTTGATAAACCTTGGGTGATCCACTTAAGGAAAACTTGTTGTTGTTCTACAAACCTCTGCACTTGGAGGCCCAACAACTGTCTACAAGAATACAAGTGCGTAGACATCACTTCTCTAGACCATCTAGTCAGAACTATCCAGTTTCCACTACACGCTCGGGGGCTACATTATAAGATTTTAATCAACTAGTGTTCTCTCTTAGAGTGTCTAGTCAAAATTATTATTCTAAACTAGAAACACAGGGGCTACACAGACAAGTTCTATACTTAGTTCTTTCGAGCACTCAGGCCAAAACTATTAATTTTCCGCCTAAGAGCTCAGGGGCTACAGTGGGATACATTACAAAGTAAAAGAGTGAAGTTCACAAACTTACAATGGCAATCATCTTCAGATTGTTGGCCAAGTGAGCATATGAGTCATGGAAGGTTCGGGCATTATTATAAATAGCATCTTCTTGCTTAATGGGATCATCTAGGCATAAGGTCGGAGGATTCAAGGCCAAAGGAGTGGTTGAAGCCGGAGGCGTGGATGATGCCTTGGCCGCCTGCTGAGTGATGATGGTAGTTGATGGCTCAGAGGCTCCCGCCTTGTCCATGGCTGCAGTGCTTCTGCCTCTGCTCCCTCCACTACTTGCTTCCCTTTATCGACGGAATCCTTAGCTAGAGCTTCAACCATTTTTGAGGAGGTACTCTCCTGTGTTGCTTGACCACTGGGAGCAACATCCATGC
The DNA here is from genome assembly GCA_916181665.1 of Avena sativa. Classification (NCBI taxonomy): domain Eukaryota; kingdom Viridiplantae; phylum Streptophyta; class Magnoliopsida; order Poales; family Poaceae; genus Avena; species Avena sativa. Next base: position 278,374,254 of record OV702292.1, read on the forward strand.
CGACCAAACCTGAGATATCATTTGATGGATGGATATCTATCTCCATGGCGGAGGTCTTAGGAACGGTGGGGGACGAAGGCCTAGTGGGGCCTGTTACGGGCTTGGCGGCAGGAGTAGGGGGAGCAGTAGTGGGGTACGACTTGGCTGGCATGTTCTTGGTCAGCATATCATGAATATTTTTGGACCCTCCAACAGCTTTGGAGGATCACTTCAAACCAACACCAGATTTCTTCCTGAAACATACTCGGTAGAATTACAAGAATTGAATGAGTGCAATGAAACTTAAAGTCGAAGAATGAAGGCGCTTACAACATAGCAGGCGCCTTAGTTAAGGGGATGATGGTGGATTTCTTCTTCTCTGCATTTAAGGCAATAGTCGATTTCTTAGAGACTCCACTCTTCGATTTCTTGTTCTTCTTGCCCTCAGCAGCAGCATCAGAGGTGGAGCTCTTCCGCTTTCGCACTTCCGAAGCCGGAGGATCCTTGGAGGCATCGTTGTCGTACACCACCTGGATATCCTTTAGCTTGGGATCATAGACCTGGGAGGCCATATGATCTGCCGCCAAGGTTGCCAGGTAAAAGGAAAAGGAGTGTTAGATTGATGACTTCAAGAGGGAAAAACCTTAGAGTATATATATAACAAGCAACAAAGGAAGCAGAAGCTACCTCTAGGCATTTGCCACATTTGAACATGTCATAGGTGATTTTGAAGCCACACTTCCTGTCTTTCACCTTGACTATGTCCTTTAGCTAGAGCTTGATGGAGTCTGTGGAGAAGTTATCCAGTGAAATACGCATGGGATCCTTCCAGTTCTTGGAGTACATACACACCATCTTGGTGCGGTGCTATAGAAGTTGGATCCGCCTAGTGAACCATTACATGGCTAGGTCCAAGCCGGTCAGACCCCCGTCTACGAGCCATTTGATCCGCCTTACGACATGGTTGGCTTCTTTGTCGGACAAGAGGAAGGCTTGGGACCTTCAGGTGTGTGCTTCGATGGTGTCCCCATCGACGAAGTTGGGATACGTCTCAAGACAGCTGGGCAGAGGAATATCTAGGCCATAGAAATATGTGCGCTGACAGTTCTTGCAGGACTCATGGCCCATAATGTCGGGGAAGCGCCGGCTAGGCCAGATCTTAAAGCTAATAGTTCAGCATATCCACAACTCATCCTTGGATTCTACAGACTCTCTATTGACGGTAAAGAAGTAAAAAAACAAATCTAACCTAGGTTTGATTCCTAGGTATTCTTCGCACAAAGCTATGAAGTTGCTGAGTACGAGGATGTTGTTGGGAGAGAGGTTGTGGGTAAGTACCCGGATGTAACGAACGACAACCAGGAAGAAGTTGGAGACTAGCGGGCTTACTCCACGTACCAGCGGAGCTTTGACGTACACCTTCTCTCCGGCTTGGGGAGAAGGAGTCACCTCGCCGGCTGGTGCCAGCCGCCAGGCCAAGCCCTCCGTCATGGGGAGATACCCCTCGGTGATGAGTTCTTGTAGATCTTCGGCGGAGAGATCAGGGCCCCTCCACACTCCCTTGTGGGAGTCGCTATCTTCTTCAGCAGCTTCTGGCGCTGCCTGTTTTGGGTCACCGCCGATGGTTTCTACCATGGCAGAGATAGGGACGACGACCCCCTCCGGTGGGATGGTCACTCCCTGGGATGGCTCCGTTGAAGCCTCGGGAGTCGCCGCCATTGAGGGAGCAGAGCCGCTGGAGGCCATTGTGTAGGTGGGAGAGAATGGAGAAAGGGGAAAGCTCTGGTTAAGGTTTTTCGTCAAAGAGCTCGAACGGTCATGCGGCTGGAGGAAGACGAAGACACAGGGAAGAATGCGGGTAAAAGTAAAACCCTAAGCCACCGTTAATATAAATAGACTTAGTGTCAAGATTCGTGTAGAGACATCCAATAGATGAAGTGTTGCCAACGTGGAGATGAGCGTGCGTGATAATTTTGCGCGCGTAAAAATAGCTAATGATTAATTCACTGCCTTCTATGAGTTTCATGGTAGCGTAGGCTATAGCCTACGTCATCTTCTGACCGTTGAAGTGGAGTAGTCACATTTGAAGATTACATCGAAGGAAGAAGTTATCCGACTGTGGAAACAAAGACTCAAGGAAGCTCCGGCTACATTGCAAAGACAGAGAGGATTGCAGGGTTTTTTGGGAGACCTTCAAGATATTGCTTGACGAATTACTGGCATCACCTAGATGGAGCATTCAATACTAATAGGCAAGACGGTGCAAGATCTCAAAGTCCTCCGGGGGCTACTGTTGGGGATATGGTAAATGGGTATCACCATAGCACGTTTCTAATCCGGCTAACCTGAGTGGCCCACAGTTGGTAGCATGACCTATGGCCTACTGGGCGGCCCAGTTAGACAGATCCAGAAGGGAGGCCCATGCCGGATAAAGGAAGGCTACGCAGGAATCACTGACATACTCGGAGCCTTCGAGTGCAAGACACGAAGACTAGTTGTATTAGTGTAGGACTCTTTACCTTATCTGACAAGGTCGTTTCCCTGTAACCCTAGGTTCTGGTGCCTTTATAAACCGGACCTATGGGAGCCTTTAGGGAAACACTCAACGTACAACATACAACACCTCGCATAGCGAATCGATCCCTGCAACTCGACGTATTGCCATTATAGTGATTTATAGTACGAGTAGAGTTCCGCCACCGTCGTGGGACTTGAACCTGGGGAAGCTATGTTAATCGTACCCGCCAACTCTCTGCCTTACCCCATGTTTCTAATCATACACTATGAGGACCCCTCCATGGTGTACTTGTCAGCAATACCACGGCAAGAGGTATGAACAAGGTACAAATAAGGGTGTTGATGATGCCATGATCCCACTAGTGGACATGATGACTTATGATGATTGGCATGCTATTGTTGATATTTGTGACATTACATTTGACTCGTTGATATTTCCATGTGATACTTTGCCTTTGCTAAATGTTTAGCATGTGAAATTATTTGATTGTGATGATGTTGCAATAGGCATGCCATGCTCTAAACGTTATGTTGATGATATCATTGCTTGCACTTTGTTGAACAATTCTTATTTCCAATGTTTTGCTTGCAATGATGTTAACAATGGTATATCTTGGACCATGCTTTGTCATGAATGTTATACAATCTCTTCCTTTCCTTGTAATAAGATGAATACTTACTCTTTCACTTGTTTTGCTTGCAACCGTATTTCTAATATGGTTCCTATTTAGATGGCCCCCATAGCTTTCTCAAATTTTGGAGATTTTGATGATTGCCATGATAAGCATGCTCCCACTTGCATATGCACCATGCATCTATGTTACACTTGATTGACACTAATGGTGATGTGCACAACAAGAGATACGTCATGATGGATGATGTGTTTCTCTACCATGTACAAAAATTATTCCTTTTGTGTATGATGTGTGTAGGTACCCACACTAGAATGTCAACCTCGGTCGACAACGAGTTGACAAAAAGAGATCTAGAGAGCATCCCCCAAGTGAGTTCAAGATCAGATCTAACTCTGATACCTTTTGCATGCTTCACAACTTTCATTTTGAAAAATGGCTCTTTCCAATGGTTTGCTTGCAAGCATGTTGATGCTATTCTTTCACCTTGTGTCAATCATGTTTCGTTGCTATTGGATATTGATGCTTTGTGTGTTGCAACAAAAAATTTGAAAAATTTCTCTTTCCGATGTTTTGTGTGCAACCATAATGTCATTATGAGCATGTATTGTCTGAGAGCTTCAAAGTATCTCATATAGTTGTTGAAACAAACATGAGGACCACTTTCTCTTTCATATGGTTTGTTTGCAAACATGTTGTTTTTGCTTCTGCTCGTGATACACATACATCCTTGATATTTTCTTTGGATGATTTGTGTGTGGCATCCAACATATTGAACAATTTATCTTTCGAATGGTTGGTTTACACACATAATGATGTTGTTTTGGATGTCCTTCCTCATGTGTTTTTGCAGAATTATCCTACTCTCGCATCAAAGATGTTGATCAATATTTTAGTCAATTGCTTTGAGTGCCACACTAAGATGTTTTATGGAGTTTTTGAGTTCCGACATTTGGATGATGTTCAAACAATTTCCATGCACACCGACCTTGATTATGCATCCCATTTGCTATTGTTGTATTGTGCTAATAGTGTTGTGAACAAGAATGGACATGCCACAAATGACATGCTCCTCTATCACACACGAAAATATTTTTCTTGGTCTTTGTTGTGTGATGGTACAATTGCTTATGCGTTAACCTCTATGGACCATGAGTTGACACGACGAACCAAAGAGGGTTACCTTTGGCTGCCCTTAAACGAGTTATCTCTACATCATAAGGTGACTTCCATCTACTTTAGGACCCATGCTATAATCTTCATGAATTGGCTACTCTTTGAGTGTTTCTTCGCTTGTGTTGTGAGCTTTGTAGGCTTCATGGAAAGTGAATGAACATTGAAGTGTTGTCAAATCAATCTTCCTGAGGACGACTATATGGTGAACCCTAGGATCAAGAAAGTCTCTCGACCGCTTGTACTTTGTGATGAGCATGAAGACTCGTGGACAACTATTTTTGAAGGGAGGGGGGAGCTGATGTAGCCCGACCTACGGCCGTTACCACATCAAGGCCCCCAACTTATGCCAAGTCGTCATGGACTCCAAAGGTGAATCAAATCCTCTATGTGAGCCCACTTCCTACCCTATTGAATGGTATACTACTTAATACTCCGTTCCATTATCATGATAAGTTCACACCGACAATTACGGAGGCAAGGGAGGAAGACCCAGGCACCAAGACTGACAAGACAGAGGCTTGGAAGAAGAGACGGAAGAAGCAGCAGCAGAAACACCGGAGTCTCCATCCCTGATGCCTGGAGTCTCCGACCTCCAACACCAGAGTCTCCGGCCAATACTACGGACTCGTTCCAAGAGCGTTCAATACACCCCTCTGGAGATAATCTCGGAGAGCTATGACCACACCGGATTTTCCAGCCCTCTACACTGGAGTCTACAGGTCTCCGCCCCTAGGACTCCGGACATGACTCTGACCCCACTGCCTGGAGCTCTCTATCCGCCATGCCGGACTCTACCCCTGAGACTGAGGACCACCTCGGAGTCTCTGGCCCTAGAACCCTAGAGTCTTCTGCGTAAGTGGATGGGTCTGCGTGCCAACAGTTGGGCCCTTGGCCCATGTACCCCTCTAGTCCATTCCAAACCCTAGTTTTATGCTCCAAACTACCACTATTCTAGTGGTTGGCCTATATATAGTGTCCCCACCACTCCTTGTATCCCTTAGGAATAGATGATAGACTAAATACAACCCCCTTTGTGGAATCTCTAGTTTTGTCTCATCCCCTTTACCAAGGGGACTGACTATCATCACTAACCTCTTTGGAGTTTGCATCGCGCATCCATCATTGTACATGGCCTACATTTGCGAGTGTGTGACCGTAGTTTTCAAGACCCTCTCCAAGGTGTTCTTCCCTCTCCGCTTGGGATTGAAGGGAGCACGTTGACCGATCTTTCCTTACGAGGATTCTATAAGACCGGTGCCTGCCGGCGACAGCAATTGGCCTTGCATCGTATGAGTTTTGCGTGTGTTGATCGTGTTCTTCACGAGGTGTGTGTTTTCTTCTGCTATCTTCTCCCTTCCCCTCACTTTCCCCTCGATTTGACCACAAGATCTGTGAAGATCAGGCCACCCTGGATGTCACCCCTTATCAACCAGGGACTTGGTACACCTTTATCAATGTTTCCACTTGATACAGTTATAGCACAATATGAAACTATTATGAACTAGTTGAGAAATGATAATAAAATCCATTTATTATTTTCCTCTAGGGCATATCTCCTTTAGTGTCGATGGTTGGAGATCGACCAGGGTTGAAGATTCATGTGTAGCTATGCATAAATATGGGATAAATATAATGTTATGCACATTCATGTGTAAATGATCTAAGATAGATATGATGTGTGGACATCACATCCATAATTACTAGAGCCCTTGCGATACACAAGCATAGACAAAGTATCTTTGTCCAAGCATTAATACCATGAAGCATCGGGTTATGAATGATTATTAAGTAAATACAGACCAAATCATTAAGATCTATATTTTGCTCTTGTTCCCAAATGGTTCACTGATAGCTCCAAATTTTGACTCTTTTTATCGGGGACTTTCCATGGGTTTTCACCGGGTTTCACTGATTTTGATCTTTCAACTAATGCTAATACTGTAAGTTAGCGAAACCTTGTACTCTTATATTGGTTTTCATGTATTGGAAACTTTTGGAAGATCTGAGAGCATTTATGGGCTAATTACACTAAATTGAGAGAATCCCCAGTTGAAGACTTTTTCATTGGAAGGCTACAGAGCCTTTTACAACTGACAGTACGGATGGAGGCCGCCCGTACAGTCCACCCGTACTACCTTCCGTCGCCTCTGTTATATCAATACAAGCAACTTTCATGAAGGGAAGAGGGGAGAAATATGAACACAGACGCCACAAATAGTTCTAGAAGAGAGGAGATCAGACCAGAAGAAGGAGAAGAACACCACCTCATCAACTCCACCATAATTGACCATTCATATTTAGAGAGAGAGATTCACACGTAATATCAGGGCTTGAACCTCTATTCCTACTTTGGTTTGTAATTGATTTGATCTCCAACAGTATTGTGATTTGCTATGGTAAAGTTGAGATGATTTCCATTTGCAATATGATTCTATCTTTGATCAATTCTCCTCTCATGTCTGAGTAAATACCCATAGACATGGGAGATGTAGGGAATTGGTGAGATGTGTTGTGCCTACTCTATTTCCATCCATTTGTGTTTATTGTCGTGATTATTATATTGTGAGAACGACTATCTATGTTTGCCCAACGCTTGTTATCCAATTTAAGGGCCTGAGTAACATGATCCTGAGATCTCATAGATATGAACTTGTTACTAGTAAATCGGTAACTCCTGAGTGACATGGTCGATATCAAAGACGATCTAGTATAACTCGAGGACAACAAGGAACCACCAAGTTTAAAGTCTTGATATGGTCGAAAGACCTTAATTGATGTGTTGACCATGACTTTGGTAGCAGGCAGAAGGATCATTGGGATCGAGAAGAATCTACCAAGAGGACTCTTGATAGGTATACAGGTTGCTTCGCTACTCACATATGAATAAGAAGTATCATAATCACTTATTCTATTTTACTCACCTAGCACATTCACTATCACCATGAACCAGTTTCTCTCCGCGCCTAACTTCTCATCTACAGGAACATCGAACAACCTCTTTACTTTTACTTTTATGTTATTTACTTTTCGTATCGTTCAATACTTAAATCTACCTCCGATTCACGCACCCAATTCCACTCTCAACACTTGTGGTCAATTCACTCAAGAAAGAGTGACAACTTGGGTGTGACATAAACGCCTCAGTTAAACACTTTACTAGGCTCCTTATTAGAATCGATATAAAAATTGGAATTAATACTTCCACGAAAACAAGTCCGCGGCTATGAATATGTGCTTTTGAAGGCTAAGAATCACTAAATGAATATTGCACTCCCCTTATTGTCACTTAATTTTGCAAGTAGACGTTGTTCACCACTCATCTTGCCCAAAACCATGATAAATCCGCGGGGTCTTGGGTACCCGACAATTCCTCGAATCGAGATATGAGACAAAGATACAATATACAAATCTCCTATGAAATCACCACATAATATTGTCATGTAATTAGATGCACATAATTGCTACGATGCTGCTCCTCAACCCGCAGCCTGTGAGGACTACTCACTCGTAATAATAATATCAAGGATAGAAAATGTTGTAGAATTACATAGATTGAAATGAAATATTCCTACAATAGTCCCCAATCACGAGGATATCTCGGATACAAGATTATGGCTACAGCTATGAATGGGATTGGAGATGGAGATGATGAACTATGGTGGTGGTGAGTGGTGGATCTTCCTTGGTGTGTTTCTGATGCAAACTAAGAATGGTGTCTCTCTGTGCGGTGAATGGAATCTCAAAACATATGGAGCCCTTCATAGAAGTTGTTGTGTTTGACCTGGCAAAGGCGGTACCTGGTGGTATGTCGCATGCCTGGAGGCAGCTTTTCGACCCAAGTTTGACTTGGCTAGGTTGGAAACATCTTAGAACTTGCATAATTTCTTCTCATCTCTCCATAAAAGTGTAATTTCTTGCATCACCCAAATAAATATAAAGATTTGCACATATTTGCAATAATTAATCATTAGTGGCAAACCAGAGAGTTATTTAGTCAATTTCTTGACACAAAATAAGATTTAAATGGGGGTAAAGATGTTTATTTTCACAACCATCAACATCCCCAATCTTAAACCTTGATCGTCCTCGAGGAAGAAACCAAAAATCATAAGGAGCTCAACATTTAAACTAAAATAACAAGAAAGTAAACTCGCTTATCATTGGTAGCCTTATGAGTCCAGCATTTCTTTCATTTGAAAGCCTAGTATAGTTAGAGTAGTGCTAAGAATATCATACAAGCTTTGGTAACCAAGACAATCAAAATAAATTTTCTATAAGCATAAATAACTAGAAGTATAGCAATCATTCCAATTCCTCTAGTTAACTCTCAACTTGCCAAGGAACACTATGAAGTTTCACATTAGCATATTAAATGTGGGAGATCATGTCAAAAGAAGCATAATAATGAAGTGTCTCATTAGATAACACCCACATAAATAAATGAAGACTATCAAAATAATTCTTTTCTATTCATTGTCGTTCAAGAAAACCCTTCTAGTATTAACAAGACCATGCCAAAAATTCTAGATGATTCATTTGGTTTTCATAACTATTTCCAATAGCAACTTTGTGCACAACCCTTAAGAGTACAAATACTTTTGACCTTTAGTAGCGTAGATACCCATGTCATCAACTCATAACCAAAATAAGGGTTTATCCATAGATCTCTAAGGCTAGCGGAGTTGTTGGCATCCCAGGGTGTGCATCAATAATTTGTAGACAAGCTTAAAGAAATATCATACTTTTGATTCAAAACTTTCCATTTTGACATGCATCTCAATTACCACTAAACTTTATTTCCTTCAAATAATTCCTTTCAAGAGTGCTCTCAAGTCTATCATCATATCTATGGGGTTGATTATCTTCAAAAATTAAACTCCTAAGATAATTACACATCACACAAGTCATAATTGGAGACCATTTCTTGTTGTACTTGTTTGGTATAATTATTTCCATGGAAAGACTTAGTTAACTACAAGAACTAGAGCAAAAGCCTACACGAGTAATTAATCATGCAAATAAAATGCTTCACTCTAACTATCTTCAATTACTCCCACTAGCATAAACATTTCAAACTGCTAAAGTGGGAGACAGAAGACATACCTCTCGTGAGTGAATTCAAAATTATCTTTCATATGATGTGTTCCTTCAAAACTCAAATTTGAACGTTCTCATTAATAATATTGAAGCAAAGAGGCAAACGACAATCCACTTTTCACAAATAAATATAAAAGGAAAAATATTTTTATATTCGTGAAGATTGGGTTTAGAGAACATAAGGGATTTACGACAAAGCAAGTAACTTAAAAAAACAAAAATAAAACAAAAAAGAAAGCAAATGAAAAAGCAAAGTGTTGGACTCAAAGCTCACTTGGAGCTGCAGTATAACCTCAGTACATTAATAAATTGCTTAGGGAACACATCCCCAAGCTTAGGTTTTTGCAGGCCCCTTGTTGCTCATTGTGGTGGTGGTCGATAATCTCCCAAGCTCCATTGGCTGCTCCAATGAGTGAACTGGGATGAGAGGTCCAAGGTGGAGTCTCGAAGGTTGATGGCGAGGTTGATGTTTCCTTCTAGCACGTATATATCCTCATACAGGGTGTAGGGGTTCGGCGGATGCTGCTCTTGTTCTAGGCCTTCTTGCTCTTCTTCTTCTCCTCCTCCTCCCACAGGTACTTATTGTCGTTGTAGTGTTGCTTCAACCTATGCATCACGAGGCACCTAGATGAACCGTTCGGAGGACCAGTCGACTAGGGACTCGGGGTACCCCGGTGCCCTTGGTCCGACAATTGGGTCCAGAATGGTTAGACTAACCAGAATATATAAAACACACTCCATAAAAATATGTGCATATGTAGAGATGAAATTTGAATTTCATGCACATCTTAGCCATTAAGGATTTGATGGAGTATTCTTTGTATATAGGATCAAAGAAACCGAAAAATGATATAAGATATACATTTAGTAGACATGTATTCCCTCTATCTAGAAATATAAGACATTTTAGATTTGTGAAACAAACGTTATCTAGATGTCTTTTAGTCTAGATACACTAGAAGTCAGAGTGAACTTATACATTAAAAGTCGTCTAGACACTCGTTTCACAAAACTAAAATGTCTTATATTTCTAAATGGAGGGGGTATGCATGAGGATTTCAAGTTCCAAAGAACATATAATTTGGATGAAGCACAAAAATATTCAAGAATGCATACCAGGTGTGTCAGACTATCGGTACCGGGGGTACCCTGTCTCACTAGGTAACTGAGCCCTGCATAAATGCCCTCTTGAGAGCTCTCGAAGGGAGTGGTCCTCTGAAGAGGGGAGATGCCAGAACTCTCCAGGGATGCTCGAGACTGTGACAGCTAGGCGGTGAGTTCCCCCGCCAAGACCTCTAGAGTAAAACTTCAGGAGGTCCGAGCGTGCTTTGCAAGATGACGCCCCAATAGTCGGTTCAAGGGATGACCGGTCCACCCTGAGAAAGCAAGGCACACAAAGGGCGATGGTATGATGCAAGACGAAGGCAGCTCCTAACACAGCTGGTTTGGTGCAAGAAGACCAGGATGACGACGTAGAGTGGAGGGCAAGCCGACCACCCCCTGACACGGCAACCATTCAGCGGTTGCAAGAATACAAGCTTGGACGAAGTCCATTGGCGGGAATGTGGTGACCCTTCCCCCCAAGAGCTGGGGGAAGAGGCCCGGCGCCGCCCTATATAAGGATTCCTTCTCCTAACTTGTAAGGGACGGATCCCAGAGATCTAAAGCCCTAGTCTTTCATCCACCATTTTAACCTCGCGAAGCAAGCGAGCAGTACAACCAAGCAGGAGTATGGGGATTTACCTCCCCACGAGGGTCCCAAAACTAGGTAAAAAACCCGGGTGTCAACTCTCTGTCATGTGCTAGTTTTGCCGCCGTAGTCGCTATTGAACTCCTTCAGGATTGCATGTTTAGCCCCCTCATGAACCAAGCAATCATTGGACCCTAGTTCCTTTGTGGGACAAATCTCCAACATTTGGCGCCCCAGGTAGGGGGTTGAGGCGCGACCTGGAGGACTTCAGCTAGAGACACCTACATGGTTGCTCCCAGCAAGCCTCGAGACAGTCGCTCCCGGCAGGAGCAAGCGGAGAGACTCGAGGGCTTGCGGCGGGGTTCCCCCACTCCCCGCCCCGCTCTGGGGCCAGTAGCGGGCCCTGAGTGCGCCCATCCGCGTGGATGGGAGGAGAGTTCTCCTCATCGAGCACTTCACCGACTCGGGAGCCTAGAGCCCCCCTCACCATGGAGACAGCCCGCCTAATGGAGAAAGATCTCCTTCGCTACTTCTAGCGGAGGGTGCCAAGGAAGTGTGGAAGGCACGCCATGCAGCCCTGTTGGACGCCGCCTAGGAAAACCCCGCGATGCCGAGGTGCGGCCAAGCGACGTAGCCTACCGTACGCCTCCACCTCCTCCTCTATGCGGTGGACCCGGGGGCTCGGGCGAGGAGAGGGCGCCCGGTGCAGCGAGCCCGGCACGGGTTCAAGCATGGGAAAACGTCGTTCGTTTGACAGAGGATGCGCAGGTTACCTTGGCCAGGCGCCAGGGCCATGAGACCTGGTCCCTCCAGGCCATCTCGGCCACAAGGTTACAAAACAAGGCAAAACTCGCTCATGGCATGGAGACCCGCAGCTCCAGTTGCCGTCCCGTCACCGAGCACCTCCGACGGTTGGTATGGCCACCCAAGTTCAAGCCGGAGATGCCCCCGATACAAAGGCATTACCAACCCCGTGGATTTCCCGCAGGTCTACACCATAGGCATAGAAGCAGCCAGGGGAGATGACTGCGTCCTTGCCAACTGGTTCCCTATGGTCCTGGGGCCAGAGGCGTGCGCCTGGCTCCCGAACCTCCCCGAGGAGTCCATAGGCTCGTGGTCCGAACTCTGTGGCCTCTTCGTCACGAAATTTGGGGAGGCAGATGAGTCTGTGTACACGTGCGAGGACCTCCGGAGGGTGCGCAAAGGGCCTGAAGAGACCTTCTGAAAGTACCTGCAGCATTATGACCAAAGCCTCATCAAGGTCAGTGGAGCCACCGACACGGAGATCATCATGGCCTTTGAGGGCAGGGTCTCCAGCATGCGATGGCTCGACATGATCGGTTGTCTTAGGTAGAACCTATCCATGGTAGCCGAGCTCTTTGCAGTGGCTGACCGCTGCACCAAGGCAGAGGCCAGGGATCTGTTCGACCATGGCAGGACTGGGCCCGTAGACCCCACCAAGAAGGGCAACGCAAGCCCCACTAGCCGGCCGAGAAGGGGTGGCAAGCAGCGCCTCCTTAGGAGAGGAGCGGACAACACTACCGGCCTGCACCTGTACTGCGCCTTCCATCAGAGGCAAGGCCATGAAACCGACGAATGCGTCAAGCTCAATGAGGTAAGGGAGGAGTACGACAGCAAGAGGAGGCTCGCACATAGAATCAAGCGCAACAAGTCCCGGCACCCCCGAGACCCCGGGCCCACAGCTCCGGCAGACACCTCGGGTGCTCGGCCTGTAGCAGAGCCAGAAGACCCGAGCCCCCCTAAGGAGCCTGGAGAATTGGAGATAACCCGCATCCTAGGCGCACGCACCTCTACTAGGCTCTTCCCCCAAGGTGACCCACCGTCCTCACTCCTCCTCTGCTAGGTGACACTTTTGCGCCCTCACCAGGGTACCCGGGAAGGAAGACAGCTGCAGTTGATGACGATTTCTTCCTGTTTCTAGATAAATTATTCTGTTTTTCTGGGCTTTTCTTCTCCCATGTGCTGGCCTCATCCCTATAGTCCATCATTCGAGCGGGGGCTAGGGTGGTGCATATCACCTGATCGCCTCCGTCGATGTCCGGTACTGAAGAAGGGATCTCTAAACTTACAGACTAGCTCCGGTGATAAGTCACCTCGCTCGTCGATCCCTAATGCTCGAGGCCCTCGTATGATGTACTAACGGGACGGGGCAACGCTGGGAATGTGGCTCGGCCAGGACACACACATCCCTGGTCGGGACTGCCACAACATGCGACACCTTTGATCTCCTCCTCAAGAGGATCACGGGCTAGCACTGGCCCCATGGTGCTCTCCTCAAGAGGCTTACGGAGTGGCTCGTGAGGCACTTCCCTCCGGCGGCCCTAAATCGCCAGGGCCTAAAGTGTCGATATCTAAACTTGCGGTCCATTCCCTAGCCACAAGTTACCTCACCCACGGTTGCTGGCCCGAAAAAAACATCGCTATGATGGCTCGCGAGGCCCTATCCATCCGCAACCCAAGCTCCTATGGGACTAAAGTGTCGATCTCTGAACTTGTGACCTGTTCCTTGGTCACGAGTCACCTCACCCATGGTTCTTGAACTAAAACAAACACACACACACCTTTCTATGACGGCTCGCGAGGCCCAATCCATCCGTTGCCCAAGCTCCTAAGGGCCTAAAGTGTCGAGCTCTAAACTTGTGACCTATTCCTCGGTCGTGAGTCACCTCACCCACGGTTCCTAAACTAAAACAAACACGAGCACACCTTGCTATGATGGCTCGCGAGGCCCTATCCATCTGCAGCTCGAGCTCCACATGACCTAAAGTGTTGAGCTCTGAACCTACGACCCGTTCTTCGGCTGTAAGTCACCTCACCCACGGTTCCTGGCCCTGAAAATACTAAAAATCCCTATGCCAATAGGACAGCCCTCTCCTTGAGAGGACAACAAAATGGCTCATGAAATAGTGGAACCTCGACCGATTAAGGGACTCGGCAGGACAGGCTCTGAACTTGCCGCTCAATCAGGGATGCAAGTCACCCCACCTGCAGACACAAGAACTCACACCTCGACAAGAGCATGGAAAAGTACGCGCCACAAAAAGACATCAGGTCTGGGACATGGCTACTACCCCAGTTCACTTTACATGGAGTACAATCAAAAGGGCCCCTCAGGCCAACGACCCTGAACCGCTATCTCCTAGAGATAGCTTGTCGCTTCCCCCGACACTAGGTGAGCCAGCCAGGGAGCCTTCGTCTTCATCGCTTCAGAGCTTTCCCCCTCTTCGGTCAACCTGAAGCCCGAGAGAAACTCGTCGACATGTTCCTCCACGAGATGGTTGAGACGCGCGACCTTGCCAGGCAGGGTCCCCACAAGGTGTGTCACTTTATCTAGGAGCACCCTCTAGGGGAAGTTTGCATCATACTAATAGAGGACAGAGAGAACGTGTGTCGCTATGACCCGCATCATCTTACGACACTCCTCCAGGTGATACCCATGGAAAAGCACTACCCTCCCCTCTAGCACCATCGTGATCCAGTTGAAGTGTTAGGAAAGCACCATATGTGCTAATGTCAGCAAGCGACCCGGTGTAGAAATCGGTCACCCCGAAGTCATGTAGGGTGGTAGCTGCGCGCTTGGCGAGCACCTGGTACATGTTGCACCTATCTTTCTCCAACACCTGGAGGTCTCGCTCCATTTGGTCGCAAAGATTCCAGCCTTTCTAGAGCTCCTGGCGAGCAGCTTGTAGCTCCTTCAGGGTGTCTTGGTTAACAAGAGCCTGGGCCAGGCGCTCCTCGGTCGATCGGAGAGAATCTTGCAACTCCTATCGCCTCTTCACGAAGCGGGACTCTTGGAATTTGGCCTTCCCGTGCCATTCCACTCGACAGGCCTGGCGAAGCTACGAGAACACCACCTTGTTGTCCTTCTTCATCTGCTCCCGCTCTACAGCGACCTTAGCGTAGCACCGCTGGACGTGGTCGTTGGTGTTCGCACTGCGACGATCGACATCACGCATGCGCTCCTCGAGCCGTTGCTTGGCCATACCTAGCTGGGCCTCAAAAGCCTCCGGATGACTCCTCTCTAGCTAAGCTTCGTCCTCATGAAGCCGGACTGCCTCTTCCCGAAGGGCCACATCGTGCTCCCTCTGGGTAACACTTCGACAATCCTCTTCGGCTTCCTGCTCGGAGAAGGCCAACACGCGTTCATGCACAAAGAGGTCCTGGGCGACGCTGGCCACGCCCGCAGGGTAGGCCTCAGGTAGCGGAGCACGAACCTAGACCGGAGCAGGGGTCACCACGGCCTCCTGAGGTGCCTCCGCGAAGTCCTGACCGCCCCCCCAGAGCTCGTGGCCTCACCGTGGTTCCTCCATTGCTCCTGGGCCCATTCAAGAGCGGCCACTCCAGGTGAAGGCGATACCACGCCCCGGCCAGACGATGCCCCTCTGCAGCGATATTTTTTAAGGTGAAATAGTAGGGAAAGAATCCCTACTGCAATTTTTATTATATATATGAGTATGTTACAATGAGAAAAGATCTAAGGTAGATCAAAGCAGTAAAGTGAACTCGTTCAATGCTGAGAAAATTCTACTCTATCCCTGATCTAAGTGCTGATTGGGCCAGGCTTTGAATTTCTCCTTGTATTTTCCTTTGATTCTGAATTGTATCCATCTCATTTCTTGATAGAAAATTGATGTCCATCTATCAAATGTGGGTCTTTTGTCATTAAAAATCTTCTTATTTCTACATATCCAGATACTCCAGGAGGTCATGATAACAATCTCCATTGCAAATGGTAGTTGTAGCTTTTCTTTGATGTTTGAAATAACTTCCAATCCTCTGCAGTGATATCAGCAAGTAACTGGTCGACCCCGGCACGGGCAGTTGCGACAATGCCCTGCAGGCGCCCTGACCGTCCCAAGGAACTACCCTCGGGATGTAGCAGGGCCAGCAGACTTGTCCACGCTACCTCGGGGGCTTGGGGGCTGCCTCCCGTGAACTCCTCCCGGCCGTCGTATATCAGTGATGGGGTTCCACCTTGAGATCCTACCAGGTGGTCGGGGAGGAGGCCTCACCGTGTCCGAGGGCCACCGCCAGGTTTGGAAGGCTCTCGTCAGCCAAGCTCTCCCCCACAATGATAAGTTCCTGGGCAGCCACGAAGGTAGACCTGCCCACAACGCGCCCTCCCGCTTCACCCAAATTGGTCCTCATCGCTGCTACTTTCCTTCCCCCTCACGACTGCAGCGATAGAGCGAGGTGGCGTCATGAGGAAAGAGGCAAGAGAAGAAGGTAAGTTTCATGAAGGGGTCTTACCTCTCCACTCTTTCCCCTGCCAAGGACCAATTGGCTCTCCTCGCACCGGAAGTATGGAAGGAGAAGCTGCCCCCACCTTAGGTGCTTCTCGACTGACAGCACCAGCACCAGGGTGGCTGACGCCTCAGGTCAGCCCCAGCGCGAGGGTGGTCCTCGACGTCCTCCTCCTCGAAAGAGGACATGCTATCGGTCATCCTTCCACGCCAGGCGTGTCGAAGCGGCTTGGGGGCTTGGCTTGGTCCCTCATCATTGTCGTCCAGGTTGAACAAGGGACATACCTGATGGCTATGAAATATAGCCATCTACATCCACATTTAAACTGGATATTATTCATATTTTTGATGAAATATCTCTCTAAACCCCGCCACTAATGCCTAATGACGAAAGGGGTATGCAATCCTTTCTTTCTATTTTTTCCTACGCAATGATGTTTGATAATGGGAATCACAACATTAAAGTCAAAGATACGAGATTTCCAACAACCCAAATAAACCAGGGGTCATGAAGTCGAGAATGAAGCTTTAACGACCAACTATACAGCAGGAATAAAATTCTGGCCGTATAATTTCGGCTGCATAATTGCCATCGACATCACGTGGTCAAACAGAACAACTTTCATGAAGGTGCCCATATTTAAAGAGGCTTCGAGCGACGAGAAATAGAGCCATGGAGAGCCACCACAAAACCCCAGAAACCTGCATCCAAAACACCGAAGAGCCGTAGGAGGAATAGACTTAGATCTAATCTCCAAACCCTTCTCCACCACCATAGCCATACTCTACCTCTTGTAATAGTAGATCTCATCTTCGATTGGCGACATTGTAAGACAATTTGATATCAATCTGATATTCCATTACAATGTTTATGATTGTCGATTTCATCTCTATGTGTGACTAATTCTCGTTGGGCTAAGGGCTTCGTCCTAGCCATGTAGCTTTTGTGCATGTTATTTATCGTATATAGGATCATGTATTAGTTTGTATGACATGATGATTATTGTATCCTCTCTTGCCTCAATCTAAGGACTTGTCAGGTACCCAAGACCCCGAAGATTGAGCCAGGTATAGGGAGTATAAGTAATGACTAATCTGCAGGTTGGGAACCCGAGTGACAGAAAGGGTAATACGGCTGTATGTGAGGGATTTACTTGGGATTAACGATGACATCACTATGTGTCAGGGGGATGACCCTCGGATAGGCCAAGCCAGCGCTAACTGGCCGGCTCCAGGGAAAAGCTGGGTGGATGGCCACAAGACAAAGAACCTCAGCCGGGTGATCCGCTTCACCTGGCTTGCATCAAGATTCCCTGGCTGGCCCGTCTAGTCGGGGCCAGGATAGCCGGCTAGGTGGCCAACTCTACTCGGCCGCCTCGGATCCGTTGGCCAATGGTACGAGATAGGGTGACACTCCTTGTCGAGCTCACCCTTGAACGGATAGGCTGGCGCTACCAGACGAAGGCGCCAAACCGCTAAGGCTAGGAGATGACAGACAAAGTCCTGACTGACGGATAAAGCACCAAGCTGATGGTTAAAGCGCCAGATGACACCGAAAGCAGAGGCGCTGAGACATTGGGGCACTACCCCCACCTATAACAAAGCTTGCTCAAGACCCTGGACCACCGGCTGGACCCGGTCAGCCGGCCCGCTTTGTAAACCCAAAGCCCAAAACAGTAAACCCTAGAGCCCACATTGTAACCTACCCTTCTAGCAGTATATAAGGAGGGGTAGTGCTAGAGTTCTAGGTAGGCGATAACAAGTTAGGAGTTAGCCAGAATCTTCAAGTTGTGTAGTCCATCTTCCTCTCGCTCCCAAGAATAGCTAGGGAAACAACTCAAGGAGCATTTGTATTGAGCATTCGCTCCCCATATAGTAGATCCTTGTAGGAGTAGGAGCGTTACCTCGACAAGAGGGCTCTGAACCTGGGTACATCGCTCTGTCTGTAGTATCCGTGCCCAACCCGTTGCGAGTAGCCACCGATAGCATCCTGATTGTCCCCTCTCATGCCATCCTTGATGTCACTGCCATGTTCCACACCACGACAGTTGGCGCCCACCATGGGGCACAGTGCTTCGGCTAGGGTCATCTTTCACACGGGACTTCCGCTCGCCGCCGGTGAGCGAGTTGCCTCTAGCCTCGTCCTCACCTTTAGGTCGTTTGACTGCGTCCTCGACAACGCATCCTGCTTCAACGGGGAAACTTTCCCAAGTGACGGCTCCGTCATGCACTTCAGCGAGCATCGCGTCTATGTCGCCACCATCACCAAGAAGTTTCCTCGCAAGGTCGTCGCCATCTCTGGTGCGCCTCCAGGTTTGTCTGCCCCACTCCACGCGAGCGGTAGGATCAAGGTCATGATTGCCGGTGCAGGTGAAGGACGCCACCCACCTCTGGAGTGTGACGCAGGCACCCAGGACCCCACCCCACAAGCGCATGCCAGAGGCTCTCTGGTGGATTCCATCTAAAACCTTCGCATCCCCATCGCCACCGACCTGGATCCAGCTGCCATGATGGCCGCGCTGGAGACCACACGCCACAGCCTCCTGGAGGAAGCCATCAGAGTCACAGCACGCAACCGACGCCTGGATGCCACTGTGCACGAGTACAACACTGCACATGGCTTTTCCCGCCTACCCGACGCGAACCGACAGGTGCCGCTATAGGGCCGTAACCTAGGCTCGGAGCTAGACCGCGCTGCTGACTCGCGTGTGGTAGAGCCTCGCCCGGTCTACAGCACTCCGGCCAAAAACATGAGGGTGGCGGAAGTTGTAGCCGCAGAGGTTAGCCACCTAGAGGGTGACGAGCTGCACCGCCAGCAGGCACACGTCCAGCTCCTTGTGGCAACAGCTAACCGACAGTAGGCCGAGGCAAGTGTAGGCCTAGGCAGCAACAACAAGAACTAGCCACCTCGCCGGGTGGGCGAGCCAGCTGCAGGTGGGAGCAAGGCCTTCCCTCCAAATATCACAAGGTAGGACAACCGTCCACATGGCGGGTTGGCAGGCCATGGACAAAAACCCACGCGAAGCCACCAGCAGAAACTGCGTCCTGGCCAACAAAGCCGGAAGGTAAAATGCGCCACCAAAATCCCGCCTGTCAGGTCAGCTTGACCTAGCCGAGCCTGAGGAACCACGAGATGCGCGTGAACGCATCGACCTGCTGGTCCAATCGTGCATGTTGGAGGAAGAAAGTCTAGCTCGCCGAAGGTGTTTCCGACCACGCATCCGGAATGAACCGTTTCCAAAGGGATTTTCGCTCCCAAGGGACACACCGAAGTACAACGGCACCATCAAGCCAGAGGATTGGCTAGTGGATTACACCACCGTGGTGGGCATTGCAAAAGGCAATCGCCGAATGGCGGTTTGCTACATCCCACTCACGCTGATGGATTTAGCCAGATCCTGGCTCAACAGTCTCCCTGATAGCTGTGAGATTCAACACATTTTTGATGGCTTTTATTGATTGTTTTCTCCTGGATTTGATTGTTTTATATCCTTACCTAACACTAATACTTCGGTAGCGAAGAAAACTTGGGTTTTAATGTGTGTTTCAGGTTCTGAATGTAAACAAAAGCTTTAACGAGCAACTATACAGCAGGAATATTTTTCCGGCTGTATAGTTCCTACCGTATAGCTGCCGCCACCTCTGTCTTGTCAAAAGGGACAACTTCCGTGAAGGACCGAGGTCGAAAACACAACACAGCAGCCACCACACCATCCAGAAGGGAGAAAGAAGAGATCCGAAGAAGAAGGAGAAGATGTTCTTCATCTTGCTCCATGATCATCAACCTCCTAGCCAATACACCTCCATAGCCACTACTTGTACTTGAGAGAGAGAGGGATCTCCACCTTGCAAGACTAGGGTTTGAGATTGTTTCTTCCTATCTTGAATTGTGTTGGATATTTTTCTATTCTTATTATGGATCTCCATTGTAATACCAAGAAGAATTCCCTTTATTTGATTATATTGATGATCATATCTTCTCTCACGGGAGATGTAGGGGATTGGTGAGATGTGATGTGCCTTCCTATATTTTCCATTATTTTGTGATTGATTCTAATTACTATATTATGTGTGCCTGACTATCTGTGGGATGCCTAATGCTTATTGTCTAATTAAGGGCCCAGACAACATGATGATTTGTTCTACATAGATAAGATCTTGTTTACTAGTGGACCGGCGACCCCCGGGCGACACGGGGATATCAATGGAAAACTAGTAGACTTGAGGATAACAAGGAACCATCGTGCTTATTGCATTAGTCCGATCCAAGGAGCTTAATCGCTAAGCCACCTGAAGGGTCTTAATCGTCTAGTGTCTGACCAAGGTTGTGGTAATAGGCTAGTAGGATTATTGAAGTTGGGATGAAATCTACCATGAGGAGTTCCAGCTAATTATGGGTTGCTCGCCTACACATATATTTATAAGCTTATAATTGTTACATTTATCATTCATCCACCTGGCACAGTCACTATCACCATGAACTGAATGTGCTCGCCACTTCTTTTTCCATATGGAGGAAAAAACAAACAACCAAGTCGTTATTTACTTTTGTGCTTTATATTTCGGAAGTTTATATTATAGTTCTATTTAAATACATCTCATTTAATCAAAACCCATTCCTACTTCAACACTTGCAGTCAATTCACTCGAAGACCTGTGACAACTTCGGGTGTGACAGAGACATCACCCATAAACACTTACCTTTGGGCTCCCTGTGGGATCGATATCTATACTTCGAAACTATCTACAAACGATCTGTGCACTTGCAGACATCAAGCTATTTTCTGGCACCGTTGCTAGGGAGCTCAGCGCTAAGTGTTTATCTTTTGACATTTTAGGTGTTGCTACTACAAAATGTTCTTCCTAAGAGACAAAGGGTCTACACGCTCTGGTAGGACCTATCTAACGGATTACATTGAGCGTGTGCCTACTCAAAGGCTCGAAGAATTATTATAAAACTTTTAAGATCAAATAAAGTTGAAGTTCAAAACCTGAGTGATATTATGGAAATAATGTATATTTACAGGACAACTCCTATGAAACCTGAGAAAACTCTCAGGGAATACATTGCTCAAAGTTCTGAATTTCTTAAACAACGAATAGAGTTCCCTAATCCTGGAGTTAGAGAATATCGATTTGATGGTGGAATTATTAAAATTTGCAGGAAAAAGCTTTCAGTGGAAGGGAGGATGAAGACCCGGGAAGACAGATTAGAGAGTTCGATGATGTGATAACATCGCTTGGACCAAAAGGTTTACCAAGAGACTTTTCTCGTCTTAAATTATTTGGATGGTTTCTTAAAGGTAAAGCTCTAGACTGGTTATATTCTCTCCCTCGCCATTACATAAATGTTAGGAAAACTACATTGTTAAATTCATAAACAGATTTAGTCCTTTAAAAAAGGTAACTGAACTAAGAAAGAATATAGGCAACTTTAGTCAGAATGTGGGAGAAAACTACCCACAAGCCTGGGAAATATTCTTTGGAATGATCAATAGTGGCTATTCTGAATCTACTATTTGCCATTTATTTTACCACGGTCTTAATACTCAATGTATAGAATAGCTTGACCTCTCAGCTGGAGGGTCTATAAATACTCTAACTATTAAGGAATGTTTGTAATTGATGTCTACTAGGGCTAAGAATGATTCTTTATATAATCCTGATTTTGGCACTAAGCTGGATAGAGGGATACTTCGGATAACTCCTGATCTTATGCCCGAGGTATGCAAAACAATGAAAGAAAAAGGGATACCTTCTGAACTTGCATATGCATTTCCAAATGAGAGTTTTAAATGAATAAGATGTAACTAGACAAGTTTTTCAAGAATTAAAACATCGACAAGTGAAATCTCATAATAACTTGCATAAGCATTTCCAAAAACACAAAAAAAATTTGGCGGAACTCACTAAAAATTGTGATGAGATTGGCCAAGAAATAAAACTATTTCACAAGTATCTTAGTATGATTGAAACCCAGTGTGAACAAATAGCATCTGGCTATCAAATTTTCCTTCGCGATGATAAAGATATTCCTGTTTCTACTAATGTGGTCACAAGAAGGGGTGCAGTTGTTACAGGACCCTTAGGACCACCGGACTACGAAGCTGAAAAGGAGCGAAAGGAAAAAGCCTTGCTCGAAGCAAGCCAAGAAGATGATACATTGGTGGATCCTCAAGATGAGACTGAAACACAAGATCAAACCAAGGAGGACCAAAATGATGCACATGATGACCATTATGACTCTGATGCAAAGACGGTTGATCCAAGAGAAGATAAAGAAATAAGCAAGGAAGATGAAGTTGTTGTAGTAGAAAAGAAGAAAAGAAATAAGCAACAACAAAAGAACGCAACGAAAAACCTGACCCCCCCAAAAAGGTAAAAGACAAGAGTAAGTCAGGTGAGAAAAAACTTCCTTATCTAGATCAAAAAAAGAAATCACCATATCAGGTAATTTATAATTCTTTTAAAAGGCACTTAGTGACCTTCGTCTAGAAATTCCATTAGCAGATGTAATCAAAATTCCTACTTATACCAAAATCCTCCATGATATTCTTAGTAGAAAGAAAGAAATAACTGAAACTGTTGCCATGCTAACTAGTTATCCTACTAATGGGAAGTTGTTGTCTGGAGATCCTGGAATACCAACTATTTCATGCTCAATAGGAAAAACTGATATTCACAATGCCTTGTGTGATCTAGGAGCAGGAGTTAGTGTAATGACATACTCCCTCTATAAATGGTTAGGATTAGCAGAGTATTATCCTACTACTATCACTTTATAGATGGCTGACAAGTCCACTAAACAACCCATTGGTATGATTGAGGATGTTTTACTTAGAATAGATGAGCATGTTATTCCGACTGATTTTATTATTCTTGAAATGCTAGAAGATGAAAGATTATCCATAATACTTGGAAGACCTTTCCTCAGTACTGCAGGGCATCAGTAGACTGTGCCAAAGGAAAGATAATCTTCAATGTTTATGATGCTGAAATCATCCGGTATTTTCCAAGGAAGCTAGAAGTAGGAGAAAGATATATTCCACCGGCAAAACGAGTTCATGAGGTAAGTGCCTTTGATAAGGGGAATCCTAAGGTAAGAATTCAAGAACAAAAAAAGGTTGAGTTACTCAACCATTCCTAATAAAATCTTAATGGGAGTCAACCCATCTCGTCAATAAAATAGATTAGAGAATAAAAGGTTCATCGCATTCCTACCACTTCTTCATAGACATTCTTGCGAAAGCGCACCCATGAAAATGCAACTCTCAAAAAGTAGTAGAAACATCGATTGAATGAGTTTAGAATAAGAATAAAAATTTAAGTTTGAAGTTTTTCATCTAAAGAAGCTAAATTTTGCTTTTAATAAGTCAATGTTGGTCGACAGTTTCTACCATTAATTTTCTGTCCAAAATAAGGTATTCTCAAAGAAATGTAATTTTTTTGATGATTACTGATGGTTTAATGACCAACTATACGGCGGGAATAAAAATTCTGGCTGTATAGTTCCGATCATATAGATATATTTATCATCAACAAATTTTCTTCGAAGTCACAGAGAGTTTAACGACCAACTATACGGCGGGAATAAAAATTCTGGCCATGTAGTTCCGGTCGTATAGATATCCATGCCTTCAAACAAAATTCTTTGAAAAGTACTAAGAGTTTAACGACCAACTATATGGCGGGAATAAAAGTTTCGGTCATATAGATATCGATGGTATTTTTAGAAATTTATCTTGAGGGACAGATAATTTAACAACCAACTATACGACGTGATCATTGCGATCCGGCCATATAGTTGCGTCCGTATGCATAAAGAAACCCTAGTTGGCGGCGCTGCCGCAACTATACGGGCGGAGCAACATCGCCCGCCCATATACTTCCGGCCGTATAGTTTGGTGCGACCACAAAATCGCACCGGGGCGGCTAGGTCTTCCTCCCCTCCTCATTATTTCTCTAATATTCTCGCTCCAAACCTCTCAAAATCCACCTAGAACTTTTATTCTTCGCGGATTTCATTCGTTTGAGTGGGGGAATCAATAGATCGCTATTTTCTCTCCCTATCCATGCTTTATTTTCAGATTTCCATGGTTGAAACTCTCACATTGATCTAATGGATCAACTCAGGCTTATTTTGTTTTACCTATTAATTTCTCACGTTAGGATTGAATTTTTCCATGTAGGATCATTCATATATCTTGTAGAAACTATATGCCTAAGGTTTTATGGTGAAATTTTTTAGTGCATCACGATGAACAAGATCGGTAACCTCTTTCGTTCGAGCAAGCGCCAATGAGGTGAGGGCTCGAGCTCGGGTTCCCGAGCCTCGTGCAACTCCAAGTTAGATATTGTCTCATCGAGGAGGGTGCTGCCCACACGTTGGGCCGACCACAACTTTCTCACCGTGGCAGGGTTGAAGGCGGACTTTGACCTCATGTGCAATAGGTCGGGGTTGGCGTTACTTGGCTTTGCAAGCCACGATACCTACGCCGAGCTTACCCATGAGTTCCTTACCTCCTTATATGACGACCACAGGGAGAAAGGTAATATGTGCACGGTAAGCTTCACCATGAACTGGTAGCACTATGAAATAAATTTCGAACAATTTTGCAATGTTTTTAGCTTCCCTCATGTTGGGGAGCATATTGTTACTAACCTCTATAGCGTCACAAGTAGAGAGATTTGGGAGGTTATTTATTTTAATGGTGGCAAGCGATTTTACCAAAAGAATATGTCCACCATTCAAAACCCAACCATTCGCTACTATGCTTTGTTCCTCGCCGACACACTACTAGGAAGAGGTGACACCGGTTCTATGGCCAATGGGGACATGGCAATGATCACCAAGGCTCTCTTCCCCATGTCACCGCAAAGCCCCAATCCTGCAGCTCTACTCATCCATCACTTTAGCCACCAAAGCAACAAGACCATAGGTGATATTCGCATGGGTGGATTGGTAACCCACCTTGCCTATGCATTAACTATTATACTACCTGTTATGGAACCTGTTGACAGCTCCAAACTCATGGACATCAAGTATTTGACTATTTCTGGCTTCCTTGGTGTCTACCATGCTAACCGGAGGCTCCGAGCATATCAATTTAGTTATATTGGTGATGCACATGGTGAGTAGGTTCAGCTCCCATGCCCCCAAGCCTTCTCGATTGTGGAGAAGGACACTTGGATCCTCACCAAGGACCAAGTCATGGAGATCCTGGTTAAGCTCCATCCCGATGAAGAGGAAGGTGAAGAAGGAGGGCAGCATGATGAGGAGGCGCAGGAGCAGGAGAAGGAGGAAGAGCAGGACAGAACCCTGCTTGGGAGGGACAATAGTAGCAACTATGGCGAGCCTAGGACCCATGGCCTAACCAGCCACAGGACGGGTATGGCTACTTCCCCTATTAGGAATTCCAGCAGCTCAACCAGCGCGTTGTTTGGAATATGCCTTAGAGGCAATCATGGTTGATGATATTTCCCAAAGTATTCATAAAGTAGAGATGTCCTCATATGAACATCAGATATGTATCACTGAATACGTGATTCAATTGTGGAACTATATATTCATGATTGTTCATACTAGATTGTCCTTGGTCATTGAGGTTGTGCTGGACACACAACTTAGACCAATGTGCAGGTCAGCTGATGACACGGTTCCACTTGTCATGGGCATGGTGATGCTATTCCGACTTACACTGATTCAGCTAAAGAGTTTAGCGAGTCGGATTGACCCACAATTGAGATGCAACGAGCATGTTGTCATTTGCAGTCTCAAGCAATGGAATCCTTTGACCTGAGGAGATTGCATGATTTGAGTTGTGAATCACCAACTAAGGTTCTATCAAACGTTGTTCCATAAATGGGGAGTTATAAAGGTAGGGTTCGGGTTGGTTGTGAAGCAAGCTGCCTGACGTGGATTACCAAGATGGGATTTGCCCCTCCGTAATGGAGAGATATTCTCTAGGCCCTCTCGTGTGATATGATTCGGAAGCATGGCCATGTGCAACTTGGTTAAGAGTTAACCAAGGAGTCAAACTAAGTGTTAGTCTAGTGAATCGTATATCACAGAACGAGAAAAGAGAGTCGAGCTATTAAAGGGATGGCAACAACTCGCCTATAGCTTGACAAGATATATCGTGAGGCAAAGGGACTTGGAAGAAAGTCACATTGAGAAAGGTTTGTCTTCTGGTTTTGCGGCATTTGGGAGTTGGCACATCTTGCTAGAGGCCGCTACCAGCTATCGACTCGGAGTGGTGACTCGTGTCGTGTCTAGGTGTACGTGAACCTACAAGGTCACACACTAAAGGGTAAGGAGCCCATGTGGATTAGATCCATGTGGAGATTGGGGTATGGCCTAGATGGGCCTCAAGCGTTGAGACCAGCTAGGAGTGTATATAAGTGGAGTGACAAGGGATTGTCCCTGACCTAGCCGTCACTTTATCCACTTCCATTTCAGGCTAGACAAGATCTAGAAATCCTCTGTCCGAAGCTCCTTCCTATATGTGTGGATACCGGTAGAGGCGTTGCTCGTGCGGAGCTTGGAGACAGGGAAGCTCATGGGGATCTGGCGAAGGAGTTCGTGGGATCCAGTGTAGCTGTCCATGGGATTCGGAGGGCTGTCCGTGGGATCGTTCAACACTACTTCGACGCGCTACATCAACTTCTGCATCTGTGCGTCTAGCGGTAATCTCGTGGACTATAACCTGAGCTAGATCTTGGGTGTACCGTGTTAGGGAAAAAGTTTTGTTTATCTCTTTGTGGCCCAATAGTGGTATCAGAGAAAATGCTTCTGGTTTTAGGCTCTAGATCTGTGCATATGTGATATGCACGAGGTGGTGGATAGGATCCACTTAGGGTTTTGGTGGTCGATCTATGAGATAGATCGGTTTTGTGCAAGATTGATTGGATCAATCGCACTCGGGGGTGCATGGAAGATCAGGTGCGGATGATCAATGAGATTAGTCAGATCTGTACAGGGATCAGATTTGGGTAAAAGTGTTTTATCCAATGAAGGAATCCATGGTTCGGAATGCAGATTAGATCTACAATTTCAGAAAGGACCACCTGCTTCGCCCTGTCGTAGCGCATTAGATGTCGTTGCGAGGTTCAGAATGAAGGGACCGCCGGGTTCACCCTGTCATAGTGCATTAGATGTCATTGCGAGGTTCACAA
Source organism: Avena sativa (assembly GCA_916181665.1). Classification (NCBI taxonomy): domain Eukaryota; kingdom Viridiplantae; phylum Streptophyta; class Magnoliopsida; order Poales; family Poaceae; genus Avena; species Avena sativa. Next base: position 278,401,784 of record OV702292.1, read on the forward strand.
CGCCAGTAGATATCGTATCTATGCATAACTTGTTTTTCTAGGAAGTTGTGAATGGTATGGCTTATGTGCATGTGATGTGTGTAATCCATATGTGATCTACATATCACGAGTTTGTCAGCCGGCTGGAGCCAAAATGTTGTCATTGTTATTGTATAACGACATGCGTGTCGGCATGAGATGCCATCTTCTTGTATATTCCTTAGTGCTAGTGTAGCACATTTGGAGGACTTGAAGGACACGACAGCCAAAGGCATGACGAAGGGAGCCATATCATTTCACATTATAGTTGGATTATTTTGTGTCATTGTTATGTCGCTAGTTTTACCTCTATGAGATAGTGGTTAGACTTTAATCCCTCAAAGAAGGTCTAGTCGGTCTCCTCGCTAGTGCTTCACCATCACAAGTCAGACATCCTTGGTAGTGGGATCATAAAATTGAGGTTCTACCAATTCTTTTCGACTAGGTGGGTTCGAGTCAGACTCCTACAGCAGAAGCACTTGGTAAGCTATACGGGTCTATCACAACGGTTGTGGGGGTCGGGGAGAGGTCGGTCGGGAGCCGGGGCATGAGATGCCACCCGACCAACAGGAATCGCATGAGATGCTATTGGCAAGGAGTTGCCTACCTAGATCACTTGACGGCTAGCGGTGATGCTAATGCTCACTAGTCGGCTTCCTTATTTAGGATCCTAAATCACTAAGTAACCATCTGTGGGGTGTTGGTTCTAGTGGGAGCGTAAGTATTGAAATGTTTAATAGGCCTGCTGTTTTATGAATACTTGTCTTAACTGTTTTGCAAATTTCTATTGTAGATAATGGCATGTAGTAGCAGTCTCCCTCAGTTATCCAGTTTTGCTTTGAGGACCATTCTAGACAAAGATAAACTTAATGGGACAAACTTCACCAATTGGTATTGTAATCTGAGAATTGTTCTCAAACAAGAAAAGAGCGACCATGTTCTAGACAACCCGCTTCCAGATGTGCCGGATGAGAATGCGAGTCTCGCAGTAACCAATGCCTACCGTAGAACATGTGATGAGTCTACATAAATTAGCTGTCTTATGCTTGCTCACATGGAACCGGACTTGCAACAGCAGTTCAAGAATGTTGAGGCCTACAATATAATCGAAAGCCTCAAAAGTATGTTCCAGGATCAGGCAAAGACCGAGAGGTATCAAGTCTCTCAAGCTTTGCTGAGTTGTAAGCTTAAGGATGGTGATCCACTAAGTCCGCATGTGATCAAGATGGTTGGTTACATGTAGTCTCTTGAAAGGCTTGGCTACCCCATTAGCGAAGAGTTTGCTACGGATATAATTTTGAACTCTCTTCCTAGTGTGTATGGTCAGTTCATATCGAACTACCACATGCATGGTATGGATAAGAAGCTCACTAAATTACATGGGATGCTTAAACATGCAGAGGTTAATCTCAAGAATGGTACTAGCCAAGTGTTGGTGGTACAGAATAAGGCTAAGTTTAAGAAGAGTTCTTGGACTAAGAAGAAGAAGGCTAAGTCAGGAGGTAATGCTCAGGATGAGATCCCAAGCGTTTCCTCTGGGACTAAGTCATCTCCTTCAGCTGGTTCCGCTTGCTTCTATTGCAAGGCGGATGGCCACTGGAAGAGGAATTGCAGCAAGTATTTGGCAGATAAAGCCAAGAGTGGAGGTGTGACTTCCAACTCAGGTACACTTGTTTGCAATGTTATAGACCTTTATCTTGCTGATACACCCGGTAGTTCTTGGGTATATGATACCGGATCAGTCATTCATATATACAACTTGTTGCAGGGACTGGTAAGAACTAGGGGTGTAGCAAGAGGCGAGGTTGACATTCGGGTCGGCAACAAAGCAAGAGTTGCCGTGTTGGAAGTCGGCACGATGCAACTTCATTTACCTTCAGGATTCTCAATGGAACTAAATAATTGTTATTCTCTTCCAGTGCTTAGTCAAAACATCATTTCTTCCTCATGTTTGATGAGACAAGGGTATGAGTCTAATATTAAGAGCAACGGTTGTTCTTTATATTTGAATGATATGTTTCACGGCTTTGCACGCGTTCAGAACGGGTTATTTATTTTGAATCTTGATGGTGGGTTGGTCTATAACGTAAATGTGAAAAGGCTGAAACCAAATGATCTGAATATGACTTACTTTTGGCATTGTCAACTTGGTCATATAAGATGGAAACGCATGAAGAAGCTCCATGATGATGGACTCCTAACTTCGTTTGACTTGGAGTCATTCGTGACATGCGAATCCTGCCTTCTAGGCAAGATGACCAAGACACCTTTTGCAAGGAGTTGTGAAAGGGCGTCTGACTTGTTGGGACTAGTACATAGTGATGTATATGGTCCAATGAGAGCGACAGCCATAGGTGGTTATGAGTACTTCATTACCTTCACTGATGATTTGAGTAGATATGAATATGTCTAATTAATGAAACATAAGTCGGAAGCCTTTGAAAAGTTCAAATAATTCCAGAATGAAGTACATAATCAACTCGGCAAGAAAATAAAGTTTCTTTGGTCAGACAGAGGAGGCGAGTACATGAGCCATGAGTTTGATGACCATCTGTAGAGTTGTGGAATAGTTCCTCAGCTCACTCCGCCGGGTACACCGCAGAGGAATGGTGTGTTGGAACGGCGGAATCGGACCTTGTTGGACATGGTACGATCAATGATGAGTCGGAAAGATCTACCTTTATCATTTTAGGGTTATTGTCTAGAAACGGCAACGTTCAGACTAAACAGAGTACCATCAAAATCGGTAGAGAAGACACCACATGAGATGTGGACAGGCAAGAAGCTGAGTTTGTCTTTTCTTAAGATTTGGGGTTGTGAAGCATATGTCAAGGGACATCAATCGGACAAGCTTACAACCAAGTCGGATAAGTGCATTTTCATTGGGTATCCAAGGGAAACCTTGGGTTACTACTTCTACAACCGAGAAGAGGGCAAAGTGTTTGTCGCTCGGAACGGTGTCTTCGTTGAGAAAGAGTTTCTTAGTCGGGAAGTCAATGGGAGTATGGTGCGACACGAAGAAGTTCGAGAGGAACCGGTCAGTAGCGATTTGGTGAAAGCCTTGGAGGTTGAGCCAGTCGTGGTAGCTGAGCCACCAGCTACACCTACACTGCGAAGATCGGAAAGATTGCGTAGTGTTCGTGATGTATTACTGCTGGACAGTGATGAGCCGACAACTTATTCGGAAGCGATGATGGGTTCTGATTCTGAGTCGTGGCTTGGAGCCATGAGATCCGAGTTAAAGTCCATGGATGAAAATAAGCTTGTAACTTGGTTGATCTGCCAGACGGTGCAAGACCCGTCGAGTGCAAATGGGTATTTAAGAAGAAAACTAATATGGATGGAAACAATTCTATCTATAAAGCACGGCTTGTCGCGAAGGGGTTCCGGCAGGTTCAAGGAGTTGACTACAAAGAGACTTTGTCACCCCTAGCGATGATTAAATAAGTTCGGATCATGTTAGCTATTGCAGCCTATTTCGATTATGAGATATTGCAGCCTATTTCATCTACCAGCAGAGCCGACAATGCTACCACGCCAGCTGGATCCGCAACGTCTCGTTCCGCGAGTGCGACCTCGTCTTGCGGCTGGTACAAGACACCAAGGGGATGCACAAGCTAGCTCTGCCTTGGGAAGGGTCGTTCATCATCAGTTGGGCGCTGCATAACAACCCTACTACCTAATCAACGCCTGCCACTCGATAAATAACAAGATGGACCGCTCCGGCAAAGAAACTGAGCGGACGTGTAATGCGAACCTGCTTCATCCATTCTACACCTAAGTAAAGCGAAAATGTATCTTACTTTTATGTAACGAATAAGATCAGGAGACTCGACATAGTCTCGGGGACTCCATAATAATTTGGCATTTTTCCGCTGCACTCGCAAATTTTCCAGCTACATTGTTTTTTAAACCTCGGACCCGCCAGTTTCCCTCGGAAGCTCGCCGGATAGCCCAGACAGCCGCAAACTCCGTAGGAACCAAGTACTGTACGTAGTCCCAAGAGACCCCTTTTCGATTCTGGTTGCAGACCGTAAGCCGGCTGAGAGACACGACAAGAACAGACAAACTTGAAGGCTCATACAAGAAAAACATAAGGAAAACCAGATGTCTGGACGCCTCGGTAGCGCTTGCTCGCTCGAAGCCGGTAGTGAAAGACCGAAGTATTGCAAAAGTATGCCACCTAAGCAAACCCTTGCATCTAGCCAAGAGCTGACAGGGGCACAACTTTACAGGCCAGTGCTCGCTAATAAAATGACTAAGCTACCAGCCTTGCCCGAAAAGGCAAAGTTTTCAAACAAAAGAGAAGTTAAAAGACTATATTTATTCTACAAATGACTAACACAAAGCCCATTGATCATGCTCCATTTTTCGCATGATATGAAGTGCTGCAGCCGGAGACCAACTCCGCGACGGCAAAGAAGGAGCTTCGGCCCACCTGGAATTTCCATTCGGCCCGAACCTCGGGGACTACACCCAATGGGTGTGCTCGCGCGCCCCCACACAGGAAACCTGCAGCAAGCAAACATTCGAAGGAGCTTTGGCCTGCCTGGATTCTCCAGCCGGACCGAACCTCGGGGACTACACCCTGTGGGTGCGCTCGCGCGCCCCCACACAGAAGAAAGCACACCGCAAGTGCAAACACAAAGATAACATTCACAAAAGGAGGTGAAGCTCCAAACAGAACTTGTCAAACGACAAAAGTCAAGTGTTCACCATAGAGTACCACAAGCGAACAAAGTTTTAAGACAAAATACAAATACACCCAGCATTCTAGGGATCAGGCCTGAGGGCTATCAGAGGGTGGAGAGGCACCGGCTGGGGCATGGCTGCTAGATGCATGGTTGGCGAAGGCGGAGCTCGGCACAGCCAGGGCGTCAATACACATTGGGCTATAATGGTTCCGATCCGCACCAGACGGGTCGGCAAAGTCCCGATCCAGCTGGACGAAGGTCCCAATCTTCACGCCGCAGGAGCGAATGTCAGGAACTTATGCCTGGAGCTGGTCATAGCTGGTCCCTTGGTGAAACCCTCTAGAGAGACTCCACAGGTCTACATCTAGCTACCAGGACTTCAGCAGCACCAAGACCATCTCTGCACCACCGCTAGCAGCCTAGTCATGTGCCACGTTCATGAGCTCCGGGGCACCGGCAAGCGTCCTAGCCAAGGTGGCCATTGTACCCGGGCGGTCGACTTTAGGCCAGACATAGTCAAAGGCCTCAAGGGTAGCGCCACGCAGCTGGTTGGCCTCCTCGCTGATGATTGTCACTAGCTCCACCGGTGCAGGTTGCGGCCAACCTCCCCCTCGGGGACGCGCGCCAGAGCTTGGTCAGTTGCCTCAGGATACTGAGCTACACAAGGAAAAGGAAAGGGCGTTAATTCTCCGGCTGAAACAAAGGAAGGAGCAGACTCTCCAAACAGATCACTTACTGACAACCATCTCGGCGATTTGGCACAGATCCCCCGGAGCCGCCTTCTCCTCGTCCCGGGCGGTCTTAAGATCCTCCGCCTGACGAGCCAGAATCTACTCGAGGTTCTTCAGCGCCTCGGCCCGGGTATCGGCGGTCTTCTTCGCCTGGCCAGCCTTGATCTCCATCTGCTGTTGGTGCAACAACAGCTGGTTGATCTAGTCCTAGCGCTCCATGTTGGATGCCTCCAGTCGGGCGACCTCTGCCTTCACCCTCTCCACCTCGCGGTCCCTGTCTACCAACGGAGCTATAGGGGGGTAAGCAATGGTCAACAAGAAGCGCGAAAACTCGCATAGCTGGGAAGACAAAGCAGAGAAAGCAATCTTATGCCCCAGGTCCTACGAGGTCTTGGCGGCTTCAGTGAAGGCTTTCTACACAAGATAGCATAAGGACCTAGAAGGGAACGGCAAGAAGGGTAGCAAAGCAGTGATGGAGAAGTCACCTACCTCGAGAGAATCCCCAAGAGCCCTAGCTTCGCCAAGCCCCTGCTGCATCACGTCCACCAGGTGGCGAACCTGGCTGAGCGTGATGGGCGCCAACTCGGAGAGCTGTGCTAGGACGGAGTCCGGTGGTGGCACGGCCGGAGCTAACCGGCTGCCGGTGACTTGGGTCTTGTCGTCATCACCAGCGGAAGCACGCGACGCCCCCGGAGCCTCCGAGCTAGGAACCATCTCCTGGCATCCGTCTCCAGCCGCAGCCGGTGCAGGACCCTCCGCCTCCACGGGCTCCTCCACCTGGTAGGCGGTAGAACCCACCTGAGCCTGGCCAGGGGCAAGGAGCAGATCGGTGGCATGGGATGCGGCAGAAGACCGGTGCAAGACCAGCAAGTCAGTCAGCACCGCCGTCTCCGCCGCACCCGTCGCAACCTCGGCCACGTTGGCAGTAGAGGCTATAGCCTTAGCCCCCTTGGCGGTAGAGGCATCAGCCTCGACCGCCTTCACAGCAGAGGCAGCTGCCTCAGCCACCTTGGCAACAGAGGCATCAGCCTCAGCCGCCTTTGCAATAGAGGCAGCAGCCGACCCCTCAGCCCCAGCCGGGGCAGGGTCGGACGTGGTGGCAATGGTCGTGGAGCCAGTGAGGGACATCGCGTCGCTAGGAGAACGGCAAGCGAAGCACGATAATTAAAGACAAAGAGAAACAAGCACGCTAGGCAAGGATAAGAAGGGCACATACACGGCGACGCTCGGCATGACAGCTGTTGCCCTCGAGCGGTGGCTCCTCTTCCCCCTCCCATAGCTGGAGCGGCGCTGAACGAGGCAACCCGCTTACCACGATCCTTCGACGCGGCAGCCTCCACCAGGTCCATGTCCATGCCGTGGGCAGCTTTGCCAAGACACAGGAACAATGTCAGGAGCATGACAAAGGAAGAGCAATAAAATTCCAGGTGCGAACAACAACCCACTAGGTGGAAACTCGTAGCCCTCATCAGCTCGGGTTGGGAACCGCTGCGGCTCCATCGCCGAATACCTCGGAGGCTTGTGGTCAGCGGTGAACTCAGGGAGGTCATCCTCACCCATGCCGTCTTTAGCTAGCTGCACCATAAAAAGCGACTCAACAAGGAACATAAGAAGCAAGGAGAGAAGTTTCTTTGGGAAAGAATATGCCTAGAGAAAAGGGAAGAGGGCTTGACCTTCGGGGGCAGCCGGCTATGGGGGTATGGGCGGCAGGAGAAGACCCATTCCGCCGTCAGCGTCTCCTTCGAGATGGTGGCAAGCCACTCTCGAAGGGCCACGAACGGCACCTACACTTGGGAAACCCGGGTGGGATCTAGCGGCATGGACAAGTGGCAGATCTTGTGCGACCGCTGCTGCAGCGGAAGCACGCGATTCGTCATCCAGGATAGTAGGATGTCCTGGGCGATGAGCCGCTCCTCCTCCACTAGCACCACCACCCGGGCAACCATCCGCTCCATGTCGGCCTGGGCGCCCATGTTCTGGACGGACCAAGCCTTCCGGCTGGAGGGGACGTTGGAGAACACCAACACCTTGATCCAGTCGACGTCGGTGTTGTTGTGCACATAGAAGTATGAGCGCTGCCACCGCTTGACAGTATCCGGCATCTCTAGCCGAGGCATCTGCGACGACGGCCTTTGCGGCCTGAAAGTTGGGGCACCCAGGCAACACGGTACCCAAGTTGCCTGTAATCAGCCGTGATGACCACAGTTGGCGTGCCAAATACTCAGAGGGTCTTTTTCGGCACAAATTCAACTTTACGTTTCAATACAAAATATAAGGCTAACAGCCGTCAAGTTGGGCCCCCTATTAGTTCTCGCCGTTATGTTGCTCCCTTCGCTTAGGCGTCAATTAGGCTTGCAGCGTTGGCACCTGCATCTATTACGCATCTTCTTCTTCCCCGGAGCGGCAATCTATGGGGCGTCGTAGCCATGGCACGGAGCTGGGACATGGATGAACCTCCTCGGCCCTGCTCTCCTCCCTGTAGGCTTGCAACGTTGGCGCCTGCATCCATTACGCGTCTTCTTCTTCTACGGAGCGGCAATCTATGGTCACGGCCATGGCGTGGAGCTGGGACGTGACGAACCTGCTTGGCCTCACTCTCCTCCCCATCCTGAGTCAGAACTTGCCCTCACCATGGGGGCACCCATGGCATGGTGCAGGGACAAGAATTGGTTCCCGATGAGATCAATCACCGTGTCGACCATGCTCGGTACTATTTACTTCCTCTAGAATCTGAGCTCGTCGTCGCTGTGGTCGCACCCGCACCAATTCTACCACCTCTGTCGAGATCTCTGTGGTAGCTCAAGTTCTTCCATGTTGAACCTCTAAGCAAATTCGAAGTTGGGCGGCGGCAACCCGTTGTTGAACCTGTAAGGAATTGTTGAAGACTGCGTGCCGCTCCAAGGTCTTCGGCTTCTGCCAACGTCCACCGCTGATGTGAGATCATTTAGTTACTTCAATACAAAATTTCGACCAATTTAACTTGTTGATGTATTCCTTGACAATTATAATATAATCGAGCACTAGAAATATTTTGTAGCATGCATGAGCATGATCAGTAATATAATTAAACACTAGAAATTTTAAGGAACTCCATATAAGGGAGTAGATTAATATATAGATAGAAGGTTCACCAGAGACACCACGCGGATATATTGTCTTACATGCCACATACATGTAATAATAATTAACTAAAACAAAATAAAAGTATGGTCAGCAGTAGGAGGCCAGGACATGAAGACGCCTAGTAGGGAAGGGGCATCAGCAGCAGGCAGGGACAGCCTAGTCGAGGGGATACAGGTCAGTCCTAAAATAATCCCGGAGGAATTTACCGAAGGCTACGTGCCATGCCAAGGTAATCGGCTTATGGCTTCTGCATGCGCCTCTGGCAATGCCCACCGCGTGCTGGATCATGTTGTCGATGTCTTCGTTAATTGCTCTGCCACAGAATGGGCAAAACAGTCTCCCCCTATGGTAGAAACAGATTATCCCACACCGTAACCGCCTCAGCATGTAGCGGCTCTTGTGTCCCTGGATTCCATGCTATCGTCCACGTCATCATCATCCTCCTATTGATTTTTAAGAACATAACTTAGAACTCATACATATGATTGAATTGTATTGCAACTCAATAATTGACAGCATGTATATGTAAGACAATATATCCGTGGATATCAAAGAGAAAGCATCTCAGCAATAGTTTGATTAGTTCATATATCATTTCATCTCAACACAATGACAATTAATTGCATTAGAGTGTATGTAGAATAAATCTAGGGGCCTCATAAGTTTCTTCAGGGATGGCATAAGCAAACCAAGTAACAATTGCACAACCTATAATGTTCTTGTACATCGCCCCAGGTTCGCTAACTCATCCCTGAAAAAACCAGACATCAATGTGCCTGCCTCTCTTTTGGGGCAAATTTGAATCATTGGCCACAATAAGAAATTGAAATGTAATCGTACAAAACAATATTCAGGGATATACATAGTCAGGTACAAAAACAAGCCTAAATATTGTAATTGTAAATAAAAAACCAAACAATTAATCTTCAGGTACATGTTAAAAATACTTATGATCAAAACCATTCATCTGCATATGCATCATACGAATCATTCAAAGATTAGAAACAAATCAAGGTTTATATATGTAGTTCCATATGAGAATAAATTAAGGGCCTCATAATTTGTTTCAGAGATGGAATTGGAGAATCAAAGTACCAACAGCACAACCTATATTGTTTGTGTGCATTGCTGCCTCAGGTTCACCAACACATCCCTAAAACACGACATCATCATACATGTCTCCCCTTGAACTCTTTTGGGGCAAATTTCAATCATCGGCCTCGGTGAAAAACTGAAATGTAATTCTTATACACTATGAATGCATGGAATAGATAATTCAAATATCATAGTTCTATGAATGTAGAATAAAGATTGTGGCCTCGTAAGTTTCTTCAGTGATGGCGTAAGTGAACCAAGTAACAATTGCACAAATTATATTGATCTTGTACATGGCCCCAGGTTCGCTAACTCATCCCTGAAAAAATCTAACACCAATGTGTCTGCCTCTCTTTTGGGGCAAATTTGAATCATTGGCCACAATAAGAAATTGAAATGAATCGTACAAAACAATATTCAAGGATATACATATGCATCATACGACTCATTCAAAGATCAGAAACAATACAAAGATTATATATATGTTCCATACGAGAATAAATTAAGGGCCTCATTTTTTAGAGATGCAGTTGGAGAACTAAAATACCAACAACACAACTTATATTTTTTATGTACATTGATGCCTCAGGTTCACTAACCATCCCTAAGAAAACGACACCATCAGATGCTCTTGCACTATTTTGGAGAAAAATTGAATCATTAGGATCAATAAGGAATAGAAATGTAATGTTATAGGCATGTTGTGTATTGAAATGAACACTCAACTAGCAAACTCAACTTGATGGCAGATGAGCATATTGGGGTTTTGTGACTAGACGGATTGGGGTTTTGCGACTAGATGGCAGATGCATCAATCGACCATTCGAACCATATATATACTACCCTACTTCAAGAGCAAAAGAATCTATACACGATTGAGCAAATCCTATGTATGAATAGTGAAATATGCGGCTATGACTAGAGAAGGTAGCAATATAGTACCTCGGACTCCTCATCAGGGACCTCCTCCTCGAACTTGTCATTCTCCGCGATTACATCGAAGATTTCTTGGACGGTGATGGGGTCGTTGATGTAGAGCACCGGATTGCCTCCGCCTGCCGCCTGTCCCCCATCCAGGTCTACCGCTAGCACCACGACATTGTCGGCCACCTGTTGCTCGGCAGCGATGGCTACTAGCTGGAAGGATGAGCTCGAACCCTCGATGTCGCGGTGACGGGCGGCGTTCATTCCTAGAGAAGATACCTCTGCATGCTTGACGACCAAGCCATCTGCTATTGTGCCTTCAACTGGCTTCACGTTCGGCTCGTCTCCATGCGTACGCTTCATGGTGCACCTAGGGAAGGAGGTGGTGCAAGCAAAGGAGCTTCGGCGCGCGTGGTAGATGCAGATTGGGGTTTTGGGACTAGACAGATTGGGGAAAATGACACGAGCACATGGAAGAAGAAGGCTGAGCGGGTTTATAAACACTGGACCGTTCGTAGTCCTCGAGTGGACACGTGTGGTGGGCGGAGGGATGGGGCTACCACGATCTCCATCTTTTTTTGGGTTCCATTTTTTTGAAACAACCACGATCTCCACTTTAGAACTGCATTGAAAACACGCTCATGGCAGACCTCGGCATATAAGTGGCGCGGAACTAATTTCTAGCAATGTTAGATCTACTCGAGGGAGCCCCTTGACTCATGGAAGTTACTATCGGTAGGGCCCAGTTGGAAGTGAGATTGACAGCGCTGCGTAAAAATGGGATATGTCTTATTAAAATCAAGTGGCAATAAATTGCAGCCTCCCATCGACAACCGTGCACTCGATGACCCTGTTGCCCTGTGCATGTGTTGTAGTAGCAGTAGTAGCCTTTGCAGACTAGATTAAACATGGCATGACCACTCGATGACTTTTTCCATGGACGACATTGTGTTCCTTCTTGTAGAAGTCTCGCTAAGGGGGACGTCTGTGCTGTCTTACACTGTACTGTGAAGGGCACGACGTGTGCAATGATCCTTGTTGGATCACACAGGATCAGCGGTTGGTGCGCATGATCCGCGTGACAACTATGACAACCAATCAGGGCGTAGCAGACAGAGTGAGCACATGTTTGGGCTTCCATGAAAGTGAGAGAGAGGGCAAAACTGAGTAGTATCAAAAAACCAAGGGCACAACTGCATGTCTGTAAAAATGGAAAGTGAGTGTCTTGTACAATGAAATGCATCATGGCATACATCAAATTATGCCAAGATAGATCCACTACAGTTCATTGGATGTGTGTTCTTATCATAAACCACATATGGATCCACCAGAGTCATTGCATGTGTGTTATTGTCACAAACCACAAACGGATCCACCAGTGTTCATTGCATGTGTGTTCTTTTTACAAACCACGTATGGATCTACATGTGTCATTGCGTGTGTGTTCTTTTCATTAACCACAGATAGTGTCATTGCATGTGTGTTCTTTTCACAAACCACACAAAGATCCACCATAGTCATTGCATGTGTGTTCTTTTCACAAACCACACATGGATCCACCAGTGTAATTAAAATGTGTGTTCTTTTCATTAACTACACATATTGATCCATATATGGTCTGGGCAGAGTCATTGCATGTCTGTTCTTTTCACAAACCACACACGGATTCACCAGTGTCATTGGCTGTGTTTTTTTGACAAACCACATGAGCATATGTGTTCTTCTCACAAACCACATATGGATCCACCAGAGTTCATTGCATGTGTGTTCTTTCGATAAACCACATATGGATCCACCAGTGTCATTGCATGTGTTTTTTTTCATTAACCATAGCTAGAGTCATTGCATGTCTGTTCTTTTCACAAACCACATGGATCCACCAGAGTCATTGCATGTGTCTTCTATTCATTAACCACATCTAGAGTCATTGCATGTGTTTTCTTTACACAAACCACATATGGATCCGTGAGTCATTGCATGTCTGTACTTTTCATTAACCACAGCTAGTGTCATTGCATGTATGTTCTTTCCACAAACCACATATTGGTCCACCAGTGTCATTTCATGTCTGTTATTTTCACAAACAACATAAGGATCCACCAGTGTCATTGGATGTGTGTTCTTTTCATTAACCACAACTAGTGTCATTGTATGTCTATTCTTTCCACAAACCACATATGGATCCACCAGTGTCACTAGATGTGTGTTCTTTTCACAAACCACAGGTAGAGTTATTTCATGTGTGTTCTTTTCACAAACCACATATGGATCCACCAGTGTCATTGCATGTGTGTTCTTTTCATGAACCACAGCTAGAGTCAGTGAATGTCTGTTCTTTCACAAACGCACATGGATCCACCAGTCATATAATTGCTTGTTCTTTTCACAAAACACAGTTAGAGTCATTGCATGCCTGTTCTTTTCACAAACCACCTAAGGATCCACTAGAGTCATTGGATGTGTGTTCTTTTCACAAACCACATATTGATCCACTAGTGTCATTGCATATGTGTTCTTTTCACAAACCACATATGGATCGACCAGTGTCGTTGGATGTGTGTTCTTTTCACAAACCACAGCTAGAGTCATTGCATGTGTGTTCTTTTCATAAACCACATATGGATCCACCAGTGTCATTGGATGTGTGTTGTTTTCATTAACCACAGCTAGAGTCATTGCATGTCTGTTTGTTTCACAAACCACACATGGATCCACCAGTGTCATTGGATGTGTGTTCTTTTCACAAACCACATGAGCATGTGTGTTCTCCTCACAAACCACATATGGATCCACCAGATTTCATTGCATGTGTGTTTTTTCATAAACCACATATGGATCCACCAGTATCATTGCATGTGTGTTCTTTTCATTAACCATAGCTAGAGTCATTGCATGTCTGTTCCTTTCACAAACCACATGGATTGTAACATCCCAACACTTTAATCCAAGCTTATCAAGATCCAAATCATCAACAATTAGGGGTAACAAAAACTTTCCCAAATTAAAAATGAAAGCATTCATGTGTATGAGCATTTAAATGAGGAATTGATTTGAATTGCCATGGTTCTATGATTCTTTGGTTGTAAAATGTTTCTTAGGTGATTTAAACATCATCTACATCATTCCAAAACTTTTCCCAAAGAAGAACAACTCAAAATGAATAATTAAAGTGAATGGTCATTTTGGCCAAATTAAGTATCATGCATACTTTGGCTATTCCTAGTACTCAAAACTTAACAGAAACATGTGTGGACCTTTACACCCCTTGATAGTACACATAATGAGGTACCAAGTCCCACTCTGTGATCTGTAAAAATCTTTCAAATGCTAATTTTAAATGAAAGTTAAAATTGAATCTATTCATATGGGAAGATCCCACTATTTCAAAAACCACTCAAACAAGCTCAATTTTCAAAACCCAAGCACCCATAGAGTCTCAAGCTTATTCCTAGCAAACCAAACAAAAATCTTTTCAAAATTCAAAAGTTTATTTTATGCGGCCATTTCATTAAACACTTGGCAGGCATAATTTACGCCCTAATCCTAGCTCACTGTTTTGAACAGGGTTTTGCCCCCAAATGATCTTCATTTAATCCCTTTGTCCCCCCAGGGTCTAACCATGCCATTAGCACCCATCCCCTACCCTCCTATTGGCAAAGCCATGCCATGCCGAGCCACCCCTCGCCAGCCGACCATGCACTCGCCCCAGTAGACCACTTCCCTCTCTCTCGCCATGTCTAGGAGGTAGCCAGGACCTCACCGCCACCCTCTGTCCCATGCCCGAGCCAAGCCCTGCCGTGGACCACCGAGGAGAGCCCGTGCCCAGTGCCACCGAGCCATGCCGAGCACACGCCAGAGAACCACACCCGGCACGCGTGCACAAGCCGCCGCTCGACCGTAGCCCGCGACCGCTGCTCTACCATGACCCAGGGAACACGACGGACACGCCCGTTCGCCGCCCAACACACCACAGCCACCGGTCGCCGTGGACACCGCCGCCTCTGCCGCTCAGAGCGCCAGCTTGCCCCGACCGCATACCACCTCCCCTATGCCCGCATTGAGTTCCTAGAGCACCGCCAGGAGACCGCCTATCGATCGCCACCCTCAGCCATGCCTCTAGCCGGCCGTAGCCATGTCGCCACCGTCGCCTGCCCATCCCGCTCGGTCTCAACGTCGGGCCTATAAAGGAGGGAACTCCCAGCCATTTGAAGCACACCACTCCACTCCCTCATCTCACTGACCGTTCCCCACCTCTAGCCGGAACAGCGCGAGCACTTTCTCGCCAGAATTTGGTCGGAGTAGCCTGCAGCAAAGGAGGAAGGGGCGCCGCTGATTGCGGCCACCCCCGGAGCTGCCTCAACCGTCCCTGAGCTCGCCGTTGACCACCAGTCCGTTTGCCTGCCTCGCCGACCTTGCTGGAGCCCTGGTACGCCCCTAATCGACCCCCACCTCCGCGTCTAGGTCAGACTCTCGCCGGAGTAATCCGTCGTCGACGATGACTCTCCACCGTTAGATCCTCTTTTAATCGTGCGGCCTAGGATGCTAGATACCATTTCGGTATTTTTGTGCCGCTGACTGGTGGAGCCCGCATGTCAGGCAGCCCGTTGCACGCACTGTGCGTAGCTGGGCCAGCCCAGTTAGTTCCCGCGTGAGTTAGGATTTCAAATTTAGTTTTTTCTATTTAGAGTTAATCTAGTTTTTGTCCATTAGTTTAAAAATCAATTCTGGGAGTTTGACAAATCCAAATTGCATAAAACCAATTTTACCTGAAAGGTATTGAAATGATCTATCCAAGCCCGTTGGATTTAATTCAATTAGAGTTATAGATATCTCCTAGTAAAAATAAAAAACAGAAGCTTTTGCATATGGCAACATTTTTATAAAATCAACTAAGATAGGTTTTGAGTTGATTCCAACTCTCAAAAATCACATTTCATCATATCTATCTAATTATGTAATAATATTAAGGTTTACATGCAATGACTTTGGACTAGTACCAAAATAATGCTATATAGGCATTTCTAGTCACTTTAAATCATTAAATAATGAACTTAAACCAAAGTAATGATGATCCAACCTTTAAATCTCATTCCTACAAGTTAGAATATGTGGTGATGACATGTGTCAACATGATCCCATATTTTAAGTGGCGAATATTAAATCTTAGTTAATTTTTCAATGAGTAGAAATTACTTTTCTAATTTAAAAAGAATGAAACTAGTGAATTAAACTTGTGATGCTTGTGATGATAATAGATCATCAAATGTGTGTCTTAGAGTACTAATTGGACTAGTTAAGTGTTGTTTGGTGATTGTGTACTCCGTATGTATTTATAGAAGATAGTACCGACCAAGCTTACGAGGAGGAGGAGTGCTACCAAGAAGAAGAAGAAAACTTCAACCATTGCACCAACCAAGGCAAGCTAGCCCTATCCAAGTTAACCCTTGCAAGTTATACTTGCAGGTCACCATTAAAAGTGCAAGCTATTGTTAGCAAGCTAGAATTAAGAAAGATGAATGAGCAAAGATGCTTTAGGCATGCTTTGGTCACACCACCTTGACTATTACTACCCCAAGTATTACCTTACAAGCTTTAATTCCTTTAGTTTACACAAAGTCCCTTACTTGTGTTGAAGGTAGCATAAAAAGTATAAAACTTGACCTATTTAGCTAAGCTTTAGATGTCATTCTATGGCATGAGATTGAACCCATCATCTTTCCACCTTAGTGAACACTCTTAACTTAGTAGTTAGAGTAGATCAAAACTTGAGTCACTTTAGATGGGAAAAATTTGTGAAAACCTTGGAATGATGAGTCATTCTATTGAGATGTTTTGACATGTGTTGAGAAACACAAATGGTTTATGATGATGAAAATGTTGAGGCATGAGCCTTAACCCGTTTATAAAACTGATGGTTGGATTCGGATGCGATGCCATTCCAAATTTACCGTACAACCACACTACTTGAATTGGGTAAGGCTTAGCTAGAAATTTATATGCATTAGTATTAGTTCCCTCTCGGGAGAGGTTTGAGCTGAGGCTACCTCTCAATGTTGTCCACCTATGAAGTGCCCAAGATGACTGATGGTCATGGTTGTGAGGCCATGCTCATAGGAGAGGTGCTTATACTAGGGTGTGTAAAGGAAAGGTTATGTTTGATTATCTGCATACTACGTATGATGATTCAGGGTTATCCCTGACAGATGGATCGAATCTTGTGGTGAAAGTGTACCACCTTTGCAGAGTGTCAAACTATTCGAATAGCCACGCCCGCGGTTATGGACAGTTGGAATGGCCATACTATTTCGTTTCCAGATGTTTTCCAAATAACTTGAAGTGAATGATGAATCTTGACTTGACCACAACAGGGTTGTGTTTATGATACTAGCTTCCCAACTTAAGTGATTCTAGAACTTTATTCTATGTTTCTTTGCTTCAGAACTCAGCTTAGGTTTCAAACTTAACCTTATAGTTAAACATAAAGTTTAGCACTTGACTTAGAACTATATTACTTGTTAGTGGTAGTTTGCGAGTACTTAAAGAGTACTCATGGCTTTTGTCCCTGGCTATTCTCGTGGCCAGACTATGAAGGAGACTATCAAGATGATGGCCAACAGGACGGCTATGATAACTAGGACTATCTGCCTTTGTCAGCATTGCCTGTGGCCCTGAAGATGGACCCCACCGCTACGCTTATCTTTTATTTCCGCTGCTTGTTGTATTCATACTGGATCATGAGATCCTTATTTGTGTAAGACCTTATGTATGGTTTGTAATGGATGATGTACTGTAATATCCAATCTGTTATGTCTCCCAAAAATGGTAATCCTGGGATTGCGAGGTACGGCATAACGGGCATCTGGGATTAAAAATCCGGGTGTTGACCAAGTTGGTATCAGAGCCATCCTGACCATAGGAGACCCTAGTTAGAATGGACGTCCGAACAAAAACTTAGTTTCAAAAGCAAAGTGAGTATTTACGGAAAACTATCTCCTCTCTTATCCTTGGAAATTCTTTCTTTCTCAAAAATTCATGTTCCTCAAAATTCTTACATTACTACTTAAAAATTGACACACTTGATCACTTCACTAATTTCCTCATCCTTAATTCTTGTAGATGGAGACTTAGTTTAGCAAGTTTTACCAGTTGGGAAACGGAGGTCAGCTGATCTTCGAGAGGGATCTAGATTCACTGTCGGAGTTACTGGGACGCCCACATCCGGAGTTTCTTGGAGCTCAACTTCTAGGACTGCCAGGAGGAGACCTACAGTGGCTAGTCACCGCGGATCTTAGAGGAAGCATTGAAGCGCCAACTTCTGGGGGAATTCAGTTCTCCGTGAGAGAGAACAAGTGGCTAGATGGATTAGCCAGGGCAATGCATGAAGCTCTCGCACGTCTATGTGCCCTCAGCGTCAACAAGATCCAAGGAACCCGTTTTGCTCACTATGCAAGACGTGACTTCATGGGAATGCCGATGGAGATGCCAAGTCACCCAGAATTGAGGCGTCAAGTGGAGAATCTTGACTTCTTGCTGCATGACAGACAGCAGGAACTGGACAATGCCAGAGAGTTAGCCAACCAGAACCGTGCCATTGCCGACCAGAAGGCCCAGACTTTCGCACTACTCGTCCAGGACCGCCAGTCTCTTTGCTGCCAGCGTGCCAAGAAGGATCGCACCATCGCCCGTCTTCGCAAGAAGGTGGCCGACCTCGAGAAGACCGTCAAGGAGCAGGAAGCTCAACTTGCCGCCAAGGAAGAAGAAGATGAGGGTGAAGACATCCAGGGAGACATGGACTCTTACCTCAGCAACGATGATGACTTTCTAGAGGAGGATGCTATGGACTTATACACTGATGATGAGGACTCCGACTTCATCGATGATGAGTAGATGCACTAGAGCACTGTCATAGCATGAGTTGTATTGGTCCCACTGTATCGTAGCTTGCAGAATGGTTCTTGCAACCATCTGTTTCCTTTGTTTGTTGTGGTGTGTGTTGTATCGTGTGTTTGTCTGCATGAATGAAATGGAGTTAGTTGAAAAACCTGAGTCTAACTCAAAGTTTTAGCTTTGAAAAACCAAAACCATGAACCTTAAAATTTCCCTCTTACCCCTATATCTATCTCAATCTTTAGATGACTCGTGGAAACCAAGGAGGGAGCAGCTCGTCGCAGGAACCAATGCTATAGATCTTGCAGAATCTCATCGCTGACCGTGAAGCAAGCAGGGCAGAATGCCAAGCCAACTTAGCAACACTACAGCAGATCGCCCAGATGGCTCTCAACAACCAAGGACATGGAAATCAGGATCACCATGGATCCAAACTCAAATATTTTCAGAATACCAATCCCCCAATCTTCAACCAATCTGAAAACCCATTAGATGCTGATGACTGGTTGCAGACAATGGAAAACAACCTATAAGTTGCAGGAGTTGATGAAAATGAGAAAGTTCTCTTCGCCACCCACTATCTGGCGGGAGATGCAAGAGCTTGGTCGATAGCATCCGCAATATGAACCATGGTCAAGTGATGACATGGGAAGCATTCAAAGTCAAGTTCAGCCGCACCCACGTGCCGCAAGGTCTCATCAACAGGATGAGAGATGAATTCCATGAATTGAAGCAAGGAAGAATGACAGTAGTAGAATACCGTGACAGATCCTGTCACTTGCCAGATATGCACTGGATGAAATCAACACGGAGGCCAAGAATAAGGAAAGATTCTTGAACGGATTGCATGATGAGATGCAGACTGTCCTCGTCAACATCCGTTTTCAGGATCTCGAAGGGCTAGTCGACCCTGCCATTCAGATGGAAGGGAAGATTAATCAGGCAAACGACAACCGCAAACGTCGTATGATGCAGCAATCAGGATCCAGTAGTCACCAGAAGTACCATCCCAACCCCTCACCAGGATATGCACCAAGGAACAACCGACCCCCAATGTCTCGCCCAAGCTACCCCAACCGTAGCGGAGGCAATGTGAAGTCCGGAGGAAACCATTCCAACTCCGGCAATGCCAACAATTTCACCCGTGCCCCTCCCAAGAGCAACAACAACAACAACACTGCACCTAGAACTAGAAGCAATGTTGTGCCTGTCGCAGTCAAGGACATGTCCCAGATCACTTGTTTCGAGTGTGGAGTGAAGGGTCACTACTCCAATGAGTGTCCCAAGAAGACTACCGCCAATGCCAATGTGAATGCCCCAGCTCAGCAGCAGCGTCGTGTTCTACTAGGAAGAAGATTTGCCCCAGGGAACCCTCACAACCGCAACGGTCATCTCTTCCACATGAATGCAGAAGAAGCCCAGGAAGCGCCAGATATAGTGCTGGGTATGTTTTCTGTCAACTCAGTTTTAGCAAGAGTATTGTTTGATTCGGGAGCATCGCATTCATTTGTCACCGAAGAATTTGCATGCACTAGTAAGATTCACCCAACCAACCTGAAGCATGTCATGATAGTTCAAATCCCCGGTTCAACTACAAAAGCTAGAAAAATTTGCAAAGTTGTGCCTATCAGAATACATGGGATAGATTTTTATGCCAACCTAATTGTACTTGGGACCAAAGGATTGGAAGTAGTACTAGGTATGGACTGGATGTCAAGGCATAAAGGACTAATAGACTGTGCTAAGAAAGACATCACCATGACCAGTAGTTCTGGAGTAACAGTAGAGCATATCTCTGAAACCTTACCTCGTCAATTCAAGTGAAACAAGAGTCTATCCCTACCCACACTAGAGGAAGTCCGAGCAGTCTGTGAATACCCCGACATATTCCCAGATGAATTGCCAGGTATGCCCCCGGATAGGGAAATTGAGTTCATCATTGAACTAATCCCCGGAACCGGACCCATAGCCCAGAGACCATATAGCATGAACCCCTCCGAGTTAGTGGAACTGAAGTAGCAGTTAGATGCCATGTTAGCAATAGGCTTGATTCAACCTAGCGCATCGCCATGGAGATCACCAGTGTTATTCATCGACAAGAAAGATGGAGGCAATCGTCTGTGTACAGATTATAGAAAGTTGAATGACGTCACCATCAAAAACAAGTACCCCTTGCCAAAGATAGAGGATCTATTTGATCAACTGACCGGAGCTCAGGTATTCTCAAAGATTGATCTTAGGACTGGTTATCACCAACTTAAGATTAATGCAACGGATATTCCGAAGACCACCTTTACTACTCGCTATGGTTTATACGAGTATACGATTATGTCTTTTGGATTAACCAATGCCCCTACTTATTTCATGAATCTCATGAATAAGATCTTTATGAATTTCCTAGATAAGTTTGTAGTTGTATTTATCGACGACATCCTTATCTACTCCAAGTCAAAAGAAGAGCATGAGCAACATCTGAGAATCATCCTAGAAACCCTGAGAGAGCATCAGTTATATGCCAAGTTCAGCAAGTGTAAGTTTTGGCTGAAAGAAGTAGGATTCCTAGGACATATTGTGTCTGCCGGAGGAGTCTCTGTTGATCCCACCAAGATCAAAGATGTCAAAGAATGGGAAGCCCCAACCACTCAAACCAAGGTCCGTGCATTTCTCAGAATAGCGGTATACTACCGCAAGTTCGTAGAATAGCGGTATACTACCCATGACCCAATTATTGAAGAAGGATAAGAAGTTTGAATGGACAGACAAGTGTGAAGCCAGTTTTCAGGAGCTAAAGAAGAGATTGATATCAGCCCCAATTTTGATCATGCCAGACATCAAGAAGCCGTTTGATGTATATTGTGATGCATCCAAGATTGGTCTAGGATGTGTATTGATGCAAGAAGGCAAAGTCATCGCGTATCTGTCTCGACAACTGAGGCAGCATGAACAGAACTATCCGACCCATGATCTTAAGCTAGTAGCTGTTGTTCTAGCATTGAAGACATGGCGTCATTATCTGATGGATAATCGCTGTGAGATTTACTCATATCATAAGAGTTTAAAGTATATTTTAACTCGGAAGGAGGTGAATATGAGGCAAAGGAGATGGATAGAGTTAATCAAGGATTATGACCTTGACATTCACTATCACCCCGGCAAAGCCATTGTGGTAGCGGATGCTCTTAGCAGATTGCCGTTGTCAACACCTGGTTTTCTTAATCCTAGATGCCCGTTATGCCATACCTTGCAATCCCAGGATTACCATTTTTGTGAGACATAACGGATTGGATATCACAGTGCATCATCCATTACAAACCATACATAAGGTTTTACACAAATAAGGATCTCATGATCCAGTCTTTAAAACAACAAGCAGTAGAAATAAAATAAAAGCGTAGCGGTGGGGTCCATCTTCAGGGGCACAGGCAATGCTGACAAAGGCATATAGTCCTAGTTATCATAGCCGTCCTGCTTACCATCATCTTGATAGTCTCCTTCATAGTCTGGCCATAATAATAGCCAGGGACAAAAGCCATGAGTACTCTTTAAGTACTCGCAAACTACTATTAACAGGTACTATAATTCTAAGTTAAAGTGCTAAATCTAAGTTTAACTATAAAGTTAAGTTTGAAACCTAAGCTGAGTTCAGAAACCAAGAAAGATAAAATAAGGTTCTAGAATCACTTAAGTTGGGAAGCTATTGTCATCAACACAACCCTGTTGTGGTCAAGTCAAAGTTCATCATTCATTTCAAGTTATTTAGAAAACATCTGACAACGAAACAGTATGGCCATTCCAACTGTCCATAACCGCGGACGCGGCTATTCGAATAGTTTGACACTCTACAGAGGTGGTACACTTTCACAACAAGATTCGATACATCTGTCAGGGATAACCCTGAATCATCATACTTAGTATGCAGATAATCAAACATAACCTTCCCTTTACACACCCTAGTACAAGCACCTCTCCTATGAGCATGGCCTCCCAACCATGACCATCAGTCATCTTGGGCACTACATAGGTGGACAACATTGAGAGGTAGCCTCAGCTCAAACGTCTCCTGTGAGGGAACTAATACTAATGCATACAAATTTCTAGCTAAGCCTTACCCAATTCAGGTAATGTGGTTGTACGATAAATTTGGAATGGTATCGCATCCGAATCCAACCATCAGTTTTATAGAAGGGCTAAGGCTCATGCCTCATCATTTTCATCATCATAAACCAGTTGTGTTTCTCAACACATGTCAAAACATCTCAATAGAATGACTCATCGTTCCAAGGTTTTCACAATTCATTTTCACCAAGTGCTCCCATCTAAAGTGACTCTAGTTTTTGAACTACTCTAAAATACTAAGTTAAGAGTGTTCACTAGGGTGGAAGGATGGGATCAATCTTATGCCATAGAATGGCATCTAAAGGTTGCTAAGTAGGTCAAGTTTTATACTTTTTATGCTACCTTCAAAATAAGTAAAGAACTTGGTATAACCTAAGAGGGTAAAACTTGTAGGTAAGACTTCAGGTACTAATAGTCAAAGGGATGTGATAAAATCATGCCTAAAGCATCCTTGCTCATTCATCTAGCTTAATTCTAGCTTCCTAACAATAGCTTGCCTTGGTTGGTGCAGTGGTTGAAGTTTTCTTCTTCTTCTTTTTGGTAGAACTCCTCCTCCTCGAAAGCTTGGTCGGTACTAGCGTCTATAAATACACAGGGAGTGCACAATCACCAAACAATACTTAACAAGGCAAAGTAGCATTCTAAAACACACATGTGATGATCTATTATCATCACAAACATCACAAGTTTTAATTCAATAGTTTCATCCTTTTTATTTTAGAAAAGTAATTTCTACTCATTGAAATATTAACTAAAATTTAATATTCACCAACAAAATATGGGATCATGTGGACACATGTCCTCACCACATATTCTAACATGTGGGAATGAAATTTAAAGGTTGTATCAATATTACTTTGGTTTAAGTTTATTATTTAATGATTTAAAGTGTCTAGAAATGCCTATATAGCATTATTTTGGTACTAGTCCAAAGTCACTGCATGTAAACCTTAATATTATTACATATTTCGATAGATATGGTGAAATGTGATTTTTGAGAGTTGGAATCAACTCAAAAGCTAACTTGGTTGATTTTATAAAAAAGTTGCAAGTTGCAAAAGCTTCTATTTTGTTATTTTTATTGGGAAAGATCTATAACTCTAATTGAATTAAATCTAACGGTCTTGGATAGATCATCTTAATACCTTTCAGACAAAATTGGTTTCATCCAATTTGGATTTCTAAAACTCTCTGAATTGATTTTCAAACTAGTGGACAGAAACTAGATTTAACTAAAAAGAAAAATCCAGATTTGAATCGATGGGCTAGCGCGGGAAAAGGAATGGGCCGGCCCAGTGGCACTCCGCGGCGCATGGCTCAGCTGATAGGGGGGTCCCACGTGTCAGCGGCACTTAAAATGTGAAACGGTACGCGTGCTGTGGGCCGTAGGATTAGAAGCGAGATCAACGGCTGAGGGTCGTCGTCAACGGCGAACAGTCGGCGGCGAGCTCGAACCCTAGCGGCTCGGTGTGGGTCTACTGGGGGCGTACCAGGGCTCCAGCAGGGTCAGCGAGGCGGGCAAACATCGTGGAAGACGACGGCAAGGCGAGGCGCGGTTGCGGCGGAGCTTGGGGTGGTCGCAATCAACGTGTCCTTCTCCTCCTGCCGCGGCTACTCCGGCTCCAATTTCGGCGAGCTGCTGATCCACTTGCTCCAGCTAGAGGTGGGTGAGGTTCAGAGAGGTGAGGGGAGTGGAATGGTGTGGAGAGAAGAGGCTGGGGAGGGCTCCTTTTATAGGCCCGACGGTGAGATCGAGTGGGATGGGCAGGCGACGGTGGCAACATGGCCACGACGAGGTAGAGGCATGGCTGAGCTGGCGATCGATGGGCGGTTCCCTAGCGGTGCTCTAGAACTTAAATGCGATCGTAGGGGCGGTGGCACGCGTCTGGGCGAGGTGGCGCTCTGTGCGGCCGAAGCGGCGGTGCCCACGGGGAGTGGTGGCTGTGAGGCTTTGGGCGGCGAACGGGGATGTCTGCGGTGTTCCCCAGGTCGAGGTGGAGCGGCGGGCGCGGGCTGGTGCCAAGGGATGGTCTGTGCGAGCGGGGACAGGGCGTGCTCTGGGGGCGGCGTCGGCATGCTCGACAAGCTCCGGGCGGGGCGGTTCCTGGCCGTTCTGCTCTCTGTCTTTGGCCTAGGGCTGGTTGGGCGGTGGAGGTGGACCACTAGCAAGCTGCTAGACATGAGGAGAGGGGCTGGAGAGGGCTGCTGCTGCGAGTGCCCTGTTGGCCGGTGAGGTGGTGCTCGGCATGGCATGGCAGTGCAGCTAGGGGGTAGGGAAGATGCTGGTTAGGCTGTGGTTAGATCAAGAGGGGACAAGGGGATTAAATGGGGATCAATTGGGGGCAAAACCCTATAGTAAACAACGAGCTAGGATTAGAGGTGATATTATGCATGCCAAGTGTTTGATGAAATGGCTGCATGAAAGAAAGTTTTGAATTTTGGTTTCAAAAATTTGGAGTGATCTCCACTAGTGATAGGTATTCTCTGGTTGCAAGGGTTTTTAAAATGGAGCTCAAATAGATGGTTTTTGAAATAGGGGTGATCTATGCATATGCATTAGATTCAATTTTAAACTATCATTTAAAATAGTTAACAAAATTTTTTTAGCAGATCAAAAGGTGGGCCTTGGTACCTCATTATGTGTACTAGCAAGGGGTGCAAAGATCAAGAATTGTTTCTGTTAAGAATTGAGTACTAGGAATAGCCAAAGTAGGCATGAGAGTTAAATTTGCCAAAGTGACCATTCCTTCTTTTTAATTCTTTTTGATTTTATTTTCTTTAGGAAAAGTTTGGGAATGATGTAGATGATGTTTAAATCACCTAAGAAACATTTTACAAGCATTGGATCAAGCAATCATGGCAATTCAAACAACTCATATTTTAAATGCATACATATATGAAAGCTTTCATTTTAAATTTGGAAATGTTTTTGTTAACCCTATTTTTGGATGATTTGATCTTCATAAGCTTGGATTAAAGTTTTGGGATGTTACAAACCTTCCCCCCTTAAACAAAATCTCGTCCCGAGATTGACAAAGAAAACTAGGAACTAAAGAGATCTGGGAACTCTGTTCTAATGTAATCTTCACGTTCCCAAGTAGCTTCCTCCTCGGTATGGTTGCTCCACTGAATCTTGAGAAACTTGATACTCCTGGTCCTGGTGGTTCTGTAGGCTTCTTCTAAGATACGGATGGGTACTTGCCGATAGGTCAGGTCATTGTTGATTTCCACAGCTCTGTGATCGATATTCTTGAAAACATCAGTCTTCTCAGGCACTTCCAAGCATTTGCAAAGTAACGAGATATGGAACACATTGTGGATGGCTGACATCTCTTCAGGCAGTTCCAGTTGATACGATACTTCTCCTCGGTGGTTCAGAATCTTAAAAGGTCCGATATATCTGGGAGCTAACTTTCCCTTCAGACTAAAGCGTTGAGTTCCCTTCAATGGTGAAACCTTGAGATATACGAAGTCTCCGACATTGAAAGTCAGGTCTCTCCTTCTCTTGTCAGCATAACTCTTTTGTCTGGATTGGGCGGTCTTGAGGTGCTCACGAACTTTGTGAACTTTCTCTTCTGCTTCTCGAAGAATGTCGGGTCCAAAGATCTGACTCTCTCCTACTTGCGACCAATTCAAAGGGGTACGACACTTTCTTCCATATAGGAATTCAAATGGTGCCATCTGCAAACTAGCTTGATAGCTGTTGTTATATGAGAATTTTGCGAAAGGCAGGCAGGCTTCCCATTTTGATCCGTATTCCAACACACAAGCTCTAAGCATATCCTCTAGGATCTGGTTGACTCTCTCAGTTTGTCCATCTGTTTGCGGGTGATAAGCGGTACTGAAGTACAACTTGGTTCCTAAACCTTCCTGAACTTTCTGCCAAAATCTTGAGGTAAACTGGGTTCCTCGATCTGATATGATGGTCTTGGGGGTTCCATGCAGACTAACAATCCTAGCAATATACAACTCTGCTAGCTTTGCACTCTGGTAGGTTGTCTTGACAGGTATAAAGTGGGCTACCTTGGACAGTCGATCAACTATGACCCAGATTGAGTCATTTCCCCTACTAGAAGTAGGTAAACCGGTGATAAAGTCCATTCCGACGGAATCCCATTTCCATTCCGGAATCTGCAATGGTTGCAATAGTCCTGCAGGTCGCTGATGCTTTGCTTTGATTATTTGACAGATGTCACATTTGGCGATGTATCTTCCGATCTCTCTCTTCATCTTGGGCCACCAAAATTGCTCTTTCAAATCCTGATGCATCTTTGTTCCTCCGGGGTGGATAGAAGAAAGAGTATCATGAGCTTCCTTCATGATAATTTCCTTCAGCTCCGAATCTGCTGGCACACAGATACGTCCTTTGTACCACAGTACACCTTCTTCGTCTTTGGTGAATCCAGGTACCTTTCCTGTACCAATATGATGTTTGATTCCGTCGATACTTTCGTTTCCCTTCTAGGCTTCCTTGATTTGGCTAATCAAAGTGGGTTGAAGTTCAATGCTAGCTAGGAATCCTTTACTAACTAACTCAGTCCTGAACTGCTCCAACTCCTCATACAAACTGGGTTGCTTCTCTTTGATCATGGTGTTAAGCCTACACTGCAATATGCTAAGAGCATCCGCTACCACATTGGCTTTGCCGGGGTGATAGTGAATGTCAAGGTCATAATCCTTGATTAACTCTATCCATCTTCTTTGCCTCATATTTAGATCCTTCTGAGTGAAGATATACTTCAAGATCTTAGGATCTGAGTAAATCTCACAGCGATTACCCATCAAATAATGACGCCATGTCTTCAACGCTAGAACCACGGCTGCTAGCTCAAGATCATGGGTCAGATAGTTCTGCTCATGTTGCTTCAATTGTCGAGGCAGATACGCGATGACTTTGCCTTCTTGCATCAATACGCATCCTAGGCCAATCTTGGAGGCATCACAATACACATCAAACGTCTTCTTGATGTCTGGCATGATCAAAATTGGGGCTGATATCAATCTATTCTTTAGCTCCTAGAAACTGGCTTCACACTTGTCTATCCATTCAAACTTCTTGTCCTTCTTCAACAATTGGGTCATTGGTCGGGCTATGCTCGAGAATCCTTCTACGAACTTGCGGTAATATCCCACTAATCCGAGAAATGAACGAACTTGGGTTTGATTGGTTGAGGCTTCCCATTCCTCGACATCTTTGATCTTGGTGGGATCAACAGAGACTCCTCCGGCAGACACGATATGTCCTAGGAATCCTACTTCTTTCAGCCAAAACTCACACTTGCTGAACTTGGCATACAACTGATGCTCTCTCAGGGTTTCTAGGATGATTCTCCGATGTTGCTCATGCTCTTCTTCTGACTTGGAGTAGATAAGGATGTCGTCGATAAACACAACTACAAACTTATCTAGGAAATTCATAAAGATCTTATTCATGAGATTCATGAAATAAGTAGGGGCATTGGTTAATCCAAAAGACATAACCGTATACTCGTATAAACCATAGCGAGTAGTAAAGGCGGTCTTCCGAATATCCGTTGCACGAATCTTAAGTTGGTGATAACCAGTCCTAAGATCAATCTTTGAGAATACCTGAGCTCCAGTCAACTGATCAAATAGATCCTCTATCTTTGGCAAAGGTTACTTGTTCTTGATGGTGACGTCATTCAACTTTCTGTAATCTGTACATAGACGATTGCCTCCATCTTTCTTGTCGACGAATAACACTGGTGATGTCCATGGAGATGCGCTTGGCTGAATCAAGCATGTTGCTAACATGGCATCCAACTGCTTCTTCAGTTCTACTAACTCTCAGGGGTTCATGGTATAGGGTCTCTGGGCTATAGGTCCGGTTCCAGGGATTAGTTCAATAATGAACTCAATATCCCTATCCGGGGGCATAACTGGCAATTCATCTAGGAATACGTCAGGGTATTCACAGACTACTCTGACTTGGTCAATGGTGGGCAGGGCTACACTCTTGTTGCACTTGAATTGACGGGGTAAGGTTTTAGAGATATGCTCTACTGTTATTCCAGAACTACTGGTCATGGTGATGGCTTTCTTAGCGCAGTCTATCAGTCCTTTATGCCTTGACATCCATTCCATGCCTAGTACTACTTCCAATCCTTTGGTTCCAAGTACAATTAGGTTGGCATAAAAATCTATCCCATGTATCCTGATAGGTACAACTTTGCAAATTTTTCTAGCTTTTGTTGTTGAACCGGGGATTTGAACTATCATGACATGCTTCAGGTTGGTTGGGTGAATCTTACTAGTGCATACAAATTCTTCGGTGACAAATGAATGCGATGCTCCAGAATCAAACAATACTCTTGCTAAAACTGAGTTGACAGAAAACATACCCAGCACTACATCTGGCGCTTCCTGGGCTTCTTCTGCGTTCATGTGGAAGAGACGACCGTTGCGTTTGTGCGGGTTCCCTGGGGCAAATCTTCTTCCTGGTTGAACACGACGCTGCTGCTGATCTGGGGCATTCACAGGGGCATTGGCGGCAGTCTTCTTAGGACACTCATTGGAGTAGTGACCCTTCACTCCACACTCGAAGCAAGTGATCTGGGACTTGTCCCTGACTGCGACAGGCACAATATTGCTGCCAGTTCTAGGTGTAGTGTTGTTGTTGTTGTTGCTCTTGGGAGGGGCATGGTTGAAATTGTTGGCATTAGCGGAGTTGTGATTGTTTCCTCCGGACTACACATTACCTCCGCTACGGTTGGGGTAGCTTGGGCGAGAATTCGGGGGTCGGTTGTTCCTTGGTGCATATCCTGGTGAAGGGTTGGGACGGTACTTCTGGTGACTACTAGATCCAGACTGCTGCATCATACGACGCTTGCGGTTGTCGTTTGCCTGGTTAATCTTCCCTTCCATCTGAATGGCAGAGTCGACTAGCTCTTTGAGATCATCAAAACGGATGTTGACGAGGACAGTCTGCATCTCATCATGCAGTCCGTTTAAGAATCTCTCCTTCTTCTTGGCCTCCGTGTTGATCTCATCTGGTGCATATCTGGCAAGTGACAAGAATCTGTCACGGTACTCTACCACAGTCATTCTTCCTTGCTTCAATTCGTGGAATTCATCTCTCATCCTGTTGACAAGACCTTGCGGCACGTGGGTGCGGCTGAACTTGACCATGAATGCTTCCCAGGTCATCACCTGGCCATGGTTCATATTGCGGATGCTATTCCACCAAGCTCTTGCATCTCTCGCCAGATAGTGGGTGGTGAAGAGAACTTTCGCATTCTCATCAACTCTGGCAACCTCTAAGTTGTTTTCCATGGTTTGTAACCAGTCATCAGCATCTAATGGGTTTTCAGATTTGTTAAAGATTGGGGGATTGGTGTTCTGAAAGTTTTTGAGTTTTGGATCCTTGGTGATCCTGATTTGCATGTCCTTGGTTGTTGAGAGCCATTTGGGCGATCTGCTGCAATGTTGCTAAGTTGGCTTGACGCTCGGCCCTGCTTGCTTCACGGTCCGCGATGAGATTCTGCAAGATCTGCAGCATTGGGTCCTGCGACGAGCTACTCCCTTCTTGGTTTCCACGAGTCATCTGAAGATTGAGATAGATATTGGGGTAAGAGGGAAATTCTAAGGTTCATGGTTTTGGGTTTTCAAAGCTAAAACATTGAGTTAGACTCAGGTTTTTCAACTAATTTCAATTTAATTCATGCAAGCAAGCACCCGATACAACACACACCACAACAAGCAAAGGGGAAAACAGATGGTTTGAAGAACCATTCTGCAAGCTACGATACAATGAGATGATACATCTCATGCTACGATAGTGCTCTAGTGCATCTTCTCATCGTCGATGAAGTCGGAGTCTTCATCATCAGTGTAGAAGTCCATAGCATCCTCCTCCAGAAAGTCATCATTGTTGCTGAGGTAAGAATCCATATCTCCCTAAATGTCTTCACCCTCATCTTCTTCTTCCTTGGCGGCAAGCTGAGCTTCCTGCTCCTTGACGGTCTTCTCGAGGTCGGCCACCTTCTTACGAAGATGGGAGATGGTGCGATCCTTCTTTGCACGCTGGCGACGAAGAGACTAGTGATCTTGGACGAGCAGTGCAAAAGTCTGGGCCTTCTGGTCGGCAATGGCACGGTTCTGGTTAGCTAACTCTCTAGCATTGTCCAGTTCCTGTTGTCTGTCATGAAGCAATAAATCAAGGTTCTCCACTTGACGCCTCAACTCTGGGTGACTTGGCAACTCCATTGGCATTCCCATGAAGTCACGTCTTGCATAGTGGGCAAAACGGGTTCCTTGGATCTTGTTGACGCTGAGGGCACATAGACGTGCGAGAGCTTCATGCATTGCCCTGGCTAATCCATCTAGCCAGTTGTTCTCTCTCACGGAGAACTGAATTCTCCCGAAAGTTGGTGCTTCGATGCTTCCCCAAAGATCCACGGTTACTAGCCACTGTAGGTCTCCTCCTGGCAGTCCTAGAAGTTGAGCTCCAAGAAACTCCGGATGTGGGCGTCCCAGTAACTCCGACAGTGAATCCAGATCCCTCTCGAAGATCAGCTGACCTCCGTTTCCCAATTGGTAAAACTTGCTGAACTGAGTCTCCATCTACAAGAATTAAGGATGAGGAAGTTAGTGAAGTGATCAAGGGTGTCAAATTTTTAGTAGTAATGTAAGAATTTTGAGGAACATGTATTTTTGAGAAAGAATGAGTTCACAAGGGTAAGAGGGGAAATATTTTTTCATAAATACTCACTTTGGTTTTGAAGCTAAGTTTTTTGTTTGGACGTCCATTCTAACTAGGGTCTCCTATGGTCAGGATGGCTCTAATACCAACTTGTCAACACCTGGTTTTTTTAATCCCAGATGCCCGTTATGCCATACCTCGCAATCCCAGGATTACCATTTTTGGGAGACATAACGGATTGGATATCATAGTACATCATCCATTACAAACCATACATAATGTTTTACACAAATAAGGATCTCATGATCCAGTCTTTAAAACAACAAGCAGCGGAAATAAAAGATAAGCGTAGCGGTGGGGTCCATCTTCAGGGGCACATGCAATGCTGATGAAGGCAGATAGTCCTAGTTATCATAGCCGTCCTGCTGACCATCATCTTGATAGTCTCCTTCATAGTCTGGCCATAATAATAGCCAGGGACAAAAGCCATGAGTACTCTTTAAGTACTCGCAAACTACTATTAACAGGTACTATAATTCTAAGTTAAAGTGCTAAATCTAAGTTTAACTATAAAGTTAAGTTTGAAACCTAAGCTGAGTTCAGAAACCAAGAAAGATAAAATCACTTAAGTTGGGAAGCTATTGTCATCAACACAACCCTGTTGTGGTCAAGTCAAAGTTCATCATTCATTTCAAGTTATTTAGAAAACATCTAACAACGAAACAGTATGGCCATTCCAACTGTCCATAACCGCGGACTCGTCTATTCGAATAGTTTGACACTCTACAGAGGTGGTACACTTTCACCACAAGATTCGATACATCTGTCAGGGATAACCCTAAATCATCATACTTAGTACGCAGATAATCAAACATAACCTTCCCTTTACACACCCTAGTACAAGCACCTCTCCTATGAGCATGGCCTCCCAACCATGACCATCAGTCATCTTGGGCACTACATAGGTGGACAACATTGAGAGGTAGCCTCAGCTCAAAC
This sequence comes from Avena sativa, assembly GCA_916181665.1. Lineage (NCBI taxonomy): Eukaryota > Viridiplantae > Streptophyta > Magnoliopsida > Poales > Poaceae > Avena > Avena sativa. Next base: position 278,434,033 of record OV702292.1, read on the forward strand.
GTCTCCTATGAGGGAACTAATACTAATGCATATAAATTTCCGGCTAAGCCTTACCCAATTCAGGTAATGTGGTTGTACGGTAAATTTGGAATGGTATCGCATCCGAATCCAACCATCAGTTTTATAGAAGGGTTAAGGCTCATGCCTCATCATTTTCATCATCATAAACCAGTTGTGTTTCTCAACACATGTCAAAACATCTCAATAGAATGACTCATCATTCCAAGGTTTTCACAATTCATTTTCACCAAGTGCTCCCATCTAAAGTGACTCTAGTTTTTGATCTACTCTAAAACACTAAGTTAAGAGTGTTCACTAGGATGGAAGGATGGGATCAATCTTATGCCATAGAATGACATCTAAAGGTTGCTAAGTAGGTCAAGTTTTATACTTTTTATGCTACCTTCAAAATAAGTAAAGAACTTGGTATAACCTAAGAGGGTAAAACTTGTAGGTAAGACTTGAGGTACTAATAGTCAAAGGGGTGTGATCAAAGCATGCCTAAAGCATCCTTGCTCATTCATCTAGCTTAATTCTAGCTTCCTAACAATAGCTTGCCTTGGTTGGTGCAGTGGTTGAAGTTTTCTTCTTCTTCTTTTTGGTAGAACTCCTCCTCCTCGAAAGCTTGGTCGGTACTAGCGTCTATAAATACACAGGGAGTGCACAATCACCAAACAATACTTAACTAGGCTAAGTAGCATTCTAAAACACACATGTGATGATCTATTATCATCACAAACATCACAAGTTTTAATTTAATAGTTTCATCCTTTTTATTTTAGAAAAGTAATTTCTACTCATTGAAATATTAACTAAAATTTAATATTCACCAACAATATATGGGATCATGTGGACACATGTCCTCACAACATAGTCTAACATGTGGGAATGAGATTTAAAGGTTGGATCAATATTACTTTGGTTTAAGTTTATTATTTAATGATTTAAAGTGTCTAGAAATGCCTATATAGCATTATTTTGGTACTAGTCCAAAGTCACTGCATGTAAACCTTAATATTATTACATATTTCGATAGATATGGTGAAATGTGATTTTTGAGAGTTGGAATCAACTCAAAAGCTAACTTGGTTGATTTTATAAAAATGTTGCAAGTTGCAAAAGCTTCTGTTTTGTTATTTTTATTAGGAGAGATCTATAACTCTAATGGAATTAAATCCAACGGGCTTGGTTAGATCATCTTAATACTTTTTAGACAAAATTGGTTTCATCCAATTTGGATTTCTAAAACTCTCTGAATTGATTTTCAAACTAGTGGACAGAAACTAGATTTAACTAAAAAGAAAAATCCAGATTTGAATCGATGGGCTAGCGCGGGAAAAGGAATGGGCCGACCCAGTGGCACTCCGCGGCGCGGGGCTCAGCTGATAGGGGGGTCCCATGTGTCAGCGGCACTTAAAATGTGAAACGGTACGCGCGCTATGGGCCGTAGGATTAGAAGCGAGATCAACGGCTGAGGGTCGTCGTCGACGACGAACATGTCGTCGGCAAGCTCGAACCCTAGCGGCTCGGTGGGGGTCTACTGGGGGCGTACCAGGGCTCTAGTGGGGTCGGCGAGGCGGGCAAAAAACATGGAAGACGACGGCGAGGCGATGCGCGGTTGCGGCGGAGCTTGGGGTGGTCGCAATCAACGGCGCCCTTCTCCTCCTGCCGCGGCTGCTCCGGCTCCAATTCCGGCGAGCTGCTGCTCCACTTGCTCTGGCTAGTGGGTGAGGTTCAGAGAGGTGAGGGGAGTGGAATTGTGTGGATAGAAGGGGCTGGGGAGGGCTCCTATTATAGGCCTGACGGTGAGACCGAGCGGGATGGGCAGGCGACGGTGGCGACATGGCTACGGCGAGGTAGAGGCATGGCTGGGGGTGGAGATCGATGGGCGGTTCCCTGGCGGTGCTCTCGAACTTAATGCGATCGTAGGGGCGGTGGCACGCGGTCTGGGCGAGGTGGCGCTCTGCGTGGCCAAACCGGCGGTGCCCACGGCAAGCGGTGGCTATGAGGCTTTGGGCGGCGAACGGGGATGTCTGGGGTGTTCTCTAGGTCGAGGTGGAGCGGCGGGCGCGGGCTGGTGCCCAGGGATGGTCTGTGCGAGCGGGGACAGGGCATGCTCTGGGGGCCACATCGGCATGCTCGACAAGCTCCGGGCGCAGCGGTTCCTGGCCGTTCTGCTCTCTGTCTCTGGCCTAGGGCTGGTTGGGCGGTGGAGGTGGACCACTGGCAAGCTGCTAGACATGAGGAGAGGGGCTGGACAGGGCTGCTGCTGCGAGTGCCCTGTTGGCCGGCGAGGTGGTGCTCGGCATGGCATGGTAGTGCAGCTAGGGAGTAGGGAAGATGATGGTTAGGCTCTGGTTAGATACAGAGGGGACACGGGTATTAAATGGGGATCAATTGGGGGCAAAACCCTGTAGTAAACAGTGAGCTAGGATTAGAGGTGATATTATGCATGCCAAATGTTTGATGAAATGGCCGCATGAAAGAAAGTGTTGAATTTTGGTTTCAAAATTTTTGAGTGATCTCCACTAGTGATAGGTAGTCTCTGGTTGCAAGGGTTTTGAAAATGGAGCTCAAATAGATGGTTTTTGAAATAGGGGTGATCTATGCATATGCATTAGATTCAATTTTAAACTGTCATTTAAAATAGTTAACATAATGTTTTTAGCAGATCAAATGGTGGGCCTTGGTACCTCATTATGTGTACTAGCAAGGGGTGCAAAGATCAAGAATTGTTTCTGTTAAGAATTGAGTACTAGGAATAGCCAAAGTAGGCATGAGAGTTAAATTTGCCATAATGACCATTCCTTCTTTTTAATTCTTTTTGATTTGATTTTCTTTAGGAAAAGTTTGGGAATGATGTAGATGATGTTTAAATCACCTAAGAAACATTTTACAAGCATTGGATCAAGCAATCATGGCAATTCAAACAACTCCTATTTTAAATGCATACATATATGAATGCTTTCATTTTAAATTTGGAAAAGTTTTTGTTAACCCTATTTTTGGATGATTTGATCTTGATAAGCTTGGATTAAAGTTTTGGGATGTTACAGCCGTGTAGGCTAAATACCATGATCAAGGAGAAGCAACCAAGGTTGTATGAGGAGTTGGAGCAGCTCAGGACTGAATTAGTTAGCAAAGGATTCTTAGCTAGCATTGAACTTCAACCCACGTTGATTAACCAAATCAAGGAAGCCTAAGAAAGTATCGACGGAATCAAACGTCGTATTGGTACAGGAAAGGTACCTGGATTCACTGAAGACGAAGAAGGAGTACTGTGGTACAAAGGACATATCTGTGTGCCAGCAAATTCGGAGCTAAAGGAAATTATCATGAAGGAAGCTCATGATACTCTTTATTCTATCCACCCCGGAGGAACAAAGATGTATCAAGATTTGAAAGAGCAATTTTGGTGGCATAAGATGAAGAGAGAAATCGGAAGCTACATCGCCAAGTGTACATCTGTCAAAGAGTCAAAGAAGAGCATCAGAGACCTGCAGGATTGTTGCAACCATTGCAGATTCCGGAATGGAAATGGGATTCCGTAGGAATGGACTTTATCACATGTTTACCTGCTTCCAGTAGGGGAAATGACTCAATCTGGGTCATAGTTGATAGACTGTCCAATGTAGCCCACTTTATACCTATCAAGACAACCTACTAGAGTGCAAAGTTAGCAGAACTGTACATTGCTAGGATTGTTAGTCTGCATGGGACACCCAAGACCATCGTATCAGATCGAGGAACCTAGTTTACTTCAAGATTTTGGCAGAAAGTTCAGGAAGGATTAGGAACCAAGTTGAACTTCAGTACCGCTTATCACCCGCAAACAGATGGACAGACTGAGAGAGTCAACCAAATCCTAGAGGATATGCTTAGAGCTTGTGTATTGGAATACGGATAAAAATGGGAAGACTGCCTGCCTTTCGCAGAATTCTCATATAACAACAGTTATCAAGCTAGTTTGCAGATGGCACCATTTGAATTCCTATACGGAAGAAAGTGTCGTACCCCTTTGAATTGGTCACAAGTAGGAGAGAGTCAGATCTTTGGACCCGACATTCTCCGAGAAGCCGAAGAGAAGGTTCACAAAGTCCGTGAGCACGTCAAGACCGCTCAATCCAGACAGAAGAGTTATGCTGACTAGAGAAGGAGAGACCTGACTTTTAATGTTGGAGATTTTGTATATCTCAAGGTTTCACCAATGAAGGGAACTCAACGCTTTAGTCTGAAAGCAAAGTTAGCCCCTAGATATATCGGACCTTTCAAGATTCTGAACCGTCGAGGAGAAGTATCGTATCAACTGGAACTGCCTGAAGAAATGTCAGCCATCCACAATGTGTTCCATATCTCGTTACTTCGCAAATGCTTGGAAGTGCCGGAGAAGACTGAAGTTTTCAAGAACATCGATCACAGAGCTGTAGAGATCAACAATGACCTGACCTATCGAGAAGTGCCCATCCGTATCTTAGAAGAAGCCTATAGAACCACCGGAACCAGGAGTATAAAGTTTCTCAAGATTCAGTGGAGCGACCATACCGAGGAGGAAGCCACTTGGGAGCGCGAAGATTACATTAGGACAGAGTTCCCACATCTCTTTAGTTCCTAGTTTTCTTTGTAAATCTCGGGACGAGATTTTGTTTAAGGGGGGAAGGTTTGTAACATCCCAAAACTTTAATCCAAGCTTATCAAGATCCAAATCATCAAAAATTAGGGTTAACAAAAACTTTCCCAAATTAAAAATGAAAGCATTCATGTGTATGAGCATTTAAATTAGGAATTGATTTGAATTGCCATGGTTCTGTGATTCTTTGGTTGTCAAATGTTTCTTAGGTGATTTAAACATCATCTACATCATTCCCAAACTTTCCCCAAAGAAGAACAACTCAAAATGAATAATTAAAATGAATGGTCATTTTGGCCAAATTAAGTATAATGCATACTTTGGCTATTCCTAGTACACAAAACTTAACAGAAACATGTGTGGATCTTTACACCCCTTGATAGTACACAAAATGAGGTACCAAGGCCCACTTTGTGATCTGCAAAAAGCTTTGAAATGCTAATTTTAAATGACAGTTTAAAATTGAATCTATTTCATATGGGAAGATCCCACTATTTCAAAAACCACTCAAACAAGTTCAATTTTCAAAACCCAAGCACCCATAGAGTCTCAAGCTTATTCCTAGCAAACCCACCAAAAATCTTTTCAAAATTCAAAAGTTTATTTCATGCGGCCATTTCATCAAACACTTGGCAGGCATAATTTACACCCTAATCCTAGCTCACTGTTTTGAACAGGGTTTTGCCCCCAAATGATCTTCATTTAATCCCTTTGTCCAACCAAGATCCAACCATGCCATTAGCACCCACCCCTACCCTCCTACTAGCAAAGCCATGCCATGCCGAGCCACCCCTCGTCGGCCGACCATGCACTCGCCCTAGAAGACCACTTCCCTCTCTCTCGCCATGTCTAGGAGGTAGCCAAGACCTCACCGCCACCCTCTGTCCCCTGCCCGAGCCAAGCCCCGCCGTGGACCACCGAGGAGAGCCCGCGCCCAGTGCCACCGAGCCATGCCGAGCATGCTCAAGAGCGCCGCACCCTGCACGCGTGCACAAGCCGCCACTCGATCGCAGCCCGCACCTGCCGCTCCGCCACGACCCAGGGAACACGACGGACACGCCCGTTTGCCGCCCAACGCACCACAGCCACCGCTCTCCGTGGAGACCGCCGCCTCTGCCGCTCAGAGCGCCAGCTCGCCCCGACCGCATACCACCGCCCCTATGCCCGCATTGAGTGCCTAGAGCACTGCCAGGAGACCGCCTGTCGATCGCCACCATCAGCCATGCCTCTAGCCGGCCGTAGCCATTTCGCCACCGTCGCCTGCCCATCCCGTTCGGTCTCACCATCGGGCCTATAAAAGGAGGGCACCCCCAGCCATTTGAAGCACACCACTCCACTCCCCTCACCTCACTGACCGTTCCCCACCTCTAGTCGGAACAGCGCGAGCACTTTCTCGCCGGAATTTGGCCGGAGTAGCCCGCAACAGAGGAGGAAGGGGCGCCGCTGATTGCGACCACCCCCGGAGCTGCCTCGACCGTCCCTGAGCTTGCCGTTGACCACCAGTCCGTTTGACCGCCTCGCCAACCTTGCTGGAGCCCTGGTACGCCCCCAATCGACCCCCACCGCCATGTCTAGGTCAGACTCTCGCCAGAGTAATCCGTCGTCGATGATGACTCTGCATCGTTAGATCCGCTTTTAATCTTGTGGACTACGATGCTAGGTACCGTTTCGATATTTTTGTGCCGCTGACTGGTGGAGCCCGCATGTCAGGCAGCCCGTTGTGTGCACTATGCGTAGCTGGGCCGGCCTAGTTAGTTCCCGCGCGAGTTAGGATTTCAAATTTAGTTTTTTCTATTTAGAGTTAATCTAGTTTCTGTCCATTAGTTTAAAAATCAATTCTGGGAGTTTGACAAATCCAAATTGCATGAAACCAATTTTGCCTAAAAGGTATTGAAATGATCTATCCAAGCCCATTGTATTTAATTGAATTACAGTTATAGATCTCTCCTAGTAAAAATAACAAAATAGAAGCTTTTGCATATGGCAACACTTTTATAAAATCAACTAAGATAGGATTTGAGTTGATTCCAACTCTCAAAAATCACATTTCATCATATCTATCTAATTATGTAATAATATTAAGGTTTACATGCAGTGACTTTGGACTAGTACCAAAATAATGCTATATAGGCATTTCTAGTCACTTTAAATCATTAAATAATGAACTTAAACCAAAGTAATTATGATCCAACCTTTAAATCTCATTCCCACATGTTAGAATATGTGGTGATGACATGTGTCAACATGATCCCATATTTTAAGTGGTGAATATTAAATCTTAGTTAATTTTTCAATGAGTAGAAATTACTTTTCTAATTTAAAAAGAATGAAACTAGTGAATTAAACGTGTGATGCTTCTGATGATAATTGATCATCAAATGTGTGTCTTAGAGTACTAATTAGACTAGTTAAGTATTGTTTGGTGATTGTGTACTCCGTATGTATTTATAGAAGATAGTACCGACCAAGCTTACGAGGAGGAGGAGTGCTACCAAGAAGAAGAAGAAGAAGAAGAAAACTTCAACCATTGCACCAACCAAGGAAAGCTAGCCCTATCCAAGTTAACCCTTGCAAGTTGTACTTGCAAGTCACCATTAACAGTGTAAGCTATTGTTAGTAAGCTAGATTTAAGAGAGATGAATGAGCAAAGATGCTTTAGGCATGCTTTGGTCACACCACCTTGACTATTACTACCCCAAGTATTACCTTACAAGCTTTAATTCCTTTAGTTTACACAAAGTCCCTTACTTGTGTTGAAGGTAGCATAACAAGTATAAAACTTGACCTATTTAGCTAAGCTTTAGATGTCATTCTATGGCATGAGATTGAATCCATCATCTTTCCACCTTAGTGAACACTCTTAACTTAGTAGTTAGAGTAGATCAAAACTTGAGTCACTTTAGATGGGAACAATTGGTGAAAATGAATTGTGAAAACCTTGGAATGATGAGTCATTCTATTGAGATGTTTTGACATGTGTTGAGAAACACAAATGGTTTATGATGATGAAAATGTTGAGGCATGAGCCTTACCTGTTTATAAAACTGATGGTTGGATTCGGATGGGATACCATTCCAAACTGATGGCTTAGCTGGAAATTTATATGCATTAGTATTAGTTCCCTCACGGGAGAGGTTTGAGCTGAGGCTACCTTTCAATGTTGTCCACCTATGCAGTGCCCAAGATGATTGATGGTCATGGTTGGGAGGCCATGCTCATAGGAGAGGTGCTTAGACTAGGGTGTGTAAAGGAAAGGTTATGTTTGATTATCGGCATACTAAGTATGATGATTCAGGGTTATCCCTGACAGATGGATTGAATCTTGTGGTGAAAGTGTACCACCTCTGCAGAGTGTCAAACTATTCGAATAGCCGCATTCGTGGTTATGGACAGTTGGAATGGCCATACTGTTTCGTTGTCCGATGTTTTCCAAATAACTTGAAGTGAATGATGAATCTTGACTTGACCACAACAGGGTTGTGTTTATGATACTAGCTTCCCAACTTAAGTGATTCTAGAACTTTATTTTATCTTTCTTTGTTTCAGAACTCAGCTTAGGTTTTAAAATTAACCTTATAGTTAAACATAGAGTTTAGCACTTGACTTAGAACTATATTACTTGTTAGTGGTAGTTTGCGAGTACTTAAAGAGTACTCATGGCTTTTGTCCCTGGCTATTCTCGTGGCCAGACTATGAAGGAGACTATCAAGAAGATGGACAATAGGACGACTATGATAACTAGGACTATCTGCCTTCGTTAGCATTGCCTGTGCCCCTGAAGATGGACCCCACCTCTACACTTATCTTTGATTTCCGCTGCTTGTTGTATTCAGACTGGATCATGAGATCCTTATTTGTGTAAGACCTTATGTATGGTTTGTAATGGATGATGCACTGTGATATCCAATCTGTTATGTCTCACAAAAATGGTAATCCTGGGATTGCGAGGTATGGCATAACAGGCATCTGGGATTAAAAATCCGGGTGTTGACATGGATCCACTAGAGTCATTGCATGTGCGTTCTTTTCATTAACCACAACTAGAGTCATTGCATGTGTGTTATTTTCACAAACCACATATGGATCCATCAGAGTCATTGCATGTTTGTACTTTTCATTAACCATAGTTAGTGTCATTGCATGTCTGTTCTTTCCACAAACCATATATTGATCCACCAGTGTCATTGCATGTGTGTTCTTTTCACAAGACACATAAGGATCCACTAGAGTCATTGCATGTGTGTTCTTTTCACATACCACAACTAGAGCCATTGCATGTATGTTATTTCCACAAACCACATATGGATCCACTAGTGTCATTGCATGTGTGTTTTTTCACAAACCACATCAGGATCCACCAGTGTCATTGGATGTGTGTTCTTTTCATTAACCACAACCAGTGTCATTGCATGGCTATTCTTTCCACAAACCACATATGGATCCACCAGTGTCACTGGATGTGTGTTCTTTTCACAAACCATAGCTAGAGTTATTTCATGTGTGTTCTTTTCACAAACCACATATGGATCCACTAGTGTCATTGCATGTGTGTTCTTTTCATGAACCACAACTAGAGTCAATGAATGTTTGTTCTTTCACAAACCACACATGGATCCACCAGAGTCATTGTATTGCATGTTCTTTTCACAAACCACAGCTAGAGTCATTGCATGTCTGTTCTTTTCACAAACCTCATATGGATCCAATAGAGACATTGGATGTGTGTTCTTTTCACAAACCACATATTGATCCACCAATGTGATTGCATGTGTGTTCTTTTCACAAACCACATATGGATCCACCAGTGTTATTGCATGTGTGTTCTTTTCATGAACCACAACTAGAGTCGGTGCATGTGTGTTCTTTCCACAAACCACATATGGATCCACCATTGTCACTAGATTGTGTTCTTTTCACAAAACATAGCTAGAGTCATTGCATGTGTGTTATTTTCACAAACCACATATGGATCCACCAGTGTCATTGCAAGTGTGTTCTTTTCATTAACTATAACCAGAGTTATTGCATGTCTGTTCTTTTCACAAACCACACATGGATCCACCAGTGTCATTGCATGTGTGTTCTTTTCACAAACCACAACTAGAGTCATTGCATGTGTGTTCTTTTCATTAACCACAACTAGTGTCATTTCATCTCTCTTCTTTCCACAAACCATATATGGAGACACCAATGTCATTGGATGTGTGTTCTTTTCACAAACCACAGCTAGAGTCATTGCATGTGTGTTCTTTTCACAAACCAGATAACTTGTGGCGCTTCCTGTCAAAGAAACAGGACTGTTGCATAACTGCCTAATATCTACACAGTAAATAAAACAAAAATTACAATTCAGCACAAACGTGCGAACCGCAAGAGACTTTTGCTTACTAGGAGCTAATTGGGTTTGAGCGACCACCCTGTCCAAGAATAGAAGGCGACTCCCAGTTGCAGCAGCTTCCACATCCAGTACATCACAATTCAGCTCAAACATGCAAGCCGAAGCATACCTTTTCATCAACCCAATTAGCTGACTGTCACACGTTAGAGGAACCATGATGCCACGTTCATCCATGAAGCTGAACTTTGCAGTCTGCTTTGGCCATATTTCATCATGATTACGCAGAGCAGCAACCATACCAAAGATAGTGCAGATCTGCGTAGGCGCTTCTTCCATCGTGATACAATGGTGTCCATACCACTTGCCCTTCACCCTTGCTTATTTAGTGTCGTACTTGAAGAGGACTACCGTAACTAGGTAAGGTTGATCCGCGGAGATCCCACTTGAAAAAACTGTGGACAAAATATGTTTGTCAGAGTTGGGCTAACAAACAATTTTAGGTTCAGTAGCCAGCTAGCAGTTATAATTAGTGTGAATAGCAAAGAGAAGGGTAGCTCACCCGCATGTAGCCAGAACTTCTTCATCCTTGGTAGTAGGATCTGCCATCCTCCGAGCTGCTCAGCTCGTTGGCGGCGAAGGCGGGCTAGTGCCTCGCAATGGCGGCTACGGCATGCACCATTGGAGATCGGGATCAGCGAATGGGTGCATCAATTGGGATCGTTCTGCCTGGAGAGTGGATTTCGGTGCTGCCAGTGCTAGGGGAAAGGAGGGAATGGATTTGTCAAATTGGTCAACACATACAATCCACTTAGTTCCTCGATTTTCCTAAGAGGTTGCTGTGTTGGCGCTTGCATCATGGATAGATGACCAACATGTGGGTCCCGACCGTCTACTTCATGGGGCAGTTTAACGGAATTTTTGAATTTGGTAGGGTTGAGATGAATTTGCGTCGAAATGGCCCCTCTCAGTAGTTGGCAGCCCAACTTTACGAAACACATCAATTACAAGGAACTTGGGTACCGCGATGCAGTCGCCTAGGAACTTTTGGTCGGCAAACCAACAATCCCCCCAGTCCCCGGGTAGACGGTGCAGCAACCGGTCTCCGTCAAGGGTCCCCCCTTGCCCACCACATGGATCTTGAAGTTGAAGAACTTTAGGAAGTTCTCCGCATCAGAACGAACACCCAAGTAGGCCTCGCAACAGGCCGTGTGATGCGACAGATGTGCGATGGAGTTGGCGCCGAGGTGGTGGAGCTGGAGGTCGAAGGAGACCATCAACTCCAAGACAAACCTGCTCAAAGGCAGGCCGAGACCACGGGCGAAGTGGGCGAGGAAGACGGTGGCCTCCGCAGGTCGTGGATTGGGGACAGCTCCCCCTTCGGCGCAAGGCGGTGCCTCACCAAGTGCTCCAATGCGAGGAATTTTCCTGGCCGGTACTTCTGCACCAAATCATCATTGACATAAGAGCCACACCAGCCACTCGCTTGCTCAGGGAGCATCTCGGCAGGCGTGGTGGCCGTGTTGGAGAAACGAGGCCCCATCGTCGTGTTGAAGGAGCGGCGGTGTCGGTGCTCAAAAGAAGCTGAAGCACAAACATCAATGAGCGCATGGTGGAAAAAAGAAAGCAAAGGCACAAGGGGCGATGGGCATAAGAAGAAGGCGAGATAAGGGAGTCATCAACTGGCTACACCTATTTATCAAGGAAGGGCAAGACGCGCCTCCTGCACTCCCTAACGCCACGTGGCGTAGGAACTGCCCCACTACCCCCATGACACTTCGGTACCGGATCGGTTGCACCAAAGGAAACGCCACAAAAGATCCCGTGGGCGTTACTATGAAGGCCAAGCGCGCGCACGATCCCCGAGAAACCGCTATGATGAAGGCGTGAGCGTGGTTACCAAAACTGCAGCGGCATGCCAAGAGGTTAAACTGAAGCGACGTGCGATAGAGGTGGCATGCACGCCTAACGATAGCATTGATGTCATCAACTGGCCAATTCGTCTCACCAGCCGGGCGAGAGACGGAATCACCACTCACACCCTATGGGTGGGCCACCGGACCCGTAGCCGGTGAACCCCAGCTGGGCAAGTGGGCATCTCGAGCTAGAAAACGACAAGCATTACCAGCCAAATTCGCGGTATAGTCTTCAACATCAATCATTTCAAGAGAACCCAATGAGCACACAGGAAATTCTCCGCAAGGAGAATCCCCAACGCGCTAGGGGACTAGTGTCGGGGGGATGACCCCCGGATAGGCCAAGCTAGCGCTAACTGGCTGGCTCCATGGCTGGATGGCCACAGGACAAAGAGCCTCAGCCAGGTGATCCGCTTCACCCGACTCGCATCGAGATTCCTCAGCTGGTCCGTCTAGCCGGGGCCAGGATAGCCGGCTGGGTGGGAACGTCTACCCGGCCGCCTCGGATCTGTTGGCTGATGGTACGGGATATGGTGACGCTCCTTGCTAAGCTCACCCTTGACCGGACAGGCTGGCGCTACCAGATGAAGGTGCCAAAGCGCTGAGGCTAGGAGATGACGGACAAAGTCCTGGCTAACAGATAAAGGGCCAAGCTGATGGTTAAAGCGCCGGATGACTCCCAAAGAGGAGGCGCTGAGACTCTAGGGCATTGCACCCACCTATACTGAAACATCACCAAGACCCTGGACCACTGGCTAGACCCGGCCAGCCGGCCCGCTTTGTAAACCCAAAGCCCAAAACAGTAAACCCTAGAGCCCACATTGTAACCTACCCTTCCAGCAGTATATAAGGAGGGGTAGTGCTAGGGTTCTAGGTAGGCAATAACAAGCTACAAGTTAGCTAGAATCTTCAAGTTGTGTAGTCCATCTTCCTCTAGATCCCAAGAATAGCCAGGGAAACATCTCAAGGAGCATTTGTATGGAGCATTCTCTCCCCATATAGTAGATCCTTGCAGGAGTAGGAGCGTTACCTCAACAAGAGGGCTCTGAACCTGGGTACATTGCTGTGTTTGCAGTATCTGTGCCTAACCCGTTGCGAGTAGCCACCGATAGCATCCTGATTGTCCCATCTCATTCCATCCCCGATGGCACTGCCATGTTCCACACCACAATACTATGCATATCATTAGTTCTCTTTCTTCTATGGATGAGACTAGTAGGTTATTGCTATAAGCGGTTGTGGAGGCAATAGCAATTATGGATGCAGTTCCCACATATAATTATCTTGCTCTAACAATTACATGCATACTTTATTATTATTTTTATTCCCATCAGATGTTTTGCACAACTATAGGTGAAACCGAAAGCCCTAGGTCCTCTCTCTCCATCACCGACAACTACAAAAGACAGCAAACTCTTGGTCTGGTAAAACACAAAAAGAATTCTAAAACTCCTAAAGGTTCGTTAAAGTAACTTCACTATGCTTTCTGCTTCCGGAAGATTCGATAACCTAGGTCTACTAGGGAAAAAGAGCTATACTACATCTGTAATCCAGATCGAAGGTATCAACCCTTTTTCTAGTGCCGTTGTCGGGGAAGCAATAGCTACCCTGGTGAGGTTAGTAGGAACCTTGCTAGTTTTAATTCTTGTTTTTAATTTTGTTAGTTTGCTTTCAGTCTTTATTTGAAAAACCAAAAAAAAATAGTTACTCTTTAAATTCTTGTTTTTACTATCATAATTCTTTGTTTAAGAAAACCCAAAAACATAGGAAATATGGTTGAAAAGAAGCTTGGGGAGTTTGCAACTCCCAACAATGATTATTTACGTACTCCTATTACCCAGCCAGCAATTACTGCTGATGATTATGAAATTAAGCCCCACTATTTAAGTTTGGTTCAACATAATCAATTTGGAGGCTCTGCTATTGAGGACGTAGGTATGCACTTGAACACTTTCACTAAAATATGTGATATGATGCGCATAAAAGATGTTGACCCCGATGCGGTCAAATTGCACTTATTTCCTTTCTCTCTTAGAGGAAGAGCAAAAGAATGGTTGCTATCTTTGCCTAGAAATACTATTGCATCAGCGGTGGAGTGTACGTCTTTATTTATGACTAAATTTTTCCCACCTATAAAGATAATGCAACTAAGATATAATATTACTGGTCTTAGACAAGAAGAGCGTGAGCCAATAGCACTTGCATGGGAGAGGATGAAAGAATGCATGAGAAACTGTCCCAATCATGGGATGGAAGATTGGTTCATTCTCCATTTATTTTATAATGCTCTTAACCCTATGTGGAAATCTATGCTTGATACTGCAGCTAGAGGAACATTTATGGGCAAACATATTACCGAAGCAAAGCAGCTGCTAGACAATATGCAAGACAACCATGCCCAGTGGCATGTGGATAGATCAAACACGAAGAAGCTGAACTCCGTCTCACCACAAGAAAATGAAGAACTCAACGCTAAGCTGGATGAGATCATATTAGCCGTAAAAGGTAAGTAAAACTAGGTAAGAGTTATCCCAGAATCAAATATTGAAGAAATAGACTTCATAGCTCATAATGATTATAACCCTTCTATGAAGAAGAATTATAATCCTAATATTTAGAAACATTACTATAGTCCTGCAGGTAACTCTAACTATAATATGGGAACAAATAATGGTAGTCTCGAAGAAACACTTAAGTCCTTTATATATTCACAAAATGAGAAAAATAATATCCTTGTTAAAATAATGGAGAACCATGATGTTATGCTTGGTAAATTATCTAACCAACCTGTAAGTTTGAGGAATGATTTGCAAGCCCTCCAATAAAGAACAAGGATTGTTGAGGCACAACTAGGTAAGATAACGGAGAGTCAAACTCCCATTCTAGCTAAATTTGCAGGTAAAGATGAGCCCAATCCTGTTGAAGACCTCAAGATGATAAGAATCCAAAGGGAGGACCCCAAGGAACTTGATTATAGTAATGCTCCTTCACTAAATTACACTTTGAAGATCTTGTAAAAAGGATCAATATCAAGATTTCGGCAAGTGAAGGAAATGAGGAAGCTACGTATCAACACTTCGTTAATCAGGTAGCGATAAAGGTACGTGACCTTGAGGAAGAATATAAGAAAATTGCTGAAAAATTACCTATAAAGCTTGATGATATATTTGAGCATACTATTAAGATTAAAATTGGGACCAATGAGATAGCTGCGCTTTGTGATCTATGTGAAAGAGTTTCAACAATTCCAAAAAGTCTTTTTAATAAGTTAAATCTTGGCTCTTTTGAAATCACCGAGTTAAAATTACATCTAGCTGATTCTACCAATAAACAAGCTGTAGGGATTAAAGAAAATACTTTAGTGTACATTAAAGGTTGTCCTACTCTTATTGATTTTGTTATTGTTGACATGCCTGAAGATGCAGCATCAAGCCTAAGTGAGCAACATCAAGGTCAAGATATTGACCATAAAAGAGCGTTGCATGGGAGGCAACCCATGCGAAATAAAGGTTTGAGTAAAGTTTTTAAGTTTTAGTTTAAGTTTTATGTTTAATAAAGAGTGCTAGAAAGCTCCAGTTCAGGAGAAGAAGATCGGTAGTACTAAAATCCTGCTTTATACATGCTGATGTTGGTTGACAATTTTTACTGTCATTTTTTTGTCAAAAAGAAGGCGTTTCACTAAGTTTCAGGATAAGAAAGAAGTCTCGAAGAAATAGAATTTTTTTGATGTCTACAGAAGGTTTAACGACCAACTATATGGTGGGAATAAAAGTTCTAGCCCTATAGTTTGGCCATATAGATATCTTTGCCATTGACAATTTTTCTTCCATAGATACTAAAGGTTTAACGACCAACTATACGGCGGGAATAAAATTTCTAGCCGTATAGTTATCGTTGCCTTTGTAAAATTTCTTTTCCAGGATACAGAAGTTTTGATGACCAACTATACGACGGGGATAAAAATCCTGGCCGTATAGTTGCGCCGCCAAGAGGAAACCCTAAATTTTTGACATCAGACCAATTATACGGCAGGAACAAATTGTTTTGACCGTATAGTTTGGCCATATAGTTGCGTCCGATCACAAAGTCGCCATCTACCCCCAACACCAAAACTTCAATCCTTTTTCTCTCTTCTACCTCCAAACTCTCTCAAAACCTCAAGATATCTTCATCTCTACTTAATATCGTTCGATTTCCTCGCACACAAGTGATCTACGATATGTTTCTCCTCTGATACTCCAATTAATTTTTGCAAATTCATTTTCGATTTGTTATCATTATCAATCTAGGGTGAGACCAACTATGAACTAATTGCCATGATTCTCTTGCCTAGATTATTATTTGAGGGGACTCTTTAGTGTGCTAAGATGAGTAATATGTTATGCTTATTATTGTTGGTTCAAAAAAAATTATTTTTTGTCTTTCCTTATTATTTTAGATGATGAACACAAGGAGCCAAGCTCGTGCTCGTGCCACCGCTAGTGCTTCTCGCGCTGCCTCTCAAGAACGCATGGGGATATGATTCAGGGATGAGCTCCAACGTGGTCGCTTCAACAGGATCAAGAACTAAGAAGTGAAGACAACCAAGTGGGCTTGCCCCATTATATTGAATCAACTCAGTATTTCTAATGACTTCAATTTAATTTTCAATAGAGTTGGCCTGCAAAACTTTGTATTCAATGATGTGCCTACTTATCGCCGGTTAACTCTTGAATTTCTAAGTTCTTTGCAAAGTACCGTTAAAGCATGCCAAGGAGGGGACATGATTTCTTTCTGACTTATGAACAATAATTATGCTTTATCATTAGATGAATGGTGCGCATGTTTTAATTTTCCAAACAATAATGCTAATGACTTACGTGCATCCTTTACTAGCATAGAACCTTCCCCGGAACATTATTATAATGGAATGAGTTTCACTTCTAGAGTAAGCAAGGGGAAGAATATTCAACATCCCGCAATTCACTATTTATTTTATGTTATTACTAACACCTTGCAGGCACGAAATGAGTTCACGAGACTCAATGATGAGGACATCTTAGTCCTCTAAAAAGCTGCTTTCAACAACTTAGACTTGTCACTCAACTTGGGCGCAATTCTTGTGCGCTACCTAGAGTACCAATCCTCCCAAAGCCAAGGACCAATCACAGGTGCAGGCGTCATCACCATGCTTGCCATTGCCCTAGGCATCGACCTAGGTGAGTTGCAACCAGTGCTAGGTGAGCGACGTGTTGGTTTCTCTACTTTAAAATCTCTTGGAATGCTCACTAGGAGAGGTGGTATTTATTACTTGCATATTGCTGAAGCTGGGAATCTCTACCCCGCTCCTTTGCCTAATGGTCTTTTCTCTATCAAGGAAGGACATTTTCTATATGATTTGCAGGTTGAGAAACACCAACCCGAGGAAGAGATTCCGGATGAGGATGAGTGCAAACTGGAGTTATGACTTTTCCCACCACCATAATGATATGAAGTGCTTGCAAAAACCTAAGCTTGGGGAAGTTTCCTCATTATCTTTATTTGGCATTCATTTGTATTTATTTATTTCAAGGTTATGCTTTTAATTCGAGTTTATAAGCACTTGTGTTGGTTTCCCCAACACTTTATCTTTAGTTATTTCTATTTTTTTCAAGATTTTCTAGCCGAGCTTTGCTGCCAATTTTCTATTCTTTAATTCCCTCTCTTAAAAAAACAAAAATATTTTTCCATTTATCTTTATTTTCCCTCTTCCTTCTTTTCTAT
Organism: Avena sativa; assembly: GCA_916181665.1. NCBI lineage: Eukaryota > Viridiplantae > Streptophyta > Magnoliopsida > Poales > Poaceae > Avena > Avena sativa. The sequence continues at coordinate 278,451,653 of OV702292.1, forward strand.
TCTCCTTGTGGCTTTCAGATATTTGTAGGAGAGTGATCGACTTCAAGTTTCCAAGAAGCAAATCAAAAGGGAAGAGTGAAGTGAAACCAATCATGAGAGGTATGCCTTAAGAATCCCCACTTTTGAAGTTTGAGAATCCCAGGCTAGTTAATAGTAAATGTTAAGATATTATATTGGTCGAGTGAGTCTTTATATTATAGTAAAATTTTGTTTGCATGGCTATTTAGTTGGGCACGTTTTGTTCCAGCTCTTGTAGTTAACCAAGTCTTGCCTAAAAATTAGTTAAACAATTGTAATAAGAAAAAGTCTCACAATAGAATGCTTGGGTGTTGTAGTGTTTAGTCTTGAAGGTTTATTTCTAGAGACACTCAACACCACAGAAAATAATGATTGACTCGATAGCTCTCTCTAAAAGGATTTGTTCGATTGCATTAATGTTTAGCGGTTTCTGTGAGCATGCCAAAGTTTGACTTGTGAATCATAAGAATGATATAGCTTTACGCGTGTCAAACTTCATGGGATGCCAACAACTACGCTAGCCTACGAGCGATCGTCATGGAGGAAACTCCTAGATTTCGTCTATGAGTTGATTAAACATATGTAGTAATAATGCTATAATGGGTAAGATTCTTGGCATTCCCGGGTAGATGTGTTCATGATAGAATCACTCCTCTGGCTGTTATGAGTAATCATTGTGCAAAAGGAAAAAACCTTGGTGATGCCACGAGTGTCCATCACAACTCGATAAACTAACTAAAATATTTGGCATGCTCTCAATTACTTAAGAACTAAAATTCTTGAAGGACAATGAACCAAAAAGTAGTCTTGATTTATTGATATGGGAGAATTTAGATACTCTAATGTATGTGTTTTTCATGACAAACTCTCACACTCTCAATTTCACATAATTATACTTTATTATTCAAAGGAAAGCCTATGAGTTGATTACATGACATGGAATAAGGTTTACTCATTTGAATCATCCATGTTAAAAATAATTTTGCTATGCTAAAAGGATGCATAAAAACCCGTATGATATGCTTGCCATTACTCTATCTATGTAGAAGTTTTTTAGATTAATAAAGTGGAGGAAACATGAGGCTACCAATCATGAGTAAGATCATCATCTCGTTATTTCAGTTTAAATGCTGAGTTCCTTTTTGATTTTTGTTTTCTTGCTCGAGGACGATCAAGTTTAAGCTTGGGGAGGTTGATGGCTATGAAATATAGCCATCTACATCCACATTTAAACTAGATATTATTCATATTTTTGATAAAATATCTCTCTAAACCCTGCCACTAATGCCTAATGATCAAAGGGGTATGCAATCCTTTCTTTCTATTTTTCCCTATGCAGATAATGATGTTTGATGATGGGAATCACAACATTAAAGTCAAATATACGAGATTTCCAACAACCCAAAGAAACCAGGGGTCGTGAAGTGGAGATAGAAACTTTAATGACCAACTATAGGGTGGGAAAAAAATATGGCCGTATAGTTCCGGCCGTATAGTTGTCATCGACACCGATAGGTCAAAAAGAACAACTTTCGTGAAGGGACCCCTATATAAAGAGGCTTCGGGCGACGAGAAACAGAGCCATGGAGAGCCGCCGCCGAACCCTAGAAACCTGCATCCACAACAACGAAGAGCCGCTGGAGGAATAGACTTAGATCTAATCTCCAAACCCTTGTCCACCACCATAGCCATATTCCACCTCTTGTAATAGTAGAACTCATCTTCGATTGGTGACATTATAAAACTATTTGATATCAATCTCATGATTTCCATTACAATGTTTATGATTGTCTATTTTATCTCTATGCGTGAGTAATTCTCTTTGGTCCAAGGGCTTCGGCCTAGCCATGTAGCTTTTGTGCATGTTATTTATCATAGATGGGATCATGTATTAGTTTGTATGACATGATGATTATTGTATCCTCTCTTGCCTCAACCCAAGGACTTGTCAGGTACCCAAGACCCATAGGATTGAGCCAGGTATAGGGAATATGAGTAATGACTAATCTGCGGGTTGGGAACCCCAGGGACAAAAGGGGTAGTACGGCTGTATGTGAGGGATTTACTTGGGATTAACAGTGACATCACTATGCATCTCATTAGTTCTCTTTTTTATATGGATGAGACTAGTAGGTTATTGCTATAAGCGGTTGCGGACACAACAACAATTATGGATGCACTACCGACATATAATTTATATTTCTCTAATAATTACATGCATACTTTATTATTATCTTTTATTCCCATCAGATGTTTTGCATAGTTACAGGTGAAACCGAAAGCCCTAGGCCCTCTCTCTCAATCATCGACAACAAAAAAAAGATAGCAAACTCTTGGTCCAGTAAAACACAAAAAGAATTCTAAAACTCCAGAAGGTCCGTTAAAGTAACTTCACTACACTTTCTTCTTCCCGAGGATTCGATAACCTGGGTCTACTAGGGAAAAAGAACTATACTACACCCATAATCTGGATCGAAGGTGGGGAGGCCCGCACGGGCGGTGCTCGCGCCGCCCAGTGATTACAAGGGACGCACGCCCGACGGAAACTCTACCGCCATGTCTGCACCAAGGATCGTCAGCATGAGCGCGGACACGGTGTCTTGGTGTGAGGCCCCTCAGACAGCTGCATCGCATCATGGTCGGCCGACATGGACCACAAGGGCCTTCTGTGCTCCTGAAGGGTGGCAATCTGCTGTTGTACGAACTACCTCACCACCATCGTGTCGGACAGCCCTTGGATCCTCAGATATGCCATGCGCCTCGAGAGGGGCCCGGGACCCATACAAGCGGCCACCTCGCGAGCCCAACCCGGATTCTCCACGGCCGCCCCAGCAGGAGCTCGAAGCGGGGGCCAGGCCCGACAGGTGTCCACCAGGACCCAATTGCGGCGGAATTCTGATGACACATCGAGGATGGAGATAGGCAGGAAGTCTCCCTCCTTCCCGGCGAAGAATCCCATGCCGCCAAGGATGTCCCCTGGTACGAGGACGCGAAGGCTATAGAAGTGCCGGAACAATGCTAAGGACGGGGCCACCCCGACGAAGGCTTCGCACCAGAATGCAAAAGCAGCTAGGAGGGTCACACTCTGCGGGTGGAGGTGGAGGATCTGGATCCAGTAATGGTCCAGGATGACCATGAGGAAAGGGGAAAACGGTGCAACTAGGCCGGCATCGATGGAGTGGGTGAAGAGAGGGGCGTAGTGGCGACCTACCCATTTCCCCAACGCCGGCGCACCACACGTGTGAGGCGTCCCACTCATTCGAGTCTAAAGCCATCAGCTTGCGGACCTTCTCCAGCCCCTCCTTGTTGAGAATCACTGCAGGCGGCAGGGCTCCCGCTATCGACGCGGGAAAACTCGGCACGACTGAAGTTTCATGTGCTGTCTTGAGCACCATCACGAGCGTCGCAGAAGAAGGAGGAATGGTGTCGTGTGGAACACCAGTGGATTAGCGGCAGGGAAGAACGGAAGCCGACGAGTTTTCGAAGATTTGGGGTTTTTGGGTAGCCCCTTCCCCGAGGCTAACTACTGAAACGATGGCTCCTGTACCCGGCATACGCCACGTCCTGCGTGGGCACGTGGGATCTACGGGCGGTGGCTTCGGGGACGTGCGTCGACGTGACTTCTTAGAAGGGCCTAGCTCCATCTGGTCCCTTGACCTCCTCGCCCCCTCGCGGTGATGTTCGAGCAAAGCGACCGGGGGCTACTATCGAACTATCGGTACAAAGGGTTACCCCGTCTCACTGGGTCACCGAGCCCTGCATAAACACCCTCTGGAGAGCTCTCGAAAGGAGTGGGCCTATGAAGAGGGGGAGACGCCAGAACTCTCCACGGGTGCTCGAGACTGTGACACTTGAGCGGTGAGGCCCCCGCCCAAGACCTCTAGAGGAAAACCTCACAAGGTGCAAGCGTGCTACGCAAGATGACGCCCCAACGGTAGGTCCAGGGGATGACCAGTCCACCCTGAGAAAGAAAGGCACGTAGGGGTGGTGGGATGATGCAAGACGAAGGCATCTCCTAACACAGCTGTTTTGGTGGAAGAAGACAAGGATGGCAACATAAAGTGGAGGGGCAGCCTACCACCCCCTAACACGGGAACCACTTAGCGGTCGCAAGAAGACAATATTGGACCAAGTCCATTGGTGGGAATGTGGTGACCCTTCCTGCCCAAGAGATAGGGGAAGAGGCTCGACGCCGCCCTATATAAGGAGTCCTTCTCCTACCTTGTAAGGGACGGATCCCAGAGATCTAAAACCCTAGTCTTTCATCCACCAGTGTAACCTTGCGAGGAAAGCGAGCAATACAACCAAGCAGGAGTACGACTTTACCTCCTCACGAGGGTCCCGAACCACGCAGTCAACTTCCATGGCGGAGAGCGTCCCATATTGGTGCTGGGTGAAGAGCTCTGAAGGATTGATAGTGGATGGACGCCACGACCCATTGGTGAGGCGGGTTCCTGGGCCCTTCTTCTTCCTAGCCGTGGCTGAAGCGCTGGTACCCGCGGTGACGGCGCCTTTCTTCTTGGCCACGACAGTGGCAGCCGCAAGATCCAGCGGTAGAGTTTCCTTTCTTGTTTCCCATCTGGCGCTGACAGTGGGAGCGTAGAAAGTAGCTCAGAAAAGTGCGAAGCTGGTCCTACACCACAAGTAGGATGCGAGCAATGGAATAGCAATGACCAGCAATGGCGGTAGTGCACGAGCTAGAAGATGAAGATGTGGGGAAATTATTGCACAATAGATCTATACTTAACCTCACCGAAGATGCCATCCAACGGCCAGGAGGAAATCAGCCAGACGCGTGGCACAAATCAATGTCGCCACGTGGCAATGTAAACCACGAACCGTTGCGCCACTCCCCCCATTACGCGTGAGAATCGAGGAGACACAGTTAAAACCAAAGATTACGCATGCGCGGTCAAATCCAAGTCAGAAATGGGACCCACTTTTCATCACGTCCCATCAAAACCGCTCATGCGGGTAACTGAGATCATCTCATCGTCCGCACTTATGTCACTAACTCCAGTAGGAGCACTTTTTGACTACTCTAGTCCTTACTCGAGTCTTCGACTTGACCAAGTATTCCGGGGCTACTCCTAATAGGAGCGCTGTCCACGCACCCGACGAACTATACAGACCTCCAAGCATTATGATGATGTATTTTTCTCTTAACAACCCTTCACTCAAATCAACGATTCGACTGTGGACTTCGGGTTACTCCCATAGGGAGAGCTAGAAGCATATTTGACTGAAACAAGCAAGGACGACAGCGGTTGCAAAATACTTATAGTCCCCACTCGAGTCTACGACTCAAATAGGAACTCGGGGGCTACTCCCATAGGTAGTGCTGGTCGCGCACCCTATGATTTTTCTTACACATAACTACGTGTTGACTATGTCCACACTCGAAAGCTTTGGCGACTCCACCTCATATTTTCCCTGCAAAGATACTGCATCTCCTAGGCCACCTGAATCATCTCCGCGATGAAGAAATTCGGATGCCACGTCTCCGACGTGAAGATAAGACCTGAATAAGGCCTGGCAATGCACCTGCTGCGCTCTACCAGACATAATCTGTGCCTCCAGACATGATAAACTAAGCCTTGATGGACGCGTCAAGTGCTCACACTTATACACTAGGATTCAACTCTATAAGACCTCCGCGGCTTGAGTCGAATTACGCCAACACTTTTCTGAATTCAAGTCCGAGGACTCGAGTTTGAGTAGATTATGTTGTTTTGCCCTAAGGCAGTTCACTGGTCCCGATGCATCGGGTGAATCAGGCACGTATATCAACAATACCTATGACACAAACTGTAGCACTCGAAAAACACACTCGACTATGCACTCGAAGGCTTCATAAGTCTCCACTCGAATATGCGATTCAACCGGACACTCGGGGGCTACTGACATGGGCATACCTTACAGGTACTCGAGCTTGGCCTATATGGTCCAACATTGAAGAAGCTTATGATGTTGAGGCCCAGCTAAGATTCGGGTGACTAGGAAATTCTGACTGCTTGCAGCACACGACAATTTTAAGATAGAAGTTTAAAGGGAAAACCCTAACTTGTAACCGACTCAGCCTGGTATCCCGATACCTAGCCTATCTATATAAAGGCTAGGAGGGTGCGGCGAAGAGGACAATCACAACCCTAGTTTCTAGACCATCGCTACATTGCATCTACGCACCCCTGTAACTTTCGACTCCCTCAATAATTCCAAAGCAGACAAGCAGGAATATGGTCCTCTACGAGGCCTCAACCTGGGTAACCTTGCATCCCTGTGTGCTTATTTGCTAGATGATTGATTCCTCTAGCACTCCCCACTTCTTCGAACCTAAGTCCATCTGCGATGGGCATTGATGAGTTAACCCCTCGTCAATACTACTAGTCGACATCAAATATATTTCTAGGTAGTGAAGCCTAAGCAAGGAAGGACCTTTCTCTCATACCAATTGAAAACATAGAGATGTTGCCTAGTGGGCGTACATGGGAAATTTCAAAACTATTGCGGCTTTGGCTTGAAACAATGCGGAATTAATATATCATTTATTTTACATGCAAAAATCCTAAATACACTAGGCTCAATTAAGTGCACCAACAAAATTTTAATCTAAGAAAGATAGCACAAGAAATATATAACACAAGTGATAATCAAGGTATAAGTGCTTCAAGCTCGATGGCTATCACAATGAAAGTAAACTCGGGTATAGAGATAACCGAGGCACATGGAGATGAAAATGTATTCCCGTGTTCCCTTACAAATAAGGTGTGTCGCGTTTGGAGAGGTATGAGATCCCACGAAGGATTTCCCCAAGCCACGAAGGGTCCTTATCGTCGAGGCTACCTTGATGAGGGAATAGCCACTTTCCTTATGGATAGCTTTTCCTCCACTCCAGAGTGATAAGGTTCATTGCATACAAAACAAAAAAATTCCTACGGTTACAACCACCAAGATCATATCTAGGAGATATATGTAACGGTTTCAGATGGACTCACCCTCGAAGACCGTAACGCGGGATAACGTTCCTGCAAACAAACATGGATGATGTAGAATGCACATGATCATCCTCAAGGACATGCAGACGATCAGCACCGCAAGAGCTAGCGCCTATGTAATCGGTCACACATACGGTGTGCCGACGACTCCCGAACCCTCACTCTAGCCGGGCAGCGGAAGTAGTGGATCCTTGGGAACTCCGCCAACACTACGATATGGTGGTGGAGAAGATCTTGAGCAGGTCTTCGCCTAAGCACCTCGCTCGTGGCAATGGAAAATGCTAGCGAGATGGAGAAGATGCCAACCAAAGGGCATATGAGAGAATGGGAAAGTGAGTGTGAGAGGGGGGAGGTGTCCACCTCCTTTTATAGGGGGAGGGGGCAAGCCCCTCCCTTGGTTGGCATCCAAGAGGATGCTCCTTGTAGGATCCCAATTGTCTAACAATTGCAATGCTACTTGCCTAGTCTATATATTGCTACTTCCTACATATCATTATTGCATTGCATTATATCATGCTCATGTCACCATCCCACCTTGCATTTCAGCATCATATAAAACCCCTCTATTTGGTTCTTGTCCCATATGCATTATATTGTATCACTTGTAGTTGCCTCTTGATATATTGTATTTTCTTCTTGATAAATTGTTTCATACCCAAGTTGAGTTGGGGGCTTATATTTTCTTGACTCCACCACCTTTCTTTGCCACAACCTTATAATTCCACCATCCATTTAAACTATATATGAGGATTTGCATTTCTTTTGGTATTATGTCTAGCTAATATATAAGAAGATGGATCCACTTCTAAATATACATGCTCCCGTATATGATCTCTATTGTTTTCAAAATATTAAGTATGTGGAGCCTCATGGCCACCTTTCAATGCCATGTGGGTAGAATTCCCTTTATTAAGCTTCCATACGGTTTTATTTACTATATGCTCATGTATGATGCTATGTTTGGCTACAAGTGATCTAGTGGGAAAATACACACTACAATGGTCATTTAGCTTCATACATGTGCATGTGCTAATTATTTTCATATGATATGCAAGCTTATTATTTTGTGGGGCCATATTTTAAATATTTTGGATGCATGTATGAATAAATGACCATGTGTATTTATAATTGTTTTCATAAGTATAAATGTTGTTATTTATGAGTCATGCATGGCCCATGCAAAGCATGCCACATTCTTCCTACTATGGTTTCATTTGAATTTGTGAGAAGATTGTTGAATTTTGAATTCTCACAAATGGTCCAACTTAAACCAATCCATAAAATCCTACTATATTTGACCTCCCTTGTTTCTTCTTGAAGTTTAGTCATGGTTCTTTTGGTAAGCTTGCTCATACCTTGTTTTGAATAAAGAAATCCAAATCAAATAAATAAAAAGAAGGGAAGAAAACCTATCTAACTAACCTACCCCATCCCTTGTGGTTTGGCTAAACCCAAACCACCTCAAACTAACCCATTTAACCTAATTCCTAAGCCCCAACCCGAGCCATGCCCATGGTGGTGACCATGGTCATGCGACCAAGCCATGTGCCCCCCTCTACCCCACCAAGCTAGCTACCCCTCCCTCCTTTCTTGCTGGTCAAAAATATACCCCAGCCCCACCTCCACCTGACCCTAGTCGCCCCCTTGCTCACCTGACTGAGATAGAGAAAGAAAGAGGAGAGAGATAGAGCCCAAGCTACCTGACCCCTCTTCCATCCTCTAGATTTATCAAAAAGTAAGCCCCATGTGATCCACCTCCCCTCCCTTATCTTATCTCCCCTCCTCCAACCACTAGCCCATGCTTATGCTAGGTCAAGATTTGGAGGACGCCAGGTACTCTTTTACCTCTCCCTTCTCTCCATGACCATGCTTCCTTGCTAGCAAAACCCTAGCTCGGCTTCCTGTTCACCCCCATCGACCTATGGTTTTCCTAGCGGCACCAGGAGTTTCCCAAGGTTGACCACGTCGCCTAGGCTAGGACCCGTGATCGAAGAACCACGGAGCAGCCTCGATGCTGCCATGCCCGAGAGCAGCTAAGCCGCCAGAGCCTCTGCCTCAGCCACGATCCCTGCACCTCTTATTCCAACAACCTCACCGATGTGCTTCTGGTGAGTCCCTCATCATCCCAGACATGGACCCCCTCTATCTCGCTTCCCGTAGCTTCGCCGCACCCTGTCGAGTGCCATGCGTGCATGCCCACTGTCATGCCCACCGCTAGCCGTGCCACTCTCAGCTCTGCAGCCTCGCAGGCCGATGCTATTCCTTCATGGTTTCCCGCTGTTGCAGTGCGCCTTTGTAGTTGCTTCCTTAACAAGATACGTAGCCCTAGCCACCCTCTCCATATTTTGGTTTGGCACGTTCCCATTTCGCGCCTCCTTTGCGTCACCAACCTCACCGGAAGTCGCTACTATTATCGTGTCTCTGTCAAGATTCAGAGCGACAGGCTTGCAATATTCAATCAACCGCGTCGTCCTAGTAAACCATGTTAGAACATTTTACAAAATGGCAATAAGTCTTTTCACATTTTCCACCCAACATCCCTGGGATCGCCCACGTGCCACTCAGCCACTGGCGCACTCGCGCGTGGCCCCACAGGTCCTTTGGCCCCACCTATCATCCACGATAGATTGCCACTGGCCACGTGAGAAAACCCCACAGAACATCTTCTTCCAGCCACCACTCAGTTCGCACCGTGGCCCACCAGTCAGCGACTATGGCTAGATTGGCCCTAGTATAAAAAGTTCCACAATATTTTCTAAATAATAAAAATTCCAGAAATTGAATTAATCTAAATAAATTCAAATCTTTTAAATTAATTCAGATTTGGGAAAATATTTAACATGAAATAGGAATCAAATTTGAATATGAATCTAACCATGACTTTTATCCTATTTTATTTTTTTTTGCAATTAAATATTGTTTACAATTCATATTTCCAAATAATACATATAATATATGTTTTTGGATCAGAGGAATTCCAAGAATTCAAATATGCCGTCTAAAATGATTTTTGACCAATTTAATATTTTGAAATTATTTAAATGCCAATAAATGCCTTTTCTTAATAAATTCACAACTTTATTTCCATAAATCCAAACTCAACAAATTGATTAGCGCGATGACCCGGTTCCATGCATTACATGATATAATTTTAAGCATTCATCATACAAATAATAATAAAACAACAAAGATTATGGGAGTAAAACATGTCTAAATAATAAATTAAAGTGATTTATGATTATTCTCACACCTCACCCATGTCATGCTATATTATACCATGCAATTGTGCATCATTCCATCATGGCATACTCTGTTTGCTCGTTTCATGTATTCAATCATTGTTCACTTTATTTATTATGGCCCTTTGTGTGTTTGGCTTTTATCTGGACAGACGCCGAGCAAGGGAACTATCAGGAGAACCAAGAGTACTACCCAGATCCCGGTTACCCTATTGTTGATCCGACAGGCAAGCAATGCCCCATGCTTGCATACATATAGCACCTATGCCTCTATCTTATTCTTGCATCATCGAGTCATTATCACATTAAATTGAATCCCAAGTATAGCATAGCCTTTCATTTTAAACCCAATTGAAACTTGTACCCTCAATCCTATGAGCCATTACCACTGGAGTTGTTTGAGCCATGCGTGTCGTAGAAATGCATGTGTAGGGTTTGTGTGAGTCTTTGGATAAAGAGGTACATATACATCTTAAATTGTGTAGTAATGTGATAACTAAAGAAAGAGGCATCGCTGGGCAATAGTTATTATTTGGTTCTTCCATGCTCACTTGTGTCCCATAGGACCTGAGTACTTGATACATGTTCCTTAACTATTCACACTATCCACATGTGGGAGACTCTATGGATCCCCTTCGCCTGAGCTTGATTCACATTTTATTTCTTGGGGCCACAATTAGTTTGGGGTGTTATTACTATCATGTACTTATGTCATGCTTTACTGCTTTATTTACGATTGCACGTGGAGCGCCTATACTATTTTGGAACTTGGAATATTTTCACGGTATCGACAAGCCAGTCACACTTTCGGGTTCTGAGTCATTTATAGCCATTGACATAAACCAGGGCCTGTCTTGGAGCCAGCAAACTTCGTTGCGGGTAGCTTAGTGGGGTGGCCTCCTGAAATCATTTATGAACCATGTGAATGCAGTGTCGTGAGGCCTCGTTTCTTTTTTATGTGGTTCTTCCCGAGGTTGAACGTGAGTGTATATTTGTGCAGCCCTGCAGGGTAAAACTATCTGAAAGATGTGTCTGCAGTTATGGATGACTTGGAGCACAGTTTCTCGATCATAAATAACTATAACTAAAGTATCGTGGTTAATTTGACTAAAACATGAGTAGTAAATAGCACAACACGCATGGAATGGTTAATAAAACTGCCAACGGATGGGATGTTCTTCCGCATTCGCGTCGGTAAGCGAGAAGGAGGGCGAGCGATGATTATTTATGTTACTTATATCACTGTTGTTACTAATTAATGAGTGGTTGTCCATCTCTGGTTGGGAGGATGACGTAGAGTGTCTCTATAGAACTGTTTAGATATTATCTTTCGCTGTAATTGCATCACCCCCAGGTTGTTCCCTTTAGATGTATTAAGAATTACTGAGTACCCCTAGGGTCTCACACGATAAATATTTTGGTTCATATGGATATGTTTACTAACAAGAAGATTACTAGGTCAAGGAGACCGATGATGGTCGCGACGACCATCAGGTGTAGAGATACCGGGGATGGAGATCCGTGAGATCTGTGGGCGGGATGTGCTTATTTTCAGGGCATCTTATGCTGATTTGCTTCTTGTCCCTACTCGGATCTTGTTTTTCGCTTCCACTTGATACTCTGATGTGTGATGTATGAGGATGTATCCTAAACTATTATCTCTGTCAAGGATATTTGGATCTTGCCGTATAACATTGAATATTTCTGTTTCTTCCGTTTTAGATGGTCTGTCTCTAATGTACTGTTGGATGTCGTTGTCATACACACTTGTGTATGTTTTGTTCGTATACCTATCGACTACGCCACTCGCTCTTGTCACGATGTTCTTGAAAGTGGGTAGGGTGATTGGCAGGTAACGTGCCTTACTCCGCTTCTATGGGCCTACACGTGGGTGGCCTGGGGCCTCCGCAATAGAATCCCTATTCAACTTTTGGGTTCATCCTAGCTTGTTGCTTAGAACATAGGATCTGACGTATTACACCCCTCCCCTCCTCTCATTCATGTGGGTGGACTCTCCACTCACATAATTTCAATCTCCACTTTCTCCCATTTATTCTCCACTCAAAAACCAAAGGTCTTTCCATTAAATCACTTTAATTCTCTTGTTTCAATGCAACTCAATTTAATGAACACTTAATTGAATGAACACTTTATTTAATAAACACATTAACATTTTGATCCTTTGCTTTGTTTCGATACCGTGAAACCATTTTGGTAGATTCGACAGAACAAATTCCTGTGATGTCCATTATCTTCTCTTGTGTTCCCTATCCACTCAATTGCATCGACTAACATTAAGAGTGTCTTCCTACGGGTTCAAGACCTATGTAGACATGATCGACACTTTCTCTGATTAATAATCATTAGCGGGATCGGGAGATCCATAATGACTCCCACCAGTTCCACGAAAATCCAATGATCGTCTGAACCTTTTTTGCTATAATGAAATTCCTTTTGTCTCACGATATTTTACTTGTCCGAGATTCGATTACTAGGTATCATCCATACCTTGTTTAATCTCGTTCCCGACCAGTACTCTTTTTCTAGTTCATGTGATATAACATTCTAGTGATCAAATCACTTGCTTGCTATCACTACAAGAAAAGTTGGCTTTTACAACGGACGATTTTCGTGGTTGAAGGCCCGTTTTTCATGGCTAAAAAGTCTTATACGATGGATGCCCATCGTGGTAAAATCCCGTCACAAAAGAATCTACCACGGTTTGTTTTCTGACCATGGCGGATCGCACCATTTAGCCACGAAAACTTGTTCCATCGTAGATCTGTTTGCCAGCCGTGTTGACTGCTGACGTCATGCTAAATGCCACATGGCACCCGCCATTAATGGCCGGTTACCACCATTAACAGTCACAGAAACCATGGAAAAAGTCTGGCCCAGACAAGGCCTCCTAATTATTAAGTGGGTCGGCCCATGAGGAGAGCCCAATAAGATTATGGCCCTTTACTCTCACGTCGTGTACCGTTTGACGTGGCCCATTAATGAATCCATCCAGGGCCCATACGATTTCAGGCCCGTTACTGTTTTGGCCTAAATAAGGCCCACTTTGCTAGAATAATATGCGGCCCATTAGGTGCCTGCACCAGAAGGTCATGCACTATTAAGGCCTACAAGCGGCCCGCTACTGTTCCTACAGCCTGTGGGCTATTATGGCCTTTTCATTTATGTGTTGCCAGTGTTAGGATCCTTTACTGTTCTGGACTTTCACTATTCTGGCCTTCTACTATTCCGCCTGTTCACTTTTTAGGCCTTTTGCTCATATGGCCTTCTACTATTCCGGCCATTTACTATTCAGGACTTTTTACTCTTTTGTCCGTTTTGCTCTGCGGGCCTTCTATTGCGTGGGCTTTTTACTGTTCAGGCCTTTTACTGTTTCAGCTCTTTACTGTTTAGGTATATCAATATTCGGGCCCATTAAAGTTCGGGCATTTTACTGTTCTGGCCTGTTGCTATTCAACCATGTACGTTTTCAAAGCCTTGGCCGCTTAGGAGGCCCACCAATATTCTGACCTGCCACTAACGGCCTTTTACTGTTTATTTGCCCCATCTGATGGCCAATATATTTGCATATTCTATAACTATGGAGCAATTCTAGTTTTAAATAGTTCATTAATATTTCGGCCCACTAATGGCTGCACTAGGATCACCCTATTACATCAACAAATATTTTTTGAAATTTATTATAGACCAGAATTTCAAAAAAAACAAGATGAAGCATTACAGAGAGACATCGTCAAACATGTGTTGGAACAGGGTTTCTGCTATGGAGCTTACATCCCATACAAGTAATAACTGGCATACCATGACAGTTGTAGAAGAGATTATCAAGTAGATGGTATATCAAATCTTGATGATCTTTCAGTTCTTGTATCCATTCACATGTAATCGTGATTATTCCATCTATTTTCTTTGTTTCTTGTTCAATTAAATCAATTGTTTGGAGCGTAGCTATAACACCTCTTTTTGCTAGAAAACTGAAACTGTGGGCCGATGCAAGCAATAATCACTGTCACTGCTGCTTTGTAAAATGACTTCAATACTTAACGTAGGATTCGTCCCTTGTGCCCCCATAGCTTCATGTGCAGCCTGAAACAAAGAAAACAAGTCAGCATAGCGTACTAGCTAACTGGCGGCCATCTTATGTGTAAAATAATTCTAATTCATCATTGGCTAGGAATAATCAATGATGTGCTTTGTACATCTCTTTCCGAAATAATAGGAATTGTCGATGTCCTGGACAGATGCGTACATGTGCCAGTATCATAGCCACTCTGGAACAAACACTATAGGTTATTTGCATGTTGAAACTAAGACATATTAAGTTAGAGAAGCAAAGCAGGTGAAAAAACACCATGTTTGTTGTCAAAGAATTTCAAAATTGGCATTGTCCTAATATGACAAATCAAGACATCAACATGTGTGTATCATGCAAACTGACTAAACTAGTGTGGCAATGAATATAGGGACTCAAGCAACTCGGCTCTTTCCCTCATAAACTAATCATATCACTTCATAACGGAAATATAGAAATAATAACAAAAAGAGGTGCATGAGATTCCTTTAGCGGCTTAGAACTGGTCGGGACAACAAAGAATTAACCTAAAATACAAGGATAGCCTTTAAAAATAGTCTATAGTATGAACTAGCCAAAAAACCATAGGTGTCATTGCTTTAATCATCAGGGAACTATGATAGTAACTTGGAAAAACAAGCAATAGATCAAGTGTCTTAAATAGACTACCAGAATCATTTTAGACAAACAAGATATCAACCATTCCATTTCAGTAGCCAGACCATTGAAATATTTTGATCATCGGGCCATTAAATTAAAAAAGAAGAGAAAAAAAGGGATGGGTCATTTTTTGCCAAAATAATAGTTGGATGCATCCAAAAAGTAGCACAAACCTTCTTTGTAATGCCTACAGCTATTGTACTTCCAACTACTGACATTATCATTGTACATATAACCAGGCAAGAAAATCCAGTAGACAAACAAGCAAATGATACATTGTGCACCTTTCAAGGTCAATGAAGTATTTAAACAATGTATGTCTAGGAACCACGTCAGAATATAACATTGATGCAATCACAAGTCAACTAAAAATTCAAAAGAACCATAACCAATTGAACCATATGGTGGATAATATTAAACTCACAAGATCATCTGATCATGTATAGATGAAAATCCCTTGTTTATTATTAATCAGACATTGTATTTTCTCACAGAAATTGCCATCCCAAGTTTGGGACTGATGGGGCTCAAACCCACAGCTTCTGCCTTGATAGGGCGGTGCTATGACCATTTAAGTTAAGAAAATCATTACATTGCTTTAATCATGAGCAAACTAAATAATCAAATTGGCAATAGACTCTATATGTGCATCATGTAGAGTATCTATTGAGCTAATGAATTAAGCAATCAAAGAACAGGTGCACGATAGACCTCCAGATCATATTAACATGTTTATAATACATATATACAGTAACTGGGGATAATATTAGATGATAATAACTATGACAATCTCACTATGAGTAGTCTAGATAGAACTCCCTTTGTTTCAAAATATAAGATGTTATGGCTTTTGTGAAACGAATGTATCTAGACACCTTTTAGTGTTGGTAGAGTAACTTGGACTAGTATTGTATGCATTTTTACTAGTCCAAGTTACTCCCCACCAAGACCAAGTAATTTATACTAGTCTCATACATATAACACTAGACTATGTTACTACCCCAGAGTGCATAAAAGCTCAATCATGGTGGCGATCTCTAATATTATAATAGAATATAGATTAGCATAAAAGTGGATATACTTCAATCACCACCACCTAATCATGGTCTAGTTAACGTATATATATATATAGATAGAAGATCATCAGTCAAATATAGAAAAAAGATATCTCCACCATGATTAAGTGAGTAAATTGAATTATAAATCAAGGGATTTACGTTTGGTCTTTGTGTAGTACCGTTAAAGGTCATCTTGTTCTAATCATTGGCCAACTCATGTGGTGCCGACACTATATGATGTGACTACCTCCAGTGTGCATACAAACTCTTAATTATAGCAGAAAAATACAATAATAGACTATAAATTAGCATAAAAGTGGATATACTTAAATTACCACCACATAATCATAGTCTAGTTGACGCATATGTAGATAGATAGATAGATATGATGATGAGTAAAATATAGCAAACAATAGATCATCACGATGATTGTGTGGGAAAAATGAATTATAAATCAAGAGATTTACAACTGGACTTGTTACATAGCAGAAAATATAGCATAAAAGTGAATATACTTAAATCATCACCAGCTAATCATGGTCTAGTTAACATATAGATAGATAGATAGATAGATAGATAGATAGATAGATAGATGAACACAAGTCAAATATAGAAAGAATAGATCGTCACTAAAATCAAGTGAGCACATTGAATAATAAATCGAGGGATTTACGTTTGATTTTTGTCCAGTCTTGTTTAAAGTCAACCTTGTTCTAATCATTAGTCAAATCATGTGGTACCTTGTACAAACAAGCATCTGACACTAAGCACATCTTAGTAAAAACAAGAGAGTTACTATTTCTTTTTGTGCAGTCCCGTTGGAGGACATCCTATTGTTAGGTCTTTCTTTGAAGACATCCGCCGCATCCAGTACTTGGATAGACGATCCATCTACTTTATTGTTGGTCCTCTTCATATAGGTTCATGCCACTCATTCACATAAAACAGGTTTGCATTCAACAATACAAAGCAACAAGTACTTACAAGATTGTAGGGGCGATTCACTCTACGATTCTCCATGTTCTTTGTGAGAGGAAATAATATCAGATAGTGGTTATTGCTGTTTACAAAGAACTAGATAGACATTATAGTATAATCACTTGTGAACACATAGAACAGGGAATGGCAGAATATAAACAAACATTTAAATGAGATAAAGATTGCCATGGTGACAAAATAGAATGCAATTACAGTCACTCCTTATCACGAACAAGAGAGAAATTACAATGATTTAACTTGTGAAGTAGGATTGAAAACAAATATGACAAGTGCCATAAAATGTGTCACCATCTACAGAGGAGGCAGTTACTGTACTAACATTTGGACGAAAAAGATAGACATTACAATGGTATATCTCGTGAACTTATAGAGCAGGGAATGCTAACCCATCTGTGAAGTGACTTAAAATGCCATGAACTACATAATAGAAGGTAGATACTGCTACTATAGAAATTATAATTGAGAAACTTGAATTTATAGAGAAGGGCATGCACATAACCATGTTAAGTGCCTTAAAAATGCAATGTAATACTACATCCAATCAAAAGTAAATAAGGCGTATAATTTTTTCGCAAGTCAATCGACGCAAAATTGGACCAAGTTTGTAGAACATACCAGGAACATCTACCATGCCAAACCAACGCCATTGGTACATTAGGGCCTATATTTTCATAGACGCAAATGCCACAAATTAACCCTTAACATATTTTTCTATGAGCTTGGTAAAAGTCATCATTGTTTGACTTTAAAAAAGTATATGCCTTCTTATACAGAATGGATGTACTCCCTCTGTTTCAAAAAGTATAAGTCATCATCTAGACCACTTTTAGTGTGCAGGTTCATGTAGGTTTGGAGTAAACCTACACACTAAATGGTGTCTAGATACACTCATATCACAAAGCTAAAACATCTTATATTTTGAAACGGAGGGAGTAGTACACAATAGGCGGCAGCTAATACCGGAGCTTAATTGAAACAAATAATAATGGCATAACTTGCAGAGGGAATGCAAAACCAACAAGTTCAATGACATAAAATTTGCGATGAATTACATAAGAGAAGGCAATTACTGTGGTTGATTAGAACAACCAGATTGAAATTAAAATAGCATAAATTCTGAACTTGTAGAGCAGGGAAAGTTAACCTACATGTTCAATGGCTTAAAACAACCAATGAACTCCAAAATTACATGCAGTCAATATTATAGCAACAGACAAAGCAAGTGCACATTATGATGACATAACTTGTGAACTTGTTGAATATGTAGGCAGCTTCAGATGTTTAGTGAATTAACATTTGCCATGAACTGCATAATACCAATGAACTCTAATGATGTCTGTTTTGTACTACCAAAATTGGTTATGTATATTAAGAGTAATTGTTGGTCAAATAAAAAACACGCATAACAAGGACGCCTTATACCTCGAAACAGAAGGACTAGTTTAACGCCTAGATTTAACATAGACTACACCGAATTTATCAAGGGAGAGTGGGATATCAATTAAGCTAATATTGAGGTAGGAATTTACCACCAATACAGAAATGCAGTTCACTGTCGCAAGCTCATACCTACTATATTGAAATGAATGAACAAGTAGATCTGGTTTACCTAGGCCACAATGTCGTTTACGCATACATGTCATCTTTACGGGTGACATCAAGGACTCTGAGGGTGCCCAGTAGTGGTGAGTCGGGCTGAAGCAGATAGATCTCGGCGGCGTCTGTGAAGCAGATCTGTGGAGGTTGTTGATGGGTCTGGCTTGCTTGACAAGATGGTCGGTGAAGGAGATCCGGTGTAGTGCACGGCGTCGTAGGTGAAGCGAATCTATTATGACCGATTATGGATTCGAGGCGCTGCACAAGAGCGTCGGTGAAGCAAATCTGGTGTAGTGGACTATTGATTCCGTGAAGCAGATCTAATGCAGCGCACACCAGTGTAGGTGAAGAAGGTTGGGTGTTGTGGACTAGGGAGTCGACAAAACAAACATGGTTATATGGAAGAGGGTGTCAGCGAACTAGGTTCGGTAAGGTGGACATCGGCTGATCACGTAGACTGGTTAGGAGTATATGGTATCGAGGTATGGCGTGTAGGTCGGCGAAGTGCGATGGTGCAGGAGCCGGAGGTGAGATAGGGGTTTGGGGTGGCGTGCGGGCCAGCGAAGTGCAGCGGTGATGTTCCGGTGCAGTGGTGTAGGAGCTGGAGGTGAGATAGGGGGTTGGGTGGCTTGTAGACGGGTGAAGTGCGGCGGAGAGGATTACGGTGCGGTGGTGCAGGTGCTGGAGGTGAGAGGGGGTTGGGTGGTGTGTAGGTCGGTGAAGCGCTGCAAGGATGGGCCAGTGAGGTGGTGCAGGAGCCGGAGGTGAGAAAGGGGTTAGGATTTTTTGGAGTGCTATGGGGGAAATGGCATCGGTGGAAGGTGGACTACCCAGCTTTAGAGCTGTGGGGACCCCCGCCCCCCGGGGGGTAGGGGGATTACAAACCATAATCATGCCCCAACATTAGTACATAGGCCATTGTCAGGGGTAGAAAAGGAATTTCGTATGGCTACAACTTGGGGCGTGTGTGTGACCACTCAAAATATTTCGATGGAGGTGAGGTGGGAGAATTTGCCGCTCTGGGATTTTGAATTTGGCTATACAGTTCAAAAGATATAGAATAATAATACCCTATCCTATCCTAGGAGTAGCTATAGTCCAATGACTAGAAAAAATATTTTACTGTAATGTCCTAGCCTTTCTAGGTACGGAGTATTTCCGGAGCCATTTCTGCAAAAATAAGGTCTCTACCTTCGGCTCAATTACATACACACATGAAGGTACGTAGTAACATGAACTAGTATGTTTCCCACTATGACCAGCCTAAGAGCATCTCTAGTGGCTAGTGTATCCGGTAGTCTAAGCCAAATATAGACCACCATGGACCAAAAAATACATTCGATGGATTGTCTATCCGGTGGTCTAAAATTTAGACATCATCCAAACAGGCTACTCATTGTCCATATTTGGACAACCGAGCCTGCCCCCGCGCCAAATCAGAGCATTTGTTGTGTTGATTTGCTATGTATATTGACTATTTGTGTGCAGATGGACATATAGACTCTAAAATTTAGACTATCCACTAGAAAACTGAAGTCGTGTAAAAAGAATCTTTTTACACCATTATCTATAAAGTGAACATGTAGACTACCAAATATAGACAAGCCACTAGAGATGTGATGACCCACAAGTATAGGGGTGTATCACAGTATTATTGATAAGTAAGAGTGTCAAACCCAATGAAGAGCAGAAGGTGTTGACGAGTGGCTTGGAGCAGGAATTCTCTGTAAATACTTAGCAAATGGATTTTTAGGGGTTTTTGATAATGCAGATAAATAAAGTACGAGTAAATAAAAGACAATAGTAATAAATCCAGCAAGTGGCCCAATCCTTTCTTCAGCAAAGGACAAACTGGTTGTATTATTTAAGATGACCAAACGTTCTCGAGGACACATAGGAATATCATCAAGTGCTTTCGCTTCATATAGTTGATTAATCTTCTTTAGTTTGCTAAGTGTTGTGTGGGTGAACCTATGCTAATGTACCGACCTTCCTAGGACTAATACATACTTGTGATTATACCCCTTGCAAGCATCCGCAAGTATAAGAAAGTAATTAAGATATAAACCTAACCACAGTTTTAAACTCTAAGATCCTGATATCCCTTGTGCAAAGGTTTCCTAACGGGGGTTCAGGTTTCTGTCACTCCGGCAACCCCTACGATTAGTAGCCAAATACACAATGCATTCCCCTAGGCCCATATAGGTGAAGTGTCATGTAGTCAACGTTCACTTCATACCACTAGAAGAATAACACCACAACTTAAATAACAAACTATTGAATCTTTCTCAACACAATTCCACTAATAACAACATGACTCTCCCATGTCCTCAAGAACTAAACGAACTACTCACAAGACATCATATGGATCAAGATTAGAGATGATATAATGATAAGTAACAATCTGAACATTAACAATAATTCAATGGTTCACTCAATAGCATCAACTACAAGGAGTAATCAACACCAGGAAAGTTTCCCCTAAGAACTATGCAAGATTCAATCCAATTGGTACAGCGGTATGGAGTGGTGATGATGGTGCTGGTGGAGATGATGGTGGTGATGATGATGATCCTGATGAAGTCTAGCTTGATGGTGGTGTTGATGGCGACGATCTCCCCTCTCCGAGAAGGAATTTCTCCGGCAGAATTCTGTCTGCCTGAGAGATCTTTCTCTCTCTGTAGTTTTCTGCCCCGCAGACGCGGCGGAATCTTTCCGTGGTTGCTCTCCAGGTATTAGGGTTTCGTGGCGATAATATACGCCAAAGGGCAGAGCCAGGAGTGGGCCAGGGTGGCCACACCACCTGGTGGCGCGGCCAGGGGTGGCCCACGCCAGGGGTTGGTGTGGGTCCCCTGTGGCCCATCTCCACTCCCCCTTATGGCATCCTTCGTCTTCTGGAAAAATAGAATTTTCCATGTATTTTTCCCGAATTTTCTGATCTTCGCGAATTTCGCCTCCAAACATCCACCTTTCCATCAGAATCCTGACTGTAGCGGTACATGCTCCAAAAGTCATCACCCATGCAAAAACAGATGAAATAACATAAGTATCATCTCTTAATATGAAAGATATCAATGAATACCAGTAAATTATGATATAGAATAGTGATGCAAAATGGATGTATCAACTCCCCCCAAGCTTAGACTTCGCTTGTCCCCAAGCAAAAACTGAGCTCAATAAACATGACCTCAGGTTTATGGAGTGAAGAGTCGATAAAAGAATATAGACAAGAAGCATCACATTCATCAATACATAAATCATAATAGAAGACAACTCACTATTATATAACTTAACTTGCAATGGGTAAAGGAAACAAAAATAAAGATACACAAAGTAAATCACAATTGGTAATGGCAAACTTAGCTCTTGGTCGAAGAATAGTTGACAATTTGCAGGAGTTCAAACATAATGGTTTTTCAATGATAGCTTTCAAAGTAATAAACACTAAGATAAGAGCAATGTGCAAAACAAGGAACATAAGAAACATGATTGAATAAATCATCATATGAATGAATGAAACACAACAACTCAAAATACTTGCTAAGATAGAAGGGAATAGGTTTACTGACTCAACTAAAAAGTAAAAGAAAGGCCCTTCGCAGAGGGAAGCAGGGATTTCAAGTTTCATAAAGAGATTCCAAAAATTATGGTACTTATTAGCTTTCAGCTCTCATTTCCCCTATCATAAGCATCTTGAGGTGATCAAGGTTAAAGTGAAAAATATGAGGATATGTTTGACAAGTTATAAGTTGAAATCTCATGCCCCTTGCTTACGAGTACCGAACGTCAGGCTACTCAACTTCAGTCACAAGTAAGCTCTTGTCATTGTAAGTACATATGTATCATAGAGAACCGCCAACAGGGTACCCCTTGCCCCATGACATAGGAGATATCCCATATCAAAATGACAAGGCAATAGACAATGAGCATCTCGAAGATCTTTTTATTTGCTATTTGCATACGTTTTTATTGAGGATGCTGCATATAATGCTCATTATGGTTATGCTGCAAGTTTCCACCATGATTAGGCATGCCTTAGGCTAGCGACCCAGACATTTCTCTAACACACATACAAACTCCAGATCTTACAAGTTCCCCTTTTATTTCACACCGTCGGGATCCATAAGCAAAAGAATCATGATATCAACGGAATATAAGTGCAATGTTGAAAGCATTCCCCATGATACATGGTTCTGCTAACTTCAACTTATAAAGCACAAGCATATACGCAACATAGATGGGCACAATGGTTCAAGTTTATTAAGTGCAAGAAAGTAAAATGTGCCATCAAGTTTGTGAGAGTTTTAATCACTAATTTTCACATAACAAGTTTAATTCGGAAGGTAGATAAAAACATGAATTTACTTGGAATAGCAATAATGATAATAGGTAGGTATGGTGGACACAAATGGCATAGGTTTTGGTTTAAGGATTGGATGCACGAGAAGCATTCCCTCTCAGTACATGTTTTTGGCTAGCAAGGCCGGATAGCAAGCATAAGAGTTGAAGGAAACAAACAAACATACAGATGATAAAAATAATCATGCAATCTTCCTTGGAAGCACAAAAGATCTTAACTAGAGAATACTAAGCTTATGAGCTAATCAAGAATGATGATGATGAAATTATATTTCTTAAGAGTACTTTTATCTTTTCATTCAATTCTCAAACTAGTGTTGCTACTGACCGAGCCAGGTTTGCCAAAACCAACTAAATTTACTCAATGATCCCAAGTGATACCAATACTAACAACAATATCAATCATATAATAGCTATTGAAAACTAATATAAGATATGCAAAAGAGTAAATGATAGAACTTCTCATTAATATTCCATAATGGCAAATCACAACAAAGGATACATAGATATCTACCTAGAGGAGAGACACTTCCATAATGCAAACCATCCTACATGATAACTTCTCTATTCATGATATGACTCTACTAAAAAGGTAAAAAGATAGAAGATAGTGATGTGATACCGCGACACTCCCCCAAGCTTGGAACAAACCAAGGGGATGCCAAAACCTGATGACGAATTACTCCTTCGGTGGTGGTGGTGTTCTCTCGATGAGCTTCTCAATAAATTTACTCAAGTCTTCAATCTCGAAGGTGAGAGTATGAATTAACTCCGAGTTTTTCTCAATGCGGTTCATGATCATGTTAGGTTGTGAATCCCAGCTCGTACGATTCTTTCCCCACTCTTCCTCCTTGAAGTCTTCTTTTCCTGCATGGTTAGAACGAGGCATATCCCAATTGGAGGGTAGTTTCTCCTTGGGCATATTCTGGAATTGATACTCATGGATAAGGGTATGGAAGGGATTCTTGGTGCATGGAGAAGGTGACCGTGAAGCCAAACAGTGATGCGAAGGCTTCCCTCCAGTTAACATCCGTGTAGTCCTTTTGAACCTGGCAGGGTTTGCCACCACTCCAATGCTTGCAATGGTAGTGCTGGTGTGTGGATGCTGGCTTTTCTTTGCCTCCTCTTCATCTTCACTCTCGATCTCCTTCTCCTACTCAGGGTGTTGGACATCCTCCTCCGCAGGCTCCTTTCCCTTATCGTTGGCGGAGACCATTGTGCTTCTAAACTTTAAAAATAGTTCCTGGCAGAAACAGATCGAAACGAATACATGACGAGAATACGATATACGAACCTCGAGGGATCCGGGGGATTATATATTACGAAGTTTTACAACAAAAGGAAGGTACTGGGAGAAAACGGGTCGGAGACGGACTCCAGGGTGGCCACACCACCTGGTGGCGCGGCTAGGGGGGTCGTTCCACAGGGTGGTGTGAGCCACCCTGGCTCCATTTCCGTCCCTCTTTTGCTTCATTGCTTTCCTTGTTGGATAAAAATTGCAAAAATATAACTGGACAGATTTTTCGCGGAATTTTTCTTACCAGAACTATTACCTATTCGAAAACGGACTCTGCAGGTCTCTGAACTTGGTCTTTGATAAGTTTTTCCGGAATTATCTTTCGAATAGCATCAATATCTTCATCTTCATACACATATTGCTCGAGTCATGAAACCTTTCACTTTTAATACAACATTTTCTCCACTAACCTGGAAATTTCTTTCACACAAAACTTCATACAATTCTCATTAGTAACATTAGAATAAGCGAGGTAATAAACCTTTTAAGTTCAATTTCAACTGAAATCCATCAAAACATAAGCTACTGAAACAACTCCTTCCGAAAACCCAAAAAGAATTCAAAAAGGAAATTGATTTAAGAGGCAAATGCAGGAGTGGTAAAAATCTGTCAAAACAAACCAGCAGGTAAAGATCAATTCATTTGGATATCTTCTCTTGCTCAAATAAAAAAGTGCAAAACTAACGAAATTTAAATAACAATCTAGGGCAAAAGAACCAACAATTACAGCTCTATTCGACGTACAGAGATCTCTCACGAATTTTTACAGTGAAGCACAAAAATCTGTTTCGGGACGGCAACTTTGCGAAATATTATTTCTCTCTCATTAGAGGTTGATCTTGACACAAAAACCAAACAAAAAGCATAAAGTGAGGTTATTACCAAATTAATAACTCCCAAGACTCAAATAAATGAAATCAAACTGAAAGCACAAATATATTGGGTTGTCTCCCAAAAAGCTCTTTTCTTTATAGCCTTTAAGATGGGCATGATGATTTCAATGATGCTCACATAGGAATATGAATTGAAGAAAAAGAGAGCATCAAGAAGCAAAAATACACATGTTTAATTCTAACCCACTTCCTATGCAAGGGAATTTTGTAAGAAAATAAATTGTTGAAACCAAAGGCTACTAGCATAGGAAGGCAAAACAAGTGCAACATAAAGACTTTCAGCATAAAGCGAGGAAACTTAATATTATTGAGATGCATAAGAACACTTTTCCCTCTCTCATAATAACTTTCAGTATCATGCATAAGTTTAACGATAATCCAAAGAACCATTGTAGCAATGATCACTTATTCTAACAGAAAACACAGGAATACTAGTTCTTATAACATTACTTTGTGAAACAGTTTTTGAATTATCCTTACAAAGAATAGTGTGTCCATCTTCTACATATTTAGTGACAAAGTCTTTCACATTTGCTACCATAGGTTTAACAGCTACTTGTTCATGAGGTTCAACAACTTTATTTGTACTTTCATTAACCATACTAGCTATCATAGAATGTTCCTTTATCTTAACTGGGAAATGCATTTTCTCAATGTAAGGTTCAGGTAAGACATGATTAGTAGTATAAACATCAGTATTTCTTGCAGCAACACTATTAACAATATCTTTATAAGGTTCATGATACTTATTCCACTTCTTTTTAGGAACTTCAATATAGGAACCAGAAGCCCTAAAATAACTTGCAATAGCTTGAGAGTTTAGACCATAAGCATTTTTAATATTTTGAAAGTCATCAGTTCCCATAAAAGATTCAATGCATTCATAATCATAATTTATACCCGACTTTCTTCCGTTATCATTCTCCCATGCTTCAGCATTGTCTTGAATACGGTCTAGAAGATCCCATTTAGCTCCTTCTTCCATGCGTGTAAATGATCCAGCACAAGACACATCCAATAGATCCTTATCATGAAGAGAAAGTCTTGCATAAAAGTTATTGATAATAATATTGTTGGGGATCTCATGAATAGGACATTTGAACATTAGTAACTTCAATCTCCCCCAAGCATGAGCTGTACTCTCTCCATCAAGGGGCCAAAAATTATATATTTGATTCCGATCTTTATGAATCTCACTAGGAGGATAAAATTTTGAATAAAAGAGAGGCACTATTTCCTCCCATTCAAGAGATTGGCCATTCTTCAGTAGCTTATACCATTCCTCAGCTCTTCCTTTCAGTGATAATGAGAATAACTTCTTCTTGGCTTGATCTTTTGTAATACCTGCACACTTAAACAACCCGCGTAATTCGTGTATAAAGAGCAAATGATCATCGGGATGGACAGTTCCATCTCCAAAATAATAGTTATCCATAACACGATCAATAATTCTTGTAGGTATCTTAAAAGTATCATTTTTTAGTAGGTGGTGGTTCATCTACTACCTTAGCAGTGGTAGTAGCATTACGAAATAAGAAACTCAGCGAATTATCCATATTGAAAATAAAGTAACTAACAGAAATAAACAATACTCATATTTGAAGTTTCCTTTACCAGTTCCACTCTCCAATAGCGTTTCACTCCCCGGCAATGGCGCCAGAAAATATTCTTGATGACCCACAAGTATAGGGGGTGTATCACAGTATTTTCGATAAGTAAGAGTGTCAAACCCAACAAGGAGCAGAAGGATTTGACGAATGGCTTGGAGCAGGAATTCTCTGTAAATACTTAGCAAATAGATTTTTAGGGGTTTTTGATAATGTAGATAAATAAAGTACGAGTAAATAAAAGACAATAATAATAAATGCAGCAAGTGGCCCAATCCTTTCTTCAGCAAAGAACAAGCCGGTTGTATTACTTAAGATGACCAAATGTTCTCGAGGACACACAGGAATATCGTCAAGTGCTTTCACTTCATATAGTTGATTAATCTTCTTTAGTTTGCTAAGTGTTGTGTGGGTGAACCTGTGCTAATGTACCGACCTTCCTAGGACTAAGACATACTTGTTATTATAGTCCTGGCAAGCATCCGCAAGTACAAGAAAGTAATTAAGATAGAAACCTAACCACAGCTTTAAACTCTAAGATCCTGACATCCCTTGTGCAAAGGTTTCCTAACAGGGGTTCAGGTTTCTGTCACTCCAGCAACCCCTACGATTAGTAGCCAAATACACAATGCATTCCCCTAGGCCCACATAGGTGAAGTGTCATGTAGTCGACGTTCACATGACACCACTAGAAGAATAACACCACAACTGAAATAACAAACTATTGAATCTTTTTCAACACAATTCCACTACTAACAACATGACTTCTCCCATGTCCTCAAGAACTAAACAAACTACTCACAAGACATCATATGGATCAAGATCGGAGATGATATAATGATAAGTAACAATCTGAACATAAACTATAATTCAATGGTTCACTCAATAGCATCAACTACAAGGAGTAATCAACACTAGGAAAGTTCCCCCTAAGAACTATGCAAGATTCAACCCAATTGTTAAAGTGGTATGTAGTGGTGATGATGGTGCTGGTGGAGATGATGGTGGTGGTGATGATGATGATGATCCTGATGAAGTCCAGCTTGATGATGGTGTTGATGGCGATGATCTCCCCTCTTCGGGAAGGAATTTCCCTGGCAGAATTCTGTCTGCCAGAGAGATCTTTCTCTCTCTGTAGTTTTATGCCCCGCAGAGGCAACGGAATCTTTCTGTGGTTGCTCTCCAGGTATTAGGGTTTCATGGGGGATAATATACGCCAAAGGGGAGAGCCAGGAGTGGGCCAGGGTGGCCCATGCCAAGGGGTGGTGTGGGCCCCCTGTGGCCCATCTCCACTCCCCCTTCTGGCATCCTTCGTCTTATAGAAAAATAGAATTTTCCATGTATTTTCCCGGATTTTCTGATCTTCGCGAATTTTGCCTCCAAATAGCCCCTTTTCCATCAGAATCCTGACTACAGCGGTCCATGCTCCAAAAGTCATCAACCATGAAAAAACAGATGAAATAACATAAGTATCATCTCATAATATGAAATATATAAGTGAATAATAGTAAAATATGATTAGAATAGTGATGCAAAATGGACGTATCAAGATGCTCTAGGAGACTACCAAATTTAGACAAGCCACTAGAGATCAAGGAAAAAAATACTAGCGTGCTATTTAATTTAGCGTGGCTTTTCTCCAGACGATATGAAAGTTATAGCGTGCTAATAACACGCTATTTTACAAAACATCTTTTTGTAAAAATTTAAATTATAACAGGTATATCATGAATATAAATGATTTCAGCATGTAAAGAATTGCCTAGAGTAATACTTGTACATGCATAATCAATTCCGGCGCTATCCAAGTTGGAGGATAACCGGCAGGGCTGAATCTAGGTACAACGCCAGGTGCTGCAGGAGGAGGTGGCAGCTTGACATGATCAATTAAGTTTAACAATCAAATTTTCATTGTATGTTTGCTTACTTGACACATTCATCATATGTTATCTTACTCCACACCCGCCAACAAAAAATAACGTCCTATACTTGAAATAGCGCTAACGCTATGATGTTTTAGCGTGATATAGCATGCTATTTAAAAAACATCACCATAGCGAGCAAAATCTTTAAAAAATATCGTGGACTCTCCAAATAAGCTATATCATGCTACATAGCGTGAAATAGCGCACTATTTTTTCCATGCTAGAGATGCTCTAAGGCTGGTCTAAGTGGTAAGTTACTTGGAGTAGTAATATGCATACATTGTGATTAAGACTATCAAAAGTACGCCCTTCATCCAAAAATAACTAAGTTGGTTTTGTCTAGATTCGAATGTATTTAGACGCATTTTAGTGTATAGATACATTCGAATCTAGATAAACCCAAGTAAGTTATTTATGGACGGAGGGAGTAGTATTTTTTAGATGCTAAAATGGAAAAGATGATCCAACTACTGGCAATGTTGGGATTCAAGAGTCTTGATCCAACACTGGAAATGTGTATGAATAAGTTTGAATATTGACAGTTGGATTAAGACTCGCAAATCCCAACATTTCCAGCCGTTGGATCTTCTTTTCCATTCTAGCATCTAGAAGATTTTATTGATAGTCTTTATCACAATGAATGGTATGCACAAAACTCAAAACACACTTCTCCATCATTCTAGAATCTTCTCCCTCGTTTTTCTAGACCATGTTACCAGAATTTTCAAGTTTTAGATAGCTAATAATCGTTGACTTCTAAATGATATACAAAGTACAAGAACCAAATATACACCCATACTTTATAGATGTTGATCAAATTTATATTTTTTTATGCTTTACCTAGTAAAATTTTTGTGGTATATGTCAGACGTCTATTATCTGAGTCTCACGTGTTGATCAAAAGGGACGTGCCACACATGTATATACTATATGAAATGTGATTTAACAAACGTTAAGTTGTTATTAAACAATATCCTTGTTAGAAAAAATGCATACATTACGTATATTAGTAATAACTATCTACCCATATTGAGAATACATCCTACTATGCTATGAAATTTTTGGGATGGTGACATGATGGTTCTAGAACATGTTTGAGTTTGCTCTAGGTATTATTCAACAAGAATCAAGCTACTCTAAACCATTGGATCTAACAGCCCAACGGTCAGGATTGGTGCTATGGATCGAATTCAAAACTTCTCCATTATAGTAGTAGACAGAATATAGGCTACTATGCTATGAAATTTTGGGGGTGGCGACATGATGGTTCTAGAAAATGGTGGAGTTTGCTCTAGGTACTATTAAAAATGAATCTAGGTGAACCATTGGATCTTACAGCCCAACGGTCAGGATTGGTGCTAAGGATCCAATTCAAAACAACTCCATTATAATAATAGAGATATAGTGGTAAGATAAGATAAGAAATAACTAGTTAGTTGCAAGTTCCTTGCACGTGAGAATCAGATCATATAGGTATGACATATCATTTTTTATATAAAATTATAGTAGTAGGTGAAACTCAAAAAATATTTATACTTACGAGCTACGTTCATAAAGTATCCCGTGTGTTTGGTTCTTATACTTTTTGTATAATCTAGAAATCAACCTATAGCCATAAATAATCCACGTCTGTAAAACTGATCCTTAAATAAATTCTATTCTATAGGAATACATGGGCAGGGCCGCAATAATGCTAGACTTATGGGAGGATTTGTTACGGAAAGATCTTACGAGATTAGGTGACTGATTCTGCCAGAGAGAAAAACGGAACAACCCCTCCATTCCATAAGTGTAGCATTACTAGCGGGGCCGGGGGAAACTGCATGCCCTTTTGTCTCCTGAACAGCTCATGCATGCATCTCCCGATCTTCCTAGTGGTTCCTTTCTTATCTATCCCATTCCTTTTCTATCACCTGGCCAGACCTCTGCAAAACAAAAGAAGGCGCCAATCACGGTGCATGGTGGTGTCGTTGGATAAGATGTACTACTTTGTGGACCCTGGCAACACCACACTATAGGTGGTGTGTACCAATAGAGCGTTGGTGGTGAACGATTACATCGAGAAAATCCAAAAGCTCCTAGAGGAAATAGACGACAAGATTGTTGGCCTCAACATCGAGTACACCAACGAGCAATCGTTGATGCAGAAGGCTGCTATCGCCCAGCTATGTGTGGGCATAGATTTCCTGGTCTACCAGATCTACCAGGCCGACCAGTCATGCTCCAAGCTAGCAGAGTTCCTCGCCAACCCTAACATTTACTTTGTAGGCGTCGACATCAGCAACGACTGTATCAGGCTTAGGCATTCTCTAGTACCAATGATGAACTTCATGGACATCCAGAAAAGGTGGAAGCCTGCCGTCTCCACGAATGAGAAGGATTCTTTGGCTGACTACATGGTGGCCCTCATAGACATCCGTTACAAAGTCATGAAGAAGAGAAGGACGTGGACCACAAGCAGTAGGGGAACATGCCCCTGACCGAAGAGTAGATCAAGTATGCAAACCTTGATGCCTAGGCGACCTACAAGGTATACATGCGGATAGTGAACTTCGAGAGGGGTCAACAAACTCTCAAAATGTTCAACGAAAAAAAGAACTAAGGAAGAAGGGCAAGGGCATGCAGAACAAATAAGAAGAAGAAGACAAAGACTCAGAATGGTACACCATGTGACCTATGAGTATATCTTTGCATTTCGGTATATCCTTGCTTGATAATACTCCTACTTGTACTACTACTCGCAGAAGTTAATGCATGTATATACTGCAAGCATGCAAGGGGTGGAGGCAAGAATTAATGCAAGGAATCACAGTTGTTTCTTTTATTTTGACTGTAGAGTGATAGTAGGAGTAGGCATCATAGCACGCCAACAGCCCACCCCACCTCAATGAATTGACTTGTCAATCAACAGCCATAGCAGGTTATAATTTTATAGTGGTAGAAACTTTCTTTGAGTAATTCCATTTATACTGCTTAAGGGCGGAGTACTGCTGAAAGACAGAGGGTGAATGGGCACCTGAAAAACTGCTAGTAGCACTATAGCAGCAGAACCGCAAGATGAACTTTTGTCGATTGCCTGAATGTATGTTGAGTTAGTACAGTATAAACACATATATTACTACTACCTATTATGTACTAGTACTACTACTAGCAAAAACCCACCGTCCGTACCGCGGAAAAATATGATTTCTTCCAACCAAACTAGTACTACTCCAAAAATGGCTATATTTACTTGTCGCGAAAATGGATGTATCTAGACATGTTTTAGTGCTAGATACGAGTACATCCAATCCAGTGACAATTAATATGAATCGGAGGGGAGTACTACTACTACCATACTCCACTATTGTACTACTACTACGGAGTAGTACATACTAGTACTCCCGAATGTATGTTGACCGGTACTCCTACCTTTGTTTGGGATTATTAGGCCAAAGAGTTTTTTAAAATTGTTAGAAATTATAAGACCTATTTTCTTTATTGTCTTAATTCCTGTGACTCATTAATTTAGATATCTCTATTTTCTCTCAATCTCCCAATGCATGTTGTTTAATCTCTCATCATGTCCCCTTTTTTATCTAGCGTCTCATGCATGTAAACCTAGTGTTGCATGCATAAATTAATTAGAGTGAATAAATCATCTACTTGGTAGTATTGCAAATTAGCCCTCTGGCCTTCCTAAACAGAGAGACTTAATCCTATTCACCTTACTACTCAGCAGAGTACATCCACCCAACCCATTGGAAGTTAAGACTTCATGAAAAATACTCAGGAGAGTACATCCACCGAACTCATCTACCTCCTTTTCAAGGAATAAGGCGCACACGCGCTCCAATGTAAAGTTTGACTGAATAAATGGAGAAACTAAAATTTAGTTATATTGTGTAAAATTTGTTTTGTTGAATTCGTATTGAAACACACTTTCCAATTATGCTAAATTTGTATAGTACCAACATTCTTTATATATATTTAGAGTAAATCTTGGTCAAACAAAAAACAAGAAAAATAAGGGAGCCTTATTTCTTGGGAGATAGAGTACTACTACTACAAAATCCACCATTCCAGGAATGCAAACGATCTTTTTGCAATTAAACCAATTAACAGCAGCTTACATCACCACTAAAACTCGACACGAAAGAAGAAACACAGCTCCTTCGACATAGTAGGACCGACCAGGTAATGAGGCGGCCCCGCCAGGTAAGACATAAGGTCCTCAAACGTGACGTCACCCATCTTAGCGGAGCTCGGCGCGTAGAGCTCCACCGTCACGGTGCTGGCCCTCCTCCTGTCGTCCACATCCTCAACCTATACACCGACAAGTCGCACATCGCGGCCCTAACACAAACCGCAGACACAAGGGGGGCTGTGCTTACCATGCCAATCGTCAGGACGAACACGGTGCCGTCGTGCTCCCCAACGAGGATGAGCCGACGGAACGCCTCGCCCGGTAGTGGCACCATCTCCTGGAAAGCTTTGGTGGTGGCATACTGGATCTTGTGTACTTGGATCGAGTGGACCGCTTCGAGGTGGGTGACGAGCGCTGGCAGCAGGGCGGCAAAGTCGCAGCCGGTCTCCGTGCAAGTGCAAGGAGCGTACCAGAACATGATGTTGTGCTCGTGGAGTTCGTAGTAGGACAACAAACTACTGCATCCTTTGTGGGTGCACTCGACCCTAGCCGCTGATAGGATGGTGTCCATGGTGGGCTTGTGGGTGAATCAGCCGCTAGGATGCTCGCACTTCTGGCAGGATGTGATCTTGCGGATGCAGCGGTGGCAGGCTAGATGAATATCCATGCACTGTAGAAATGGAAGTTCAAAAAATAAAATAGTTGCACGGAGGAACCGACAAAAGAAAAATCAATGGATTCTGAGGGAGAAATGGAGAGACGTTGTAGACCTGCCGAGGCTTGAGGGGCTAGGAATAGGAGGAACAACTGAGAATGGTGGTTTTCATCTTTAGAGTGATCGTCCGAAGCATTGCGATTTGGGTGGTGGAAAATGAGGACTCTCTGATCCGGCCTCGAGCCGTGTCCTTATTTTATATACCACCACTGATAATCAATGAAGATCTACCTGATTGCGCCTTTCCTTTCTGTACTAGGGTCCTTTTTGTATATTTTGAGGCATATTATCTACAAATTCCTGGTTTAATTGGACAAAATTAGCGGCCTCTTTGTATTTGTGCACCACCCTTTTATTATTAAGTTAGCACGTGAGACCCACATAATAATAAAGTATGACATATCACCACTATATAAAATTATGCTCTGTAATGTGTAAAACTCAAAAAAATATGAATGAGCCACATCTATAAAAAGTAATGGTGTATTTTTTTTTCACCCAATACACTTTGAAGGTACCGTAGTAACATGTGAAAGTTTTAGTAGCCTAAGTTATTTAGCACTCTGAAACGCACCTAATATGGAAGAGAAAGAAAACATCCAGCAAGAGCTCATTTTTTGGTGGAAGCATGAGGCAAACAGAAGGACAGTTGGGCTGGACCACCACGGGCCCCAAATTTCTCTGCACTGCTGTGTCTGCACGGTTGTACTCCATTGCGTGGAAGCTTACATGGGAAGGAAGAGGTGACTGATGTGATGCTTCCCACCTGAACAAGTGCCAGGCATAGATGCATGAGTGGAGCATAGCAGCTAATGCCGCATTGAGGATGAGAGAGGGAGGATGATTCTCCTTCATCCAGGAGCCTCTTCTCTCACAAAAGGCAACGACGAGACATAATTTTGGGTGGAGGAGCATTTTAAAAAAAGAAGGCAAAATATTTGCGGTGGAAGGAGCCCTTGCTCGCCTTGCTAGCAGTACGGCTATTGTTTTCTAAAATAATACAATTTTTTTAACAAATTTCACGAATAATACACGAATTCAATGAATTGCGAATCTAGTGCAGCGTCGGTGTTTGAAATATCGACCAGTACCTGTCAACATTTGAAATAATGACCAGTACCTATCAACATTTGAAATACCGACCACACATCTCATCATCTTGTCCTTAACAAAGGAAAGACAAACCAGTTGATAGTTCAAATGTTGATAGGTCTAGTCGGTATTTCAAATGCCGATAGGTACTGGTCAGTGTTTCAAACACCGATGCCGTGCTAGATTCCCAATTCCTCAAATTCAAGTATTATTCGTGAAATTGGTTAAATTAATCATATTTTTAAAAAAATTAGCAGCAGTACGAGATCGACTAGGCACAAAAAGCTGAGTACTAATAATACAAACAGGATTAATACTTGAGTACTACTACTAGTACGTCTAGTTGCTACTACTATAAAAGTTCCATAGTTCCATCTAGGAGCAAGCTAGTAGTACTAAGTACAGTATCTTGTCAGGCTCCTTTTTGCTTCCTCAAATGCCTTGATGAATACAATTTCGATGGTATTCATATCAACTTCCAATGAAGTGGGATATATTGAGTAATCAAGTAAAAATAGGACCGGAGGGAGTAGAAAAGAGATCACTTTATCAATTTGTTTTCACCCATCGACTCAATCATCTACGTAGGGCCCACAGATTGGGGAGGTCGCGGTCGCCATGGACGCACCACAAAATTATGACTGCGCCATCGAGTGCGGGAAACAGAGTTAGCATTCCATCCAATCGCTTATCCTAGTCATCATCATTGATATTTGCCACACGCATCGGCTTCATCAGCGACATTGATTGTCCCCTCGCTTCGGTAATCTGCCACATTAATCATGGATCATCTCCTTCCTATTTATCCTCTCCCCTTCCCCGCACTAGTCCATCTCTAATCCCCCGCTTCTAGCAACACTCTCCGTCCTCGTCTGTCATCCATGGACACCTTCCGGCTACCGCCCGCCGTACCGGAGTGCAAGGACCCCGACATTGCCACACAGGAGGACATGCCGTGCGCATTTGGGCCTTCTCCCCACGGAGAACAAAGTGGCAGCTGGCATGCGCCTTCCACGAAGCTGGGTACGGTCACCGCAAGTACCATATGTATCGCCTCCACGACAATCCAGACAGGACGTTGAAGGTCAACTTCGTCAACTTCAGGTACGCCCGTCTCCTCTATGGCCAGGTGTTCCACTGCGACTACGAGATGGTGGTGTTCACCGGCGCCAACATTTTCACCAACTACTGGGACCGGTTCCCCAATAATAGAAACTTCATCCACAGTGTCCTCCCGGTGCTGTCGATGGCTCTGGAGGTACCGCCCCCATATCTGGAGGTGCCGCTGATGGCTCAGGAGGTACCGCCGCCTTATCCGGAGGTGCTGCCATGTTATCCGGAGGTGCCTCCAATGTCTCAGGAGGTGCCGCCGCGTTATCCAGAGGTGACGATGAGTCAGGAGCCGGCTATGTCGCTCGAGCTGGCGTTGGTGCCGATGTCAAGAGCTGTCGCTGGCATTGTGGACTAGGTGCTAGGAGGAGCCGTACCTACACTAGTTTAGCAGCGATTCCTTTATATTTAAAATCGTGTTGTTATGTTAATGGTTGAATGAAGTTTCTTTTGAGACGTCCTTTCTTTTGGTAATATTGTCAAAAAAGTTTCTTTTGTTACTACTCACTGTACCCTATAGTACTAGTAGTACTGCAAATGTTGATCTATTGAATATCCTCCCCCTAGATGTTTATGAAGGAAGTGAAAATTTTGAAACTAGGAAAATTTGAATTGCTACTCTATTGTACTCCCTCAAATTACTTGACTCGAATTTGTCTAGATTTGGATGTATATAAACATGTTCTAGTGATAGATGCATTAGAATCAGATAAATGCAAGTCAATTAATTTGGGCCGGAGGGAGTACTAGTCGGGTTCGGCTCCTTCTCAAGAGAGCAGCTGATCGAGCCATATGTTTCATACTACTTCCTCTTTGATTGTTTTACAAATATGACCAAATCTGTCGCCATGAAAATTCTTGGATATGGGATCATAAAGTATGATATAGAGATATGACCTTACCTTGTGGTTATTCGGCTTGAAATCCAAGAAAGTTCATACTCGTTGACAGCTAACCTTAAATTTGTTTAAATTTCACCACTTACTTTTAGGTTAGCATTTTACATGATCGGTGGAAGCATATTTTACATTAAAGACCTAAAAAGGGAAATCTACATGGAGGTCCATACATTTTGCCCAAAGGACCATAAAAGGAAATTTTTTTGGTTCAGCTCCTTCTCGAGAGATCAGCTGATCAGAGCCAAACTCTTCATACTACTTCCTCTTTGATTGTTTTCATAATATGGCCAAATCCGTTGCCATGCAAGTTCTCTCAGATGGGGCCATCAGCATAAAGTATGATGTTGATATGGCCTTGACCTTGGTCGTTCGGCATGAAATCCAAGAATGTTCATACTCGTTGAGAAGTAATCTTAAATTCTTTTAAATTTCACCACTTACACTTTTTGGTTAGAATTTTACACGGATGGTCGAACTACATTTTACATAAAGGACCTAAAAAAGGGAAAATTACATCAAGGTCCATCCATTTAGCACAAAGGACCCTAAAACCAAACAAGGAATTGAAAATAGCCGGGTACGGCTCCTCAATAGAGTAGCTGATCAACAAAATCTTCTTACTTGCTTTTTAGAAAATAAATTTCTGTCACTTGGAAAAATGAAATTGATTATTTTTTGTTTTTAATATCTTTGATTGTTTTCAAAAGATGGCCAAATTTGTCAGCATGCAAATTCTTGGATATGGGTTCATAAGCATAAAGTACATTCTACATAAACAACCTAAAAAGGGAAAATTACATCGAGGTCCATACATTTAGCACAAAGGACCCTTAAATTGAGCAAAGAAAATAGTCTGGTTCGGCTCCTTCTCGAGAGAGTAGTTGTTTGAGCCATACTCTTCATACTACTTCCTCTTCGATTGTTTTCAAAATATAGCCAAATCTGTCGCTATGCATATTCTTGAATATGGGATCATCAACATAAAGTATGATGTAGAGATATGGCCTTGACCTCAATGTCGTTCGGCTTGAAATCCAAGATTTTTTCATACTCATTGACAACTATGCTTAAATTCTTTGAAATTTCATCACTTATTTTTAGGTTAGAATTTTACACGATTAGTGGGAGTACATTCTACATCAAGGACCTAAAAAGGGGAAAATTACATCGAGGTCCATACATTTAACACAAAGGACCCTAAAATTGAGCAAAGAAAACAATCAGGTTCGGCTCCTTCTCGAGAGAGTAGCTAATCGAGCCATACTCTTAATACTACTTTCTATTTGATTTTTTTCACAATATGGTCAAATCTCTCGCCATGCAAAATCTTGGATACTAATATGGCCTTGACCTGTGGTCGTTCGGCTTGAAATCAAAGAATGTTCATACTCGTTGATAACTATAAGCTGAAA
This sequence comes from Avena sativa, assembly GCA_916181665.1. Classification (NCBI taxonomy): domain Eukaryota; kingdom Viridiplantae; phylum Streptophyta; class Magnoliopsida; order Poales; family Poaceae; genus Avena; species Avena sativa. The sequence goes on from OV702292.1 coordinate 278,489,743, forward strand.
TTTGTTTAAATTTCACCACTTAATTTTAGGTTAGAATGTTACATGGTCGATGGGAGTACATTTTACAAGAAGGACCTAAAAAGGTGGAAAATTACATCGAGGTCCATACATTTAGCACAAAGGACCCTAAAATTAAGAAAGCAAAACAGTCCGGTTCGGCTCCTTCTCGAGAGAGTAGATAATCAATCCACACTCTTCATACTACTTCATCTTTGATTGTGTTTAAAATATGGCCAAATTTGTCGGTATGCAAATTCTTGAATATGGGATCATCAGCATAAAGTATGATGTAGATATGGCCTTAAACTTGGTCGTTCGTCTTGTAATACAAGAATGGTTCATACTCGTTGACAACTAAGGTTAAATTTATTTAAATTTCACCACTTACTTTTAGGTTAGAACTTTACAAAGTCGATCTGTGTACATTTTACATCAGGGACCTCAAAAAAGCAAAAATTACATCGAGGTCCATTCATTTAGCATAAAGGACCCTAAAAGAAAAAATTTCTGATGATCTGATCTGAGCCAAACTCTTGATACTACTTCCTCTTTGATTGTTTTCAAAACATGACCAGATCTGTTTCCATGCAAAGTATGATGTTGATATGGCCTTGACGACCTTGGTCGTTTGGCTTAAAATCCAAGAATGTTCATACTCGTTGACAAGTAAGCTTAACATCATCTAAATTTCACCACTTACACTTTTAGACCTAAAAGGGGGGAAATTACATCGAGGTGCATACATATACCACAAAGGACGCTAAAATTAAGCAATGAAAATAGTCGGGTTCAGCTCCTTCTCATGAGAGTATCTAATCGAGCCATACTCTTCATACTACTTCATCTTCGATTGTTTTCAAAATATGGCCAAATTTGTCGGCATGCAAATTCTTGGATATGGGATCATGAGTGTAACATCCCAAAACTTCAATCCAAGTTTATCAAAGATCAAATCATCCAAAATTAGGATTAACAAAAACTTTCCATATTTAAAATAAAAGCATTCATATATGTGTGCATTTAAAATAGGAGTTGTTTTGAATTGCCATGATTGTGTGATCCTGTGCTTCTAAAATGTTTCTTAGGTGATTTAAACATCATCTACATCATTCCCAAACTTTTCCTAAAGAAAATCAAATCAAAAAGAATTAAAATGAAGGAATGGTCATTTGGACAAATTTAACTCTCATACCTACTTTGGCTATTCCTAGTACTCAATTCTTAACAGAAACAATTCTTGATCTTTACACCCCTTGCTAGTACACATAATGAGGTACCAAGGCCCACCTTTTGATCTACTAAAAACCTTCTGTTAACTATTTTAAATGACAGTTTAAAATTGAATCTAATGCATATGCATAAATCGCCCCTATTTCAAAAACCATGTATTTGAGCTCCATTTTCAAAACCCTTGCAACCAGAGACTACCTAGCACTAGTGGAGATCACCCAAAATTTTTGAACTCAAAATTCAAAACTTTTTCTCTTGCGGCCATTTCATCAAACACTTGGCAGGCAGATTACAAACTAAACAAATTTCACTATTTTAAATAGTGTTCTGGCCAAACTTGTTCCCCAAATTGCCACCAAAAACCTCTCCACTACTCCCCCTAACCCTCTCTAGCCCAGCCCCACACTATGCCACGACCAAATGGTCATGGCCATTAAGGCCGAACCCCCACTTGGGCACCCCACCGGCGACAGCAAGCCACAGCCGCCGCCAGCGCCATCCACCGTGTCCTGGAGATAGCCAGTGGTCCACCGCCCAACCAGTCCCAGCCCAAGGACAGCGACCAGAACGACCGGGAACCGCCGCGCCCTGAGCCTATCGACCATGCCGACGCCGCCCGTAGAGCGTGCACTGTCCCCGCATGCACAAGCCGCCGCTCGACACCAGCCCGCGCCCACCGCTCCGCCTCGACCTGGAGAACACCCTAGACACCTCCGTTCGCCGCCCGAAGCCCCACAGCCACCGCTCGCCGTGGACACAGCCGCTTTGGCCGCGCAGAGCGCCACCTCACCCCGACCGCATGCCACCGCCCCTACGGCCGCATTGAAGCACTAGAGAACCGCTAGGGGACCGCCCATCGATCGCCACCCCCAGCCATGCCGCTAGCTCGCCGTATCCATGTCGCCACCGTTGACCGCCCATCCCGCTCGGTCTCACCGTCGAGCCTATAAAAGGAGCCCTCCCCGGCACCAAAGACTCACACCATTCCACTCCCCTCACCTCTCTGAACCTCAACCACCCCTCGCCGGAGCAAGTGGAGCAGCAGCTCGCCGGAATTGGAGCCGGAGCCGCCGCCTCTGGAGATGAAGGGTGTCGTTGACTCCGGCCACCCCAAGCTCCGCCGCGACCACGCCTCGCCTCGCCGTCGTCTTCCACTTTGTTCGCCCGCATCGCCGACCCCGCTAGAGCCTTGGTACGCCCCCAGTAGACCCCCACCGAGCCGCTAGGGTTCGAGCTCGCCGGCGACCCGTCCATTGTCGATGACGACCCTCAGCCGTAGATCTAGAATCTAATCGCATGGCCCACAGCGCGCGTACCGTTTTGCGTTTTAAGTGCCGTTGACAAGTAGGACCCCCTGTCAGCTGAGCCTCGTGCCGCGTAGCGCCACTGGGCTGGCCCATTTCCTTTCCCGCGCAAGCCCGTAGATTCAAATCTAGGTTTTTGTTTTTAGTTAGAATATAGTTTCTGGCCAGTGTTTCAAAATTCAATTCTGTGAGTTTGACAAATCCAAATTACATGAAACTAATTTTGTCTGAAAGGTATTGAAATGCTCTATCCAAGCCCGTTGGATTTAATTCATTTAGAGTTATAGATTTATCCTAATAAAAATAAGAAGACAGAAGCTTTTGCAACTTGAAACATTTTTATAAAATCAACCAAGTTAGATTTTGAGTTGATTCCAACTCTCAAAAATCACATTTCATCATATCTATCCAAATATGTAATAATATTAAGGTTTACAGGAGTGACTGTGGACTAGTACCAAAATAATGCTATATAGGCATTTCTAGTCACTTTAAATCATTAAATAATGAACTTAAACCAAAGTAATATTGGTCCAACCTTTAAATCTCATTCCCACATGTTATAATATGTGGTGAGGACATGTGTCCACATGATCCCATATTTTGGTGGTCAATATTAAATTTTAGTTAATATTTCAATGAGTAGAAATTACTTTTCCAAAATAAAAAGGTTGAAACTATTGAATTAAACTTGTGATGCTTGTGATGATAATAGATCATCAATTGTGTGGTTTAGAATAATACTTAGCCTAGTTAAGGATTGTTTGGTGATTGTGCACTCCCTATGTATTTCTAGACGATAGTACCGACCAAGCCTTCGAGGAGGAGGAGTTCTACCAAGAAGAAGAAGAAGAAAACTTCAACCACTGCACCAACCAAGGCAAGCTATTAGTGGCAAGCTAACCCTTGCAAACATGCTTTAGTAAAGATGCCTTAAGCATACTTTGATCACACCCCCTTTAACTATTAGTACCCCAAGTCTTATTGACAAGTTTTACCCCCTTAGTTTACACAAAGTTCTTTAATTAATTTTGAAGGTAGCATAAAGAGTATAAAACTTGACCTACTTAGAAACCTTTAGATGTAATTCTATGTCATGAGATTGATCCCATCCTTCCACCTTAGTGAACCCTCTTAACTTAGTACTTTAGAATAGCTCGAAAACTTTAGTCACTTTAGATGGGAACACTTGGTGAAAATGAGTTATGAAAACCTTGGAATGATGAGTCATTCTATTGAGATGTTTTGACATGTGTTGAGAAACACAATTGGTTTATGATGATGAAAATGATGAGGCATGAGCCTTAAACCTTTTATAAAACTGATGGTTGGATTCGGATGCGATACCATTCCAAATTTACCGTACAACCACATTACCTGAATTGGGTAAGGCTTAGCTGGAAATTTATATGCATTAGTATTAGTTCCCTCACGGGAGAGGTTTGATCTGAGGCTACCTCTCAATGATGTCCACCTATGCAGTGCCCAAGATGACTGATGGTCATGGTTGGGAGGCCATGCTCATAGGAGAGGTGCTTGTACTAGGGTGTGTAAAGGGAAGGTTATGTTTGATTATCTGCATACTAAGTATGATGACTCAGGGTTATCCCTGACAGATGTATCGAATCTTGTGGTGAAAGTGTACCACCTCTGCAGAGTGTCAAACTATTCGAATAGCCGCGTCCGCGGTTATGGACAGTTGGAATGGCCATACTGTTTCGTTGTCAGATATTTTCTAAATAACTTGAAAAGAATGATGAACTTTGACTTGACCACAATAGGGTTGTGTAGATGATAATAACTTCCCAACTTAAGTGATTCTAGAACTTTAATTTATCTTTTCTTGCTTCAGAACTCAGCTTAGGTTTCAAACTTAACTCGATAGTTATTCTTTCAATTCAGCACTTTAACTTAGAATCATAACCCTTGCTAGTAGTAGTTTGCGAGTACTCAAAGAGTACTCATGGATTTTGTCCCTGGCTATTATCATGGCCAGACTATGAAGGAGATTATCAAGATGATGGTTAGCCGGACGGCTATGATAACTAGGACTATCTTCCTTCGTCAGCATTGCCTGTGCCCCTGAAGATGGACCCCACCGCTACGCTATCGTTTAATTCTGTTGCTTGTTGTATTAAAGACTGGATCATGAGATCCTTATATGTATAAAACCTTATCTATGGTTTATAATGGATGATGTACTGTGATATCCAATCTGTTATGTCTCGCAAAAATGGTAATCCTGGGATTGCGAGGTATGGGATAATGGGCATCTGGGATTAAAAATCCGGGTGTTGACAATGAGCATAAAGTATGATGTAGATATGGCCTTGACCTTGGTGGTTCGTCTTGAAATTGAAGAATGGTTCATACACGTTGACAATGAAGCTTATATTCATTTGAATTTCACCACTACTTATAGGTTAGAACTTTACTCGATCGATCAAAGTACATTTTACATCAAGAACCTCAAAAAAGAAATAATTACATCAAGGTCCATACATTTAGCACAAAGGACCCTAAAAGAAAAATTTCTGGTTCGACTCCTTCTCGAGAGATCAGATGATCTGATCCAAACAATTAATACTACATCCTCTTCGATTGTCTCCAAAACATGGCAAAATCTGTTTCCATGCACATTCTCTAACATGGGATCATGAGCATAAAGTATGATGTTGATATGGCCTTGACGACCATGGTCTTTCGGCTTGTAATCCAAGAATATTCATGCTCAGTGACATGTAAGCTTAAAATAATCGTATGAATTTCACCATTTACACTTTTAGACCTAAAAGGGCGAAATTACATCGAGGTCCATACATTTAGCACAAAGGACCCTAAAATCAAGCAAGGAAAACAGTCGGGTTCGGCTCCTTCTCACGAGAGTAGTTGATCGAGCCATACTCTTCATACTACTTCCACTTTGATTTTTTTTCAAAATCTGGCCAAATTTGTCACCATGCAAATTCTTTGGTATGGGATCATCAACATATAGTATGATGTAGAGATATGGCCTTGACCTTGTGGTCGTTCGGCTTGAAATCTAAGAATGATCATACTCGTTGACAACTAAGCTTAAATTCATTAAAATTTCACCACTTACTTTTAGGTTAACATTTTACATGATCGGTGGGAGCATATTTTACATCAAGGACCTAAAAAAGGGGAAAATTACATCGATGTCCATATATTTAGCACAAAGGACCCTAAAAGGAAAACCTTTTTTTGGTTCGGCTCCTTCTCGAGAGATTAGCTGATTTGACCCAAACTCTTCAACTACTTCCTCTTTGATTTTTTCAAAATCATATGGCCAAATCTGTTGCCATACAAATTCTATGATATGGGATCGTCAACATAAAGTATAATGTTGAAATGGCCTTGACCTTGGTTGTTCATCTTGAAATCCAAGAATTTTTCATACTCGTCGACAACAATGATTAAATTCGGTTCAATTTCACCACTTACTTTTAGGTTAGAATTTTACACGGGCGGTGGGAGTACATTTTACATCAAGGACATAAAAAGGGAAAATTACATTGAGGTCCATACATTTAGCACAAATGACCCTAAAATTGAGCAAAGAAAATAGTCGGGTTTGGCTCCCTTTGAGAGAGCAGCGGATCGAGCCATACATTTCATACTACTTCCTCTTCGATAGTTTTACAAATACGGCCAAATTTGTCACCATGCAAATTCTTGTATATGGGATCATAAAGTATGATGTAGAGATAGGGCCTTACCTTATGGTCGTTCGGCTTGAAATCCAAGAAACTTCATACTCATTGATAGCTAAGGTAAATTTGTTTAAATTTCACGACTTACTTTTAGGTTAGCATTTTACACGATCGGTGGGAGCATATTTTACATCAAAGACCTAAAAAAGGGAAATTTACATGGAGGTCCATACATTTAGCCCAAAGAACCATCAAAGGAAAACTTTCTGGTTCAGCTCCTTCTCGAGAGATCAGCTGATCTGAGCCAAACTCTTCATACTACTTCCTCTTCGATTGTTTTCAAAACATGGCCAGATCTGTTGCCATGCAAATTCTCTCACATGGGATCATCAACATATAAAGTATGATGTTGATATGGCCTTGATGACCTTGGTCGTTTGGCTTAAAATCCAAGAATGTTCATACTTGTTTACAAGTAAGCTTAAAATCGTCAAAATTTCACCACTTACTTTTAGGTTAGCATTTTAAAAGGTCAGTGGGAGCATATTTTACATCAAAGACCTAAAAAGGTCACTTATCGAGTATAGAATAGATCTGCTTCTCTTTCTTCTTATGAATAGAATTGGCTTCTTATTTTTAATGAAATGAAATAAATATTAACGCTTTCTGACACAGAATCCCCTAGAAGGGTGCATTACTTCCATACCAAGATTAGCGCGGTTGATGATATCAGCCCCCTGATACTACCACTTGGATCTGGAACCTACATGCTGATGCTCACGATTTCGATAGTCATACGGGTCATTTGGAGGAGATCTCTCGAAAAGTCTTTAGTGCTCATTTCGGGCAACTCTCCATTATCTTTGTTTGGTTGAGTGGCCTTTCTGACTTGCTCCTACGGAACCAAGGTCGAAAGGATTGAAAAAGTCAGTCATTCACAACCACTGATGAAGGATTCCTCGAAAAGTTAAGGATTTGTAGTTCTTTTTCGAAATCGATTTCGAAAAAGAATGGATTCGGTCTTATACATACGCGAGGAAGGTAATCAAAAAAGAAAGAATACATTTATCCCAAAGGACTGTAAAAGGAGAACTTTCTGGTTCAACTCCTTCTCCGGGCATCAGCTAATCTGAGTCAAACTCTTCATACTACTTCGTGTTCAATTGTTTTCAAAATATGGCCCAATCTGTTGCCATGCAAATTCTCTCGTATCGGGCTATCAACATAATGTTGATATGGCCTTGACCTTGGTCGTTCGGCTTGAAATCCAAGAATGTTCATACTCGTTGAGAAGTAAGCTTAAATTTATTTAAATTTCACCACTTAGACTTATTGGTTAGAATTTTACACGGATGGGGGACTACATTTTATATAAAGGAACGAAAAAGGGAAAATTACATCAAGGTCCATACATTTAGCACAAAGGACCCTAAAACAAAACAAGGAATTGAAAACAGTTGCGTACGGCTCCTCGAGAGAGCAGCTGATCGGACCATACTCTTCATACTGCTGCCTCTTTCCCAATTTTCAACGCGTATTAAGTTTGGTCAAAGTCAATATTTATAAAGTTCGAACCACTATATGTGAAAACATACTGACTTTTCTAATGACAAATGCATATAATATGAAAATATAGTTCATGATGATTTTAATAACATTGAGTTGATGTCGTACATTTAGTCAAAGTTTATTAAATTTGACTCTAACCAGAAGTAATATGTGTCCTAATTTGGGAAGGAGGGGAGGGAGTACTACTTGCTTCACGGAAAAAAAGGAGCGCTCCTCACTTTCGAACCAGCTTGCTGCAGGTTTGCTTGGTGCTTCCTCTTCCTAGGGTATGGAGGTGGAGTAGTGCGGAGTAGGAAGGTTGGCCAGATCATAATGGTGAGCATCCAATGCGATGGGACTTTTTTGTTTTTATGCTGGCCAGATCAACCAATCCCTTGTTCAGCACTTAAGTAGTACTCGTACTTGTACTAGTAGTACTGCGAATGGCGATCTTTTGAATATCCTTTCCCCCCGCATGTTTGTGAAGGAAGTGAAAATTTTGAAACCGGGAAAGTTTGAATTTCTATTCTATTGTACTGTAGTAGTAATAGTTTTTTTCTGCCAAGGACCAAAATGGTTCCGACCAACGTAGCTGATGAACACGCCAGACACAGACACGGAGCCACAGACACAAGGCAGGTTGTCGGTTGACACAAAAAATTAGTTCCTACTCTAGTTGTTATTTTTGTTGGTTTGTTATTGTCTTGCTTTATCATGCTTTCTATCAATGGTTGTTTTCTTTGAAACTAAATCTTATTGTCAAGGTGGGTTCACAGAAGATCAAAAACATTATTATAAGGAACACCGCTTGTCACAAAAAGGGAAACACTTATGGGAACAAATTGATAAATTGTATACGATTGCTAGAAACGTGTGCTCTACTTATAATGTTACTTATTGCTTTGATAAATCTTGTTGTTGTAAGAGGTATAAACACCTCCCTTTTCAACGTGAGTATAATGATAATGTTACCATATCTTCTTATGTTAAAGGAAATTATGACTTTTATGATGTGGAACAAATTGAAGAATTTATTGCTTGGAAGGGTGCATTTAAACTTGCTAGTTTGCTTGAAAATATTGATGATTCACCTTATAAATTTGAGGTTTATGATATACTTAGATTTTGCTTTGATAATTACAAGGAATAAAATGGCTATATTCTTGAATATATTAATAGATGCTTTCCACAAATGGAAGAGACTAATGCCTTGCAGGATCCTATGGAAGAAGAAATTGATGAACCTGAAAGCTCATTAGATGAAAAAGAGGAGGAGAGTGATGAACAAAAGGAGGAACAATGGATTAGCTACCCATGCCTACCTTATAATGAGAGTAACTCTTTATCCCTTACATTATTTTATTGTCCCCCACACTTACCAAAGAAGGATGAATGTTATGCTCATGTTATCTATGATAATCCTTTATTTGTGCTTAACTTCGATTCGCATGGTATTAAAGAGTTTTTCTTAGAAAATGTTTATGATAAATCTCTAGACGATGGTCCTATATTCAAAGATCAGCTATCTTGTTATAGAATTGTCAAAAGTGGGATTGAAGGTTTTAATCCCACTATTTTTGAGCTTGATAAAAATTATGTGTTTGTAGATCAAGAAAAGCATGCTTTATGTGATAGTTATATTGTTGAGTTTATTCATGAGGCTAATGAATATTATTATGAGAGAGGAAAATATGGTTGTAGAAGTTTTCATGGTATTGAAACACCTCTCCATGTGCTGAAAGTTTTGAAGTTCCTCTTGTTTTTATCTTCCTATGCCTGTCACTTTGTTCTTTGTGAATTTATTTGCAAACAAGATTCCTATGCATAGGAAGTGGGTTAGACTTAAATGTGTTTTGAATTTGCTTCTTGATACTCTCTTTCACTTCAATTCATATTTCTTATGTGAGCATCCTATCAAACTATCATGCCAAACTTAAAGGCGTTAAAGAAAAGTACTTATTGGGAGATAACCCAAAAGTTTTAGATGAGTCTTGGAAGTTAATACTTTAGTAACCTCTAATGAGAGAGTAAACTCTAATGTAACCCAAAAGTACTTCAGTAATAACCGCTCCTTATCCTTTTTATTTGCTTTTTGTGCCAAGAGTAACCTCTAATGAGAGAGAAGTAATGATTGGGAAAGCTGTTGTCCCGAAACAGATTTCTGTTCTTCACTGTAAAAATTCGAGTAAAATATCTATACATCCTTTTGAGGCGTAAATTTTTCTGCTTCTGCCCCAGGTTGTTATATAACTTTCGTTAGATCAACACTTTTTGATTTGAGCAACACAAGGTCTTCGAAAAAATTCGTCTTTACCTGCTGGTCTGTTTGACAGATTCCTGCCATTATTTGCATTTGCTTCTTATTGGTTCCTTTTTGAGTTCTTTTGGGGAATTGAGCTTTTTGAGGGAAGTGCTACAGTAGCTTGTGTTTTAATGGAAGTTTTGTTGGAGTTGGAACTGAACCCAAAGACTTATTATCTTGAGTGCACTAATGTTGCTAATAAATATTGTGTGAAGTTTTGTATGAAGGAAAAATTTCAGGTGTATGGAAGGAATTAGTAATAATATGAAGGATGGACTAAAGCTCAAGCTTGGGGATGCCACCCGTGTCACCCCAAGAAATATTCAAGAGGTACAATTGTCAAAGCTTGGGGATGCCCAAGGCATCCCCTTCTTCATCAATAAAAATCCCAGGTTTCTTCCAAAAACTTCATTTTTATTGTTTCATGCACAGTTGCGTTCTTCTTGGAGCATCTTCTTTTTCGTTTTCGTTTTGTTTTTCGTTTGCTTTGTTTTCTTAGTTTGCTGAATAAATTGTTTGGACCCCCTCTTTCATGAATTGGTTTTCAAACAGTTTGGTTTGGATTGGAAAAGAGTAGGAAAGCTCATGCTTAAGTGGTAAAGAGAGCTTGTTTTTGACTGTGGCCTATGCTTTGTCATGCCATGCTTGATATTGTTTTGGCTTTAGGCTTAGTATTCTTTGTTGTAGCATGACATGTTATAAACAATTGAGATTGCTTAATGTGCCTTGGAAGGATCATGCATTGTTTTAGCATATTAAAGCATAGTATTGTGGTATTCTCCTTTCATATTTTATTTGGGTTGACTTGGCACATGCTCACACCATGTTATGACTATCCCAAGTCACCATAGCCTTTATGATCCTTTAATTTTCAACTTGTAGTATCACTTTATGCTTTGATTAATGATGTTTTGTCTCTCTGCATGATTACGGCCATTATTGCTCTCTTAGTTTGTCGCTCCCAGCCCTTTACTAGCCTCCGTAACTAAGTATGAGTTCCACTCATGCATCCAACTCCTTAAACCAAGTTATTCCAAAGAGTCCACCATACCTACCTATTAGCATTTTCTATTCCAAGTATATTCATGTATTTGTTTACCTTCCAAATTAAACTTGTTATGAAAAAACTAGTGATTAAAGCTCTCACGAACTTGATGGCACACTACTTTTCTTGCCCTTAATAAACTTGAACCATTGTGTCGTCTATGTTGTATATGCTTGCACTTATATGTTGGGGATTAGCAGAACCATGCTGTCATGGGGAATGCTTTCAACATTGCACTTGTACTTTGTACCTAGTTGATATCATGCTCTTTTGTCTATGGATGTCATCGGTGTGAAATGAAAGGGGAGCTTGTAAGTCCATGGAGTTATGTATGTGTGTTAGAGAAACGCCTGGGCCGCTGGTCTAATCCATGTCGTCATGGTGGAAACCTGCAGCGTAACCATAATGAGCTATCTATGAAGCATTCTTCTTATAAAAGAGGAGTCAGATATTGAGAAAAAAGAGAAAAAGAAAAGAAAAAAAGAAATATGAGAAAAGAGGAAAGAGAGAAAAAAGCACCATTTTCCCATGGTAAATAAGAAGATTGCTGAGATGCTTGTTGTCTGCTTGCCTTGTCATTTTGATATGGGGATTCTTCCATATCATCGGGCAAGGGGTACCCCATTGGCGGTTCTCTATGATACACATGTACTTACGATGACAAGAACTTACCGGTGATTAAACTTGAGTAGCATGAGGAGCGGCCCTCGTATTCAAGGGACATGAGATTTCCAACTTATACTTTGTCAAGCATGTACTTCATAGTTTGTTCACTTTAACCTTAATCACTTCAAGATGCTTATGATAGGAGCAATGAGAGCTTAAAGCTAGTAAGTACCATAATTTTTGGAAGCTCTTTATGAAACTTGAATCTCTACTTCCTTCTATGAAGGCCTTTCTTCCACTTTTATATTGAGTCTCCACCTTCTATCTTTATGCACCTACTTTGAGAGCATAGTGGCCATTCTTAGTTCTATGTGCAATTTCCCAAGACTTGTTGATTGATGCATAACTTGATATTGCTTATTTTTAAACTATTTGTATCTAGTCAGTCTTATGAACTTTGAAGGTGTCCTTTGCATTTATGTTTGCTACTCTATGAGGGACAAGCTGAATGCCACTATGCTATGTTTTCTTTATGTGAAACAAACAAACGTCTTGCAAAGCATTGTTATTCATGAATCTTCTGTTTGTACCCTTTCATGTTGCAACATATTTGCTTGGTATTATTGTTAGAACTTTGTCTTTCATGTTATGATTGAAGTATTGTGATCCCAGCTTTCAATGTTTTACAAATACTTTGATCAAGTTTATGATGGTGCATGTCACCTAAAAAATTATTCTTTCTTTTTATCACTTACCTACTCGAGGACGAGCAGGAGTTAAGCTTGGGGATGTTGATACATTGCAAACGTATCCATAATTTTTGATGTTCCATGCTTGGTTTTATCTACTTTCTTATGTTTTATCCACACTTTGGAGTACTTTTCATATGATTTCTTGGACTAACCTATTAACAAGAGCCACAGTGCCAGTTGCTTGTTTTCTGCTGTTTTTGGTTCCATGAAAGTCAGAAAATGAATATTCTCGGAATTGGACGGGACAAAAGCCAAAGTCAGTTTTTCACCGAGGGACACTAGGAGCCAGAATACGAGACGAAGAGGGGCTAGGGCCTGGCGACATCACCTGGCCACACGGGCTGGGCCTAGCCGCGCCAGGGGGTGGTCTGGCCACCCCAGACACCCCCTCGGTCTCCCTCTTCGCCTATAAGTTGCCTTCTGACCTAAAAACTCAGGGGGGTTCGACGTTTTTCCAGAAGGAGTTCCGCTCCGCCGCCACCACCAGATTCCACGAAACAGCACCAGAAACTCCGTTCTGGCACCCTGCCAAGACGGGGGATTGGAGGAGATCATCGCCATCATCATCACCATCACTTCTCCATCATCCATCCATGTTTCCCCCATCTATGAGTGAGTAATCCCCCGCTGTAGGCTATGGGGATGATAGGGATTGGATGAGATCGTTCATGTAATGGCATTGGATTGTTAGGGCACGGTGCCTAATATCTTTTATTAGTGCTATTTGACTTTGTTGCAACTTGTTATGCTTAATGCTTGTCACTAGGGCCCGAGTGCCATGATTTCAGATCTGAACATGTTATTGATTCATTATGATAGTATTTTTTTTGGACTTACCTGCAAGTTGTATCCACACGTTATTGTCCGGAACCAATGGCTCCGAAGTGACAGCAATCGGGATAACCATAGGGAATGGCTTTGGTGTGAGGATCACATGTGTTCATGGAGTGTTAATGCTTTGCTCCGGTGCTCTATTAAAAGGAGCACCTTAATTGCCAGTAGTTCCCTTGAGGCCCCGCTGCAAACGGGCTGGCAGGACAAAAGATGTTGTGCAAGTTCTCATTGCGAGCACGTATGACTATATATGGAACACATGCCTATGATTATCTAGTACTTGGATGCTTTATCTTATTTATCTGCAATTGCCCTATGTCTGTTTGCCATGTGAATAGTCTTGTCCATGCAACGCCCGTCCATCCATCCCTATGCCTACCACGCTCGAATCCTACTGTTTACTGCTACTGTCACTACTGTTACTTTTACTACTGCAATTACTCTGCTGTTACTTTACTATTGCTACTATAAAACTATTGCTACTAATAAACTGCTGTTTGCAAGATTGTTTCCAGGTGCAGTTGAATTGATAACTTAGTTGTTAAGGCTTATAAATATTCTTTGGCTCCCCTTGTGTCGAATCAATAAATTGGGTTTCACTTCCCTCGAAAATACTGTGATACACCCCCTATACTTGTGGGTCATCAATGGTTCATAATCGTTGACAACTAAGCTTAAATTCTTTTAAATTTCACCACTTAATTTTAGGTTAGAACTTTACACGGTCGATCGGAGTACATTTTACATCAGGGACCTCAAAAAAGAAAAAATTACATCAAGATCCAAACATTTAGCATAAAGGACCCTAAAAGGAAAAATGTCAGCTAATCTGAGCCAAACTTTTGATACTACTTCCTCTTCGATTTTTTCAAAACATGGCCAGATCTATTGCCATGCAAATTCTCTAACATGGGATCATTAACATATAAAGTATGATGCTGATATGGCCTTGACGACCTTGGTCGTTCGGCTTGAAATCCAAGAATGTTCATACTCATTGACAAGTAACCTTAAAATCATCTAAATTTCACCACTTACACTTTTAGACCTAAAAAGGCGGAAATTACATCGAGGTCCATACATTTAGCACATAGGACCCTAAACTTAAGTAAGGAAAATAGTCGGGTTCGGCTGCTTCTCACGAGAGTAGCTGAGCGAGCCATACTCTTCATACTACTTCATCTTCGATTGTTTTCAAAATATGGCCAAATTTGTTAGCATGCAAATTCTTGGATATGGGATCATGAGCATAAAGTATGATGTAGATATGGCCTTGACCTTGGTGGTTCGTCTTGAAATTGAAGAATGGTTCATACTCGTTGACAACTAAGCTTAAATTCATTTAAATTTCACCACTTATTTTTAGGTTAGGATTTTACATGGTCGATCGGAGTACATTTTATACCAGGAACCTTAAAAAAGCAAAAATTACATCGAGGTCCATATATTGAGCATAAAGGACCCTAAAATAAAAAATTATGGTTTGGCTCCTTCTCGAGAGACCAGATGATGCGAGCCAAACTCTTAATATTACTTCCTCTTCGATTGTTTCCAAAACATGGCCAAATCTGTTTCCATGCACACTCTCTAACATGGGATCATGAGCATAAAGTATGATGTTGATATGGCCTTGACGACCATGGTCTTTCGCTTGAAATCCAAGAATGTTCATACTTGTTGACAAGTAAGCTTAAAATAATCATATAAATTTCACCACATAAACTTTTAGACCTAAAAAGGGGGGAAATTACATCGAGGTCCATACATTTAGCACAAAGGACCGTAAAATAAAGCAAGGAAAATAATCGTGTTTAGCTCCTTCTCATGAGAGTAGCTGATCGAGCCATACTCTTCATACTACTTCCTCTTTGATTTTTTTCAAAATATGGCCAAATCTGTCGCCATGCAAATTCTTTGATATGGGATCAACAACATAAAGTACGATGTAGAGATATGACCTTGACCTTGTGGTTGATCGGCTTGAAATATAAGAAAGTTCATACTCGTTGACAACTAAGCTTAAACAAATTAAAATTTCACCACTTACTTTTAGGTTAGCATTTATACAGTCGGGGGGACCATATTTTGCATCAAGGACCTAAAAAAGGGGAAAATTACATCGATGTCCATACATTTAGCACAAAGGACCCTAAAAGGAAAACCTTTTTTTGGTTCTTCTCCTTCTCGAGAGATTAGCTGATCTGAGCCAAACTCTTCATACTACTTCGTCTTTGATTGTTTTCAAAATAATATGGCCAAATCTGTTACCATGCAAATTCTCTGATACGGGGTCATGAGCATAAAGTATGATGTTGTTATGGCCTTGAAATCCAAGAATTTTTCGTACTCGTTGACAACTATGCTTAAAGTCGTTTCAATTTCACCACATACTTTTAGGTTAGAATTTTACACGGGTGGTGGGAGTACATTTTACATCAAGGACCTAAAAAAGGGAAAATTACATTGCGGTCCATACATTTAGCACAAATGACCCTAAAATTGCGCAAAGAAAATAGTCGGGTTCGGCTCCTTCTCGAGAGAGAAGCTGATCGAGCCATACGTTTCATACTACTTCCTCTTCGATTGTTTTACAAATATGGTCAATTTTTTCGCCATGCAAATTCTTGGATATGGGATCATCAGCATAAAATATGATGTAGAGATATGTCCTTAACCATGCGGTCATTCGGCTTGAAATCCAAGAAAGTTCCTACTCATTGCCATCTAAGCTTAAATTCATTTAAATTTCACCATTTACTTTTAGGTTAGCATTGTACATGGTCGGTGGGAGCATATTTTACATCAAAGACCTAAAAAGGGAAATTTACATGGAGGTCCATACATTTAGCCCAAATGACCATAAAAGGAAAACTTTCTGGTTCGGCTCCTTCTCAACACATCAGCTAATCAGAGCCAAACTCTTCATACTACTTCCTCTTTGATTGTTTTCAAAATATGGCCCAATCTTTTTCCATGCAAATTATCTCGTATGGGGCCATCAACATAAAGTATTATGTTGATATGGCCTTGACCTTGGTCGTTTGGCTTGAAATCCAAGAATGTTCATACTCGTTGAGAAGTAAGCTTAAATTCGTTTAAATTTCACCACTTACACTTATTGGTTAGAATTTTACAAGGATGGTGGGACTACATTTTACGTCAAGGACCAAAAAAAGGGAAAATTACATCGAGGTCCATACATTTATCACAAAGGACCCTAAAACCAAACAAGGAATGAACAAAATCGTGTACGGCTCCTCGAGAGAGCAGCTGATCGAGCCATACTCTTCATACTGCTTCCTCTTTCCCAATTTTGGACGCATATTAGGTTTGGTCAAAGTCATTCTTTATGAAGTTGGACCAACTATATGTAAAAACATACTGAATTTTCTAATGTCAAATGCATATAATCTGAAAATATAGTTCATGATGATTCAAATAACATTGAGTTGATGTCGTACATTTAGTCAAAGTTTATTAAATTGGACTCTGACTAGAAGTAATATGCGTCATAATTTCAAAAGGAGGGGAGGGAGTACTACTTGCTTCACAAGAAAAAAGGAGCGCTCCTCACTGTCAAACCAGCTTGGTGCGGGTGTGCTTGGTTCTTCCTCTTCCTAGGGTATGGAGGTGGAGTAGTGCGGAGTAGGAAGGCTGGCCAGATCATAATGGTGAGCATCCAATGCGATGGGACATTTTTGTTTTTTTGCTGGCCATATCAACCAATCGCTTGTCCAGCACTTAAGTAGTACTCCTACTTGTACTAGTAGTACTGCGAATGGTGATCTTTTGAATATCCTTCCCCTCGGATATTTGTGAAGGAAGTGAAAATTTCGAAACCGGGAAAGTTTGAATTGCTACTCTATTGTACTGTAGTAGTAATACTTTTTGCCGCCAAGGACCAAAATGGTTCCCACCAATGCAACTGAAGAACATGCTAGACACAGACACGGAGCTGCCGACACAAGGCAGGTTTTTGGTCGACGCGCGTGCATAGTGCCACTTTGTGGATGAGGGAGAGATCAGCCGGCCGGGGTGTGGGGTGGTGAGGCTGGTCATAGTGGGGAGTAACTTAGAGTAGTAACATGCTTATGTTACTAGTGTAAGTTACTACCTACATAGTGGAAAATAATATAGGTGTGGTATCATGCAAAGCCTCATTTATTGCAATGTAGACTCATTTTGTTTATGGCTCAAAATGTAGAGCTTGTTGGGAACCCCAAGAAGAAGGTATGATGAGCACAGTAGCAATTTTTCCCTCAGTTATGAAACCAAGGTTATCGAACCAGTAGGAGCAAGGAAACAACTTCATGGTGTTGCTATCAACTAGGAATCCTGCACAACACAACCTCAAAACTTTGCCCCAACTTACAATAAGGTTGTCAATCTCACTGGTTTTGCTAAAAACAACAGATTAAACGTATAGTTTGGAAGATAGTAATTGCTTGCAGAAAGTAAACAGTAAACAGTAAAAGTAGATGGTATATCAATGGTAAATGAATGGACTGGGGTCCATAGTACACTAGAGGTGACTCTCCTTAAGATAAATAGCATGTTGGGTGAACAAATTACAGCGGGGAAATTGACAGATTTGAGAAAGCATACAATGCATATACTAGTCATCTTGACTCCTATGAGATTTGATTGGGCATTACAACATAATACATAGACCATAATCCAACTTCATCTATTACTAATAATCCACCTTCAAGATATCGTCCGAACCCCTTCCAGTATTAAGTTGCATGCAACAGATAATTGCATTGAGCAAAGTGTGTAAAGTAAACAATATGATTGCGCCATGGACAAAAGATTGTTGTTTTCTCCCTAGTAGCAACAACACATCTACAACCTTAGAGATTTCTGTCACTTCCCCAGATTACTAGAGGCATGAACCCACTATCGAGCATAAATACTCCCTCTTGGAGTTGCAAGCATCTCCTTGGCCAAGATAGTTACTAACAACGGAGATCATGCAAGATCACAAATAACATAGACATGATATAATCAATAATCAATCTGAAATAGCATCTCAATATCCATCGGATCCCCGCAAACACAACATGTAAGATTACAAATAGATAATCTTGATCATGAACGGAGCTCACAGGATCTAAACATGATAGCACAAAGGAGGAGAACCAACCATCTACCTCCTACATGGACCCGTAGTCTAGGGATGAACTACTCACGCATCACACCGGAGGCAAGCATGGTGATAAAGAAGGCCTTCAGGATGATCTCTCCCCTCCGGCAGGGTGCCGAGAAGAGCTTCAGATTCCTCCCGATCTAGGGATAGAAATGGCGCAACTACAGACTCTTTCATGGAATTTTGATCGGGTGCTTAGGGCTTTCATCCCGGGAGGCTTTTATAGGCGAAGGGGCAAGTTTAGTGGAGTACCAGGGGGCCCACACCCCCTGGTAGCGCGCCCTAGGGCTGGTCGCGCCGCAACTAGGTGTGGCCGCCCTTGTGCGCCACTTCGTCTCTCCTCTGGACTCCGTGCTGCTTCGGGTAAAATATTAACTTTGGCTTCTGTCCCATCCAATTCCGAGAATATTTCCTTACTAGCTTTTCTGAAACTAAAAACAGTACAAAACAGGCAACTGACACTGTGGCATCTTGTTAATAGGTTAGTTCTAGAAAATGTATAAAAATACCTCAAAGTGTGAATAAAACATAAGAAAGTTGATATAAAACAAGCATGGAACATCAAGAATTATAGATACGTTTACGACATATCATTTATCTTGAAATTTGTGATGTTAACATAGATAGTTACCGCAAGGCTCTCTTTTATCATTTAATTGCATGCCATGTCATCTAAATGTTTATTGTTGGCAATACATGTAGGACTATGTTACTACTACCTAATTTACTCCCACTATGACTAGCCTGATGAGGGAGTGAAGGAGAGAGAAAAGACATTTTGTTTTGCATGCATATATATCGTGGTCCTAAAATTTACTCTACTCACTGTACCTTGTACCTCGTGTCAGGAACCCATACCAACTTTGCTCTGACATCGCACCGCCTTCAAATCATCCTCTTTGTAGCTCTCTCGCTTCCTCCTCTATGCTCATATAGTCTCTTCTCGCTCTTTATTTTTTATAAGAAAAAAGGAAATAAATTCTTCTTATTTGCTTTTCAGAAAATAAATTCCCGTCACTTGGAAAAATGAAATTGATTATTTTTTGTTTTTAATATCCTCGATTATTTTCAAAATATGGCCAAATTTGTCGGCATGCAAATTCTTGGATATGGGATCATAAGCATAAAGTACATGCTACATAAAGGACCTAAAAAAGCAAAAATTACATCGAGGTCCATACATTAAGCACAAAGGACCCTAAAATTGAGCAAAGAAAATAGTCGGGGTCAGGTCCTTCTCGAGAGAGTAGCTGATCGAGCCACACTCTTCATAGTACTTCATCTTCTATTGTTTTCAAAATATGTCAAAATTTATCAGTATGCAAATTCTTGAATATGGGATCATCAGCATAAAGTATGATGTAGATATGGCCTTGACTTTGGTCGTTCGTCTTGAAATACAATAATGGTTCATACTCGTTGACAACTAAGCTTAAATTCGTTTAAAATTCACCATTTACTTTGAGGTTAGAACTTTACACGATCGATCGAAGTACATTTTACATCAGGGACCCCACAAAAGAAAAACCTATGTTGAGATCCATACAAGTAGCATAAAGGACCCTAAAAGGAAAATTTCTGGTTCGGCTCCTTCTCGTGAGATCAGCTGATCCGAGCCAAACTCTCGATACTACTTCCTCTTCGATTGTTTTCAAAACATGGCTAGATCTGTTGCCATGCAAATTCTATGACATGGGATCACCAGCATATAAAGTATGTTGTTGATATGGCCTTGACCTTGGCCGTTCGACTTGAAATGCAAGAATGTTCAAACTCGTTGTCAAGTAAGCTTAAAATAATCATCTAAATTTCACCATTTACACTTTTAGACCTAAAAAGGGGGGAAATTACATCCAGGTCCACACATTTAGCACAAAGGACCCTAAAATTAAGCAAGGAAAATTACATCGAGGTCCATACATTTAGCACAAACGACCCTAAAATTTCACCACTTACACTTTTAGGTTAGAATTTTACACGGACGTGGAAGTACATTTTACATCAAGGTCCTAAAAAGGAAAAATTACATCGAGGTCCATATGTTTAGCACAAAGGACCCTAAAATTAAGGAAGGAAAACAGTCGGGTTCGACTCCTTCTCGAGAGAGTAGCTAATCGTGCCATACTCTTCATACTACATCATCTTCGATTGTTCTCAAAATATGGCGAAATTTGCCGGCATGCAAATTATTGGATAAGGGATCATGACCTTGGTCGTTCATCTTGAAATCCCAGAATGGTTCATAGTCGTTGACAAATAAGATTAAATTCGTTTAAATTTCACCACTTAGTTTTAGGTCAGATTTTTACATGGTTGGTCGGAGTACATTTTACATCAGGTACCTAAAAAAAGCAAAAATTACATTGAGGTCCATACGTTTATCATAATGCTCCCTAAAAGGAAAGTTTTCTGGTTTGGCTCCTACTCGAGAGATCATCTGATCTGAGCCAAACTCTACATCTTACTTCCTCTTTGATTGTTTTCAAAATATGGCCAAATTTGACACCATGCAAATTCTCACATATGGGATCATAAACATAAAGTATGATGGTTGATATATATGGCCTTGACCTTGGTCGTTCGGCTTCAAATCTAATAATGGTTATACTCGTTGACTAGTAAGCTAAAAAATCATCGAAATTTCACGACTTACACTTTTAGGTTAGAATTTTACACGGGCATGGAAGTACATTTTACATCAAGGACCTAAAAAAAGGGAAAATTACATCGAGGTCCATACATTTAACACAAAGGACCCTAAAATTAAGCAAGGAAAACAGTCGGGTTCGGCCCCTTCTCAAGGGAGTAGCCGATCGAGCCATACTCTTCATACTACTTCATCTTCGATTGTTTTTCAGAATATGGCAAAATTTGTCGAGGTGCAAATTCTTGAATATGGGATCATGACCTTGGTCGTTCATCTTGAAATCCCATAATAGTTCATACTCGTTGACAACTAAGCTTAAATTCGTTTAAATTTCACCACTTACTTTTTGGTTAGATTTTTACATGGTTGGTCAGAGTATAATTTACATCAGGGACCCGGAAAAGAAATAATTACATTGTGGTCCATACATTTATCATAAAGCTCCCTAATAGGAAAATTTCCTGGTTCGGCTCCTTCTCGATTGATCAGCTGATCTAAGCCACACACTACTTCCTCGGTGATTGTTTTCAAAATAGGGCAAGTTGTCTCCATGGAAATTCTCTCATATGGGATCATCAACATAAAGTATGATGTTGATATGGCCTTGACCTTGGACGTTCGGCTTGAAATCCAATAATGGTCATACACGTTGACAAGTAAGTTTAAAATCGTCAAAATTTCACCACTTACACTTTTAGGTTAGAATTTTACATGGGCTTGGAAGTACATTTTACATCAAGGACCTAAAAAAAGTGAAAATTACATCGAGGTCCATACATTTAGCACAAAGGACCCTTAAATTAAGGAAGGAAAACAGTCGGGTTTGACTCCTTCTCTAGAGAGCAGCTAATCGAGCCACACTCTTCACACTACTTCATCTTCGATTGTTTTCAAAATATGGCCAAATTTGTCGGCATGCAAATTCTTGGATATGGGATCAGCATATGCATAAAGTATGATGTAGATATGGCCTTGACCTTGGCCGTTTGTCTTGAAAATCCAAGAATATGTTTCATACTCATTGACAACTAAGCTTAAATTCATTTAAACTTCACCACTTACTTTTAGGTTAGAATTTTACACGGTTGGTGGGAGTACATTTTACATCAAGGACCTAAAAAAGGGAAAATTACATGGAGGTCCATACATTTAGCACAAAGGATTCTACAAAGGGAAACTCTCTGTTTTGGATTCTACCACTTGCTGAATGTATAGCACCTCCGCTAGTATCCACATGTACGAGGAGGAGCGCCGGAAGTGGATTGCTAGGTTCGGTATGGCGACAAGACTGGACTCACTAGATCTATGGTTTCCAACTCATGGAATGACCTAACCATGCTCGTTGGGCACCTGAGCCCCAGTATACATAGCGAGTGAAAGTGGGCTCCGCTCACTTGTGGCCCATTCACTAAAAGGCCTATATTAGTCACTGCGGGTCCAACTCACTGACCTAGTCCGTGTCTGATTCGGGTCCACCCCAAATAGATTTCTAGTTCAGGTCTAACCCAAACTTGCTCCCTCTCTTAAGTGTGTGACCCGACAGGCTCATGGACACTCGGACATGATTCGATTATCACTCGTACTCAATCAGTCGATAGCGGCTCCTAACAGAACGTGTCGACTCCGAAGTACCAAAGAATCATGACGACATACCTTCCAATGTGACTATCATCTAAGTCCCATTTGCCTCACGATACATGTTGTCAAGCTATAGGTGAATAATCGTCATCCTTTATATAGCTCAACTCTCTTCTCGATCCGAGTTAAGTGATTCATCCGACTAACTATTAGTCGGCCGCGTCGGTTAACAATTAACTGGGTCGTGCATGGCCATTCTTTTCGAATCATTTCTTCTGAGAGGACCCAGAGAATATCTCTCCAGTTGGAGCCACAAAATCCCATCTTGGTCATCCACATCCTGGAGCTTGATTCTCAGCCAACCCGAACTCTGCCTTTATAATTTCCCTTTGACGGAACAACGTTTTACAGAACCTAAGTCAGTGTTCCTCAACTCGGATTGTGCAATAACCTCAGGTCTAAGGATTACAATGATTGAGACATACAAATGATGACTTGTTCATTGTATCTCAATATGGGTCAATCCGACTCGCTAAACTCTTTAGCCAAATCCGTGTATGTCAGAATAGCATCACCATGCCCTTGACAAGTGGAACCGAGTCATCAGCCGACATACACATTAGTCTAAGTTGTGTGTACAACACAACCTCAACGACCAAGGACATTTAGTATGAACAACATGAATACATAGTTCCACAACCGAATCACATATTCAATGATACATATCAGTAGTTCATACAAGGACATTAACTTTATGAATACATTGGGAATAACATCACACATGATTGCCTCTAGGGCATATTAACAACAAGACCTACCTTAGCCTACCTAGGCTCAGCTTGACGGAAGGCCCACGTGAAGTTATACCAAGATCCAGGAAGCACATGATGGTTCGGCTGGCATGAAACCCACAAGGACACAGACTCCAAACGTGCAAGACAAGGAGAGTCCAAAATTAGATTCTATATGAACATCAACTTGTAACCTACCTGGTCACGGCAGCTGAGACATAGACTCCCCATATATAAAGCCTAGGAGGGTCCGACTAGGAGGACACACACAATACATATACACATCACCGGAAACTCTCATACACACGCCAAATCTAATCTGCACAACCACAGACATCTCATCGCCCTTGTAACCTTCGGTTTCTCCATCAATCAAGAAGGGACAAGCATGAGTATGATTTTACCTCTAGGGGACTAAACCTGTTGGGTTCACAGCATAGAAAACAATTTTTTTCCTACGATGGGAAATATTATACGCCAAGATCTATCTACAAGATACACTCAACAGGTGGATATACATCCATAGATAACCTATCCTCGAAGAACAACAAAGCTTTGCTAATGAGATGGAACTCGTGGATGATGTAGTCAAACGCTTGCCGATCTCAAGATTGTGTGGAAGTCATAGCGCCACAAATCAGTAGCGCATCCGTCCTAACACACACGTTCATGCCACCGAACAACCTCCACCTCCTCGCTCCAGCGATGCAGTGGAAGCAGCAACTCCTTCCAGACAAAATTCCACTAGGAACATGTATCTCGCTAATACGAGACCATGGGGGAATAATTCTAGAGGGGGAGAGAGATCCTTCACGAGGAGGTGTGAGGAAGAAGAAGTGAGAGGGGGCCTTTCATAGGAGGAGGGGGTACCCCTCCCCATGGCCGGCGCCCCCTGGGGCTGACCCCTCACCTCCCCCATTCATGTGGTCGTAACCCCCTCCACATAAATTTGCCCCTTCACATTCTCTATTAAAGTCTCCACTTTAAATACATTGAATTTCTCCAAATTTAATGCTCTCTCATTTAATAAAACTCTTTTATTGATTTTATTCAGATTTTTTAATTACTTTAATTAACAAACATTCACATAAACCCCCCTGCAACATTTCAATATCACATGCTGAACCAATTTCAGCAATTTCATATGAAACAATTCCGGTGTACATTGAAATAATTCCAGCGATTTGCAATTCTTTCGTCTAGAACATATTTGCCTCAAATGGTGTTTGGCAACCCTTAAGTGTGTTACCCTACAGTTCGGGAATAATGTAGACATGATCGAGACCCCTCTCAGATCAATAATATAAGTGGGACCTGGAGATCCATACTAACTCCTACACATTCAACGATGACTTCTGTGATCGTGAGAACCTTTAACGATAGTAACTAAATCCCTTTGTCTTGTGATATATTACATGTCCGAGATTCGATCATCAATATCTCAATACTTAGTTTGATCTCATTACCAATATGCACTCTTTTCTCGTTCCTATGATATAACATTCTAGTGATCACATCACTTGCTTGCAAGCTATCTTAATGTGATATCACCGAGAGGGCCCAGAGTATATCTATCCATCATCGGGATTGAAAAATTCCACTCTTGATCCATGAGCCTCAACATAACACCTTCACAATACCCGAACCCATCTTTATAGTTACCCTATTACGGTGTGACATTTGTTGTTATCAAAGTATTCTTCTGGTGTTAGCAATTAACATGATCTCATGGTCTAAGGATAAAGATTACTTCGTATGATGTTATAGTAATATAAACATAATGACTTTGATCATAATTCTATACTTCGGATGAATGTTCATCACATCATTTACCAATGTTGTGACCACGTTATTAACAACATCCAATGTCCATGATCAGGAAACCTTGATCATCCTGTGAATCAACGAGCTAGTTTATATAGAAGCATAACTAGGAACATTCTATTTGTTTATTAAACACACATGTATTAAAGTTTCCGTATTACTAAAATTATAGCATGCAAAATAAACATCTATCATATATTTGGAATACATATAATAACAACTTTATTATTGCCTCTCAGGGCATATTCCCGTCAAAACCTTGGTAAACCTTCTATCCCCTTGTTTCTTTGTTAGCCAGCGATGTCTCCAGCGAATATGTCTTCCCTGAAAACCATGTATATAAACCATGGATTTTACCTATGGGGGACTAAACCTGTGTAAACCTCCAATTTAGCTGTAATCTTGTCCGATTGAAGTCGCTTGAAAAATGCTTCACAACCCCAAATCTTAAGGAGAGACAAAGTTGGCTTCTTTCTTGTACACATCTGATGCGATGTCTTCTCTATCAACTTTCATGGTACTCTTTTTAGTGTGAATGCTGCATTTTCTAGACAATAACCCCAAAATGATAAAGGTAGATCCGTTCGACTCATCATTGATCGTACCATGTCTAACAAGGTCTGATTCCTCCTTTCCGACACACTGTTTCTCTGCGATGTTCCTAGCGGAGTGAGCTGGAGAACTATTCCATAATTATTTAGATGGTCATCCAAATCTTGGCTCATGTACTCGCCTCCTCGGTCCGACCGAAGAAACTTTATTTTCTTGCCGAGTTGATTCTGTACCTCATTCTGGAATTCCTTGAACTTTTGAAAGGCTTCTGACTTATGTTTCATTAAGTAGATATATCATACCTACATAAATCATAAGTGAAGGTAATGAAGTACACATAACCACCTCAGACTGTCATGCTCATTGGGCCATATACATCACTATGTACTAGTCCCAACAAATTGGACGCCCTTTCACAACTCTTTGCAAAAGGTGTTTTGGTCATTTTCCCGAGTAGGCAAGATTCACATGTATCGAATGACTCCAAGTCGAACGAAGTTAGGAGTCCATCATCATGGAGCTTCTTCATGCGTTTCCAACTTATATGACCAAGCCGATAGTGCCAAAAGTAAGTCATATTCAGATCATTTGGTTTCAACACTTTCACATTTATTTTATAGACCGATTCACCTCGCGTGGAAATAAATAACCCATCCTGGACGGGTGCAAAACCGTGAAACATATCATTCAAGTATAAAGAACAACCATTATTCTTAATATTCAAATCATAGCTTTATCTCATAAAACATGAGGTGGAAATAATGTTTCGACTAAGCACTGGAACAAAATAACAATTATTCAGGTCCATTAATAATACAGAAGGTAAATGAAGTTGCATCGTGCCGACTTCGAACATAGAGACTCTCGCTTTGTTGTTGACTCGAATGTCAACCTCGCCTCTCGCCATGATCCTAGTTGTTACCAATCCCTACAATGACTTGCAGATGTGAATAACTAATCCGGTGTCATATACCCAAGAGAACTATTAGGTGCATCAGCAAGATAAATGTCTATAACATTGCAAACAAGCATACCTGAGCTAGAAGTCACACCTCCACTCTTGGCTTTATTAGCCAGATACTTGCTGCAATTCCTCTTCCAGTGGCCATCTGCCTTGCAATAGAAGCAAGTGGATCTGGCTGAAGGAGATGGCTTAGTCCCCGTGGAAGCGCTTTGGACCGGGTTTTGAGCCTTGCCTCCTAACTTCGCCTTCTTCTTAGTCCAAGAACTTTTCTTGAACTTAGCATTATTCTTCACCATCAACACTTGACTAGCGCCTTTCTTGAGATCCGCCTCAGCCTGCTTGAGCATCCCATGTAATTGAGTGAGCTTCTTATCCATACCATGCATGTGGTAGTTCGATATGAACTGACCATACACGCTAGGAAGAGAGCTCAGAATTATATCTGTAGCAAACTCTTCGCTAATGGGGTAGTTAAGCCTTTCTAGAGACTGCACCTAACCAACCATCTTGATCACATGCGGACTCATCGGATCACCATCCTTAAGCTTGCAACTGATGGCTCCCAAGTGCAGGAGATCATTTGTATTAATTTTCAATAAAGAAAAGTTGTCGAACCCACGAGGAGTTGAAGGTATTGGTTAGCAAATTTGACAAAGGAAATAATAGAAAATGTAGTAGATTTGGTGTTTTGGGTTTGTAGTTTTGCAAGAATGTAAAATGCTGAAAGTAAATAGTAATAAGTGAATGCTCTCAATGAGAGAAATCCGAATCCTCTATGCAGCAAGAGGACAAGCTCAAGTGTGTGCGTACTTATATATGACAAGCGTTTTCCCAGGGCGACATGGATTTACTTAGCATAAATATTTCTACACAATATGGTCAATATGTTGTCAAGTTTTATTCCCTTAGGGTAGAGCCTAATTAGGTACAGCCATATGTATGGACTAAATACACCACTTATGATGGGTCCTAGATCCATTTACATGAACATCTATGAATCATTAAGACATAAATGTCCCACCATAGCAATAGGTTCATTGGTCCCCGACATATAATCCCTCCAATGCAACTTAAAGAATTGGAAAATGGTTTCTTTCAATTCCGTCCCTTCCAACCCCTATCATTGCAGTCGACGTTCGTATAAATCCATCATAAAACAATATAAAATATAGAAAACTGGACCACATACTCATTGCATATTATATGGAAATCATAGCCAAAACATCCTATGCCCTCAAGAACATGGGGATCTGCTCACAAGTGCCAAACATGATATGGATCTGTAGCATATGGGACATAACACAATCTGAAAATATAATCTCTCCACCAAATAAAGACAAGATGCCAATCACAAACATGTAAATAGCCCTTAAAACAATATCTAGGGTTCAATCAATCACAAACTATGAGGGAAACGAGATGGATCTTGGAGATGGTGATGGTGATGATGATGGTCCTGATGGAGATGTTGATGGAGAGGCCTCCCCCTATGCCTAGGAGGAGTGATGATGATGATGATGTCGTTGATTTCCCCCTCACCGGAGGCTCCGGTGTGGCAGGATTTGCCCCCTCCTGGAGTAGGAGAGGACTTTCGCCTCCGCCGCCACCTATGTAAATCATGGGAAAAATGTGGCATAGGTTTTCTCGTATTACGAAGGCGTTTGTAAAAAGGAGGAGACGAGACGACACTCAAGGACCGAAAGAGCCTGTGTGGCGTGCCCAAGGGGTGGGCACGCCACCTAGCCTCTTTCGGGCCTTGCGGCTCCTCTCTATTCATTATTTGGCCCAAGTTGGTCTAGAAGGTCCTGAAACAACAAAAACATGAAAAGGAGGTTTTCTGCCTCCCAGAAATAAAATAGCAATGAAAGGGACTTTGTAGGAAAGTCCTGCAAATCATCTAAAATTGCAGAAATAATGAAGGATCAAGGTAAATATGATTCTAAATAGTGCATAAAGGTCCTAAAAATGATGATGCTAAATGCAAGTATCAACTCCCCCAAGCTGAAACCTTTGCTCATCCTCGAGAAAATAAGCGAATAGATCATGATCATGTATCAATGAGCTTATGGTTGACAAGAAAATACGAGCATGGCATCATCAACTTATGCATATTCACTTGTCCAAAAGAAATATGAATTAGCCGTCATGCACATATGGGCTACATAGATAGAGATTATCACTTACCCCTTATTTTTTGAACAAAAACTAACCACTACATGTTGGATAATTGAACAAGTCTCAAATTTATCATACGCTCCGCTATCTTTAATAGCTTTGCATGGATTTTTACCAGCTTTAATTTAACCTTTGGATATGTCTTTGTAATAAAGATAAGTTTCTCATAAAACAAATAGTGGAAAAGATAATTGTTTAAACAGCAAGATAGACATTACTATTTTGACTTTTTGTCAAGAACTTTCACCACTTTTTGCATGGCATCAGTTAACGGTCATGACCTCTAGGTAACCAATATAAACCTTATTCATGGGTCTTTCAATCATGTCATATGCTCTAGACAACCTTTGTCTTTCACTATCCATGGCTATCTAAATTCTCGGGTGCATGCCTTTCAAACACTTTCCCATAGAGCATATGTACTAAAATACCCATGACAACCATTCAGTTTACTCATTGATTACTAAGTAGGATAAGCGTATCTCATGTCCCCTTGTCATCCTCCTCTTTCCAACTATTTATTTTATAAGACTCCTTATCTCACCACAAATTCACAATGTTACCTTTTTTAATAAGTGTTGCTTCTCTTGCATGGATCTTTCCTTATTTGCAAGTTTAGCTTGTTGAGTAATTCTATGCTTGTACAACATGCTAGGTTAATTTAGTTCAAGGCAAGATGTAAGTGAAATTTCTACATATGGTGCGCACATCTGCATGAGTGTTACCCATAAATCTCCATACAAGAGAATCATGGTTGACACCATACTTTATATTTTATTCAAAACCACTCAACCAAGGATACATGATAACACTCTAAGAGATCTTCAAACTTTAGGAAAATCGATACCTAATGGATGCAATCAAAAACCTCCTAATGATTACGAACTAGATGCAAATACCATAACTAAAAAGCATAAAGTATGATGCAACTCCCCAAGCTTAGAGGTTTGCCACTAGTTCTTCTTCCTTGGCGTCGTTCTCCTCATAGTAAGCATCCCACTCCTTGATCTTCCAAGGATAGGTCCTCCCATTAAAGAAGGATAGTGGAGGATCGTGGAACTTGGTAGAGGCAGCCTCGGCGATCTTCTTGAAGTGATCCTCATACTCATAGTTCTGGTTTTCCACATTCCACATGAGGGCTTGGAACCTATCCAGCTGTGAGAGAGTATGCACATACTTCTCTTCAAGATCTTTGATCCTTGCTTAATAGACTTCAACATTTTTCTCCATCTCCAGATTCATGAGGTGATAAGCATCAAGGTTGCGCTCAACCGCCATACCATACCTCAAGACGATGTCCTCCAAGATTTGTAGCCTCTCCTCCATGGTGCCTTCGGTCTTGGGTGCCTTCACCTCCTCCATGAGCAGCACGCCTTCCTTGAAGGTCAAGGTTTTCATGGGAGCCACCATAGATCTGAGGTAATGATTCACCGTGCCTTTCTTCTCGTAATCATCTCCTACAAGATTGGATCTAGAGCTTGCAATGGCGAAAAGCTGAAGAAGTAGGATGGAAAAACATGTTTTGATTGAGAAGACTTGATGCTAGATTAGATCGATAGAGAGAAGTATATATATATGGTTTTTAGGGTAAGCCGAAGCGTTGAGGAAGAACCAGAGGCAAAACGGACTTCGTAAGAGGGAAAGACCTCGGGTGGAGCGCCTAGGGGGTGGGCGCTGATTCGTCCAAAATTGAAGCATATTTACCTTTTGTTTTTGCATAAATAGACTAGGGATTTTTGTATTTCACCGCGCCTATGCGCGCTATTTTGTTCTTGGTTCAACATCGAGTCATATATGAACATATCAATTAGAGCTATCATAATGTGTAATTATATGATATTTCTAAGTGATAAAAGTCATTTTATGAATTTTCCTTCGCACCTGGCAGAATACCAATCGAAGAAGAGGCATCAGTATGGTTAACAACCACCAGAAACCACGAAACAACACATCCGATAGGGATCTGAAGGAGGAACTTGGCTAGGGTAAAATACCTGCTGATCCACGAATCATTGGAGGACAACACATCATCCCCTTCATCATCAACCGCCGCATCTTCATCACAACCATTACTCCATCTTTCATCTATTAGATCTCTTGGTAATTCCAGATCCAATTGTGGTTTGCATTAGATCTACCCCCGTACTTTAATCCATTCATATGATTATGATGATGTTGTTGATTGCTTCCATGAGTGAGTAGTTCCTTTGTTCTTGGGGAGATGGATAAACCCTAGCACAATTATGAACTTGTAATAAAGATGATCTATTCTTGTGTCCGTATGACTTGCTGGTCTATGATATAATTATGATTTGTGTTTGATCTCTCTTTGGATGGTATGGGTAGTTGGTCGGGTATCATTTGCCTTTGGGACTAAAGGGATGGGGAAATCCTTTTGACGTGTCTTGGAAGCGTACCCGGAATGCCCCATGACATATTGGTGTCGGCTCGTAACCTACATGATCAAAGGGGGATTAAAGAGGGACTCCCTAAGCTAATTATGATATCCATGGGGAAACCCTTAATTGTGGTGGTTTGTATGGGTGATTGCTCTCAGACGTCACAGTGGTTATTTAGAGGTGACCTCACACTTGGCTCAACAAAGTGGATTCCTACGAGCCTTGACGTGAACATCTTATTATGGGGATCTCTCGACACATATCATTACACAAGGAGTATGTTATCTTGATTACACATAACAATAATACTATGCTAGTGGTGTATCCTACATCCTCGAGAATGTTTTAGCCCTAGGAGTTCAACCATGCTTTCACACAAACTTGTTACTTATTTTGTTTTACCTGTTTTAATTACTTTTCTGCAAACAACCATAAACCATTCAAACACCCTTTACTTGAGATCAAAGACAACTTATAAGTATACTTTGGTAGATAGTAACGAGGAGCATAAAGACCTTTACCAATACCTCTATGTGGGTTCGATATCTTTACTTCGAAACTAGCTACAATTGGTCTGTGCACTTGCAGTCATCAAGCTATTTTGTGGTGCTGTTGCCGGGGAGCTAAGCGCTTTTGGTCTTTGTTCTTAGTTACTCATTTTACTAAAGTTGTTTATTAGTTTTAGGTGATACATTGTGGGAGAGTACCAACATATAATACAGCTTGAGGCTGTAAGGAATTCCGGTCCACCCATGGACGCTTATTTAAAATCCAATAACCACATGCTTTTGGATCTATTCCATGCAAATAAATTTTGCAGGACATGGTACGGAAGATCTGGATGAGCATGTAGGGTTCTTTGAAGATATTTATGGGACTTTCCACCTCAATTTACAAACTAAAGATGAGGTTAAGTTTGCTCTCTTTTCTCAATCTCTCATTGATGAGGCCCGTTCTTGGTCCATCCAAAGTTCTGCAAAAATTACTAACTCCTGGGAGAGGCTAGCCTCTCTATTCTTAGTTGATTTCTTTCCCAAGACAAAAACTCTTAGCGCAATGCGCATGATTACAAACTTTAAAGGAAAACCTGAAGAAAGATTGCATGAAGGGTATACAAGAATTTGGGGGTTGCTTGATCGCTATCCCCATCATAATTTCCCACCTTGGCTAGTGATACAAACCTTCTACACATGTTTGATTTATAATAATATAAATTAACTTGATTCCCTTACCAATGGGCCCTTCACCGAATTCAGTATTCATAGGGCATGGACCTTGCTAGATACGGTGCATAGGATAGAGAAAGACTATTGTGAGGAAGAGTTTAACAAGGAGAACCCCATAGAGTATAATTGTTTTAAAAGGTTTCTAGCTTCGGGAAAGGTAGAAAAATTGCTTGGGAATTTTAATCTTGACCATCGCATGGTTATTCAAATCATTAGATCTTATGCTAACTACCTGCAGATTCCAAAAGATTGGGAACGCTATACACCACCTGTGGAAGAAAAACCCTCTAAAACTTGCCACGATGATAAATATTCAAAAATGCAAAAGAAAATGTTAGCAGAAGAGGAATCTATTCTAACTAAGGTAATTTATAGTAGGGGTGAAGGGAATAAAAGAATAGGAAAGTTAACTAGGAACTTTGGAGCCATTAGAGAAAATATTGGGATAGTAAAAGAATTGTTGGAACGCGAATTGTTGATGGAAGAAGTGATAATGGTGAGTAAGCAATCCTCCAAGATGATAGGAGGCAAGCTTGATGATAAGAACAGAAGTTAGCAAAAAAATCCTTTTTGTTTACGAGGGATCACTTATGTAGGATTATGCGACTTAAGTTCTTCAATAAACTCATGCCTTCCACTATTTATGCAGAATTATGTGATCACCTTGATGAATCTTACCTTGAGCCATCAGGAGCTACTTTTATGTTTTCTAATCGAACTTTGCATCCTACTCGCAGGATACAGTGCAATGTTTGCATTTTTGTTGGGGATTTTGTGTATCTAGCTGATTTTCATATTATCAAAATACCTTTTAACCCCAGTTACCCACTGATTTTTGGTAATTGTTTATACAACTCTATGAACATTGATATTGACAAAAAAAGTAGGCTTTATGTTTATAGCTTGGTGAAGAAACTTTAGAAATAAACTACAATCAATTCAAGAGACTACCTTGTGAGAAGAAACTTGAGATTAAGGAGGAGAAGACTATTTAAGAATTGGCAACAATCTATTTTT
The DNA here is from genome assembly GCA_916181665.1 of Avena sativa. Taxonomy (NCBI): domain Eukaryota; kingdom Viridiplantae; phylum Streptophyta; class Magnoliopsida; order Poales; family Poaceae; genus Avena; species Avena sativa. The sequence goes on from OV702292.1 coordinate 278,523,360, forward strand.
GCACACCGCAATCTGAATTGGAGAGAAGTTTGACAAGTGATGAGACCCTTGCCAATGACTCTACAAAAGAAGATTTGGATGAAATCCTCAACACCGCACCGGAGGCCGAGCCAGGTCTCAGGGATGAATATGAAGAACTTGAAAGAAAAGAATATGAGAATCTGCCGCCTATTGTTTTAAAACCTCTCTCTCCATGACTCAGGTATGAATTCTTTGATAAGGAAGGTAAATTCCCAGTAATTTTAGATGACAAGCTCTCTCCAGATGAAAGCATGAAATTGTTAGAAGTACTTGTCAAACAACGAGAATCCTTTGGATACACTCTTAATGACATAAAAGGTATAGATCCCACCATAGTAACTCACAAGATATCTATGGTCGAAGATTCTAAACCATCTATTGATAATCAGAAAAGGTTAAATCCTAAAATGAAAGAGGTAGTAAGAAAGGAAGTAATTCGTATGTTGGACAATGGTATTATCTACCCAATTTCAGACAATAAATGGGTGAGTCCAACTCATTGCATACCTAGGGAAGGATGCATAACAATAATTAAAAATGATAAGAATGAATCAGCTAGAAGAATAGCAGGATATAGAATGTGTATTCACATTAGGAAGTTGAATAAAGAAACCATTAAAATGCATAAGCAACATCCCCTCATAATGATATTATGGAAAGGATGTCCGCTAATTCTTACTTTTGTTTTCTTGACGGATATTCTGGCTATTCTCAAATAGCTATCCATCCCGAAGATCAAGAAAAAACTACTTTCACATGTCCCTATTGAACCTATGCTTATCGATTAATGCCTTTTGGATTGTGTAATGCAACTGCTACTTTTCAAGAGTGTGTGATACGTCCAAAACGTATCTACTTTCCCAAACACTTTTGCTATTATTTCTTCTATAATTTGTGTGATTTGGATGCAACTAATGCGGCCTAACGCTATTTTCAACATAATTGCTTTGGTGTCTCGTTTTTGTGTAGGAAATCAACTTTCAGGAAAAATCCAGGAAAATATCGCAAAACTCCTATTTTACCAGAAGACAGAAGACGAGACAGAGTGGTGCCACGAGGGGCCCACACCACCTGGCCACGCGGGCTAGGCCAGGCCGCACCAAGGGGTGGTGTGGCCACCTCGGACTCCGCCTCAACCTCTCCTTTCGCCTATATAAGCCCTCTGACCTAAAAACAGAGGGGGTTCGACATTTTTTAAGATAGAGTTCCGCTGCGCCACCACCACCAGAAACCATGATTCGGAACCAGAAACTCCGTTCTGGCACCCTACCGATACGGGGTATTGGAGGATATCAGCGCCATCATCATCACCAACGCTTCTCCATCAACCATCCATGATTCCCCCATCGATGATTGAGTAATCCCCTGCTGTAGGCTATGGGGATAGTAGGGATTGGATGATATCGTTCATGTAATTGCAACAGATTGTTAGGGCATGGTGCCTATTATCTATTGTTAGTGCTTTTTGACATTGTTGCAGCTTGTTATACTTAATGCTTGTCACTAGGGCCCGAGTGCCATGATTTCAGATCTGAACATGTTATTGATTCATGATGATATTATTTTTCATCATCTTACCTGCAAGTTGTATACACATATTATTGTCCGGAACCTGAGGCCCCGAAGTGACAGAAATCAGGATAACTGGAGGGGATGGCTATGATATGAGGATCACGTGTGTTCACGGAGTGTTAATGCTTTGCTCCGGTGCTTTATTAAATGGAGCACCTTAATTGCCAGTAGATTCCCTTGAGGCCCCGCTGCAACGGGCTGGCAGGACAAAATATGTTGTGCAAGTTCTCATTGCGAGCACGTATGACTATATATGGAACACATGCCTATGATTATTTAGTACTTGGATGCTTTATCTTATTTATCTGCAAAATGCCCTATATCTTGATTGTTACATGAATTGTCTTGTCCATGCAACGACCGTCCATCTATCCATATGCCTACCGCGCTTTAATCCTACTGTTTACTGCAAGTGTTACTACTGTCTTTATTTTACTACTGCCATTACTTTGCTATTGCTACTACAAAACTGTTTCTACTAATAAACCTACTGCGAGCAAGATTGTTTCCAGGTGCAGCTGAATTAGCAACTCAGTTTTTAAGGATTATAAATATTATTTGGCTCTCCTTGTGTCGAATCAATAAATTGGATTTTACGTCCCTATACTTGTGGGTCATCAAAACTATTTTCTGGCGCCGGTGCCAGGGAGCATAGCTCTATTTATAAAGTTCACCTGGAATCATTATTGTTCGTTGCTATATGTTCATCATGGGTAACACATGTGAGGGAAAGTTCCTATATTACCATCCACTACAAGGGGAGGTACAGTTCTGAACAGCTCCATTGCTCTTGATTCACCATCTGTCATGAGTAAGCTCCTTACACCACCACCACAAACACATGCTACACATACTACTACTTCTGCTGAATCTAAAATCAATTCTGATACTTATGATGCTGCTTCTACTGTGCTTGATAAGAGTGGTTCATTAGGTTCTTCCCTAGATGCTACAATTGTTAGAACTATAGTTGGAAACACTGAAACTCCTAATGTAGATACTACTACACCTGTTAGTTCACCTGAGTCTTGAGAGAGCTATGATATTGATGACGATTATATTGAAATGACTGATGAATTTATTGAAGAATGTCAAAACACTCATGGTACAAGTGCTATTAAGATCCTTCTCGAGAGACATACTGTTAAACCTTAATTATCTCCTAATGCTAAGTTTGCTACATCTCCCATAAACATTAAAGTTAAGGATTGTGATTTATCCTTGATTTATCTTACATAACTATTGTTGAGAATGAACCTTTTTGTGGGACTAAAAATGAAAGTGCTGTAGCATATATGACTGAGCTTTCTACCATGAGTTGCCTATTTTCTGATGATATTAAGATGCGCACCTACTTTTTTGCTAAATTTTTCCATTTTTCACTAAAAAGAGAAGCTAAATCTTGGTTTAATAATTTACCTCATGGATCTATTGATAGCCCTGGTTGCTTGATCGATACTTTCTTTCAGAAATATTTCCCTCCTAGTGCTCAACATGCCATTTTGCAGGAACTTTTCGATTTTAAACAGGGAGAAAAGGAGATATTGCCTGAATCATGGGCAAAGTTTTGTGCTTTAATCCATGCACATCCTAGATGTCCATTACCTAAAAATGAGCTCCTTGATATATATTATAATGGACTAACTGATGAATATAGGACATACCTGGATAGTTGTGATGATTGTGTGTTCAGGCAGAGAACTCCCAAAGAAGCTGAGGCAATAATGGCTAAAATAAGCAAGAATTATGATGACTGGACTTCACCCGAGTCAACTACACCTGAGCCAACTATGCCTGAGCCAACTGTGCCTGAGCCAATACCAACACCAAATAAGAGGGGAGTGATTGAACTAAATGATGAAGTAATGAAGGAGGCTAAGAAATGTCTTAAGGAGAAGGGTATTAAATCTGAAGATGTGAAGAATTTACCTCCTATAGAAGAGTTATGCAAGCCAATCTCGCACTCATCCACTATTGAGGTACATTCTCTCCAACATTTTGATGAAGGTGATATTCCTTATTCTAAACCTCCTGATCAATGCTTAGAAGAATTTGATATCTTTGCTGTTAAGCAAGATAATTTTAATAAAAGAGTGCATAATCATTTAATGGAAAACTCTAGAGCTATTAATGAGTTGAGAGATATTGTGGAAAGAACCTCCAATGATGTTAAAATGCTTGTTAAACATTTCCAAATGGTTCAAATGTAAATTGATCAGCTTATTAAAGTACAAAAAGATTTGCTAGTTAATGCTTCTAAAGAAAAACATGCTTATGAAATTACAACTAGGAGCGGTGCTTCCACTTAGGATCCTCTATCCTAAGGGACATCCTAAAAGAATCAAGCAGAATAGTGGTACTTCTTCTAAGAGAAAGAAAAAGAAACATAAAACTGTTGTAGAATCTTTTGAATATGTCTCTTATGTTGAAACTGAAAGTGGTAATGATAATAATGATGCTCCTGATAAAGAAGAAGTTGAAGAAGAACCTGAAAGGCACACTAGGAATACCAAGTACATGAAGGAAGATTTTGTTGCTAAGAAACATGGTAGTGAAAGAGAGCCTTGGGTTCAAAAACCAATGCCTTTTCCTGATAATAAACACAAGTCAAAGGAAGAAGATCACTATAACAAGTTTTGTCAGTGGATGAAACCTTTATTTTTGCAAATTCCTTTGACTAATGCTATTAAAATGCCCCTTTATTCAAAGTATATGAAGGATACTGTCTCTAATAAAAGGAGGATTCCTAATGAGGAAATTTCTACTTTACTTGCTAGTTATTCCTTCAATGTAAGGTTTCAAAGAAACTTGGAGACCCAGGGATTCCAACTATTCCATGTTCTATTAAAAGTAATTATGTAAGAACTGCTAAATGTGATTTGGGAGCAGGAGTTAGTGTTATGCCTTTTTCTCTCTACAAGCGACTTCAATTGGAAAATTGATACCAACTGATATATCTTTGCAAATGGTTGATAAATCTACTACTATTCCTATTGGTATGTGTGAGGATGTTCCTGTTCAAGTGGCTCATAATTGTTTGATATTAACTGACTTTGTTGTGCTTGAAATGCCTGAAGATGATAATATGTCTATTATTCTTGGGAGACCTTTTCTTAATACTGCAGGAGCTATCATTAATTGCAATCAAGGAAAAGTAACTTTCAATGTTAACGACAAGGAGCACACTGTATATTTCCCCAAGAAGATTGATAAGACTTATGGCCTCAATTCAATTGAAAATATTGAGGGCATCCAAGTTGGAGAAATATACTGTCCCATACCATGAAAAAAATATGAAACTATTATGATTGGGACTATTGCTATAAGGATTGATGTAACATAATCATTTAGTGGAATGCAAAGTTTTGTTTCATATAAAATTGTTTTGGTAACAAGACCTGATCAACCTTGTTAAGAAAGGGATTTTAATGAACAAAACAATGTTTTCACCATGTTTTTCCTTTCTCAATTTTACTTTATCCTTTTTAATTTTTGCTTTCACCTTATTTACTTTTCTAGTTGTTAGTTGCTTGCATATTAGAATGTCTTAGAACTTCTGAAGTTTTAGTTTTGTTTTTTCATCATTCCAAAATCATCTTTCTTCCAGAAAATCATTCATCAATACCTGAAAATTGCTCAAAAATAAAGTTTCTCGAAAAATTCCGGAATATTAATTTTAATTTTTTATGCCAAAATTGGGGTAGAGAGGTACCTGGAGTGACCCAGAGGGGCCCACCAGGCAGGCACACCACCTAGTGGCGCGGCCACACCACTGGCGCGCCTGGCCATGGTGTAGGCCAACCCTGGACCTCCCCTTATTTTGCTACCTGCCATTCCTTTCTCTCTCTTGATAAAACACCATTCCATTTGCTCAAACCCGTGTTTTTGCTGTTCTTGTTCGCGATTTCTGATCTCCTTGCTCAGGCCACCTTTGTTGCTGAGATTTGGAGCATTTGTTCTTCGGTATGTGACTCCTCCGCTTGTCCAAGTAGATTTGTGATTAGTGGTTTATATCTTGAGTATTTTGCTATTGTAGGTGATAGGTTATGTGAGTTTGAATGCTTGTTCTTTGCTTAGAGAAATTGTTTTGATGCATGTTTAGCCCTCTTGCAAGTCCCTATAAGTGGTTCCTTTCATTATGTAATCACTTTGCAATCACTTGTGTGAAGGTTGTCTAAAAATTTCAGAAAAGGAGATAAATGAACACCAACTCAACCAACACGAATTAAGGGTGACTGAGGTTATGAAAGTTCACCGTGAGGAAGAAGTTTTTCCTTCTATTTATCCATGCCCCGAATTCATGAAGGCCGTAGGGATTTCTAAAGATTTCCATACTTTAATTTCTAATGCAGGATTGGAGCATTTTTTGGGAGATGAACCTTACCAATTTGTGAAACTAACTATGTCTATGGTGCATGATTTTCGATTTAGTTGGTCCTTGCCTAACCCCATGGTTCATTACAAAATTTACAATATAGCTGTCGATCTCCCTTTTGATGATTTTTGTGCAGCTATTAAAGTACCATAATGGGGTTCATGTGAAAGGATTAGAGAGCGGCCTACACCACTCGTGGACTTGTATGCAGAGATTTGCCAAGGGAGGAGCTTCTCAAAGGAGAGTGGTAAAATTCATAATATGCATCTCCCGTCTATTCGATATTTTGCCTATTTTATTGCCAAGTGCGTTCTTGCTAGGAAGACTGCTAGTAAATTATCTTCATATGATCTAGCCTTTATCTCAGCTGCCTTGAAACGAGATAGGACTTATAACTTGGCTTCCTTGATAGCTTTCCGCCTTGCTGCTAACCCCAAGAAAGGTGGAATTTGTGGAGGCTCATCGCCTCTCGTTTATTAGCTTTGCATGGTGTAGCGCCTCATCATTCAGACTTACAGTTTCCCATAGAGAGGCTTGATATTAATTCCATGATACAACATATATTTGTTTCTCTTGGGCTAATTTGAGTGCTTTATCTTATTAAATAACCTTTCTCAAGAGTGGATGGAGAAGAGGTAAGTCCGAGCGAGTGGTTGTTTTGCCTGCGCCTGTTTTTTTAACCTTGATACAAGGGGGGGATGGTCACTCACTGAGGAAGAGCTCGACACATATTTGGAGGAGCTCTCCCAGCAAGAGCAGAATGCTGGAAGGGAGGTTGTGGGCGATTCGGTCCAGCCCTCCAACAAGGGGGGTCTTCACACCAGCAGCCTGCCTATGATTGGGGAGTTTTGTCTTCTTCACAAGGTCTTGACCATGATCATTCTTATGATGACCCATTGGCTTGGACTTCCTACCCGCGTTGGGATTGATCTCCACTTAGGCCAAAAGCCTAAGCTTGGGGGGAGGTATACTGACATCACACTCATCTACATATCTTGTTCTGTCGGTATTTTTCATATCCATGTTTTGCTTTCTTTTAGTTTTTGTTCTTGCTTTATTTTTTCTTTCCAAAACACGAAAAGACTAAAAATATTTTCGTTATTTGTCTTTGTTTGCTTCTTTATCTTTTAGCCTTGGTTTGCTTCATCCTTTTTAGTTTTGATTTCGTTATTCGAAAAACACGAAAATGTTTTGCTTTGTTTGCTCTTTCCTTTGGTTCTTGCCTTTAAAAATCAAAAAACCAAAATATTTGTTGTTCTTCTCTGGTTTTGTAAAGTTTGTTGCAGGGTTCAGCGGTCCTCAGTGAATCCTTGGATCTTGGTTTTATCTTATTATTCAAGTCACACAAGTTAAGGGCAATGATGATTTATGACAACTCGAGGTGTGGTAAGAAGCTAGTATGAACTCTATTTGTTTTCATTTTTGTACATATACTAATCATTGTGGACATGCTTAGTTTATTCACGTAAGGTGTATGTTATTTAATGGATGCTTAGTAGTTCTTGCTCTCTTATGATTAGTTCATGTCCACTAGTAGTTTGTAACATGCCATATAAATGTTTGCTTGCATTGTTCTATTCAAAACTTGGTATGGCATTGTGGTATCCTCCTCTGAATGTTTTATTTGAATCGACTTGGCACGTGCTCACACATGCATATGACTAAATAAAAAGTCAGTTAAGACTTGATGATTTATTTTGCCTCAGAGTTCTTATGTCACTTTTATGCCACTATTAATTTTGTTTTGTCGCAAGCATGATTATGACAGTGACTATTCTCTCGATTGTCGCTCCCTTTCTATTGCTAGCCTTCACTTGCGCTGAGTATAAGTTTCACCCGTGCATCCAACTCCCCAAAACCAAAGTTGTCAAAAAGAGTCCACCATATCTACCTATTAGCTTCATTGTTATTCCTTGAATATTTATTATGTTGTGTTTTCTTCCACATAAGAATGTTTGCTTGTTATGTGAAAATTAGTGATTAAAGCTCTCACAAACTCGATGGCACACTTTACTTTCTTGCACTTAATAAACTTGAACCATTGTGTCCATGTATGTTGCGTATATGCTTGCGCTTTATAAGTTGTGAATTAGCAGAACCATGTGACCATGGGGAACGCTTTCAACATTGCACTTTATTTAGTTGATATCATGTTCTTTTGTTTATGGATCCCGGTGGTGTGAAATAAAAGGGGAGCTTGTAAGCTCATGGAGTTTGTATATGTGTTAGAGAAACGCCTGGGCGGCTAGCCTAAGCCATGCCTAATCATGGTGGAAACTTGCGGCATAACCATACTGAGTATTCTGTGAAGCAACCTCAATTAAAAACTATGCAAATAGCAAATAAAAAGATCAAATGAGATGCTCATTGTCTATTGCCTTGTCATTTTGATATGGGATAGCTCCTGTATCATGGGGCAAGGGGTACCCCATTCGCGGTTCTGTATGATACACATGTACTTACAATGAGAAGAACTTACTCGTGACTAAAGTGGAGTAGCATGAGGAACGATACTCGTAAGCAAGGGGCTTGAGATTTTCAACTTATAACTTGTCAAGCATATCCTCATATTTGTGTCACTTTAACTTTAATCACCTCAAGATGCTTATGATAGGGGCAATGAGAGATCAAAGCTAATGAGTACCATACTTTCAACATTTGGAAGCCTTTCAAACTTTTCAAATATTTTCTTTCACTCTTATGTTGACTCACCATTTATTCTTTGAGCACCTTCCCTAGAGCATAGATATCATTCTTAGTGTAATGTGCTTGTCCCAAACACAGTTAGTTGTGACATAACTTTGACGACTGTATCTCTTATATTTTATTTCTAGTCTTCACTTGAACTTCAGAGGTTCCCTGGCATTTATGTTTTGCTCCAAAGAAAGGCAAGTGAGATACCACTTTATCATAACTTCTTATGAGCATTACAATCCTGCATATGCTTATGTGTCATGTTGCTTATTATTAATGGGTTGGAATCTCTTCATAGATTGCTTGACTACTGGGTAAACTTATTTGTATACTATTTATTATGAATTTCCTAAGTATTTGATCATATGCTGAGAGTATATACATCTTATGAACCAAATGTGTTCGTGAAAGTTTCTTTTATCGCACTCAGTTTTCAACTGAATTGCTTGAGGAGAAGCATCAAGCTAAGCTTGGGGGGAGTTGATACGTCCAAAACGTATCTACTTTCCCAAACACTTTTGCTATTGTTTCTTCTCTAATTTGTGTGATTTGGATGCAACTAATGTGGACTAACGCTATTTTTAGCAGAATTTCTTTGGTGTCTCGTTTTTGTGCAGGAAATCAACTTTGAGGAAAATATCGCAAAACTCCTATTTTACCAGACGACTCACGAAGCCAGAAGACGAGACGAAGTGGGGCCACGAGGGGCCCACACCACTTGGCCGCGTGGGCCAGGCCAGGCCGCGCCAGGTGGTGGTGTGGCCGCTTCGGACTCCGCCTCAACATCTCCTTTCGCCTATATAAGTCCTCTGACCTAAAAATAGAGGGGGGTTCGACGTTTTTCCAGATAGAGTTCTGCTGCGCCGCCACCACCAAAAACCGTGGTTTGGAACTAGAAACTCTGTTCTGGCACCCTGTCGGGATGGGGTATTGGAGGAGATCATCGCCATCATCATCACCAATGCTTCTCCATCAACCATCCATCATTGCCCCATCCATGAGTGAGTAATCCCCCGCAGTAGGCTATGGGGATGGTAGGGATTGGATGAGATCGTTCATGTAATTGCATCAGATTGTTAGGGCATGGTTCCTAGTATCTATTGTTAGTGCTTTTTGACATTGTTGCATCTTGTTATGCTTAATGCTTGTCACTAGGGCCCAAGTGCCATGATTTCATATCTGAACATGGTATTGATTCATGATGATATTATTTTTCATCATCTTACCTGCAAGTTGTATACACATATTATTGTCCGGAACCCGAGGCCCCAAAGTGACAGAAATCAGCATAACTGGAGGGGATGGCTATGATATGAGGATCACCTATGTTCATGGAGTGTTAATGCTTTGCTCTAGTGCTCTATTAAAAGGAGAACCTTAATTGTCAGTAGATTCCCTTGAGGTCCTACTACAATGGGCTGGCAGGACAAAAGATGTTGTGCAAGTTCTCATTGCGAGCACGTATGACTATATATGGAACAGATGTCTATGATTACTTAGTACTTGGGTGCTTTATCTTATTTATCTGCAAATGCCCTATATCTTGATTGTTACATGAATTGTCTTGTCCATGAAATGCCCATCTATCCATCCCTATGCCTACCGCGCTTTAATCCTACTATTTACTACAATTGTTACTATTGTCTTTATTTAACTACTGCTATTACTTTGCTATTGCTACTACAAAACTGTTGCTACTGAGAAACCTACTGTGAGCAAGATTGTTTCCAGGTGCAGCTGAATTGACAACTCAGCTGTTAAGGCTTATAAATATTCTTTGGTTCCCCTGGTATCGAATCAATAAATTGGGTTTTACTTCCCTCGAAGACTGTTGCGATCCCCTATACTTGTGGGTCATCACTGTGTTCTAGAGATTTTTGACAGTTTTGTGGAAAGTTCATGGAAGTTCTAATAGATAATTTTGTTGTCTATGGAACTAGTTTTGAACAATGTCTCTATAATCTTAATAGAATTTCGCAGCGGTGTAAACAAACCAAGTTGGTACTAAATTGGAAACGTTGTTGCTTCATGGTAAGGGAAGGTATAGTTTTCGGGCATAATGTTTTTGAAAAGAATATTAAGATTGATAGTTCGAATTTAACCACCTTAGAAACACATATAATTATGCAAGATATAAAAGGGGTGAAAATTTTCCTTGGACATGCTGGTATCTATAGGCGCTTTATTAATGATTTTGCTAAAATAGCCGCCCCTTTAACTTGTCTCTTAGATAAAGATACTCTCTTTAATTTTGATAAAGATTGCCATGATTCTTTCAAACAGATAAAAAGGCACTAATTTCTGCACCAGTTATTCAACCACCCAAATGGGATGAACCATTTGAAATTATGTGTGATGCTAGGAATTATGCTATTGGGGTTGTTTTAGGACAAATAGATGGTCCTAATATCAATGTTATTTAATATGCTAGTCAAGTCTTTAATGATGATCAAAGGAACTATGCGGCAACTAAGAAAGACTTCCTAGCTGTCATTTTTGCTTGCGATAAGTTTAGACACTATATCATCAATTCAAGAGTAATAGTTCATACTGACCATCAATCTTTGAGACATCTTCTATCTAAGAAGGATGCTAAACCCCGTCTAATTAAATGGGTTTTGTTACTACAAGAATATGACTTGTAGATAGTAGATAGGAGGGGAATGGATAAACCTGTGGCCGACCATTTGTCACGTATGGAAGGAATCATGGAGGATCATATTCCCATTAATGAATCTATGCCTAGTGAATATCTTGTAGTATAGAACCTCGTGATCCTTGGTTTACAGATTCTGCTAATTTCCTAGTAGGCAAGTTTTTACCGAAAGGAACGGATTACAATCAAAGAAAGAAATTCTTCAATGATTTAATACATTACTTTTGGGATGACCCTTCCCTATATAGGCATGGCATAGATGGGATAATTCGGAAATGCGCACCCGAGCATGAGGCAAAAGATATCCTTAAAGCTTGTCACAATAGTCCCTACGGTAGGCATCACTCTGTTAATGGCACTTCAGCCAAAGTCTTGCAGTCAGGTTTCTACTCGCCTACACTAGTTAAAGACTCTCACAAATATGTTAAAAATAGTGATGCTTGTCAACGTATGAGTAATATAGGAAAAATACAAGAAATGAGTATGAAATATAACTTAGTAATAGAGCCATTTGACGTATGGGGAATGGACTTTATGGGACCATTTGTTCCCTTTGATGGTTATACTCATATTCTTGTTGTTGTTGATTATGTTACTAAATGGGTTGAAGCTATACCCACAACTCATGCAGATGCATCCACTTCCATTAAGATGGTCAAGGACATCATCTTTCCTAGGTTTGGAGTACCCCGATTTTTGATTACTGATGGTCGAACTCATTTTATGAAGGGAACTTTTGACAAGATACTTCAAAAATATGGAGTAGACCACCGGGTAGCCACGCATTACCATCCTCAAACAAGTGGACAAGTGGGATTATCTAATAGAGAAATTAAGGTCATACTTCAGAAAACGATGAACAGCTCGAGAAAAGACTAGGCTTTGAAGTTTAATGATGCATTCTGGGCGTATCGCACAACATTCACGAACCCCATGGGAATGACACCATACAAAATGGTTTACGGTAAAAATTGCCACCTTCCATTAGAACTCGAGCATAAGGCCTGGTGGACTATCAAAACTATGAATTCTGACTTTAAAACTGTAGGGGAAAAATGACTCTTGGACATTCATGCTTTAGATGAACTCAGGAATGAAACTTATAAAAACACTAGAATATTTAAAGAAAAGATTAAAAAGTGGCATGACAAAAAGTTACAGGGAAAGGGACTTAAAACCGTAGAAAAGTTTTGCTTTACAACTCTAGGCTTAAGATTTTTGCAGGAAAATTGAAATCCAGGTGGGAAGGACCATATGATGTTGAAGAAGCATATCCATCGGGAGCAGTAAGGCTGAAAATTCTACACCCTATTCTTCATCCTGGATTGTTAATGGGTAGGTATTAAAGCATTATAGAGCTGGTGAAGTAAACATTGTGGAATTGATCCCAACTAAATAATACAACAAGTGAAAGCTAGCTAATGAAGTGTCAATTACTTAGTTCTTCTATTTTGGAAACTGTTAGGTTGATTCTACCTTTTTCTTTGAACTCATCTAGTTTTTCTGGTCATTCTCAATGGTTTTTCGACCTGGTACGGGCGGACCGTATGGTGGAACGTGCCTGTACCACTAGTCGTTAACCATTCAGAATATGAAGGCTAAATCTATTCAATTTGGTACGACTAGATAGTACGGGAAAGCCCGTACCGATGGTCGTTACCAGTACTTTTTCCTCCATGTTAACTATTTTTCTAAAAAAACAGAGAGGTGCTAAGGAGTACGTATGGGGGCGCGGTACGGGCAGAACCCGCCCGTACCATAGCTCACGACCGACTCTGGCCCCCTTAACCTACCGATTTTGCTTTTTATTTTTCACATTTTCTTCCTTCTCGTTCCCTTCCATCTTATTTTAGATCTAGAACTTCTTTTCTGTACTTTACAATGAAACATCAAATCTCACTTGATTACTCAAGGTCCATGCAACCTTTTCATATTAAGAAGATCTAGGCCAAGAAGGACAACATCGCTGAAGGATGAGCCAAGAAGGAGCGATCCCAAGGAGATACTTCATCCCCTCCAACCGCGAGTCCACACGAGTAGTTCCACTCCCCAATTGGGAAGATATGTTCCCGCAGAAATTGGAGATGCTCAGGCACGTGGAACAAGGAAGGAACAAAGGAGAATCTCCACTCAACCCTTACAGGTATAACCTTCATGATTTTCTCTTAAATCACCTCCAAAAACCTCTTCCAAGAAAATGGGATACCGAGATGAGATTCGAGAAAAGATGAAGAACCTTGAAAAGATTTCGAAGGATTGTGTTGAGACCATTGGGGAGGGAGTTGACTCCTACTAGATGATGGGTAAAGATCTCGAAACGAAGGTCAATGACATCTACGGTAGAGTACAACTCTTGACCAAGATCATTATGGAGATGGACGATGATAGGAGAACTTTAAACAAGGCAATCAAAGAACTAGGTGTTAGGATCATAGAGATGTATACTCGATTGGTGTGTATTTCTCAAGCCTACAACCTCAAGGCGAATGAAGAAGAGGAATATGATGAATTCTTTACTCCCAAAAAGGAGTAAGTAATCGCAAGGGATTATTTGATCCACCCGTCTTGATTCCAAGCTTGGGGGGATCTGTGAGAACCTTGTAATCTATCTTACAGTTTTTGCATATTTACTTTTCTGCATGCATGGTTCGGTTTAAATTTCTGAATTTGCATTAGTTGCATCAACTTCAAGTTCCCTTTGTTCAAGAGAAGAATTATATCCATTCAGTTATGAGAATTTATGATAATTGAAGTTGTGTTTGATTCATGATTATTATATTAGATGATTGAACTAGGTTGAGTGTTTTGATACCTGTACATGTGTCATAATTTTAGGGACTTCCACGCCAATAGAAGTATTGATTATGTTATGAGAAAAAGAATTCTGGTAGCCTATTATAATTAAGAGTTTTCGGAAGCCATTGAAGTAGTGAGCATGATAAAAGAGCTTGCTGAAAAGAAAAAGAGAAAAGGGAGCAAGTAAAAATATAGACATACAAGTATCAAAAGAAAAGAAGAAAACAACTATCAAAAGAATCAAACATAAAAAAAGAGAGAAAAAGGAAATGATCATGAATATTCATTACTAAACTTACTGCTACATATCTTTAAACTCCGTGATTATATGATATGTTGAATCACTAGTAGCTTCTTATAATTTCATTGATACTGAAAAAGGTGTGGAAGCCTCTAAGTTATGTAATGTGTAAGGGTTTCGTAATACCCCCGACGTATCTCTACATCCGATGTTGTATTCCTGCTTCAATTTCTGCCTCATTTATTGGAACTACTCGTGTCTCATGAACATGATGATCTTGTCCATAATCCACCATCTTGCTCAGGGACGAGCAAGAGCCTAGCTTGGGGGAGTTGATGCATCCAAAATTAAAGAATATTTACCTTTTGTTTTTGCATAAATAGAGTAGGGATTTTTGTATTTCACCGTGCCTATGCGCGCTAGTTTGTTATTGTTTCAACAGGATCCCAAATCATGGAGTCATATAGGAACATATCAATTAGAGCTATCATATTGTGTAATTATATGATATTTCCAAGTGATAAAAGTCATTTTATGAATTTGCCTTCGCACCTGGAAGAATACCAATCGAAAAAGAGGCATCAGTATGGTTAACGACCACTGGTACGAGCGGAGCCCGTGTAACATTCCAATTTTCAGCAACCCTGATTAGTTGTCCAGAATGCAAAAAACAGGGGAAAAAAACTCTTTTCCTATTTAAGTGATGCAATGTTTGCATTCTTGCTTATTATGGTTATTCATATGAATGTGTAGATGATGATATACTCCTCACCTAAACCTCATTTGACAAAATCTACTTCCCCAAAACTACCTTGCCTTACTTTACATATTATCAATTGTTTTGGCATTTCTAAAACTTTAGCGAAGATGCCCTTGTAACCTCAATCATTTTCTTAGCATCTATTTACAAAAGTATGGAGATATATATGATATAATCTCCCTATGTTTTCTAGACAAAACTTTCAACTAAACTTATCTCTAGGTTTTCCAAAACCTTTTTATAAAGCTTTTGAATTCTACCATGGGTGGGAATACCGAGGACTCTCACCTTATCCATCTCCAACTTTTCAAAATAGCCATCTCTACCTCAAGCTAGGCTTGATGGCATCCATAGAAGTCGATGCTAGGCCACGCAGAGATAAACAAAACTTTTTCCCTAACGCGGTACTCCCAAGATCCAGCTCAGGTTATAGGCCACGAGATTACCGCTAGACGCGCATATGCGGAAGTTGATGTAGCGCGTCGAAGCAGTGCTGAACGATCCCACAAACAGCCCTCCGAATCCCACGGACAGCTACACCGGATCCCACGAACTCCTTCGCCAGATCCCCATGAGCTTCCCCGTCTCCAGCGTCGCACATGCAACGCCTCTACCGGTATCCACACATACAGGAAGGAGCTTGGGACAGAGGATTGCTAGATCCTGTCTAGCCCGAAATGGAAGTGGAGAAAGTGACGGCTAGATCAGGGACTATCCCTTGTCACTCCACTTATATACACTCCTATTTGGGCTCAACGCTTGAGACCCATCTAGGCTGTACTCCAATCTCCACATGGATCTAATCCACATGGGCTCCTTACCCTTAAGTGTGTGACCCTGTAGGTTCACGTACACCTGGACACGACATGAGCTACTCCTCCAAGTATCCCGTCATGGCTTTCAGTCCAACTCACTCCCATGAACACTCGGTCTCAAGTCGATAGATGGTAGCGGACTCTAGCAAGACGTGCCAACTCCCAAGTGCCGTAAAGTCAGAAGACGAACCTTTCATTGTGACTTTCGTCCAAGTCCCTTTGCCTTACGATATATCTGTCAAGCTATAGAGAGTAGTTACCATCCCTTAAATAGCTTAACTCTCTTCTCGTACCATGATATGTGATTCAATGGACTAACTCTTAGTCCGACTCCTCAGTTAACACTTAACTGAGTAGCGCATGGCCATACTTCCGAATCATATCACACGAGAGGGCCCAGAGAATATCTCTCCATTACGGAGGGGCAAATCCCATCTTGGCAATCCACGTCACGCAGCTTGCTTCACAACCAACCCGAACTCTACCTTTATAACTGCCCATTTACGGAACATCGTTTGATAGAACCTAAGTTGCCGATCCACAACTCGGATCATGCAATCACCTCAGGTCAAAGGATTCCATTGCTTGAGACTGCAAATGGCAACATGCTCGTTGCATCTCAACTGTGGGTCAGTCCGATTCACTAAACTCTTTAGCCGAATCAGTGTTAGTCGGAATAGCATCTCCATGCCCATGACAAGTGGAACTGTGTCATCAGCCGACTTGCACATTGGTCTAAGTTGTGTACCCAGCACAACCTCAACGACCAAGGATAATCTAATATGAACAATTATGAATACATAGTTCCACAACTGAATCACGTATTTAGTGATATATATCTGATGTTCATATAGGGACAACTTTACTTTATGAATACTTTGGGAAATATCATCAACCATGATTGCCTCAAGGGCATATTCCCAAAAGTCTCCCACTTGCACTAGAGTCAATCATCCGACATCACATGTCTAGGCATCTAATGCCCATGGCTCTTACATGCGCCTCATGCTTAGGCTGTGGAAGTGGCTTTGTCAACGGATCTACAACGTTTGCATCCGTGTGTACCTTGCAAAACCTGATATCACCTTGATCCACGAACTGGCGAATCAAGTGGTATCGCATGAGTATATGCTTGTTCTTCTGGTGTTGTCTCGGTTCTTTGGCTTGTGCAATAGCACCATTGTTGTCACAATACATGTCTAACGGATTGGACGAGCCTTGAACCACACCAAGATCAATCAGGAAGTTCTTGATCCAAACCTTCCTTTGCTGCCTTCGAGGCAGCAATATACTCAGCTTCTGTTGTAGATGCAAACATAGTCTCTTGCTTGGAACTCTTCCAGCTCACAACCCCTCCGTTCATTACGAACACGTACCCAGATTGCGAACGGGAATCATCAGAGTCAGTAAGGTAACTCGCATCTGTGTAACCCCTTACACTAAGTTCAACCTCACCTCCATAAATTAGGAACACATCCTTAGTCCTTCTCAAGTACTTAAGAATGTTCTTAACTGCTGTCTAGTGGATTTCTCCAGGGTCAGCCTAGTATCTGCTCACAACACTTAGAGCATAGGAAACATCTAGCCTAGTAAAAATCATGGCATACATGATGTACCCGACTGCCGAAGCATACGGAATTGTACTCATCCTACTTTGCTCATCAGTTGTCGAGGGACACTGAGTCTTGCTATGTCTTATGCCATGGGACATCGGTAAGAACCCCTTCTTAGACGATTCCATGCTGAACTTGTTCAACACTTTGTCCAAATATGTACTTTGGGTCAATCCAATGAGCCGCCTGGATCTATCTCTATAGATTCTAATTCCATGTATATAAGTTGCCTCACCCAAGTACTTCATTGAGAAACTCCTTTCCAATGATTCCTTGGTTTCTTGCAACATCTGGACATCATTTCCAATCAATAATATGTCATCCACATATAAGATTAGAAAATTTACTTTGCTCCCACTAAACTTCTTTTATAAACCAAAATCATGATCACTCTTGATGATCCCAATGATTTGACTACCTCATCAAAGCGAATGTTCCAACTCCGAGATGCTTGCTTCAACCCATAAATGGATTTCTAAAGTTTGCATACCTTGTCAGCATTAGCCAGATCGACAAAACCCTCGGGTTGTATCATATACACGTCCTCGGTTAGTTTTCCATTAAGGAAAGTCGTTTTGACATCCATCTGCCATATCTCATAGTCGAAATAGGCTGCTATAGATAACATGATCCAAACTTATTTAAGCATCGCTACGAGTGAGAAAGTCTCATCGTAGTCAACTCCTTGAACCTGCCGGAACCCCTTCGCGACAAGCCGTGCTTTATAGATAGAAACGTTTCCATCCATATCAGTTTTTCTTTTAAAGACTCATTTGCACTCGACGGTTCTTGCACAATCTGGCAGATCAACCAAGTTCCAAACCTGATTATCCTCCATGGACTTTAATTCGGATCTCATGGCTCCAAGGCATGACTCAGAATCAGAACCCACCATCGCTTCCGAGTAAGTTGCCGGCTCATCACTGTCCAACAATAACACATCACGAACAATTCGCAATCTTGTCGATCTTCGCAGTGGAGGTGCAGCTGCCGGCTCAGCTACCACAACTGGCTCAACCTCCAAGGCTTTCACCAAATCGCTACTGACCAGTTTGTCTCGAACTTCTTCGAGCCGCACCACACTTCCACTGACTTCCCGAGTGAGAAACTCTTTCTAAAGGAAGACACCGTTCCGAGTGACAAACACTTTGCCCTATTCTTGGTTGTAGAAGTAGTAACCCAAGGTTTCCCTTGGATACCCAATGAAAATGCACTTATCCGACTTGGCTGCAAGCTTGTCCGACTGAAGTCGCTTGACAAATTCTTCACAACCCCAAATCTTAAGAAAAGACAAACTCGGCTTCTTGCCAGTCCACATCTCATGTGGTGTCTTCTCTACCGATTTTGATGGTACTCTGTTTAGTGTGAACGCTCCGTTTCTAGACAATAACCCCAAAATGATAAAGGTAGATCTGTCCGACTCATCATTGATCGTACCATGTCCAACAAGGTCCGATTCCACCGTTCCGACACACAGTTCCTCTACGGTGTACCCGGCGGAGTGAGCTGAGCAACTATTCCACAACTCTTCAGATGGTCATCAAACTCGTGGCTCATGTACTCGCCTCCTCGGTCTGATCGAAGAAACTTTATTTTCTTGCCGAGTTGATTCTGTACTTCATTCTGGAATTCTTTGAACTTTTCAAAGGCTTCCGACTTATGTTTCATCAAGTAGACATATCCATATCTACTCAAATCATCAGTGAAGGTAATGAGGTACTCATAACCACCTCTGGCTGTCGCACTCATTGGACAACATACATCACTATGTACTAGCCCCAATAAGTCAGACGTCCTTTCACAACTCGTTGCAAAAGGTGTCTTGGTCATCTTGCCCAAAAGGCAAGATTCGCATGTCTCGAACGACTCCGATTCAAACGAAGTTAGGAGTCCATCATCATGGAGCTTCTTCATGTGTTTCCAACTTATATGACCAAGTCGACAGTGCTAAAAGTAAGTCATATTCAGATCATTTGGTTTCAACCTTTTCACATTTATGTTATAGACCGACCCACCATCAAGATTTAAAATAAATAACCCGTTCTCAATGGGTGCAAAGCCGTGAAACATATCATTCAAATATAAAGAACAACCATTGTTCTTAATATTAGACTCATAGCTTTGTCTCATCATACATGGGGCAGAAATGATGTTTCGACTAAGCACTAGAACATAATAACAATTATTTAGTTCCATTAAGAATCCTGAAGGTAAATGAAGTTGCATCATGCCGACTTCCAACACAGCAACTCTTGGTTTGTTGCTGACCCAAATGTCAACCTCGCCTCTTGCTGCGCCCCTAGTTCTTACCAGTCCCTGGAACGAGTTGCAGATATGAATGACTGATCCGGTATCATATACCTAAGAACTACCGGGTGCATCAGCAATATAAAGGTCTATAACATTGCAAACAATTGTACCTGAGTTGGAAGTCACACCTCCACTCTTGGCTTTATCCGCCAAATACTTGCTGCAATTCCTCTTCCAGTGGCCATCTGCCTTGCAATAGAAGCAAGCGGAACCGGCTAAAGGAGATGACTTAGTCCCCGAGGAAATGCTTGGGATCTCATCCTGAGCATTACCTCCTGACTTATCCTCCTTCTTCTTAGTCCAAGAACTCTTCTTAAACTTAGCCTTATTCTGTACCACCAACACTTGGCTAGTACCTTTCTTGAGATCAACCTCTGCCTGCTTAAGCATCCCATGTAATTCAGTGGGCTTCTTATCCATACCATGCATGTGGTAGTTCGATATGAACTGACCATACACACTAGGAAGAGAGTTCAGAATTATAACCATAGCGAACTCTTCGCTAATGGGGTAGCCAAGCCTTTCCAGAGACTGCATGTAACCAACCATCTTGATCACATGCGGACTCAGTGGATCACCATCCTTAAGCTTACAACTCAGCAAAGCTTGAGAGACTTGATATCTCTCGGTCTTTTCTTGAGCCTAGAACATACTTTTGAGGCTTTCGATCATATCGTAGGCCTCAACATTCTCGAACTACTGCTGCAAGTCCAGTTCCATGTGAGCAAGCATAAGACGGCTAATTTCTGTAGACTCATCACATGTTCTACGATAGGCATTGGTTGTTGCGACACTCGCATCCTCATCCGACACATCTGTAAGCGGGTTGTCTAGAACATGGTCCCATTTTCTTCTTTGAGAACTATTCTCAAATTACGATACCAGTTGGTGAAGTTTGTTCCATTAAGTTTATCTTTCTCTAGGATGGTCCTCAACTCAAAACTGGATAACTGAGGGAGACTGCTACTAGGTGCCATTATCTACAACAGAGCAGGCGTATTAAACATTTTAATACTTATGCTCCCACTAGAACCAACATCCCTCCGATGGTTACTTAGTGATCCAGGATCCTGAATAAGCAAGCCGACTAGTGAGCTTTAGCATCACCGCTAGCCGTCAAGTGATCAAGGTAGGCAAATCCTTGCCAATCGCATCTCATGCGACTCCTGTTGGTCAGGTGGCATCTCATGCCCCGGCTCCCGACCGCCCTCTCCCCGAGCCCCACAACCATTGTGATAGACCCGTCTAGCTTACCAAGTGCTTCCGCTGTAAGAGTCCGACTCGAACCCATCTATTCGAAGAGAATTGGTAGCACCTCAATTTTATGAGCCCACTACCAAGAATGTCCGACTTGTGATGGTGCAGCACCGGCGGGGAGACCGACTAGACCTTCTTTGAGGGATTAAAGTTTAACCACTATCTCATAGAGTTAAACTAGAGACATAACAATAACACACAATAATCCAATTATAATTTGAAATGGTATGGCTCCCTTCATGGCAATCTCCATCTCCATGAACCTGTTCGTCATGCCTTTGGCTGCAGTGTCCTTCAAGTCCTGCAAACATGCTACTCTAGCACTAAGGAATATACAAGAAGATGGCATCTCATGCCGACACGAAGGTCGTTATACAATAATAGTGACAGCACTTTGGCTCCAGCCGGCTGACACACCCGTGATACACAGATCACATATGGATTACACACATCACATGCATATAAGCCATACCATTCACAACTTCCTGCAAAAACAAGTTATGCATAGATACGATATCTACCGGTGTTGTGAACCTCGCAACGACATCTAATATGCTACGACAGGGCAAAGCCGGTGGTCCCCCCGAGTGCGATTGATCCAATCAATCTTGCACAAAACCGATCTATCTCATAGATCGACCACCGAAACCCTAAGTGGATCTCATCCACCACCTCATGCATATCACATACGCACAGATCTAGATCCTAAAACCAGAAGCTTTCGCTCTGATACCACTACTAGGCCATGCAGAGATAAAAAACTTTTTCCCTAACACGGTACTCCCAAGATCCAGCTCAGGTTATAGGCCACGAGATTACCGCTAGACGCGCAGATGCGAAAGTTGATGTAGCGCATCAAAGCAGTGCCGAACGATCCCACAGAGAGCTACACCGGATCCCACGAACTCCTTCGCCAGATCCCCACGAGCTTCCCCGTCTCTAGCGCCGCACGTGCAACGCCTCTACCGGTATCCACACATACAGGAAGGAGCTTCAGACAAAGGATTGCTAGATCCTGTCTAGCCCGAAATGGAAGTGGAGAAAGTGACGGCTAGGTCAGGGACTATCCCTTGTCACTCCACTTATATACACTCCTAGTTGGGCTCAATGCTTGAGGCCCATCTAGGCTGTACTCCAATCTCCATATGGATCTAATATAACATCCCAATTTCAGCAACCCTGATTAGTTGTCCATAATGCAAAAATCAGTGGGAACAAAAAACTTTTTCTTGTGCTTTGGTGCAGTGCTTGCTTGTTGTTTGCTTGCACTTGTGCTTAGGATGTGTATCTTAGGATACTCCTTACCTCACCCTCAGTTGACAAAAGCAATTTACCAAAACTATCTTGGCTTACTTTAGATATTCTCAAACGTTCTAGCATTTTAAAACAGGAGCCAGGATGCCTATGTAACCAAAACTATTTTGGTAGCTTATATTGACAAAACTATGGAGAGATATATACTACAATATCCTTATGTTTCCAAGACAGAACACTCAACTGATCTTACCTCTAGTTTTCCCAAAACATTTGTTCAAAGAATTTGAATCCTACTCTTGGTAGAGATACCAAGGACTCTCACCTTATCAAAAAATTCAACCTCTTCAAAATGCCCAAACCCTACCTCAAGCTAAGCTTGATGGTAACTCTAGTAGTAGTTGAATAGTATAAGATGAGTTGCCTTGATCTGCTGTCTGATGAGTTGCTTTGGTCTCCTGTTTGACTTGTTTGCTTAGGAAGTAGTATGAGCCACTCTAGGAGCTCATCACTAGGATCAAGATGTTTCCCATCATCAATCCCTAATCAATAATGCAAACCTAGTAGTGATGCCAATCCACCAAATGATCATCTAAAAATCCTCAACCAGATCCATTCTGAAGATTTCCATTCTAGATGTTTCCAAGTCCTTGGAGACCAATATTCAACTTGGAACCCTTCCAATAAATCTACACCTCAATATCACCCCTTTAGTAAAGCTCTGATACCTTGCATCTCCTCCAACAACATTCCCTCTCATACTCTAGTCAAAATCCTCAAAACTGCCAATTTTGACAGTCTAGAAACAGTTTCAGCATCACCTTTTGGGATGCCTTATTTTCTCAAACCATGTGCATTATTTGTAATGAACTTGCACCATCTTGTTAACCATCCTATGGACTACCAATGCCCACATTTGCTCCTGGTTAGATCATCCTCCAACCCACTTTTCCATGATGGTTTTGCAGACAAGAAAATAACATTTCCTGCAAAACTAGTCATCATGCCAACTTTGCTAGAAGCTCACACCCTCATCCAAACCCCTATGGACCAACTCTCTGCATGGTTGTGTTCTACCCATTGATGTCTATCAGAACCTACTTCACTTGATCCAAATGGGTCTCTGTGCTGCTTAAACCCACATGATTTATAAGGCATCATGACTCATATTGCTTGGGAGCCTTATTTTCAACAAAGTTTGCCAACATTTCTAGATCACCTCAAATGCGAGTAAATCAAACTGTTTCTGCCATGATCATCTATATAACCTGGTCTACCTATCCATCCATCCCTTGCACCAAGGTCAGCTCTAAGCTCAAAGATGCAAGCATGTTTTGGTGGTATAAAAATAACACCACCCTAGATCATCAACTGCTTGTTTTCCACCAAATTCAAGTGGAATTCCATTCCACAAGGTTGCAAACACTTGATACATCTTGTCTACACCCTCCATCTTGATCACCAAGATTTATTAAATATTAACCATAATTATTATGGTCCCCAAACTATTAAATTCCTTAAAAAGTCAAAATCACCAAAACTCCCTCCATAAAGCAAAATTTGGTTTTTACCAAAACACTTCCCCAACTTGTGGCTCATGTGAGTTCCACATATCATACCCCATCTCTCCCTCTCAAAACTAAATATTTTTGAGAAGCTTTATTATTTCTTTTTGCCCATTTTCTTAAATGGCTGAATTGGAATAATAATTGTTTTAAATACTTTTATGCCTCAATAAATCTTGGGAAAATTCCCCTAAGTTTGTATTCTCATTTGGGACCCTTACACATCAAAATCCAACCTTATCCAATGTAAATTTATCAAATGATCATCTACAAACCACTTCTGCCCTTTTTGAATAAATGGATTTTAGTGGACTAAAACTCCTCTGAAAAATCCCTAATAAATCCTAGGAGTCTACCTTGACCTTATCTATCTGCCAGTACCCTTTTCTCCTCTGGTCCAATGCAAGATTTTGGACTTCCTTCATAACCCTCTAGTTTGATCAAATTTGCCAATTAAGCCAACCACTTCGAATTCTCATTCAATCTTGCTCAATGCTCATCCCTAGCACCAGGACACACCCTGGTCGACTAGCACTGTATCTCCACCCCAACAAATCCCCATCTTGCCCTTGTACTAGTAGTAAGAGAGAAAGATGCAACAAAAATCTTATAAAGATCTTGCCCATTTAATCACCACAGCTTCCCACTCTGCCCCTGCACGACCAAAACCCCATCCTGCCCCTCGCCACCTCCCCCCTTGACCAATCCCCTGGCCAGCATTGCCCTCCACCATGTCCAAAATGGTAATCTACCCCATATATTCCTCCCTCTTGGTATAAAGGACAGCAGCCCTTCCCCAGCTCGCCCCTGCCCTCATTTTCTTCCTCTCACTCCCACTTACCTCCCCCGAGCACCACCCCCTCTCCCCTGCTATGTGCTGTCCGAAGGAAGAAGAAGAGGAGCTCTCGGCCTCCTCTCAAAAATCGAGCAAGGCTCTCTCCCCTCTGCTCCATTCCCTCTGCATGTCAGCTCACAAGATCCCCTCCTCCTCCTTTACCTGACCGTGCTCTTATTTCTGTCCAGGACCCTCTCCTCTGTCGTCAGCATTGAGCTCCGACAAGGTCGCTCTTTGCCGCCATCGCGCGAGCTGCTTCCCGTGGGCCTCCGCCGTTGTGCCGCCCACCGATCTACTCGCTGTCATCGACCGCATCGGCCCACGCCATCCCCGACCTTCCCCGAGTCCTCTGCTAGGGTTAGTCTCATCGCCGGCGAGCCCCGGGTGGACGACGACGCTGCGCCGTCCATCGCCACTTAAGCGGACGACCAGAGCTGGCCGATACCGCTTCGGCCTCCCCCTCTCGCTGACTGTCGGGCCCCGCCTGGCGGGTTCGAGCGCCGGCTCCCATGCGCCCCACTGAGCGCCGTGGGCCGCTTTCCCTCCCGGCCGGCCCAGCAGCCCCAGAAGCCAGCCCAGCCTTCCCTATAATTTTCATTTTATTCCACATCTAGAAAAGAGCCAGCCAGTTTAAATCCACTTGAAAATGTAAATCAAGTCCAAATGCCTAGATCTAATTATCCGATGGTTCTCTGATGTTTTCTTAAACATACAGAGGCAACCCCATGTCCAAAATAATTTTCTTTAATTACTGGTAATTATTCTGCTACCAAGTACACCTTGCACTAATTAATTTCCACAGAGAATTTCACACCCCCATTTGAGATGAACCAAAGTTCTTGTGAAAGGTAATTGACATACCTATCATCTAGCACAGGTCTCGTAACAAGGCGAACAGTATACTGCCTTTAGCAAAAATACCAAAAATAGCTATTTTCTTCCTTAGATAAATTCCCCAGGTCTAGCCAAATGTGGTATTGACCTGATTCCAAATCCCAGTACACCCCAGTAGCAATATCTACCAAACCCCAGCAGCACATAATTTACTGAGCTTTGGTTGAATTTTAGTGATTTAAATACTTTTGTAATGGGTATTTTCACTAAATAAATCACTCAAGGAGTTTGGCAACTCCAAAAAGGGTGAATACAATTCCTACAGAAATGTATTTTAAAGACCTATCACATGCCCTTGGAACCAACTCAATAACTTCTATAGAATTCATCTAGTGAAAAAGAGAAAAACTATATAGAACTGCCTTTGGGAATTTCCTGAGGGCATTCTGGTAATTATTTTGACTTATTTCCAACTCTAGGTGGTTCAGTACATGAAATACTGCCTAACCATCCAAGGAAATAATTTTTGGAGCTCCAGAACTTTTCTGGTGTATTATCTCCTCAGGCTAGATTTTAATCCACTATAAAAAGCATAACTAATTCTAGGAAATTGATATTCAAGTGAAACCACTTGTGTTGGGTTTTTTTACAAGACCTATCAGAGGATATCACTTTTGCACATTGGTATCCCACTGACCTGAGAACCCTAATCCAAATGCCTTGTATCTAGCCTTGACAACTATCTTCTAAGAGAAAACAATTCAGTGGCAATCTAGTAAATTCCACCACCAATACCCAACTTCTCCAAAACCTCCCTAGTCCAGTAGTATTTCTCATGTTTGTTTGCTGTATGGTTTGATGCTTACATGCCTTGTATTGATTGTGGAATCGTCTATTTGCATGTGTATTCGATGACGACGATAGTGTGAGTGTCTGACGGCAAGAAGGAAGGGACTTCTTATTATTGTTATTGGGTATTCTGGTTATCTAAAGAAGTCCAGGGACTTATTGCTAATCATAGGCAAGCCACCATTCCTGAACTCTGATATATGTCCTACTCTCTTTTACTTGTTTTTGGTATCCTCTTTATAAACTGCATCATCCACCTGCATGTCTTGTTTTACAAATACTGCGATAGTATCTTGGCTCCTCCAAGTTATGACTTTGTGTCCTTCGAGGCACCACCCCGATGTACCTATCATTTTACCCCTTTAGATCGAGAGGATGATGGTTAGCATTCTACCTCCTTGGAAACCCTAGTTTTGAGAAAATAAACTGTTTTGGAAATTTCCCCACTACAAATGTTTCAAAACTGCCTTTGTAAAACCCTGGGAAGAGGCATCGTTCCTAGTGGAGGTTTTAACAAAAGAATTGGTGATGAGGAGAAGTGAGAATGTGATGGGATGTTCTACGCCTTTACTGGAACAATTTTATCCGTGCAACCCCATTACCCTAGGTGCTAGGGCTTAACTCGTAGTTTGTCCACATTAGCCGAGGCAACTTCTACCACTCTTATAGGGAGAAATCCCTGGAATTCTAGGAAGGCGCCACCAGATCTAGGATCTGAAGCCTGTCGCTTGCTTCGGCAAGAGTGAGCCTGAACTGACAGGAGTCCGGTGCAACAATTGGGTCTCCCGCGGACGGTATGACTTAGGTAGTACGGAAGGAAGTGGAGTCACCATATTTAAGGTATACGCCAAGTTGCGGCTTGGGTATGCGCGTGTACGGAAGGAAGGACTATGGCTGGGAGCCACATACTCATTGCCTGGGAGAACAAACCCAAGAGGAAAAGCATGCCTTTGCTAGGGTCGACAAGCGAAAGATTAGGTTTGATTATCCGGACACCCATCTACCATGGTAGTGGGTCGTGGTTATATCCTGGCGGATGTATTGATTCTTGTGGGGAAAGTGTGCAAACTCTGTAGAGTATAACCTATTCGAATAGCCGTGTCCACGGTCAAGGACGGTTGTAAAGGTGTTGGCTAGGAGTACCCAAACGGTGCTTGTTTGGGAAACAAGTGCGAAGTGGATGACGGTTCTAGGGGAACCTGAGTTCGGAAGATTTGTTTTGACTAGAGGTGGTCGAAGATATTTAAAAAGGATCTTAACTACAAAAACTGTTTTCAAAACTATTTTTCAACGAAGATATGGAGATTTCTTGATTTATAAAATAGAAGCATGTTTGCAAAACTATTTTTCAACAAAGATATGCAGATGCCATAACTTCAAAGGTAGTTTAGGCTTTTCAAAAGCAACCCCAGATAGAGCTATCTCGCCACAGCCAGAATTGCATTTCCTTTGTTCATTTATCTTGGTGGTTTGCGAGTACATTCAAAGTACTCACGGCTTTGTCCCTGGCTATTTACTTGGCCAGACTATCCGAGTTTCGATTTCGGAAGATTCAAGTGACGTCCAGCGAGCTAGGCCGTCTTCCCAGTCAGCTGCCTGTAGGTTGAGGCACGATTGGGCTCTGCGCTTGGCGATGTTCCCCTGGTATTGATGATGTATCCATAATGGCATTTATGTAAGTCTTGTAACTCATTCTGTTTCGGATGTTGTAATGGTACCTGTCGGTTATGTTCCACGGCTCACTGATCATGGGAATGTGGATGTATGCATAACAGGGATTTCTCGGATGAATAATCCGGGGAGCCCACAAACTTGGTATTAGAGCCATCCGACTGTAGGAGACCTTAGTTAGCATGGACGTTAGACAGGGAACGACAAACCTATTTTCCAAAAGACAAGGGAGAAAAGACGACTATTTGCAAAATTGCTTACCACTTCTCCCCTCTGAATTTGAAAACCACTTGCATTAATATGATTTTCTAAGCTTAAAATCCTGCACACCTGTCACTAACCCAACCTGAACCTACACACTTTCTGTAGATGGAGCCTATTGATGAAGAGTAGCTGAAGATTGGATTTCCCCAAATCCTATGGGACTCGATGCAACTGTGCGGTTACCAGCAGAAACCTATCTACACCCTCCACAAGGGACTGGAATCAGGAGATTATGTGGGACAGATTGTCATGCTAGCCACACCAGGAACCAATGGAAGCCTTAGCTACTCCACAGGACCTCGGATGCCTAGTCCCGTACTGGCTATTGACTTGGTAGCTAGAGAAGCTTTGATGTGCATCCGTAGTTCCCTCCCAGATATGAGACAACCCACAACCTTGTACCTCCCCATGAAGGGAAATGTCGACTGCACCGGAGGAACTCAAGACCCTAGCCTGGCGTACCCTGCTCTCTCCTTTCAGACCCGTTATAGCTACTCTAGCAATGAGGCGTTAACAGCAGTCATTGACGAATACCGCCACTCCCAGATGGAGCTCTGTCGCCTATAAGCCATTCTCAACCATAAGGAAGCTCTGGAAACCCTACAAAGGAATCAAGCACGAACAACGGCAACTGAAGGATCCTCGGGAGAAGCCACCCCCAGGAAAAGCAGGAAGTGTACCGCCGCCAGTCATTCCCTCCGTAGGTTCAAGCCCCTCAAGAAGGCGCAAGAAACCTGCACTGATCTTCCAGAAGCTAGCCCCGACACCACAGATGCACCCTCCGAGTAATCACCGCGGTACTCGCCCATCTAGCAATAGGGTAGAGTCATGTATCGTCCCTGAACGCGTTTTGTAATGCCTAAGCACTATTAGCACCTTCGGGTGTAGATTGGGTGGTTATGTAATGACTTTCTTGAATTGATATGCTTGCTTGATTTGTTTTACCTTTTTGCGTGTTTTACCCAAGTCATTGCATCAGACCCAACCCGAAATGTCTGCCACCAACAAGACCTCCCCCCAGGATGGCCATGGAGTCTGGAAGCTCGAAGAAGGCATGTAGCCACTACGGAGACGAAGGGCACCAAGCCAACCGATGCTCCGGCCACTGCCCCAACTGCGGAGAACCCCATTCACCCAAAGTTTGCCTAACTTGACTTATCACTTGTTTCATCTGTGAAGGCCAAGACCATGTTACCATAAAGTGTCCAGTATATCCCCTCATTAGCATAGCCCGTCAACCTCCTGGTACCAGCAAAGGCAAGGCATCAAAATAGTTACACAGAAGGATGGGCATCTGCTTCATGTGCGGCCTACCCGGTCACTTCAGCAGAGAATGCCCCAAGAGAAAATCCGCCAAGACTTCCTCGGCAGAGAAGCTCGAAGACATCCAAGGTCCCCTCCCTCATAAAAGATGGTCACCGTACCGCTCGCTGCCCCTTCTCAATACTGAAGATGTCCCGCGCTTCGATAGCCGAAAACACCCCATGGAAGGAAAGACCAGGAGAGAAGCTCCCCAACTCACTCAAGTTTTCCCCGAACGCCGGCAAGCCCATCCCGTAATAAACTAGCCCATGTCCCCCCTGGAATGACACCTATGATGCTATCCTTTCTTAAGCCGATGTTCGCTACCTTAAGAACCATCATAAGGATGTCCCCGGTTTGTAACTCCCCGACCTACCTTAGTCAAATCTTAAGGGGGAAAGACTGCATCTTTCCCGCAAAATAGATAACCTCTCTGCCCGACCATGTGACCCAAAGACACACATCACAGAGCACAGACTAGTCACACACTTGGATACAATAACCCACTTAAGAGAAGTACCGTAGACCCTTATAGAAGGAAGATCCCTCCCCGCAACCATGGTTGAAGCCAGCTCGACCCCCGAGTTTCAAGAAGATTGAAGTTCACCCCCCCTTTGTAGAGGTGTTTCTGTTCGAAGAAGAAGTCGGCAAGTTAGTCCGCAAGAAAAACCTAGCACTAACTAAGACAAATCCCCTAACCTTCCCCTCCCGAATCTTGGGACGAGATTCTTTTAAGGGGTAAAGGTCCGTAACATCCCAATTTCAGCAACCCTGATTAGTAGTCCAGAATGCAAAAATCAGGGGGAACAAAAAAAATTTCTTGTGCTTCGGTGCAGTGCTTTCTTGTTGTTTGCTTGCACTTGTGCTTAGGATGTGTATCTTAGGATACTCCTTACCTCACCCTCAGTTGACAAAAGCTATTTACCAAAACTATCTTGGCTTACTTTACATATTCTCAAACGTTCTGGCATTTTAAAATAGGAGCCAAGATGCCTATGTAACCAAAACTATTTTGGTAGCTTATATTGACAAAACTATGGAGAGATATATACTACAATCTCCTTATGTTTCCAATATAGAACACTCAACTGATCTTACCTCTAGTTTTCCCAAAACTTTTGTTCAAAGCATTTGAATCCTACTCTTGGTAGAGATACCAAGGACTTTCACCTTATCCAAAAATTCAACCTCTTCAAAATGCCCCAACCCTACCTCAAGCTAAGATTGATGGTAACTCTAGTAGTAGTTGAATAGTATAAGATGAGTTGCCTTGATCTGCTGTCTGATGAGTTGCTTTGATCTGTTGTTTGACTTGTTTGCTTAGGAAGTAGTATGAGCCACTCTAGGAGCTCATCACTAGGATCAAGATGTTTCTGAATCATCAATCCCTAAGCAAGAATGCAAACCTAGTAGTGATCCCCATCCACCAAATGATCATCTAAAAATCCTCAACCAGATCCATTCTGAAGATTTCCATTCTAGATGTTTCCAAGTCCTTGGAGACCAATATACAACTTGGAACCCTTCCACTAAATCTACACCTCAATATCACCCCTTTAGTAAGTCTCTGATACCTTGCAACTCCTCCAAGAACATTCCGTCTCATACTCTAGTCAAAATCCTCAAAACTGCCAATTTTGACTAAGTCTGGAAACAGTTTCAGCATCACCTTTTGGGATGCCTCCTTTTCTCAAACCATATGCATGATTGGTAATGCGCTTGCACCATCTTGTTAACCATCCTAAGGACTACCAATGCCCACATTTTCCCCTGGTTAGATCCTCCTCCAACCCACTTGTCCATGTTGGTTTTGTAGACAAGAAAATAACATTTCCTGCAAAACTAGTCATCATGCCAACTTAGCTAGAAGCTCACACCCTCATCCAAACCCCTATGGACCAACTCTCTGCATGGGTGTGTTCTACCCATTGATTTCTATCAGAACCTACTTAAACCCACATGGTTTATAAGGCATCATGACTCATATTGCTTGGTAGCCTTATTTTCAACAAAGTTTGCCAACATTTCTAGATCACCTCAAATCCAGTTAATTCAAACTCTTTCTGCCATGATCATCTATATAACCTGGTATACCTATCCATCCATCCCTTGCACCAAGGTGAGCTCTAAGCTCCAAGATGCAAGCATGTTTTGGTGGTATAAAAATAACACCACCCTAGATCAGCAACTCCTTGTTTTCCACCGAATTCAAGTTGGAATTCCATTCCACAAGGTTGCAAACACTTGCTACCTCTTGTCTACACCTTCCATATTAATCACCAAGATTTATCAAATATTAACCATAATTTTTATGGTCCCAAAACAATTTAATTCCTTAAATACTCAAAATTCCCAAAACTCCCTCCATAAAGGAAAATTTGGTTTTTACCAAAACACTTCCCCAACTTGTGGCTCATGTGAGTTCCACATATCATACCCCATATTTCCCTCTCAAAAATAAATATTTTTGAGAAGCTTTATTATTTCTTTTTGCCCATTTTCTTAAATGGCTGAATTGGAATAATAATTGTTTTAAATACTTTTATGCCTGAATAAATCTTGGGAAAATTCCCCTAAGTTTGTATTCTCATTTGGGACCTTTTCACATCAAAATCCAACCTTGTCCAATGGAAATTTATCAAATGATCATCTACAAACCACTTCTGCCCTTTTTGAATAAATGGATTTTAGTGGACTAAAACTCCTCTAAAAAATCCCTAATAAATCCTAGGAGTCTACCTTGACCTTATCTATCTACTAGTACCCTTTTCTCCTCTAGTCCAATGGAAGATTTTGGACTTCCTTCATTACCCTCTAGTTTGATCAAATTTGCCAATTAAGCCAACCACTACTCAAAACACTTCCAATTCTCATTCAATCTTGCTCAATGCTCATCCCTAGCACCAGGACACACCCTGGTCGACTAGCACTGTAGCTCCACCCCAACAAATCCCCATATTACCCTTGTACTAGTAGTAAGAGAGAAAGATGCAACAAAAATATTACAAAGATCTTGCCCATTTAATCACCACAGCTCCCCACTCTGCCCCTGCACGACCAAAACCCCATCCTGCCCCTCTCCACCTCCCCCTGGACTAATCCCCTGGCCAGCATTGCCCTCCACCATGTCCAAAATGTTATTTTACCCCATCTATTCCTTCCTCTTGGTATAAAGGCCAGCAGCCCTTCCCTACCTTGCCCCTGCCCTCATTTTCTTCCTCTCACTCCCACTTACCTCTCCCGAGCACCACCCCCTCTCCCCTACTATGTGATGTCCGAAGGAAGAAGAAGAGGAGCTCTCGGCTCCTCTCAAAAATCGAGCAAGGATCTCTCCCCTCTACTCCATTCCCTGTGCATGTCAGCTTACGAGATCCCCTCCTCCTCCTCCACATGACCATGCTCTTATTTCTGTCTAGGACCCTCTCCTCCGTCGTCGGCATTGAGCTCCGACGAGGTCGCTCTCGGCCGCCATCGCGCGAGCTACTTCCCATGGGCCTCCGCCGTCGTGCCGCCCATCGATCTACTCGCCATCGTCAATCGCGTCGCCCTGGACCATCCCCGACCTTCCTCGAGCCCTCTGGTGAGCTCCCCTCCCTGTGCCACCCTCTGCTAGGGTTAGTCTCGTCGCCGGTGAGCCCCGGGTGGACGACGACGCTGCGCCGTCCATCGCCACTTAAGAGGATGGCCAGATCTAGCTGATACAGCTTCGGCCTCCCCCTCTCGCTGACTATCAGGCCCCGCCTGGCAGGTTCGAGCGCCAGCTCCCGTGCGCCTCGCTGAGCGCCATGGGCCGCTTTCGCTCCCGGTTGGCCCAGCATCCCCTGAAGCCAGCCCAGCCTTCCCTGTTATTTTCTTTTTATTCCAGATCCAAAAAAGATCCATCTAGTTTAAATCCATTTGAAAATGCAAATCAAGTCCAAATTCCTAGATCTAATTTTCTGATGGTTCTCTGATGTTTTCTCAAACATGCAGAGGCAACCCCATGTCCAAAATAATTTTCTTTAATTACTGGTAATTATTCTGCTGCCAAGTACACCTTGCACTAATTAATTTCCATAGAGAATTTCACACCCCCATTTGAGATGAACCTAAGTTCTTCTGAAAGGTAATTGACATACCTATCATCTAGCATAGGCCTCATACCAAGGTGAAAAAATACCAAAAATAGCTACTGTCTGCCTTAAATAAATTCCCTAGGTCTAACCAAATGTGTTCTTGACCTGATTCCACCTCCCAGTACACCCCAGTACCAATATCTACCAAACCCCAGTAGCTCGTAATTTACTGAGCTCTGGTTCAATTTTAGTGATTTAAATACTTTTGTAATGGGTATTTTCACTAAATAAATCACTCAAGGAGTTTGGAAACTCCAAAAAGGGTGAATCCAATTCCTACAGAAAGGTATTTTAAATACCTATCACATGACATTGGAACCAACTCAATAACTTTTGTAGAATTCATCTTGTGAAAAAGAGAAAAACTATACAGAACTGCCTTTGGGAATTTCCTGAGGGCATTCTGGTAATTATTTTGACTTATTTCCAACTCTAGGTGGTTCAGTACATCAAATATGGCCTAACCATCCAAGGAAATAATACTTGGATCTCCAGAACTTTTCTGGTGAATTATCTCCTCAAACTAGAGTTTAATCCACTATAAAAAGCATAACTAATTCTAGGAAATTGATATTCAAGTGAAACCACTTGTGTTGGTTTTGATTTGACAATACCTATCAGAGGGTATCACTTTTGCATATTGTTATCCCACTGACCTCATAACCCTAATCCAAATGCCTTGTATCTAGCCTTGACAACTGTCTTCTAAGAGAAAACAATTCAGTGGCAATCTAGTAAATTCCACCACCAATACCCAACTTCTCCAAAACCTCCCTAGTCCAGTAGTATTTCTCATGTTTGTTTGCTGTATGGTTTGATGCTTGCATGCATTGTATTTATCGTGGTATCATCTGTTTGCATGTGTATTCGATGACGATGATTGTGTGAGTGTCTGACGGCAAGAAGGAAGGGACTTCTTATTATTGTTATTGGGTATTCTGGTTATCTAAAGAAGTCCAGGGACTTATTGCTGATCACAGGCAAGCCACCATTCTTGAACTATGATATATGTCCTACTCTCTTTTACCTGTTTTTGGTATCCTCTTTATAAACTGAATCATCCACCTACATGTCTTGTTTTACAAATAGTGCGATAGTAACTTGGCTCCTCCAAGTTATAACTTTGTGTCCTTCGAGGCACCACCCCGATGTACCTATCATTTTACCCCTTTAGATCGAGAGGATGATGGTTAGCAGCCTACCTCCTTGCAAACCCTGGTTTTGATAAAATAAACTATTTTGGAAATTTCCCCACTACAAATGTTTCAAAACTGCCTTTGTAAAACCCTGGGAAGAGACATCGTTCCCAGTGGAGGTTTTAACAAAAGAATTGGTGATGAGGAGAAGTGAGAATGTGATGGGATGTTCCACGCCTTTACTGGAACAATTTTATCTGTGCAACCACATTACCCCAGGTGCTGGGGTTTAGCTTGTAGTTTGTCTGCATTAGCTGAGGAAACTTCTACCATGCTTATAGGGAGAAATCCCTGGAATTCCAAGCAGGCGCCACCAGATCAAGGATCTGAAGCCTGTCGCTTGCTTCGGCAAGAGTAAGCCTGAACTGACAGGAGTCCGGTGCAACAATTGGGTCTCCCACAGACGGTATGACTTAGGTAGTACGGAAGGAAGTGGAGTCACCATATTTAAGGTATACGCTAAGTTGCGGCTTGGGAATGCGCGTGTACGGAAGGAAGGACTATGGCTGGGAGCCACATACTCGTTGCCGGGGAGAACAAACCCAAGAGGAAAAGCATGCCTTTTCTAGGGTCGACAAGCGAAAGGTTAGGTTTGATTATCCGGACACCCATCTACCGTGGTAGTGGGCCGTGGTTATATCCTGGCGGATGTATTGATTCTTGTGGGGAAAGTGCGCAAACTCTGTAGAGTATAACCTATTCGAAAAGCCGTGTCCACGGTCAAGGACGGTTGTAAAGGTGTTGGCTAGGAGTACCCAAACGGTGCTTGTTTGGAAAACAAGTGCGGAGTGGACGACGGTTCTAGGGGAACCTGAGTTCGAAAGCTTTGTTTTGACCAGAGGTGGTCGAAGATATTTAAAAAGGGTCTTAACTACAAAAACTGTTTTCAAAACTCTTGTTCAACAAAGATATGGAGATGTCTTGATTTATAAAACAGAAGCATGTTTGCAAAACTCTTTTTCAACAAAGATATGGAGATGCCATAACTTCAAAGTTAGTTTAGGCTTTTCAAAAGCAACCCCAGATAGAGCTATCTCGCCACAGCCAGAATTGCATTTCCTTTGTTCATTGATCTTGGTGGTTTGCGAGTACATTCAAAGTACTCACGGCTTTGTTCCTGGCTATTTACTTGGCCAGACTTTCAGAGTTTCGAATTTGGAAGATTCAAGTGACGTCCAGTGAGCTAGGCCGTCTTCCTAGTCAGCTGCCTGTAGGTTGAGGCACGATTGGGCTCTGCGCTTGGCGATGTTCCGCTTCTATTGATGATGTAGCCATAATGGCATTTATGTAAGTCTTGTAACTCGTTCTGTTTCGGATGTTGTAATGGTACCTGTCGGTTATGTTCCACGGCTCACTTATCATGGGAACATGGATGTATGCATAATAGGGATTTCTCAGATGAATAATCCGGGGAGCCCACATCTAATCCACATGGGCTCCTTACCCTTAATTGTGTGACCATGTAGGTTCACGTACACCTGTACATGACATGAGCTACTCCTCCAAGTATCCCGTCATGGCTTTGAGTCCAACACACTCCCATGAACACTCGGTCTCAAGTCGATAGATGGTAGCGTCCTCTAGCAAGACGTGCCAACTTCCAAGTGCCGTAAAGTCAGAAGACGAACCTTTCAATGTGACTTTCATCCATGTCCCTTTGCCTCACGATATATCTGTCAAGCTATAGGCGAGTAGTTGCCATCCCTTAAATAGCTTAACTCTCTTCCCGTACCATGATATGTGATTCAATGGACTAACTCTTAGTCCGACTCCTCAGTTAACACTTAACTGAGTAGCGCATGGCCATGCTTCCGAATCATATCACACGAGAGGGCCTAGAGAATATCTCTCCATTACGGAGGGGCAAATCCCATCTTGGTAATCCATGTCACGCAGCTTGCTTCACAACCAAACCGAACTCTACCTTTATAACTGCCTATTTACAGAACAACGTTTGATAGAACCTAAGTTGGCGATCCACAACTCGGATCATGCAATCACCTCAGGTTAAAGGATTCCATTGCTTGAGACTATAAATGGCAACATGCTCGTTGCATCTCAACTGTGGGTCAGTCCGACTCGCTAAACTCTTTAGCCGAATCAGTGTAAGTCGGAATAGCATCTCCATGCCCATGACAAGTGGAACCATGTCATCAGCCGACTTGCACATTGGTCTAAGTTGTGTACCCAGCACAACCTCAATGACCAAGGACAATCTAATATGAACAATCATGAATACATAGTTCCATAACTGAATCACGTATTTAGTGATATATATCTGATGTTCATATAGGGACAACTTTACTTTATGAATACTTTGGGAAATATCATCAACCATGATTGCCTCTAGGGCATATTCCCAACAGTAGAGTGATTTGTTTGGAAGATGATTTTCCTTGATCTGCTATTTGATTTGTTTTCTTAGGAGGCAGTTTGAGATACTCTAGGAGCTCATCCACTAGGATCAAGATGTTTTAAGATCACAACACAGTCATGAATACAAAGCTGGATCTGATCTGTAGCCACTATGTAGTCATCAAAAACCCCTAAACAGATCAATTTTGAGGTGATCCATTCCAGAAGTTTCCAAGTCAATATAGACTAATATCAAGCATTTATCTATCATACTCAATCTATGCTTCATCAACATCTACTTGATGATGATTTGTAATCTTGTATCCACTCAAAATCATTCACCCTTGTACTCTAGTCTAGAAACTGTTTCACCATCACTTCTTTGTATACCTCTCTTTCTCAACCCTTGTGCATTTTTGGAAATGCACTTGAACCATATTGTATACCATCCTAAGGACCACCAATGCCCACTCTTTCCCTTTGCTAAACCATCCTCTAACCCACTTGTTCTTGATGGTTTTGCATGTAAGAAAATAACTTTATCTGCAAATCTTATCAACTAGCCTACTTTGTCAGAAGTTCACAACTCCATACTACCTTATTTTGACCAACTCTTGGAATGGTTGTGGTCTAATCTTGAAGGTATATACATAACTACTTCACTTGTTTCAAATGAAGCTTTGTGAATCTAGAACCCACATGGTTTTGGAGGCTATATTGCTAATCTGTTTTGGCACCCTTATTTTATTCAGAGTTCGAAATCAATTCTTGGAGCACTCAAGCATGATCAAGCTAAACTTCTTGTACCATGGTGATCTACTCAACTTGGTATATCCCTTCATCCAGCCCATGCCTCAAGGGCTAATCTAAGCACCAAAGATCCAACAAGGATTTTATGGTATGAAAATAAGATCACCCTAAATCCTTTATTCCTTATTTTCATTCCGAATCAAGTTGTATTCTCAACACGAAAGGTTGTACACATTGTATACGTAATCTACCTTGATTATAAAGATTTATAAAATATTATCCATAATTATTATGGTCCAAAACCTATTTAAATTCTTTAATGGACAAAACCTCCAAAACTCCCTCTATAAAGGCAATTTTGTTTTTCTCGAAGTCACACCTCCAACTTTAGGATCATTTGAGGCCCATATATCCTACCCTATGTTCCTATCGCAAAAATCAATATTTTTGAAAACTTTATTATTTCTTTTTTCCCTTTTTCTTAATTGCTTAAAATTACTTTTCCATCCCATTAAATTCCAGGAAATTCCATCCCATGAAAATTACTTTTCCATCCCATTAAATTCCAGGAAATTCACCAATGAGTGATATGGTATTTAGAACCATCTCGCATCAAAATCCACCCTTGTACCATTCAAAAATATCATTTAAAATTCTAAAAATCATTTCAGCACTATTTGAATAAATGATTTTAAGAGGACTAAAAATCCTTGGAAAAATCCCAATTAATCCTTGGTAAAGCCCCTTGACCTTATACCTCTACCAATATCATTTCCCCTTCTTTCCAAGATCAAGACTTAAGGAGTTCCTCATGATCATCTCTTGGGACAAGATATGAATTTTTTCCAAATACCCCACCTAACCAAACCCTCCTCAATTTTTCCAAATACCCCACCACAACAGCCCAACTCTCCTCTGATCGTGTTATTACTGTAGCACCATGCCCCCCACACACAAACAACTTTGTTCCATTATGTTTAGAAGGAGTGAGACATGGCCTTTAAAGCAAAAGCCTAGAAAGGAAGGAGTAGCAGCACCCCCACTGTCCCTCTGCCCTAGGCACAACCCCCAAGCACACCCACCCCTCTCCATCGCCCCTGAGAGCCAATACCTAGCCATGCACCTCCCCAAGCTCCCCCTTGGATTGTGTCCACCATGCACCACCCCAACTCGATCTAAAAGGCCACAGGCCAGTACACCCCCTTAGTCCACCCTCATTCACTCATCTTTTCCTCCATTTGATCCACTGCATCGTCCTTACCAAACCCCTGTCTTTATAGCACCCGGGAGAGGGCAAGTTTTTCCTCTCGGTCTCCTTCGAGATCTCGAGCTAGTGGTCACCCCTTTCCCCTCTACCTCCTCTGAGAGCCATCTTGAGCTCTGCTAGTTCTTCCCTACCTAACCCCTGCCCCTTTACTGGCTCTGCATGGCTGCAGGTTACCCACGCCGGCGAGCCCCAAAATAGCATCATCGCTCACCTCCGCGTCAGACCTCTCTAGACGACTAGGACCCCTATGCCGCACACCATATGCTTCACCGTGAACTCCACAACCACCCGGCATCGTCTTCGTCTACATGCAGCGCGCCCGAGGGAACCCCGGCGAGCACCAAAGTAACCCTCACCGGTGTAGATTCTCAGGACACCCTCCGATGGAAAACGCCACCTCATCGCCCATCGGTGAAGTCACCACGACACGCCGCGTCCGTTCCGCCACATCCCGGTCACCGGCGAGCCCTCTAGTGAGCACCACGAACCCCCGCAACCGGCTCTAGGGTTTCCCCCATATTTCCGCATGGACGGAGGTAGGAGAAGACTCTGAGTTGTCGATTTTGACTGGATTCGGTGGTCCATGTCTTACCGTACCCCTTTGGTGCCGCATGCCAATGACAGTCGGGCCCTGCCTGGTAGCCTTCAAACTCTCCTTCCCGCGCACGCCAGACCGCGAGCTGGGCCGGCCTGCCTTGCGTGGCGCGTCGATCCCAAGATCTGGCCCACCATCATCTTTCACCTTTTCTTTTCTTTTCAGGTTTATAGATCTTTAATACCCTATTAGTTTAAATGCCAAACAAAATGGAAAATCCCGTCTTTTGTTTAGAGATAAATATTAACATGTTCTTGCAGGTAGTATATAACTTCTAGGATTTGTATCTTGCCAAAAATAATTTTTATTATTTATGGGCATTTAATCCACTAAATGTTATTCCTTTTCAGTAAAAAAATTCTCAAATGAGATCAACATATCCAAAAAGGTTATTTTCCATTGCCTCTGGTAGTTTTTGCATGTACTTATCTCATGGCCTTGGCCTCATGCCAAGTAGATCCTTAGTTTTACCTTAGCAAAAATAACAAACGATTCTCTTTTCTGCCTTTATAAAATTCCCTAGGTACATATACAACATATATTGGGTTAATTACAACTATCCTTGATGAGGTATATCAATACATATCAAAATCTAAGAGCTCACTATTTATTGACCCATTTTTGATTTATGGTGATTTCAATATCTCTATATAGGGTTGTTTCAATAGAAAAATCACTACATGATTTTTACCACTCCAAATTGGGTGAATTAAATTTCTACAAAAAGTTATTTAACGTACCTACCACGTGTCCTTGGATTCATACCAAAAGCTTCTGTAGATTAAATCTGGTTAAAAAATACAAATTCCTTGCAGAAGTGACTTTGGCAATTTCCCAAGGACATTCTGTTAATTATTTTGAGGTATTTTCAAATCTCAAAAATCATAAACTCAAATATATACAAAAACCTCTGAGGACAAATTCATTTCAGCTCGAGATCTTTTCTAACGGAGTATTTACCAAAACTAGGGTTATTACTACTAAAATAATCATAACTAATCAAGGAAAATTGATAAAATCATAAAACCACTTTTGTTGGCCTTGTTATTTCAATACCTATATGTTAGTATAATTTGTGCATGCTGATATCATATAAACCCAAGCCTTAGTTCCAAAGCCCTTATTTAAGTGGTTTTGACATTTTAAAACCTAAAAAAATACCACAAAGGGAATTAGAGTACTTCCAATTGCCTTAAACCCCATCCATCAAAGCCTACTGTAGTGAGTAATGTGTTATATGTTTGTTTGTTGTATGGTATATGTGATTGGATGCTGGTGTTGATTGTGCCCTTTGCTTGTTTACATGTGATCCATATTGGCGATAGATGCGATTATACTGGAGACCAGAAGAAGATGGTTATTATTATGGGTTATTATGGTTTCCTAAGCAAAAGTAGATGGACATATATTGCTAGATTGTTGATCACAGGAAATCCACCTTCTTGCTCATAAGCCTTGTCCTACCATTTTACTTATGCATGTTTTATCTACTGTTTATGCAAACTGCATTGTTTTATATATGGTGATCTATATCGGGTAGTGGCTTGGCTCCTCCAAGACATTACACATTTGTACTACTGAATACAACCCCCTTTGTGACACCTACTTGTCCCTAGTATGATAGTTGGTGTATAACACCATACCTTTTTGGAGACCTCGATTTAGCCGAAGCAAAGCTATAGGATGGGAAGACACCAGAAAAGTCTTACAAATTGTTTTATGATAAAACCTTGGTGAGGTTTGACCTACCAAGAGAAGCTTGAGAAAGGAAAAAGGTTTTGTTTTACAAAATGCTGAAGGAAATATGGAGGAAAAAGGTTTACGAAAATGCACCCGGTTCTTTGCAGTTTTGCTAGAACAATTAACCCGTGCAATCACATTACTCCTAGATGGGAAGGGGAAAGACTCGAAGTTTGTCTACTCTGGTATGAGTTGCCTCGCAACTACTACACGAGATGTCGATCTCTGGAGGTTGGGTCTTCTCCAGTAATTGTCCACGAAGCATCGACTAGGTTAAGAAACGAATGGCTGCAGGCCGACAGGCGTTACTATGGGCCTCTCACTGAAAGCGCACACTTTGTGAAGTGAAAAAGGCCTCCGGTTGGTCCATGGTACCCGATGTCCCGGTGTTGAGGGGAACGACTCATAGGGTTGGCGCTTATACTGGAGTGGGCATTCCGAAGGTCTTGACTAATTATTCGACCCACGATCGGTATAGATTAGGGAAGGGTACCCGAATGTTGTGGGTAAAGTGTACAACCTCTGAAGAGTGTAAATCTATTCGAATAGCCGTGTCCGCAGTCATGGACGGTTGGGAAGGTTGCTGTAGAGCGGTGCTTGTTTTGATTTCAAAAAGGATTTCGGAAAGGAATAGGCTTTGGAAAGATTTTGACATGGGATGGCCAGAAAGGAAGGGAAGGAGTTTGGTCATGGGATGACCGGAAGGAAGGAACCAATGGGTGACCCAATCGTAGTGTTTTCCAAAAATTCAAAATGGTTTCCAAAATGTTTTGCAAAAGTTTTCAAAAAATATATGTAGGTGCTATATCTACAAGAGAAACTATTTCAGAAAAGAACCTCTTGGAGTCCTCCTACTAGCATAGCCATATTGCATATCCTATTGATATTATTATTCTCTTAAGGTGGTTTGCGAGTACATTCAAAGTACTCACTGGCATTGTCCCTGGCTATATAACTTGGTCAGATTTCAAGAACAAGGTGACAGTGATGACTATGCAAGCTAGGATGTTCTTCCAGTCAGTTGAATGTAGGTTAAGGTATGGATCGGGCTCTATGCTTGATGAAGTTTCGCTGATGTTGGATGATGTAGCCATAATGGCAAATAAGGTATGACATGTATCCTCTTAAGTAATGGATGTTTACTTTGATACTTGTCACTGATGTGCCACGAGTAACTGATCATGGGATCATGGTGAATGCATAACAGGGATTCCCGGAGAATTAATCCGGGAGCCCATAGACTTGGCATCATATCCATCTTAACTGTAGGAGAACCTTCGTTAGCATTGTCGTTAGATAGGAAGACTATGTTTGGAAACACCAGCTTTTGAAAACTACTTTCTCAAAAGATTTTGAAAAGTTCTACTTCTTATCCTCTCCTAATTTAAAGGATTTCGAACATGGTTTCCTCTATCTCTCGTCCAAATTTCAACCCTACGGATTCCAAATAACTAGGACCTAGAACCCGGTGAAGACGATGAGGATGAGAT
This sequence comes from Avena sativa, assembly GCA_916181665.1. NCBI lineage: Eukaryota > Viridiplantae > Streptophyta > Magnoliopsida > Poales > Poaceae > Avena > Avena sativa. Next base: position 278,566,552 of record OV702292.1, read on the forward strand.
GAAGAGAAGCAACTACCAGCAAACACGAGGAGACTATAATTTGCCCTACCAGCGGAATTCTATTAATCTCAAGAAAACCAAGTACGACACTATCAAGAATCGTCTAATGACATGGCGTAGGCTTCATTCGCAAGATAGTGACCTAGAACATGATAACGTGAGATTTAGGATTGATAGTCCTAAGATAGAATTCCCCTATATCACGAGTAGTTAAATACTTGGTCCCCCTAGTAGGCCGTGTTTTGCTCACCTAAGTGCGTGATGTGTTCTTGATGTCTGATGTTTGCATTTCTAGGATAGGAGGAACATGGCGACCCTTTCGCTCTGTTCACCTTGTATGTATGTTCTGGATTGTTTAACCAAACTAAAATGTGTTTTGAGGACAGATAGGTGTGAGATTCGACAAATTTTTTTTGGCTTTTATTGATGGTTTTCTCCCAGCTTTGATCGTTTTCTGGTTTTACCTAACTCTAATACTTCGGTAGAGAAGAAAACTTGGTTTTAAATGTGCATTTCAGGTTCTGTACGTCAACAAAAGGATTTAACTAGAGAAATACAATATTCTGGAGAAAACAAGCAAGTCCCACTATGGAAGCACGCGAGGGGAGCTCACAGAAGCTTTAACGAGCAACTATACAGCAGGAATATTTTTCCGGCCATATAATTGCCGCTGTATAGTTGTCGTTGCCTCTGTCTTGTCAAAAGGGACAACTTCCATGAAGCGACCAAGAGCGAAAACAGAACACAACAGCCGCCAAACCGTTAAGAAGGGAGAAAGAAGAGATCCATAGAAGAAGAACAAGACGTTCTTCATCTCATTCCACGATCTCCGACCTCCTAGCCAATACACCCCCATAGCCACTACTTTTACTTGAGAGAGAGAGGGATCTCCACCTTGCAAGACTAGGGTTTGAGATTGTTTCTTCCCACCTTGAATTGTGTTCGATATTTTTCTATTCTTATTGTGGATGTCCACGGTAATACCAAGACGAATTCCCTTTATTTGATTATATTGATGATGTTCTTCTCTCTTGTGTGAGTAATTCCCTGGGGCGTAGGTGATGTAGGGTATTGGTGAGATGTGATGTGCCTTCATATATTTTCCATTAGTTTGTGATTAATTCTAATTACTATATTATGTGTGCTTGACTATCTGTGGGATTTGTAATGCTTGTTGTCCAATTAAGGGCCCAGACAACATGATACCTTGTTCTACATAGATAAGATCTTGTATGCTAGTGGACCAGCGACCCCCAGGTGACACGGGGATATCAATGGAAAGCTAGTTGACTCGAGTATAACGAGTAACCATTGTGCATCTGGCATTAGTCCGATCCAAGGAGCTTAATCGCTAAGCGACCTGAAGGTTCTTAATCGTCTAGTGTCTGACCATGTTTTGGTAGCAGACTACTAGGATTATTGAAGTTGGGATGAAATATACCAAGAGGAGTTCCGACTAATTATGGGTTGCTCGCCTACACACATATCTATAAGATTATCAAAACTGCTACATTTACCACTCATCCACCTGGCACAGTCACTATCACCATGAACTAAATCTCCCCGCGCCTTCTTTCACCATCTACAGGAAACAACAAACAATCAAAGTCGTTCTTTACTTTTATGCATTATATTTCTGAAGTTTACATTTTAGTTCTATTTTAATCTATCGCATTTAATCAAAATCCCAATATTATTTCAACACTTGCAGTCAATTCACTCGAAGACCTATGACAACTTTGGGTGTGGCAGAGACTTCATCAATAAACACTTACCTTTGGGCTTCCTGTGGGATCTATATCTAAACTTCGAAACTAGCTTCAAACGATCTGTGGTCTTGCAGTCATCGAGCTATTTTCTGGCACCGTTGCCAGGGAGCTAAGAACTAAGTGTTTGTATTTTGACATTTCGGGTGTTGCTACTATAAAATGTTCTCCTTAGGAGACAAAGGGTCTACACGCTCTGGTAGGACCTACCTGTCGGATTATATTGAGCACGTGCCTGCTTAGAGGCGCGAAGAAATTATTGGAAAAAATTTAAGATCAAATAAAGTTGAATTTGAAAACCTAAGTGATATTATGGAAATCATTTTTATTTACAGGATAACTCCTATGAAACCTGAGAATATCGAGTTGATGGTGGAATTATTAAAATTTTGCAAGAGAAAGCTTTTAGTGGAAGGGAAGATGAAGACCTAGGAAGACATATAAGAGAGTTTGATGATGTGATAACATCGCTTGGAACAAAAGGTTTTCCGAGAGACTTTTCTCGTCTTAAATTATTTCTATGGTCTCTTAAAGGTAAAGCTCTAGACTGGTTATATTCTCTCCCTCGCCATTACATTAAATGTTGTGAAAACTACATTGTTAAATTCATAAACAGGTTTAATACTTTTTAAAAGGTAATTGAACTAAGAAAGAACATTGGCAACTTTAGTCAGAACATGGGAGAAAACTACCCACAAGCATGTGAAAGATTCTTTGGAATGATCAATAGTATTCCTAATCATGGCTATTCTGAACTAACAATCTGGCATTTATTTTACCATGGTCTCAATACTCAATGTAGAGAATTGCTTGACTTCTTAGCAGGAGGATCAATAAATACTTTAACTATTAAAGAATGATTCTTTATATAATCCTGATTTTGGCACTAAGCCGGAAAAAGGGATACTTCGGATAACTCCTGATCTTATGCCTGAGGTATGCAAAACTATGAAAGAAAAAGGTATAACTTCTGAACTTGCTAAGGAAAACAAAGAGGATTTGTTACAAGTTTTAACTTAAGAAGACGAAACAAGAAAAGTTTTTCTATAATTAAAACATCGACAAGTAAAATCTCATAATAACCTGCATAAGCATTTCCAAAAACACAAAAATATTTTGGCAGAACTCACTGAAAATTATGATGAGATTGGCCAAGAAATAAAACTATTTCACAAGTATCTTAGTATGATTGAAACCCAGTGTGAACAAATAGCAACTGGTTATAAATTTTTTCTTCGTGAAGAGAAATATATTCCAGTTTCTGCTAATGTTGTGACAAGAAGGAGTACATTTGTTACAGGACCCTTAGGACCACCTGAATACGAAGCTGAAAAAGAGCGCAAGGAAAAATCCTTGCTTGAAGAAAGTCAACAAGATGATACATTGGTGGATCCTCAAGATGAAACTGAGACGCAAGAGCAAACCAAGGAGGACCACAATGATTCACAAGATTATCATTATGACTCTGATGCAGAGACGGTTGATCCAAGATAATATAAAGAAATAAGTAAAGAAGTTGAAGTTGTTGTAGTAGGAAAGAAGAAAATAAATAAGCAACAACAAAAGAAAGCAATGAAAGAGCCTGACCTTGGTAATTCAGGTAAAAGACAAGAGTAATCCAGGTGATAAAAAGCTTCCTTATCCAGATCGAAAAAAGAAAGCAACGGATGAGGTAATTTATTACTCTTTTACAAAGGCACTTAGTGACCTTGGTCTAGAAATCCCATTTGTGAATGCAATCAAAGTTCCTACTTATGGTAAATTCCTAGTAGAAAGAAAGAAATAAATGAAACTGTTGCCATGGTAACTAGTTATCCTGCTAACAGGAAGCTGTTGTCTAAGTCTGGAGATCCTGGAATACCAACTATTTCATGCTCAATAGGTAAAATAGATATTCACAATGCCTTATGTGATCTAGGAGTAGGAGTTAGTGTAATGTCATACTTCCTCTATAAAAGGTTAGGATTTGGGGAGTATTCTCCTACTACTATCACTATACAGATGGCTGACAAGTCCACTAAACAACCCGTTGGTATGATTGAGGATGTCTTACTTAGGATAGATGAGCCAGTTATTCCCACTGATTTTATTATTCTTGAAATTCCAGAAGATGAAAGATTATCTAGAGTACTTGCAACACCCTTCCTCAGTACTGCATGTGCGTTAGTAGATTGTGCAGAAGGTAAGATAATCTTTAATGTTTATGACGCTAAAATCATCCGGTATTTTCCAAAGAAGCTAGAAGAAGGAGAAAGATATGCTCGACCGACAAAACGAGTTCATGTGGTAAGTACCATTGATAAGGGGCAACCATAGGTAAGAATTCAAGAAGAGAGAAGAGGTTGAGTTATTCAACCATTCTTAATAAATGCTAGATGGGAGTCAACCAATTTTGGTTAATTTAGTAGAGTAGAGAAAAAGAAGTTCATCGCATTCCCACCACTTTTTCACAGACATTCTTGCGGAACCGCTCCCGTGAAGATGCAACTGTCAAAAAGTAGTAGAAATGTCGATTGAATGAGTAGAGAATAATAATAAGAATAAAAGTTTGAGTTTTCTATTTACATAAGATAAAATTTTGCTTTTTATATGCTAAATTTGGTCAATAGTTTTTACTATCAATTTTCTGTTAAAAACATAGTATTAGGTAAGATATGGGATAGGAAGGTATCCTCACAGAAATAGAATTTTTTTGATGAATACTGATGGTTTAATGTCAACACCCGGATTTTTAATACCAGATGCCTGTTATGACATACCTCGCAATCCCAAGATTACTATTTTTGTGAGACATAACAGATTGGATATCACAATACATCATCCATTACAAACCAAAAATAAAGTCTTACACAAATAAAGGATCTCATGATCCAGTCTTAGTACAATCAAATAGCGGAATAAATAGCATAGCGGTGGGGTCCATCTTCAGAGTCACAGGTAATGCTGACGATGGGAGATAGTCCTAGTTATCATAGTCGTCCTGCTATTTTTCATCTTGGTAATCTCCTTCATAGTCTGGCCATAGGAATAGCCAGGGACAAAAGCCATGAGTACTCTTTAAGTACTCGCAAACTACCATAAACAAGTAAGAGAGTTCTAGTAGAAAATGCTAACTCTAAGTTTACTTGTAAAGTTAAGTTTGAAACCTAAGCTGAGTTCTGAAACAAAGAAAGAAAAAAGAAGTTTGAAAAGCACTTAAGTGTGAACATAATTGTCATAGTCACAACTCTGTTGTGGTCAAGTCATGTCACAATTCATTTCATAAGTTGTTTCGAAAACATCTGACAACGGAACAATATGGCCACTCCAACTGTCCATAATCGCGGACGCGGCTATTCAAATAGTTTGACACTCTGCAGAGGTGGTACACTTTCACCACAAGATTCGATACATCTGTCAGGGATAACCCTGAATCATCATACTTAGTATGCAGATAATCAAACATAACCTTTCCTTTACACACCCTAGTATAAGCACCTCTCCTATGAGCATGGCCTCCCAACCATGACCATATGTCATCTTGGGCACTGGATAGGTGGACAACATTGAGAGGTAGCGTCAGCTCAAACCTCTCCCGCGAGGAAACTAATACTAATGCATATAAACTTCCGGCGAAGCCTTACCTAATTCAGGTATTGTGGTTGTACGGTAAAATTGGAACGGTATCGCATCCGAACCCAACCATCAGTTTTATAAAAGGGCTAAGGCTCATGCCTCAACATTTTCATCATCATAAACCATTTGCGTTTCTCAACACATGTCAAAACGTCTCAATAGAATGACTCATCATTCCAAGGTTTTCATAAGTCATATTCACCAAGTATTCCCATCTAAAGTGAAACAAGTTTTGGGTTTTGTTCCAACTACTAAGTTAAGAGTGTTCACTAATGTGGAATGCTAATCTCAATCTCATGCCATAGAATGACATCTAAGTCTAACTAGATAGGTCAAGTTTAATACTCTTTATGCTACCTTTAAACAAGTAAAGGACTTTGGTAAAGTAAAGAAGGTAAAGCATGTAAATAAAACTTGGAGTAGGTATATGTCAAAGTGGTATAACCAAAGCATGCCTAATGCATTTCCTTAGGTTATCTAGCTTGCAAGGGTTATCTTGCATTGTTAAATGATGGCTTGCTAGTATAATATTTGCAAGTGTTTGCTTGCCAATAATAGCTTGCCTTGTTGGTGCAGTGGTTGATGTTTTCTTCCTCCTCCTCTTGGTAGAACTCCTCCTCCTCGTAGGCTTGGTCGGCACTATCTTCTATAAATACATACGGGATACACAATCACCAAACAATACTTAACTAGTCTACTTAGCACACTAAGGCACACATTTGATGATCTAGTATCATCACAAGCATCACAAGATTTAATGAACTAGTTTTATTCTTTTTATTTGAGAAAAGTAACTTCTACTCATTGAAATTAACTAAGGTTTAATATTCTCCAATTAAAATATGGGATCATGTGGACACATGTCATCACCACATATTCTAACACATGGGAATATGATTTAAAGGTTTGATCATATTTTAATAAGTTTAAGTTTAATAATTAATGATTTAAAGTGACTACAAATGCCTATATAGCATTATTTTGTTACTAGTCCAAAGTCACTACATACAAACCTTAATATTATTACATATTCAGATAGGTATGGTTAAATGTGATTTTTGAGAGTTGGAATCAACTCAAAAGCTATTATGGTTGATTTTATAAAAATGTTTGAATGTGTAAAAGCTTCTGCTTTGTTATTTTTAACTAGGAGAGATCTCTAACTCTAAATGATTTAAATCCAACATGCTTGGATAGATCTTTTGGGTAGCTTTCTAAGAAAATTGGAATCACTCAAATTGGTTCAGTAAAACTTCCTGAATTTATTTTTGAACTAAGGGACAGAACTAGGTTTGAATTAAAATAGCAAAACTTATATTTGAATCTACGGGCTTAGGCGGGAACACTAAATGGGTCGGCCCTGTGATGCTCAGTGGCACAGAGGACAACTGACAAGGGGGGTCCGTCTGTCAGCAACACTTAAAACCCGAAACAGTACCGGGCGATCTGGGTCACACGATTAGAACGCAGATCAACGGCTCACGGTCGTCGTTGACGACAAACTCGTCGCCGGCGAGACTGAACCCTAAACGGCCGGTGGGGGTCTACTAGGGACATACCAGGGCTCCAGATAGTGCGCCGAGGTGGGCAAAAGAACTGGTGGACGACGGCAAGCTCAGGTGAGGTCGCGGAAGGGGCTCCTGTGGACGGAATAGACGACAAATTCTCCTCCTCTGTAGCGGCTACCTCTGGTGCAATTACGGCGAACGGCGGCTCGAGCGGCTCCGGCGAGAGGGGGGAAATGGTTGGTGGATAGAGGGGAGTGAGATGGTGTGAAGAATGAGGCTATGGGTGGCCTCCTTATATAGGCTCGACGGTGAGGCAGTGAGGCATGGGAGCGGCTCGTCGGTGACGGAGAAACAGAGGGCTACCAACGTGGGCGAGGTAGGCGGATGGTGCGCAGTCTGCTGGCGGTCCTCTACGGTGCAGTGGCACGGCTAGGGCGGTGCCTAACTGTCGGGGGCTTCACGTGCTCTAGGGGACAGAGGCGGTGCTCGACGGCGATCATGGCGACCATGGGTCGTGCGGCGGTGCACGACCGTGTCTGGCGGGGTGCTGGGGTCGAGGCGGAGCGGCGTGCGTGATATGGTGTCAAGGCGCAGTCTGCTGCGTGCTGGCGGCGATCGCACTCTGGCGCGCTCTGGCTTGCTCGTAGAGAGAAAGGGAGGCACGGTGCTGAGGTTGTCCCGGGCATAGCTGGGCTTGGGGAAGGGGCAGGGAGTCACAGTATGGTCTGGTCTAGCTCCTAGACATGGAGAGAGAGAGGGGCGGTCGGCTGCGAGCTATTCATGCTCGACCAGCGATTATGGTGCTCAGGTGGCGCGGCACTGCTGCAAATGGCTAAGGGGTAGACTCTTGATGGCATGGTTGGTACTGGGGGAGACAAGGGGAGGGGTTTTAGGCCTTAGTGGCATTTGATCACTTATCTAAAACAGTAATAGTTAGGCAGTTTGATTAGTGCTCACTAAGTGTTCGACACCATGGCCGCATGAAGAAAGTTTTTGAATTTTTGAAAGAGTTTTGGTGGGTGCTTTGATCTAATGCTTGGTAGACTGTGGTTGCTAGGATTTGTTAAATGGACTTCATTTGGGTGGTTTTTGCAAAAGTGTCATCTATACATATGAACTACATTCAATTTTCAAATGTCAATTAAATTTAGATTTTGAAAGTTTTTGGGATGAAACAAAGTGGGCCTTGGTACATCACTACTTGTACTAGCAAGGGGTGCAAAGATCCACAATTGTCTCTGTTAAGATTTGAGTGCTAGGAATGGCCAAAGTGGGCTAGTTAGTTAAAATGGCACAGATGACCATTTCCTTATTTTATTCTTTTTGATTTCTTTTTCTTTGGGATTTGCTTGGGGATGATCTAGATGATGTGTAATTCACCTTAGAATCATTTTACAATCAATAGATCACTCAAACATGGCATTTCAAACAACTCCTATTTTAAATGCATACACATATGAATGCTTAAAGATTTTTAAATGGAAAAGTTTTTGTTAACCCTAAATTGGGTAGATTTGGACTTGATCACTTAGATTAAAGTTTTGGGATGTTACAAACCTTCCCCCCTTAAACAAAAATCTCGTCCTGAGATTTAAGAAAGAAAACTAGGAACTAAAGAGATCTGGGAACTCAGTCCTAATGTAATCTTCTCGCTCCCAAGTGGCTTCTTCTTCGGTATGGTTGCTCCATTGAATCTTGAGAAACTTGATACTCCTGGTCCTGGTGGTTCTGTAAGCTTCCTCCAAGATACGGATGGGCACTTCACGATACGTCAGGTCCTTGTTGATATCAACAACTCGGTGACCGATGTTCTTGAGAACTTCGGTCTTCTCCGGCACTTCTAAGCATTTGCGAAGTAACAAGATATGGAACACATTGTGGATGGCTGACATCTCTTTTGGCAGTTCCAGTTGATATGATACTTCTCCTCAACGATTCAGAATCTTTAAAGGTCCGATATATCTAGGGGCTAACTTTCCTTTTAGGCTAAAACGCTGGGTTCCCTTGAATGGCGAAACCTTGAGATATACAAAATCTTCGACATTGAAAGTCAGGTCTCTCCTTCTCTTGTTAGCAATACTCTTTTGTCTGGATTGGGCGGTCTTGAGGTGCTCCCGGACTTTGTGAACCTTCTCTTCGGCTTCTCGGAGAATGTCGGGTCCAAAAATCCGACTCTCTCCTACTTGCGACCAATTCAAAGGGGTATGACACTTTCTTCCGTATAGGATCTCAAATGTGCCATTTGCAAACTAGCTTGATAACTGTTGTTGTATGAGAATTCTATGAAAGGCAGGTAGTCTTCCCATTTTGATCCGTACTCCAACACACAAGCTCTCAACATATCCTCTAGGATTTGGTTGACTCTTTCAGACTATCCATCGGTTTGCGGGTGATAAGCCATGCTGAAATTCAACTTGGTTCCTAATCCTTCCTGGACTTTCTGCCAAAATCTCGAGGTGAATTGGGTTCCTCGATCCGATACTATGGTCTTGGGGGTTCTATGCAGACTAACCATTCTAGCAATGTACAACTCTGCTAGCTTCGAACTCTGGTAGGTTGTCTTGACAGGTATAAAGTGAGCTACCTTGGACAGTCTATCAAAGATGACCCAGATTGAGTCATTTCCCCTACTAGAAGTAGGAAAACCGGTGATAAAGTCCATTCCGACGGAATCCCATTTCCATTCTGGAATCTGCAATGGTTGCAATAGTCCTGCGGGCCTCTGATGTTCCGCTTTAACTCTTTGACATATATCACACTTGGCGATGTAGCTCCTGATTTCACTCTTCATCTTGTGCCACCAAAATTGTTCTTTCAAATCTTGATACATCTTTGTTCCTTCGGGGTGGATAGAATAAAGAGTATTATGAGCTTCTTTCATGATAGCTTGCTTCAGCTCCGAATCTGCTGGCACACAGATATGGCCTTTGTACCACAGAACTCCTTCTTCGTCTTCGGTGAATCCAGGTACCTTTCCTGTAACAATACGACGTTTGATTCCGTCGATACTTTCATTTCATTTCTGGGCTTCCTTGATTTGGCTAATCAACATGGGTTGAAGTTCAATGCTATCTAAGAATCCTTTGCTAACTAGCTCAGTCCTGAACTGCTCCAACTCCTCATACAAAATTGGTTGCTTCTCCTTGATCATGGAGTTTAGCCTACACGGCAATCTGCTAAGAGCATCCGCTACCATATTGGCTTTGCCGGGGTGATAGTGAATGGCAAGGTCATAATCCTTCATTAACTCTATCCATCTCCTTTGCCTCATATTCAGCGTCTTCTGAGTGAAAATATACTTCAAGATTTTGTGATCTCAGTAAATCTCACAGCGATTACCCATCAGATAATGACGCCATGTCTTCAATGCCAAAACTACGGCTGCTAACTCAAGATCATGTGTCGGATAGATTTGCTCATGCTGCTTCAGTTGTTGAGACAGATAAGCGGTGACTTTGCCTTCTTGCATCAATACACATCCGCGACCAATCTTGGATGCATCACAATACACATCAAACGGCTTCTTGATATCTGGCATGATCAATATTGGGGATGAAATCAATCTCTTCTTCAGCTCTTGGAAACTGGCTTCACATTTGTCGATCCATTCAAACTTCTTGTCCTTCTTCAGCAATTGGGTCATGGGTCTGGCGATTCTAGAAAATCCTTCGACGAACTTGCGGTAGTATCCCACTAATCCGAGAAATGCATAGACTTGGGTTTGAGTGGTTGGGGCTTCCCATTTTTCGACATCTTTGATCTTGGCAGGATCAATAGCGACTCCTCCGACAGACACAATATGTCCTAGGAATCCTACTTCTTTCAGCCAAAACTCACATTTGCTGATCTTGGCATACAACCGATGCTCTCTAAGGGTTTTAAGGATGATTCTCAGATGTTGCTCATGCTCTTCTTCTGACTTGGAGTAGATAAGAATATCGTCGATAAACACAACGACAAACTAATCCAGAAAATTCATAAAGATCTTATTCATGAGATTCATGAAATAAGCAGGGGCATTGGTTAATCCAAAAGACATAACTGTATACTCGTATAAACCATAGAGAGTAGTAAAGGCGGTCTTCGGAATATCCGTTGCACGAATCTTAAGTTCGCGATAACCAGTCCTAAGATAAATCTGAGAGTATACAGTTGCTCAAGTCAACTGATCAAATAGGCCCTCCATCTTTGGCAAAGGGTACTTCTTTTTGATGGTGACGTCATTCATCTTCCTGTAATCTGTGCACAAACGGTTGCCTCCATCTTTCTTGTCAACGAATAAAACTGGCGATCTCCATGGCGATGCGCTTGGTTGAATCAAGCCTGTTGCCAACATAGCATCTAGCTGCTTCTTCAATTCCACTAACTCTGAGGGGTTCATGCTATAGGGTCTCTGGGCTATGGGTCCAGTTCCGGGGATTAGTTCAATAATGAACTCAATATCCCTATCCAGGGGCATACCGGGCAATTCATCTGGGAATACGTCAGGGTATTCACAGACTACTCTGACTTGGTCAATGGTGGGCAGGGCTAGACTCTTGTTACACTTGAATTGATGGGGCAAGGTTTTAGATATGTGCTCTACTAAGACTCTAGAGCTACTGGTCATGGTGATGGCTTTCTTGACACAGTCAATCAATCCTTTATGCTTTGACATCTAATCCATTCCTAGTACTACTTCCAAACCTTTGGTTCCAAGTACTATGAGGTTGGCATAATATTCTATCCCATGTATTCTGATAGCCACATCTTTGCAAATTTTTCTAGCTTTTGTAGTTGAACCAAGGATTTGAACTATCATGACATGCTTCAGGTTGGTTGGGTGAATCTTACTACTGCATGCAAATTCTTCGGTGACATATGAGTGCGATGCTGCCGAATCAAATAATACTCTTGCTAAAACTAAGTTGACAGAAAACATACCCAGCACTACATCTGGCGCTTCTTGGGCTTCTTCGGCGTTCATGTGGAAGAGACGGCCATTGCGGTTGTGAGGGTTCCCTGGGGCGAATCTTCTTCCTGGCTGAACACGATGTTGCTGTTGAGCTAGGGTATTCACATTAGCAGTGGCGGCAATCTTCTTGGGACACTCATTGGAATAGTGACCCTTCACTCCACACTCGAAACAAGTGATCTGAGACTTGTCTTTTGCTGCCACGAGCACAACATTGCTTCCAGTTCTGGGTGCAGTGTTGTTGTTGTTCTTCGGAGGTGCACGGTTGAAATTTCTGGTGTTGTCGGGGTGATTATTGTTTCCTCCGGACTTCACATTTCCTCCGCTACGGTTGGGGTATCTTGGGTGAGACATTGGTGGTCGGTTGTTCCTTGGTGCATATCCCGCAGAAGGGTTGGGACGGTACTTCTGGTGACTGTTGGATCCATCTTGGTGCATCATATGACGTTTGTGGTTGTCGTTTGCCTGGTTAAGTTTCCCTTCCATCTGAATGGCAGAGTCGACTAGCTCTTCGAGATCCTGGAAACGGATGTTGACCAGGACAGTCTGCATCTCATCATGTAGTCCTTTCAAGAATCTCTCCTTCTTGGCCTCCGTGTTGATCTCATCAGGTGCATAACTTGCAAGGGACAGGAATCTATCATGGTATTCCACTATAGTCATTCTGCCTTGCTTCAACTCTGCGAATCCATCCCTCATTCGGGTGACTTGACCTTGCGGCACGTGGGTGCGACTGAACTTGGTTTTGAAGGCTTCCAATGTAATCTCTTGACCATGGTTCATTGTGCGGATGCTGTTCCACCATGCTCTTGCATCTCCTGCCAGATAATGGGTGGCAAAAAGAACATTCTCATTGGCATCTACTCCAGCTACTTCTAAGTTGTTCTCCATTGTCTGCAACCAGTCATCAGCATATAGTGGGTTCTCTGAAGTACTAAAGATTGGGGGATTGGTATTCTGGAAGTTTTTGAGTTTGGATCCATGATGATCGTGATTTCCATGGTTCTGGTTGTTGTGAGCCATCTGGGCAATCTGCTGCAGTGTTGCTAGATTTGCTTAGAGCTCTGCCATGCTTGCTTCCCGGTCTGGAATGAGAGTCTGCATAATCTGCAGCATTGGGTCTTGAGATGAGCTTCTCCCTCCTTGGTTTCCACGAGTCATCTGAAGATTGAGATAGATAAAGGGGTAAGGAAAATTCTATGGTTTATGGTTTTGATTCCGAAGCTAAAACTTTGAGTTTGACTTAGGTTTTTGCAACTAACTTCTTTTCATTCATTCAAGCAAAGCACACGATACAAACGCACACACACCACAACATCAAAGGAAAACAGATGGTTTTAAGAACCATTGTGTAAGCTACGATACAATGGGACCGATACTCCTCATGCTACGACAGTGCTCTAGTGCATCTACTCATCATCTATGAAGTTGGAGTCATCATCGTCGGTGTAGAAGTCCACGGCATCTTCCTCCAGAATGTCATCATCATTGCTGAGGTAGGAGTCAATATCCCCTTGGATATCTTCACCTTCCTCTTCTTCTTCCTTGACAGCAAGATGAGCTTCTTTCACCTTCATGGTCTTCTCGAGGTCGGCCACCTTCTTGCAAAGACGGTCGATGGTGCGATCCTTCTTGGCGCGTTGACGGCAAAGAGACTGACGATCCTGGACTAGCAGTGAGAAAGTCTGGGCCTTCTGGGCGGCAATGGCGAGGTTGTTGTTGGCGAGCTCTCTTGCATTGTCCGACTCCTTCTGTCTGTCGTACAGTAGGAAGTGGAGGTTCTCCACTTGACGCTTCAGTAGGGTGACTTGGCATCCCTAGCGGTATTCCTATGGAATCACGCCTTGCATAGTGAACAAAGCGAGTTCCTTGGATGAGGTGGACACTGAGGGCACACATACGTGCGAGAGCTTCATGCATTACCCTTGCTAATCCATCGAGCTAGTTGTTCTCTCTCACCGAGAACTGAATCCTCCCAGATACAGGTGCTTCTATCTTGCCTCGAAGATCAGCAGTCACTAGCCCTTGTAAATCTCCTCCTGGCGGGCCCGGGAGTTGAGCTCCAAGGAATTCCGGATGAGGACGCTCCAAGAACTCAGACAGTGCATCCAAATCCCTCTCGAAGATCAGTTGGCCTTCGTTGCCCAACTGGTAGAACTTGTTGTATTAAGCTTCCATCTATAAGAATTTAGGATGAGAAAGTTAGTGAAGTGATCAAGTGGGTCAAAGTTTTATGTAGTAATATAAGAATTTGGAGGAACATGAATTTTTTTGAGAGAAAGAATTCCCAAGGGTAAGAGAGGAAATGGTTTTCAGAAGTAGTCACTTTGGTTTTTGGAAGCTAAGTTTTTATTCGGACGTCCATTCTAACTAGGGTCTCCTATGGTCAGGATGGCTCTGATACCAACTTGTCAACACCCAGATTTTTAATCCCAGATGCCTGTTATGCCATACCTCGCAATCCCAGGATTACCATTTTTGTGAGACATAACAGATTGGATATCACAGTACATCATCCATTACAAACAAAAAATAAAGTCTTACACAACTAAAGGATCTCATGATCCAGTCTTAGTACAATCAAGTAGCGGAATAAATAGCGTAGCGGTGGGGTCCATCTTCAGAGTCACGGGCAATGCTGACGATGGGATATAGTCCTAGTTATCATAGCCGTCCTGATGTCCTTCATCTTGGTAATCTCTTTCATAGTCTGGCCATAAGAATAGCCAGGGACAAAAGCTAACTCTAAGTACTCGCAAACTACCACAAACTAGTAAGAGAGTTCTAGTAGGAAATGCTAACTCTAAGTTTACTTGTAAAGTTAAGTTTGAAACCTCAGCTGAGTTCTGAAACAAAGAAAGATAAAAGAAGTTTGAAAAGCACTTAAGTGGGAACTTAATTGTGGTCAAGTCATGTCACAATTCATTTCATAAGTTGTTTGAAAACATCTGACAACGGAACAGTATGGCCACTCCAACTGTCCATAACCGCGGACGCAGCTATTCGAATAGTTTGACACTCTGCAGAGGTGGTACACTTTCACCACAAGATTTGATACATCTGTCAGGGATAACCCAAAATCATCATACTTAGTATGCAAATAATCAAACATAACCTTTCCTTTACACACCCTAGTATAAGAACCTCTCCTATGAGCATGGACTCCCAACCATGACCATCTGTCATCTTGGGCACTACATAGGTGGACAACATTGAGATGTAGCCTCATCTCAAACCTCTCCCATGAGGGAACTAATACTAATGCATATAAACTTCCATCTAAGTGTTACTCAATTCATGTATTGTGGTTGTACGGTAAAATTGGACTGGTATCGCATCCGAACCCAACCATCAGTTTTATAAAAGGGCTAAGGCTCATGCCTCAGCATTTTCATCATCATAAACCATTTTTATTTCTCAACACATGTCAAAACATCTCAATAGAATGACTCATCATTCCAAGGTTTTCATAAGTCATTTTCACCAAGTATTCCCATCTAAAGTGAAACAAGTTTTGGGTTTTGTTCCAACTACTAAGTTAAGAGTGTTCACTAATGTGGAATGCTAATCTCAATCTCATGCCATAGAATGACATCTAAGTCTAACTAGATAGGTCAAGTTTAATACTCTTTATGCTACCTTTAAACAAGTAAAGGACTTTGGTAAAGTAAATAAGGTAAAGCTTGTAAATAAAACTTGGAGTGGGTATTAGTCAAAGTGGTATAACCAAAGCATGCCTAATGCATTTGCTTAGGTTATCTAGCTTACAAGGGTTAGCTTGCATTGTTAAATGTTGGCTTTCTAGTATAATATTTGCAAGTGTTTGCTTGCCAATAATATCTTGCCTTGGTTGGTGTAGTGGTTGAAGTTTTCTTCCTCCTCCTCTTGGTAGAACTCCTCCTCCGCGTAGGCTTGGTCGGTACTATCTTCTATAAATACATACGGGATACACAATCACCAAACAATACTTAACTAGTCTACTTAGCACACTAAGGCACACATTTGATGATCTAGTATCATCACAAGCATCACAAGATTTAATGAACTAGTTTCATTCTTTTTATTTGAGAAAAGTAATTTCTACTCATTGAAATTAACTAAGATTTAATATTCTCCAATTAAAATATGGGATCATGTGGACACATGTCATCACCACATATTCTAACACATGGGAATGTGATTTAAAGGTTGGATCATATTTTAATAAGTTTAAGTTTAATAATTAATGATTTAAAGTGGCTAGAAATGCCTATATAGTATTATTTTGGTACTAGTCCAAAGTCCCTGCATACAAACCATAATATTATTACATATTCAGATAGGTATGGTTAAATGTGATTTTTGAGTGTTGGAATCAACTCAAAAGCTATTATGGTTGATTTTATAAAAATGTTTGAATGTGTAAAAGGTTCTGTTCGTTATTTTAACTAGGAGAGATATCTAACTATAAATGATTTAAACACAACGGGCTTGGATAGATCTTTTCAGTAGCTTTCTAACAAAATTGGAATCAGTCAAATTGGTTCAGTAAATCTTCCTGAATTGATTTTTGAACTAAGGGACAGAACTAGGTTTGAATTAAAATAGCAAAACTTACATTTGAATCTACGGGCTTAGGCGGGAACACTAAATGGGCCGGCCCAATGACGCTCAGCGACGCAGAGGGCGACTGACAAGGGGGGGTCCGTCTGCCAGCGACATTTAAAACCTGAAACAGTACCGGGCGATCTGGGCCACACGTTTAGAACGCAGATCAACGGCTCATGGTCATCATCAACGACGAAGTCGTCGTCGGCGAGACTGAACCCTAAACGGCCTATTGGGGTCTACTGGGGACGTACCAGGGCTCCAGCTAGTGCGGCGAGGTGGGCAAACAAACTGGTGGACGATGGCGAGCTCAGGCGAGGTCGCGGAAGGGGCTCCGGTGGACGGAATCGACGGCAAATTCTCGTCCTCTGCAGCGGCCACCTCTGGTGCAATTCCGGTGAACGGCGGCTCGAGCGGCTCCGGCGAGAGGGGAAATGGTCAGTGGAGAGAGGGGAGTGAGATGGTGTGAAGAATGAGGCTGGGGGTGGCCTCCTTATATAGGCTCGACGGTGAGGCAGTGAGGCATGGGCACGGCTCGTCGGTGATGGCGAAACAGAGGGCTACCGGCGTGGGTGAGGTAGGCGGACGGTGGGCGGTCTGCTGGTGGTCCTCTATGGCGCAATGGCGCAGCTAGGGGCGGTGCCTAACTGTCGGGGGATTCACGCGCTCTGGGAGACAGAGGCGATGCTCGATGGCGATCATGGCGACTGTGGGTCGCGCGGTGCTGCACGGCTGTGCCTGGTAGGGTGCTGGGGTTGAGGCGTAGCGGCATGCACGATATGGTGTAAAGGCACGGTCTGCTGTGTGCTGGAAGCGATCGCGCTCTGGTGCACTCTGGCTTGCTCGCAGAGAGAAAGGGCGGTGCAGTGCTGAGGTGGTCCAGGGCCTAGCTAGTCTTGGGAAGGGGAAGGGAGTCACGGTGTGGTACGGTCTAGCTCCTAGACATGGCGAGAGAGAGGGGCGGTCGGCTGCGAGCTATCCATGCTCGACCGTTGAGCATGGTGCTCAGGTGGGGCAGCACTGCTGCAAATGGCTAAGGGGTAGCCTCTTGATGGCATGGTTGGTACTCGGGGAGACAAGGGGAGGAGTTTTAGGCCTTAGTGGCATTTGGTCACTGCTCTAGAACAGTAATAATTAGGCAGTTTGATTAGGGTTCACTAAGTGTTCGACACAATGGCCGCATGAAGAGAGTTTTTGAATTTTTGAAAGATTTTTGGTGGGTGCTTTGATCTGATGCTTGGTATACTGTGGTTGCTAGGATTTGTTAAATGGACTTCATTTGAGTGGTTTTTGAAAAAGTGTGATTTATACATATGAACTACATTCAATTTTCAAATGTCAATTAAATTTAGAGTTTGAAAGTTTTTGGGATGAAACAAAGTGGGTCTTGGTACATCACTACTTGTACTAGCAAGGGGTGCAAAGATCCACAATTGTCTCTGTTAAGATTTGAGTGCTAGGAATGGCCAAAGTGGGCTAGTTAGTTAAAATGGCACAAATCACCATTTCCTTATTTTATTATTTTTGATTTCTTTTTATTTTTGATTCGCATGGGGATGATCTATATGATGTGTAATTCACCTTAGAATCATTTTACAATCAATAGATCACTCAAACATGGCATTTCAAACAACTCTTATTTTAAATGCATACACATATGAATGCTTAAAGATTTTTAAATAGAAAAGTTTTTGTTAACCCTAAATTGGGTAGATTTGATCTTGATCACTTGGATTAATGTTTTGGGATGTTACATTTAACGACCAACTATACAAAGGGAATAAAAATTCTGGCCATATAGTTCCGGTCGTATAGTTGTCTTTGCCATCAACAAATTTTCTTCGAAGGCACAGAGAGTTTAACGACCAACTATACGGCAGGAATAAAAATTCCGGCCATATATCTCCGGTCGTATAGATATCGATGCCTTCGTACAAAAACTTCTGAAAGGTAATGGGAGTTTAACGACCAACTATATGGTGGGAATAAAAATTCAGGCCGTATATTTCCAGTTGTATAGATATCGATGCTAGTTTCAGAAATTTATCTCGAGAAACAGACAGTTTAATGACCAACTATACGGCGAGATCATTGTGATCCGGCCGTATAGTTGTGCTCGTATAGTTGTTTTTCTCTGTAAAGAAATCCTAGTTAACAGCGCCGCCGCAACTATATGGGCGGAGCAACATCACCCGCCCGTATAGTTCTGGCCGTATAGTTCGGTGCGACGACAAAATCGCACCGGAGCGGCTAGGTCTTCCTCCTATCCTTATTATTTCTCTCATATTCTCTCTCCAAATCTCCTAAAATCCACCTAGAACTCTTCATTCTTCACGGATTTCTTTCATTTGAGTGGGGGAATCAACATATCTATACGTTTCTCTCCCTATACATGCTTTATTTTCAGATTTCCATGGTTGAAACTCCCACATTGATCTAGTGGATGAACTCAAGCTTATTTAGTTTTTACCAGAAGAAGATGTCCACCATCCAGAACCCAACCATTCGCTACTATGCTCTATTCCTTGCCAACACACTACTGGGAAGAGGTGACACAGGCTCCATGGCCAATGCAGACATGGAAATGATCACAAAGGATCTCTTCCCCACTTCACTGTAAAGCCCTAGTCCTGCAACTCTACTCATCCAGCACTTTCGCCACCAAAGCAACCAGACTAAATGTGATATTCGCATTGATGGATTCGTAACCCACCTTGCCTATGCATTGAACATTGTACTAACTGTTATGGAACATGGTTGACGGCTCCAAACTTATGAACGTCAAGTATTGGACTGCTTGTGGCTTCCTTGGTATTCACCATGCTAACCGGAGGCTCCGAGCATATCAATTCAGTTATCTTGATGATACACAGGTTGAGCAGGTTCAGTTGCCATGCCCCCAGGCCTTCTCGATTGTGGAGATCTTGGCCGGAGCACCAGCCCGAGGAAGAGGAAGATGAAGGGCAGCAGGATGAGCAGGAGAAGGAGCAGGAGCAGGAGGAAGAGCTGGGACACAACCCTTCTTGGGAAGGATAGCAGTAACAATAGCCAGGAGGAACCTGGGAACCGTGGCCCAACCAGCCACAATAGGGGTACGGCTACTTCCCCTCTCAGGAGTTCCAGTAGCTCAACCATCGCGTTGGGGAGATCGACCACACTCTTCAGGATGTGAATGAAGATGCGAACACTTTGACTCACAACTTCAGTCACTTCATGAACCACTTCCCCGACTTCTACCAGCAGTATCCGCATCAGCCGCCAAGTGACGGCAATAGCTGAGCCTAGCGATAACCTAAGCTTGGGTGAGGTTTGAAAACCTACAAACTTTGTATTCATGTTTTTATTTCTTCTTTTGATTTATTTTATTTCTTCAAAAATTCGCATGTTTATTTTTAGCTTTGCATGATTAAACCAAAAAATAAAAAAATAGTTATAAGCTTTATTTGCAAGTTCGTTTCTTTGCTTCTCTCGGAGATTGCTTATTTTTAGGTGATTTGGCAATATGGCAATATAGGAGAGGTTCGGCTCAAATACGAGAATGAAGAAAGCAAGAGGTGGTATCACATTCCTTTCATCACACTCTTTGCAATCTTAAATTGATCCTACAATTATTTACTCTCTTGCACTGGAGTTACTCCTCACTTAGCTTGTTATCCTACAATTTCTATTCCTTTGCTAGTGTATCCTTTTTAGCTTTGAAACAATGAGCAATGAACTTGGCTAAAATACTTCCTACATTTTTACAACAAGAAAAAGCATCTGAAAGATGACTTGAGTCAATGCTTAGCTCAAAGAATTTGATTTTAGAACTACTTCGTCCCATTTGAGCTTAATATAAATAGACTCGATAGTACCCTTGATTGAAGTTCTTTGATTAAATAGATGCTTCAAAGTAGTAGAAATTATGCCACTACATTTTCTAATAATTACCGTAAGATATTGCTTTACGCGTGTCATTACAACTCTGTCATGCTCCATGGGGAACTATTAACTCTGATGGCCAACAAACGATCTAATTGTGGGAAACCAATTGATTTTGGCTATTGAGTTATGTAAACGTCTGTAGCAGCAATGTTATGACGTGTAAAATTTTTAGTCTCCTCATGGTTTCACGTTCCAAGTGAAGTATATTACTCATCTGGCCCATTATTGCTCAACATCATTTATTGGCAAGGCCACGAGTGCACAACTCAGCCCCAATTAACATGTTAAAAATAGTGGCATGATTTCTCTATGAAAGAGCTGAAGTTTTTGAAACACAAAAGAAAGAAAAAGGTTCTTTGAGAGTCTTGAAATTTTGACATGGGAGT
This sequence comes from Avena sativa, assembly GCA_916181665.1. NCBI lineage: Eukaryota > Viridiplantae > Streptophyta > Magnoliopsida > Poales > Poaceae > Avena > Avena sativa. Next base: position 278,587,292 of record OV702292.1, read on the forward strand.
AGATGACTTGTTCTTAAATTAAGTGTTTTGATGCCAACTTGAATACTCTTAATTGGTTGAATGAACAAGAACAAAAAGTTTTCATCTCTCAGCAGAGAGAGGCACCAAAAGAATTTGTCTCACCTTGCTAGCTAATCTTCTGACACTTGTTTGGGCATATGATTTATTTTCTAAGAAGATATAAATGGATAGGAAGTGGACTCAGTGCAATCTTGTGAATACTTGTATGATCATATTTAAGATTGCAGGAATTGTGAAGAAAAGAATTTGACAACAATTCAAACTTGTGAGTTCCTTTATTTTCAGTCTTGAATCCTTGCTATTCTTCCTTATTTCCTTGTCACTCGAGGGCGAGCAACATCTAAGATCGGGGGGAGTTGATAGCTATGAGATTTGACACATTTTTGATCGCTTTTATTGATGGTTTTCTCCCGGACTTGGTCGTTTTCTGGTTTTACCTAACGCTAATACTTCGGTAGCAAAGAAAACTTGGTTTTTAATGTGTGTTTCAGGTTCTGAATGTCAACAAAAAGGATTTAACTAGAGAAATACAATATTCTAGAGACAACACGCAAGTCCCACTTTGGAAGCACACGAGGGGAGCTCACAAAAGCTTTAACGAGCAACTATACGGCGTGAATATTTTTCTGGCCATATAGTTCCCCCCGTATTGTTGCCACCGCCTCTGTCTTGTCAAAAGGGACAACTTCTATGAAGGGACCGAGAGCGAAAACAGAACACAGCAGCCACCACACCATCCAGAAGGGAGAAACAAGAGTCCGGAGAAGAAAAAGACATTCTTCATCTCGTTCCACGATCTTCGACCTCCTAGACAATACACCCCCATAGCCACTACTTGTACTTGAGAGAGAGGGGGATCTCCACCTTGCAAGACTAGGGTTTGAGATTGTTTCTTCCCACCTTGAATTGTGTTGGATATTTTTCTATTCTTATTGTGGATCTCCATGGTAATACCAAGACGAATTCCCTTTATTTGATTATATTGATGATCCATTCTTCTCTCATGTGTGAGTAATTCCCTTGGGCATGGGAGATGTAGTGGATTGGTGAGATATGATGTGCCTTCATATATTTTCCATTAGTTTGTGATTGATTCTAATTACTATATTATGTGTGCTTGACTATCTGTGGGATGCCTAATCCTTGTTTTCCAATTAAGGGCCTAGACAACATGATACCTTGTTCTACATAGATAAGATCGTGTACGCTAGTGGACTAGTGACCCCGAGGTGACATGGGGATATCAATGGAAAGCTAGTTGACTCAAGGATAACGAGTAACCACTATGCTTATTGCATTAGTCCGATCCAAGGAGCTTAATCGCTAAGCGACCTGAAGGGTCTTAATCGTCTAGTGTCTGACCCTGGTTTTGGTAGCAGACTAGTAGGATTATTGAAGTTGGGATGAAATCAACCAAGAGGAGTTCTAGCTAATTATAGGTTGCTCGCCTACACACATCTCTATAAGATTATAATTGTTACATTTACCACTTGTCCACCTGGCACAGTCACTATCACCATGAACTAAATCTCCCTATGCCTTCTTTCGCCATCTACAGGAAACAACAAAAAATCAAAGTTATTCTTTACTTTTATGCATTATATTTCTGAAGTTTACATTTTAGTTCTATTTTAATCTATCGCATTTAAGCAAAATCCCAATCTTATTTCAACACTTGTAGTCAATTCACTCGAAGACCTGTGACAACTTCGGGTGTTACAGACACTTCATCAATAAACACTTACCTTTGGGATCCCTGTGGGATCGATATATGAACTTCGAAACTAGCTACAAACGATCTGTGCTCTTGCAGTCATCAAGGACCAATACACCCTCTAAGAACTCAGGCACCCCTTCTAGTCGTCGCTAACAAGACCCATGTGCACCTCGAGAGTTATGAGAGGAAAAGCATCCCAAGAACCAGAACTTCGACATCATCAAGATAAAACCAATGAAGACTTCTGCTCAACCGGATGCCATACATCGTCAGACTCACTCCTCAAGACTCGTCACCAACACCACACGCCATCATTCATTGGTCTTTTATAGCAAGAATACCGTTGAAGCCAGAACTCGATCACCGAAGGATCCTCACTATCCGCAAGAAACCACAAGACTTACCTACCAAGGCAGGAAGTGCATACCTAACCTTCAGTATATTAGATCTTCTGACCACCTTAGGAGACTAACAATTCTAGTCAACCCTACCCAAATCAATGGGTAGTTCCCCGCTAGAAGGTCAAAAATACCCTAGAATCTGGATGATAAGGAAACGTGAAGATAATGAGTCCACTCCACCATCGGGTAGAAACAACGCAAGGAATTCAAGTGAATACGTTGTCTCTGAAGTTAGCTTCCCGACCTTGACTAAGAGCATTCGCTACCACATTGGCTTTGCCGGGGTGATAGTGAATGTCAAGGTCATAATCCTTGATTAACTTTATCCATCTTCTTTGCCTCATATTCAGCTCCTTCTGAGTGAAGATATACTTCAAGCTCTTATGATCTGAGTAAATCTCACAGCGATTACCCATCAAATAATGACGCCCTATAATCAACGCTAGAACCACGGCTGCTAGCTCAAGATCATGGGTCGGATAGTTCTGCTCATGTTGCCTCAATTGTCGAGACAGATATGCTATGACTTTGCCTTATTGCATCAATACACATCCTAGGCTAATCTTGGATGCATCACAATACACATCAAACGGCTTCTTGATGTCTGGCATGATCAAAATTGGGGTGGATATCAATATCTTCTTCAGCTCTTGGAAACTGGCTTCACACTTGTCTGTCCATTCAAACTTCTTTCCTTCTTCAACAATTGGGTCATTGGTCGGGCTATGCTCGAGAATCCTTCTAGGAACTTGCGGTAATATCCCGCTAATTTGATAAACGAACGAACTTGGGTGTGATTAGTTGGGGCTTCCCATTCCTCGACATCTTTGATCTTGGTGGGATCAACAGAGACTCCTCCGGCAGAAACAATATGTCCTAGGAATCCTACTTCTTTCAGCCAAAACTCACACTTGCTAAACTTGGCATATAACTGATGCTCTCTTAGGGTTTCTAGGATGATTCTTAGATGTTGCTCATGCTCTCCTTCTGACTTGGAAATTCATAAACACAACTACAAACTTATCTAGGAAATTCATAAAGATCTTATTCATGAGATTCATGAAATAAGCAGGGGCATTGGTTAATCCAAAAGACATAACCGTATACTCGTATAAACCATAGCGAGTAGTAAAGGCGGTCTTCGGAATATCCGTTGCACGAATCTTAAGTTGGTGATAACCAGTCCTAAGATCATTCTTTGAGAATACCTGAGCTCCAGTCAACTGATCAAATAGATCCTCTATCTTTGGGAAAGGGTACTTGTTCTTGATGGTGACGTCATTCAACTTTCTGTAATCTGTACACAGACGATTGCCTCCATCTTTCTTGTCGACGAATAACACTGGTGATCTCCATGGCGATGCGCTTGGCTGAATCAAGTCTGTTGCTAACATGGCATCCAACTGCTTCTTCAGTTCTACTAACTCTGAGGGGTTCATGGTATAGGGTCTCTGGGCTATAGGTCCGGTTCCGGGGATTAGTTCGATAATGAAGTCAATATCCCTATCCAGGGGCATACCTGGCAATTCATCTGGGAATACGTCGGGGTATTCACAGACTACTCTGACTTGGTCAATGGTGGGCAGGGCTACACTCTTGTTGCACTTGAATTGACGGGGTAAGGTTTCAGAGATATGCTCTACTATTACTCCAGAACTACTGGTCATGGTGATGGCTTTCTTAGCGCAGTCTATCAGTCCTTTATTCCTTGACATCCAGTCCATACCTAGTACTACTTCCAATACTTTGGTTCCAAGTACAATTAGGTTGGCATAAAAATCTATCCCATGTATTCTGATAGGTACAACCTTGCAAATTTTTCTAGATTTTGTTGTTGAACCGGGGATTTGAGCTATCATGACATGCTTCAGGTTGGTTGGGCGAATCTTACTAGTGCATACAAATTCTTCGGTGACAAATGAATGCGATGCTCTAGAATCAAACAATACTCTTGCTAAAACTGAGTTGATAGAAAACATACCCAGCACTACATCTGGCGATTCCTAGGCTTCTTCTGCGTTCATGTGGAAGAGACGACCGTTGCAGTTGTGCGGTTTCCCTGGGGCAAATCTTCTTCCTGGTTGAACACGACGCTGCTGCTGAGCTGGGGCATTCACAGGGGCATTGGCGGTAGTCTTCTTGGGACACTCATTGGAGTAGTGACCCTTCACTCCACACTCGAAACAAGTGATCTGGGACTTGTCCTTGACTACGACAGGCACAACATTGCTGCCAGTTCTGGGTGCAGTGTTGTTGTTGTTGTTGCTCTTGGGAAGGGCACGGTTGAAATTGTTGGCATTACCGGAGTTGTGATTGTTTCCTCCGGACTTCACATTACCTCCGCTACGATTGGGGTAACTTGGGCGAGAATTTGGGGGTCGGTTGTTCCTTGGTGCATATCCTGGTGAGGGGTTGGGACGGTACTTCTGGTGACTACTGGATCCAAACTGCTGCATCATATGGCGCTTGCGGTTGTCGTTTGCCTGGTTAATCTTCCCTTCCATCTGAATGGCAGAGTCGACTAGGTCTTCGAGATCATCAAAACGGATGTTGACGAGGACAGTATGCATCTCATCATGCAGTCCGTTTAAGAATCTCTCATTCTTCTTGGCTTCCGTGTTGATCTCATCCGGTGCATATGTGGCAAGTGACAAGAATCTGTCACGGTACTCCACCATAGTCATTCTTCCTTGCTTCAATTCGCATAATTTATCTCTCATCATGTTGACAAGACCTTGCGGCACGTGGGTGCGGCTGAACTTGACCTTGAATGCTTCCCAGGTCATCACCTGGCCATGGTTCATATTGCGGATGCTATTCCACCAATCTCTTGCATCCCCCGCCAGATAGTGGGTGGTGAAGTGAACTTTCTCATTCTCATCAACTCTGGCAACCTCTAAGTTGTTTTCCATGGTCTGTAACCAGTCATCAGCATCTAATGGGTTTTCAGATTGGTTAAAGATTGGGGGATTTGTGTTCTGAATGTTTTTGAGTTTGGATCCTTGGTGATCCTGATTTCCATGTCCTTGGTTGTTGAGAGCCATCTGGGTGATCTGATGCAATATTGCTAAGTTGGCTTGACGCTCGGCCCTGCTTGCTTCACGGTCCGCGATGAGATTCTGCAAGATCTGCAGCATTGGGTCTTGCGACGAGCTGCTCCCTCCTTGGTTTCCACGAGTCATCTGAAGATTGAGATAGATGTAGGAGTAAGAGGGAAATTCTAAGGTTCATGGTTTTGGGATTTCAAAGCTAAAACATTGAGTTAGACTCAGGTTTTTTTCAACTAACTTCTTTTTCATTCATGCAAGAAAGCACCCGATACAACACACACAACAACAAGCAAAGGGGAAAACAGATGGTTTGAAGAACCATTCTGCAAGCTACGATACAATGAGATGATACATATCATGCTACGACAGTGCTCTAGTGCCTCTACTCATCGTCCATGAAGTCGGAGTCTTCATCATCAGTGTAGAAGTCCACAGCATCCTCCTCCAGAAAGGCATCATCGTTGCTGAGGTAAGAATCCATATCGCCCTGGATGTCTTCACCCTCATCTTCTTCTTCCTTGGCGGCAAGCTGAGCTTCCTGCTCCTTGACGGTCTTCTCGAGGTCGGACACCTTCTTGCAAAGACGGGCGATGGTGCGATCCTTATTTGCATGCTGGCGACGAAGAGACTGGCGATCTTGGACGAGCAGTGCGAAAGTCTGGGCCTTCTGGTCGGCAATGGCACGGTTCTGGTTAGCTAACTCTCTGGCATTGTCCAGTTCCTGCTGTCTGTCATGAAGCAAGAAGTCAAGGTTCTCCACTTGACGCCTCAACTCTGGGTGACTTGGCATCTCCATCGGCATTCCTATGAAGTCATGTCTTGCATAGTGGGAAAAACAGGTTCCTTGGATCTTGTTGATGCTGAGGGCACATAGACGTGCAAGAGCTTCATGCATTGCCCTGGCTAATCCATCTAGCTAGTTGTTCTCTCTTACGGATAACTGAATTCTCCCGGAAGTTTGTGCTTCGATGCTTCCCCGAAGATCTGCGGTGACTAGCCACTGTAGGTCTCCTCCTGGGGGTCCTAGAAGTTGAGCTCCAAGAAACTCCGGATGTGGGCGTCCCAGTAACTCCGACAGTGAATCCAGATCCCTCTCGAAGATCAGTTGACCTCCATTTCCCAACTGGTAAAACTTGCTGAACTGAGTCTCCATCTACAAGAATTAAGGATGAGGAAGTTAGTGAAGTGATCAAGTGTGTCAAATTTTAAGTAGTAATGTAAGAATTTTGAGGAACATGTATTTTTGAGAAAGAATGAGTTCACAAGGGTAAGAGGGGAAATAGTTTTTCATAAATACTCACTTTGGTTTTGAAGCTAAGTTTTTGGTTTGGACGTCCATTCTAACTAGGGTCTCCTATGGTCAGGATGGCTCTGATACCAAGTTGTCAACACCCGGATTTTTAATCCCAGATGCCCGTTATGCCATACTTTGCAATCCCAGGATTACCATTTTTGCGAGACATAACGGATTGGATATCAAAGTACATCATCCATTACAAACCATACATAAGGTTTTACACAAATAAGGATCTCATGATCCAGTCTTTAATACAACAAGCAGCGGAAATAAAAGATAAGTGTAGCGGTGGGGTCCATCTTCAGGGGCATAGGCAATGCTGACGAAGGCAGATAGTCCTAGTTATCATAGCCGTCCTGCTGACCATCATCTTGATAATCTCCTTCATAGTCTGGCCATGATAATAGCTAGGGACAAAAGCCATGAGTACTCTTCAACTACTTTCAAACTACTATTAACAGGTACTATAATTCTAAGTTAAAGTGTTGAATCTAATTTAACTATCAAGTTAAGTTTGAAACCTAAGATGAGTTCAGAAGCAAAGAAATATAAAGTAAAGTTCTAGAATCACTTAAGTTGGGAAGCTATTATCATCAACACAACCCTGTTGTGGTCAAGTCAAAGTTCATCATTCATTTCAAGTTATTTAGAAAACACCTGACAACGAAACAGTATGGCCATTCCAACTGTCCATAACCACAGACGCGGCTATTCGAATAGTTTGACACTCTGCAGAGGTGGTACACTTTCACCACAAGATTCGATACATCTGTCAGGGATAACCCTGAATCATCATACTTAGTATGCAGATAATCAAACATAACCTTCCCTTTACACACCCTAGTACCAGCACCTCTCGTATGAGCATGGCCTCCCAACCATGACCATCAGTCATCTTGGGCACTGCATAGGTGGACAACATTGAGAGGTAGCCTCAGCTCAAACCTCTCCCGTGAGGGAACTAATACTAATGCATATAAATTTCCAGCTAAGCCTTACCCAATTCAGGTAATGTGGTTGTACGGTAAATTTGGAATGGTATCGCATCTGAATCCAACCATTAGTTTTATAAAAAGGTTAAGGCTCATGCCTCATCATTTTCATCATCATAAACCAGTTGTGTTTCTCAACACATGTCAAAACATCTCAATAGAATGACTCATCATTCCAAGGTTTTCACAATTCATTTTCACCACTTGTTCCCATCCAAAGTGATTCACGTTTTTGATTTATTCCAAAAGACTAAGTTAAGAGTGTTCACTAAGGTGGAAGGATGGGATCAATCTCATGCCATAGAATGACATCTAAAGGTTTCTAAGTAGGCCAAGTTTTATACTTTTTATGCTATCTTCAAAACAAGTAAAGAACTTGGTATAACCTAAGAGGCTAAAACTTGTAGGTAAGAATTAGGGTACTAATAGTCAAAGGGGTGTGATCAAAGCATGCCTAAAGCATCCTTGCTCATTCATCTAGCTTAATTCTAGCTTGCTAACAATATCTTGCCTTGGTTGGTGCAGTGGTTGAAGTTTTCTTCTTCTTCTTCTTCTTGGTAGAACTCCTCCTCCTCGAAAGCTTGGCCGGTACTACCGTCTATAAATACATAGGGAGTAGACAATCACCAAACAATACTTAACTAGGCTAAGTAGCATTCTAAAACACACATTTGATGATCTATTATGATCACAAGCATCACAAGTTTAATTTCAATAGTTTCATCCTATTTATTTTAGAAAAGTAATTTCTACTCATTGAAATATTAACTAAAATTTAATATTCACCACCAAAATATGGGATCATGTGGACACATGTCCTCGCCACATATTCTAACATGTGGGAATGAGATTTAAAGGTTGGATCAATATTACTTTAGTTTAAGTTTATTATTTAATGATTTAAAGTGACTAGAAATGCCTATATAGCATTATTTTGGTACTAGTCCAAAGTCACTGCATGTAAACCTTAATATTATTACCTATTTAGATATATATGATGAAATGTGATTTTTGAGAGTTGGAATCAACTCAAAAGCTAACTTGGTTGATTTTATAAAAATGTTGCAAGTTGCAAAAGCTACTATCTTCTTTTTTTTATTAGGAGAGACCTATAACTCTAATTGAATTAAATCCAATGGGCTTGAATAGATCATTTTAATACCTTTTAGACAAAATTGGTTTCATGCAATTTGGATTTCTAAAACTCTCTGAATTGATTTTCAAACTAGGGGACAGAATCTAGATTTAACTAAAAAGAAAAATCCAGATTTGAATCGATGGGCTAGCGAGCGAAAGGACTTGGGCCGGCCCAGTGGCGCTCCGCGGTGCGGGGCTCAGCTGACAGGGGGGTCCCACGTCTCAGCGGCACTTAAAACGCGAAACGGCACGCGCGCTCAACGGCTGAGGGTCGTCGTCGACGACGAACAGGGCTCCAGCAAGGTCGGCGAGGCGGGCAAACGACGTGGAAGACGACGGCAAGGCGAGGCGCGGTTGCGGCGGAGCTTGGGGTGGTCGCAATCAACGGCGCCCTTCTCCTCCTGCCGCGGCTGCTCCAGCTCCAATTTCGGCGAGTTGCTGCTCCACTTGCTCCAGCTAGAGGTGGGTGAGGTTTAGAGAGGTGAGGGGAGTGGAATGGTGTGGAGAGAAGAGGCTGGGGAGGGCTCCTTTTATAGGCCCGACGGTGAGAACGAGCGGGATGGGCAGGCTACTCCAGGGACAAGGCTACAGCAGGGTAGAGGCATGGCTGGGGGTGGCGATCGATGGGCGGTTCCCTGGCAGTGCTCTAGGAATTGAATGCGGCCGTAGGGGCGGTGGCACGCGGTCTGGGCAAGGTGGCGCTCTGGCGGCCGAAGCGGCGGTGTCCATGACGAGCGGTGGCTGTGAGGCTTTGGGCGGCAAACGGGGATGTCTGGGGTGTTCTCCAGGTCGAGGCGGAGCGGTGAGCGCGGGCTGGTGCCAAGGGATGGTCTATGCGAGCGGGGACAGGGCGCGCTCTGGGGGCGGCACTGGCATGGTGCGGTGGCACTGGGCTCGGTTTGTGCTCGGTGGTCCACTGCTGCTCTGGGCTCGAGCAAGGGACAAGGGGTGGCGGTGAGCTCCTGGCTACCTCCTAGACATGGCGAGAGAGGGGGAGATGGTCTGCTGTGGCGGGGCAAAGTTTTGCCGGCGACCATGCCCTCGGTTTGACATGGCAAGAGGGTTAGGGAGAAGGGAGAGGGGTGTTAGGGGTTTGGTTAGATCATGAGGGGACAGAGGAGATAAGTGAAGATCATTTGGGGGAAAAAACCTGTAGTAAACAGTAGGCTAGGATTAGAGGTGATATTATGCATGCCAAGTGTTTGATGAAATGGCCGCATGAAAGAAAGTTTTGAATTTTGGTTTCAAAAAATTTGAGTGATCTCCACTAGTGATAGGTAGTCTCTGGTTGCAAGGGTTTTGAAAAATGGAGCTCAAATAGATGGTTTTTGAAATAGGGGTGATCTATGCATATGCATTAGATTCAATTTTAAACTGTCATTTAAAATAGTTAATAGAATGTTTTTAGCAGATCAAAAGGTGGGCCTTGGTACCTCATTATGTGTACTAGCAAGGGGTGCAAAGATCAAGAATTGTTTCTGTTAAGAATTGAGTACTAGGAATAGCCAAAGTAGGCATGGGAGTTAAATTTGCCAAAATTACCATTCCTTCTTTTTAATTCTTTTTGATTTGATTTTCTTTAGGAGAAGTTTGGGAATGATGTAGATGATGTTTAAATCACCTAAGAAACATTTTACAAGCATTGGATCCATCAATCATGGAAATTCAAACAACTCCTATTTTAAATGCATACACATATGAATGCTTTCATTTTAAATTTGGATAAGTTTTTGTTAACCCTATTTTTGGATGATTTGATCTTGATAGGCTTGGATTGAGGTTTTGGGATGTTACAGTTTTGCAGGCAAGAAAATAACTTTTTCTGCAAATCTTATCAACTAGCCTACTTTGTCAGAAGCTCACAACTTTTTCTGCAAAAATAAATATTTTTGAAAAGCTTTATTATTTCTTTTTGCCCTTTTTCTTAAATGGCAGAAACAAGGAATAATTTCTTAAAATTACTTTTCCATCCCATTAAATTCCAGGAAAATTCTCCAATGAGTGATATGGTATTTAGAACCATCTCACAACAAAAACAACCCTTGTCCCATTCACAAATATCGTTTAAACTTCTAAAAATCATTTTCACACTATTTGAATAAATGATTTTAAGAGGACTAAAAATCCTTGGAAAATCCCAAATAATCCTTGGTAAAGCCCTTGGACCTTATACCTCTACGAATACCATTTCCCCTTCTTTCTAAGATCAAGAATTAAGGAGTTCCTCATGATCATATCTTGGGCCAAGGTATGAAAATTTACAAAACCATGGTCCACACCTAACCAAACCCTCCTCAATTATTCCCAATACCCCACCACAACACCCCAACTCTCTTTTGGTCGTGCTATTACTATAGCACCCCCCCATACACACACATTTGTTCCATTATGTTTAGAAGGAGAGAGACATGGCCTTTAAAGCAAAAGCCTATAAAGAAGGGAATAGAAGCACCCGTACTGTCCCTCTGCCCTAGGAACGACCCCAGAGCACACCCACCCCCTCTCCATCGCCCCTGAGACCCAATCCCTTGCCATGCAACTCCCCAAGCTCCCCCTTGGAGTATGTCCACCATGCACCACGCCAACTCGAGCTTAAAGGCCACATGCCAGTACACCCCCTCATTCCACCCTCATTCACTCATCTTCCCCTCCAGTTGCTCCCCAGCATTGCCCTCACCAAACCCCTACCTCTACAGCACATGGGAGAGGGCAAGTTTCTCCTCTCACCCTCCTTCAAGATCACGAGATGGTGGTCACTCCCTTGCCCCTCTACCTCCTCTGAGATCCAGCTTGAGCTCTGCTACTTCTTCCCTACCTAAACCCTCCCCTTTTACTAGCTCTGCATGGCTGCAGGTACCCATGCCGGCGAGCACCAAAACAGCATCGTCGCTCATCTCCGCGTCAGCCCTCTCTGGCCGCCTAGGACCCCTGTGCCGCACACCGTCCGCTTCACCGTGAACTCCGCACCCGCCCTGCATCGTCTGCGTCTAAATGCAACGCACCCAAAGGAACCCCAGCGAGCACCTAAGTAACCCTCATCAGCGTAGATGCTTGCAACACCCTCTGACAGAAAACGCCACCTCACCGCCCATCGGTGAAGTCGCCACGACACACCAAGTGTGTTACGCCACATCCCGATCACCGGCGAGCCCTCTAGTGAGCACCCCAAACCCTCGGAACCGCCTCTAGGGTTTCCCCCTTATTTCCGCATGGACGGAGGTAGGAGACGACTCCGAGTCATCAATTTCGACTGGATCCGGTGGTCCACGTCTCACCGTACCCCTTCTGTGTCGCGTGCCAATGACAATTGGGCCCTGCCTAGCAGCCTTCAAACTCGCCTTCCCGTGTGCGCTAGACCGCGAGATGGGTCAACATGCCTTGCGTGGCCCATCGATCCCTAGATCTGGCCCGCCAACATCTTTCACCTTTTCTTTTTCTTTTCAGGTTACAGATCTTTAATACCCTGTTAGTTTAATTGCCAAACAAAATGGAAAATTCCCCCTTTTGTTCAGAGATAAATATTCACATGTTCCTACGGGTTTTATCTAACATCCAGGACTTCTACCTTGCCAAAAATAATTCATTTGAGCTCGAGATCTTTTATGATGAAGTATTCACCAAAACTAGGGTTATTACTACTAAAATAACCATAACTAATCAAGGAAAATTGATAAAATCATGAAACCACTTTTGTTGGCCTTGTTATTTCAATACCTATATGTTGGTATCATTTTTGCAAACTGATACCATACAAACCCAAGCCTTAGTTCCAAAGCCCTTCTTTAAGTGCTTTTGACATTTTAAAACCTAAAAGAAATACCACAAAGGCAATTAGAGTAATTCCAGTTGCCTTAAACTCCATCCCTCAAAGCCTACTGTGGGCCCCCCGGATTAATCCTCCGAGAATCCCTATTATGCATATAACCACGATCCCATGATCACGCAACTTGATTCTCAGTCGACCTAAACTTTGCCTTTATAATTGCCCTTTGACGGAACAAAGTTTGATAGAACCTAAATCGGTGATCCTCAACTCGGATTATGCAATAACCTCAGGTCTAAGGATTACATTAATTGAGACATAAATGACTACTTGTTCGTTGTATCTAAATATGGGTCAATCCGACTCGCTAAACTCTTTAGCCGAATCCGTGTAAGTCAGAATAGCATCACCATGCCCATGACAAGTGGAACCGAGTCATCAGCTGACATTCACATTAGTCTAAGTTTTGTGTCCAACACAACCTCAACAACCAAGGACATTTGGTATGAACAACATGAATACATAGTTCCACAATCAAATCACATATTCAATGATACATATCAGTAGTTCATACAAGTACATTAACTTTATGAATACATTGGGAATAACATCACACATGATCGATCCCTAGATCTGGCCCGCCAACATCTTTCACCTTTTGTTTTTCTTTTCAGGTTTACAGATCTTTAATACCCTGTTAGTTTAATTGCCAAACAAAATGGAAAATTCCCCCTTTTGTTCAGAGATAAATATGCACATGTTCCTATGGGTTTTATCTAACATCCAGGACTTCTACCTTCCCAAAAATAATTCATTTGAGCTCGAGATCTTTTATGATGAAGTATTCACCAAAACTAGGGTTATTACTACTAAAATAATCATAACTAATCAAGGAAAATAGATAAAATCATAAAACCACTTTTGTTGGCCTTGTTATTTCAATACCTATATGTTGGTATCATTTTTGCAAAGTGATATCATACAAACCCAAGCCTTAGTTCCAAAGCCCTTCTTTAAGTGCTTTTGACATTTTAAAACCTAAAAGAAATACCACAAAGGCAATTAGAGTAATTCTAGTTGCCTTAAACCCCATCCCTCAAAGCCTACTATGGGCCCCCCGGATTAATCCTCCGAGAATCCCTATTATGCATACAACCACGATCCCATGATCACGCAACTTGATTCTCAGTCGACCTAAACTTTGCCTTTATAATTGCCCTTTGACGGAACAAAGTTTGATAGAACCTAAATCGGTGATCCTCAACTCGGATTATGCAATAACCTCAGGTCTAAGGATTACATTAATTGAGACATAAATGACTACTTGTTCGTTGTATCTCAATATGGGTCAATCCGACTCGCTAAACTCTTTAGCCGAATCCGTGTAAGTCAGAATAGCATCACCATGCCCATGACAAGTGGAACCGAGTCATCAGCTGACATTCACATTAGTCTAAGTTTTGTGTCCAACACAAACTCAACAACCAAGGACATTTGGTATGAACAACATGAATACATAGTTCCACAATCGAATCACATATTCAATGATACATATCAGTAGTTCATACAAGTACATTAACTTTATGAATACATTGGGAATAACATCACACATGATTGCCTCTAGGGCATATTCCGAACAAGACCTACATTAGCCTACCTAGGCTCGGCTTGACGGAAGGCCCACGTGAAGATATACCAAGATCCAGGAAGCACATGATGGTTAGGATGACATGATTGCCTCTAGTCCAAAATTAGATTAAAAATCATGAATGTCAACTTGTAATGGTAGGAGGGTCCATCTAGGAGTACACACACAATACATATACACATCTAGGAGTACACAGACAATACATATACACATCACCGTAAACTCTCATACACACGCCAAATCTAATATGCACAACCATAGACATCTCAACGCCCTTGTAACCTCTGGTTTCTCCATCAATCAATAACAGACAAGCATGAGTAGAGTTTTACCTCTGGGGGACTAGACCTGGGTAAACCTCATGTCCCCTTGTTTCTTTGTTAGCCGGTGAAGTCTCCAGCACATATGTCTTCCCTAAAAACAAAGTATATAAACCATGGGTTTTACATTTGGGGGACTAAACCTGGGTAAACCTCTGATTTGGTTGTAAGCTTGTCCGACTGAAATCGCTTGACAAATGCTTGACAACCGTAATTCTTAAGGAAAGACAAACTTTGCTTCTTGCCAGTACACATCTCATGTGGTGTCTTCTCTACCAAGTTTGATGGTACTCTGTTTAGTGTGAACGCTGCAGTTTCTAGACAATAACCCCAAAATGATAAAGGCAGATCTGTCCGACTCATCATTGATTGTACCATGTCTAACAAGGTCCAATTCCTCCTTTCTGACACACTGCTTCTCTACGGTGTGCCCGGCAGAGTGAGCTGGAAACTATTCCACAACTCTTCAGATGGTCATCAAACTCATGGATTATGTACTCGCCTCCTTGGTCCGACCGAAGAAACTTTACTTTCTTGCCGAGTTGATTCTGTACCTCATTGTGGAATTCCTTCAACTTTTCAAAGGCTTCCGACTTATGTTTCATTAAGTATATATATCCGTACCTACTCAAATCATCATTGAAGGTAATGAAGTACTCATAACCACCTCTGGTTGTCGTGCTCATTGGGACACATACATCACTATGTACTAGTCCCAACAAGTCGGACACCCTTTCACAACACCTTTCAAAAGGTGTCTTGGTCATTTTTCTAAGTAGGCAAGATTCAAATGTATCGAACGACTCCAAGTCAAACAAAGTTAAGAGTCCATAATCATGGAGCTTATTCATGCGTTTCCAACTTATATGACCAAGCCAATAGTGCCAAAATTAAGTCATATTCAGATCATTTGGTTTCAACCTTTTCACATTTATGTTATAGACCGATTCAGCATCAAGATTCAAAATAAATAACCCTTCCTAGACAGGTGCAAAGCCGTGAAACATATCATTCAAATATAAAGAACAACCATTATTCTTAATATTCGAATCATAGCCTTGTCTCATAAAACATGAGGCAGAAATAATGTTTCGACTAAGCACTGGAAAAAAATAATAATTATTCAGCTCCATTAAGAATCTAGAAGGTAAATGAAGTTGCATCCTGCCAACTTCGAACGCAGCGACTCTCACTCTGTTGCCGATTTGGATGTCAACCTCGCCCCTCGCCATGCTCCTAGTTCTTAACAGTCCCTGCAATGAGTTACCGATGTGAATAAATCCTTCCAGTAGTCGAAGTTCCAAGGGGTTAGCTAGCAAAAATTATTGAAGCCTTCACGTGAGGATCAATTACTATAGCCTTCGTGTGCAAATCCTGGATGAAATATTAATTGACGATTGGTGCTGGTAACATAGCCAACTCTACCGTGTCAACTCCATCCGACTATTTTGACTCTACACCGGGGGCTGGATCGATCATGCGTCCGGTACGTCGAATCCTCCATCAAAAATATGACCCGCTGCTGCCATTGGCTGCGGCGACCTGCTATAGTCTTTGCTTGCGGAAAAGTACTATTGCCATCGGATCCTTCTACCACATGACTCACCACTATGTTGACTCTTTCCTCTATATGACTCCATGGCTGTCGTGTCAACTATGTCCATCGTGTGACTCTATTAACCTCGACTCCATGTCCCTTGTGTCGACTCTGTTTCCACCACGCGACTCTCCATTGTATCAACTCCTTCCATCACGCGAATCCGTCGACCTCGACTACACATTCTACCATGTTGACTCCGTGTCCATCGTGTGCCCTAGAGGGAACCTACCTTATCTAATAAGGGGTAACCTCAAGGGTGGTCCGATCTTCATGGATCTCGTGGTCAAATCGATGGGGAAGTAAGGGAAAAGGGAAAAGGTAGCGGAAGCGAACACACACCTGGCGAAGAACACGATGAATAGACACAAAACACACATGATACAAGGCCAATTGCTCCAGCCGGTGGCCACCGGTCCGATAGAATATTCACAAGGAAAGATTGGTCAATGTGCTCCCTTCAATCCCAAGTGGAGAGGGTCTTGACAACTATGCTCATTCACTCACAAATGTAGGCCTTCTACAACTAGGGATGCACAATGCAAACTCCAACGAGGTTGGTGACGATAGTCGGCCCCCTTGGTAAAGGGGATGAGGCAAAACTATAGATTCCACAAAGGGGGTTGTCTTTAGTCTATCATCTATGCCTAAGGGATACATGAGGGGTGGGGGTACTATATATAGGCCAGCCACCTAACAAGGGGTAATTTGGGGATAATTCTAGGGTTTGGAATGGACTAGAGGCGTACATGGGCCAAGGGCCGAGATGTTGGAACGCATACCCATTCACTTACGCTAGAGACTCTAGGGTGCTAGGGGCAAAGACTCCGGGTTTAGTTGGAGATTCCAGGGTAGGCGACGCTCTCTAGGGTATACTTCAGGGTGGGGGACATAGAGCTCTAGGCAGGCGGCCCGAGTCCTGTTCAGAGTCCTATGGCAGAGACTCCGGTGTGGGTGGCCGGAGACTCCTGTGTAGCGGGCTGGAGATTCCGGGGGTGGCCGGAGACTCCGAAGTGGTCATTGCTCTCCGGGCTTGTCTCTGGAGGGGTGTATTGGGAGCACCTAGGGCAAGCCCAGAATCCTGGCCAGAGTCATGGATGGAGACTTCGGCGCTTCTACTGCTGCTTCTTTCGTCTCCTCTTCCAAGCCTCTGTCTTGTCAGGCTTAGTGCTCCGGGCTTCCTCCCTTACCTCCGTACTTGTCTCCATGAACTTATCATGAATATGGGATGGAGTATGAAGTCGTATACCATTCAATAGGGTAGGAAGTAGGCTCGCATAGAGGAACGAATTCACCTTTGGAGTCCATGATGACTTGACATAAGTTGGAGACCTTGATGTGGGAACGTGCTGGAGATATGCCCAAGAGGCAATAATAAAAGTGGTTATTATTATATCTTTGTGTCTATGATGAATGTTTACATCCCATGCTATAATTGTATTATAAGGAAACACTAATACATGTGTGTTTTGTAAACATAAAAGAGTCCCTAGTAAGCCTCTTGTTGAACTAGCTTGTTGATTAGTAGATGATCATGGTTTCCTGATCATGGACATTGGATGTCATTAATAACAAGGTTATATCATTAGGAGAATGATGTGATGGACACACACCCATAGTAAGCGTAGCATAAGATCAAGTCATTAAGTTCGTATTGCTGTAAGCTTTCAAATGCATAGTAACCTAATCCTTCGACCATGAGGTTATGTTAATCACCATCACCGGATGTGTACTTTGATGACATCAAACACCGCTTCTGAAAGTATGTGTTATAAAGGTGTCATTGGGTATTCTGAAAGTATGTGTTGAAGCGCATGGACCAAGATTGGGGTTTGTCCATCCATATGACGGATAGATATGCTCTGGGCCCTCTCGGTGGAATGTCATCTAGTTAGCTTGCAAGCATGTGACTGGGTCACAAGGGATGACATAACATGGAACGAGTAAAGAGTACTTATCAGTAACGAGGAAGAACTAGGTATAGAGATACCGACGATCAAACCTCGGATAAGTAGAATATCATGTGACAAAGGGAATTGGTTTCGTATGTAAATGGTTCTATCGATCACGAAGTCATCGTTGAGTATGTGGGAGCCGTTATGGATCTCTAGATCCCGCTGATGGTTATTGATCGGAGATGTGTCTCCATCATGTCTACATGTTCACGAACCGTAGGGTGACACACTTTAGGTTCGAAGTTGTTTTAAGTAGATATGGAATGTGCGTTGGAAACCGAATGTTGTTCGGAGTCTCGGATTGGATCCGGGACATCACGAGGAGATCCGGAATGGTCCGGAGAATAAGATTCATATATTGGGGATCATTTTCTAAGTTAGGAAATGTTCCGGAGTGTTTGTATGGAGATTCTAGAAGGTTTCGGAATGTTCTGGAAGGTTCTAGAAGAGTTCTTGGTGTTTGCTTGAAAACCAAGAAAGGGTCAAAGGAAACCTTGTGGGGCGAGACACGGATTCGTGGGGGAGGAGGACTCCTCCCCCCCTTCCCAACCTGCCGGCCATAGGAGGGGAGTCCTACTAGGACTCCCCCTCCCCAGGCGGGCCTCCCTCCTTTAAATAGAAGGGAGGGGCGCCCCCTCCTAGACCTCTCTCATAACAAGCTCTAGACGCTGCCTCTCTCCTCTACCTTCGCTCTGCTCTGGCTTAGGCGAAGCCCTGCAGAATTCTCTCCTCCACCACCACCACCACACCGTCGTGCTACTGGGATTCCGTGGAGAAGATCTACTACCTCCGCTGCTCGCTGGAACGGGGAGAGGAAGGTCTGCTTCGACTCCGCACGTGTGACCGACTGCGGAAGCGCTGCTAGAACACGGCGCCGAAAGGATCGTCCACACGATCTTGAGATCGGCAAGTGATCGACTACATCAACCCCGAGATCTAATCTCATAACGCTTTCAGTTCTACGAGGGTTAGTACAGATCTATCTCGTTGCTCATGTC
The DNA here is from genome assembly GCA_916181665.1 of Avena sativa. NCBI lineage: Eukaryota > Viridiplantae > Streptophyta > Magnoliopsida > Poales > Poaceae > Avena > Avena sativa. Next base: position 278,606,188 of record OV702292.1, read on the forward strand.
TAATAGATTATATCTTGGCTTTTATCTAGATTAGATCTGGGTTTTGTTCGTTCTTGCGGTAGAATTTTTTTGTTTTCCATGCTACGAACCCATCAGTGGTATCAGAGCGTTGTCTATGCGTAGATCTGTTGCACGAGTACAACACAATGATGTTGTGGGCGTTGGTGCTCGTGCCGTCTTTTGCTTTGTGTACTTTGCATCTTGCGGTATGGTGGGATGAAGCGGCTCGAGCTAACATTACATGTCATCGTACATGAGACTTGCTCCACGCTTGACATGGAACTTGCTTTGCACAAGTGGCTTTGCGGGTGTCTGTCTCTCCCATCATAGTATAGATCCAATCTACACTTTGCACTTGATAGAACTTGTATCAACGTTGTGGTTCAGTTTCGTAGGTAAGATCCATTCTTATTTGAAAGCCCCAAACCACGTAAAACTTGCAAAGAAAATTAGAGGCGTCTAACTTGTTTTTGCAGGGGTTTTGTGATGTGATATGGCCATCATGTGATTGTGATTATATTTGATGTATGCAATGATCCTTGTTATAATATGGCAACCGGAAGGAGCCTAATGGTTGTCTATAATTCTGTTAAGACCTGCGTGTCTATTCATCTTGTAATAGCTTTATTCCAAGTAGTTGTAATAGTTGCTGGTGATGATGGACAACCATGAAGCGGCACCACTTACCTTGACACAATGCTGGTGATGATGGAGATCATGTCCATGCTTTGGAGATGGAGATCAAAGGCATAAGAAGAAAGGGCCATATCATATCACACTAATTATGAATTGCCTGTGATGTTAATCCTTTATGCATCTTGTATTGCTTAGATCATGACGGTAGCATTATAAGATGATCCCTCTCACTAAATATCAAGTAATAAAGTGTTCGTCCTTAGTTGGCACCGTTGCTAAGACTCGTCGTCTCGAAGCATCTCGTGATGATCGGATGTGATAGATTCTACGTGTGCATACAACGGGTGCAAGCCAGATTTGCACATGCGGAAACTAAGGTTAATCTTGACGAGCCTAGCATGTACAGACATGGTCTCGGAACACGGAATACCGAAAGGTAGAGGACGAGTCATATAAGTGATATGATGAACATGAAGATTGTTCGTCGATGAAACTACATCTTCTCTCGTGAAGGTCGTACTTGGTGTAGTGGACTTGGTTCGTGTAATCACTAAGACAATGTGAGGGATGTTGTTTTGAGTGGGAGTTCACCTAGTTAATTTAAGAATTAAAGTAGAACTCAATTTATCATAAACTTAGTCTAAACTACTTGCAAATTTGTTGTAGATTATGGTGAATCTCTCCATCAATTTCAATGCGTTCCTAGAGAAAGAAAAACTTAAGAACAATGGAAGCAACTTCACGGACTGGCTCCGTGGTCTGAAGATTGTCCTCAGGGCTGGTCAGATGACCTATGTGCTCGAAGCACCGCTAGGTGACCCACCTGCAGATGATGCCACCGATGACGTAAAGAATGTTTACGCCACTCGGAAAAATCATTACTCCACAGTTCAGTGTGCCATCCTGTACGGTTTAGAAACGGAGCTCCAGAAGCGTTTTGAGCACCACGACCCGTTCGAGATCATTAAGGAGCTCAAGCTCATTTTTGTGACTCACGCGGCCGTGGAGAGCTATGAGGCCTCCGAGAAGTTCTTTACCTGCAAGATGAAAGAGGGAAGCTCCATTAGCGACCACGTGCTCACCATGTCTGGGCACGCAAACAAACTCCAAGAGTTGGGGATAACGATTCCTAATGAGTTAGGGATTCACCGTGTCCTCCAATCACTGCCACCGAGTTATAAGAACTTTGTGATGAACTACAATATGCACTGCATGAACAAGACGTTGCCTGAACTATCGTCCATGCTGAAAACTGCTGAAGTGGAGATCAAGAAGGAGAACCAAGTGTTGATGGTCAATAAGACCACCAATTTCAAGAAACAGGGCAAGCCTAATAAAAAGGGCAACTTCAAGAAGGACGGCAAGAAAGCTACCGCACCTGCTAAGAAGTCCAAGGCTGGTCCTAAGCCTGAAACTGAGTGTTTCTACTGCAAGGGTGCTGGTCACTGGAAGCGTACCTGCCCCAAGTACCTGGCAGATCTGAAGAACGGCAACATCAAGAAGAAAGGTATATTCGATATACATGTTATTGATGTGTATCTTACTAGTAGTTGTAGTAGTGCCTGGGTATTTGATACTGGTTCGGTTGCTCATATTTGTAACTCGAAACAGGAGCTGCAGAATAAACGAAGACTGGCAAGAGACGAGGTGACGATGCGCGTTGGAAATGGCTCCAAGGTTGATGTGATCGCCGTCGGCACGCTCCCTCTACATCTACCTTCGGGATTAGTTTTAAATTTAAATAATTGTTATTTGGTGCCTGCGTTAAGCATGAACATTATATCTGGATCTTGTTTATTGCGAGACGGTTACTCTTTTAAGTCTGAGAATAAAGGTTGTTCGATTTATATGAGTAATATCTTTTATGGTAATGCACCTGAGATAAATGGTTTATTCTTATTGAATCTCGATAGTAGTGATACACATGTTCACAACATAGATGCTAAACGAATAAAATTGAATGATAATTCTACATACATGTGGCACTATCGTCTTGGTCACATTGGAGTGAAGCGTATGAGGAAACTCCATTCTGATGGACTTCTTGAATCACTTGATTTTGAATCACTTGAAAGATGCGAAGCATGTCTAATGGGAAAAATGACTAAGACTCCATTCTCTGGAATAATGGAGCAAGCTACGGACTTATTGGAAATAATACATACCGATGTGTGCGGTCTAATGAGTGTAGCATCGCGTGGTGGATATCGTTATGTTCTCACTTTCACGGATGACTTAAGTAGATATGGGTATGTCTACTTTATGAAACATAAGTCCGAAACTTTCGAGAAGTTTAAGGAATTTCAAAGTGAAGTGGAAAATCATCGTAACAAGAAGATTAAGTTTTTGCGTTCTGACCGCGGAGGTGAATATCTGAGTTATGAGTTTGGCATGCATTTAAAGAAATGTGGAGTACTTTCGCAGTTGACACCGCCGGGAACACCACAGCGTAATGGTGTGTCCGAACGTCGTAATCGAACTCTCTTAGATATGGTTCGGTCTATGATGTCTCTTACAGATTTACCGCTATCATTTTGGGGCTATGCATTAGAGACGGCCGCATTCACTTTAAATAGGGCACCATCTAAATCCGTTGAAACGACACCGTACGAATTGTGGTTTGGTAAGAAACCTAAGTTGTCGTTCCTTAAAGTTTGGGGTTGTGAAGCGTATGTAAAGAAGTTATAGCCTGATAAGCTTGAACCCAAACCGGAGAAATGCGTCTTCATAGGATACCCGAAAGAAACAATTGGGTATACCTTCTATCATAGATCCGAAGGCAAAGTTTTCGTTGCCAAGAATGGATCCTTTCTTGAGAAGGAATTCTCTCGAAAGAAGTGACTAGAAAGAAAGTAGAACTCGACGAGGTTATTGAACCTTCTCTCGGAGTTGAGAGTAGTGCAGCACCGGAAGATGTTTTTGTGCCGCCTGCACCAACTGGAGAGGAAGCTAATGATGCTGATCATGAAACTTCGAACGAAGTTACTGCTGAACCTCACAGGTCAACGAGGGTTCGTACCACTCCTGAGTGGTATGACTCTGCCTTGAACGTCATGTTGTTGGACAACACTGATGACCCTGCGACGTATGAAGAAGCTATGGTGAGCCCAGATTCCGACAAATGGCTAGAAGCCATGAAATCCGAAATGGGATCCATGTACGAAAACCAAGTATGGACTTTGGTGGACTTACCGGATGGCTGTAAGGCTGTCGAGAACAAATGGATTTTCAAAAGAAAAACAGATGTTGATGGTAATGTTACCGTCTATAAAGCTCGACTTGTCGCGAAAGGGTTCCGACAAATTCAAGGAGTTGACTACGATGAGACTTTCTCACCAGTAGCGAAGCTAAAGTCTGTGAGGATTTTGTTAGCAATCGCTGCATATTTCGATTATGAAATTTGGCAGATGGATGTCAAAACGGCGTTCCTTAATGGTGACATTGAGGAAGAGTTGTATATGGTACAACCCAAGGGTTTTGTCGATCCTAGTGATGCTGACAAGGTATGCAAACTTCAACGCTCCATTTATGGATTGAAGCAAGCATCCCGGAGTTGGAATCAACGTTTTGATAATCATAAACTTTGGATTTATACAAACTTATGGAGAAGCTTGTATTTACAAGAAAGTGAGTGGGAGCTCTGTAGCATTCCTAGTACTATATGTAGATGAAATATTGTTGATTGGGAATGATATAGAACTTCTTAATAGCGTCAAAACCTATTTGAATAATAGTTTTTCAATGAAGGATCTTGGCGAAGCGGCATATATTCTAGGCATCAAGATTTATAGAGATAGATCAACACGCCTAATAGCGCTTTCACAAAGTACATACTTAGACAAAGTTCTAAAGAAGTTTAGAATGGAAGAGAGCAAGAAAGGGTTTGTGCCCATGTTGTCAGGTAAGACCTTGAGTAAGACTCAAAGTCCGGCTACGGCAGAAGATAGAGAAAAGATGAATAATATTCCCTATGCCTCGGCCATAGGTTCTATCATGTATGCCATGTTGTGTACAAGACCGGATATAGCACATGCTGTTAGTTTGACTAGCAGATATCAAAGTGATCCTGGAATGGAACACTGGACAGCAGTCAAGAATATCCTAAAGTACCTGAATAGGGACTAAGGATATGGTTCTTTCTTATGGAGGTGATGAACAGCTTGTTGTAAACGGTTACACTGATGCTAGTTGGAACACCGATCCAGATGACTCGAAGTCACAGTCTGGATACATATTTATTTTGAATGGTGCTGCAGTGAGCTGGAGGAGTGCCAAGCAAAGCGTTGTGGCGAAATCTTCAACTGAATCGGAATACATAGCTGCTTCGGAGGCTGCACAAGAAGCCATATGGATGAAGGAGTTCATTACTGAACTTGGCGTGGTTCCCAGTGCGTTGGACCCGATGGCCATCTACTGTGACAACACAGGTGCCATAGCTAATGCACAGGAGCCAAGGTCACATAGCAAGCTGAAGCACATCAAGCTACGTTTCCATTCTATTCGCGAGTATGTCCGAGATGGTGACATAAAGATTTGCAAAGTACACACTGATCTAAATGTGGCAGATCCGTTGACTAAACCTCTCCCTAGAGCAAAGCATGACCAACACTAGAACGCCATGGGTGTTAGGTATATTACCATGTAATCTAGATTATTGACTCTAGTGCAAGTGGGAGACTGTTGGAGATATGCCCAAGAGGCAATAATAAAAGTGGTTATTATTATATCTTTGTGTTTATGATGAATTTTTACATCCCATACTATAATTGTATTATAAGGAGACACTAATACATGTGTGTTTTGTAAACATAAAAGAGTCCCTAGTAAGCCCCTTGTTGAACTAGCTTGTTGATTAGTAGATGATCATGGTTTCCTTATCATGGACATTGGATGTCATTAATAACAAGGTTATATCATTAGGAGAATGATGTGATGGACACACACCCATAGTAAGCGTAGAATAAGATCAAGTCATTAAGTTCGTATTGCTGTAAGCTTTCAAATGCATAGTAACCTAATCCTTCGACCATGAGGTTATGTTAATCACCATCACCGGATGGGTACTTTGATGACATCAAACACCGCTTCGTAATTGGGTGGTTATAAAGGTGTCATTGGGTATTCTGAAAGTATGTGTTGAAGCGCATGGACCAAGATTAGGATTTGTCCATCCATATGACGGATAGATATGCTCTGGGCCCTCTCGGTGGAATGTCATCTAGTTAGCTTGCAAGCATGTGACTGGGTCACAAGGGATGACATAACATGGAACGAGTAAAGAGTACTTATCAGTAACGAGGAAGAACTAGGTATAGAGATACCGATGATCAAACCTCGGATAAGTAGAATATCGTGTGACAAAGGGAATTGGTTTCGTATGTAAATGGTTCTATCGATCACGAAGTCATCGTTGAGTATGTGAGAGCCGTTATGGATCTCCAGATCCCGCTGATGGTTATTGATCGGAGATGTGTCTCCATCATGTCTACATGTTCACGAACCGTAGGGTGACACACTTAAGGTTCGAAGTTGTTTTAAGAAGATATGGAATGTGCGTTGGAAACCGAATGTTGTTCGAAGTCTCGGATTGGATCCGGGACATCACGAGGAGATCCGGAATGGTCCGGAGAATAAGATTCATATATTGGGGATCATTTTCTAAGTTAGGAAATGTTCCGGAGTGTTTGTATGGAGATTCTAGAAGGTTTTGGAATGTTCTGGAAGGTTCTAGAAGAGTTCTTGGTGTTTGCTTGAAAACCAAGAAAGGGTCAAAGGAAACCTTGTGGGGCGAGACACGGATTCGTGGGGGAGGAGGACTCCTCCCCCCTTCCCAACCCGCCGGCCATAGGAGGGGAGTCCTACTAGGACTCCCCCTCCCCAGGCGCGCCTCCCTCCTTTAAATAGAAGGGAGGGGGCGCCCCCTCCTAGCCCTCTCTCATAACAAGCTCTAGCCGCCGCCTCTCTCCTCTACCTTCGCTCTGCTCCGGCTTAGGCGAAGCCCTGTAGAATTCTCTCCTCCACCACCACCACCACACTGTCGTGCCGGAACACGGCGCCGGAAGGATCGTCCACACGATCTTGAGATCGGCAAGTGATCGACTACATCAACCCCGAGATCTAATCTCGTAACGCTTTCGGTTCTACGAGGGTTAGTACAGATCTATCTCGTTGCTCATGTCTAATAGATTAGATCTTGGCTTTTATCTAGATTAGATCTGGGTTTTCTTCGTTCTTGCGGTAGAAAATTTTTGTTTTCCATGCTACGAACCCATCAGAACGACCATAGGTCGAGCTACATAAGCTCCCCCTTAAAAAGAGGCATCCTCGAATCTACATACTCATCACAAAGTAGAATTGGTCGAGACACCTTCTTGATCTTGGGGTTCACCATATAGTCGTCCTCGGTAAGATTGAGTTGACAATACTTCAATGTTCCTCAGTTTCCATGAAGCCTACAAAGCTCACAACAAAAGCAAAGAGACACTCAAATCATGGCCAAATCATGAACATTACACCATATAGTCACCTTATCATGTAGATATAGCTCGTTTATGGTTAGCCATAGGTAACTCTCTTCAATTCGTCTTGTCAACTCTTGGTTGACGTGTATGCATTCATACCTTCACACAACAAAGAACAAACAAAATATTTTTCTGTGTGATAAAGGAGCATATCATTTGCGGCATGTCCATTCTTGTTCACGACACTATTATCACAATACAAGGATAGCAAATGGGATGCATATGCAAGGTCAAAGAACATGGAAATCATTCCAACATCATCCAAATGTGGGAACTCGAAAACTTCGTACAACATCTAAGTGTGGCACTTAAAAAATTGACTAAAATACTACAACATTTTTGATGTGAGAATAGAATAATTTGACAAAAACACATGATGAAGGATATCCAAAACAAAATCATTATCAATTGTGCAAACGAACCATTGGAAAGAGAAATTGGTAAATATGTTGGATTCCACACACAAATCATCAAAAGCAAAGATCATGGGAGTATGTGTATCACGAGCGGAAGTAAAAAAACAATATGTTTGCAAACAAACCATATGAAAGAGAAAATGTTCCTTATGTTTTTTGCAACAACTATACGAGATACTTTGAATCTCTCATGACAATACATGCTCAATATGACATGATGGTTGGACACAAAACATCATAAGAGAAATTGTTTAATTTTTTGTTGCAACACACAAAGCAATAGCAAATAAACATGATTGTCACAAGGTGAAAGCCATCAACATGCTTGCAAGAAAATCAGATGAAAGAACAATTTTTCAACATGAAAGTTGCAAAGCATGCAAAAGGTATCAGAGCTGGATTCGATCTTGAACTCACTTGGCAGATGCTCTCTAGATCTCTATTTGTCAACTCGTGCTCAACCGAGGTTGACATTCTAGTGTGGGTACCTACACACATCATACACAAAAGGACTAATGTGTGTGCATGGTAGAGAAACACTTCATCCATCATGACATATCTCTTCTTGTGCACATCACCATTAGTGTCAATCAAGTGTAACATAGATGCATGGTGAGTATGCAAGTGGGGAGCATTCTTATCATGGAATTCATCAAAATCTCCAAATTTTGAGAAGGCTATGGGGCCCATCTCGATAGAAACCAAATTAGAAATATTGTTACAATCAAAACAAGTGAAAGAGAAAGTATTCATCTTATTGCAAGCAACGGAAGAGATTGTATAACATTCATGAGAAAGCATGGTATGAGATATACCGTTGGTAACATCATTGCAACCAAAACATTGGAAAGATCAATTGTTCAACAAAGTGTAAGCAATGATATCATCAACGTAACGTTTTGAGCATGGCATGTATATGGCAACATCATCACAATCAAATAATTTCACATGCTCACCATTATGCAAAGGAAAAGTATCACATGGAAATATAAATGAGTCAAATGTAATGTCACAAATATCATTCATAGCATGTCAATCATCATAAGTCATCATGTCCACTAGTGGGATCATGGCATCATTAACACCCTTATTTGTACCTTGTTCATAACTTGCATATGAAGTGGGTGTTGTGGTCGTGTTGGAATCCATGTAGGAGACTTCTTCATCCAATACGGGGATGGTGTCATCTTCATCCATCATGTACATCTTCTCGGTCAGAAGCGTCATCATCACCAAGCTTGGCACTTCTTGATCCATGGAACCTTGCACATCATGAGAAAACACACTAGAGGTAGAGGGTAAGTTGTTAGAAATCAAAGTGGCCTGACATGACCTATCAACTACTACTCTTAACTCACTTTGTGTATCACTCATTCCCTTTAAGTGGAAGCACTCAATATCACGTATGGTGGAGTCACTCATCTCACTCTTGCTTTCACTCAAGTGGGCTAAGTGGTTCTCATACTGACATGGGATTTGTACCACATCATCACTCAAGCATATATGGATAGGATTGGTGTGCTCAACTCCATGTTCCTCCTTTGGTGAAGGGAAAGTCCCATGCTCACCATTCTCGACTCTATCTCCTTCAAAGTTGGATTCCATAAGATGGTCATCGCTCACCTCCATAGTCGAAGGAAAATCCCATGCTCGACCATCATTTCTCCATATTATAGTGGTGGCGGAAGTAGGCTCATGTTGTTATTGAGAGCGGTTCTCGGATCGACTTCATCACATATGTGGCCTTGTCTTCCTCCATCTTGAAGTGTAGATGCTTGACTTGGAGCTTTCTCATCCTTGGCTTGTGTAGACATCCTCTTAACGTACTCGTCCAACTTGGTGAAGTAGAGGTCTTTGTCTTACTCATCCATGAAGTTGTATGCATCATATAGGACATCAAGTCTTGGCATTGAATCTTGATGGCATGGAGGAATGCTTGCTCTTGGTTCCATTTTGGTAGTGGCATGAGTAGTGGAAGGTGCCTTATCATGGTGTCGACGGAGGTTATTCGCGTGCCTTGCCGAAGGTTGATGTAGGTGGCATACTAGGTCATCCACATGATGCTCGCGAAGATGCTCCTTGTACTTGGCACTATTCTTGTTCTTGTGGCGCCTTCTTGAGGTAGACTCCTTAAGTGTGGAGAGCATTCTCATGTTCTTGGAGAAGTTGTCATCCATGTCCTTCTTGACGTTGTTGAGGGCGCTTTAGAACTTGTCCATTTGGTTGGACCTTGTCACTCTAAAGGTGGAGGCTCCGTCTTGGTCGACGCAACTTGAAGAGCTTGTCATTGTCGTTCTTGCAGTCATCCATGCTTGGGGATTTATTGTTGTTGTAGAAATCCATATCACCCAAGCATGTGGAGCCATTATCAGTGTAGTGCTCCATAATGTCATCCATGCTTGTGGAGACATAGGAATGGTGTCTCATCGTGGATTCCTCATAGAAATCAACCTCAGTTCCGGAGTCCCTAGACATGATTTATAAGACGAAGTGGTGTATATGTAAGTGGTAGTGGGTGTTAGGGAAACAACGTCAAACCATACTTTACCTTGGAAGACATTATTGTGCAGGTGGCCACACTTGAGAGCAATCAAAACAATGTAAAGTGAAGTTCACGTGGAACACCAAAACCATCTAACTACTAAAAAACACACACAAAGATTATGGTGGATGAGTATGTAAAGTGGCATGTCAAAGAACAGTCCGAAGTCAAGATGTTGTAATGGTAAGTAAAGAACCACGATGATCACAAAGCAAAACAAGTTAATCCACAAGATATCGGAATTATGTACAAGGAAACACACGCGGTGGGATAAATGGGACTTCTGCGATGGAGAACGTGAGATAACAACCAAACGATTACCTAGCAAAGACTATAAGCTCGTGTCACACAAGTGCGAGGAGAGACACTAGTTCGATTGCAATAAAATTGGTGGGCTACAAGATATGCTCAATAAGTACCACCTATATGATGTTCATCGAGCTTCCGCTTCCTACTCTATGAGGCACGTTTGTCTCTTTTTCTTGTTCTTTAATTTTTTCTATTTTTTCTCATTTTCATTCTTTTTCTTTTCTTTTTCACTTGCCTCTTTCTTGTGCCAACAACTATACAAGATAATAGTATGAGATAGCGCGCTCACAACTTTTTCTCGGAATTATACAAGGTATCAAATGTTCATATCCCAACCAATCATAGGAGGAACTAGTCTCAACAGGTGTTTGCTGGTCGGAAATATAGTGTAGTGCACAAAGGAATGCAAGTGGGGACAAGTCACGAAATTTTTATACCTTTCATCGCCGATCTTCACCCTTTATTGTTGGATTCCACCTTGCTCACAGAATTTTTATGGAGTAGATAGCATGAAACACTTTGCTGATGATGTAGACCTCCTTCTCCTCTTCGAAACAAGCTAAAGAATACCAAAATCAAAGTTTGAATGCAAAAGTTATGCTCAAAACCGTGAAACGGATTTGCTGTCTGTAGAGGGGGCGGAGACTCTAGTCTCGGGGGTCGGAGACTCCGGGCCTGGGCCGGAGACTCTGGTCCGGTCGATTTCTACACATCAAGAACTCATCCAGGACATGTTTTGGGCAGAAAAACTCGAACCAAAACCTCAAATTGATCGGGGTAAATCAAGGAATTAGGCTACGAAAACGCAGGGGAAGGTAGATCAAGAAGTTTAGCAAGTAATCCACGGATCAAAACCTACCAAATCTCACTAAATCACATATCGATCCAAAAGACAAATTGTAGCTATTTTTGGTGGAATTTTCAAATTTATGGGGAAAAGACCTAATTGGTGTGAAATCCGTGGCAACAAAAAGCTGCTGATACCATATGATAAGGGGTGACCTCAAGGGTGGACCGATCTTCATAGATCTCCTGGTCAAATTGATGGGAAAGCGAGGAGAAAGCGAAAAGGTAGTGGAAGAAAACACACACCTTGCAAAGAACATGATGAAGACACGCAAAACTCACACGATACAAGGCTAATTGCTCCCGTCGGCGGCCACCGGTCCGATAGAATTCTCACAAGGAAAGATCGGTCGACGTGCTCCCTTCGATCCCAAGAGGAGAGGTAAGAACACCTTGGAGAGGGTCTTGACAACTACACTCACGCACTCACAAACATAGGCCTTGTACAATGATGGATGCGTGATGCAAACTCCAACGAGGTTGGTGACGATAGTCGGTCCCCTTGGTAAAGGGGATGAGGCAAAACTAGAGATTCCACAAAGTGGGTTGTCTCTAGTATATCATCTATGCCTAAGATATACATTAGGGGGTATGGGCACTATATATAGTCTAGCCACATAACAAGGGGTAATTTGGGGATAGTTCTAGGGTTTGGTACAGACTAGAGGGGTACATGGGCCAGAGGCCCAGCTGTTGGCACACATGCCCATTCACTTACGCCGGAGACTTCGGGGTGCTAGGGCCGGATACTCTGGGGTAGGCGATGCTCTCCAGGTTAGACTCCGGGGTGTTGGGGATATACTTTTCGGGTATCCTCACAGTTCCTCACTGACCAGGGTGGCCGACTTCAGGTTAGAGCATTTCTTCACAGGCGGCCCAGTCAGGGAGAAAGACGGAGTCCAATCTAGCTACGGGAAGGCCCAGAAGACTTACTGACTTAGGCCCATAATGTTACTTGTAGTTCAAGATGTACTCTGTAACCGACTCTCAGTCGTAGCCGGATTGATCTCTCCTGTAAACCCTAGGCCGGATATCTATATAAGCCGTCCTAGGGAGAGCCTTTAGGGAACACCTCAATAGTCTACAATCTCAACTCGCACAGGCGAAACCCTTGTAACCCATATTTCGGCTCTGCCGTATTACTGGATTGCTAGCAGGAGTAGGATCCGTCCAAAGCTGGCAGATTCGAACCTGGGTAAACTTGTGTGCTCACCGTCCCGGAATACCGTACGTCTCACACCCCTCACTTATGCACGCCTCGAGGACCCCCTCATGGCGTACTTGTCATCAGTCCGACGACAGTTGGCGCCCACCGTGGGGCAAGTGAGCTTCGGATCTGCGTTCCAAGCAGAATCTGCAAAAATCGGAATCGGCGAGACCATCGCCGTCGGTCGCGTCCTCTACGCCAGCGACATCCCTCTCATCGTTCTCGACGAGACATGGATTCCTGCTAGGGAGGCCGTGACTGCCTACACAATCATGTCTTTTGGCGAGATCGATGTTTACATCGGTTTCACTGAACCTGCCCAACCCACCCTAGCGGTGATGATAGAGGAAGAATAATCTTCTGGGTCCCCTTTGTTCCCAGAGGTGGCAGAGTTCCGGATCTCAGAAAACCCTAATCCCACCAAGCCTGCACCAGTTGCGGAGATAGTGGAGAAATCCGAGCCTGAAGAAGACCTAGCGGTCCACGTCAAATCTGGAGTGGATCTCCCTGGAGGAGACAGATCCCAGATCGACCCACCCGCAGAAGTCGAAATCCAGGACGAGCACATCAGTGACACTGATTCCGGCTCTGATGATGCCGGGACAGACAGACCTTTCCTAAGGTACACATTACGACGTATGATACTGCAAGGCGAAAACGCAGATGCAATTCTTGAGACCATCAAAAGTTTCGACATGGCTGATCGCGAAAGCCGCAGGTACCTCAGGAAGCACGCGTCGCACTTTGTCGGATTCGTGGGATCCGGATCCAGCTCTGCCGATGTTAGAGAAAACACCGACTCGGTGCGGGAGGCAATTGGAACAAACGCAGATGTACCCGCATCCTCGGATGAATCAATGACGTCAGCAGATTTCCGAAAGTTCTCCGCGGAATATGAAGAGGAGTACAACTCCAAAGCTGCAGAAGAAGGAGAACCCAAGGATGAAGGATCCGGGGAACACTCTCCCAAAGTGCAGGATGACATGGACGTCGGAGATAATCCCAAGTCCAGATGTCCGAAAGTACCGATCAAAGCTTGACTCCGGGAAACGGACCCAAAGCCGTCTTTGCTACCGGCGCAGCCAAGAAGGCAAAGAAGAAGAACAAGAAAAACAACACCACGGCAAAAGACCCTCTGACAGAGGAGGTGATTGCCGAGGAATACGAAGAAGACTCGGATGGAGCACTTATCCCAGACGAGCCGAAAAAAGAAGCATCGGTGGATGCACATGTGATCACCGAGGGTGCGCGTAAGCTCATCGATGCCGCATTAACTACACCTATCCCTACAGTCGTAGAACTTACTGTGGATGAGCTGGACGAAAGGGCGCAGGCCCTAGAAGCGCGTCGACAACAACTCCTCGATGAAGCCAAAAACATCGAGGTGGAGAAGAAAGGCATGTCAAACAAGGAATACATGTCTCGTTTGCATCATAAGATACGGAGGCGTCACATAGATGACAACCAATTCCCACATGTCCATGCCGTTCTTTTTGGAGATGATATGGGGAAGCCACGGAAAGATAGCAACGGAGATTGGGTATACCCAACACCAGTACAGAATACTGTGGCAGCCCGAGAAATTCTATTGGCTAATCCAGGACCGGAGTAGATCCTCTTGGGTATCAAACTACTCAACAAGGGACTAGAGCAGCAAAAGGTCGCCCTATCCGGAAGTCAAAAACTGGTCTCAGATTCTGACCAATGTCGCACAAATCCGGCATGGGCTGGCGTAAGATCCCATTACGTCCGGGCGCAGTATCATCACCCCGAACGCCGGGAAGACAACTTTTCAAGAACCGGTTCTTCAGGACAGCATCACAAAACTTTGCGTAACTGGAGCAACGTCGCCCCAGTGGCCGAGAATGACGCCATTGCCGCCCTAAATCCAACGAACTCTCCTCGACGAGAATCTAATGACAGAAGGGGAGAAGATAAAGAGAAACGACGGGAGGAGGATCGTCAAAAGATGCCACCTCCTAAACACACAAGCCGTCCGGCTGAGCCTCACCATGGTGGGAACGACGGACGAAGAAACGACGGAAACCATGTTGGTACAAGCCGGTAGGGGGCTCGTCATAGTCAAGATGCTCCACCCTCTCCACCACACAGTCATCACAACGGCTCCCATGGAGGGCAAGGAGGAAGACATGGCGGAGGAGGTGGTGGCAGAAGCCGAAGTCCGGCTCCACAGCACTGCAGCCAAAGCCAGCATTCGGGACAATCTCTATCCCCGAACGACGCAAGGCACAGGATTAATTCCAACATAGAGGCTCGGCGCTATGACAACGATGATTTCTACGTGGGCCTAAAGTGCTTCGGACCACGCATCAGAGCTACAAAATTCCCGGAAGGATTTGCTATCTCAAGACATATCCAAGCCTACGATGGCATTGCTCGGCCAGATACCTGGCTACGGACTTCTTCCAAGCTTGCTGCATCGCCAAAGGCGGAAACAGCCTGGTCGCAACCCGATATCTCCCACTTTTGTTGCGGAAGACGGCACGATCATAACTCAATGAACTTCCGGAGAACACCATCCATAACTGGTATGACATGCAAAGCGCGTTCTTTCGTAATTCCGAAGGCACATATCGGAGGCCCTGTTCGGTCGGAGACCTATAGCATTGCACCTAGAAAGCCGGAGAAATTTACTGGGACTACCTCGGACGATGGATCGACACCAAGAACTCATGTGAAGGAGTAAATGATCAAACTGCGATTGAAGCTTTCATTGCAGGTCTCCCAATTGGTCTACTGCGTCATCGTTTGAAGTGTGACAAGGTCACTGATTTGGGAGAGATGATAGAAACAGCGAGCAAATATGCAGATGCTAACGATGATGCAGAGGGAATACTCACCGTCCTAGTTGTACCTCAGTCGGCAAAAACAAAGTAACAGGCTCAGAAACGTAAGGACACCTCGGAGGAAAAGCCCAACACGGAAACAGCGGTAGTTACTACTGTTTCTGGGCCTAGAGGACGAGGAGGACGTGGTGGAGGCCGCGGGCATGGCCGTGGGACTTCAAGGGTCCAAGGTAGAGGAGAACAGCAACCAGGCAAAACCTACTCTTGGGCCGACAATGCCAATAACCCATGTGTGCATCACCTAGACGCCAATGGGGGCTCGTCCCACACCAACGCTGAATGTCGTTTCAACGACGACATCAAAGAGATGACACCGCGGGCTACAAAGCTAAGCGGAAGAAGGGAAAGAAAAATCCCGAAAAAGACAAAGAGACCAAGGAAGATTCCGACATGGAGGAAGCTGATGCTTCAAATCCTAAGTCGGAAGGGAAGAAGACTTTTCCCAACAAGAAGGACCCTTATGTCACTTTCCTCGGATTTCAACCAGCAAAGGTCAAGAAAGCAGTTCTACACGAGCTCAATGCAACAGTTCCGGCTGTCCCACAGTATCTGGACTGGTCGGAAGTGGCAATCACATTTGACCGCGATGATCATCCGCCTAAGTTACACAGGCGAGGAAAATACGCCTTAATCGTCAACCCAGTTATTGACGGTTATGGTTTCTCCAAGACCCTCATGGACGGTGGTAGCAGCATGAATATCCTCTATGTCGAAACGCTATGCCGAATGAAGATCTCGGAGACCCAGCTGAACCATAGCTCTGTGATTTTTCACGGAGTTGTCCCAGGAAGACAAGCTAATTCCCTAGGAGAGATCACTTTGGATGTTACCTTTGGAACTCCAAAGAATTATCGGACGGAGGCACTTTCCTTCGAAGTGGTCCCGTTCAAGAGCACATACCACGCTATATTCGGACGTCCAACTTACTGGGCTTTTATGGCTCGTCCGTGTTACATTTACAATATGATGAAAATTCCAGGTCCCAACGGCGTGATCACCATCAGGGGAGACCCGAAGAAAGCGCGAGAGTGCGAGGATGGAAATGCCGCCTTTGCCGAAGCCGTGCTGCACGCCCAGGAGTACCAGGAGATCAAGAAGAGCATAGATCCGTCTGAGATGCCCGCAACGAAGAAGGAGGTGACCAAGCCAAATCCAGAGTTCAAGGCATCAGAAGAGACGAAGAAAGCACCGTTCAAGGATGGCCAGAGTCCTTGGGGTGGAGACTCCGTTGTGGATGGCCAGAGACTCCGGTGTAGAGGGCCGGAGACACTAGGGGTGGCTAGAGATTCCGCAGTGGTAATTGCTCTCCGGGATTGTCTCCGGAGGGGTGTACTAGGAGCACCTGGGGCGAGTCTGGAATCATGGCCGGAGACTGTGGTGTTTGATGCCGGAGACTCCGGGCCTCAGGGCCGGAGACTCTGGTGCTTCTGCTGCTTCTTTCGTCTCCTCTTCTAAGCCTCCGTCTTATCAAGCTTGGTGCTCCGGGCTTCCTCCCTTGGCTCCGTACTTGTCGGTATGAACCTATCATGAATATGGGACGGAGGATGAAGTAGTATACCATTCAATAGGGTAGGAAGTGGGCTTGCATAGGGGAACTAATTCACCTTTGGAGTACATGACGACTTTGCATAAGTTGGAGACCTTGATGTGGGAATGACCGTAGGTCGGGCAACATCATTATCCTACCTAGGCTCGAATTGACAGAAGGCCCATGTGGAGATATATGAGGATCCATTAAGCCCATGACGGTTTAGCTAGCATGAAGTCCAAAAGGACACCGACTCCAAACATGCAATACAAGGAAAGCCCAAGATTAGATTCTACATGAACCCCAACTTGCAACCTACCCAGTCACGGTACCTGAGACCTAGCCTCCCATGTATAAAGGTTAGGATGGGCTATCGAGGAGGATACACAAATAGATGTACACATCACTAGAAACTCGCATACACATGTCAGATCTAATATGCGCAACCACAACCATATCAATGCCATTTTAACCTTCAGTTTCTCCATCAATCAAGAACAAACAAGTAGGAGTAGGATTATCCCTCCGGGGGCTTGAACCTGGGTAAACCTCATGGCCCCTTGTTTATCTGTTAACCGATGAACTCTCTAGTGCATACCCAATCCCCAACAACCCAAGTCCATAAACCATGGGAATTAACATGATCACACCACGTCATCGGTGATGACCCGCCTGTATCGGATATCGCTGCCTTAGGATTTTCCAGATCCAAGTGATACACTCGGTATGGGCACATAGTACGGTGACGTGTGCCCGTAATGATCATCGTTAACTGTGTAGTAAAACTTTGAAACCATGGGAGTTTCAAAGTTTTGTCTAAGAAGCGATACGGGCGGGCGGTACAGTTGTACCGCACCGTACCGATGATTGTTAACTTGTATGTTCCCATCAACAAAAAATGTAATACTTCATCTTCTGAGCCATGATGTGGTACGGGCGGGCGCTACATTTATATCAGACCGTACGAATGCTGGCTAACTCTCCAGTGATTTGCAAAATTCTTGAGGAGGAACTCTCTAAATGCTATTGAGCACACCTTTATTGAGGAGGAACTCTCTAAATGCCATTGGGCATGGTTGCTTTGCATATCATTAAGAAGATTGTTTTGGCACATCTACTTGCTTGACCATCAATGTGACCCTGGCTGCAGTATCAAGCATAGACTTACACTATGGGTTAAATGCATTATAAAATAAGTGGAGAATTAACCACTCTTCCATCCCATGACTAGGACGGTTAATTAGAGATTCCTTCATTCTTTCCCATGCAAGCGATATGGCTCTCGATCTTATTGTCTAAATCCTGTAATGTTAGATCAAAGTTGCCTAGTCTTAGATAGGGGAAAAACATAGTCATAAAATTTTTAGTGCATTCCTCCCATGAAGTAATAGTGCCCTTAGGCAATCTAGCAACCAATCTTTTGCCTTTCCTCTAAGACAGAAAGGGAATAGGCATAACTTGACCACAACAAGGTCAACATATTTTATGCGCATAATGTCGCATATTTCAATAAATGTGTTTAAGTGCAAACTTGAGTCTTTAGCATATGAGCCTCCAAATTGATTCTGTTGAACAAAACTTAAAATATTTGGGTTAGTTTCATAGTTCTCCACTGTGACAATGGGCTGGGTGATAGGTGCACGAATAAAATCATCATTGGGAGTAGCATACTCTACAACCTTGTGCCATGGTACAAATATTTTTTGGGTTTTTTAGATTACGATAAACAATAAAACAAGTAACTAATTTTTTTGAGTGTTTAATAGATAACAAAACGTAAACTAATCAGAGTAAATAATAGTGCTAGATTGTTTTTGCTCAAACTGCTATCCACATTGCCCTGATCTTTTCATTCATGCGATGGATGCTAGAAAGGACATGTAGCGACGTCGCAATGGATCCCTACTATCTCGTAAGGCGGGATCCACTCTGGGCTAGGACAAAATATTCTATACCGCCTACGGGTGTACCGCATGCTGTCGTACCGCATGTCACGCACAAACGGGTCACACGCGGGAACTGTGCCCGCTATCAGCGTACGCGGGTAGGAAGGTGCGTAGTGAGAAACATTCTCAACATGACACGCTTCGACACCCGCCAAGTTGGGGGGCCACCGAAAGCCAACATGGCACCGTGAGCCCATGCCGGCCGCGGGCTCTCATGGACACGGGGCCCACTCGATGCTAGTGTGGTAGTGTAGACCCTAGGCGGTCACGGTTTCTCGCGGAGACGGGGAACCTCCAGAGCCGACGTGGCGTTGTGAGCCCATGTTGGGTGCAGTCTTTCGTGTATGCGGGGACCATCCAAAGACGACATGGCACGGTAAACTATAGCAGTCCGCGGTTTCTCATTGCAGAGGGGCCCACAGACATCTAATGTGGCATCGTGTGCCCTAGACGGACACGTTTTCTCGTGGCGGAGGGCCGGACTAGAAAAGTAGACTACATGTAGCATTGATTTATTGCGGACGATAGCACACATGGTAGCGTAGCTGGGCCGCAAAAATCCCTTCGGTCAATGATGGCTCTAAAAAGCTTCCCTCTTCTATATAAGCATCTCTACGTCTCTTCTTTGGCATTCCATCGGATATTTCTTTTACGTAGCATGCTTCTAAAGGTTTAGCTTCTTGCACTGTGGTTCATTCGTAGAGCTCATTAGTCGCTCTGGTTGAGCTCTGAGCATAGCAGGATGTGGATATTCGACTTGGTGATGCATCTCACCTTGCAAGCCTCTCTTCGTCTCTTTGGTGTTAGACACCTTGATGGCATCGCCCCGAACGGTGTTCCCTACATCTTCGGCATCGATGACGATGTGGTTCGATGCTCCTCCCTCCGGTGTCCTACTTCCTAGATGGATGTGGCGACGTTATACCCTCACCGAAGACGAGAAGGCAAGGTTTATTTGGAAAGGTCACAATGATAGTCACATTCAGGGGAGATGACGATGATAGCGTCTTCCAATGCAAATAGTAAGCTTGCCTTGTTATGCTTTAATTTCTGCGCTACCGTTTTTACCTTTTTTGTCTCTACCTAATTTATTTCAGTTTTATTTTCGTAGGTATATGTGACTATTTCATGTCTGAGCGTTAGCGGCTGCGACTATGCGTGGACAACAGAAAGGCAGAGAGAAGTGAATGTCTGGCTCGCACGTTGTGTTTGTACGCGACGCAGAAGGCTAAGCGGCGGCTTTCAGTTCGTCGACATGTTTCCATCCGATGTTGGATGAATATGGTTTTTCCTTCACGTATAGAGAGAAATCCATGCACCCAGGCATTGCACGCTTGATGAGGATATCCCTGCTGATTTGCTATCTTCATTTCCTAATGAAGTTGTTGATGTTGCTGCCAAGACCAAGTCTAGTGAGATTAGGATTGGACCTATTACCCGAGCTCGTGCCAAGATACTTGAACAACAGGTGAGTTCACTCCTAAATGAATTTGGAGTTTTTATTGATGATAATTTTATACTACCTAAGTCTATGCACTTGTGTATGATCAGGTTTGTTGAGGAAGCAAGCACTACGAGTGGGATTCTCAGTGAGATCTTGGTGTCTTGGCATAGGGCTCCGATGCCAAGGCATTGTACGATGAGTGAGGCACGATGCGAACTCTAACAAGGTGGGGGATTATTGGTTCTCCTTTAGCAAGGAGCGTGAGACTATAATTAGGGAGATCCACAAGGGTGTCTTCTAGTTCAATTATCCTAGTCTAGGGTTTACAATAGTGGTGGGGGATATTTATAGGCCAGCCAAGGAATAAAAGGGTAAAGTCTAGACGGATTTGGGGTTACAAGGGCCAAAGGCCCGAAAGGCCTTAACATGCCTATCGACGCGGGCACCGGAGACTCAGGGTTCATGGGCCGGAGACTCTAGGCCTAGTGCAGGTCTCCGGGGTGGACTCTGGGGTGGCAGACATAGAGCTCCAGGTGGGGTTCGAAGTCCTGATGGAGTCCTGGGGGCAGAGACTCCGATGTTGTGGGCGTGAGACTCTAGGGTAGCTGGGCCAGAGACTCTGGGGTGCACGGAGACTCCAGGGTGGATGACGCTCTCCAGTGAGGACTCCGTGGGGGTGTACTGAAAGCTCTAGGTAGGGGCCTATAGATTGGTCTGGAGTCTAGGCCAGAGACTCTAGGGTTGGTGGCCGAAGACTCCGGGGCTTCAGTCTCAACAACGTCTTCTTCTCGTATTGCTCCTTGTACTTCATCCGTGGGGGTTTGGCGATGCATTGGGGCTTCATATCTGATAATGCATATAGTAGTTTCATGAAGTAGCAAGCCATCCAAGGATGTATCAAAGTCACACGAGGAGAGGAGCGAGTTAACCTTAGCTTGTATGAGTTTGGATCGAGCGCGAGTCATTGGTACACTTGGGGGACTTGGTGGTGTAGATGTAGGGATGTCCATAGGACGAGCTACATCAGGGAGGCAGGAGCACTAGACAAGGAGGAGATCATCAAGAATGACGCGAACAAATTCAAGCACCGCGGAGTGTCCGAATGATATCAACCAGACAATCCAGCCTGGCTGCATCACGCCCGAGTGGCTTCCAATCAGAAGGCCAAATCATAAGCCATGTGGAATCCTGCCGGAAACTTTGTAGTTTCTAGGTTGACCAGATAGTCCGACTCCGCACGGAGTGTCCAGCCGGACCGGAATGTCCGGCCGCTGACCGATCTGTTCTGAATCGGTTTGTATCAGTTTGAGTGAGACATGTTTTTGTTTCAGTTTTTGGCAGTTCCATCCATTGAGTTGCTACTTGAAATCAATTGAACTCCTAGGACACTCCTTATCATAGTTTAGAACATGTTTAAAGTATACCCTAGATTCGTTGAGTTGCTACTTGCAATCAATTGAACTCCTACACCAATCTGATGTATCTTCTACTATCAATGAAGTGTGATTAGTTGATCCATTGGGATTTAGCCAATTGCATGTTTTGTGTGATCTGCTATTCCATTGGGAATTAGAAGATTGCATCACCGCTTCATGGTCAGCGGCTACATGCGCAAGTGTGTGAAGTTGTGAATATCTACAAGGGTTGAGAGTTGTTGCATTGGCACGAGGGATCAATCGAGAGGTTCGTGAGCATCATACAAGTTATATCCACCAACTATCATCATATACCACCTCGCTTACTGAGAATATCTGGCCACCCCATATCAACGCTGAGGGCCCTTCTGGATATAGGACATGATAGGCGTATGACTTGCCATCATATTTAGATCCTAGGCTTAGATGTTAGCTTATGTGACAGGAAATAAACATGCATGCATTCTCTTTTTTATCTTATGTGTGTGTGTCTTAGAACTTCACAAGTTTTAATGCATAGAATAGTGCATTCTCTTTTACCTTTCATGGGTGACTTCAAAGTTCATCAGTGTTAATGCAGAGAACAATGTGTATGTTCTCTTGTTAGCTTAGATGTGTGAATTCTCTTTTGCTTTCCTTGATGTGCTGGTCAAAAACTAAATGCCTTCTCTCCAGCTCCCGCACCTTCGTACCCCGCATCACCGGACGGTGGGCCACGCCTGTGACATGGGCCCTCCGTCAGCATACACAGGCCGGAACACGCGATGTTCCATACACGGCACGCATCCGCACCAGTCAGGTGGCGAGGCCCGACAAAACCCCATGTGGCATTGTGAGCCCATGCCGGATGCGGACGCTCATGGACATGGGATCTCTCAATGCTCACATGACGATGTGAACCCATTCCGGTCGCGGTTTCTAGTGGACAGAGGGCTCGCCTCTTGATGGCTCCTAAGTGAAGGAGATCAATTGTAGTACTTTTCAATAAAGAAAGGTTGTTGAACCCACAAGGAGATGAGGGTATTGGTTAGCAAATTTTACAAAGAAAATAATAGTAAATGTAGTAGATTTGGTGTTTTGGGTTTGGAGTTTGCAAGAATATAAAGTGTTGAAAGTAAATAACAATAATACTCTCAATGAGAGAAAGCCCAATCCTCTATGCTGTAAGAGGACAAGCTCAAATGTGTGTGTGAACTTATATGTGACAAGCGTTCCCGAGGGCGACATGTATTTACTAAGCATAAAGATTTCCACACAATATGGTGAATATGTTGACAAGTTTCATTCCCTTAGGGTGGAGCCTAATTAGGTGCAGCCACAAGTATGAGCTAAATACACCACTTATGATGGGTCCTAGATCCATTCACATGAACATCTGAGAATCATTAAGACATAAATGTCCCACCATAGCAATAAGTTCATTGGTCCCCGACATATAATCTCTCTAATGCTACTCAAAGTATTAGAAAATGGTTTCTGTCAATTCCGTCCCTTCCAACCCTTATCATTGCATCAAAGTATTCTCCTGTGAGCCCATATAGGTGAAGTAATATGCAATCGATGTTCACATAAAACCATCATAGAACAATATAAAAGATAAAACTGGACCACATACTCAGTGCATATTATATGGAAATCATAGCTAATGCATCATATGCCCTCAGGAACATGGGGATCTACTCACAAGTGGCAAATATGATATGGATCAGTAGCATATGGGATACAACCCAATCTGAAAATATAATCTCTCCAACAAATAAAGACCAAGATGCCAATCACAAACATGTAAATAGCCCTTAAAACAATATTCACGGTTCAATCAATCACAAACTATGAGGGGAACAAGATGGATATTGGAGATGGTGACGATGATGGTGCTGGTGGAGGTGTTGATGGAGAGGCCTCCCCTATGCCTAGGAGGAGTTTTGACGACGATGGTGTCGATTTCCCCCTCAACGGAAGCTCTAGTGCAGCAGGATCTGCCCCCAACCAGAGTAAGGGAGGACTTTCGCCTCCGCCGTTGCCTTTGTAAATCGTGGGAAAATATGGCGTAGGTTTTCTGGCAATGCGGAGGAGTCAATAAAATGGAGGAGTTGATACGATGCTCGAACGCTGAAAGAGCATGGGTGGCACGCCTAGGGGTGGGCGCGCCACCTAGCCTCTTTCGGGCCTCGTGACTCCTCTTGGTCAATTATTTGGCCCAAGTTGATTCTCTAGGTGAAAAACTCATTAGGTATTTTTCCTTCGATTTATTGACGTCCAGAAAGTCATGAATAGCAAAAACATGAAAAAGGAGGGTTTCTGCCTCCCAGAAATTAAATACAAGTCCCATAAATCATCTAAATATTCATAAATAATCATGGATCATGGTAAATATGATTCTAAACAGTGCATATAAGTCCTAAAAATGATGATGCAAAATGCAAGTATCATCTCCCCCAAGCTTAAACCTTTGCTCTTCCTCGAGCAAATAAGCGAATAGATCATGATCATGCATCAATGAGCTTATGGTTGACAAGAAAGTATGAGCATGGCATCATCAACTTATGCATATTCACTTTTTCAAAAGAAATATGAACTAACTACCATGAAGATGTGGTCTACATAGATTTACATTATCATTTACCAATTACTTTTGAACAAAAACTAACCATTACATGTTGGACAATTGAACAAGTCTCAAATTTATCATACACTTCACTATTTGCAATAGCTTTCGATATGCCTTTGCAATAAAGATAAGTTTCTCATAAAAAATAGTGGAAAAGAGAATTGTTTAAACAACCAGATAGACATGACTATTTTGACTTTTGTCAAGAACTTTCACCACTTTTTGCATGGCATCAGTTAATGGTCTTTCTCTGTTAGTAACCAGTATAAACCTTATTCATGGGTCTTTCAATCATGTCATATGCTCTAAATGACCTTTGTCTTTCACTTTCCATGGCTAACCAAATCTTTGGGTGCCTACCTTTTAAACACTTTAACGTAGAGCATATGTATTGAAATACCCATGACAAGCATTCAGTTTACTCGTTGATTACTAAGTAGAACAAGAGTATCTCATGTCCCCTTGTCATTATCCTCTTTCCAACTATTTATTTTATAAGACTCCCTATCTCACCACGAATTCACAATGTTCCTTTTTATAAGTGTTGCTTCCCTTGCATGGATCTTTCCTTATTTGCAACTTCAACTTATTGAGTAATTCTATTCTTGTCCAACATGCTCAAGTTAATTTAGTCCAAGGCAAGATGTAAGTGAAATTTCTACATATGGTGCGCACATCTGGATGAGTGTTACCCATAAATCCCAAACTAGAGAATCATGGATGACACCATACTTTGTATTTTATTCAAAACCACTCTAACCAAGGATACACGATAATTCTCTAAGAGCTCTTCAAACTCTATGGAAAATCAATACCTAATGGATGCAAGAAAAAACCTCCTCATGATTACGAACTAGATGCAAATATGGTAACTTAAAAGCATAAGGTATGGTGGAACTCCCCCAAGATTAAGTTGCTGTGGTATGGCTCTACTTGCTCCTTAGGGTTGTGGTGACGCTGAAGGTCCCTGAGAATGCCCATCATGAGATCATAGGCTTGTTGAAATTGTCAGAAAGATTTTGTAAAATCCTCCCAAAGCCTTTTTCCAACTTTCTCCTTGCTAGGCTTCCACTTGGGAGTGATCCACCTCCTCTCTTCTTTGGGGGATATTGATCCCCTTCTCTTGGAAGATCCTTTGTTGGAGCATGCATGCATTTCCTGCGATTAATATCAGCAACGGGGTTTCTTGAAGCGAGGAAATGCCTTAGAGTTTTTCCACCGGTGCTCATGCGAGCAATTTGCATAGTCTTCTTAGGGGGCGGCACGGGTCTCACTACAACGATGGTATGGGAGTTGGGCGGAGCCTACCTTTGTACTCAGCATTGGTGATGACCTCGTGATCATCCTCCTTATCATCCTCATCATCTCCATCATCCTTGTGCACATACTCTTCATCATCGGAGTAGTCCTTCCTCTTCTGGTTCCTCTTCCATATTGACTTGGGGCTAAGGCCCTCAAGTTCATCATCATCATCCATGGAGGAACACTGGTAGGAGTCTCTAGAAGACTTGGAGGAGGAGTTGGTGTAGAGAGAAATCTGAAAAAATAGGGGCAAAAACAAAGTTTGCTCGAAAAGACTCGATGCGACATTAGATCGGCAGACAAGAGTATATATAGATTGTTTTGAGGGTATGACAAAGCATTCAGGAAGAAACGAAGGTGAAATGGACTCCGGAAGAGAGAAACACCTCGGGTGGCACGCCTAGGGGGTAGGTGCTCCACCTGGTCACTTTCCCTCCTCGGGACTCGTTTCATCCACTTCTTTGACGACACACATTAATTTTTCAAAATAATGACTTTCCTAAAATATTAAGATATTTCGAGACAGTTATGCACCTCCTTTTGATTTTTGGTATCTAGAAAGGGATAAATTTTTGCAATTATAGCCTTTGGACTTTGGAGATTCATTACTTCAATCCTTGCAGCAGAAGTTTGTCCTACAATATAATGTTTAAGACATTGTCCATTAACGACATGAGGTTTACCGTTGAAGTCTCCATGAAGACGAATGGCTCTGGAGCGGTACACCTCCTGTACAACTAATGGACCCTGCCACCTTGAAGCTAACTTTCCTACAAAAAACTTGAAACGAGAGTTTAACAATAATACTTGATCTCCTACTTTGAATTCCTTTCTTTTTATTTTCTTATCATGCCAAAAAAATTACTTTCTCATTAAATAGTCTAGCACTTTCATATGCTTCATTCCTCTATTCATCTAACAAGCTTAAGTCAAGAATTCTTTTCTCTCCAGCAGTTTTAAAATCAAAGTTGAGTTGTTTAACAATCCATGTAGCTTAATTCTACTAGAAGATGACATGGTTTTCCATAAGACATTTTATAAGGAGACATACCCATAGGATTGTTAAAAGCAGATCTATAAGCCCATAAATCATCATTAATTTTAGTAGGCCCATCAGACCTAGCTTTATTCATTGTCTTCTACAATATGAGTTTAATTTCCCTATTGCTTACTTCAACTTGCCCACTGGTTTGAGGATGCTATGGAGATGTAATTCTATGATCAACACCATATTTGGCTAGAGGTTTTCTAAATACCCAAGGAATAAAATGAGAACCACCATCAGTAATTAAAAATCTAGGTACTCCAAACCTAGGAAATATTATGTCCTTAAGCATCTTCATTGTTGTGGCATGGTCTGCACTTTTTGTTGGAATTGCTCTAACCCACTTTGTAACATAATCCACTACAACCAAAATATGAGTATGTTTTGTTTTTGATGGGGGGAATGGTCCCATGAAGTCAAATCCCCATACATCAAATGGTTCAAGAGGCAGTGAATAATTCATAGGCATTTCATTTCTCTTACCGATATTTCTAACATGTTGGCACTTGTCACAAGCTTTAACATAATTAGCACAATCCTTAAATAAAGTAGGCCAATAAAAAACAGATTGTAATACCTTTGTAGGAGTGCGGTCTCCTGCATGATGTCCCCCATAAGGGTTGTCATGACAATCCCTTATGGTAACCTGCTGCTCAAACTCAAGGACACAACATCTAATAATAACATCTACACTTTTCTTATCAAGAATTGGGTCATCCCAAAAGTAATGCCTAAGATCATAAAATAATTTCTTTCTTTGTTGGTATGTGAAATGTGGTGGAATAACTTTTGCAACAATGAAATTAGCATAGTCAGCAAACCATGGTGAAGCTACTCTAGCAGCAGACACATTAATGTTTTCTAGTTGTTCATTTGCAAAGCTATCATTAATAGGAATAGGATCTACCAGAATGTTTTCCATTCTAGATAAATGATCAGCTACCGGGTTGTCCTCACCTTTCCTGTCTACAATATGTAGGTCAAATTCTTGTAGTAAAAGAACCCATCTTATAAGTCTAGGCTAAGCATCTATTTTGTTCATAAGGTATTTAATAGTAGAATGATCGGTGTCTACTATTTACTTAGAGTCTACAATGTAAGGTCTAAACTTATCACATGGAAAAAGTACAGCCAATAACTCCTTTTCAGTTGTAGCATAATTTCTTTGGGCGCCATCAAGAGGTTTACTAGCATAATATATCACATTAAGTTTCTTATCAACTCTTTGGCCTAAAACAGCTCCTACAACATAGTCACTAGCATCACACATGATTTCAAAAGGCAAATTCCAATTAGGAGGTTGAATTATAGGAGCACTTATCAAAGAATTCTTCAAAATATCAAAAGACTACACAATCGTCATTAAAAGAGAATGGAACGTCTTTTTGCAAAATATTTGTTAGAGTCTTGGATATTTTAGAAAAATCTTTGATAAATTTACTATAGAAACCAGCATGACCAAGAAAAGTTCTTATACCTCTTATATCCCTATGATATGGGAGCTTCTCTATCGCTTGTATCTTGGCGCGGTTCACTTCAATCCCTCTTCCTCAAACTCGGTGTCCAAGAACAACACCTTCTTCCACCATGAAATGGAACTTCTCCCAATTTAGGACCAAGTGTTGGACCTCACAGCGCTACAAAAATTTGTTAAGATTGAACAAACAGTTTTCAAAAGAGGTACCATACACAAAAAAGTCATCCACAAATACTTCCATAATTTTCTCAATATAATCATCAAATATAGTATTCATGCATCTCTGAAAAGTAGCAGGAGCATTGCACAAACTGAATGGCATTCTCCTATAAGCATAACTACCAAAGGGACACGTGAAAGTACTCTTCTCTTGATCATCCTTGTGCACCAGAATCTGTGAGAAACCTAAATAACCATCTAAATAACAAATATGAGAGTGTTTTGACAATATTTCAAGCATTTGATCAATGAATGCTAAAGGATAATGATCCTTGCGAGTCGCCTTATTAAGTTTCCTATAATCAATGCACATTCTATGACCAGTAATATTACATTGAGCAACAAGTTCATTTTCATCATTTGGAACCATGGTGATTCCACCCTTTTTAGGCACATAATGGACATGATTTACCGACTTACTATCAGCTATGGGATAGATAATACCTGCCTCGATGAGTCTGATTACCTGTTTTCTTACCACTTCTTTCATTCTTGGATGAAGACGGTGTTGATAGTTAATAACAGGCTTTGCATCCACTTCCAAGTTAATCTTATGCATGCATAAAGCAGGGCTTATACCTTCCAAATCATAAAGTGAATAGCCAATGGCTGGCCTATGAGCTCTAAATACTTTAAGTAGTTGTGATTCTTCTTCATCTGAAAGGTTAGCACTAATAACAACAACATATATTTTCTTACCATCAAGGAATGCATATTTCATAACTTTAGGCAATGGTTAAGTTCAAAACTAGGATCTTCTTTAGGTGGTGGTAGTTCTCCTAGATTATCAGGTGGAATATGTAATTGCAACTGTTGTGGTTGTTTAGATGGTATTTGTTCTAGAGTTTCTTTCTCTTCATCATCAAATGGTTCCTCTTGATTCAGCACATAGAGTTCCATCACGTCCGATGAAGCAACTGCCACTGAAGCAAGAGTCTCCACTATATCTTTAGATAGTTTTTCTTTTTCTAAATGTTTATCAGTAAACTTTGAAAAGTTAAACTCAAGTCTTTCACCAGCAAATTTGATGAATACTTTCTCTTTTAACAAATTGATTTCAGCACCAACAATATGTAGGAAAGGTCTACCAAATATAACATGAAAAAATGCATCTTGGGAGCAACCAAGCACAATGAAATCGGCAGGATATTTAATCTTTGCAATTAACACTTCAACATCTCTAACAATGCCAAGAGGACAAATATACTCTTTATTAGCAAGTTGGATAGTTATACCTATCTCTTCCATGTTGATGGGATCAATATCTGGCTTGATTTCAAGATATAACGAATATGGAATCACACTTATACTTTCTCCAATATCACAAAGTCCATGATAACATGAAGTCCCAATGGTACATGATATACTAGGTTTCCCAATTCTAGTGTTGTTACCTTTTATTACCTTTGTAGAATCTTCACATAAATAAACGTCACAAGGTGTTTCTTCATTTAATTCTTTAATAGCTGAAATTTGATGTTGTACTTGAATTTGTTCATATGGTTCATGACATCTTCTAGCACTCCTAGTAGTGACATAGTGATTAAATTTTCCTTCACTTTGCTAGGATAAGGAGGAGCTTCAAATATTTCTTCTATCTTAGGAGATGAGACTTGATGAACCTGTTTCACAACATTAGAAACATAATGCAGAATTTTTAAGAGGTTCAACAAATACATTAAATCCTTTCTTTGGAACATTAACATGAGGGTCAACGCCAAACATGTTCTTAAGTTCCTCAAATAATATAGAAGTAGAGAAATTGTCTACACATGAATATTCATATTCCAAACCTGGATTATTATCTTTGTCGAGATCCCAAGCTTTAGTATTTTAAGAAATAGTTTCCAATAGATCTGCTGCTCCCTTTTGAGTTTTATTAGTGAAACTTCCTCTAGAAGAATTATCCTGGAAATCCCTATGATGTTGGGGCAAGCTCACATAAAAGTTTATTAAGATAATGCTTTCAAGAATACCATGACGAGGATTTTTATGAATAAGACCCTTTAATCTCCCCAAGCTTGAGCAATACTTTCTCCATTATGAGGCCAAAAGTTATAAATATGGCAACGATCGTCATAAGCTTCTTTAGGAGTATAATATTTAAGATAGAAAGCCTTTCTCAGATTTTCCCAATCAAGACAATATTTATCATCCAGATATCTATACCATTCAAAAGCTTTACTAGATAAATATAAAAATAATAGCTTCATTATTACTTCATTCTCATGAATACCTGCAAGTCTAAATAGGGAACATAGTTCTTCAATTTCATATAAATTCCCCATAGCAGTTTGGCTTCCATCACATGCAAAAGTTACCTCCCTTGCTTTGTCGACAATACCAATGGGAATTTGATATTCAACTTCTGGTTCAGTAGGCTTCTCACCCTTATCATTATCTTTTTCATGAAGGAACTCAAATGGGGTGAGTTACAATCCTTTATAACTTGAGAAAGCCATGATAAAACAGTAGTAATAAGATAAAATCAGATTTCAAGTTTCCTTACCAAACAGATTTCAGGAAACTCCGAATTTCACCATGATGGCCGGTTTCGTTCCATATTTGCGTATTTCCTATATGGCAAAGTTAGAAAAAAATAACTTGTTACTTTTTCAACTAGTAATAGGTTAGTCCCAATAAATATAATAAAGTTGCAACATAATGGGGATTTTAGCGCGATAAACTAGAAAGTTTATGGATGCATTTTACATGCATCAAGCATCTGAAAGCTTAACCTATGCTCACCCTCAAGCATAAAGGTGATAAAATTAACATGGACTTTGGAGTTTGGTGCTTATTTTCACTAGCAAGTATCACAAAATGTTAAACGGAACATTCTTTAGAGAATAACAACAAGCTAGCATAGCATAAAGTAGTACGTCTCATAATATCATACTCGATAACACAATGTATATTGACTAACACAAATGCAGATAGTATCATGAAACAATAGTTGCATTCTTTCCATAGAGAAAAGTATATAAATATTTATATGGTGGCAGCCCTATGGTCATAATATTGGTAAAGGAGGTTTGAAAAAGTGTATTTCTGGAAAGTAGCATATGTGTGACACAACCTATCTTCCAAACACTATCCATTAAGTTTATGATTGAAGGATGGTACATCATTAGTGTTTGGTTCAATTTCCCCTCGTTACCTGATTCTTTTTAGCATTATTTTTTTGGCACTTTTTGCTTGTTTTGGCACTTTTTTAAAATGTCTGCCATTAAGTGTTGCGTACATAATCTAAGTGACATTGTGGATGCCATTGAGATTGATAGGTCTCATACTAACTAGACTAAGTAGCCAGAGCAAGAATAGCATGACATAATGATCATATATTTTTAACATCAAGTGAAATCCTCCTCCCATGACAACATGGATTTGGATAACACTTCAATCCAATGTCATCCTTAATCCCAAAAAAAAATTCATACAACCAACCCATAATTTAGCACTTTGATTTCCCTATTTTTTCTCGTTTTCTTTTTGACTTTTTTCTTTTCGTATTTGCTTGATAATTGAGAGGCCTAGTCTCCTCCAGACTCAACCTATCACTTTGTTGATGTTATCAATGGAGGGTTTTTGTAACGTCCCAATTTCAGCAACCCGGATTAGTTGTCTAGAATGCAAAAATCAGGGTGAACAAAAAAAATTTCTTGTTTAAGTGGTGGAGTGTTTTCTTGCTTCCTTGT
This sequence comes from Avena sativa, assembly GCA_916181665.1. Lineage (NCBI taxonomy): Eukaryota > Viridiplantae > Streptophyta > Magnoliopsida > Poales > Poaceae > Avena > Avena sativa. The sequence continues at coordinate 278,638,217 of OV702292.1, forward strand.
TGGTGTTTATGCATATGACTATGTATTAGATGATGTACTCCTGGCCTCACCCTCAGTTGACAAAAGCTATTTAACAAAACTTTCTTGGCTTATTTTACATATTCTGAACTGATCTAGCATTTCAAAAACCTGAGCCAAGATGCCCTTGCAACCCTAACTATTTTAGTAGTCTGTATTGACCAAATTAGGGAGAGCTATATAATATAATCTCCTTATGTTTTCAAGATAGGACTTCAACTACTCTTATCTCTAGAATTCCAAAACCTTTTTATAAAGCTTTTGAATTCTACTCCTGGTAAATTTACAAAGGACTCTCGTCTACTTCAAATTACAACCCTTTCACAATACCCATACTAATCTCAAACTAGCTTGATGATAACGCTAGTAGTAGAATGAGTTGCTTGCTAAGATGAATTGCCTTGATCTGCTAAGATGAGTTGCCTTGATCTGCTGCTTGACTTGTTTGCTTAGGAGTAGTATGAGCTACCCTATGAGCTCATCATCTAGCATCTAGAAAATCCAAGAATATAAACCCTAAGCAAGTTAACCAAGCTGGATCTAATCTTTAGTCACTAAGATGACCATATAAACCCTTAACCACAACGCTTATGAAGTTTATTCTTTCTAGAAGCTTCCAAGTCAATGAAGTCCAAACCAAAGCAAGGATCCTTTCTACTCAATATAATCTTCAACATCATACATTTCATGATGATTTGGCACCTTGCAACCAATAAAAAACATCAACACTTGTATTCTAGTAAAAAACCCTCAATCTACCAAAAATGGTTAAGTCTGGAAAACTATATCAATATCACATCCTCAAGTCTCCATTATCTCCAATCCTTATGTATTTTGGGCAATGCACTTGAACCATCTTGTATACCATCATAAGGACTACCAAGGACCACTCTTTCCCTTGGCTAGACCATCCCCTAACCCACTTGTTCTTGATGGTTTTGTAGGAAAGAAAATAATAATTCCCATAAACCTTATCAACTAGACTACTTTGGAAGAAGCTCAGATCTTCATACTATCACCTCTTGACCAACCCTTAGTATGGTTGTGCTCTACTCATGAAGGTCTATCAATCCCTATGTCACTTGTTCCAATTGGATCCTTGTGCTTCTAAAACCCACATGGTTTAGAAGGCTATTTGATAATATGTTTTGGCACCCTCATTTTATTCAATTCTAAGCATAAATTCTTGGAGAGATCAATCAGGATCAACCTCAACTCTTTGCTCCATGGTGATCTACATCACTTGGTCTATCCATAGATATACCCCATGACCCCAGGGGAGCTTTGAGCTCCAAGATACAAGAAGGTTTTGTTGGCATAATATTAACTTTGCCCTAGATCATCTATACCATATTCTCACACAAAATCAAGTTGGATTACCATAAACCAAGGTTCCAAATGATGTATGCACCTTGTGTACATTATCTACCTTGGTTATAAAGATTTATCAAATATTATATGTAACATCCCAATTTCAGCAACCCTGATGAGTTGTTCAGAATGCGGGGGAACAAAAACTTTTTCCTGCTTTATGATGCATTGTTTGCTTGTTGTTGTCTGTGCTTATGCTTCTGATTGTGTAGCTTATGATATACTCCTTACCTCAACATCAGTTGACAAAAGCTATTTAACAAAAACTGTCTTCGCTTATGTTTCATATTCTCAAATGTTCTGGCATTTCAAAAACCTTAACCAAGATGCCTTTGCAAACCAAACTATTTCAGCAGCCTCCATTGACAAAACTATGGAGAGATATATAATATAATATCCTTATGTTTTCAAGACAGACCTTCAACTACTCCTACCTCTAGGATTTCCAAAACCTTGTATAAAACTTTTGAATTCTACTCTTGGTAGGGATACCAAGGACTCTTACCTTACTCAAACTCCAACCTTTTAAAATTGCCCATCCTTACCTCAAGCTAAGCTTGATGGTAACCCTAGTAGTAGTGGATTTGTTTGTAAGATGAGTTGCCTTGATCTGCTATTTGACTTGATTGCTTAGAAGTAGTATGAGCTACTCTAGGAGCTCATCCTCTAGGATCAAGAAACTTTAAAATCCCCAAACCCTAAGCAAGAATACAAGATGGATCTGATCTCTAGCCACTAGGTGATCATCTAAAACACTTAACCAGATCAATTCTGAACTGATCCATTCTAGAAGTTTCCAAGTCAATGAAGACCAATATCAAGCATGTATCTATTCTACCCAATCTACACTTCAACATCATCCACTTGATGATGATTTGGAACCTTCCAACCAATCAAAAACATCAATTCTTGTATTCTAGTTAAAACCACCAAATCTGCCAAATTTGGCTGTCTGGAAAAAGGTTGTGAAGATCCCATCTTTGGGTCTCCATCATTCCCAACCCTAGTGCATTATTGGAAATGCACTTGAACCATCTTGTAGAACATAGTAAGGACTACCATGGCCCACTCTTTCCCTTGGCTAGATCATCTTTTAACCCACTTGTTCCTGATGGTTTTGCAGGCAACAAAGTAACATTTTCTGCAAATCTTATCAACTAGCCTACTTGGTCAGAAGCTCACACCTTCATCCTACCTTGTTTGGACCAACTCTTTTCAGGAGTGTGTTCTACTCATAAATGTCTAGCAATACCTACTTCACTTGTTCCAAATGGATCCTTGTGCTTCAAACACCCATAAGGTTTTGAAGGCTACTTGACAATATGTTTTGGCACCCTTATTTTATTCAAAGTTTGAAACCAATCCTTCGAGAGCTCAAGCATGATCAAGCCCAAACTTCTGTACCATGGTGATCTACATAACTTGGTTTATCTACCCACATAGCCGTTGAACCAAGGAGATCCTTGAGCTCCAAGATATGTTTTGGTGCTATGAAAATAACATCACTCTAGATCCTTTAATTCTTGTTCCTCACCAAAATCTATTTGGATTCTAAACACCCAAGGTTGAAAATGCTATATACACCTTGTGTACATCATATACCTTGATTATAAAGATTTATAAAACATTATCCATAATTATTATGGCTCAAAAACTATTTAATTTCCTTTAGTGGACAAAAACTCCAAAACTTAATCTATAGAAGAAAGTTTGATTTACTCCAAATCACACCTCTAACTTTAAGATCTTTTGAAGTCAAATTATCATACCCTATCTTCCAACTTCAAAAATATATATTTTTGAAGAGCTTTATTATTTCTTTTTGTCCATTTTCTTAAATGGAAGAAATGGAATAATAATTGTTTTAAATACATTTATTCATCAATAAATCTTGGGAAAATTCCCAAAAGTGTTAATTCATATCTAAGACCTTTTCACATCAAAAACCAACCATGTCCAATGTAAAAATATCAAATGATCTTCTAGAAACTACTTCTGCACTTCTTGAATAAATGGATTTAAGAGGACTAACATCCCTTAGAAAAATCCCAAATAAATCCTAGGAATGTACCTTAACCATACCCGTCTACCAGTGTCGTCTCCCCAACCTTTTCCAATGCAAATTTCTGAACTCCTTCACAAGCTCTCTTGTGATCAAAGTTTGCAAAACAATCAAAACTTGAGATAAATCAAATCCAACCTACCCCAAACTTGTCTAATACACCACCATAGAGACATCACTCCCTCCTAGTCGTGTACCCCTGCAGCAGCTTCCGTCCCCTTGCCTCCTTAGCTCTTGATCAAGTGAGAGAGAGAGAGATGGCCCTCCTCGACCAATGCCATTGCCCTGCCCTCCCCATGCTCTCCATGGACTTTGTCCATCATGGACCTCCTCCACTTGAGATAAAAGGGCCAGAGGCTGGACAGCCCCCTCTTGGCCTCCCATTTGCTCCCTCCCACTCCACCTCACCTCCCCAAAGCTCCCTCCCCTTTCCCCTGCTCTGTACTACCAGAAAGAAGGAGGAGGAGAAGCTTCGGCCCTCTCCCAAAAATCGAGCAAGGCTCCGTCTCCCGAGCTCCCCTCTCTCCGCCTGTGGCACTCGCGCACTCCTCTCGTCCTCCTAATGCTAATGGTGCCATTTTTTCTTACATGCAGCAGCACCTCGAGCAACACCAGCAAGCCCCGAAGCTCGGCGCCATCGGGATCCGCTTGCGAGCTCCCTCACCGGTGCAAGTTCCCCATGCCGCCCATCCCCAAGCTCCCCTCTATCGACAGTGTTGCCCTGGCCCCTCGCCGCCGCCTCCCGGTGCCCCAGATGAGCTCCCCGCCACCGCTCGACTCGTCTAGGGTTTCCCCCATCACCGGTGGTGTCTCAGCGAGGGAGACGACCCAGGGCCGTGGATTGCCTCTTGATCCAACGGTCCAGGTCATCTGGTACCCCTTTGGCGCCCACCACCATGGACAAGCGGGCCCCACAGCGCGGGTTTGAACCCCGGCCTCCCGCCTGCTGTGACACCGAGGCGGGCCGCTTCTGCTCTTCTTGGCCCAATCTTGCCCAGAATCTGGCCCGTCCTGTGCAGAGTTTTTATTATTTATCTCTAGATCTAAATCTTGCTCCTTGGTTTAAAACGAAATAAAAATGGAAACTGCACTTTTTTCCAGATCACAATTTTACCAAGTACCATAGTCTTTTGGGCAACATGCAGAACTTGTCACTTGCCAAAAATAGATTTCCTTATTTTCTGATAATTAAAATACAAAAGTATGTATATTTCAATAAATAAATCTTCACGGGAGTTTAGTAAACAAAAATGGAATAAATAAAACTGCCTCTCGTAGGTATTTCATATACCTATCTCATGAACTTGGTCTCTTGCCAAGTTGAGAGGTAATTTCTCCAGGTTAAACCAAAAGAGGTAATCACCTAATTCCAAATCTGTGAACTCACAGACCCTCATATCCTTCAAACTGTATGATCCCAAAATTTATTGCGCCCTGGTTGAAATATTGTGAATTAAACTAGTCCATGCATGGTAAATTCCCTAATAAAATCACCTCAGTAGTTCTGCAACTCCAAAATTGATTATTCTAATTTCTACCGAAAGGTATTCTAAATATCTACCATGTGACCTAGAAGTAACATCAATAGCTCCTGTAGAATAAATATGGTGAAAATACAAAACCCCTCTAGAACTGAATTTGGGAATTTCCCACGGGCATTCTGGTAAATATTTTGAGATGAATCCAACTCTCAAAAATCTTAGACACCAAAATCTACCAAAACCTCTGAGGACAATTTTACTTGAAGTACAGATCTTTTCTGGTGATTTATTAACCTAAACTAGAGTTTATTTCACTAGAAAAATCATAACTAAATATAGGAAATTGATAAAATCATGAGACCACTTTTGTTGGCCTTGTTATTTCAGTACCTATCTGTTGATATCATTTTTATACATTGATATCATACATACCCAAGCCTTAGTCAAAACCCCTTCCTTAGGTGGTATTTGACAAATAAATCACAAAGGCAAATCCACAAAGGCAATTAAAGCATTTCCATATGATATGATATTAATCTATCAAAACCTACTAAAGTGAATAGTGTGTTGAATTTATGTTTGGTGTATTGTAATGATGCTTGTATGCCTTGTGTTGATTGTGCTCTTGCTTGTTTACATGTGTTCTCCCTGACGATGATAGTTGCGATTATCTCGGAGATCAGAAGAAGATGGTTATTATGGTTATTAATATGGTATTCTAAGAAGAAGTACAGGGACATATATTGCCAGTTCGCTGATCTAAGGAAAGCCACCTTCTTGATCATAAGCCTTGTCCTATTGTTTTACTTATGCATGTTTTACCTACTTTTTATGAAACTGCATTGTTTTATACTATGATGATATATATCTGGTAGTGGATTGGCTCCTCCAAACCATTACACTTTTGTACTATTAAGTACGACCCCCTTGATGACACCTACTGGTCCCTAGTATGATAGTTGGTGTATAACACCATACTCTGTTGGAGACCCCGTTTTAGCCGAAGAAAAACTAGAGGATGGGAAGACCCGCGAAAAAGTGTTACAAAATGTTTATGGCAAAACCTTGGTGAGTTTTAACCTACCAAGAGAAGTTTGAGAAAATAAAAAGCTTTTTGTTTTATAAGATGCTGAACGAAAGAGGAAGTAAAATGTTTACGAAAACGCACACTTTTCTTTGCAGTTTTGCCGGAACAATTAACCCGTGCGACCACATTACTCTGGAATGGGATAGGGCTGGATTTGATGTTTGTTTACTCTACTATAAGCTTCCTACAACTACTACAGGGGATTTAAAACTCCTGGAGGGTGGGCCTTCTCCTGTAAAGGTCCATGTGGGACATCGACCTAGAGAAGGAACAAAGGGTCTATGGGCCTCCACGCGTTACTATGAGCCCCTCATTGAAAGCGCACACTTTGTGAAGTGGAAAAGGCGCTCGGTTGGCTTGGGAACTATATAGGGCGTCCCGGTGTTGAGGGGAAAACACTCATAGGGTAGGCACTTATATTGGAGTGGGCATCCGGAGAGTCTTGATCGGTTACTCGACCCATGATCCGTAGGGGGTCAGGGTAGGGTAACCGGATGGTGTGGGTAAAGTGTGCAACCTCTGCATAGTGTAAATCTATTCGAATAGCCGTGTCCGTGGTCATGGACGGTAGGGAAGGTTGCTGTAGAGCGGTGCTGGTTTTGTATTCAAATAGGATTTTAGAAAGCAATGGATTTGGAAATGTTTTGACCATGGGATGGTCGGAAAGGATATATGTTTTGCCCATGGGATGGTCGGAAAGGAAGGAAAGGACTTTGGTCATGGGATGACCAGAAGGATGAAACAATTGGGTGACCCAATCCTAGTGATTCCCTAAAACTTTGCTAAAAAGTTTCCAAAATGTTTTACAAAAGTTTTCAACAAGTATATGTAGATGCTATATCTACAAGAGAAACTATTTGAAAAAAGAACCTCTCTTGGAGCCCTCCTACTACCACATCCTTATTGCATATCCTCTTGTTTTTATTATTCTGTTAAGGTGGTTTACGAGTATATTCAAAGTACTCATTGGCATTGTCCCTGGCTATTAACTTGGTCAGATATCAAAAGAAGGTGATGTTGGCGACTATGTGAGCTAGGACGTTCTCCCAATCAGTTGCATGTAGGTTAATGCATGGCTCGGGCTCTACGCTTGATGAAGTTTCGCTGATGATTATTTATGTAGCCATAATGGCATGTAAGGTATGACATGTATCCGCCTAAGTATGGATGTTTACTTTGATACTTGTCGGTTATGTGCCACGATTAACTGATCATGGGATCGTGGTGTATGCATAACAGGGATTCTCGGGGGATTAATCCGGGGGCCTGTCAACACCCGGATTTTTAATCCCAGATACCCGTTATGCCATACCTCGCAATCCCAGGATTACCATTTTTGCGAGACATAACGGATTGGATATCACAGTACATCATCCATTACAAACCATACATAAGGTTTTACACAAATAAGGATCTCATGATCCAGTCTTAATACAACAAGCAGCGGAAAATAAAAGATAGCATAGTGGTAGGGTCCATCTTCAGGGGCACAGGCAATGCTGGCGAAGGCAGATAGTCCTAGTTATCATAGCCATCCTGCTGACCATCCTCTTGATAATCTCCTTCATAGTCTGGCCATGATAATAGCCAGGGCTAAAAGCCATGAGTACTCTTTAAGTACTAGCAAACTACCACTAGACGGTAGTATAAATCTAAGTTAAAGTGATAGAGCTAAGTTTAACTATAAAGTTAAGTTTGAAACCTAAGCTGAGTTCTGAAGCAAAGAAAGATAAAGTAAAGTTCTAGAATGACTTAAGTTGGGAAGCTATTATCATCAACACAACCCTGTTGTGGTGAAGTCAAAGTTCACCATCTATTTCAAGTTATTTAGAAAACATCTGACAACGAAACAGTATGGCCATTCCAACTGTCCATAACGGCAGACGCGGCTATTCGAATAGTTTAACACTCTTCAGAGGTGGTACACTTTCACCACAAGATTCGATACATCTGTCAGGGGTAACCCTGAATCGTCAAACTTAGTATGCAGATAATCAAACATAACCTTCCCTTTACACACCCTAGTATAAGCACATCTTCTATGAGCATGGCCTCCCAACCATGACCATCAGTCATCTTGGGCACTGCATAGGTGGACAACATTGAGAGGTAGCCTCAGCTCAAACCTCTCCCGTGAGGGAACTAATACTAATGCATATAAATTTCCAGCTAAGCCTTACCCAATTTAGGTAGTGTGGTTGTACGATAAATTTGGAATGGTATCGCACCCGAATCCAACCATTAGTTTTATAAAAGGGTTATGGGTCATGCCTCATCATTGTCATCATCATAAACTAGTTGTGTTTCTCAACACATGTCAAAACATCTCAATAGAATGACTCATCATTCCAAGGTTTTCACAATTCATTTTCACCACTTGTTCCCATCTAAAGTGACTCAAGCTTTTGATCTAGTCTAAAAGACTAAGTTAAGAGTGTTCACTAAGGTGGAAGGATGGGATCAATCTCATGCCATAGAATGACATCTAAAGGTTTCTAAGTAGGTTAAGTTTTATACTTTTTATGCTACCTTCAAAACAAGTAAAGAACTTTGTGTACTAAGGGGAGTAAAACTCGTAAGTAAGACTTGGGGTACTAATAGTTAAAAGGGTGTGATCAAAACATGCCTAAAGCATCCTTGCTCATTCATCTAGCTTAATTCTAGCTTGCTAACAATAGCTTGCCTTGGTTGGTGCAGTGGTTGAAGTTTTCTTCTTCTTGTTGTTGGTAGCACTCCTCCTCCTCGTAAGCTTGGTCGGTACTATCTTCTATAACAATACATGCGGAGTAGACAATCACTAAACAATACTTAACTACGCTAGATAGCATTCTAAGACACACAATTGATGATCTATTATCATCACAAGCGTCACAAGTTTAATTCAATAGTTTCTTTCTTTTTATTTTAGAAAAGTAATTTCTACTCATTGAAAAATTAACCAACATTTAACCTTCACCACTTAAAACATGGGATCATGTTGACACATGTCATCACCACATATTCTAACATGTGGGAATGAGATTTAAGGGTTGGATCAATATTACTTTGGTTTAAGTTCATTATTTAATGATTTAAAGTGACTATAAATGCCTATATAGCATTCTTTTGGTACTAGTCCAAAGTCACTACATGTAAACCTTAATATTATTACATATTTAGATAGATATGATGAAATGTGATTTTTGAGAGTTGGAATCAACTCAAAAGCTAACTTGGTTGATTTTATAAAAATGTTGCATGTTGCAAAAGCTTCTGTCTTCTTATTTTTATTAGGAGAGATCTATAACTCTAATTGAATTAAATCCAACAGGCTTGGATAGATCATTTTAATACCTTTCAGACAAAATTGGTTTCATGCAATTTGGATTTTTAAACTCTCTGAATTGATTTTCAAACTAGGGGACAGAAACTAGATTTAACAAAAAAGAAAAATCCAGATTTGAATGGGTGGGCTAGCGCGGGAAAAGAAATGTGCCGGCCCAGTGGCGCTCCGCGGCGCGGGGCTCAACTGACAGGGGGGTCCCGTGTGTCAGCGGCACTTAAAACGCGAAACGGTACGCGCGCTGTGCGCCGTGCGATTAAAATAAGAATCTACGGCTGAGGGTCGTCATCGACGACGAACAGGTCGCCTGCGAGCTCGAACCCTAGCGGCTCGGTGGGGGCGTACCAGGGCTCCAACAGGGTCGGCGAGGCGGGCAAACAACATGGAAGACGACGGCGAGGTGAGGCGCGGTTGCGGCGGAGCTTGAGGTGGTCGCAATCAATGGCGCCCTTCTCCTCCTACCGCGGCTGCTCCGGCTCCAATTCCGGCGAGGCAGAGCTCGCCTTGCTCTAGCTAGAGGTGGGTGAGGTTCAGAGAGGTTAGGGGAGTGGAATGGTGTGGAGAGAAGAGGCTTGGGAGGGATCCTTTTATAGGCCCGACGGTGAGACTGGGCGGGATGGGCAGGCGACGGTGGCGACATGGCTACGACGGGGTAGAGGCATGGCTTCGGGTGGCGATCGATGGGCGGTTCCCTGGCGGTGCTCTAGACCTTGAATGCGGCCGTAGGGTCGGTGGCACGCGGTCTAGGCGAGGTGGCGCTCTCAGAGGCAGAGGCAGCGGTGTCCACGGCGAGCGGTGTCTGTGAGGCGTTGGGCGGCCAGCGGGGGTGTCTGGGGTGTTCTCCAGGTCGAGGCGGAGCGGCGGGCGCGGGCTGCTGCCAAGGGGCGGTCTATGCGAGTGGGGAAAGGGCATGCTCTGGGGCCGACATTGGCATGGTGCGGTGGCACCAGGCGCGGCTTGTCCTCGGTGGTCCACTGCACGGCTGGGCTCGGGCAAGGGACATGGGGTGGCGGTGAGGTGTGAGCTACCTCCTAGACATGGAGAGAGGGATAGGGGCGGTCTGCCGTGGTGAGGGCAAGGTTGGCCGGCGAGAGGCGGCTCGGCATGGCATGGCCGTGCCACTAGGGGCTAGGGGAGTGGATGGTTAGACTCTGGTTAAATCAAGAGGGGATAGGGGAGATAAATGAAGATCAATTGGGGGCAAAACCCTGTAGTAAACAGTGAGCTAGGATTAGAGTAGAGATTATGCATGCCAAGTGTTTGATGAAATGGCCGCATGAAAGAAAGTTTTGAATTTTGGTTTCAAAATTTTTGAGCGATCTCCACTAGTGATAGGTAGTCTCTAGTTGCAAGGATTTTGAAAGTGGAGCTCAAATAGATGGTTTTTGAAATAGGGGTGATCTATGCATATGCATTAGATTCAATTTTAAACTGTCATTTAAAATAGATAACAGAATGGTTTTAGCAGATCCAAAGGTGGGCCTTGGTACCTCATTATGTGTACTAGCAAGGGTTGCAAAGATCAAGAATTGTTTCTGTTAAGTTTTGAGTACTAGGAATAGCCAAAGTAGGCATGGGAGTTAAATTTGCCAAAATGGCCATTCCTCCTTTTTAATTCTTTTTGATTTGATTTTCTTTAGGAAAAGTTTGGGAATGATGTAGATGATGTTTAAATCACCTAAGAAACATTTTACAAGCATTGGATCATTCAATCATGGCAATTCAAACAACTCCTATTTTAAATGCACACACATATGAATGCTTTCATTTTAAATTTGGAAAATTTTTTGTTAACCCCAAATTTGATGATTTAGATCTTGATAACCTTGGATTGAAGTTTTGGGATGTTACAGGGCCCCACATTATACATAATTATTATGGCCCAGAACCTATTTAATTCTTAAAATGAACAAAGCCTCCAAAACACTCTCCATAAAAGACAGTTTGGTTTTTGCCAAAACATTTCTCCATCTTAGGTCACATTTGAGGCCTAATTATCATACCTTATCCTCCCATTTCAAAAATAAATATGTTTGAAGAGTTTCATTAATTATTTTTTCCCTTTTTCTTAAATGGCAGAGATAAGAAAATAAATATTTGAAATCCTTTTCCTTATCAATAAAGCTTTGGAAAATTCTACAAAGGGTGAATTCATATTTTGTACCATATAAAACCAAAAATCACCTTGTCCAATTCAAAAATATCAAATACAATCCATAAACAGATTCAACACTTTTGAAGTTTGGATATTAAAATGATCTAAAACATTCAGAAAATTCCCAAATAAATCAGGGCCATGTAAAATGAGCCTATGCATCTACCAACATCATTATCCCTTCATGCCAAGATAAAGTTTTGAGAAATTCCTTCATAAACATAATCTATGGAAAGTGAAGTATGTTTCAAACTTGAAACTCAATCCCTATAAAACCTTCACCCATCTTACTCTTTGACCACCCCAGAAACTCCACTCTTCTCTAGTTGTCCTGCACTGCAACAAAACACTATAGATAACCCTAGCCTTTTGTCTCCTGTGCTTGGAACTATGGGAGACATGTGAAACATCAAATTTTACCCATTTAATTGTTTGTAGCAGCTACACCCATCCCTCTCCGCCTCCCTGCACCACCAGGGCACTCCAACACGACCACCCACAGCGCAAAACAACCAATGGTCGACCTTCCACCTCTCTTTATTGCTCACATGAGCTATGTCCACCATACACCTTACCATCTTGTATAAATAGGCCATAGGCTCTCACCCTTGCCCCGACTCCTTCATTTCTCTCCTTGGCCACCTGAGCCTCACCTCCACGAGCCCCTGCTCCCCCTCTCTGCCCTCCCTTGCCATGGAAGGAGAGAAATCTCCTCTCGGGCATGCAAGGAAAGGTCGCCGTGCTGCCAAACCAGGGCACCCTGAACATCACCACCATTGCCACCGCACTCCCCTACCTTACTCCTCTCCTCCCCAAAAAGGCCAAGGATCCTCTCCCACTCTGCAGCCCGGAAAAGGAGAACATCCCCACTTTAATGAAAGCTTGCAGTTCATTCTACTCTCCACTACACCCTCGCCTTGGTTAGTTTCTCCATGCATGTTCCTCCCTGGTCCAGATCTATCTAATCCGCCCCTTTTTGGGCTCTAGGGAACTCCTGAGCATCGTCCACAAACGAGCTCCGACGAGGTCACAAGGTCGTCTTCGCACTAGCCAACTCCCGCCGTGGAACCTACCTCTTCCGCCCGTCCTCAGACTCAATGCGGTGAACCGTACCTCTCCGTGCCCCCTTCCACTGCTGGCAAGGACTCCAGTAGCTCCCCTTCCTCTCACTGCCCTCCTATGGTGTCCCTATGTCTCATGCCATCGAGGGAGGAAGATGAACAATGACCGTTCATCTCCACTTAATCCAACAGGCGAGGCACCCCCTCACCCCTTCGGCCGCTAGTGTAGCTGATGGGCGGGGCCCGCCCGCAGGGGTTTGAACGTAGCGCTCCCACCCACGGTCCTGCCTAGCTGGGCCGGCCTAGTGCGGCTGGCCCATGCCACCCGAGATCTGGCCCAGTGTCCTTTTTTTATACTGGAAGTTATTTGCAATGTCTATCCAATGTACTTAGTATCATACCTTTTGGACTTGTAAAATAAATCTGGTTAAAGAGACAATAAGACTGCATAACTGACTTTGGGAATTTCCCAAGGGCATTCTGGTAATTATTTTGAGGTGATTCCAATTCTAAAAAATTATAAACTCAAATATGTACAAAATCAACTGCGGATAAATTTATTTGAGCTATAGATCTTTTCTGGGGATTTATTCTCCTAAACTAGGGTGATTTCCACTAAAATAATCATAACTAATTAAGGAAACCACTTTTGTTGGACTTGTTCTTCCAATACATGTATGTTGATATCATTTTGGCACATTGATATCATACGGCCCCAAGCCTTAGTTCAAAAAACCCTTATTAGGTGGTATTTGACAAATAAATCACAAAGGCAAATCCACAAAGGCAATTTAAGCATTTCTAAATGCTATGATCTCAATCTATCAAAACCTACTGAAGTAAATGATGTGTTGTATGTTTTTTTGATGTATTGTAAAGATGCTTGTATGCCTGATGTTGAATCTGCCCTTGTTTGTTTGCATGAACCATACCTGACGATGATAGTTGCGAATATATGGTATTCTAAGAAGAATATTGTTACTATTGGATATTATGGTATTCTAAGAAGAAGTCCAAGGAAATATATTGCCAGATTGCTGATCACAGGAAAGCCACCTTCTTGCTTGTAAGCCTTGCCCTATTGTTTTACTTATGCATGGTTTACCAACTATTTATGAAAACTGCATTGTTTTATTATATAATGATCTACATCTAGTAGTGGCTTGGCTCCTCCAGATCACTACTCCTTCGTACTAGTAAGTATAATCCCCTTGATGACATCTACTTGTCCCTGGGATGATAGTTGGTTTTTAACACCATGCCCATTTGGAGACCTTGTTTTAGCCGAAGCAAAAACTAGAGGATGGGAAGACCCTAGAAAAGATTTACAAAAATGTTTTATGATAAAACCTTGGTGAGGTATGCCCTACCAAGATAAGTTTGAGAAAGGAAAAAAAGGCTTTGTGTTACAAAATGCTAAAGGAAAAAGGAGGAAAATGTTTATGAAAACACACCCGTTTCTTTGCAGTTTGATAGGACAATAAACCTGTGCAACCACATTACTCCTATATGGGAAGGGGATGGACTAGAAGTTTGTCTACTCTGGAATGAGTTGTCTCACAATGACTACAGGGGAATTCAAAGTCCCTGGAAGGTGTGCCTTCTCTGGGTTCTTGTAATGTACCTTACCTAGGCCCAGGAACAAAGGGTCTATGGACCTCCATGCGTTACTATGAGCCCCTCATTGAAGGTGTAGTAAGGTGCTCTGGTTGGTCCACGGTACCCAACGTCCTGGTGTTGAGGGAACAACCCTCATAGGGTAGGCGCTTATACCAGAGAGGGCATTCCGAAGGTCCTGACCGGTTACTCGACCCACGATCGGTGTAGATCAAGGCAGGGTACCTGGACGGTGTGGGTAAAGTGTACAACCTCTGTAGAGTGTAAATCTGTTCGAATAGCCATGTCTATGGTCATGGACGGTTGGGAAGGTTGCTGTAGAGCGGTGTTGTTTTTGTTTTCAAAAAGGACTTCCGAAAAGAAAGTGTTTTCCAATGCTAAGTTAGGATTAATTCCAAAATGTTTAATTATTTAAAATGATTTAAAATGAGAAAAATCATAACTAATTCATTTTAAATTAGAAAAATACAAATAATATATCAAAATGTTCAGAAAAATGAGATCTACATAATAGACTCATAATCATGCATTGTTAATTAACTTACATGACAATTTTAATTAGAAGAACAAATTAACCCCTCTCATATGCATCTGGGGTTTCTCCGAATTAGGGTTTGGACCCCTCGGACCCTGTTTAAAATGACCAAGAATGTTCTAGGGTTTTAATTCAATGTTATTTAACTTGTCATATCATGATCCCTTCTTGAGCATTCCATCAATGCCACGTGTTGATTGTTTTCCGCTTTCTTTCCGGTGTTTGGTTCTTTCCGGTAGAATACGATACTAACTCCGAGATCGAATAACGAGATCAACATCATCGAAGGATATCGACGAATAAGTCAAGCTGATGAACCTGAAGTTCTATATCTGAGTATCAACGGGCAAAGGCAAGCAAAACCGCACACATGATATAATCCTGTGATTTCAAAGTAATTCATTCTTTCCATGTGTATACAATTCCAAAGTCTTTTATCGATAGATAGATTAATCCTATCTAATGCATGTTACCTTTGTAGCCTATATTACCTCATCCATTGCTCCTAGCATAACTAGGGTTTGGCTTATGAGCTTCCCTAGAGATATTTATGTCTATTGTTCTTAGCCATACTTAGTTGTTACTGTTGATCTATCATGTTGATGAATTAGAGCTATGAATGAACCTAGTATGACATGATGATGTGGTAAGATTAGATAAGAAAGTTAAACATGTTAAGGCTTGTATGGGAGGCCACGTCAGGTTGTGGTTTTTGTAGTCCCATACTTTCCACCACTAGAATCCAAGTTCTTTCCTCTTGAACCAAGACAAGCGTACAGCACACGAGGGCCTGGAAACCCCCTCGGCCAACTAACTTTCCTAGTAGATTCCATGAGTCACATAGTTCGGGTGTTCCATTCAACATATGCATTCTGGTTATTCTCGAAGGCGGTGAAGGAGGTGCATTCATATAGGTCGGTAAGCGTGGTAGGGAATGGGAGAGGCCCGGTCCTCCATAATCTCAAAACCTATTCACATCTCTAGGGACTAGCTTCAGGATTAGACCCGTTATGGCTGAATCTCCTTAGGGAGTGACCCATGGTCTTCGCTAAAGCAAGGTAAAGGTTGTGGTCAACCACTCTCTGTCGGCCTTCCAAGGAAGAGGGCTAATGATCTGGCACTAAGAATCAGTTGGTACGTGTGGCTAACGTTGTACACCCTTGCAAGGGTATTAATCTTTTTGAAAAGCCGTTTCCGCGGTTATGGATGACTTGGAAACGGACGTGATGATCATAGATAAATATCACCTAATCATAAAACTTGATAAGAGAAGTGAGGTGTGTTTAAGGATGCTTCCTCAGGGATAGAGGGGGTGATCCTAGTTGATAGGTTTAGCTGATAAAGATTTGGTGGATATCAAAATAAGATCAAAGCTAGTGATACCACTTTCTTATCCCCTTTTTAAAAGGTTCCATTAGTCGATCTTCTCCTACCTCTTTTACTAAGAAAGTTAGCTTTATGCAAAATAACACCACCTGCCATAAGATTTGCTGAATGAAGAGTGAACTTTTGATAAGTCATCGAGTAGAGTTTCATCTTCCAAAGTTGGTGGGCATGTTCTTACCGTCGTACACCCTCCTTTTCAGAAGCTTAAACTCTTCTAAAGTTCCATGGTCTCAATCCTTATGAAGACTAGTCATCTAACAACTTGAAACCATCTCTTTTGCTCTCTCCGTTATCTTGATGTGTTTCATGTTCGTTGGCTCCGGAGATGTTATGGAACATCTATCCATGAGTTGACCATGAGATACTTTGTTGTGGTTCTGTGTCATTCCCTCTGTTCTTTAGTGTGTGAAGCTACCTCGAAGAAAATGAAGCGCTTCATTCATTCAATAATGGTGGCATGTATCAACCTCTTCGAAAAGATCGTCGAAGTCTAGTGAAACCATGTTCCTTATATCTTCCTACCTAGGAATCTTGGGACGAGATTCATTTAAGGGGGATAGAATTGTAACACCCCTAGTTTTATTAAATCTTAATTAGGATTTGTTTGTGAATCATAAGCATTGCATGCATCCTTTTAACGGAAGAAATGTTGCATAAAAGGAAAATAAACTAAAAACCCTAAAACCTAGTGTTCCCTCTCTCTTTGAAACTCATTCAAAAGGGTGGTTTTGAAAGTATTTTGAAAATTATCAAAATTTGTGGATCCTAAATGGACTAAAAGGATCTGATATTTTGGAATGACTCAAAACATAAATGAATTTGAAATTACAAAAGAGACAAAATAAAATGGAAAAGAAAAATGTTTTATTTTAAAAAAGTGAGCCAGAGCAGAACCAGGCGTCTGCCTGGCTACCTCCCTCCCCTGCTCAACCTTGCCCAAAGACCACCCGTGGCCCACCTCGGCCCAAGCCAGCTGTACCCGTTCGTCCGTCTCTTTATTTTCTTCTTCCTCACGCTGAAGCGAAGCAGCTCGGTGGCTCGTCGCCGGCCACCCGATGCCATCCTCTCACCGCCAAGATGAGCGCTGTCGCCCCCGGATGGCTATAGGAACCCTCCCCCTCCACTTGTAACCCTAGGAGAGCCCCACTTCTTCTTCTCTTCCTTGTTCCCCGTCATGGCCAGAACCCTAGCCTGTAGGTGCTATCTCGCCCCATAGTTACTCGCCTCCCCTCGTCTATCTGAAGACACCATGAGATCCACCTTGTCACCATGACCTTCCTTGCCAAAACAATCGTCCACGGGCGTCCCAAATCGAGATATTTATCCTCAGAGTTTCGACGGCCACTGTCACCAATCGTTGGTGTTCCCGACCTCTTCCGGCCTCGCAGCCACCACCATGTTGCTCAGGGTGAGCTTTCGGTTCTCCCCGTGCCCTCAATTCCCTCTCTAGCTTCCTGTTTCATCACCACGTCGTACAACCTCCGTCACTGCCGCTGGACGCCATCGTGCTCCTATTCTGGTGACCATTTTTGCGGGGCACCACCACTATCCGACATGCCTCGTTGCCCTCTTTCGAACGCCCTCACTTCCGTGTGCCCGCACACGCCCCTGTGTTGATCCCGTGCTCGATTTGTAGGATCTCCATGGATGACATCAGCAATGCATCATGCTGATGTAGTATTTCTTTTCTTTTAATGTTTTCTGAAATAATTTCTGTAATTAACTAAACACTGACAGATGGGTCCCTATTGTCAGTTTTTTTAATCATTTTGGAAATTAATTTCTGAAAATAATAAAATTATGACACGTGGGTCCAGGTTGTAAAATATTTTCATAATTCCAAAATGTTTAGTTATTTAAAATTATTTAAAAATGGATTTAAAAAGATAAAAATCTTAACTAATTCATTTTAAATCAGAAAAATACAAATAATATATCAAAATGTTCAGAAAAATGATATCTACATAATAGAATCATAATCATGCATGTTAAGTAACTAACATGACAATTTTAATTATAAGATAATAACCCCTCTCATATGCATCCGGGATTTCTCCAAATTAGGGTGAGGACCCCTTGGACCCCGTTTAAACTGACCAAGCATGTTCTAGGGTTTCAATTCAATGTCATTTAACTTGTCAGATCATCATCCCTGCTTGAGCATTGCATCGATGCCACGTGTTGATTCTTTTCCCATTTGTTTCCGGTTTTTGGTTTGGAATAGAATACCGACTCCAAGATCGAAGACCGAGATCAACACCATCAAAGGATATTGACGAATAAGTCAAGCTGATGAACCTAAAGTTCTATATCTGAGTATCAATAGGCAAAGGCAAGCAAAACCCCACACATGATATAATCCTATGATTTCAAAGTAATTCATTCTTTCTGTGTGCATACAATTCCAAAGTCTTTTATCGATAGATAGGTTAATCCTATCTGATGCATGTTACCTTTGTAGCCTATATTCCCTCATCCACTGCTCCTAGCATAACTAGGGTTTGGCTTATGAGCTTTGCTAGAGCTATTTATGTCTGTTGTGCATAACCATGCTTAGTTGTTACCGTTGATCCATCTGATTGATGAATCGTAGCTACGAATGAACCTAGTATGACAGGATGACATGGTATGATTAGAGACAAAAGTTAAACATGCTAAGGCTTGTATGGGAGGCCACGTCAGGTTGTTTTTTTTGTAGTCCCATACTTGCCACCACTAGGATCCGAGTTCTTGCCTCTTGAACCAAGATGAGCGTACAGCCACACGGGGGCCTGAAAACCCCCTCGACCAACTAACTTTCCTAGTAGATTCCTTGAGTCACATAGTTCAGGCGTTCCATTCGACATATGTATTTTGGTTGTTCTAGAAGGCAGTGAAGGAGGTGCATTCATACAGGTAGATAAGCGTGGTAGGAAATGGGAGAGGCCCGCCCTCTGTAATGCCAAACCCCGTTCACATCTCTAGTGACCGGCTTCAGGACTTGACCCGTTACTACGACATCTCCTTAGGGCTAGACTCATGGTCTCAGCGAAAGCAATGTAAAGGTCGTGGTCAACCACTCTCTACCGGCCTTCCAAGGAAGAGGGCTAATGATCTGGAACTAAGAATCGGTTGGTACGTGTGGGTAAAGTTGTACACCCCTGCAGGGTATTAATCTTTTCAAAAGCCGTGTCCGCGGTTATGGACGACTTGGGAACGGATGTGATGATCATAGAGAAATATCACCTAATTGTAAAACTTGCTAAGAGATGTGAGGTGTGTTTAAGGATGCTTCCTCGGGGATCGAGGGGGTGATCCTAGTTGATAGGTTCAGCTGATAAAGATTCGGTGGATATCAAAAGAAGATCAAAGCTAGTGATATCGCTTTCTTATCCCCTTTTTAAATGGTTCCATTAGTCGAGCTTCTCCTACCTCTTTTACAAAGAAAGTTAGCTTTATGCAAAATAACCCCACCAGCCATAAGTCTTGTGGAGTACACCCTGTACTTAGCCTTGCTTTGATACTTTTGCAGCAGGTAAGTGTTAACATAGAATATAAGTTTGTTACAGCTTCGACATCAACAAGTAGATTGGGGTTCCCGGTCGGCAGCCTAGAATCTATGGATTGGGACGTCATCGTTATGCTTCAGGCCTCCTAGGCCATTTCTTAAGTTTGCTATACTTAATAGCATAATTTTCCTTCTGTTATTTGATGTTCATGGTCAGTGACCTCTGCTTGTAATAATTTGGTTCTTCGCTCAGTTATGAGCTCGGTGTAATAATTTTTGTGTCGTAGGGTCACTATAATGTTACAGATTATTCTTGTATATGCTTGTGGGATTTAGGTTAGGCTTGTACCAGACAGTGGTCTGGGATTTTTCTAGCCCTAATCTCAGGGGTGTCACATCGTACTAGTACATGCACGCAACGCCTGGTCTTGCATGGTTTTTCTCAAGAGACGCCTCCGGCCGCCGATCCACAGGAAAAACTGGAATTGGTTTTCATCCCTAACACACTCCAAAAGGCGACCTTTGAGCAGATGGCAGTGGAGGACCCTATTGCAAAGAAGAATCCAAGAATAGAAGTAAGAATAATAATAAGGCTACAAGCCAACCTCTTCCGAATAGGATCTGGGCTTAGGACGATGTTGTTGTAGTAGCCAACCAACATGGCTCGTGCTGAGTGCATGAAGCTGGTGATCCGATGTTGACTCTAGAGCTGATCCACGTTACGCGTGGACCCATGGTAACTTTGCATTAGTGTATCAAGACACTAGAGGGCCTCCTTCTTAAAGACAAAGAGCCAAATTACCCGGTTTTCATGGCCAATGTGCCATACAATGAAGATAAAGAGAGAGAGTAGCCCACCCGTCGTGATGGTGGATCCCTACTACCTGCGGGACAACCAGTTGGTCAAAGGATCAGAGACATGGACCAAGGCAACGGCGTACCTCAAGAAGTTCATGCTCGACAACAAGAGGAAGGACAAACTTCTTTTACCTTTCTTTCCCGGGTAAGTACACACTCACTCACCACCGTAACCTATGGCTTTCTTATAGATTTCTCCCTTTGCTCTTTTTCCAACATCCCATTCCAATTATGTTGCGGAGACAAATACTACACACTCATCGTCATTTCCCCGAGGTATTCTCTAGCCACGTATTTTGACACGAGGAGTTTGACAAAGAAGAAAGACTACACCAGAATAAGTGTTGTTCTCGATGAGGCTATCGAGGGAAACACAAAAAAGGATGCCCCTTTGCCAATAAGGCAGATTGTTTTAGGGATGGTAGCCATGTGTTCAAGCACGTGCTCGAGTTCCCTACGTCAAGCATCCGACTATTGGTCGCACCAAGGAGGCCTTCTATGTCCTCCATCACACCCAGGTTGTCCAGGATTGCCAGAACCTATCGCTGCCTTCTAGTCTCCGAGGATGGGCCGAAAAGTTGTTGCAAATCGACGATGATGATCATAGAGAAGACTTCCATCACATCCAGATGAAGTTGTCGGAAATAATCATTGAAGATGTCAACACAAGGGGGGAGGGCTACAATAAACCAAAGGGTTAACTAAGAGGGAGATCGAAGAACACCTCCATAAGTAAGGTGACACCAAGACATGGATAAAGAAAGAGGGATATCAACTGTTCTCAACGTCGAGCGAGAAGAAGTCTTCATGATCGATGTGTGCCTAGCATGATCAAGTGTGTGTATATTCTCGATGGACGCGTGTAGTATCTGTGTCATAAACTTTATTATCTTCATGAGTTTGTGTATCGATGGACGTGTATAGTGTGTCCTAAACTGAACTTTCATAGCTCGAAACAGTCGTTGTTGTTGGACTTAACTATATTGTGGTCATGTTCTCGTTGCACTTATTACTTCTATGATGATCGCGATGCTATCTTTTAGGTTTATGAATCATTTGCTTTAATTTTTATGAAAATATATGCATGTGAACCCTTTAATTCTTTCCATTGCATGATTTAGTAATATACCTTGTCGTCTATAGAGATGGAGAAGTGGTATGTGGTGTACAATGGCTGGGTTCCAGGAGTCAACAAGGAGTGGGAGGACTGCTAGAAACAAGTGAATAAGTTCAGCGGCAATAGCTACAAAGGATATGCGACTAGAGAGGAGGCGGTAGCCAAGTGGAGGAACCACATGTGGAAGAAGAACAGATGAAGATATTGGTCGGGATCCTGCTCTTGCCCAGCGCCATCACAGTTGCATTCTATTTGATCCTAGTGTAGGCAGTGACCACTTCATTTGTAATGTGAGATGATATGAACTTTGTATTGGAAACTTGTGTAAAAATTCTGCACTTGACACTATATATGTATCTCTATTCGGATCTAAGTGTGATAAGATTATACTTGTGTTTGTATTATATGTCGGTTCTCACATACTATATACAATGTATTATTTCTACTGATCTGTATAAATCTTGTATAAATACCTGATTCTGTACCAGGGTTGTATTTTACTTTGAATACCTGTAATAGAATCTATGGCGCATATGTTAAGCATTTTATGGAGTATTGCATTTATGTGGCGCATGGAGGGATATGCGCCACTGAAACTAATTATGTGGCGCATACGAAGAAATGTGCCACAGAAATCTGAGAATTTTGTGGCACATATCAATATGTTGCACAGAAATATAATTTAGTGGTGAGGGAGTAGTGGTGCATCCTATATGCACCACAGAATACCAAAAGCCATGCGCCAGTGATAAGGTATTCCCTAGTAGTGCAGGCTTCTTGCTGAAACGAGTTTGTGAACACAAAAAATGTGATTTTTGCGGAAAAACTTGATGGAAAATTTCACATCTAAGGGGAAAATGATGGAATTAGGCCATGGGAATGCAGGGGAAGGTAGATCAACAAGTTTACCAAGTAATCCATGGATCAAAACGTAAAAAAATGCACTCAACTCACAGTTCAATCCAAAACACGAATTGGGTCTTTTTTGGTGGAATTTTCGAATTTATGGGGAAATGACCAAATCGATGTGAAATCCGTGGCAACCAAAAGCTTCTATTACTAGATGATATGGGTGGCCTGATCTTCACGGATCTTGTGGTCAAATCGATGGGAAAGCAAGGGGAAAGGGAGAAGGTAGAAGAAGCGGACACACACCTCGCGAAGAACATGATGAACACATGCAAACACAACATGATACAAGGCCAATTGCTCCTGTCGGTAGTCACTGGTCCGATAGAATGCTCACAAGGAAAGATCAGTCAATGTCCTCCCATGAATCCCAAGAGGATAGGTACGAACACCTTGGGGCGGATCTTGATGTCTTGGAGAAGGGAGTCCAAGGACTTGTACAACGATGGATGTGCTATGCAAAATCCAACGAGCTTGGTGACGACAGTGGATCACCTTAGTAAAGGGGGTGAGGCAAAACTAGAAATTCCACAAAGGGGGTTGTATTTAGTCTATCATCTATGCCTAAGGGATACATGAGGTGGTGGGGGCTCTATTTATAGGCCAGCCACTAGAATAGGGGTAGTTTAGGCAAAAGGGTAACTAAAGGGAAAATTCCAGGGCATCAAACCCGGATCAGTGTGTAGACGGGGATTTCCGGTGATAAGTCCGACGTCAGCGGATCTGTAGCTGGAAGTTTCAGCGGTCGCCGGTCATTCTGGTCTTCGTCGGATTGGTGTACAGAAGCCGTTTCCAGCAGGCACCGGGTTCCACCAGGTCTGGCGCCGGAATTTGTGGTGGTTTTGGCAGTAGGTCCGGTCTGCTGGTTCTGGCGCCAAAGATTCCGGTGGTGGGTTTGGCGGTGTCGGTTTGCCCGCTGAAATGGCCTTCTTGTTCCATCTCATCTTCCAAGCCTCCATCTTGTCGAGCATGAGTCCTCGGGCTTCCTCTCTTGTCTCCATACTTGTCGGTGTGAACCTATCATGGTCATAGGATAGAGTATGAAGTAATATACCATTCAATAGGGTAGGAAGTGGGCTCGCATAGAGGATAGGAATCACCTTCGAAGTCCATGAAGACTTGGAATACATTGGAGACATTGATGTGGTAATGACCGTACATCGGGCTACATCAATTGTAGTTCATGAATTGTGTTGCTCTGTGTGACATTTCACCCCAACCGATTTGGTATCCAATACCCAAGAACCACATTGTTTAACAAGCAAATAATACAACCATAACGTGTATATCATTTATATACCTAAGCTAGAAATTTCTAGTCTTTTCTTTTCTGCCAAATATTTCCAATATTCTCTTTCACCATTACCTTTTCTTTTCAAAATAATATATCAACATCAATAGTGGTACCATACATATGACACATAGTTCAAATTGTGTACAGTCAAATACTAATACCTTTAGACTTGCACTTTGAAGTGGATCACTTTCGTGGTATTGCTGATGAGTACGCCATGGAGGGGTCCTCATAGAGCGTGTTTAAAGAGTTGGGGGAAGGCGGTGAGTTGGCGGGTACGAGGTAACACAGTTTACCCAGGTTCAAATCCCACAACGGTGGCGGAACTCTACTCCTTCTATAAATCACTATAATGGCAATACGCCGAGTTATAGAGATCGGTTCACTGTGCAAGGTGTTTTACGTTGTATGTTGGTTGTTCGTCCTAAAGGCTCCCACAGGTCCGGTTTATAAAGGCACCAGAACCTAGGGTTATAGGGAAAGGACCTTGCCGGACAAGTTACAGAGTCCTACACTAATAATAGTCTTCGTGTCTTGTACGCCAAGGCTCCGAGTAGGTCGGTGACTTCCTCGTAGCCTTCCTTCATCCGGTATGGGCCTCCCTTTTGGATCCATCTAACTGGGCCACCCAGCAGGCTATGGGCCGTGCTATGAACTATGGGAGAATATCATTTTGCGGCCTGAAAGTTGGGTGGCCAGGCAACGCGGTACCCGAGTTCCCTGATATCATCCGCGATGACTATAGTTGGTGTGCCAAATACTCAGAGGGTCCTTTTCGGCACGAATTCAACTTTATGTTTCAATACAAAAAATCAGGCTAACGGCCGTCAAGTTGGGTCCCCCCTGTCAGCTTTCGCCGTTATGTCGATGCCGTTGTTGCTACCATGTAGGCTTGCAGTGTTGGCGCATGCATCCTTTACGCGTCTGCTTCTTCCTCCGGGGCGACAATATGTGGTCGCGGCCATGGCGCGGAGCTAGGACTTGGACAAACCTGCTCGGCCCGTTCTCCTCCCCATCCCGAATCAGAGCTCGCCCTCACCATGACCGCACCATTGGCACGGCGCGGGGACGGGAATTCATTCCCGGGTGAGATCTGTACCCATGCCGACCATGCTCGGTCCTGTTGGTCTCCTCTAGAATCCAAGCTCACTGTCGCCGTGGTCGCACACACACCAACCATGGCGCCTTCCTCTCCGAACCCCAAAGCCACATCCACCCAATTCGGCACAACGCCAACAAGGTGAAAATGCATCAAGTTTTCTTCTTGTGTTTGTAGAAAAACATGTATGTACCGTGGCCGTAGCATACTCTAACAATGTACACATATATTGTTTACTAGATTTTCATTTGAAATTAGTAGCTCCGTGATGACGAAACATAGAGAACCTAAATGGAATGACGATGACGATCATGTTCTATACTTTGCATTGCATCAACAAGTGCTTGCTGATGAAGAAAGTTACCAAGAGAGTGGAGTTCATTAGCCATTGCGAAAAAATATGTGAACAAATCAATGAGCGATTCAATGCAAATAAGCACAGAAAAGCTAGATCCATGTCATCAATCATCAATAGGTGGCACATTCTAGTGATGCGTTCAAATGCGTACACGATGTATCATTTGCTTGAAATGGTTGTTATCCTGAGCAAAAATGCATGGTATGCACATTACATTTGTATGTTCTATGGTGCAATTCTGTTGTTATGGGCGTGGAAAGAAAAGCTGGGCTTCACTGAATATTACGCAGTTAGGCCTAACTTAGTCTTACACAAATAAGCACAGCTTAGTCTTTACACACATAAGCGTAACTAATGATAAAGATAAAGACAAATGGTTCATCGGATCTGCCAGTATGAGCACTAGGTCTCTGGAGCTGGTGGTATCGTCGGAACGAACCAGAATGCTGCTTTTGGCCGTCTTTCATTCTCATTCAAATAGTACGATCCCACTGGATTCGGCTCCAGGTCGGATCTGGAGTGTCAACATGATAGGCGCGTGAGTGTGCAGCAAACAGGACAGTATGCTATCAACACTGGAAGTGCTGGCACCTCAGCAACAACACTAGCATGTTCTTCCTGGACTCCGGCAGCAGCCTCAACAGGTATTTCGTCAGCTTCACCAGCAGCAGCATTAGCAAGTATTTCGTCAGCTTCACCAGCAGCAGCATCACCAAGTATTTCGTTAGCTTCACTAGGAGCAGCAGCAGCAGCTAGTTCTTCGTCAGCTCCACCACCACCAACACCACCACCACCAGCAGTAGCAGCAGCATCAGGGGCCAGGGCTGCCTGAGCAATTACAGGTTCAACAGCTCCAGGGGCTCCGACAAAGAAAGGGTAGTTGATCCCAAAAAACACAGATTGTCCCTTCTGATTGTTGACTCTGCTCCAGACTTGCTCTACTGGGTCTTCGGATGGGCATGCAGACCTCGAGAAAACGTGACACCGCAGCGATGGGTATGAAGAAAGTTGTGTCCCCATATGTTCTATTGTATCACCAACGTTGTTTAGTGCTCCCCTGATATGAATCCACAAGAGTTCATCATGATGTTCCGTGTTGTCTCCGAGAGGTGCCAGGAACTAGCGCCGTGTCCTAAATTCAGCATCTACTACTGCATCTTCGCTGACCGGAGCTAGAATTATGCGCGGGGCTGCGTGGGTACCTGTGTGTTACTCCCAATTGGACGGCTCCCAAACACGCACGTCGCTGCTAGGTTCAGTGACCGCATAAATGTGTTGCGGTCTGTACGAAGAGTAGCCGTAGGTGAAGACGGCGTCGACATACTTCTCCGGCCGTAGGAAGTCGTCGCGCAAGACTGTACATTCCTTGTCTTCTAGGCATCTAATGAATGTGATTGCCTTGTCGAACACCGCTAAGAGGTCGTACTCCCAGTTCTTCCATGCCCCCTCCCGCGGTCTATGTGGGAGTTGTACCTTCACGAGCTCAAGTTCTGCCATGTTGAGCCTGTAAGCAAATTCAGAAATGGGTGGCGACCACCCGCTGTTGAATGCAGTAATTCCGACACCCTTCAAAGATGGCACTGCAAGTCTCTTCGATCTGTAGCAATTTTTTAGAGTCCAAGTACTCCCATCCTGAGATAAAAGGACCAGCCACTCTCCGTTGCCACCCACCCAGTTCTGGTCATCTCTCATTTCTGTCTCTTCTTCTTCCTTGATATTCACCACTACTGATTCCGACCACTTATCCAGCAGCATCAGTTTTGCATGAATATTTTGCAGAGTTTGTTGTCAGTTGGTACAATCACCTAGCATGGATTCCATTGCAGATACAATTTGACAACTGGACCTTTATATTAAAGTACACAAAATATCGCCTAAATACGAGTGTCTCCTTAGATATCGCCTAAATTGTGCCTGTGTCACTACGAAGATACTCAATATATGGAGTAGAAGCAGAGCCCCCTAGAACAAACTCCTGACGATGATCATAATTAAACAGCTCGGGGCATAACAGCCTTAAATCATCTAATATGTTTGTTTTTATTTTAGGAAACAGAATATCACCTAGCAGGCATTCCATTGCAAAATCTAAACTGACAACTAGTCTATCACCTAAAGTAAGACTATGTCACTATGAAAATACCAGAATATCAGGTACGAGCACAGCTTCCGCTGTATAGAATAGTCTTAAATGGTTTGATTTGTTCAAACCGTGCATGCACACAACACGTTCGACGAAAGGAACATAGGATTCCGATGAGAGTTTAGCACATATGAATCAACAATATGACGGAACGAATAAGCTAGATACTGGAACTTACGTGGCCATCGCGGTCGTCTGGCCATTTGCTGTTATTGGGGTAAAGAAGGCCTGGCGTGCCGAACGGTTGTTCGTCCATGTTCCGCATTGTCACGCGGTAGCCAGGGATGCAGCGAGCGAGGCGGCCGGCTGAGATGATGTCCAACTCTGAGGCGATCCTGTGCATGTTCACGGCGCTGAGGTTCGGCCATCCCCAATCCTCGCGGTAGTGGTCGCCCTGGCCATCCGCGTCGTCGTCGCATGCCTTTCACTTCAGCATGCTGCTACCCCAAGCTCTACCCATAGCAGCAAATGGAGTCTGGAATCCGGTGGATTAATGGAGGCGTTGTGATGAGGAGGAGGATGGATTCGAGAGGGGGTGGAATCAGGGATGGGGCAGTTGTTCGAGTGGGGAGCGAATCTGCAAGGAACCACCGCCATCGCCGGTTCTCGTCCGCGTGGAAGAAAAGAACGGGGGGCGTAATTATTGAGGGCGGGCACCAAAACCATCTAAGGAAATGAAAAAATAAATCATAAATGGGAAATGTGCGGCCCGCCTGTCAGTGTGTGAAGGTCGGCACGTGTAAACGTTCCTACATTTGAATTGATTCCACCGCATGCAAGTGGCGCAGAGCAAATTTTAGGAAGTGCTAGCGTCGACGTGTAAAACCGCCGTTTTTTGCCACCTTCACCCTACTACGAACGGTCGTGCACCATTCCAGATATTGGTAAGGGCGATTCCAATCTTTCACTTCTCCGTCTCATTTCCTCCTCCACGGCCTCATCGTCTTTGTCCTCCACGGCCTCATCCATTTCCTCCACCACCGCATCACCCTCTTCCTCTGTATCCTTTTCCTCTTGCCTGTAGTCATGGACGCTCCGGACGTCCGAAACGACGGCAGGCCAGAAACTGCGCACTTCGACATCGAAGTACATGGCGGGAAGAAGATCGATGTCGTCTACACCACCGACCCTCGGACGGTGAGGAACACTCTGAATAATTTCACGAGTTGGCTGCAGTTCGAAGAAAACAGGTTCGTAGGTCTCGACCTCTAGTACAGTCGTGATTGCCATAGGATCGCCGTGGTGCAACTCTCCATGAAGGGACATGTCCTCGTATACCAGCCTTTTTGCGAGAAGGGGGCTGACGGCATCTAGTAGACTTTGCTGTCTTTTTGTTCCTGAACCGTCTGTTTGCAGAAGTTATTGCTATATTATTTGTCTGAATTCATTTTCATGCAGGTGGGGAGAAAGTATTAGGGATCTGTTTCATGACTTTATCGTGAACCAACACATAACATTTACCAGTGTTGACATCACGAATGACAATAAACTGCTTGAAATCCTGACTGTCAACATTAGAATCCCAAAGGAGTGCAGAGTGGACATCTAGGAAATTTACTGGATCCCAGGGACGTAGGGCAGTAAGACCGGGATGGCCGCTCTTGCCTCCGAACTCATAGACCCGTGGTACGCTGACATGAAGGACAAATTGCCGAGATGTTCGTGGAGGCGTTTAGGGCACGATTACTGGGAGGATAAGCCACTTTCTGAACCTAATCTGAAGTACGCTGCAATTGACGGGTATGTTAGCCACGAGTTGTACCGCTAGATTGTAAAATCTCGTTCCAGGCATCGCATCATTGAACCACCACCAAGGCAGGTTGTTTGTCCCAGATGCCGGATCATAGATGAATCTACAAACCGGGGTAAGCGACCGAAGGCATCCTGGGATCGGTTGCCTTCTCCAACAGGCTGGGATGTAGACTATTAGTGCATGATTGTTGTGTTTATGAAAACATGTTATTTCATAAGTACACTATGTGAGCAATTACGAACTGCTATGTATTACCTTTGTCAAACTATAATCTGGTTTATGACTGTATCCTCCTCTATAATCTGGGTTTGGTTATGACTTATGACTGTATCACACCTTATGCATGTTAGTCCTGGATTCTGCCGCATGCAAATGGCACAGACAGAATTTGTAAGAATAAATGTTGAGCATACAAAAGGGGGAATGTAATTCATACAGGTTAAGTAGCTAATAGAACAGGGATCATATGAGCTTGGTTCTTACACACAGAATGCTTAGAAAATACAGGCGAGATAAAATACAGGCGAGATAAAACTAGGAACGAAATGCGAAACTAGTAGTGGTAAACAGCACACTCACCCACCCGCCAAATCTTGTTGAGCATCTTGTAGCAGACATACGCGTCCCTGGCTGCGTACTTGATCGCATCGTAATCCAGGTGCCTCCACTCCCATCGATCATGCAGGTCCTTCGAGAACTTGATTTTCATGCCGACGTACTCCCGGTCGATGATGTCGGAAGCGAGTCTAGCCATGACGGCTTTCCCCTTACCGCCATCCGGGTACCTCCACAAACGTTGGAGATCGACGTGATTGACGACATGAACGAGGAGATCCCGTTCTAGCTTCGGAGTGTCGTTCTTGATGTCGACGCTGGCAAAGTAGATCTCCCTCATGTGTAGGAACTCGTGAAGCTCCGGGCATACAGATTTTGCCTTACATACGTGATATAGTAGGTAGTGGTTGCGCATGGACAGCTGCAAAAGCGCCGTCCTCTTCCTATCTCTGGTATACTCGAGGTCAAGGCCGACGATCTTGTACCTGTCCATCAGATCTTGTAGCCACCGCTCGTACATTGCGATGACCTTGGCCACCTCCGCTGACACATTTGTGTGGACGACCGTCAGCTTGGTGGTGCCATGGGCGATGACGGTGTACTCGTCGGTGTAGTCGCTCCCTTCGTCGAACACGCCATACTCTATGTCCATGGCAGCAGCTAATGCGGCGGCGGTGGCCTAGTTTCGGTAGGGGTGGCTGGGACTGGGCATGGAGGTGGAGTGATCTGTTGCGGTGGTATGGCCAGGCGGAGACGGTGCCTGCGGCAGCGTCGTTGGTTCTTGCGGTGGCGGCACCGGCGGAAGGAATGAGTTGGGGATTTTTGCACAGTGATGTGCTGAGGAGACAAAAGGCGATGCTTAAATTCCGTTTACCAATATTTCGGTCATACCCATGCAGAAGCAAGTTTGACCGGGCGAGCACCGATGGTTTCCAATCCTAGCGATTAAATTCGGTGTTCGTCCCGGTAGGCGATGGGATGGGTGTGCGACATGGCTTTGGCGTGGCAGAGACTGGTCATGTAGACCACCGTCCCGTTGCCGATCCGCAGCGGGTGCGCGATGCTGACATGACGTAACATGACAGGACAGAAGGAAGTGTACAAGTTTAAGAAGTGTAAGCATAGACATGGACCTAGCATCCCTGCACCCCGGGGCAGCCGATCAGGCCTGCCGATTGCGCAAAGCTTGTCCCGAATTTGCCAAAATGAAGCTTGTTTGCCCATGCTTCAATAAGTTTCTCTGTAGGCCACTTGTGTAAGCATGCACGATCAAGCAACTTTGTAACACACGTGTCGATGGAAAAGCATTAGGTTTCAACGCACCATATAGTTTAGGGATTTAGAATAGCTACATTGTGGAGCTCTAGCCAAATTGCATGGTAAAGCCAAATTCAGCTTTTTGTCAGATTTAGCTATAGCAACATTGTGTGTCGTTTGTCCTCACTCTTGCCCTCCCGATATTCCGAAGCCCTCACATGCGCTCGGAGGGGGGTGCCGTCTGGTCAAAGGCTTGGCCGTTACGTGCGCCATGACGCCTAAAGTGGACTTTTTAAAGAGCGCCTTTTCCCCTCTCTCTCTAACAGTTGTGTTTTTTTTGCCCAAAAAGGTAGGGAATCTAGAGTAGCTTCTCTCTTCATTCATTGTTCCTTTTGCGATCATTTTACCTCAATGTGGTAGCAAATCTAGAGCAGCAAAACAAACCAGCACCATAAATAAATTCAGTAAATAGAGAAGATGTAGATAAAGCAGCTAATATAGGTTATATAGTACGGTACTTAACGAGGTTCGACAATTAGGCTGCTCAGCAGCAGCAGCAGCAGATTGCTTCAACACATTCAAGACAAAAGAAGCTGCTTTACAGTAGCAGCAGCAGCAGCTGATCAGTGGCCCCTCATGGCCTCTGCCAGGAGGGCATCCGCCTCCTCCCTCTGGCGCCTCCTCCACTTCTTGCTGCCCAGCCCCTTGACCTTGGGCACCTTGGGTCTGATCGGGGGCATGCGACCCTCCTCGATAGCCACCTTATGGAGGTTGCGAAGGTGAAGACCGAGCGCTTGGTGCTTGGCCCTGAAGCCGTGGATGTTCACGGACTCACCGTAGGTCCTCACATCCTCGACATGCTTCATGAGGGAGTTGAAGTCCGTGTCGTGGAGCCTCCTGGTGGGGCAGAAGGGGCACTTGTACATGTCACCGGTGAAGAATTGTTGTACTGACCGGACTTCAGCCTCCTCAGCACATGACGAGTCTTGGTGTCCTGCGACTCGTCGTTGCTGCGGAGGTCCCTGCTATCCTCCTGTTGGAAAAAACAGAAGAGTGAAATAAGGACATGATTGAGATACTTTGATTATAGGGATTGATTTTTTGCATAAATTAACCGAATGAGATCTCCCGATAATTCCCCAAATCTCAAACCAAATCGAATACCGATCCCAACTACGAACAGGGGGATTCATCGAAAATCGAGATCTACCATAATAGGATTAGCTACTGTAAAAAATACGAACAGCCGAGCCCTAATAACATACGATCTAGCATCCAACGATGGGAACGGGGGAAGAACAAGGGAAGGGGAGAAAACCCTGGTTACCTCAGACCACCGGTCGGCGATCCTGGTGTAGTAGAGGTTCTCCGGCCTTATGTAGACAACCTCCTCATAGGGGTCCCAGCCGAACGGGATCTGTCCGAGACCGGCGGAGGCCTCCTCGCCGGAGGCTACGGCGGATGCGGGGACGGGGACGGGGGGCTCCTCGTCGGCTGCCTTGGAGGCGTCGATGGCCACCGCGCCGATCTTCTCCATCGCCGGCATGGTTGGGGTTTTAATGGGCGTTTGCTGAAGGTGATGGGACAGTGGAAACGGTTGAGTGAGCGAGTGCGTGATGAGTGGGAGTGGGGAGGCCTCTATTAAAGGAGAAGGGAAGCAGCGTTTCGTTGCACTACCGTGCACCGTGTAGGCTAATTCATCATGCACGGCCACACGTGTCCGCTACCGCCCTGTGCACCGCACACGCGTACCATGAGTCACGTTTTTTCCCTCGTGTCTAACCATGGCGATTCAGTTGTACTCATTTTTGCCCACAAATCGTTGATCCTCTGTGATCTAGCGGATATGATAACCCTTATATCTATCGGGGGCACCCCTCTATCCATGCAAAATAACGAGTATGCCACCGGAACTTTAACAACATAAACAGATGAACTTGAATATATTTTGAAGGGTACGAAACTAGAAATCCACATAGTTTAAGGGTCTAGATACGGTAAGAGAACTAAATATTATTAATGGCCGGGCCAACACAGTGACGGGGTTGGTCGGCTAGGAGTTGCTGATTCCTAAGTAAGGGGACACTAGGTCGTTCTTAACATACTCCCTTAGGAACTTGCCATAAGCAGCGTGCTTAGCCTTGGTCGCCGACTTGTGTTTACTAGCCGGGCTTTTACCGATGCCAACCGCATGCGGAATCAAGCTGGCAATCCTCGGGTTGACTCCTTTCTTATAGAAAGGGCACCTGAGCTCCCCAAGTCGAGTGCGGAAAGGGATTATCCCACTCTTGAGCTTCTTCATGACATGGCGGCTCTTGTTGTCCTTGGTCTCCTTGTCCGAGTCCATCTCACTTGAATACACCTGTAATGTATGGAATACAAACTGAAGTGAGCAAAATAATAAATATATATTCCTTCCACCATTCCAAGTTACTTTTGATGCAATAACATGTCTATACAGGTTCAGTAGTTCATTACGGCCGTCTCCCCAGCTCGCTCCTAAATTAATGTGGTTTGTGTTCTTGGTAACTTATTAATAAATAAATAATGTGGATTCATTCAGAACAGACTAGATCTCTCCATGTACCGGTTCGTACGTTGCATCTAATCATTAGGACTAGATTTTTTATGACGCCTGGATAGATTAAGCTCGAGCAGAAAATATGAAACATGTAGAAATAGATGTACCTCCGGGTACACGAGCGGAGCGTGTTCGTCAAACTCCATGCCCTCATCGGCGCCTCCGAAGTCGTCAGCACAGGCGTGCACATGGTCCCCCAAGGGGTTGAACTGCTCGTCCTCCTCGGCCTGTGCTGCGTGATGCTCCTCCAGATCTGCCGCGTGAAGCACCACCCCGGCGGCGATGCTCGGACACTCACCCCCACGCACTGGTTTCATGGAGAAGGTTCGTGCAAGTACGTTCAAGATTGTGGTGTTTTGCTAGATAAGGAAGAGAGAGTAGTGGATGAGTGCGAATGGAGGACCCGATAGGCTGGGTTTTTAATGCGGGGATGTTTAGGCCTCCTCGAGGGCCCCGGTTGATAGCTCTCCCGGCTGCGGCTTCCGCGTGGAAGGTTCGTGTGGTGGGGGCCTGACGGAAGTGAGAGTGCAGGTGCACTTCGTAGTAAAAATGGTATAGCCGGTGGTTCGTGGATGACCAGTTGTCGTGTAGTAGACTTGTAGCCTTTGCAGACTAGATTAAACATGACATGACCACTCTACCACTTTTTCCATGGACGGCATTGTGTTCCTTCTTGTAGAAGTCTCGTTGAGGGAGACGTTCGTGCTGTCTCACGTTGTCTTGTGAAGGGCATGACGTGCGCAACGAGCCTCGTTGGATCACACAGGATCAACGGTTGGTGCGCACGATCCGCGTGACACAGGATGTTTGTTCTTATATTAAAACCACAAACAAACATGGATCAACCACTATAGTCATTGCATGTGTGTTCTTATACTAAAACCAACATGGATCCACCAGTGGTCATTGCATGTGTGTTCTTTCCACAAACCACACATGGATCAACCACTAGAGTCATTGCATGTGTGTTCTTTCCACAAACCACACATGGATCAACCACTAGAGTTATTGCTTGTTTGTTCTTATACTAAAACCACAAACCAGCACTAGAGTCATTGCATGTGTGTTCTTTTGCACAAACCACACATGGATCCACCAGTGGTCATTGCATGTGTGTTCTTTCCAGAAACCACACATGGATCAACCAGAGTCATTGCATGTGTGTTATTTCCACAAACGACACATGGATCAACCACTAGAGTCATTGCATGTGTGTTCTTATACTAAAACCACAAACCAGTACTAGAGTCATTACATGTGTGTTCTTATACTAAAACCACAAACTAGTACTAGAGTCATTGCATGTGTGTTCTTTTCCACAAACCACACATGGATCCACCAGTGGTCATTGCATGTGTGTTCTTTCCACAAACCACATGTGGATCAACCAGAGTCATTGCA
Organism: Avena sativa; assembly: GCA_916181665.1. Classification (NCBI taxonomy): domain Eukaryota; kingdom Viridiplantae; phylum Streptophyta; class Magnoliopsida; order Poales; family Poaceae; genus Avena; species Avena sativa. The sequence goes on from OV702292.1 coordinate 278,673,124, forward strand.
TGTGTGTTCTTTCCACAAACCACACATGGATCAACCACTAGAGTCATTGCATGTTTGTTCTTATACTAAAACCACAAACCAGCACTAGAGTCATTGCATGTGTGTTCTTTTCCACAAACCACACATGGATCCACTAGTGGTCATTGCATGTGTGTTCTTTCCACTAACCACATACGGATCAACCAGAGTAATTGCATGTGTGTTCTTTCCACAAAACCACACATGGATCAACCACTAGAGTCATTGCATGTTTGTTCTTATACTAAAAATACAAACCAGCACTAGAGTCATTGCATGTGTGTTCTTTTCCACAAACCACACATGGATCCACTAGACTCATTGCATATGTGTTCTTTTCCACAAACAACTTGGGGACCAACAAGTGGTAATTGCATGTGTGTTCTTTCCACAAACCACATGTGGACCCATTATAGTCATTGCATGTGTGTTATTTCCACAAACCACACATGGATCGACCACTAGAGTCATTGCATATGTGTTATTTCCGCAAACCACACATGGATCAACCACTAGAGTCATTGCATGTGTGTTCTTATACTAAAACCAACACTAGAGTCATTGCATGTGTGTTCTTTTCACAAACCACACATGGATCAACCACTAGAGTCATTGGATGTGTGTTCTTTCCACAAACCACACATGGATCAACCACTAGAGTCATTGCATGTTTGTTCTTATACTAAAACCACAAACCAGAACTAGAGTCATTGCATGTGTGTTCTTTTCCACAAACCACACATGGATCCACCAGTGGTCATTGCATGTGTGTTCTTTCCACAAACCACATATGGATCAACCAGAGTCATTGCATGTGTGTTCTTTCCACAAACCACACATGGATCAACCACTAGAGTCATTGCATGTTTGTTCTTATACTAAAAGCACAAACCAACACTAGAGTCATTGCATGTGTGTTCTTTTCCACAAACCACACATGGATCCACCAGTGGTCATTGCATGTGTGTTCTTTCCACAAACCACATATGGATTAACCACTAGTCATTGCATGTGTGTTCTTTCCACAAACCACACATGGATCAACCACTAGAGTCATTGCATGTTTGTTCTTATACAAAAACCACAAACCAGCACTAGAGTCATTGCATGTGTGTTCTTTTCCACAAACCACACATGGATCCATCACTAGAGTCATTGCATGTGTGTTCTTTCCACAAACCACATATGGATCAACCAGAGTCATTGCATGTGTGTTCTTTCCACAAACCACACATGTGGACCCTCTAGAGTCATTGCATGTGTGTTATTTCCACAAACCACACATGGATCAACCACTAGAGTCATTGCATATGTGTTATTTCCACAAACCACATATTGATCAACCACTAGAGTCATTGCATGTGTGTTCTTATACTAAAACCAACACTAGAGTCATTGCATGTGTGTTCTTTTCACAAACCACACATGGATCAACCATTAGAGTCATTGCATGTGTGTTATTTCCACAAACAAACATGGATCAACCACTAGAGTCATTGCATGTGTGTTCTAAAACCAACATGGATCCACCAGTGGTCATTGCATGTGTGTTCTTTCCAGAAACCACACATGGATCAACCACTAGAGTCATTGCATGTGTGTTCTTATACTAAAACCACAAACTAGTACTAGAGTCATTACATGTGTGTTCTTATACGAAAATCACAAACCCGTACTAGAGTCATTGCTTGTGTGTTCTTTTCCACAAACCACACATGAATCCACAAGTGGTCATTGCATGTGTGTTCTTTCCACAAACCCATATGGATCAACCAGAGTCATTGCATGTGTGTTCTTTCCACAAACCACACATGGATCAATCACTAGAGTTATTGCATGTTTGTTCTTATACTAAAACCACAAACCAGCACTAGAGTCATTGCATGTGTGTACTTTTCCACAAACCACACATGGATCCACTAGTGGTCATTACATGTGTGTTCTTAGCACGGACCACACATGGATCAACCAGAGTCATTGCATGTGTGTTCTTTCCACAAAACCACACATGGATCAACCACTAGAGTTATTGCATGTTTGTTCTTATACTAAAACCACAAACCAGCAGAAGAGTCATTGCATGTGTGTACTTTTCCACAAACCACACATGGATCCACTAGTGGTCATTACATGTGTGTTCTTTCCACGGACCACATATGGATCAACCAGAGTCATTGCATTTGTGTTCTTTCCACAAAACCACACATGGATCAACCACTAGAGTCATTGCATGTTTGTTCTTATACTAAAACCACAAACCAGCACTAGAGTCATTGCATGTGTGTTCTTTTCCACAAACCACACATGGATCCATCACTAGAGTCATTGCATGTGTGTTCTTTCCACAAACCACATATGGATCAACGAGAATCATTGCATGTGTGTTCTGTCCACAAACCACACATGTGGACCCTCTAGAGTCATTGCATGTGTGTTATTTCCACAAACCACACATGGATCAACCACTAGAGTCATTGCATATGTGTTATTTCCACAAACCACATATTGATCAACCACTAGAGTCATTGCATGTGTGTTCTTATACTAAAACCAACACTAGAGTCATTGCATGTGTGTTCTTTTCACAAACCACACATGGATCAACCATTAGAGTCATTGCATGTGTGTTATTTCCACAAACAAACATGGATCAACCACTAGAGTCATTGCATGTGTGTTCTAAAACCAACATGGATCCACCAGTGGTCATTGCACGTGTGTTCTTTCCAGAAACCACACATGGATCAACCACTAGAGTCATTGCATGTGTGTTCTTATACTAAAACCACAAACCAGTACTAGAGTCATTACATGTGTGTTCTTATACGAAAATCACAAACCCGTACTAGAGTCATTGCATGTGTGTTCTTTTCCACAAACCACACATGAATCCACAAGTGGTCATTGCATGTGTGTTCTTTCCACAAACCACATATGGACCAGAGTCATTGCATGTGTGTTCTTTCCACAAACCACACATGGATCAATCACTAGAGTTATTGCATGTTTGTTCTTATACTAAAACCACAAACCAGCACTAGAGTCATTGCATGTGTGTACTTTTCCACAAACCACACATGGATCCACTAGTGGTCATTACATGGGTGTTCTTTCCACGGACCACACATGGATCAACCAGAGTCATTGCATGTGTGTTCTTTCCACAAAACCACACATGGATCAACCACTAGAGTTATTGCATGTTTGTTCTTATACTAAAACCACAAACCAGCAGAAGAGTCATTGCATGTGTGTACTTTTCCACAAACCACACATGGATCCACTAGTGGTCATTACATGTGTGTTCTTTCCACGGACCACATATGGATCAACCAGAGTCATTGCATGTGTGTTCTTTCCACAAAACCACACATGGATCAACCACTAGAGTCATTGCATGTTTGTTCTTATACTAAAACCACAAACCAGCACTAGAGTCATTGCATGTGTGTTCTTTTCCAAAAACCACACATGGATCCACTAGACTCATTGCATGTGTGTTCTTTTACACAAACAACTTATGGATCAACCAGTGGTCATTGCATGTGTGTTCTTTCCACAAACCACATGTGGACCCATTATAGTCATTGCATGTGTGTTATTTCCACAAACCACACAAGGATCAACCACTAGAGTCATTGCATATGTGTTATTTCCACAAACCACACATGTATCAACCACTAGAGTCATTGCATGTGTGTTCTTATACTAAAACCAACACTAGAGTCATTGCATGTGTGTTCTTTTCACAAACCACACATGGATCAACCACTAGAGTCATTTCATGTGTGTTATTTCCAGAAACAAACATGGATCAACCACTAGAGTCATTGCATGTGTGTTCTTTTCCACAAACCACACATGGATCCACCAGTGGTCATTGCATGTGTGTTCTTTCCACAAATCACACATGGATCAACCACTAGAGTCATTGGATGTGTGTTCTTTCCACAAACCACACATGGATCAACCACTAGATTCATTGCATGTTTGTTCTTATACTAAAACCACAAACCAGAACTAGAGTCATTGCATGTGTGTTCTTTTCCACAAACCACACATGGATCCACCAGTGGTCATTGCATGTGTGTTCTTTCCACAAACCACATATGGATCAACCAGAGTCATTGCATGTGTGTTCTTTCCACAAACCACACATGGATCAACCACTAGAGTCATTGCATGTTTGTTCTTATACTAAAAGCACAAACCAACACTAGAGTCATTGCATGTGTGTTCTTTTCCACAAACCACACATGGATCCACCAGTGGTCATTGCATGTGTGTTCTTTCCACAAACCACATATGGATCAAACCACTAGTCATTGCATGTGTGTTCTTTCCACAAACCACACATGGATCAACCACTAGAGTCATTGCATGTTTGTTCTTATACTAAAACCACAAACCAGCACTAGAGTCATTGCATGTGTGTTCTTTTCCACAAACCACACATGGATCCATCACTAGAGTCATTGCATGTGTGTTCTTTCCACAAACCACATATGGATCAACCAGAGTCATTGCATGTGTGTTCTTTCCACAAACCACACATGTGGACCCTCTAGAGTCATTGCATGTGTGTTATTTCCACAAACCACACATGGATCAACCACTAGAGTCATTGCATATGTGTTATTTCCACAAACCACATATTGATCAACCACTAGAGTCATTGCATGTGTGTTCTTATACTAAAACCAACACTAGAGTCATTGCATGTGTGTTCTTTTCACAAACCACACATGGATCAACCATTAGAGTCATTGCATGTGTGTTATTTCCACAAACAAACATGGATCAACCACTAGAGTCATTGTATGTGTGTTCTAAAACCAACATGGATCCACCAGTGGTCATTGCATGTGTGTTCTTTCCAGAAACCACACATGGATCAACCACTAGAGTCATTGCATGTGTGTTCTTATACTAAAACCACAAACCAGTACTAGAGTCATTACATGTGTGTTCTTATACGAAAATCACAAACCCGTACTAGAGTCATTGCATGTGTGTTCTTTTCCACAAACCACACATGAATCCACAAGTGGTCATTGCATGTGTGTTCCTTCCACAAACCACATATGGATCAACCAGAGTCATTGCATGTGTGTTCTTTCCACAAACCACACATGGATCAACCACTAGAGTCATTGCATGTTTGTTCCTATACTAAAACCACAAACTAGCACTAGAGTCATTGCATGTGTGTTCTTTTCCACAAACCACACATGGACCACCAGTGGTCATTGCATGTGTGTTATTTCCACAAACCACACAAGGATCAACCACTAGAGTCATTGCATATGTGTTACTTCCACAAACCACACATGTATCAACCACTAGAGTCATTGCATGTGTGTTCTTATACTAAAACCAACACTAGAGTCATTGCATGTGTGTTATTTTCACAAACCACACATGGATCAACCACTAGAGTCATTTCATGTGTGTTATTTCCACAAACAAACATGGATCAACCACTAGAGTCATTGCATGTGTGTTCTTTTCCACAAACCACACATGGATCCACTAGTGGTCATTACATGTGTGTTCTTTCCACGGACCACATATGGATCAACCAGAGACATTTCATGTGTGTTCTTTCCACAAAACCACACATGGATCAACCACTAGAGTCATTGCATGTTTGTTCTTATACTAAAACCACAAACCAGCACTAGAGTCATTGCATGTGTGTTCTTTTCCAAAAACCACACATGGATCCACTAGACTCATTGCATGTGTGTTCTTTTCCACAAACAACTTATGGATCAACGAGTGGTCATTGCATGTGTGTTCTTTCCACAAACCACATGTGGACCCATTATAGTCATTGCATGTGTGTTATTTCCACAAACCACACAAGGATCAACCACTAGAGTCATTGCATATGTGTTATTTCCACAAACCACACATGTATCAACCACTAGAGTCATTGCATGTGTGTTCTTTCCACAAACCACACATGGATCAACCACTAGAGTCACTCAATGTTTGTTCTTATACTAAAACCACAAACCAGAACTAGAGTCATTGCATGTGTGTTCTTTTCCACAAACCACGCATGAATCCACCAGTGGTCATTGCATGTGTGTTCTTTCCACAAACCACATATGGATCAACCAGAGTCATTGCATGTGTGTTCTTTCCACAAACCACACATGGATCAACCACTAGAGTCATTGCATATTTGTTCTTATACTAAAAGCACAAACCAACACTAGAGTCATTGCATGTGTGTTCTTTTCCACAAACCACACATGGATCCACCAGTGGTCATTGCATGTGTGTTCTTTCCACAAACCACATATGGATCAACCACTAGTCATTGCATGTGTGTTCTTTCCAAAAACCACACATGGATCAACCACTAGAGTCATTGCATGTTTGTTCTTATACTAAAACCACAAACCAGCACTAGAGTATTTGCATGTGTGTTCTTTTCCACAAACCACACATGGATCCATCACTAGAGTCATTGCATGTGTGTTCTTTCCACAAACCACATATGGATCAACCAGAGTCATTGCATGTGTGTTCTTTCCACAAACCACACATTTGGACCCTCTAGAGTCATTGCATGTGTGTTATTTCCACAAACCACACATGGATCAACCACTAGAGTCATTGCATATGTGTTATTTCCACAAACCACATATGGATCAACCACTAGAGTCATTGCATGTGTGTTCTTATACTAAAACCAACACTAGAGTCATTGCATGTGTGTTCTTTTCACAAACCACACATGGATCAACCACTAGAGTCATTGCATGTGTGTTATTTCCACAAACAAAGATGGATCAACCACTACAGTCATTGCATGTGTGTTCTAAAACCAACATGGATCCACCAGTGGTCATTGCATGTGTGTTCTTTCCACAAACCACACATGGATCAACCACTAGAGTCATTGCATGTGTGTTCTTATACTAAAACCACAAACCAGTACTAGAGTCATTACATGTGTGTTCTTATACGAAAAGCACAAACCAGTACTAGAGTCATTGCATGTGTGTTCTTTTCCACAAACCACACATGAATCCACAAGTGGTCATTGCATGTGTGTTCTTTCCACAAACCACATATGGATCAACCAGAGTCATTGCATGTGTGTTCTTTCCACAAACCACACATGGATCAACCACTAGAGTCATTGCATGTTTGTTCTTATACTAAAACCACAAACTAGCACTAGAGTCATTGCATGTGTGTTCTTTTCCACAAACCACACATGGACCACCAGTGGTCATTGCATGTGTGTTCTTTCCATGGACCACATATGGATCAACCAGAGTCATTGCATGTGTGTTCTTTCCACAAAACCACACATGGATCAACCACTAGAGTTATTGCATGTTTGTTCTTATACTAAAACCACAAACCAGCAGAAGAGTCATTGCATGTGTGTACTTTTCCACAAACCACACATGGATCCACTAGTGGTCATTACATGTGTGTTCTTTCCACGGACCACATATGGATCAACCAGAGACATTGCATTTGTGTTATTTCCACAAAACCACACATGGATCAACCACTAGAGTCATTGCATGTTTGTTCTTATACTAAAACCACAAACCAGCACTAGAGTCATTGCATGTGTGTTCTTTTCCAAAAACCGCACATGGATCCACTAGACTCATTGCATGTGTGTTCTTTTCCACAAACAACTTATGGATCAACCAGTGGTCATTGCATGTGTGTTCTTTCCACAAACCACATGTGGACCCATTATAGTCATTGCATGTGTGTTATTTCCACAAACCACACAAGGATCAACCACTAGAGTCATTGCATATGTGTTATTTCCACAAACCACACGTGTATCAACCACTAGAGTCATTGCATGTGTGTTCTTTCCACAAACCACACATGGATCAACCACTAGAGTCACTCAATGTTTGTTCTTATACTAAAACCACAAACCAGAACTAGAGTCATTGCATGTGTGTTCTTTTCCACAAACCACGCATGAATCCACCAGTGGTCATTGCATGTGTGTTCTTTCCACAAACCACATATGGATCAACCAGAGTCATTGCATGTGTGTTCTTTCCACAAACCACACATGGATCAACCACTAGAGTCATTGCATGTTTGTTCTTATACTAAAAGCACAAACCAACACTAGAGTCATTGCATGTGTGTTCTTTTCCACAAACCACACATGGATCCACCAGTGGTCATTGCATGTGTGTTCTTTCCACAAACCACATATGGATCAACCACTAGTCATTGCATGTGTGTTCTTTCCAAAAACCACACATGGATCAACCACTAGAGTCATTGCATGTTTGTTCTTATACTAAAACCACAAACCAGCACTAGAGTCATTGCATGTGTGTTCTTTTCCACAAACCACACATGGATCCATCACTAGAGTCATTGCATGTGTGTTCTTTCCACAAACCACATATGGATCAACCAGAGTCATTGCATGTGTGTTCTTTCCACAAACCACACATGTGGACCCTCTAGAGTCATTGCATGTGTGTTATTTCCACAAACCACACATGGATCAACCACTAGAGTCATTGCATATGTGTTATTTCCACAAACCACATATGGATCAACCACTAGAGTCATTGCATGTGTGTTCTTCTACTAAAACCAACACTAGATTCATTGCATGTGTGTTCTTTTCACAAACCACACATGGATCAACCACTAGAGTCATTGCATGTGTGTTATTTCCACAAACAAACATGGATCAACCACTACAGTCATTGCATGTGTGTTCTAAAACCAACATGGATCCACTAGTGGTCATTGCATGTGTGTTCTTTCCACAAACCACACATGGATCAACCACTAGAGTCATTGCATGTGTGTTCTTATACTAAAACCACAAACCAGTACTAGAGTCATTACATGTGTGTTCTTATACGAAAACCACAAACCAGTACTAGAGTCATTGCATGTGCGTTCTTTCCACAAACCACACATGGATCAACCACTAGAGTCATTGCATGTTTGTTCTTATACTAAAACCACAAACTAGCACTAGACTCATTGCATGTGTGTTCTTTTCCACAAACTACACACGGATCCACCAGTGGTCATTGCATGTGTGTTCTTTCCACGGACCACATATGGATCAACCAGAGTCATTGCATGTGTGTTCTTTCCACAAAACCACACATGGATCAACCACTAGAGTTATTGCATGTTTGTTCTTATACTAAAACCACAAACCAGCACTAGAGTCATTGCATGTGTGTTCTTTTCCACAAACCACACATGGATCCACTAGTGGTCATTACATGTGTGTTCTTTCCATGGACCACATATGGATAAACCAGAGTCATTGCATGTGTGTTATTTCCACAAAACCACACATGGATCAACCACTAGAGTCATTGCATGTTTGTTCTTATACTAAAACCACAAACCAGCACTAGAGTCCTTGCATGTGTGTTCTTTCCACAAACCACACATGGATCCACTAGACTCATTGCATGTGTGTTCTTTTCCACAAACAACTTATGGATCAACCAGTGGTCATTGCATGTGTGTTCTTTCCACAAACCACATGTGGACCCATTACATTCATTGCATGTGTGTTATTTCCACAAACCACACAAGGATCAACCACTAGAGTCATTGCATATGTGTTACTTCCACAAACCACACATGTATCAAGCACTAGAGTCATTGCATGTGTGTTCTTATACTAAAACTACCACTAGAGTCATTGCATGTGTGTTATTTTCACAAACCACACATGGATCAACCACTAGAGTCATTGCATGTGTGTTCTTATACTAAAACCAAAAACCAGTACTAGAGTCATTGCATGTGTGTTATTATACTAAAACCACAAACCAGTACTAGAGTCATTGCATGTGTGTTCTTTTCCACAAACCACACATGAATCCACAAGTGGTCATTGCATGTGTGTTCTTTCCACAAACCACATATGGATCAACCACTAGTCATTGCATGTGTGTTCTTTCCAAAAACCACACATGGATCAACCACTAGAGTCATTGCATGTTTGTTCTTATACTAAAACCACAAACCAGCACTAGAGTCATTGCATGTGTGTTCTTTTCCACAAACCACACATGGATCCATCACTAGAGTCATTGCATGTGTGTTCTTTCCACAAACCACATATGGATCAACCAGAGTCATTGCATGTGTGTTCTTTCCACAAACCACACATGTGGACCCTCTAGAGTCATTGCATGTGTGTTATTTCCACAAACCACACATGGATCAACCACTAGAGTCATTGCATATGTGTTATTTCCACAAACCACATATGGATCAACCACTAGAGTCATTGCATGTGTGTTCTTCTACTAAAACCAACACTAGATTCATTGCATGTGTGTTCTTTTCACAAACCACACATGGATCAACCACTAGAGTCATTGCATGTGTGTTATTTCCACAAACAAAGATGGATCAACCACTACAGTCATTGCATGTGTGTTCTAAAACCAACATGGATCCACCAGTGGTCATTGCATGTGTGTTCTTTCCACAAACCACACATGGATCAACCACTAGAGTCATTGCATGTGTGTTCTTATACTAAAACCACAAACCAGTACTAGAGTCATTACATGTGTGTTCTTATACGAAAAGCACAAACCAGTACTAGAGTCATTGCATGTGTGTTCTTTTCCACAAACCACACATGAATCCACAAGTGGTCATTGCATGTGTGTTCTTTCCACAAACCACATATGGATCAACCAGAGTCATTGCATGTGTGTTCTTTCCACAAACCACACATGGATCAACCACTAGAGTCATTGCATGTTTGTTCTTATACTAAAACCACAAACTAGCACTAGAGTCATTGCATGTGTGTTCTTTTCCACAAACCACACATGGACCACCAGTGGTCATTGCATGTGTGTTCTTTCCATGGACCACATATGGATCAACCAGAGTCATTGCATGTGTGTTCTTTCCACAAAACCACACATGGATCAACCACTAGAGTTATTGCATGTTTGTTCTTATACTAAAACCACAAACCAGCAGAAGAGTCATTGCATGTGTGTACTTTTCCACAAACCACACATGGATCCACTAGTGGTCATTACATGTGTGTTCTTTCCACGGACCACATATGGATCAACCAGAGACATTGCATTTGTGTTATTTCCACAAAACCACACATGGATCAACCACTAGAGTCATTGCATGTTTGTTCTTATACTAAAACCACAAACCAGCACTAGAGTCATTGCATGTGTGTTCTTTTCCAAAAACCGCACATGGATCCACTAGACTCATTGCATGTGTGTTCTTTTCCACAAACAACTTATGGATCAACCAGTGGTCATTGCATGTGTGTTCTTTCCACAAACCACATGTGGACCCATTATAGTCATTGCATGTGTGTTATTTCCACAAACCACACAAGGATCAACCACTAGAGTCATTGCATTTGTGTTCTTTCCACAAACCACACATGGATCAACCAGTAGAGTCATTGCACGTTTGTTCTTATACTAAAACCACAAACCAGCACTAGAGTCATTACATGTGTGTTCTTTTCCACAAACCACACATGGATCCACCAGTGGTCATTGCATGTGTGTTCTTTCCACAAACCACATATGGATCAACCAGAGTCATTGCATGTGTGTTCTTTCCACAAACCACACATGGATCAACCACTAGAGTCATTGCATGTTTGTTCTTATACTAAAAGCACAAACCAACACTAGAGTCATTGCATGTGTGTTCTTTTCCACAAACCACACATGGATCCACCAGTGGTCATTGCATGTGTGTTCTTTCCACAAACCACATATGGATTAACCACTAGTCATTGCATGTGTGTTCTTTCCACAAACCACACATGGATCAACCACTAGAGTCATTGCATGTTTGTTCTTATACAAAAACCACAAACCAGCACTAGAGTCATTGCATGTGTGTTCTTTTCCACAAACCACACATGGATCCATCACTAGAGTCATTGCATGTGTGTTCTTTCCACAAACCACATATGGATCAACCAGAGTCATTGCATGTGTGTTCTTTCCACAAACCACACATGTGGACCCTCTAGAGTCATTGCATGTGTGTTATTTCCACAAACCACACATGGATCAACCACTAGAGTCATTGCATATGTGTTATTTCCACAAACCACATATTGATCAACCACTAGAGTCATTGCATGTGTGTTCTTATACTAAAACCAACACTAGAGTCATTGCATGTGTGTTATTTTCACAAACCACACATGGATCAACCACTAGAGTCATTTCATGTGTGTTATTTCCACAAACAAACATGGATCAACCACTAGAGTCATTGCATGTGTGTTCTTTTCCACAAACCACACATGGATCCACCAGTGGTCATTGCATGTGTGTTCTTTCCACAAACCACACATGGATCAACCACTAGAGTCATTCCATGTGTGTTCTTTCCACAAACCACACATGGATCAACCACTAGAGTCATTGCATGTGTGTTATTTCCACAAACAAACATGGATCAACCACTAGAGTCATTGCATGTGTGTTCTAAAACCAACATGGATCCACCAGTGGTCATTGCATGTGTGTTCTTTCCAGAAACCACACATGGATCAACCACTAGAGTCATTGCATGTGTGTTCTTATACTAAAACCACAAACTAGTACTAGAGTCATTACATGTGTGTTCTTATACGAAAATCACAAACCCGTACTAGAGTCATTGCTTGTGTGTTCTTTTCCACAAACCACACATGAATCCACAAGTGGTCATTGCATGTGTGTTCTTTCCACAAACCCATATGGATCAACCAGAGTCATTGCATGTGTGTTCTTTCCACAAACCACACATGGATCAATCACTAGAGTTATTGCATGTTTGTTCTTATACTAAAACCACAAACCAGCACTAGAGTCATTGCATGTGTGTACTTTTCCACAAACCACACATGGATCCACTAGTGGTCATTACATGTGTGTTCTTAGCACGGACCACACATGGATCAACCAGAGTCATTGCATGTGTGTTCTTTCCACAAAACCACACATGGATCAACCACTAGAGTTATTGCATGTTTGTTCTTATACTAAAACCACAAACCAGCAGAAGAGTCATTGCATGTGTGTACTTTTCCACAAACCACACATGGATCCACTAGTGGTCATTACATGTGTGTTCTTTCCACGGACCACATATGGATCAACCAGAGTCATTGCATTTGTGTTCTTTCCACAAAACCACACATGGATCAACCACTAGAGTCATTGCATGTTTGTTCTTATACTAAAACCACAAACCAGCACTAGAGTCATTGCATGTGTGTTCTTTTCCACAAACCACACATGGATCCATCACTAGAGTCATTGCATGTGTGTTCTTTCCACAAACCACATATGGATCAACGAGAATCATTGCATGTGTGTTCTGTCCACAAACCACACATGTGGACCCTCTAGAGTCATTGCATGTGTGTTATTTCCACAAACCACACATGGATCAACCACTAGAGTCATTGCATATGTGTTATTTCCACAAACCACATATTGATCAACCACTAGAGTCATTGCATGTGTGTTCTTATACTAAAACCAACACTAGAGTCATTGCATGTGTGTTCTTTTCACAAACCACACATGGATCAACCATTAGAGTCATTGCATGTGTGTTATTTCCACAAACAAACATGGATCAACCACTAGAGTCATTGCATGTGTGTTCTAAAACCAACATGGATCCACCAGTGGTCATTGCACGTGTGTTCTTTCCAGAAACCACACATGGATCAACCACTAGAGTCATTGCATGTGTGTTCTTATACTAAAACCACAAACCAGTACTAGAGTCATTACATGTGTGTTCTTATACGAAAATCACAAACCCGTACTAGAGTCATTGCATGTGTGTTCTTTTCCACAAACCACACATGAATCCACAAGTGGTCATTGCATGTGTGTTCTTTCCACAAACCACATATGGACCAGAGTCATTGCATGTGTGTTCTTTCCACAAACCACACATGGATCAATCACTAGAGTTATTGCATGTTTGTTCTTATACTAAAACCACAAACCAGCACTAGAGTCATTGCATGTGTGTACTTTTCCACAAACCACACATGGATCCACTAGTGGTCATTACATGGGTGTTCTTTCCACGGACCACACATGGATCAACCAGAGTCATTGCATGTGTGTTCTTTCCACAAAACCACACATGGATCAACCACTAGAGTTATTGCATGTTTGTTCTTATACTAAAACCACAAACCAGCAGAAGAGTCATTGCATGTGTGTACTTTTCCACAAACCACACATGGATCCACTAGTGGTCATTACATGTGTGTTCTTTCCACGGACCACATATGGATCAACCAGAGTCATTGCATGTGTGTTCTTTCCACAAAACCACACATGGATCAACCACTAGAGTCATTGCATGTTTGTTCTTATACTAAAACCACAAACCAGCACTAGAGTCATTGCATGTGTGTTCTTTTCCAAAAACCACACATGGATCCACTAGACTCATTGCATGTGTGTTCTTTTACACAAACAACTTATGGATCAACCAGTGGTCATTGCATGTGTGTTCTTTCCACAAACCACATGTGGACCCATTATAGTCATTGCATGTGTGTTATTTCCACAAACCACACAAGGATCAACCACTAGAGTCATTGCATATGTGTTATTTCCACAAACCACACATGTATCAACCACTAGAGTCATTGCATGTGTGTTCTTATACTAAAACCAACACTAGAGTCATTGCATGTGTGTTCTTTTCACAAACCACACATGGATCAACCACTAGAGTCATTTCATGTGTGTTATTTCCAGAAACAAACATGGATCAACCACTAGAGTCATTGCATGTGTGTTCTTTTCCACAAACCACACATGGATCCACCAGTGGTCATTGCATGTGTGTTCTTTCCACAAATCACACATGGATCAACCACTAGAGTCATTGGATGTGTGTTCTTTCCACAAACCACACATGGATCAACCACTAGATTCATTGCATGTTTGTTCTTATACTAAAACCACAAACCAGAACTAGAGTCATTGCATGTGTGTTCTTTTCCACAAACCACACATGGATCCACCAGTGGTCATTGCATGTGTGTTCTTTCCACAAACCACATATGGATCAACCAGAGTCATTGCATGTGTGTTCTTTCCACAAACCACACATGGATCAACCACTAGAGTCATTGCATGTTTGTTCTTATACTAAAAGCACAAACCAACACTAGAGTCATTGCATGTGTGTTCTTTTCCACAAACCACACATGGATCCACCAGTGGTCATTGCATGTGTGTTCTTTCCACAAACCACATATGGATCAAACCACTAGTCATTGCATGTGTGTTCTTTCCACAAACCACACATGGATCAACCACTAGAGTCATTGCATGTTTGTTCTTATACTAAAACCACAAACCAGCACTAGAGTCATTGCATGTGTGTTCTTTTCCACAAACCACACATGGATCCATCACTAGAGTCATTGCATGTGTGTTCTTTCCACAAACCACATATGGATCAACCAGAGTCATTGCATGTGTGTTCTTTCCACAAACCACACATGTGGACCCTCTAGAGTCATTGCATGTGTGTTATTTCCACAAACCACACATGGATCAACCACTAGAGTCATTGCATATGTGTTATTTCCACAAACCACATATTGATCAACCACTAGAGTCATTGCATGTGTGTTCTTATACTAAAACCAACACTAGAGTCATTGCATGTGTGTTCTTTTCACAAACCACACATGGATCAACCATTAGAGTCATTGCATGTGTGTTATTTCCACAAACAAACATGGATCAACCACTAGAGTCATTGTATGTGTGTTCTAAAACCAACATGGATCCACCAGTGGTCATTGCATGTGTGTTCTTTCCAGAAACCACACATGGATCAACCACTAGAGTCATTGCATGTGTGTTCTTATACTAAAACCACAAACCAGTACTAGAGTCATTACATGTGTGTTCTTATACGAAAATCACAAACCCGTACTAGAGTCATTGCATGTGTGTTCTTTTCCACAAACCACACATGAATCCACAAGTGGTCATTGCATGTGTGTTCTTTCCACAAACCACATATGGACCAGAGTCATTGCATGTGTGTTCTTTCCACAAACCACACATGGATCAATCACTAGAGTTATTGCATGTTTGTTCTTATACTAAAACCACAAACCAGCACTAGAGTCATTGCATGTGTGTACTTTTCCACAAACCACACATGGATCCACTAGTGGTCATTACATGGGTGTTCTTTCCACGGACCACACATGGATCAACCAGAGTCATTGCATGTGTGTTCTTTCCACAAAACCACACATGGATCAACCACTAGAGTTATTGCATGTTTGTTCTTATACTAAAACCACAAACCAGCAGAAGAGTCATTGCATGTGTGTACTTTTCCACAAACCACACATGGATCCACTAGTGGTCATTACATGTGTGTTCTTTCCACGGACCACATATGGATCAACCAGAGTCATTGCATGTGTGTTCTTTCCACAAAACCACACATGGATCAACCACTAGAGTCATTGCATGTTTGTTCTTATACTAAAACCACAAACCAGCACTAGAGTCATTGCATGTGTGTTCTTTTCCAAAAACCACACATGGATCCACTAGACTCATTGCATGTGTGTTCTTTTACACAAACAACTTATGGATCAACCAGTGGTCATTGCATGTGTGTTCTTTCCACAAACCACATGTGGACCCATTATAGTCATTGCATGTGTGTTATTTCCACAAACCACACAAGGATCAACCACTAGAGTCATTGCATATGTGTTATTTCCACAAACCACACATGTATCAACCACTAGAGTCATTGCATGTGTGTTCTTATACTAAAACCAACACTAGAGTCATTGCATGTGTGTTCTTTTCACAAACCACACATGGATCAACCACTAGAGTCATTTCATGTGTGTTATTTCCAGAAACAAACATGGATCAACCACTAGAGTCATTGCATGTGTGTTCTTTTCCACAAACCACACATGGATCCACCAGTGGTCATTGCATGTGTGTTCTTTCCACAAATCACACATGGATCAACCACTAGAGTCATTGGATGTGTGTTCTTTCCACAAACCACACATGGATCAACCACTAGATTCATTGCATGTTTGTTCTTATACTAAAACCACAAACCAGAACTAGAGTCATTGCATGTGTGTTCTTTTCCACAAACCACACATGGATCCACCAGTGGTCATTGCATGTGTGTTCTTTCCACAAACCACATATGGATCAACCAGAGTCATTGCATGTGTGTTCTTTCCACAAACCACACATGGATCAACCACTAGAGTCATTGCATGTTTGTTCTTATACTAAAAGCACAAACCAACACTAGAGTCATTGCATGTGTGTTCTTTTCCACAAACCACACATGGATCCACCAGTGGTCATTGCATGTGTGTTCTTTCCACAAACCACATATGGATCAAACCACTAGTCATTGCATGTGTGTTCTTTCCACAAACCACACATGGATCAACCACTAGAGTCATTGCATGTTTGTTCTTATACTAAAACCACAAACCAGCACTAGAGTCATTGCATGTGTGTTCTTTTCCACAAACCACACATGGATCCATCACTAGAGTCATTGCATGTGTGTTCTTTCCACAAACCACATATGGATCAACCAGAGTCATTGCATGTGTGTTCTTTCCACAAACCACACATGTGGACCCTCTAGAGTCATTGCATGTGTGTTATTTCCACAAACCACACATGGATCAACCACTAGAGTCATTGCATATGTGTTATTTCCACAAACCACATATTGATCAACCACTAGAGTCATTGCATGTGTGTTCTTATACTAAAACCAACACTAGAGTCATTGCATGTGTGTTCTTTTCACAAACCACACATGGATCAACCATTAGAGTCATTGCATGTGTGTTATTTCCACAAACAAACATGGATCAACCACTAGAGTCATTGTATGTGTGTTCTAAAACCAACATGGATCCACCAGTGGTCATTGCATGTGTGTTCTTTCCAGAAACCACACATGGATCAACCACTAGAGTCATTGCATGTGTGTTCTTATACTAAAACCACAAACCAGTACTAGAGTCATTACATGTGTGTTCTTATACGAAAATCACAAACCCGTACTAGAGTCATTGCATGTGTGTTCTTTTCCACAAACCACACATGAATCCACAAGTGGTCATTGCATGTGTGTTCCTTCCACAAACCACATATGGATCAACCAGAGTCATTGCATGTGTGTTCTTTCCACAAACCACACATGGATCAACCACTAGAGTCATTGCATGTTTGTTCCTATACTAAAACCACAAACTAGCACTAGAGTCATTGCATGTGTGTTCTTTTCCACAAACCACACATGGACCACCAGTGGTCATTGCATGTGTGTTATTTCCACAAACCACACAAGGATCAACCACTAGAGTCATTGCATATGTGTTACTTCCACAAACCACACATGTATCAACCACTAGAGTCATTGCATGTGTGTTCTTATACTAAAACCAACACTAGAGTCATTGCATGTGTGTTATTTTCACAAACCACACATGGATCAACCACTAGAGTCATTTCATGTGTGTTATTTCCACAAACAAACATGGATCAACCACTAGAGTCATTGCATGTGTGTTCTTTTCCACAAACCACACATGGATCCACTAGTGGTCATTACATGTGTGTTCTTTCCACGGACCACATATGGATCAACCAGAGACATTGCATGTGTGTTCTTTCCACAAAACCACACATGGATCAACCACTAGAGTCATTGCATGTTTGTTCTTATACTAAAACCACAAACCAGCACTAGAGTCATTGCATGTGTGTTCTTTTCCAAAAACCACACATGGATCCACTAGACTCATTGCATGTGTGTTCTTTTCCACAAACAACTTATGGATCAACGAGTGGTCATTGCATGTGTGTTCTTTCCACAAACCACATGTGGACCCATTATAGTCATTGCATGTGTGTTATTTCCACAAACCACACAAGGATCAACCACTAGAGTCATTGCATATGTGTTATTTCCACAAACCACACATGTATCAACCACTAGAGTCATTGCATGTGTGTTCTTTCCACAAACCACACATGTATCAACCACTAGAGTCACTCAATGTTTGTTCTTATACTAAAACCACAAACCAGAACTAGAGTCATTGCATGTGTGTTCTTTTCCACAAACCACGCATGAATCCACCAGTGGTCATTGCATGTGTGTTCTTTCCACAAACCACATATGGATCAACCAGAGTCATTGCATGTGTGTTCTTTCCACAAACCACACATGGATCAACCACTAGAGTCATTGCATATTTGTTCTTATACTAAAAGCACAAACCAACACTAGAGTCATTGCATGTGTGTTCTTTTCCACAAACCACACATGGATCCACCAGTGGTCATTGCATGTGTGTTCTTTCCACAAACCACATATGGATCAACCACTAGTCATTGCATGTGTGTTCTTTCCAAAAACCACACATGGATCAACCACTAGAGTCATTGCATGTTTGTTCTTATACTAAAACCACAAACCAGCACTAGAGTATTTGCATGTGTGTTCTTTTCCACAAACCACACATGGATCCATCACTAGAGTCATTGCATGTGTGTTCTTTCCACAAACCACATATGGATCAACCAGAGTCATTGCATGTGTGTTCTTTCCACAAACCACACATTTGGACCCTCTAGAGTCATTGCATGTGTGTTATTTCCACAAACCACACATGGATCAACCACTAGAGTCATTGCATATGTGTTATTTCCACAAACCACATATGGATCAACCACTAGAGTCATTGCATGTGTGTTCTTATACTAAAACCAACACTAGAGTCATTGCATGTGTGTTCTTTTCACAAACCACACATGGATCAACCACTAGAGTCATTGCATGTGTGTTATTTCCACAAACAAAGATGGATCAACCACTACAGTCATTGCATGTGTGTTCTAAAACCAACATGGATCCACCAGTGGTCATTGCATGTGTGTTCTTTCCACAAACCACACATGGATCAACCACTAGAGTCATTGCATGTGTGTTCTTATACTAAAACCACAAACCAGTACTAGAGTCATTACATGTGTGTTCTTATACGAAAAGCACAAACCAGTACTAGAGTCATTGCATGTGTGTTCTTTTCCACAAACCACACATGAATCCACAAGTGGTCATTGCATGTGTGTTCTTTCCACAAACCACATATGGATCAACCAGAGTCATTGCATGTGTGTTCTTTCCACAAACCACACATGGATCAACCACTAGAGTCATTGCATGTTTGTTCTTATACTAAAACCACAAACTAGCACTAGAGTCATTGCATGTGTGTTCTTTTCCACAAACCACACATGGACCACCAGTGGTCATTGCATGTGTGTTCTTTCCATGGACCACATATGGATCAACCAGAGTCATTGCATGTGTGTTCTTTCCACAAAACCACACATGGATCAACCACTAGAGTTATTGCATGTTTGTTCTTATACTAAAACCACAAACCAGCAGAAGAGTCATTGCATGTGTGTACTTTTCCACAAACCACACATGGATCCACTAGTGGTCATTACATGTGTGTTCTTTCCACGGACCACATATGGATCAACCAGAGACATTGCATTTGTGTTATTTCCACAAAACCACACATGGATCAACCACTAGAGTCATTGCATGTTTGTTCTTATACTAAAACCACAAACCAGCACTAGAGTCATTGCATGTGTGTTCTTTTCCAAAAACCGCACATGGATCCACTAGACTCATTGCATGTGTGTTCTTTTCCACAAACAACTTATGGATCAACCAGTGGTCATTGCATGTGTGTTCTTTCCACAAACCACATGTGGACCCATTATAGTCATTGCATGTGTGTTATTTCCACAAACCACACAAGGATCAACCACTAGAGTCATTGCATATGTGTTATTTCCACAAACCACACGTGTATCAACCACTAGAGTCATTGCATGTGTGTTCTTTCCACAAACCACACATGGATCAACCACTAGAGTCACTCAATGTTTGTTCTTATACTAAAACCACAAACCAGAACTAGAGTCATTGCATGTGTGTTCTTTTCCACAAACCACGCATGAATCCACCAGTGGTCATTGCATGTGTGTTCTTTCCACAAACCACATATGGATCAACCAGAGTCATTGCATGTGTGTTCTTTCCACAAACCACACATGGATCAACCACTAGAGTCATTGCATGTTTGTTCTTATACTAAAAGCACAAACCAACACTAGAGTCATTGCATGTGTGTTCTTTTCCACAAACCACACATGGATCCACCAGTGGTCATTGCATGTGTGTTCTTTCCACAAACCACATATGGATCAACCACTAGTCATTGCATGTGTGTTCTTTCCAAAAACCACACATGGATCAACCACTAGAGTCATTGCATGTTTGTTCTTATACTAAAACCACAAACCAGCACTAGAGTCATTGCATGTGTGTTCTTTTCCACAAACCACACATGGATCCATCACTAGAGTCATTGCATGTGTGTTCTTTCCACAAACCACATATGGATCAACCAGAGTCATTGCATGTGTGTTCTTTCCACAAACCACACATGTGGACCCTCTAGAGTCATTGCATGTGTGTTATTTCCACAAACCACACATGGATCAACCACTAGAGTCATTGCATATGTGTTATTTCCACAAACCACATATGGATCAACCACTAGAGTCATTGCATGTGTGTTCTTCTACTAAAACCAACACTAGATTCATTGCATGTGTGTTCTTTTCACAAACCACACATGGATCAACCACTAGAGTCATTGCATGTGTGTTATTTCCACAAACAAACATGGATCAACCACTACAGTCATTGCATGTGTGTTCTAAAACCAACATGGATCCACTAGTGGTCATTGCATGTGTGTTCTTTCCACAAACCACACATGGATCAACCACTAGAGTCATTGCATGTGTGTTCTTATACTAAAACCACAAACCAGTACTAGAGTCATTACATGTGTGTTCTTATACGAAAACCACAAACCAGTACTAGAGTCATTGCATGTGCGTTCTTTCCACAAACCACACATGGATCAACCACTAGAGTCATTGCATGTTTGTTCTTATACTAAAACCACAAACTAGCACTAGACTCATTGCATGTGTGTTCTTTTCCACAAACTACACACGGATCCACCAGTGGTCATTGCATGTGTGTTCTTTCCACGGACCACATATGGATCAACCAGAGTCATTGCATGTGTGTTCTTTCCACAAAACCACACATGGATCAACCACTAGAGTTATTGCATGTTTGTTCTTATACTAAAACCACAAACCAGCACTAGAGTCATTGCATGTGTGTTCTTTTCCACAAACCACACATGGATCCACTAGTGGTCATTACATGTGTGTTCTTTCCATGGACCACATATGGATAAACCAGAGTCATTGCATGTGTGTTATTTCCACAAAACCACACATGGATCAACCACTAGAGTCATTGCATGTTTGTTCTTATACTAAAACCACAAACCAGCACTAGAGTCCTTGCATGTGTGTTCTTTCCACAAACCACACATGGATCCACTAGACTCATTGCATGTGTGTTCTTTTCCACAAACAACTTATGGATCAACCAGTGGTCATTGCATGTGTGTTCTTTCCACAAACCACATGTGGACCCATTACATTCATTGCATGTGTGTTATTTCCACAAACCACACAAGGATCAACCACTAGAGTCATTGCATATGTGTTACTTCCACAAACCACACATGTATCAAGCACTAGAGTCATTGCATGTGTGTTCTTATACTAAAACTACCACTAGAGTCATTGCATGTGTGTTATTTTCACAAACCACACATGGATCAACCACTAGAGTCATTGCATGTGTGTTCTTATACTAAAACCAAAAACCAGTACTAGAGTCATTGCATGTGTGTTATTATACTAAAACCACAAACCAGTACTAGAGTCATTGCATGTGTGTTCTTTTCCACAAACCACACATGAATCCACAAGTGGTCATTGCATGTGTGTTCTTTCCACAAACCACATATGGATCAACCACTAGTCATTGCATGTGTGTTCTTTCCAAAAACCACACATGGATCAACCACTAGAGTCATTGCATGTTTGTTCTTATACTAAAACCACAAACCAGCACTAGAGTCATTGCATGTGTGTTCTTTTCCACAAACCACACATGGATCCATCACTAGAGTCATTGCATGTGTGTTCTTTCCACAAACCACATATGGATCAACCAGAGTCATTGCATGTGTGTTCTTTCCACAAACCACACATGTGGACCCTCTAGAGTCATTGCATGTGTGTTATTTCCACAAACCACACATGGATCAACCACTAGAGTCATTGCATATGTGTTATTTCCACAAACCACATATGGATCAACCACTAGAGTCATTGCATGTGTGTTCTTCTACTAAAACCAACACTAGATTCATTGCATGTGTGTTCTTTTCACAAACCACACATGGATCAACCACTAGAGTCATTGCATGTGTGTTATTTCCACAAACAAAGATGGATCAACCACTACAGTCATTGCATGTGTGTTCTAAAACCAACATGGATCCACCAGTGGTCATTGCATGTGTGTTCTTTCCACAAACCACACATGGATCAACCACTAGAGTCATTGCATGTGTGTTCTTATACTAAAACCACAAACCAGTACTAGAGTCATTACATGTGTGTTCTTATACGAAAAGCACAAACCAGTACTAGAGTCATTGCATGTGTGTTCTTTTCCACAAACCACACATGAATCCACAAGTGGTCATTGCATGTGTGTTCTTTCCACAAACCACATATGGATCAACCAGAGTCATTGCATGTGTGTTCTTTCCACAAACCACACATGGATCAACCACTAGAGTCATTGCATGTTTGTTCTTATACTAAAACCACAAACTAGCACTAGAGTCATTGCATGTGTGTTCTTTTCCACAAACCACACATGGACCACCAGTGGTCATTGCATGTGTGTTCTTTCCATGGACCACATATGGATCAACCAGAGTCATTGCATGTGTGTTCTTTCCACAAAACCACACATGGATCAACCACTAGAGTTATTGCATGTTTGTTCTTATACTAAAACCACAAACCAGCAGAAGAGTCATTGCATGTGTGTACTTTTCCACAAACCACACATGGATCCACTAGTGGTCATTACATGTGTGTTCTTTCCACGGACCACATATGGATCAACCAGAGACATTGCATTTGTGTTATTTCCACAAAACCACACATGGATCAACCACTAGAGTCATTGCATGTTTGTTCTTATACTAAAACCACAAACCAGCACTAGAGTCATTGCATGTGTGTTCTTTTCCAAAAACCGCACATGGATCCACTAGACTCATTGCATGTGTGTTCTTTTCCACAAACAACTTATGGATCAACCAGTGGTCATTGCATGTGTGTTCTTTCCACAAACCACATGTGGACCCATTATAGTCATTGCATGTGTGTTATTTCCACAAACCACACAAGGATCAACCACTAGAGTCATTGCATATGTGTTATTTCCACAAACCACACGTGTATCAACCACTAGAGTCATTGCATGTGTGTTCTTTCCACAAACCACACATGGATCAACCACTAGAGTCACTCAATGTTTGTTCTTATACTAAAACCACAAACCAGAACTAGAGTCATTGCATGTGTGTTCTTTTCCACAAACCACGCATGAATCCACCAGTGGTCATTGCATGTGTGTTCTTTCCACAAACCACATATGGATCAACCAGAGTCATTGCATGTGTGTTCTTTCCACAAACCACACATGGATCAACCACTAGAGTCATTGCATGTTTGTTCTTATACTAAAAGCACAAACCAACACTAGAGTCATTGCATGTGTGTTCTTTTCCACAAACCACACATGGATCCACCAGTGGTCATTGCATGTGTGTTCTTTCCACAAACCACATATGGATCAACCACTAGTCATTGCATGTGTGTTCTTTCCAAAAACCACACATGGATCAACCACTAGAGTCATTGCATGTTTGTTCTTATACTAAAACCACAAACCAGCACTAGAGTCATTGCATGTGTGTTCTTTTCCACAAACCACACATGGATCCATCACTAGAGTCATTGCATGTGTGTTCTTTCCACAAACCACATATGGATCAACCAGAGTCATTGCATGTGTGTTCTTTCCACAAACCACACATGTGGACCCTCTAGAGTCATTGCATGTGTGTTATTTCCACAAACCACACATGGATCAACCACTAGAGTCATTGCATATGTGTTATTTCCACAAACCACATATGGATCAACCACTAGAGTCATTGCATGTGTGTTCTTCTACTAAAACCAACACTAGATTCATTGCATGTGTGTTCTTTTCACAAACCACACATGGATCAACCACTAGAGTCATTGCATGTGTGTTATTTCCACAAACAAACGTGGATCAACCACTACAGTCATTGCATGTGTGTTCTAAAACCAACATGGATCCACTAGTGGTCATTGCATGTGTGTTCTTTCCACAAACCACACATGGATCAACCACTAGAGTCATTGCATGTGTGTTCTTATACTAAAACCACAAACCAGTACTAGAGTCATTACATGTGTGTTCTTATACGAAAACCACAAACCAGTACTAGAGTCATTGCATGTGCGTTCTTTCCACAAACCACACATGGATCAACCACTAGAGTCATTGCATGTTTGTTCTTATACTAAAACCACAAACTAGCACTAGACTCATTGCATGTGTGTTCTTTTCCACAAACTACACACGGATCCACCAGTGGTCATTGCATGTGTGTTCTTTCCACGGACCACATATGGATCAACCAGAGTCATTGCATGTGTGTTCTTTCCACAAAACCACACATGGATCAACCACTAGAGTTATTGCATGTTTGTTCTTATACTAAAACCACAAACCAGCACTAGAGTCATTGCATGTGTGTTCTTTTCCACAAACCACACATGGATCCACTAGTGGTCATTACATGTGTGTTCTTTCCATGGACCACATATGGATAAACCAGAGTCATTGCATGTGTGTTATTTCCACAAAACCACACATGGATCAACCACTAGAGTCATTGCATGTTTGTTCTTATACTAAAACCACAAACCAGCACTAGAGTCCTTGCATGTGTGTTCTTTCCACAAACCACACATGGATCCACTAGACTCATTGCATGTGTGTTCTTTTCCACAAACAACTTATGGATCAACCAGTGGTCATTGCATGTGTGTTCTTTCCACAAACCACATGTGGACCCATTACATTCATTGCATGTGTGTTATTTCCACAAACCACACAAGGATCAACCACTAGAGTCATTGCATATGTGTTACTTCCACAAACCACACATGTATCAACCACTAGAGTCATTGCATGTGTGTTCTTATACTAAAACTACCACTAGAGTCATTGCATGTGTGTTATTTTCACAAACCACACATGGATCAACCACTAGAGTCATTGCATGTGTGTTCTTATACTAAAACCAAAAACCAGTACTAGAGTCATTGCATGTGTGTTATTATACTAAAACCACAAACCAGTACTAGAGTCATTGCATGTGTGTTCTTTTCCACAAACCACACATGAATCCACAAGTGGTCATTGCATGTGTGTTCTTTCCACAAACCACATATGGATCAACCAGAGTCATTGCATGTGTGTTCTTTCCACAAACCACACATGGATCAACCACTAGAGTCATTGCATGTTTGTTCTTATACTAAAACCACAAACTAGCACTAGAGTCATTGCATGTGTGTTCTTTTCCACAAACCACACATGGATCCACCAGTGGTCATTGCATGTGTGTTCTTTCCACGGACCACATATGGATCAACCAGAGTCATTACATGTGTGTTCTTTCCACAAAACCACACATGGATCAACCACTAGAGTTATTGCATGTTTGTTCTTATACTAAAACCACAAACCAGCACTACAGTCATTGCATGTGTGTTCTTTTCCACAAACCACACATGGATCCACTAGTGGTCATTACATGTGTGTTCTTTCCACGGACCACATATGGATCAACCAGAGTCATTGCATGTGTGCTATTTCCACAAAACCACACATGGATCAACCACTAGAGTCATTGCATGTTTGTTCTTATACTAAAACCACAAACCAGCACTAGAGTCCTTGCATGTGTGTTATTTCCACAAACCACACATGGATCCACTAGACTCATTGCATGTGTGTTCTTTTCCACAAACAACTTATGGATCAACCAGTGGTCATTGCATGTGTGTTCTTTCCACAAACCACATGTGGACCCATTACATTCATTGCATGTGTGTTATTTCCACAAACCACACAAGGATCAACCACTAGAGTCATTGCATATGTGTTACTTCCACAAACCACACATGTATCAACCACTAGAGTCATTGCATGTGTGTTCTTATACTAAAACTACCACTAGAGTCATTGCATGTGTGTTATTTTCACAAACCACACATGGATCAACCACTAGAGTCATTGCATGTGTGTTCTTATACTAAAACCACAAACCAGTACTAGAGTCATTGCATGTGTGTTATTATACTAAAACCACAAACCAGTACTAGAGTCATTGCATGTGTGTTCTTTTCCACAAACCACACATGAATCCACAAGTGGTCATTGCATGTGTGTTCTTTCCACAAACCACATATGGATCAACCAGAGTCATTGCATGTGTGTTCTTTCCACAAACCACACATGGATCAACCACTAGAGTCATTGCATGTTTGTTCTTATACTAAAACCACAAACTAGCACTAGAGTCATTGCATGTGTGTTCTTTTCCACAAACCACACATGGATCCACCAGTGGTCATTGCATGTGTGTTCTTTCCACGGACCACATATGGATCAACCAGAGTCATTACATGTGTGTTCTTTCCATAAAACCACACATGGATCAACCACTAGAGTTATTGCATGTTTGTTCTTATACTAAAACCACAAACCAGCACTACAGTCATTGCATGTGTGTTCTTTTCCACAAACCACACATGGATCCACTAGTGGTCATTACATGTGTGTTCTTTCCACGGACCACATATGGATCAACCAGAGTCATTGCATGTGTGTTATTTCCACAAAACCACACATGGATCAACCACTAGAGTCATTGCATGTTTGTTCTTATACTAAAACCACAAACCAGCACTAGAGTCCTTGCATGTGTGTTCTTTCCACAAACCACACATGGATCCACTAGACTCATTGCATGTGTGTTCTTTTCCACAAACAACTTATGGATCAACCAGTGGTCATTGCATGTGTGTTCTTTCCACAAACCACATGTGGACCCATTACATTCATTGCATGTGTGTTATTTCCACAAACCACACAAGGATCAACCACTAGAGTCATTGCATATGTGTTACTTCCACAAACCACACATGTATCAACCACTAGAGTCATTGCATGTGTGTTCTTATACTAAAACTACCACTAGAGTCATTGCATGTGTGTTATTTTCACAAACCACACATGGATCAACCACTAGAGTCATTGCATGTGTGTTCTTATACTAAAACCACAAACCAGTACTAGAGTCATTGCATGTGTGTTATTATACTAAAACCACAAACCAGTACTAGAGTCATTGCATGTGTGTTCTTTTCCACAAACCACACATGAATCCACAAGTGGTCATTGCATGTGTGTTCTTTCCACAAACCACATATGGATCAACCAGAGTCATTGCATGTGTGTTCTTTCCACAAACCACACATGGATCAACCACTAGAGTCATTGCATGTTTGTTCTTATACTAAAACCACAAACTAGCACTAGAGTCATTGCATGTGTGTTCTTTTCCACAAACCACACATGGATCCACCAGTGGTCATTGCATGTGTGTTCTTTCCACGGACCACATATGGATCAACCAGAGTCATTACATGTGTGCTCTTTCCACAAAACCACACATGGATCAACCACTAGAGTTATTGCATGTTTGTTCTTATACTAAAACCACAAACCAGCACTACAGTCATTGCATGTGTGTTCTTTTCCACAAACCACACATGGATCCACTAGTGGTCATTACATGTGTGTTCTTTCCACGGACCACATATGGATCAACCAGAGTCATTGCATGTGTGTTATTTCCACAAAACCACACATGGATCAACCACTAGAGTCATTGCATGTTTGTTCTTATACTAAAACCACAAACCAGCACTAGAGTCCTTGCATGTGTGTTCTTTCCACAAACCACACATGGATCCACTAGACTCATTGCATGTGTGTTCTTTTCCACAAACAACTTATGGATCAACCAGTGGTCATTGCATGTGTGTTCTTTCCACAAACCACATGTGGACCCATTACAGTCATTGCATGTGTGTTATTTCCACAAACCACACAAGGATCAACCACTAGAGTCATTGCATATGTGTTACTTCCACAAACCACACATGTATCAACCACTAGAGTCATTGCATGTGTGTTCTTATACTAAAACCAACACTAGAGTCATTGCATGTGTGTTCTTTTCACAAACAACACATGGATCAACCACTAGAGTCATTGCATGTGTGTTCTTTTCCACAAACCACACATGGATCCCCTAGTGGTCATTACATGTGTGTTCTTTCCACAGACCACATATCGATCAACCAGAGTCATTGCATGTGTGTTCTTTCCACAAAACCACACATGGATCAACCACTAGAGTTATTGCTTGTTTGTTCTTATACTAAAACCACAAACCAGCACTAGAGTCCTTGCAGGTGTGTTCTTTTCCACAAACCACACATGGATCCACTAGATTCATTGCATGTGTGTTCTTTTCCACAAACAACTTAGGGATCAACCAGTGGTCATTGCATGTGTGTTCTTTCCACAAACCACATGTGGACCCATTACAGTCATTGTATGTGTGTTATTTCCACAAACCACACAAGGATCAACCACTAGAGTCATTGCATATGTGTTACTTCCACAAACCACACATGTATCAACCACTAGAGTCATTGCATGTGTGTTCTTATACTAAAACCAACACTAGAGTCATTGCATGTGTGTTATTTTCACAAACCACACACGAATCAACCACTAGAGTCATTTAATGTGTGTTATTTCCACAAACAAACATGGATCAACCACTAGAGTCATTGCATTTGTGTTCTTTTCCTCAAACCACACATGGATCCACCAGTGGTCATTGCATGTGTGTTCTTTCCACAAACCACACATGGATCAACCACTAGAGTCATTGCATGTGTGTTCTTTCCACAAACCACACATGGATCCACCACTAGAGAAATTGCATGTTTGTTCTTATACTAAAACCACAAACCAGCACTAGAGTCATTGCATGTGTGTTCTTTTCCACAAACCACACATGGATCCACTAGTGGACATTGCATGTGTGTTCTTTCCACAAACCACATATGGATCAACCAGAGTCATTGCATGTGCGTTCTTTCCACAAACCACACATGGATGAACCACTAGAGTCATTGTATGTTTGTTCTTATACTAAAAGCACAAACCAACAATAGAGTCATTGCATGTGTGTTCTTTTCCACAAACCACGCATGGATCCACCAGTGGTCATTACATGTGTGTTCTTTCCACAAACCACACATGGATCAACCACTAGAGTCATTGCATGTGTGTTGTTTCCACAAACCACACATGGATCAACCACTAGAGTCATTGCATGTTTGTTCTTATACTAAAACCACAAACCAACACTAGAGTCCTTGCATGTGTGTTCTTTTCCACAAACCACACATGGATCCACTAGACACATTGCATGTGTGTTCTTTTCCACAAACAACTTATGGATCAACCAGTGGTCATTGCTTGTGTGTTCTTTCCACAAACCACATGTGGACCCATTACAGTCCTTGCATGTGTGTTATTTCCACAAACCACACAAGGATCAACCACTAGAGTCATTGCATATGTGTTACTTCCGCAAACCACACATGTATCAACCACTAGAGTCATTGCATGTGTGTTCTTATACTAAAACCAACACTAGAGTCATTGCATGTGTGTTATTTTCACAAGCCACACATGGATCAACCACTAGAGTCATTTCATGTGTGTTATTTCCACAAACAAACATGGATCAACCACTAGAGTCATTGCATGTGTGTTCTTTTCCACAAACCACACATGGATCCACCAGTGGTCATTACATGTGTGTTCTTTCCACAAACCACACATGGATCAACCACTAGAGTCATTGCATGTGTTTTCTTTCCACAAACCACACATGGATCCACCACTAGAGAAATTGCATGTTTGTTCTTATACTAAAACCACAAACCAGCACTAGAGTCGTTGCATGTGTGTTCTTTTCCACAAACCACACATGGATCCACTAGTGGTCATTGCATGTGTGTTCTTTCCACAAACCACATATGGATCAACCAGAGTCGTTGCATGTGCATTCTTTCCACAAACCACACATGGATCAACCACTAGAGTCATTGCATGTCTGTTCTTATACTAAAAGCACAAACCAACAATAGAGTCATTGCATGTGTGTTCTTTTCCACAAACCACGCATGGATCCACCAGTGGTCATTGCATGTGTGTTCTTTCCACAAACCACGCATGGATCAACCACTAGAGTCATTGCATGTGTGTTCTTTCCACAAACCACACATGGATCCACCACTAGAGAAATTGCATGTTTGTTCTTATACTAAAACCACAAACCAGCACAAGAGTCATTGCATGTGTGTTCTTTTCCACAAACCACACATGGATCCACTAGTGGTCATTGCATGTGTGTTCTTTCCACAAACCACATATGGATCAACCAGAGTCGTTGCATGTGCATTCTTTCCACAAACCACACATGGATCAACCACTAGAGTCATTGCATGTTTGTTCTTATACTAAAAGCACAAACCAACAATAGAGTCATTGCATGTGTGTTCTTTTCCACAAACCACGCATGGATCCACCAGTGGTCATTGCATGTGTGTTCTTTCCACAAACCAAACATGGATCAACCACTAGAGTCATTGCATGTGTGTTGTTTCCACAAACCACACATGGATCAAGCACTAGAGTCATTGCATGTTTGTTCTTATACTAAAACCACAAACCAGCACTAGAGTCCTTGCATGTGTGTTCTTTTCCACAAACCACACATGGATCCACTAGACTCATTGCATGTGTGTTCTTTTCCACAAACAACTTATGGATCAACCAGTGGTCATTGCATGTGTGTTCTTTCCACAAACCACATGTGGACCCATTATAGGCATTGCATGTGTGTTATTTCCACAAACCACACAAGGATCAACCACTAGAGTCATTGCATATGTGTTACTTCCACAAACCACACATGTATCAACCACTAGAGTCATTGCATGTGTGTTCTTATACTAAAACCAACACTAGAGTCATTGCATGTGTGTTATTTTCACAAACCACACATGGATCAACCACTAGAGTCATTTCATGTGTGTTATTTCCACAAACAAACATGGATCAACCACTAGAGTCATTGCATGTGTGTTCTTTTCCACAAATCACACATGGATGCACCAGTGGTCATTGCATCTGTGTTCTTTCCACAAACCACGCATGGATCAACCACTAGAGTCATTGCATGTGTGTTCTTTCCACAAACCACACATGGATCCACCACTAGAGAAATTGCATGTTTGTTCTTATACTAAAACCACAAACCAGCACAAGAGTCATTGCACATGTGTTCTTTTCCACAAACCACACATGGATCCACCAGTGGTCATTGCATGTGTGTTCTTTCCACGGACCACATATGGATCAACCAGAGTCATTGCATGTGTATTCTTTCCACAAACCACACATGGATTAACCACTAGAGTCATTGCATGTTTGTTCTGATACTAAAACCACAAACCAGCACTAGAGTCATTGCATGTGTGTTCTTTTCCACAAACCACACATGGATCCTCAAGTGGTAATTGCATGTGTGTTCTTTCCACAGACCACATATGGATCAACCAGAGTCGTTGCTTGTGTGTTCTTTCCACAAACCACACATTCATCAACCACTACAGTCATTGCATGTTTGTTCTTATACTAAAACCACAAACCAGCACTAGAGTCATTGCATGTGTGTTCTTTTCCACAAACCACACATGGATCCACCAGTGGTCATTGCATGTGTGTTCTTTCCTCAAACCAAATATGGATCAACCAGATTCATTGCATGTGTGTTCTTTCCACAAACCACACATGGATCAACCACTAGAGTCATTGCATGTTTGTTCTTATACTAAAAGCACAAACCAACACTAGAGTCATTGCATGTGTGTTCTTTTCCACAAACCACACATGGATCCACTAGTGGGCATTGCATGTGTGTTCTTTCCACAAAGAACATATGATTCAACCACTAGTCATTGCATGTGTGTTCTTTCCACAAACCACACATGGATCAACCACTAGAGTCATTGCATGTTTGTTCTTATACTAAAACCACAAACCAGCACTAGAGTCATTGCATGTGTGTTCTTTTCCACAAACCACACATGGATCCACCACTAGAGTCATTGCATGTGTGTTCTTTCCACAAACCACATATGGATCAACCAGAGTCATTGCATGTGTGTTCTTCCACAAACCACACATGTGGACCCACTAGAGACATTGCATGTGTGTTATTTCCACAAACCACACATGGATCAACCACTAGAGTCATTGCATATGTGTTATTTCCACAAACCACATATGGATGAACCACTAGAGTCATTGCATGTGTGTTCTTTTCACAAACCACACATGGATCAACCACTAGAGTCATTGCATGTGTGTTATTTCCACAAACAAACATGGATCAACCACTAGAGTCATTGCATGTGTGTTCTTATACTAAAACCAACTTGGATCCACCAGTGGTCATTGCATGTGTGTTCTTTCCACAAACCACACATGGATCAACCACTAGAGTCATTGCATGTGTGTTATTTCCACAAACCACACATGGATCAACCACCAGAGTCATTGCATGTGTGTTCTTTCCACAAACCACACATGGATCAACCACTAGAGTCATTGCATGTTTGTTCTTATACTAAAACCACAAACTAGCACTAGAGTCATTGCATGTGTGTTCTTTTCTACAGACCACACATGGATCAACCACTACAGTCATTGCATGTTTGTTCTTATACTAAAACCACAAACCAGCACTAGAGTCCTTGCATGTGTGTTCTTTCCACAAACCACACATGGATCTACTAGACTCATTGCATGTGTGTTCTTTTCCACAAACAACTTATGGATCAACCAGTGGTCATTGCATGTGTGTTCTTTTCACAAACCACATGTGGACCCATTACAGTCATTGCATGTGTGTTATTTCCACAAACCACACAAGGATCAACCACTAGAGAAATTGCATATGTGTTACTTCCACAAACCACACATGTATCAACCACTAGAGTCATTGCATGTGTGTTCTTATACTAAAACTACCACTAGAGTCATTGCATGTGTGTTATTTTCACAAACCACACATGGATCAACCACTAGAGTCATTGCATGTGTGTTCTTATACTAAAACCACAAACCAGTACTAGAGTCATTGCATGTGTGTTATTATACTAAAACCACAAACCAGTACTAGAGTCATTGCATGTGTGTTCTTTTCCACAAACCACACATGAATCAACAAGTGGTCATTGCATGTGTGTTCTTTCCACAAACCACACATGGATCAACCACTAGAGTCACTGCATGTTTGTTCTTATACTAAAACCACAAACTAGCACTAGAGTCATTGCATGTGTGTTCTTTTCCACAAACCACACATGGATCCACCAGTGGTCATTGCATGTGTGTTCTTTCCATGGACCACATATGGATCAACCAGAGTCATTACATGTGTGTTCTTTCCACAAAACCACACATGGATCAACCACTAGAGTTATTGCATGTTTGTTCTTATACTAAAACCACAAACCAGCACTACAGTCATTGCATGTGTGTTCTTTTCCACAAACCACACATGGATCCACTAGTGGTCATTACATGTGTGTTCTTTCCACGGACCACATATGGATCAACCAGAGTCATTGCATGTGTGTTATTTCCACAAAACCACACATGGATCAACCACTAGAGTCATTGCATGTTTGTTCTTATACTAAAACCACAAACCAGCACTAGAGTCCTTGCATGTGTGTTCTTTCCACAAACCACACATGGATCCACTAGACTCATTGCATGTGTGTTCTTTTCCACAAACAACTTATGGATCAACCAGTGGTCATTGCACGAGTGTTCTTTCCACAAACCACATGTGGACCCATTACAGTCATTGCATGTGTGTTATTTCCACAAACCACACAAGGATCAACCACTAGAGTCATTGCATATGTGTTACTTCCACAAACCACACATGTATCAACCACTAGAGTCATTGCATGTGTGTTCTTATACTAAAACCAACACTAGAGTCATTGCATGTGTGTTCTTTTCACAAACAACACATGGATCAACCACTAGAGTCATTGCATGTGTGTTCTTTTCCACAAACCACACATGGATCCCCTAGTGGTCATTACATGTGTGTTCTTTCCACAGACCACATATCGATCAACCAGAGTCATTGCATGTGTGTTCTTTCCACAAAACCACACATGGATCAACCACTAGAGTTATTGCTTGTTTGTTCTTATACTAAAACCACAAACCAGCACTAGAGTCCTTGCATGTGTGTTCTTTTCCACAAACCACACATGGATCCACTAGATTCATTGCATGTGTGTTCTTTTCCACAAACAACTTATGGATCAACCAGTGGTCATTGCATGTGTGTTCTTTCCACAAACCACATGTGGACCCATTACAGTCATTGTATGTGTGTTATTTCCACAAACCACACAAGGATCAACCACTAGAGTCATTGCATATGTGTTACTTCCACAAACCACACATGTATCAACCACTAGAGTCATTGCATGTGTGTTCTTATACTAAAACCAACACTAGAGTCATTGCATGTGTGTTATTTTCACAAACCACACACGAATCAACCACTAGAGTCATTTAATGTGTGTTATTTCCACAAACAAACATGGATCAACCACTAGAGTCATTGCATTTGTGTTCTTTTCCACAAACCACACATGGATCCACCAGTGGTCATTGCATGTGTGTTCTTTCCACAAACCACACATGGATCAACCACTAGAGTCATTGCATGTGTGTTCTTTCCACAAACCACACATGGATCCACCATTAGAGAAATTGCATGTTTGTTCTTATACTAAAACCACAAACCAGCACTAGAGTCATTGCATGTGTGTTCTTTTCCACAAACCACACATGGATCCACTAGTGGACATTGCATGTGTGTTCTTTCCACAAACCACATATGGATCAACCAGAGTCATTGCATGTGCGTTCTTTCCACAAACCACACATGGATGAACCACTAGAGTCATTGTATGTTTGTTCTTATACTAAAAGCACAAACCAACAATAGAGTCATTGCATGTGTGTTCTTTTCCACAAACCACGCATGGATCCACCAGTGGTCATTACATGTGTGTTCTTTCCACAAACCACACATGGATCAACCACTAGAGTCATTGCATGTGTGTTGTTTCCACAAACCACACATGGGTCAACCACTAGAGTCATTGCATGTGTGTTCTTTTCCACAAACCACACATGGATCCACTAGACACATTGCATGTGTGTTCTTTTCCACAAACAACTTATGGATCAACCAGTGGTCATTGCATGTGTGTTCTTTCCACAAACCACATGTGGACCCATTACAGTCCTTGCATGTGTGTTATTTCCACAAACCACACAAGGATCAACCACTAGAGTCATTGCATATGTGTTACTTCCACAAACCACACATGTATCAACCACTAGAGGCATTGCATGTGTGTTCTTATACTAAAACCAACACTAGAGTCATTGCATGTGTGTTATTTTCACAAACCACACATGGATCAACCACTAGAGTCATTTCATGTGTGTTATTTCCACAAACAAACATGGATCAACCACTAGAGTCATTGCATGTGTGTTCTTTTCCACAAACCACACATGGATCCACCACTGGTCATTACATGTGTGTTCTTTCCACAAACCACACATGGATCAACCACTAGAGTCATTGCATGTGTTTTCTTTCCACAAACCACACATGGATCCACCACTAGAGAAATTGCATGTTTTTTCTTATACTAAAACCACAAACCAGCACTAGAGTCGTTGCATGTGTGTTCTTTTCCACAAACCACACATGGATCCACTAGTGGTCATTGCATGTGTGTTCTTTCCACAAACCACATATGGATCAACCAGAGTCGTTGCATGTGCATTCTTTCCACAAACCACACATGGATCAACCACTAGAGTCATTGCATGTTTGTTCTTATACTAAAAGCACAAACCAACAATAGAGTCATTGCATGTGTGTTCTTTTCCACAAACCACGCATGGATCCACCAGTGGTCATTGCATGTGTGTTCTTTCCACAAACCAAACATGGATCAACCACTAGAGTCATTGCATGTGTGTTGTTTCCACAAACCACACATGGATCAAGCACTAGAGTCATTGCATGTTTGTTCTTATACTAAAACCACAAACCAGCACTAGAGTCCTTGCATGTGTGTTCTTTTCCATAAACCACACATGGATCCACTAGACTCATTGCATGTGTGTTCTTTTCCACAAACAACTTATGGATCAACCAGTGGTCATTGCATGTGTGTTCTTTCCACAAACCACATGTGGACCCATTATAGGCATTGCATGTGTGTTATTTCCACAAACCACACAAGGATCAACCACTAGAGTCATTGCATATGTGTTACTTCCACAAACCACACATGTATCAACCACTAGAGTCATTGCATGTGTGTTCTTATACTAAAACCAACACTAGAGTAATTGCATGTGTGTTATTTTCACAAACCACACATGGATCAACCACTAGAGTCATTTCATGTGTGTTATTTCGACAAACAAACATGGATCAACCACTAGAGTCATTGCATGTGTGTTCTTTTCCACAAACCACACATGGATGCACCAGTGGTCATTGCATGTGTGTTCTTTCCACAAACCACGCATGGATCAACCACTAGAGTCATTGCATGTGTTGTTCTTTCCACAAACCACACATGGATCCACCACTAGAGAAATTGCATGTTTGTTCTTATACTAAAACCACAAACCAGCACAAGAGTCATTGCATGTGTGTTCTTTTCCACAAACCACACATGGATCCACCAGTGGTCATTGCATGTGTGTTCTTTCCACGGACCACATATGGATCAACCAGAGTCATTGCATGTGTGTTCTTTCCACAAACCACACATGGATTAACCACTAGAGTCATTGCATGTTTGTTCTTATACTAAAACCACAAACCAGCACTAGAGTCATTGCATGTGTGTTCTTTTCCACAAACCACACATGGATCCTCCAGTGGTAATTGCATGTGTGTTCTTTCCACAGACCACATATGGATCAACCAGAGTCGTTGCTTGTGTGTTCTTTCCACAAACCACACATTCATCAACCACTACAGTCATTGCATGTTTGTTCTTATACTAAAACCACAAACCAGCACTAGAGTCATTGCATGTGTGTTCTTTTCCACAAACCACACATGGATCCACCAGTGGTCATTGCATGTGTGTTCTTTCCTCAAACCAAATATGGATCAACCAGATTCATTGCATGTGTGTTCTTTCCACAAACCACACATGGATCAACCACTAGAGTCATTGCATGTTTGTTCTTATACTAAAAGCACAAACCAACACTAGAGTCATTGCATGTGTGTTCTTTTCCACAAACCACACATGGATCCACTAGTGGGCATTGCATGTGTGTTCTTTCCACAAAGAACATATGATTCAACCACTAGTCATTGCATGTGTGTTCTTTCCACAAACCACACATGGATCAACCACTAGAGTCATTGCATGTTTGTTCTTATACTAAAACCACAAACCAGCACTAGAGTCATTGCATGTGTGTTCTTTTCCACAAACCACACATGGATCCACCACTAGAGTCATTGCATGTGTGTTCTTTCCACAAACCACATATGGATCAACCAGAGTCATTGCATGTGTGTTCTTCCACAAACCACACATGTGGACCCACTAGAGACATTGCATGTGTGTTATTTCCACAAACCACACATGGATCAACCACTAGAGTCATTGCATATGTGTTATTTCCACAAACCACATATGGATGAACCACTAGAGTCATTGCATGTGTGTTCTTATACTAAAACCAACACTAGAGTCATTGCATGTGTGTTCTTTTCACAAACCACACATGGATCAACCACTAGAGTCATTGCATGTGTGTTATTTCCACAAACAAACATGGATCAACCACTAGAGTCATTGCATGTGTGTTCTTATACTAAAACCAACTTGGATCCACCAGTGGTCATTGCATGTGTGTTCTTTCCACAAACCACACATGGATCAACCACTAGAGTCATTGCATGTGTGTTATTTCCACAAACCACACATGGATCAACCACCAGAGTCATTGCATGTGTGTTCTTTCCACAAACCACACATGGATCAACCACTAGAGTCATTGCATGTTTGTTCTTATACTAAAACCACAAACTAGCACTAGAGTCATTGCATGTGTGTTCTTTTCCACAAACCACACATGGATCCACCAGTGGTCATTGCATGTGTGTTCTTTCCACGGACCACATATGGATCAACCAGAGTCATTGCATGTGTGTTCTTTCCACAAAACCACACATGGATCAACCACTAGAGTTATTGCATGTTTGTTCTTATAATAAACCACAAACCAGCACTACAGTCATTGCATGTGTGTTCTTTTCCACAAACCACACATGGATCCACTAGTGGTCATTACATGTGTGTTCTTTCCACGGACCACATATGGATCAACCAGAGTCATTGCATGTGTGTTATTTCCACAAAACCACACATGGATCAACCACTAGAGTCATTGCATGTCTGTTCTTATACTAAAACCACAAACCAGCACTAGAGTCATTGCATGTGTGTTCTTTTCCACAAACCACACATGGATCCACCAGTGGTCATTGCATGTGTGTTCTTTACACGGACCACATATGGATCAACCAGAGTCATTGCATGTGTGTTCTTTCCACAAACCACACATGGATTAACCACTAGAGTCATTGCATGTTTGTTCTTATACTAAAACCACAAACCAGCACTAGAGTCATTGCATGTGTGTTCTTTTCCACAAACCACACATGGATCCTCCAGTGGTAATTGCATGTGTGTTCTTTCCACAGACCACATATGGATCAACCAGAGTCGTTGCTTGTGTGCTCTTTCCACAAACCACACATTCATCAACCACTACAGTCATTGCATGTTTGTTCTTATACTAAAACCACAAACCAGCACTAGAGTCATTGCATGTGTGTTCTTTTCCACAAACCACACATGGATCCACCAGTGGTCATTGCATGTGTGTTCTTTCCACAAACCAAATATGGATCAACCAGATTCATTGCATGTGTGTTCTTTCCACAAACCACACATGGATCAACCACTAGAGTCATTGCATGTTTGTTCTTATACTAAAAGCACAAACCAACACTAGAGTCATTGCATGTGTGTTCTTTTCCACAAACCACACATGGATCCACTAGTGGGCATTGCATGTGTGTTCTTTCCACAAAGAACATATGGATCAACCACTAGTCATTGCATGTGTGTTCTTTCCACAAACCACACATGGATCAACCACTAGAGTCATTGCATGTTTGTTCTTATACTAAAACCACAAACCAGCACTAGAGTCATTGCATGTGTGTTCTTTTCCAGAAACCACACATGGATCCACCACTAGAGTCATTGCATGTGTGTTCTTTCCACAAACCACATATGGATCAACCAGAGTCATTGCATGTGTGTTCTTCCACAAACCACACATGTGGACCCACTAGAGACATTGCATGTGTGTTATTTCCACAAACCACACATGGATCAACCACTAGAGTCATTGCATATGTGTTATTTCCACAAACCACATATGGATGAACCACTAGAGTCATTGCATGTGTGTTCTTATACTAAAACCAACACTAGAGTCATTGCATGTGTGTTCTTTTCACAAACCACACATGGATCAACCACTAGAGTCATTGCATGTGTGTTATTTCCACAAACAAACATGGATCAACCACTAGAGTCATTGTATGTGTGTTCTTATACTAAAACCAACTTGGATCCACCAGTGGTCATTGCATGTGTGTTCTTTCCACAAACCACACATGGATCAACCACTAGAGTCATTGCATGTGTGTTATTTCCACAAACCACACATGGATCAACCACCAGAGTCATTGCATGTGTGTTCTTTCCACAAACCACACATGGATCAACCACTAGAGTCATTGCATGTTTGTTCTTATACTAAAACCACAAACTAGCACTAGAGTCATTGCATGTGTGTTCTTTTCCACAAACCACACATGGATCCACCAGTGGTCATTGCATGTGTGTTCTTTCCACGGACCACATATGGATCAACCAGAGTCATTACATGTGTGTTCTTTCCACAAAACCACACATGGATCAACCACTAGAGTTATTGCATGTTTGTTCTTATACTAAAACCACAAACCAGCACTACAGTCATTGCATGTGTGTTCTTTTCCACAAACCACACATGGATCCACTAGTGGTCATTACATGTGTGTTCTTTCCACGGACCACATATGGATCAACCAGAGTCATTGCATGTGTGTTATTTCCACAAAACCACACATGGATCAACCACTAGAGTCATTGCATGTTTGTTCTTATACTAAAACCACAAACCAGCACTAGAGTCCTTGCATGTGTGTTCTTTCCACAAACCACACATGGATCCACTAGACTCATTGCATGTGTGTTCTTTCCACAAACCACATGTGGACCCATTACAGTCATTGCATGTGTGTTATTTCCACAAACCACACAAGGATCAACCACTAGAGTCATTGCATATGTCTTACTTCCACAAACCACACATGTATCAACCACTAGAGTCATTGCATGTGTGTTCTTATACTAAAACCAACACTAGAGTCATTGCATCTGTGTTCTTTTCACAAACAACACATGGATCAACCACTAGAGTCATTGCATGTGTGTTCTTTTCCACAAACCACACATGGATCCACTAGTGGTCATTACATGTGTGTTCTTTCCACAGACCACATATCGATCAACCAGAGTCATTGCATGTGTGTTCTTTCCACAAAACCACACATGGATCAACCACTAGAGTTATTGCTTGCTTGTTCTTATACTAAAACCACAAACCAGCACTAGAGTCCTTGCATGTGTGTTCTTTTCCACAAACCTCACATGGATCCACTAGACTCATTGCATGTGTGTTCTTTTCCACAAACAACTTATGGATCAACCAGTGGTCATTGCATGTGTGTTCTTTCCACAAACCACATGTGGACCCATTACAGTCATTGTATGTGTGTTATTTCCACAAACCACACAAGGATCAACCACTAGAGTCATTGCATATGTGTTACTTCCACAAACCACACATGTATCAACCACTAGAGTCATTGCATGTGTGTTCTTATACTAAAACCAACACTAGAGTCATTGCATGTGTGTTATTTTCACAAACCACACACGAATCAACCACTAGAGTCATTTCATGTGTGTTATTTCCACAAACAAACATGGATCAACCACTAGAGTCATTGCATTTGTGTTCTTTTCCACAAACCACACATGGATGCACCAGTGGTCATTGCATGTGTGTTCTTTCCACAAACCACGCATGGATCAACCACTAGAGTCATTGCATGTGTTGTTCTTTCCACAAACCACACATGGATCCACCACTAGAGAAATTGCATGTTTGTTCTTATACTAAAACCACAAACCAGCACAAGAGTCATTGCATGTGTGTTCTTTTCCACAAACCACACATGGATCCACCAGTGGTCATTGCATGTGTGTTCTTTCCACGGACCACATATGGATCAACCAGAGTCATTGCATGTGTGTTCTTTACACAAACCACACATGGATTAACCACTAGAGTCATTGCATGTTTGTTCTTATACTAAAACCACAAACCAGCACTAGAGTCATTGCATGTGTGTTCTTTTCCACAAACCACACATGGATCCTCCAGTGGTAATTGCATGTGTGTTCTTTCCACAGACCACATATGGATCAACCAGAGTCGTTGCTTGTGTGTTCTTTCCACAAACCACACATTCATCAACCACTACAGTCATTGCATGTTTGTTCTTATACTAAAACCACAAACCAGCACTAGAGTCATTGCATGTGTGTTCTTTTCCACAAACCACACATGGATCCACCAGTGGTCATTGCATGTGTGTTCTTTCCTCAAAC
This sequence comes from Avena sativa, assembly GCA_916181665.1. Classification (NCBI taxonomy): domain Eukaryota; kingdom Viridiplantae; phylum Streptophyta; class Magnoliopsida; order Poales; family Poaceae; genus Avena; species Avena sativa. The sequence continues at coordinate 278,716,563 of OV702292.1, forward strand.
CAAATATGGATCAACCAGATTCATTGCATGTGTGTTCTTTCCACAAACCACACATGGATCAACCACTAGAGTCATTGCATGTTTGTTCTTATACTAAAAGCACAAACCAACACTAGAGTCATTGCATGTGTGTTCTTTTCCACAAACCACACATGGATCCACTAGTGGGCATTGCATGTGTGTTCTTTCCACAAAGAACATATGATTCAACCACTAGTCATTGCATGTGTGTTCTTTCCACAAACCACACATGGATCAACCACTAGAGTCATTGCATGTTTGTTCTTATACTAAAACCACAAACCAGCACTAGAGTCATTGCATGTGTGTTCTTTTCCACAAACCACACATGGATCCACCACTAGAGTCATTGCATGTGTGTTCTTTCCACAAACCACATATGGATCAACCAGAGTCATTGCATGTGTGTTCTTCCACAAACCACACATGTGGACCCACTAGAGACATTGCATGTGTGTTATTTCCACAAACCACACATGGATCAACCACTAGAGTCATTGCATATGTGTTATTTCCACAAACCACATATGGATGAACCACTAGAGTCATTGCATGTGTGTTCTTATACTAAAACCAACACTAGAGTCATTGCATGTGTGTTCTTTTCACAAACCACACATGGATCAACCACTAGAGTCATTGCATGTGTGTTATTTCCACAAACAAACATGGATCAACCACTAGAGTCATTGCATGTGTGTTCTTATACTAAAACCAACTTGGATCCACCAGTGGTCATTGCATGTGTGTTCTTTCCACAAACCACACATGGATCAACCACTAGAGTCATTGCATGTGTGTTATTTCCACAAACCACACATGGATCAACCACCAGAGTCATTGCATGTGTGTTCTTTCCACAAACCACACATGGATCAACCACTAGAGTCATTGCATGTTTGTTATTATACTAAAACCACAAACTAGCACTAGAGTCATTGCATGTGTGTTCTTTTCCACAAACCACACATGGATCCACCAGTGGTCATTGCATGTGTGTTCTTTCCACGGACCACATATGGATCAACCAGAGTCATTGCATGTGTGTTCTTTCCACAAAACCACACATGGATCAACAACTAGAGTTATTGCATGTTTGTTCTTATACTAAAACCACAAACCAGCACTACAGTCATTGCATGTGTGTTCTTTTCCACAAACCACACATGGATCCACTAGTGGTCATTACATGTGTGTTCTTTCCACGGACCACATATGGATCAACCAGAGTCATTGCATGTGTGTTATTTCCACAAAACCACACATGGATCAACCACTAGAGTCATTGCATGTCTGTTCTTATACTAAAACCACAAACCAGCACTAGAGTCATTGCATGTGTGTTCTTTTCCACAAACCACACATGGATCCACCAGTGGTCATTGCATGTGTGTTCTTTACACGGACCACATATGGATCAACCAGAGTCATTGCATGTGTGTTCTTTCCACAAACCACACATGGATTAACCACTAGAGTCATTGCATGTTTGTTCTTATACTAAAACCACAAACCAGCACTAGAGTCATTGCATGTGTGTTCTTTTCCACAAACCACACATGGATCCTCCAGTGGTAATTGCATGTGTGTTCTTTCCACAGACCACATATGGATCAACCAGAGTCGTTGCTTGTGTGCTCTTTCCACAAACCACACATTCATCAACCACTACAGTCATTGCATGTTTGTTCTTATACTAAAACCACAAACCAGCACTAGAGTCATTGCATGTGTGTTCTTTTCCACAAACCACATATGGATCCACCAGTGGTCATTGCATGTGTGTTCTTTCCACAAACCACACATGGATCAACCACTAGAGTCATTGCATGTGTGTTATTTCCACAAACCACACATGGATCAACCACCAGAGTCATTGCATGTGTGTTCTTTCCACAAACCACACATGGATCAACCACTAGAGTCATTGCATGTTTGTTCTTATACTAAAACCACAAACTAGCACTAGAGTCATTGCATGTGTGTTCTTTTCCACAAACCACACATGGATCCACCAGTGGTCATTGCATGTGTGTTCTTTCCACAAACAAACATGGAAAAACCACTAGAGTCATTGCATGTTTGTTCTTATACTAAAACCACAAACTACCACTAGAGTCATTGCATGCGTGTTCTTTTCCACAGACCACACATGAATCCACCAGTGGTCATTGCATGTGTGTTCTTTCCACGGACCACATATGGATCAACCAGAGTCATTACATGTGTGTTCTTTCCACAAAACCACACATGGATCAACCACTAGAGTTATTGCATCTTTGTTCTTATACTAAAACCACAAACCAGCACTACAGTCATTGCATGTGTGTTCTTTTCCACAAACCACACATGGATCCACTAGTGGTCATTACATGTGTGTTCTTTCCACGGACCACATATGGATCAACCAGAGTCATTGCATGTGTGTTATTTCCACAAAACCACACATGGATCAACCACTAGAGTCATTGCATGTTTGTTCTTATACTAAAACCACAAACCAGCACTAGAGTCCTTGCATGTGTGTTCTTTCCACAAACCACACATGGATCCACTAGACTCATTGCATGTGTGTTCTTTTCCACAAACAACTTATGGATCAACCATTGGTCATTGCATGTGTGTTCTTTCCACAAACCACATGTGGACCCATTACAGTCATTGCATGTGTGTTATTTCCACAAACCACGCAAGGATCAACCACTAGAGTCATTGCATATGTGTTACTTCCACAAACCACACATGTATCAACCACTAGAGTCATTGCATGTGTGTTCTTATACTAAAACCAACACTAGAGTCATTGCATGTGTGTTCTTTTCACAAACAACACATGGATCAACCACTAGAGTCATTGCATGTGTGTTCTTTTCCACAAACCACACATGGATCCACTAGTGGTCATTACATGTGTGTTCTTTCCATAGACCACATATCGATCAACCAGAGTCATTGCATGTGTGTTCTTTCCACAAAACCACACATGGATCAACCACTAGAGTTATTGCATGTTTGTTCTTATACTAAAACCACAAACCAGCACTAGAGTCCTTGCATGTGTGTTCTTTTCCACAAACCACACATGGATCCACTAGACTCATTGCATGTGTGTTCTTTTCCACAAACAACTTATGGATCAACCAGTGGTCATTGCATGTGTATTCTTTCCACAAACCACATGTGGACCCATTACAGTCATTGTATGTGTGTTATTTCCACAAACCACACAAGGATCAACCACTAGAGTAATTGCATATGTGTTACTTCCACAAACCACACATGTATCAACCACTAGAGTCATTGCATGTGTGTTCTTATACTAAAACCAACACTAGAGTCATTGCATGTGTGTTATTTTCACAAACCACACACGAATCAACCACTAGAGTCATTTCATGTGTGTTATTTCCACAAACAAACATGGATCAACCACTAGAGTCATTGCATTTGTGTTCTTTTCCACAAACCACACATGGATCCACCAGTGGTCATTGCATGTGTGTTCTTTCCACAAACCACACATGGATCAACCACTAGAGTCATTGCATGTGTGTTCTTTCCACAAACCACACATGGATCCACCACTAGAGAAATTGCATGTTTGTTCTTATACTAAAACCACAAACCAGCACTAGAGTCATTGCATGTGTGTTCTTTTCCACAAACCACACATGGATCCACTAGTGGACATTGCATGTGTGTTCTTTCCACAAACCACATATGGATCAACCAGAGTCATTGCATGTGCGTTCTTTCCACAAACCACACATGGATCAACCACTAGAGTCATTGCATGTGTGTTGTTTCCACAAACCACACATGGATCAACCACTAGAGTCATTGCATGTTTGTTCTTATACTAAAACCACAAACCAACACTAGAGTCCTTGCATGTGTGTTCTTTTCCACAAACCACACATGGATCAACCACTAGAGTCATTGCATGTGTGTTGTTTCCACAAACCACACATGGATCAACCACTAGAGTCATTGCATGTTTGTTCTTATACTAAAACCACAAACCAACACTAGAGTCCTTGCATGTGTGTTCTTTTCCACAAACCACACATGGATCCACTAGACACATTGCATGTGTGTTCTTTTCCACAAACAACTTATGGATCAACCAGTGGTCATTGCATGTGTGTTCTTTCCACAAACCACATGTGGACCCATTACAGTCCTTGCATGTGTGTTATTTCCACAAACCACACAAGGATCAACCAATAGAGTCATTGCATATGTGTTACTTCCACAAACCACACATGTATCAACCACTAGAGTCATTGCATGTTTGTTCTTATACTAAAACCAACACTAGAGTCATTGCATGTGTGTTATTTTCACAAACCACACATGGATCAACCACTAGAGTCATTTCATGTGTGTTATTTCGACAAACAAACATGAATCAACCACTAGAGTCATTGCATGTGTGTTCTTTTCCACAAACCCCACATGGATCCACCAGTGGTCATTACATGTGTATTCTTTCCACAAACCACACATGGATCAACCACTAGAGTCATTGCATGTGTGTTATTTGCACAAACCACACATGGATCCACCACTAGAGAAATTGCATGTTTGTTCTTATACTAAAACCACAAACCAGCACTAGAGTCGTTGCATGTGTGTTCTTTTCCACAAACCACACATGGATCCACTAGTGGTCATTGCATGTGTGTTCTTTCCACAAACCACATATGGATCAACCAGAGTCGTTGCATGTGCATTCTTTCCACAAACCACGCATGGATCAACCACTAGAGTCATTGCATGTTTGTTCTTATACTAAAAGCACAAACCAACAATAGAGTCATTGCATGTGTGTTCTTTTCCACAAACCACGCATGGATCCACCAGTGGTCATTGCATGTGTGTTCTTTCCACAAACCAAACATGGATCAACCACTAGAGTCATTGCATGTGTGTTTTTTCCACAAACCACACATGGATCAAGCACTAGAGTCATTGCATGTTTGTTCTTATACTAAAACCACAAACCAGCACTAGAGTCCTTGCATGTGTGTTCTTTTCCACAAACCACACATGGATCCACTAGACTCATTGCATGTGTGTTCTTTTCCACAAACAACTTATGGATCAACCAGTGGTCATTGCATGTGTGTTCTTTCCACAAACCACATGTGGACCCATTACAGTCATTGCATGTGTGTTATTTCCACAAACCACGCAAGGATCAACCACTAGAGTCATTGCATATGTGTTACTTCCACAAACCACACATGTATTAACCACTAGAGTCATTGCATGTGTGTTCTTATACTAAAACCAACACTAGAGTCATTGCATGTGTGTTCTTTTCACAAACAACACATGGATCAACCACTAGAGTCATTGCATGTGTGTTCTTTTCCACAAACCACACATGGATCCACTAGTGGTCATTACATGTGTGTTCTTTCCATAGACCACATATCGATCAACCAGAGTCATTGCATGTGTGTTCTTTCCACAAAACCACACATGGATCAACCACTAGAGTTATTGCATGTTTGTTCTTATACTAAAACCACAAACCAGCACTAGAGTCCTTGCATGTGTGTTCTTTTCCACAAACCACACATGGATCCACTAGACTCATTGCATGTGTGTTCTTTTCCACAAACAACTTATGGATCAACCAGTGGTCATTGCATGTGTATTCTTTCCACAAACCACATGTGGACCCATTACAGTCATTGTATGTGTGTTATTTCCACAAACCACACAAGGATCAACCACTAGAGTAATTGCATATGTGTTACTTCCACAAACCACACATGTATCAACCACTAGAGTCATTGCATGTGTGTTCTTATACTAAAACCAACACTAGAGTCATTGCATGTGTGTTATTTTCACAAACCACACACGAATCAACCACTAGAGTCATTTCATGTGTGTTATTTCCACAAACAAACATGGATCAACCACTAGAGTCATTGCATTTGTGTTCTTTTCCACAAACCACACATGGATCCACCAGTGGTCATTGCATGTGTGTTCTTTCCACAAACCACACATGGATCAACCACTAGAGTCATTGCATGTGTGTTCTTTCCACAAACCACACATGGATCCACCACTAGAGAAATTGCATGTTTGTTCTTATACTAAAACCACAAACCAGCACTAGAGTCATTGCATGTGTGTTCTTTTCCACAAACCACACATGGATCCACTAGTGGACATTGCATGTGTGTTCTTTCCACAAACCACATATGGATCAACCAGAGTCATTGCATGTGCGTTCTTTCCACAAACCACACATGGATCAACCACTAGAGTCATTGCATGTGTGTTGTTTCCACAAACCACACATGGATCAACCACTAGAGTCATTGCATGTTTGTTCTTATACTAAAACCACAAACCAACACTAGAGTCCTTGCATGTGTGTTCTTTTCCACAAACCACACATGGATCAACCACTAGAGTCATTGCATGTGTGTTGTTTCCACAAACCACACATGGATCAACCACTAGAGTCATTGCATGTTTGTTCTTATACTAAAACCACAAACCAACACTAGAGTCCTTGCATGTGTGTTCTTTTCCACAAACCACACATGGATCCACTAGACACATTGCATGTGTGTTCTTTTCCACAAACAACTTATGGATCAACCAGTGGTCATTGCATGTGTGTTCTTTCCACAAACCACATGTGGACCCATTACAGTCCTTGCATGTGTGTTATTTCCACAAACCACACAAGGATCAACCAATAGAGTCATTGCATATGTGTTACTTCCACAAACCACACATGTATCAACCACTAGAGTCATTGCATGTGTGTTCTTATACTAAAACCTACACTAGAGTCATTGCATGTGTGTTATTTTCACAAACCACACATGGATCAACCACTAGAGTCATTTCATGTGTGTTATTTCGACAAACAAACATGAATCAACCACTAGAGTCATTGCATGTGTGTTCTTTTCCACAAACCCCACATGGATCCACCAGTGGTCATTACATGTGTGTTCTTTCCACAAACCACACATGGATCAACCACTAGAGTCATTGCATGTGTGTTATTTGCACAAACCACACATGGATCCACCACTAGAGAAATTGCATGTTTGTTCTTATACTAAAACCACAAACCAGCACTAGAGTCGTTGCATGTGTGTTCTTTTCCACAAACCACACATGGATCCACTAGTGGTCATTGCATGTGTGTTCTTTCCACAAACCACATATGGATCAACCAGAGTCGTTGCATGTGCATTCTTTCCACAAACCACGCATGGATCAACCACTAGAGTCATTGCATGTTTGTTCTTATACTAAAAGCACAAACCAACAATAGAGTCATTGCATGTGTGTTCTTTTCCACAAACCACGCATGGATCCACCAGTGGTCATTGCATGTGTGTTCTTTCCACAAACCAAACATGGATCAACCACTAGAGTCATTGCATGTGTGTTGTTTCCACAAACCACACATGGATCAAGCACTAGAGTCATTGCATGTTTGTTCTTATACTAAAACCACAAACCAGCACTAGAGTCCTTGCATGTGTGTTCTTTTCCACAAACCACACATGGATCCACTAGACTCATTGCATGTGTGTTCTTTTCCACAAACAACTTATGGATCAACCAGTGGTCATTGCATGTGTGTTCTTTCCACAAACCACATGTGGACCCATTATAGGCATTGCATGTGTGTTATTTCCACAAACCACACAAGGATCAACCACTAGAGTCATTGCATATGTGTTACTTCCACAAACCACACATGTATCAACCACTAGAGTCATTGCATGTGTGTTCTTATACTAAAACCAACACTAGAGTCATTTCATGTGTGTTATTTTAACAAACCACACATGGATCAACCACTAGAGTCATTTCATGTGTGTTATTTCCACAAACAAACATGGATCAACCACTAGAGTCATTGCATGTGTGTTCTTTTCCACAAACCACACATGGATGCACCAGTGGTCATTGCATGTGTGTTCTTTCCACAAACCACGCATGGATCAACCACTAGAGTCATTGCATGTGTGTTCTTTCCACAAACCACACATGGATCCACCACTAGAGAAATTGCATGTTTGTTCTTATACTAAAACCACAAACCAGCACAAGAGTCATTGCATGTGTGTTCTTTTCCACAAACCACACATGGATCCACCAGTGGTCATTGCATGTGTGTTCTTTCCACGGACCACATATGGATCAAACAGAGTCATTGCATGTGTGTTCTTTCCACAAACCACACATGGATTAACCACTAGAGTCATTGCATGTTTGTTCTTATACTAAAACCACAAACCAGCACTAGAGTCATTGCATGTGTGTTCTTTTCCACAAACCACACATGGATCCTCCAGTGGTAATTGCATGTGTGTTCTTTCCACAGACCACATATGGATCAACCAGAGTCGTTGCTTGTGTGTTCTTTCCACAAACCACACATTCATCAACCACTACAGTCATTGCATGTTTGTTCTTATACTAAAACCACAAACCAGCACTAGAGTCATTGCATGTGTGTTCTTTTCCACAAACCACACATGGATCCACCAGTGGTCATTGCATGTGTGTTCTTTCCACAAACCAAATATGGATCAACTAGATTCATTGCATGTGTGTTCTTTCCACAAACCACACATGGATCAACCACTAGAGTCATTGCATGTTTGTTCTTATACTAAAAGCACAAACCAACACTAGAGTCATTGCATGTGTGTTCTTTTCCACAAACCACACATGGATCCACTAGTGGGCATTGCCTGTGTGTTCTTTCCACAAAGAACATATGGATCAACCACTAGTCATTGCATGTGTGTTCTTTCCACAAACCACACATGGATCAACCACTAGAGTCATTGCATGTTTGTTCTTATACTAAAACCACAAACCAGCACTAGAGTCATTGCATGTGTGTTCTTTTCCACAAACCACACATGGATCCACCACTAGAGTCATTGCATGTGTGTTCTTTCCACAAACCACATATGGATCAACTAGAGTCATTGCATGTGTGTTCTTCCACAAACCACACATGTGGACCCACTAGAGACATTGCATGTGTGTTATTTCCACAAACCACACATGGATCAACCACTAGAGTCATTGCATATGTGTTATTTCCACAAACCACATATGGATGAACCACTAGAGTCATTGCATGTGTGTTCTTATACTAAAACCAACACTAGAGTCATTGCATGTGTGTTCTTTTCACAAACCACACATGGATCAACCACTAGAGTCATTGCATGTGTGTTATTTCCACAAACAAACATGGATCAACCACTAGAATCATTGCATGTGTGTTCTTATACTAAAACCAACTTGGATCCACCAGTGGTCATTGCATGTCTGTTCTTTCCACAAACCAAACATGGATCAACCACTAGAGTCATTGGATGTGTGTTGTTTCCACAAACCACACATGGATCAAGCACTAGAGTCATTGCATGTTTGTTCTTATACTAAAACCACAAACCAGCACTAGAGTCCTTGCATGTGTGTTCTTTTCCACAAACCACACATGGATCCACTAGACTCATTGCATGTGTGTTCTTTTCCACAAACAACTTATGGATCAACCAGTGGTCATTGCATGTGTGTTCTTTCCACAAACCACATGTGGACCCATTATAGGCATTGCATGTGTGTTATTTCCACAAACCACACAAGGATCAACCACTAGAGTCATTGCATATGTGTTATTTCCACAAACCACATATGGATGAACCACTAGAGTCATTGCATGTGTGTTCTTATACTAAAACCAACACTAGAGTCATTGCATGTGTGTTCTTTTCACAAACCACACATGGATCAACCACTAGAGTCATTGCATGTGTGTTATTTCCACAAACAAACATGGATCAACCACTAGAGTCATTGCATGTGTGTTCTTATACTAAAACCAACTTGGATCCACCAGTGGTCATTGCATGTGTGTTCTTTCCACAAACCACACATGGATCAACCACTAGAGTCATTGCATGTGTGTTATTTCCACAAACCACACATGGATCAACCACTAGAGTCATTGCATGTGTGTTCTTATACTAAAACCACAAACCAGTACTAGAGTCATTGCATGTGTGTTCTTTTCCACAAACCACACATGAATCCACCAGAGTCATTGCATGTGTGTTCTTTCCACAAACCACACATGGATTAATCACTAGAGTCATTGCATGTTTGCTCTTATACTAAAACCACAAACCAGCACTAGAGTCATTGCATGTGTGTTCTTTTCCACAAACCACACATGGATCCACCAGTGGTCATTGCATGTGTGTTCTTTCCACAGACCACATATGGATCAACCAGAGTCATTGCTTGTGTGTTCTTTCCACAAACCACACATGCATCAACCACTACAGTCATTGCATGTTTGTTCTTATACTAAAACCACAAACCAACACCAGAGTCATTGCATGTGTATTCTTTTCCACAAACCACACATGGATCCACTAGACTCATTGCATGTGTGTTCTTTTCCACAAACAACTTAAGGATCAACCAGTGGTCATTGCATGTGTGTTCTTTTCACAAACCACATGTGGACCCATTACAGTCATTGCATGTGTGTTATTTCCACAAACCACACGTGGATCAACCACTAGAGTCATTGCATATGTGTTATTTCCACAAACCACACATGAATCAACCACTAGAGTCATTGCATGTGTGTTCTTATACTAAAACCAACACTAAAGTCATTGCATGTGTGTTCTTTTCCACAAACCACACATGGATCCACCACTAGAGTCATTGCATGTGTGTTCTTTCCACAAACCACATATGGATCAACTAGAGTCATTGCATGTGTGTTCTTCCACAAACCACACATGTGGACCGACTAGAGACATTGCATGTGTGTTATTTCCACAAACCACACATGGATCAACCACTAGAGTCATTGCATATGTGTTATTTCCACAAACCACATATGGATCAACCACTAGAGTCATTGCATGTGTGTTCTTATACTAAAACCAACACTAGAGTCATTGCATGTGTGATCTTTTCACAAACCACACATGGATCAGCCACTAGAGTCATTGCATGTGTGTTATTTCCACAAACAAACATGGATCAACCACTAGAGTCATTGCATGTGTGTTCTTATACTAAAACCAACATGGATCCACCAGTGGTCATTGCATGTGTGTTCTTTCCACAAACCACACATGGATCAACCACTAGAGTCATTGCATGTGTGTTATTTCCACAAACCACACATGGATCAACCACTAGAGTCATTGCATGTGTGTTCTTTTCCACAAACCACACATGGATCCACAAGTGGTCATTGCATGTGTGTTCTTTCCACAAACCAGACATGGATCAACCACTAGAGTCATTGCATGTGTGTTATTTCCACAAACCACACAGGGATCAACCACTAGAGTCATTGCATGTGTGTTCTTATACTAAAACCACAAACTAGTAATAGAGTCATTGCATGTGTGTTCTTTCCACAAACCACATGTGGACCCATTACAGTCATTGCATGTGTGTTATTTCCACAAACCACACGTGGATCAACCACTAGAGTCATTGCATATGTGTTATTTCCACAAACCACACATGAATCAACCACTAGAGTCATTGCATGTGTGTTCTTATACTAAACCAACACTAGAGTCATTGCATCTGTGTTCTTTTCACAAACCACACATGGATCAACCACTAGAGTCATTGCAGGTATGTTATTTCCACAAACAAACATGGATAAACCACTAGAGTCATTGCATGTGTGTTCTTTTCCACAAACCACACATGGATCCACCAGTGGTCATTGCATGTGTGTTCTTTCCACAAACCACACATGGATCAACCACTAGAGTCATTGCATGTGTGTTCTTTCTAGAAACCACACATGGATCAACCACTAGAGTCATTGCATGTTTGTTCTTATACTAAAACCACAAACCAGCACTAGAGTCATTGCATGTGTGTTATTTTCCACAAACCACACATGAATCCACCAGAGTCATTGCATGTGTGTTCTTTCCACAAACCACACATGGATTAACCACTAGAGTCATTGCATGTTTGTTCTTATACTAAAACCACAAACCAGCACTAGAGTCATTGCATGTGTGTTCTTTTCCACAAACCACACATGGATCCACCAGTGGTCATTGCATGTGTGTTCTTTCCACAGACCACATATGGATCAACCAGAGTCATTGCTTGTGTGTTCTTTCCACAAATCACACATGCATCAACCACTACAGTCATTGCATGTTTGTTCTTATACTAAAACCACAAACCAGCACTAGAGTCATTGCATGTCTATTCTTTTCCACAAACCACACATGGATCCACTAGACTCATTGCATGTGTGTTCTTTTCCACAAACAACTTATGGATCAACCAGTGGTCATTGCATTTGTGTTCTTTCCACAAACCACATGTGGACCCATTACCGTCATTGCATGTGTGTTATTTCCACAAACCACACGTGGATCAACCACTAGAGTCATTGCATATGTGTTATTTCCACAAACCACACATGAATCAACCACTAGAGTCATTGCATGTGTGTTCTTATACTAAAACCAACAATAGAGTCATTGCATGTGTGTTCTTTTCCACAAACAACACATGGATCCACCACTAGAGTCATTGCATGTGTGTTCTTTCCACAAACCACATATGGATCAACTAGAGTCATTGCATGTGTGTTCTTCCACAAACCACACATGTGGACCCACTAGAGACATTGCATGTGTGTTATTTCCACAAACCACACATGGATCAACGACTAGAGTCATTACATATGTGTTATTTCCACAAACCACATATGGATCAACCACTGGAGTCATTGCATGTGTGTTCCTATACTAAAACCAACACTAGAGTCATTGCATGTGTGTTCTTTTCACAAACCACACATGGATCAACCACTAGAGTCATTTCATGTGTGTTATTTCCACAAACAAACATGGATCAACCACTAGAGTCATTGCATGTGTGTTCTTATACTAAAACCAACATGGATCCACCAGTGGTCATTGCATGTGTGTTATTTCCACAAACCACACATGGATCAACCACTAGAGTCATTGCATGTGTGTTATTTCCACAAACCACACATGGATCAACCACTAGAGTCATTGCATGTGTGTTCTTTTCCACAAACCACACATGGATCCACAAGTGGTCATTGCATGTGTGTTCTTTCCACAAACCAGACATGGATCAACCACTAGAGTCATTGCATGTGTGTTATTTCCACAAACCACACAGGGATCAACCACTAGAGTCATTGCATGTGTGTTCTTATACTATAACCACAAACTAGTAATAGAGTCATTGCATGTGTGTTCTTTCCACAAACCACATGTGGACCCATTACAGTCATTGCATGTGTGTTATTTCCACAAACCACACGTGGATCAACCACTAGAGTCATTGCATATGTGTTATTTCCACAAACCACACATGAATCAACCACTAGAGTCATTGCATGTGTGTTCTTATACTAAACCAACACTAGAGTCATTGCATCTGTGTTCTTTTCACAAACCACACATGGATCAACCACTAGAGTCATTGCAGGTATGTTATTTCCACAAACAAACATGGATAAACCACTAGAGTCATTGCATGTGTGTTCTTTTCCACAAACCACACATGGATCCACCAGTGGTCATTGCATGTGTGTTCTTTCCACAAACCACACATGGATCAACCACTAGAGTCATTGCATGTGTGTTCTTTCTAGAAACCACACATGGATCAACCACTAGAGTCATTGCATGTTTGTTCTTATACTAAAACCACAAACCAGCACTAGAGTCATTGCATGTGTGTTATTTTCCACAAACCACACATGAATCCACCAGAGTCATTGCATGTGTGTTCTTTCCACAAACCACACATGGATTAACCACTAGAGTCATTGCATGTTTGTTCTTATACTAAAACCACAAACCAGCACTAGAGTCATTGCATGTGTGTTCTTTTCCACAAACCACACATGGATCCACCAGTGGTCATTGCATGTGTGTTCTTTCCACAGACCACATATGGATCAACCAGAGTCATTGCTTGTGTGTTCTTTCCACAAATCACACATGCATCAACCACTACAGTCATTGCATGTTTGTTCTTATACTAAAACCACAAACCAGCACTAGAGTCATTGCATGTCTATGCTTTTCCACAAACCACACATGGATCCACTAGACTCATTGCATGTGTGTTCTTTTCCACAAACAACTTATGGATCAACCAGTGGTCATTGCATTTGTGTTCTTTCCACAAACCACATGTGGACCCATTACAGTCATTGCATGTGTGTTATTTCCACAAACCACACGTGGATCAACCACTAGAGTCATTGCATATGTGTTATTTCCACAAACCACACATGAATCAACCACTAGAGTCATTGCATGTGTGTTCTTATACTAAAACCAACAATAGAGTCATTGCATGTGTGTTCTTTTCCACAAACAACACATGGATCCACCACTAGAGTCATTGCATGTGTGTTCTTTCCACAAACCACATATGGATCAACTAGAGTCATTGCATGTGTGTTCTTCCACAAACCACACATGTGGACCCACTAGAGATATTGCATGTGTGTTATTTCCACAAACCACACATGGATCAACGACTAGAGTCATTACATATGTGTTATTTCCACAAACCACATATGGATCAACCACTGGAGTCATTGCATGTGTGTTCCTATACTAAAACCAACACTAGAGTCATTGCATGTGTGTTCTTTTCACAAACCACACATGGATCAACCACTAGAGTCATTTCATGTGTGTTATTTCCACAAACAAACATGGATCAACCACTAGAGTCATTGCATGTGTGTTCTTATACTAAAACTAACATGGATCCACCAGTGGTGATTGCATGTGTGTTATTTCCACAAACCACACATGGATCAACCACTAGAGTCATTGCATGTGTGTTATTTCCACAAACCACACATGGATCAACCACTAGAGTCATTGCATGTGTGTTCTTTTCCACAAACCACACATGGATCCACAAGTGGTCATTGCATGTGTGTTCTTTCCACAAACCAGACATGGATCAACCACTAGAGTCATTGCATGTGTGTTATTTCCACAAACCACACATGGATCAACCACTAGAGTCATTGCATGTG
This sequence comes from Avena sativa, assembly GCA_916181665.1. Lineage (NCBI taxonomy): Eukaryota > Viridiplantae > Streptophyta > Magnoliopsida > Poales > Poaceae > Avena > Avena sativa. The sequence goes on from OV702292.1 coordinate 278,731,726, forward strand.
TGTTCTTATACTAAAACCACAAACTAGTACTAGAGTCATGCATGTCTGTTCTTTCCACAAACCACATGTGGACCCATTACAGTCATTGCATGTGTGTTATTTCCACAAACCACACATGGATCAACGACTAGAGTCATTACATATGTGTTATTTCCACAAACCACATATGGATCAACCACTGGAGTCATTGCATGTGTGTTCCTATACTAAAACCAACACTAGAGTCATTGCATGTGTGTTCTTTTCACAAACCACACATGGATCAACCACTAGAGTCATTTCATGTGTGTTATTTCCACAAACAAACATGGATCAACCACTAGAGTCATTGCATGTGTGTTCTTATACTAAAACCAACATGGATCCACCAGTGGTCATTGCATGTGTGTTATTTCCACAAACCACACATGGATCAACCACTAGAGTCATTGCATGTGTGTTATTTCCACAAACCACACATGGATCAACCACTAGAGTCATTTCATGTGTGTTCTTTTCCACAAACCACACATGGATCCACAAGTGGTCATTGCATGTGTGTTCTTTCCAAAAACCAGACATGGATCAACCACTAGAGTCATTGCATGTGTGTTATTTCCACAAACCACACATGGATCAACCACTAGAGTCATTGCATGTGTGTTCTTATACTAAAACCACAAACTAGTACTAGAGTCATGCATGTCTGTTCTTTCCACAAACCACATGTGGACCCATTACAGTCATTGCATGTGTGTTATTTCCACAAACCACACGTGGATCAACCACTAGAGTCATTGCATATGTGTTATTTCCACAAACCACACATGAATCAACCACTAGAGTCATTGCATGTGTATTCTTGTACTAAAACCAACACTAGAGTCATTGCATCTGTGTTCTTTTCACAAACCACACATGGATCAACCACTAGAGTCATTGCAGGTGTGTTATTTCCACAAACAAACATGGATAAACCACTAGAGTCATTGCATGTGTGTTCTTTTCCCCAAACCACACATGGATCCACCAGTGGTGATTGCATGTGTGTTCTTTCCACAAACCACACATGGATCAACCACTAGGGTCATTGCATGTGTGTTCTTTCCACAAACCACACATGGATCAAAAAATAGAGTCATTGCATGTTTGTTCCTATACTAAAACCACAAACCAGCACTAGAGTCATTGCATCTGTGTTCTTTTCCACAAACCACATATGGATCAACCAGAGTCATTGCATGTGTGTTCTTTCCACAAACCACACATGTGGACCCACTAGAGTCATTGCATGTGTGTTATTTCCACAAATCACACATGGATCAACCACTAGAGTCATTGCATATGTGTTATTTCCACAAACCACAGATGGATCAACCACGAGAGTCATTGCATGTGTGTTCTTATACTAAAACCAATACTAGAGTCATTGCATGTGTGTTCTTTTCACAAACCACACATGGATCAACCACTAGAGTCATTGCATGTGTGTTATTTCCACAAACAAACATGGCTCAACCACTAGAGTCATTGCATGTGTGTTCTTATACTAAAACCAACATGGATCCACCAGTGGTCATTACATGTGTGTTCTTTTTACCACAAACCACACATGGATCAACCACTAGAGTCATTGCATGTGTGTTCATATACTAAAACCAACACTAGAGTCATTGCATGTGTGTTCTTTTCACAAACCACACATGGATCAACCACTAGAGTCAATGCATGTGTGTTATTTCCACAAACAAACATGGAAAAACCACTAGAGTCATTGCACGTTTGTTCTTAAACTAAAACCACAAACTACCACTAGAGTCATTGCATGTGTGTTCTTTTCCACAAACCACACATGGATCCACTAGTGGTCATTGCATGTGTGTTCTTTCCACGGACCACATATGGATCAACCAGAGTCATTGCATGTGTGTTCTTTCCACAAAACCACACATGGATCAACCACTAGAGTCATTGCATGTTTGTTCTTATACTAAAACCACAAACCAGCACTAGAGTCATTGCATGTGTGTTCTTTTCCACAAACCACACATGGATCCACTAGTGGTCATTACATGTGTGTTCTTTCCATGGACCACATATGGATCAACCAGAGTCATTGCATGTGTGTTATTTCCACAAACAAACATGGATCAACCACTAGATTCATTGCATGTGTGTTCTTTTCCACAAACCACACATGGATCCACCAGTGGTTATTGCATGTGTGTTCTTTCCACAAACCACACATGGATCAACCACTAGAGTGATTGCATGTTTGTTCTTATTCTAAAACCATAAACCAGCACTAGAGTCATTGCATGTGTGTTATTTTCCACAAACCACACATAGATCCACCAGTGGTCATTGCATGTGTGTTCTTTCCACAAACCACACATGGATCAACCAGAGTCATTGCATGTGTGTTCTTTCCACAAACCACACATGGATCAACCGCTAGAGTCATTGCATGTGTGTTCTTTTCCACAAACCACACATGGATCCACTAGACTCATTCCATGTGTGTTCTTTTCCACAAACAACTTATGGATCAACCAGTGTTCATTGCATGTGTGTTCTTTCCACAAACCACATGTGGACCCATTACAGTCATGGCATGTGTGTTATTTCCACAAACCACACATGGATCAACCACTAGAGTCATTGCATATGTGTTATTTCCACAAACCACACATGATCAAACACTAGAGTCATTGCATGTGTGTTCTTATACAAAAACCAACACTAGAGTCATTGCAGGTGTGTTCTTTTCACAAACCACACATGGATCAACCACTAGAGTCATTGCATGTGTGTTATTTCCACAAACAAACATGGATCAACCACTAGAGTCATTGCATGTGTGTTCGTTTCCACAAACCACACATGGATCCACAAGTGGTCATTGCATGTGTGTTCTTTGCACGAACTAGACATGGATCAACCACTAGAGTCATTGCAAGTGTGTTATTTCCACAAACCACACATGGATTAACCACTAGAGTCATTGCATGTGTGTTCTTATACTAAAACCACAAACTAGTACTGGAGTCATTGTATGTGTGTTCTTTTCCACAAACCACACATGGATCCACCAGTGGTCATTACATGTGTGTTCTTTCCACAAACCACACATGGATCAACCAGAGTCATTGCATGTGTGTTCTTTCCACAAACCACACATGGATCAACCACTAGAGTCATTGCATGTGTGTTCTTATACTAAAACCACAAACCATTACTAGAGTCATTGCATGTGTGTTATTATACTAAAACCACAAACCAGTACTAGAGTCGTTGCATGTGTGTTATTTTCCACAAACCACACATGGATCCACAAGTGGTCATTGCATGTGTGTTCTTTCCACAAACCACATATGGATTAACCAGAGTCATTTCATGTGTGTTCTTTCCACAAACCACACATGGATCAACCACTACAGTCATTGCTCGTTTGTTATTATACTAAAACCACAAACTAGCACTAGAGTCATTGCATGTGTGTTCTTTTCCACAAACCACACATGGATCCACCAGTGGTCATTGCATGTGTGTTCTTTCCACGGACCACATATGGATCAACCAGAGTCATTGCATGTGTGTTCTTTCCACAAAACCACACATGGATCAACCACTAGAGTCATTGCATGTTTATTCTTATACTAAAACCACAAACCAGCACTAGAGTCATTGCATGTGTGTTCTTTTCCACAAACCACACATGGATCCACTAGTGGTCATTACATGTGTGTTCTTTCCACGGACCACATATGGATCAACCAGAGTCATTGCATGTGTGTTCTTTCCACAAAACCACACATGGATCAACCACTAGAGTCATTGCATGTTTGTTCTTATACTAAAACCACAAACCAGCACTAGAGTCATTGCATGTGTGTTCTTTTCCACAAACCACACATGGATCCACTAGACTCATTGCATGTGTGTTCTTTTCCACAAACAACTTATGGATCAACCAGTGGTCATTGCATGTGTGTTCTTTCCACAAACCACATATGGACCCATTACAGTCATTACGTGTGTGTTATTTCCACAAACCACACATGGACCAACCACTAGAGTCATTGCATATGTGTTATTTCCACAAACCACACATGGATCAACCACTAGAGTCATTGCATGTGTGTTCTTATACTAAAACCAACACTAGAGTCATTGCATGTGTGTTCTTTTCACAAACCACACATGGATCAACCACCAGAGTCATTGCATGTGTGTTATTTCCACAAACCACACATGGATCAACCACTAGAGTCATTTCATGTGTGTTCTTATACTAAAACCAACATGTATCCAACAGTGGTCATTGCATGTGTGTTCTTTCCACAAACCACACATGGATCAACCACTGAGTCATTGCATGTGTGTTCTTATACTAAACCAACAGTAGAGTCATTGCATGTGTGTTCTTTTCACAAACCACACATGGATCAACCACTAGAGTCAATGCATGTGTGTTATTTCCACAAACAAACATGGAAAAACCACTAGAGTCATTGCACGTTTGTTCTTAAACTAAAACCACAAACTACCACTAGAGTCATTGCATGTGTGTTCTTTTCCACAAACCACACATGGATCCACTAGTGGTCATTGCATGTGTGTTCTTTCCACGGACCACATATGGATCAACCAGAGTCATTGCATGTGTGTTCTTTCCACAAAACCACACATGGATCAACCACTAGAGTCATTGCATGTTTGTTCTTATACTAAAACCACAAACCAGCACTAGAGTCATTGCATGTGTGTTCTTTTCCACAAACCACACATGGATCCACTAGTGGTCATTACATGTGTGTTCTTTCCATGGACCACATATGGATCAACCAGAGTCATTGCATGTGTGTTATTTCCACAAACAAACATGGATCAACCACTAGATTCATTGCATGTGTGTTCTTTTCCACAAACCACACATGGATCCACCAGTGGTTATTGCATGTGTGTTCTTTCCACAAACCACACATGGATCAACCACTAGAGTGATTGCATGTTTGTTCTTATTCTAAAACCATAAACCAGCACTAGAGTCATTGCATGTGTGTTATTTTCCACAAACCACACATAGATCCACCAGTGGTCATTGCATGTGTGTTCTTTCCACAAACCACACATGGATCAACCAGAGTCATTGCATGTGTGTTCTTTCCACAAACCACACATGGATCAACCGCTAGAGTCATTGCATGTGTGTTCTTTTCCACAAACCACACATGGATCCACTAGACTCATTCCATGTGTGTTCTTTTCCACAAACAACTTATGGATCAACCAGTGTTCATTGCATGTGTGTTCTTTCCACAAACCACATGTGGACCCATTACAGTCATGGCATGTGTGTTATTTCCACAAACCACACATGGATCAACCACTAGAGTCATTGCATATGTGTTATTTCCACAAACCACACATGAATCAAACACTAGAGTCATTGCATGTGTGTTCTTATACAAAAACCAACACTAGAGTCATTGCAGGTGTGTTCTTTTCACAAACCACACATGGATCAACCACTAGAGTCATTGCATGTGTGTTATTTCCACAAACAAACATGGATCAACCACTAGAGTCATTGCATGTGTGTTCGTTTCCACAAACCACACATGGATCCACAAGTGGTCATTGCATGTGTGTTCTTTGCACGAACTAGACATGGATCAACCACTAGAGTCATTGCAAGTGTGTTATTTCCACAAACCACACATGGATTAACCACTATAGTCATTGCATGTGTGTTCTTATACTAAAACCACAAACTAGTACTGGAGTCATTGTATGTGTGTTCTTTTCCACAAACCACACATGGATCCACCAGTGGTCATTACATGTGTGTTCTTTCCACAAACCACACATGGATCAACCAGAGTCATTGCATGTGTGTTCTTTCCACAAACCACACATGGATCAACCACTAGAGTCATTGCATGTGTGTTCTTATACTAAAACCACAAACCATTACTAGAGTCATTGCATGTGTGTTATTATTCTAAAACCACAAACCAGTACTAGAGTCATTGCATGTGTGTTATTTTCCACAAACCACACATGGATCCACAAGTGGTCATTGCATGTGTGTTCTTTCCACAAACCACATATGGATTAACCAGAGTCATTTCATGTGTGTTCTTTCCACAAACCACACATGGATCAACCACTAGAGTCATTGCTCGTTTGTTATTATACTAAAACCACAAACTAGCACTAGAGTCATTGCATGTGTGTTCTTTTCCACAAACCACACATGGATCCACCAGTGGTCATTGCATGTGTGTTCTTTCCACGGACCACATATGGATCAACCAGAGTCATTGCATGTGTGTTCTTTCCACAAAACCACACATGGATCAACCACTAGAGTCATTGCATGTTTATTCTTATACTAAAACCACAAACCAGCACTAGAGTCATTGCATGTGTGTTCTGTTCCACAAACCACACATGGATCCACTAGTGGTCATTACATGTGTGTTCTTTCCACGGACCACATATGGATCAACCAGAGTCATTGCATGTGTGTTCTTTCCACAAAACCACACATGGATCAACCACTAGAGTCATTGCATGTTTGTTCTTATACTAAAACCACAAACCAGCACTAGAGTCATTGCATGTGTGTTCTTTTCCACAAACCACACATGGATCCACTAGACTCATTGCATGTGTGTTCTTTTCCACAAACAACTTATGGATCAACCAGTGGTCATTGCATGTGTGTTCTTTCCACAAACCACATGTGGACCCATTACAGTCATTACGTGTGTGTTATTTCCACAAACCACACATGGATCAACCACTAGAGTCATTGCATATGTGTTATTTCCACAAACCACACATGGATCAACCACTAGAGTCATTGCATGTGTGTTCTTATACTAAAACCAACACTAGAGTCATTGCATGTGTGTTCTTTTCACAAACCACACATGGATCAACCACCAGAGTCATTGCATGTGTGTTATTTCCACAAACCACACATGGATCAACCACTAGAGTCATTTCATGTGTGTTCTTATACTAAAACCAACATGTATCCAACAGTGGTCATTGCATGTGTGTTCTTTCCACAAACCACACATGGATCAACCACTGAGTCATTGCATGTGTGTTCTTATACTAAGCAACAGTAGAGTCATTGCATGTGTGTTCTTTTCACAAACCACACATGGATCCACCACTAGAGTCATTGCATGTGTGTTATTTCCACAAACAAACATGGAAGAACCACTAGAGTCATTGCATGTTTGTTCTTATACTAAAACCACAAACTACCACTAGAGTCATTGCATGCGTGTTCTTTTCCACAGACCACACATGAATCCACCAGTGGTCATTGCATGTGTGTTCTTTCCACGGACCACATATGGATCAACCAGAGTCATTGCATGTGTGTTCTTTCCACATAACCACACATGGATCAACCACTAAAGTCATTGCATGTTTGTTCTTATACTAAAACCACAAACCAGCACTAGAGTCATTGCATGTGTTTTCTTTTCCACAAACCACACATGGATCCACTAGTGGTCATTACATGTGTGTTCTTTCCACGGACCACATATGGATCAACCAGAGTCATTGCATGTGTGTTATTTCCACAAACAAACATGGATCAACCACTAGAGTCAATGCATGTGTGTTCTTTTCCACAAACCACACATGGATCCACCAGTGGTTATTGCATGTGTGTTCTTTCCACAAACCACACATGGATCAACCACTAGAGTCATTGAATGTTTGTTCTTATACTAAAACCATAAACCAGCAATAGAGTCATTGCATGTGTGTTATTTTCCACAAACCACACATGGATCCACCAGTGGTCATTGCATGTGTGTTCTTTCGACAAACCACACATGGATCAACCAGAGTCATTGCATGTGTGTTCTTTCCACAAACCACACATGGATCAACCACTAGAGTCATCACATGTGTGTTCTTTTCCACAAACCACACATGGATCCACTGGACTCATTCCATGTGTGTTCTTTTCCATAAACAACTTATTGATCAACCACTGTTCATTGCATGTGTGTTCTTTCCACAAACCACATGTGGACCCATTACAGTCATTGCATGTGTGTTCTTTTCACAAACCACACATGGATCAACCACTAGAGTCATTGCATGTGTGTTATTTCCAAAAACAAACATGGATCAACCACTAGGGTCATTGCATGTGTGTTCTTTTCCACAAACCACACATGGATCCACAAGTGGTCATTGCATGTGTGATCTTTCCACAAACCAGACATGGATCAACCACTAGAGTCATTGCATGTGTGTTATTTCCACAAACCACACATGGATCAACCACTAGAGTCATTGCATGTGTGTTCTTATACTAAAACCACAAACTAGGACTAGAGTCATTGCATGTGTGTTCCTTTCCACAAACCACACATGGATCCACCAGTGGTCATTGCATGTGTGTTCTTTCCACAAACAACACATGGATCAACCAGAGTCATTGCATGTGTGTTCTTTCCACAAACCACACATGGATCAACCACTAGAGTCATTGTATGTGTGTTCTTATACTAAAACCACAAACCAGTACTAGAGTCATTGCATGTGTGTTATTATACTAAAACCACAAACCAGTACTAGAGTCATTGCATGTGTGTTATTTTCCACAAACCACACATGGATCCACAAGTGGTCATTGCATGTGTGTTCTTTCCACAAACCACATATGGATCAACCAGAGTCATTGCATGTGTGTTCTTTCCACAAACCACACATGGATCAACCAGTAGAGTCATTGCATGTTTGTTCTTATACTAAGACCACAAACTAGCACTAGAGTCATTGCATGTGTGTTTTTTCCAGAAACAACACATGGATGCACCAGTGGTCATTGCATGTGTGTTCTTTCCACAAAACCACACATCGATCAACCACTAGAGTCATTGCATGTTTGTTCTTATACTAAAACCACAAACCAGCACTAGAGTCATTTCATGTGTGTTCTTTTCCACAAACCACACATGGATCCACTAGTGGTCATTACATGTGTGTTCTTTCCACGGACCACATATGGATCAACCAGAGTCATTGCATGTTTGTTCTTTCCACAAAACCACACATGGATCAACCACTAGAGTCATTGCATGTTTGTTCTTATACTAAAACCACAAACCAGCACTAGAGTCATTGCATGTGTGTTCTTTTCCACAAACCACACATGGATCCACTAGACTCATTGCATGTGTGTTCTTTTCCACAAACAACTTATGGATCAACCAGTGGTCATTGCATGTGTGCTCTTTCCACAAACCACATGTGGACCTATTAGAGTCATTGCATGTGTGTTATTTCCACAAACCACACATGGATCAACCACTAGAGTCATTGCATATGTGTTATTTCCACAAACCACACATGGATCAACAACTAGAGTAATTGCATGTGTGTTCTTATACTAAAACCAACACTAGAGTCATTGCATGTGTGTTGTTTTCCACAAACCACACATGGATCCACTAGACTCATTCCATGTGTGTTCTTTTCCACAAACAACTTATGGATCAACCAGTGTTCATTACATGTGTGTTATTTCCACAAACCACATGTGGACCCATTACAGTCATTACATGTGTGTTATTTCCACAAACCACACATGGATTAACCACTAGAGTCATTGCATATGTGTTATTTCCACAAACCACACATGAATCAACCACTAGAGTCATTGCATGTGTGTTCTTATACTAAAACCAACACTAGAGTCATTGCAGGTGTGTGTTCTTATCACAAACCACACATGGATCAACCACTAGAGTCATTGCATGTGTGTTATTGCCACAAACAAACATGGATCAACCACTAGAGTCATTGCATGTGTGTTCTTTTCCACAAACCACACATGGATCCACAAGTGGTCATTGCATGTGTGTTCTTTCCACAAACCAAACATGGATCAACCACTAGAGTCATTGCATGTTTGTTATTTCCACAAACCACACATGGATCAACCACTGGAGTCATTGCATGTGTATTGTAATACTAAAACCACAAACTAGTACTAGAGTCATTGCATGTGTGTTCTTTTCCACAAACCACACATGGATCCACCAGTGGTCATTGCATGTGTGTTCTTTGCACAGACCACATATGGATCAACCAGAGTCATTGCATGTGTGTTCTTTCCATAAACCACACATGGATTCACAAGTGGTCATTGCATGTGTGTTCTTTCCACAAACCAGACATGGATCAACCACTAGAGTCATTGCATGTGTGTTCTTTCCATAAACCACACATGGATCAACCACTAGAGTCATTGCATGTGTGTTCTTATACTAAAACCACAAACCAGTACTAGAGTCATTGCATGTGTGTTATTTTCCACAAACCACACATGGATCCACAAGTGGTCATTGCATGTGTGTTCTTTCCACAAACCACATATGGATCAACCAGAGTCATTGCATGTGTGTTCTTTCCACAAACCACACATGGATCAACCAGTAGAGTCATTGTATGTTTGTTCTTATACTAAGACCACAAACTAGCACTAGAGTCATTGCATGTGTGTTTTTTTCCAGAAACCACACATGGATCCACCAGTGGTCATTGCATGTGTGTTCTTTCCACAAAACCACACATGGATCAACCACTAGAGTCATTGCATGTGTGTTCTTTTCCACAAACCACACATGGATCCACTAGTGGTCATTACATGTGTGTTCTTTCCACGGACCACATATGGATCAACCAGAGTCATTGCATGTTTGTTCTTTCCACAAAACCACACATGGATCAACCACTAGAGTCATTGCATGTTTGTTCTTATACTAAAACCACAAACCAGCACTAGAGTCATTGCATGTGTGTTCTTTTCCACAAACCACACATGGATCCACTAGACTCATTCCATGTGTGTTCTTTTCCACAAACAACTTATGGATCAACCAGTGGTCATTGCATGTGTGCTCTTTCCACAAACCACATGTGGACCTATTAGAGTCATTGCATGTGTGTTATTTCCACAAACCACACATGGATCAACCACTAGAGTCATTGCATATGTGTTATTTCCACAAACCACACATGGATCAACCACTAGAGTAATTGCATGTGTGTTCTTATACTAAAACCACAAACCAGCACTAGAGTCATTGCATGTGTGTTCTTTTCCACAAACCACACATGGATCCACTAGTGGTCATTACATGTGTGTTCTTTCCACGGACCACATATGGATCAACCAGAGTCATTGCATGTTTGTTCTTTCCACAAAACCACACATGGATCAACCACTAGAGTCATTGCATGTTTGTTCTTATTCTAAAACCACAAACCAGCACTAGAGTCATTGCATGTGTGTTCTTTTCCACAAACCACACATGGATCCACTAGACTCATTCCATGTGTGTTCTTTTCCACAAACAACTTATGGATCAACCAGTGTTCAGTACATGTGTGTTATTTCCACAAACCACATGTGGACCCATTATAGTCATTACATGTGTGTTATTTCCACAAACCACACATGGATTAACCACTAGAGTCATTGCATATGTGTTATTTCCACAAACCACACATGAATCAACCACTAGAGTCATTGCATGTGTGTTCTTATACTAAAACCAACACTAGAGTCATTGCAGGTGTGTGTTCTATTCACAAACCACACATGGATCAACCACTAGAGTCATTGCATGTGTGTTATTGCCACAAACAAACATGGATCAACCACTAGAGTCATTGCATGTGTGTTCTTTTCCACAAACCACACATGGATCCACAAGTGGTCATTGCATGTGTGTTCTTTCCACAAACCAAACATGGATCAACCACTAGAGTCATTGCATGTTTGTTATTTCCACAAACCACACATGGATCAACCACTAGAGTCATTACATGTGTATTGTAATACTAAAACCACAAACTAGTACTAGAGTCATTGCATGTGTGTTATTTTCTACAAACCACACATGGATCCACCAGTGGTCATTGCATGTGTGTTCTTTCCACAGACCACATATGGATCAACCAGAGTCATTGCATGTGTGTTCTTTCCACAAACCACACATGGATTCACAAGTGGTCATTGCATGTGTGTTCTTTCCACAAACCAGACATGGATCAACCACTAGAGTCATTGCATGTGTGTTCTTTCCATAAACCACACATGGATCAACCACTAGAGTCATTGCATGTGTGTTCTTATACTAAAACCACAAACCAGTACTAGAGTCATTGCATGTGTGTTATTTTCCACAAACCACACATGGATCCACAAGTGGTCATTGCATGTGTGTTCTTTCCACAAACCACATATGGATCAACCAGAGTCATTGCATGTGTGTTCTTTCCACAAACCACACATGGATCAACCAGTAGAGTCATTGTATGTTTGTTCTTATACTAAGACCACAAACTAGCACTAGAGTCATTGCATGTGTGTTTTTTCCAAAAACCACACATGGATCCACCAGTGGTCATTGCATGTGTGTTCTTTCCACAAAACCACACATGGATCAACCACTAGAGTCATTGCATGTTTGTTCTTAAACTAAAACCACAAACCAGCACTAGAGTCATTGCATGTGTGTTCTTTTCCACAAACCACACATGGATCCACTAGTGGTCATTACATGTGTGTTCTTTCCACGGACCACATATCGATCAACCAGAGTCATTGCATGTTTGTTCTTTCCACAAAACCACACATGGATCAACCACTAGAGTCATTGCATGTTTGTTCTTATACTAAAACCACAAACCAGCACTAGAGTCATTGCATGTGTGTTCTTTTCCACAAACCACACATGGATCCACTAGACTCATTGCATGTGTGTTCTTTTCCACAAACAACTTATGGATCAACCAGTGGTCATTGCATGTGTGCTCTTTCCACAAACCACATGTGGACCTATTAGAGTCATTGCATGTGTGTTATTTCCACAAACCACACATGGATCAACCACTAGAGTCATTGCATATGTGTTATTTCCACAAACCACACATGGATCAACCACTAGAGTAATTGCATGTGTGTTCTTATACTAAAACCAACACTAGAGTCATTGCATGTGAGTTCTTTTCCTCAAACCACACATGGATCCACTAGACTCATTCCATGTGTGTTCTTTTCCACAAACAACTTATGGATTAACCAGTGTTCATTACATGTGTGTTCTTTCCACAAACCACATGTGGACCCATTACAGTCATTACATGTGTGTTATTTCCACAAACCACACATGGATTAACCACTAGAGTCATTGCATATGTGTTATTTCCACAAACCACACATGAATCAACCACTAGAGTCATTGCATGTGTGTTCTTATACTAAAACCAACACTAGAGTCATTGCAGGTGTGTTCTATTCACAAACCACACATGGATCAACCACTAGAGTCATTGCATGTGTGTTATTGCCACAAACAAACATGGATCAACCACTAGAGTCATTGCATGTGTGTTCTTTTCCACAAACCACACATGGATCCACAAGTGGTCATTGCATGTGTGTTCTTTCCACAAACCAAACATGGATCAACCACTAGAGTCATTGCATGTTTGTTATTTCCACAAACCACACATGGATCAACCACTAGAGTCATTGCATGTGTATTCTTATACTAAAACCACAAACTAGTACTAGAGTCATTGCATGTGTGTTCTTTTCCACAAACCACACATGGATCCACCGGTGGTCATTGCATGTGTGTTCTTTCCACAGACCACATATGGATCAACCAGAGTCATTGCATGTGTGTTATTTCCACAAACCACACATGGATTCACAAGTGGTCATTGCATGTGTGTTCTTTCCACAAACCAGACATGGATCAACCACTAGAGTCATTGCATGTGTGTTCTTTCCATAAACCACACATGGATCAACCACTAGAGTCATTGCATGTGTGTTCTTATAATAAAACCACAAACCAGTACTAGAGTCATTGCATGTGTGTTATTTTCCACAAACCACACATGGATCCACAAGTGGTCATTGCATGTGTGTTCTTTCCACAAACCACATATGGATCAACCAGAGTCATTGCATGTGTGTTCTTTCCACAAACCACACATGGATCAACCACTAGAGTCATTGCATGTGTGTTCTTTTCCACAAACCACACATGGATCCACCAGTGGTCATTGCATGTGTGTTCTTTCCACAAACCACACATGGATCAACCAGAGTCATTGCATGTGTGTTCTTTCCACAAACCACACATGGATCAACCACTAGAGTCATTGCATGTGTGTTCTTATACTAAAACCACAAACCAGTACTAGAGTCATTGCATGTGTGTTATTATACTAAAACCACAAACCAGTACTAGAGTCATTGCATGTGTGTTATTTTCCACAAACCACACATGGATCCACAAGTGGTCATTGCATGTGTGTTCTTTCCACAAACCACATATGGATCAACCAGATTCATTGCACGTGTGTTCTTTCCACAAACCACACATGGATCAACCACTAGAGTCATTGCTTGTTTATGCTTATACTAAAACCACAAACTAGCACTAGAGTCATTGCATGTGTGTTCTTTTCCACAAACCACACATGGATCCACCAGTGGTCATTGCATGTGTGTTCTTTCCACGGACCACATATGGATCAACCAGAGTCATTGCATGTGTGTTATTTCCACAAAACCACACATGGATCAACCACTAGAGTCATTGCATGTTTATTCTTATACTAAAACCACAAACCAGCACTAGAGTCATTGCATGTGTGTTCTTTTCCACAAACCACACATGGATCCACTAGTGGTCATTACATGTGTGTTATTTCCACGGACCACATATGGATCAACCAGAGTCATAGCATGTGTGTTCTTTCCACAAAACCACACATGGATCAACCACTAGAGTCATTGCATGTTTGTTCTTATACTAAAACCACAAACCAGCACTAGAGTCATTGCATGTGTGTTCTTTTCCACAAACCACACATGGATCCACTAGACTCTTTGCATGTGTGTTCTTTTCCACAAACAACTTATGGATCAACCAGTGGTCATTGCATGTGTGTTCTTTCCACAAACCACATGTGGACCCATTACAGTCATTACATGTGTGTTATTTCCACAAACCACACATGGATCAACCACTAGAGTCATTGCATATGTGTTATTTCCACAAACCACACATGGATCAACCACTAGAGTCATTGCATGTGTGTTCTTATACTGAAACCAACACTAGAGTCATTGCATGTGTGTTCTTTTCACAAACCACACATGGATCAACCACCAGAGTCATTGCATGTGTGTTATTTCCACAAACCACACATGGATCAACCACTAGAGTCATTTAATGTGTGTTCTTATACTAAAACCAACATGGATCCAACAGTGGTTATTGCATGTGTGTTCTTTCCACAAACCACACATGGATCAACCACTAGAGTCATTGCATGTGTGTTCTTATACTAAATCCAACAGTAGAGTCATTGCATGTGTGTTCTTTTCACAAACCACACATGGATCCACCACTAGAGTCATTGCATGTGTGTTATTTCCACAAACAAACATGGAAAAACCACTAGAGTCATTGCATATTTATTCTTATACTAAAACCACAAACTACCACTAGAGTCATTGCATGCGTGTTGTTTTCAACAAACCACACATGGATCCACCAGTGGTCATTGCATGTGTGTTCTTTCCACGGACCACATATGGATCAACCAGAGTCATTGCATGTGTGTTCTTTCCACAAAACCACACATGGATCAACCACTAGAGTCATTGCATGTTTGTTCTTATACTAAAACCACAAACCAGCACTAGAGTCATTGCATGTGTTTTCTTTTCCACAAACCACACATGGATCCACTAGTGGTTATTACATGTGTGTTCTTTCCACAGACCACATATGGATCAACCAGAGTCATTGCATGTGTGTTATTTCCACAAACAAACATGGATCAACCACTAGAGTCATGGCATGTGTGTTCTTTTCCACAAACCACACATGGATCCACCAGTGGTTATTGCATGTGTGTTCTTTCCACAAACCACACATGGATCAACCACTAGAATCATTGCATGTTTGTTCTTATACTAAAACCATAAACCAGCACTAGAGTCATTGCATGTGTGTTCTTTTCCACAAACCACACATGGATCCACCAGTGGTCATTGCATGTGTGTTCTTTCGACAAACCACACATGGATCAACCAGAGTCATTACATGTGTGTTCTTTACACAAACCACACATGGATCAACCACTAGATTCATTACATGTGTGTTCTTTTCCACAAACCACACATGGATCCACTAGACTCATTCCATGTGTGTTCTTTTCCACAAACAACTTATGGATCAACCAGTGTTCATTGCATGTGTGTTCTTTCCACAAACCACATGTGGACCCATTACAGTCATTGCATGTGTGTTATTTTCACAAATCACACATGGATCAACCACTAGAGTCATTTCATGTGTGTTATTTCCACAAACAAACATGGATCAACCACTAGAGTCATTGCATGTGTGTTCTTTTCCACAAACCACACATGGATGCACCAGTGGTCATTGCATGTGTGTTCTTTCCACAAACCACGCATGGATCAACCACTAGAGTCATTGCATGTGTGTTATTTCCACAAACCACACATGGATCCACCACTAGAGAAATTGCATGTTTGTTCTTATACTAAAACCACAAACCAGCACTAGAGTCATTGCATGTGTGTTCTTTTCCACAAACCACACATGGATCCACCAGTGGTCATTGCATGTGTGTTCTTTCCACGGACCACATATGGATCAACCAGAGTCATTGCATGTGTGTTCTTTCCACAAACCACACATGGATTAACCACTAGAGTCATTGCATGTTTTTTCTTATACTAAAACCACAAACAAGCACTACAGTCATTGGATGTGTGTTCTTTTCCACAAACCACACTTGGATCCTCAAGTGGTAATTGCATATGTGTTCTTTCCACAGACCACATATGGATCAACCAGAGTCATTGCTTGTGTGTTCTTTCCACAAACCACACATTCCTCAACCACTATAGTCATTGCATGTTTGTTCTTATACTAAAACCACAAACCAGCACTAGAGTCATTGCATGTGTGTTCTTTTCCACAAACCACACATGGATCCACCAGTGGTCATTGCATGTGTGTTCTTTCCACAAACCAAATATGGATCAACCAGATTCATTGCATGTGTGTTCTTTCCACAAACCACACATGGATCAACCACTAGAGTCATTGCATGTTTGTTCTTATACTAAAAGCACAAACCAACACTAGAGTCATTGCATGGGTGTTCTTTTCCACAAACCACACATGGATCCACTAGTGGGCATTGCATGTGTGTTCTTTCCACAAAGAACATATGATTCAACCACTAGTCATTGCATGTGTGTTCTTTCCACAAACCACACATGGATCAACCACTAGAGTCATTGCATGTTTGTTCTTATACTAAAACCACAAACCAGCACTAGAGTCATTGCATGTGTGTTCTTTTCCACAAACCACACATGGATCCACCACTAGAGTCATTGCATGTGTGTTCTTTCCACAAACCACATATGGATCAATCAGAGTCATTGCATGTGTGTTCTTCCACAAACCACACATCTGGACCCACTAGAGACATTGCATGTGTGTTATTTCCACAAACCACACATGGATCAACCACTAGAGTCATTGCATATGTGTTATTTCCACAAACCACATATGGATCAACCACTAGAGTCATTGCATGTGTGTTCTTATACTAAAACCAACACTAGAGTCATTGCATGTGTGTTCTTTTCACAAACCACACATGGATCAACCACTAGAGTCATTGCATGTGTGTTATTTCCACAAACAAACATGGATCAACCACTAGAGTCATTGCATGTGTGTTCTTATACTAAAACCAACTTGGATCCACCAGTGGTCATTGCATGTGTGTTCTTTCCACAAACCACACATGGATCAACCACTAGAGTCATTGCATGTGTGTTATTTCCACAAACCACACATGGATCAACCACTAGAGTCATTGCATGTGTGTTCTTATACTAAAACCACAAACCAGTACTAGAGTCATTGCATGTGTGTTATTATACTAAAACCACAAACCAGTACTAGAGTCATTGCATGTGTGTTATTTTCCACAAACCACACATGGATCCACAAGTGGTCATTGCATGTGTGTTCTTTCCACAAACCACACATGGATCAACCACCAGAGTCATTGCATGTGTGTTATTTCCACAAACCACACATGGATCAACCACTAGAGTCATTTAATGTGTGTTCTTATACTAAAACCAACATGGATCCAACAGTGGTTATTGCATGTGTGTTCTTTCCACAAACCACACATGGATCAACCACTAGAGTCATTGCATGTGTGTTCTTATACTAAATCCAACAGTAGAGTCATTGCATGTGTGTTCTTTTCACAAACCACACATGGATCCACCACTAGAGTCATTGCATGTGTGTTATTTCCACAAATAAACATGGAAAAACCACTAGAGTCATTGCATATTTGTTCTTATACTAAAACCACAAACTACCACTAGAGTCATTGCATGCGTGTTCTTTTCAACAAACCACACATGGATCCACCAGTGGTCATTGCATGTGTGTAATTTCCACGGACCACATATGGATCAACCAGAGTCATTGCATGTGTGTTCTTTCCACAAAACCACACATGGATCAACCACTAGAGTCATTGCATGTTTGTTCTTATACTAAAACCACAAACCAGCACTAGAGTCATTGCATGTGTTTTCTTTTCCACAAACCACACATGGATCCACTAGTGGTTATTACATGTGTGTTCTTTCCATAGACCACATATGGATCAACCAGAGTCATTGCATGTGTGTTATTTCCACAAACAAACATGGATCAACCACTAGAGTCATGGCATGTGTGTTCTTTTCCACAAACCACACATGGATCCACCAGTGGTTATTGCATGTGTGTTCTTTCCACAAACCACACATGGATCAACCACTAGAATCATTGCATGTTTGTTCTTATACTAAAACCATAAACCAGCACTAGAGTCATTGCATGTGTGTTCTTTTCCACAAACCACACATGGATCCACCAGTGGTCATTGCATGTGTGTTCTTTCGACAAACCACACATGGATCAACCAGAGTCATTGCATGTGTGTTCTTTCCACAAACCACACATGGATCAACCACTAGATTCATTACATGTGTGTTCTTTTCCACAAACCACACATGGATCCACTAGACTCATTCCATGTGTGTTCTTTTCCACAAACAACTTATGGATCAACCAGTGTTCATTGCATGTGTGTTCTTTCCACAAACCACATGTGGACCCATTACATTCATCGCATGTGTGTTATTTTCACAAACCACACATGGATCAACCACTAGAGTCATTTCATGTGTGTTATTTCCACAAACAAACATGGATCAACCACTAGAGTCATTGCATGTGTGTTATTTTCCACAAACCACACATGGATGCACCAGTGGTCATTGCATGTGTGTTCTTTCCACAAACCACGCATGGATCAACCACTAGAGTCATTGCATGTGTGTTCTTTCCACAAACCACACATGGATCCACCACTAGAGAAATTGCATGTTTGTTCTTATACTAAAACCACAAACCAGCACTAGAGTCATTGCATGTGTGTTCTTTTCCACAAACCACACATGGATCCACCAGTGGTCATTGCATGTGTGTTCTTTCCACGGACCACATATGGATCAACCAGAGTCATTGCATGTGTGTTCTTTCCACAAACCACACATGGATTAACCACTAGAGTCATTGCATGTTTGTTCTTATACTAAAACCACAAACAAGCACTACAGTCATTGCATGTGTGTTCTTTTCCACAAACCACACTTGGATCCTCCAGTGGTAATTGCATATGTGTTCTTTCCACAGACCACATATGGATCAACCAGAGTCATTGCTTGTGTTTTCTTTCCACAAACAAACATGGATCAACCACTAGAGTCATGGCATGTGTGTTCTTTTCCACAAACCACACATGGATCCACCAGTGGTTATTGCATGTGTGTTCTTTCCACAAACCACACATGGATCAACCACTAGAATCATTGCATGTTTGTTCTTATACTAAAACCATAAACCAGCACTAGAGTCATTGCATGTGTGTTCTTTTCCACAAACCACACATGGATCCACCAGTGGTCATTGCATGTGTGTTCTTTCGACAAACCACACATGGATCAACCAGAGTCATTGCATGTGTGTTCTTTCCACAAACCACACATGGATCAACCACTAGATTCATTACATGTGTGTTCTTTTCCACAAACCACACATGGATCCACTAGACTCATTCCATGTGTGTTCTTTTCCACAAACAACTTATGGATCAACCAGTGTTTATTGCATGTGTGTTCTTTCCACAAACCACATGTGGACCCATTACAGTCATTGCATGTGTGTTATTTTCACAAATCACACATGGATCAACCACTAGAGTCATTTCATGTGTGTTATTTCCACAAACAAACATGGATCAACCACTAGAGTCATTGCATGTGTGTTCTTTTCCACAAACCACACATGGATGCACCAGTGGTCATTGCATGTGTGTTCTTTCCACAAACCACGCATGGATCAACCACTAGAGTCATTGCATGTGTGTTCTTTCCACAAACCACACATGGATCCACCACTAGAGAAATTGCATGTTTGTTCTTATACTAAAACCACAAACCAGCACTAGAGTCATTGCATGTGTGTTCTTTTCCACAAACCACACATGGATCCACCAGTGGTCATTGCATGTGTGTTCTTTCCACGGACCACATATCGATCAACCAGAGTCATTGCATGTGTGTTCTTTCCACAAACCACACATGGATTAACCACTAGAGTCATTGCATGTTTGTTCTTATACTAAAACCACAAACAAGCACTACAGTCATTGCATGTGTGTTCTTTTCCACAAACCACACTTGGATCCTCCAGTGGTAATTGCATATGTGTTCTTTCCACAGACCACATATGGATCAACCAGAGTCATTGCTTGTGTGTTCTTTCCACAAACCACACATTCATCAACCACTATAGTCATTGCATGTTTGTTCTTATACTAAAACCACAAACCAGCACTAGAGTCATTGCATGTGTGTTCTTTTCCACAAACCACACATGGATCCACCAGTGGTCATTGCATGTGTGTTCTTTCCACAAACCAAATATGGATCAACCAGATTCATTGCATGTGTGTTCTTTCCACAAACCACACATGGATCAACCACTAGAGTCATTGCATGTTTGTTCTTATACTAAAAGCACAAACCAACACTAGAGTCATTGCATGTGTGTTCTTTTCCACAAACCACACATGGATCCACCAGTGGGCATTGCATGTGTGTTCTTTCCACAAAGAACATATGGATCAACCACTAGTCATTGCATGTGTGTTCTTTCCACAAACCACACATGGATCAACCACTAGAGTCATTGCATGTTTGTTCTTATAGTAAAACCACAAACCAGCACTAGAGTCATTGCATGTGTGTTCTTTTCCACAAACCACACATGGATCCACCACTAGAGTCATTGCATGTGTGTTCTTTCCACAAACCACATATGGATCAACCAGAGTCATTGCATGTGTGTTCTTCCACAAACCACACATGTGGACCCACTAGAGACATTGCATGTGTGTTATTTCCACAAACCACACATGGATCAACCACTAGAGTCATTGCATATGTGTTATTTCCACAAACCACATATGGATCAACCACTAGAGTCATTGCATGTGTGTTCTTATACTAAAACCAACACTAGAGTCATTGCATGTGTGTTCTTTTCACAAACCACACATGGATCAACCACTAGAGTCATTGCATGTGTGTTATTTCCACAAACAAACATGGATCAACCACTAGAGTCATTGCATGTGTGTTCTTATACTAAAACCAACTTGGATCCACCAGTGGTTATTGCATGTGTGTTCTTTCCACAAACCACACATGGATCAACCACTAGAGTCATTGCATGTGTGTTATTTCCACAAACCACACATGGATCAACCACTAGAGTCATTGCATGTGTGTTCTTATACTAAAACCACAAACCAGTACTAGAGTCATTCCATGTGTGTTCTTTTCCACAAACCACACATGAATCCACCAGAGTCATTGCATGTGTGTTCTTTCCACAAACCACACATGGATTAATCACTAGAGTCATTGCATGTTTGCTCTTATACTAAAACCACAAACCAGAACTAGAGTCATTGCATGTGTGTTCTTTTCCACAAACCACACATGGATCCACCAGTGGTCATTGCATGTGTGTTCTTTCCACAGACCACATATGGATCAACCAGAGTCATTGCTTGTGTGTTCTTTCCACAAACCACACATGCATCAACCACTACAGTCATTGCATGTTTGTTCTTATACTAAAACCACAAACCAACACTAGAGTCATTGCATGTGTATTCTTTTCCACAAACCACACATGGATCCACTAGACTCATTGCCTGTGTGTTCTTTTCCACAAACAACTTATGGATCAACCAGTGGTCATTGCATGTGTGTTCTTTCCACAAACCACATGTGGACCCATTACAGTCATTGCATGTGTGTTATTTCCACAAACCACACGTGGA
Organism: Avena sativa; assembly: GCA_916181665.1. Taxonomy (NCBI): domain Eukaryota; kingdom Viridiplantae; phylum Streptophyta; class Magnoliopsida; order Poales; family Poaceae; genus Avena; species Avena sativa. The sequence continues at coordinate 278,754,334 of OV702292.1, forward strand.
TCAACCACTAGAGTCATTGCATATGTGTTATTTCCACAAACCACACATGAATCAACCACTAGAGTCATTGCATGTGTGTTCTTATACTAAAACCAACACTAAAGTCATTGCATGTGTGTTCTTTTCCACAAACCACACATGGATCCACCACTAGAGTCATTGCATGTGTGTTCTTTCCACAAACCACATATGGATCAACTAGAGTCATTGCATGTGTGTTCTTCCACAAACCACACATGTGGACCCACTAGAGACATTGCATGTGTGTTATTTCCATAAAACACACATGGATCAACCACTAGAGTCATTGCATATGTGTTATTTCCACAAACCACATATGGATCAACCACTAGAGTCATTGCATGTGTGTTCTTATACTAAAACCAACACTAGAGTCATTGGATGTGTGTTCTTTTCACAAACCACACATGCATCAACCACTAGAGTCATTGCATGTGTGTTATTTCCACAAACAAACATGGATCAACCACTAGAGTCATTGCATGTGTGTTCTTATACTAAAACCAACATGGATCCACCAGTGGTCATTGCATGTGTGTTCTTTCCACAAACCACACATGGATCAACCACTAGAGTCATTGCATGTGTGTTATTTCCACAAACCACACATGGATCAACCACTAGAGTCATTGCATGTGTGTTCTTTTCCACAAACCACACATGGATCCACAAGTGGTCATTGCATGTGTGTTCTTTCCACAAACCAGACATGGATCAACCACTAGAGTCATTGCATGTGTGTTATTTCCACAAACCACACAGGGATCAACCACTAGAGTCATTGCATGTGTGTTCTTATACTAAAACCACAAACTAGTAATAGAGTCATTGCATGTGTGTTCTTTCCACAAACCACATGTGGACCCATTACAGTCATTGCATGTGTGTTATTTTCACAAACCACACATGGATCAACCACTAGAGTCATTTCATGTGTGTTATTTCCACAAACAAACATGGATCAACCACTAGAGTCATTCCATGTGTGTTCTTTTCCACAAACCACACATGGATGCACCAGTGGTCATTGCATGTGTGTTCTTTCCACAAACCACGCATGGATCAACCACTAGAGTCATTGCATGTGTGTTCTTTCCACAAACCACACATGGATCCACCACTAGAGAAATTGCATGTTTGTTCTTATACTAAAACCACAAACCAGCACTAGAGTCATTGCATGTGTGTTCTTTTCCACAAACCACACATGGATCCACCAGTGGTCATTGCATGTGTGTTCTTTCCACGGACCACATATGGATCAACCAGAGTCATTGCATGTGTGTTCTTTCCACAAACCACACATGGATTAACCACTAGAGTCATTGCATGTTTGTTCTTATACTAAAACCACAAACAAGCACTACAGTCATTGCATGTGTGTTATTTTCCACAAACCACACTTGGATCCTCCAGTGGTAATTGCATATGTGTTCTTTCCACAGACCACATATGGATCAACCAGAGTCATTGCTTGTGTGTTCTTTCCACAAACCACACATTCATCAACCACTATAGTCATTGCATGTTTGTTCTTATACTAAAACCACAAACCAGCACTAGAATCATTGCATGTGTGTTCTTTTCCACAAACCACACATGGATCCACCAGTGGTCATTGCATGTGTGTTCTTTCCACAAACCAAATATGGATCAACCAGATTCATTGCATGTGTGTTCTTTCCACAAACCACACATGGATCAACCACTAGAGTCATTGCATGTTTGTTCTTATACTAAAAGCACAAACCAACACTAGAGTCATTGCATGTGTGTTCTTTTCCACAAACCACACATGGATCCACCAGTGGGCATTGCATGTGTGTTCTTTCCACAAAGAACATATGGATCAACCACTAGTCATTGCATGTGTGTTCTTTCCACAAACCACACATGGATCAACCACTAGAGTCATTGCATGTTTGTTCTTATACTAAAACCACAAACCAGCACTAGAGTCATTGCATGTGTGTTCTTTTCCACAAACCACACATGGATCCACCACTAGAGTCATTGCATGTGTGTTCTTTCCACAAACCACATATGGATCAACCAGAGTCATTGCATGTGTGTTCTTCCACAAACCACACATGTGGACCCACTAGAGACATTGCATGTGTGTTATTTCCACAAACCACACATGGATCAACCACTAGAGTCATTGCATATGTGTTATTTCCACAAACCACATATGGATCAACCACTAGAGTCATTGCATGTGTGTTCTTATACTAAAACCAACACTAGAGTCATTGCATGTGTGTTCTTTTCACAAACCACACATGGATCAACCACTAGAGTCATTGCATGTGTGTTATTTCCACAAACAAACATGGATCAACCACTAGAGTCATTGCATGTGTGTTCTTATACTAAAACCAACTTGGATCCACCAGTGGTCATTGCATGTGTGTTCTTTCCACAAACCACACATGGATCAACCACTAGAGTCATTGCATGTGTGTTATTTCCACAAACCACACATGGATCAACCACTAGAGTCATTGCATGTGTGTTCTTATACTAAAACCACAAACCAGTACTAGAGTCATTGCATGTGTGTTCTTTCCACAAACCACACATGGATTAATCACTAGAGTCATTGCATGTTTGCTCTTATACTAAAACCACAAACCAGAACTAGAGTCATTGCATGTGTGTTCTTTTCCACAAACCACACATGGATCCACCAGTGGTCATTGCATGTGTGTTCTTTCCACAGACCACATATGGATCAACCAGAGTCATTGCTTGTGTGTTCTTTCCACAAACCACACATGCATCAACCACTACAGTCATTGCATGTTTGTTCTTATACTAAAACCACAAACCAACACTAGAGTCATTGCATGTGTATTCTTTTCCACAAACCACACATGGATCCACTAGACTCATTGCATGTGTGTTCTTTTCCACAAACAACTTATGGATCAACCAATGGTCATTGCATGTGTGTTCTTTCCACAAACCACATGTGGACCCATTACAGTCATTGCATGTGTGTTATTTCCACAAACCACACGTGGATCAACCACTAGAGTCATTGCATATGTGTTATTTCCACAAACCACACATGAATCAACCACTAGAGTCATTGCATGTGTGTTCTTATACTAAAACCAACACTAAAGTCATTGCATGTGTGTTCTTTTCCACAAACCACACATGGATCCACCACTAGAGTCATTGCATGTGTGTTCTTTCCACAAACCACATATGGATCAACTAGAGTCATTGCATGTGTGTTCTTCCACAAACCACACATGTGGACCCACTAGAGACATTGCATGTGTGTTATTTCCATAAACCACACATGGATTAACCACTAGAGTCATTGCATGTGTGTTCTTATACTAAAACCAACACTAGAGTCATTGGATGTGTGTTCTTTTCACAAACCACACATGGATCAACCACTAGAGTCATTGCATGTGTGTTATTTCCACAAACAAACATGGATCAACCACTAGAGTCATTGCATGTGTGTTGTTATACTAAAACCAACATGGATCCACCAGTGGTCATTGCATGTGTGTTCTTTCCACAAACCACACATGGATCAACCACTAGAGTCATTGCATGTGTGTTATTTCCACAAACCACACATGGATCAACCACTAGAGTCATTGCATGCGTGTTCTTTTCCACAAACCACACATGGATCCACAAGTGGTCATTGCATGTGTGTTCTTTCCACAAACCAGACATGGATCAACCACTAGAGTCATTGCATGTGTGTTATTTCCACAAACCACACAGGGATCAACCACTAGAGTCATTGCATGTGTGTTCTTATACTAAAACCACAAACTAGTAATAGAGTCATTGCATGTGTGTTCTTTCCACAAACCACATGTGGACCCATTACAGTCATTGCATGTGTGTTATTTCCACAAACCACACGTGGATCAACCACTAGAGTCATTGCATATGTGTTATTTCCACAAACCACACATGAATCAACCACTAGAGTCATTGCATGTGTGTTCTTATACTAAAACCAACACTAGAGTCATTGCATCTGTGTTCTTTTCACAAACGACACATGGATCAACCTCTAGAGTCATTGCAGGTGTGTTATTTCCACAAACAAACATGGATAAACCACTAGAGTCATTGCATGTGTGTTCTTTTCCACAAACCACACATGGATCCACTAGTGGTCATTGCATGTGTGTTCTTTCCACAAACCACACATGGATCAACCATTAGAGTCATTGCATGTGTGTTCTTTCCATAAACCACACATGGATCAACCACTAGAGTCATTGCATGTTTGTTCTTATACTAAAACCACAAACCAGCACTAGAGTCATTGCATGTGTGTTCTTTTCCACAAACCACACATGAATCCACCAGAGTCATTGCATGTGTGTTCTTTCCACAAACCACACATGGATTAACCACTAGAGTCATTGCATGTTTGTTCTTATACTAAAACCACAAACCAGCACTAGAGTCATTGCATGTGTGTTCTTTTCCACAAACCACACATGGATCCACCAGTGGTCATTGCATGTGTGTTCTTTCCACAGACCACATATGGATCAACCAGAGTCATTGCTTGTGTGTTCTTTCCACCAATCACACATGCATCAACCACTACAGTCATTGCATGTTTGTTCTTATACTAAACCACAAACCAGCACTAGAGTCATTGCATGTCTATTCTTTTCCGCAAACCACACATGGATCCACTAGACTCATTGCATGTGTGTTCTTTTCCACAAACAACTTATGGATCAACCAGTGGTCATTGCATTTGTGTTCTTTCCACAAACCACATGTGGACCCATTACAGTCATTGCGTGTGTGTTATTTCCACAAACCACACGTGGATCAACCACTAGAGTCATTGCATATGTGTTATTTCCACAAACCACACATGAATCAACCACTAGTCATTGCATGTGTGTTCTTATACTAAAACCAACAATAGAGTCATTGCATGTGTGTTCTTTTCCACAAACCACACATGGATCCACCACTAGAGTCATTGCATGTGTGTTCTTTCCACAAACCACATATGGATCAACTAGAGTCATTGCATGTGTGTTCTTCCACAAACCACACATGTGGACCCACTAGAGACATTGCATGTGTGTTATTTCCACAAACCACACATGGATCAACCACTAGAGTCATTACATATGTGTTATTTCCACAAACCACATATGGATCAACCACTAGAGTCATTGCATGTGTGTTCTTATACTAAAACCAACACTAGTGTCATTGCATGTGTGTTCTTTTCACAAACCACACATGGATCAACCACTAGAGTCATTGCATGTGTGTTATTTCCACAAACAAACATTGATCAACCACTAGAGTCATTGCATGTGTGTTCTTATACTAATACCAACATGGATCCACCAGTGGTCATTGCATGTGTGTTATTTCCACAAACCACACATGGATCAACCACTAGAGTCATGCATGTGTGTTATTTCCACAAACCACACATGGATCAACCACTAGAGTCATTTCATGTGTGTTCTTTTCCACAAACCACACATGGATCCACAAGTGGTCATTGCATGTGTGTTCTTTCCACAAACCAGACATGGATCAACCAGTAGAGTCATTGCATGTGTGTTATTTCCACAAACCACACATGGATCAACCACTAGAGTCATTGCATGTGTGTTCTTATACTAAAACCACAAACTAGTACTAGAGTCATTGCATGTGTGTTCTTTCCACAAACCACATGTGGACCCATTACAGTCATTGCATGTGTGTTATTTCCACAAACCACACGTGGATCAACCACTAGAGTCATTGCATATGTGTTATTTCCACAAACCACACATGAATCAACCACTAGAGTCATTGCATGTGTATTCTTATACTAAAACCAACACTAGACTCATTGCATCTGTGTTCTTTTCACAAACCACACATGGATCAACCACTAGAGTCATTGCAGGTGTGTTATTTCTACAAACAAACATGGATAAACCACTAGAGTCATTGCATGTGTGTTCTTTTCCACAAACCACACATGGATCCACCAGTGGTGATTGCATGTGTGTTCTTTCCACAAACCACACATGGATCAACCACTAGAGTCATTGCATGTGTGTTCTTTCCACAAACCACACATGGATCAACCACTAGAGTCATTGCAAGTTTGTTCCTATACTAAAACCACAAACCAGCACTAGAGTCATTGCATCTGTGTTCTTTTCCACAAACCACATAAGGATCAACCAGAGTCATTGCATGTGTGTTCTTTCCACAAACCACACATGTGGACCCACTAGAGTCATTGCATGTGTGTTATTTCCACAAACCACACATGGATCAACCACTAGATTCATTGCATATGTGTTATTTCCACAAACCACAGATGGATCAACCACGAGAGTCATTGCATGTGTGTTCTTATACTAAAACCAATACTAGAGTCATTGCATGTGTGTTCTTTTCACAAACCACACATGGATCAACCACTAGAGTCATTGCATGTGTGTTATTTCCACAAACAAACATGGCTCAACCACTACAGTCATTGCATGTGTGTTCTTATACTAAAACCAACATGGATCCACCAGTGGTCATTGCATGTGTGTTCTTTTTTCCACAAACCACACATGGATCAACCACTAGAGTCATTGCATGTGTGTTCATATACTAAAACCAACACTAGAGTCATTGCATGTGTGTTCTTTTCACAAACCACACATGGATCAACCACTAGAGTCAATGCATGTGTGTTATTTCCACAAACAAACATGGAAAAACCACTAGAGTCATTGCACGTTTGTTCTTAAACTAAAACCACAAACTACCACTAGAGTCATTGCATGTGTGTTCTTTTCCACAAACCACACATTGATCCACTAGTGGTCATTGCATGTGTGTTCTTTCCACGGACCACATATGGATCAACCAGAGTCATTGCATGTGTGTTCTTTCCACAAAACCACACATGGATCAACCACTCGAGTCATTGCATGTTTGTTCTTATACTAAAACCACAAACCAGCACTAGAGTCATTGCATTTGTGTTCTTTTCCACAAACCACACATGCATCCACTAGTGGTCATTACATGTGTGTTCTTTCCATGGACCACATATGGATCAACCAGAGTCATTGCATGTGTGTTATTTCCACAAACAAACATGGATCAACCACTAGATTCATTGCATGTGTGTTCTTTTCCACAAACCACACATGGATCCACCAGTGGTTATTGCATGTGTGTTCTTTCCACAAACCACACATGGATCAACCACTAGAGTGATTGCATGTTTGTTCTTATACTAAAACCATAAACCAGCACTAGAGTCATTGCATGTGTGTTATTTTCCACAAACCACACATAGATCCACCAGTGGTCATTGCATGTGTGTTCTTTCCACAAACCACACATGGATCAACCAGAGTCATTGCATGTGTGTTCTTTCCACAAACCACACATGGATCAACCACTAGAGTCATTGCATGTGTGTTCTTTTCCACAAACCACACATGGATCCACTAGACTCATTCCATGTGTGTTCTTTTCCACAAACAACTTATGGATCAACCAGTGTTCATTGCATGTGTGTTCTTTCCACAAACCACATGTGGACCCATTACAGTCATGGCATGTGTGTTATTTCCACAAACCACACATGGATCAACCACTAGAGTCATTGCATATGTGTTATTTCCACAAACCACACATGAATCAAACACTAGAGTCATTGCATGTGTGTTCTTATACTAAAACCAACACTAGAGTCATTGCAGGTGTGTTCTTTTCACAAACCACACATGGATCAACCACTAGAGTCATTGCATGTGTGTTATTTCCACAAACAAACATGGATCAACCACTAGAGTCATTGCATGTGTGTTCGTTTCCACAAACCACACATGGATCCACAAGTGGTCATTGCATGTGTGTTCTTTCCACAAACTAGACATGGATCAACCACTAGAGTCATTGCATGTGTGTTATTTCCACAAACCACACATGGATTAACCACTAGAGTCATTGCATGTGTGTTCTTATACTAAAACCACAAACTAGTACTGGAGTCATTGTATGTGTGTTCTTTTCCACAAACCACACATGGATCCACCAGTGGTCATTGCATGTGTGTTCTTTCCACAAACCACACATGGATCAACCAGAGTCATTGCATGTGTGTTCTTTCCACAAACCACATATGGATCAACTAGAGTCATTGCATGTGTGTTCTTCCACAAACCACACATGTGGACCCACTAGAGACATTGCATGTGTGTTATTTCCATAAAACACACATGGATCAACCACTAGAGTCATTGCATATGTGTTATTTCCACAAACCACATATGGATCAACCACTAGAGTCATTGCATGTGTGTTCTTATACTAAAACCAACACTAGAGTCATTGGATGTGTGTTCTTTTCACAAACCACACATGCATCAACCACTAGAGTCATTGCATGTGTGTTATTTCCACAAACAAACATGGATCAACCACTAGAGTCATTGCATGTGTGTTCTTATACTAAAACCAACATGGATCCACCAGTGGTCATTGCATGTGTGTTCTTTCCACAAACTACACATGGATCAACCACTAGAGTCATTGCATGTGTGTTATTTCCACAAACCACACATGGATCAACCACTAGAGTCATTGCATGTGTGTTCTTTTCCACAAACCACACATGGATCCACAAGTGGTCATTGCATGTGTGTTCTTTCCACAAACCAGACATGGATCAACCACTAGAGTCATTGCATGTGTGTTATTTCCACAAACCACACAGGGATCAACCACTAGAGTCATTGCATGTGTGTTCTTATACTAAAACCACAAACTAGTAATAGAGTCATTGCATGTGTGTTCTTTCCACAAACCACATGCGGACCCATTACAGTCATTGCATGTGTGTTATTTTCACAAACCACACAAGGATCAACCACTAGAGTCATTTCATGTGTGTTATTTCCACAAACAAACATGGATCAACCACTAGAGTCATTGCATGTGTGTTCTTTTCCACAAACCACACATGGATGCACCAGTGGTCATTGCATGTGTGTTCTTTCCACAAACCACGCATGGATCAACCACTAGAGTGATTGCATGTGTGTTCTTTCCACAAACCACACATGGATCCACCACTAGAGAAATTGCATGTTTGTTCTTATACTAAAACCACAAACCAGCACTAGAGTCATTGCATGTGTGTTCTTTTCCACAAACCACACATGGATCCACCAGTGGTCATTGCATGTGTGTTCTTTCCACGGACCACATATGGATCAACCAGAGTCATTGCATGTGTGTTCTTTCCACAAACCACACATGGATTAACCACTAGAGTCATTGCATGTTTGTTCTTATACTAAAACCACAAACAAGCACTACAGTCATTGCATGTGTGTTCTTTTCCACAAACCACACTTGGATCCTCCAGTGGTAATTGCATATGTGTTCTTTCCACAGACCACATATGGATCAACCAGAGTCATTGCTTGTGTGTTCTTTCCACAAACCACACATTCATCAACCACTATAGTCATTGCATGTTTGTTCTTATACTAAAACCACAAACCAGCACTAGAGTCATTGCATGTGTGTTCTTTTCCACAAACCACACATGGATCCACCAGTGGTCATTGCATGTGTGTTCTTTCCACAAACCAAATATGGATCAACCAGATTCATTGCATGTGTGTTCTTTCCACAAACCACACATGGATCAACCACTAGAGTCATTGCATGTTTGTTCTTATACTAAAAGCACAAACCAACACTAGAGTCATTGCATGTGTGTTCTTTTCCACAAACCACACATGGATCCACCAGTGGGCATTGCATGTGTGTTCTTTCCACAAAGAACATATGGATCAACCACTAGTCATTGCATGTGTGTTCTTTCCACAAACCACACATGGATCAACCACTAGAGTCATTGCATGTTTGTTCTTATACTAAAACCACAAACCAGCACTAGAGTCATTGCATGTGTGTTCTTTTCCACAAACCACACATGGATCCACCACTAGAGTCATTGCATGTGTGTTCTTTCCACAAACCACATATGGATCAACCAGAGTCATTGCATGTGTGTTCTTCCACAAACCACACATGTGGACCCACTAGAGACATTGCATGTGTGTTATTTCCACAAACCACACATGGATCAACCACTAGAGTCATTGCATATGTGTTATTTCCACAAACCACATATGGATCAACCACTAGAGTCATTGCATGTGTGTTCTTATACTAAAACCAACACTAGAGTCATTGCATGTGTGTTCTTTTCACAAACCACACATGGATCAACCACTAGAGTCATTGCATGTGTGTTATTTCCACAAACAAACATGGATCAACCACTAGAGTCATTGCATGTGTGTTCTTATACTAAAACCAACTTGGATCCACCAGTGGTCATTGCATGTGTGTTCTTTCCACAAACCACACATGGATCAACCACTAGAGTCATTGCATGTGTGTTATTTCCACAAACCACACATGGATCAACCACTAGAGTCATTGCATGTGTGTTCTTATACTAAAACCACAAACCAGTACTAGAGTCATTGCATGTGTGTTCTTTTCCACAAACCACACATGAATCCACCAGAGTCATTGCATGTGTGTTCTTTCCACAAACCACACATGGATTAATCACTAGAGTCATTGCATGTTTGCTCTTATACTAAAACCACAAACCAGAACTAGAGTCATTGCATGTGTGTTCTTTTCCACAAACCACACATGGATCCACCAGTGGTCATTGCATGTGTGTTCTTTCCACAGACCACATATGGATCAACCAGAGTCATTGCTTGTGTGTTCTTTCCACAAACCACACATGCATCAACCACTACAGTCATTGCATGTTTGTTCTTATACTAAAACCACAAACCAACACTAGAGTCATTGCATGTGTATTCTTTTCCACAAACCACACATGGATCCACTAGACTCATTGCATGTGTGTTCTTTTCCACAAACAACTTATGGATCAACCAGTGGTCATTGCATGTGTGTTCTTTCCACAAACCACATGTGGACCCATTACAGTCATTGCATGTGTGTTATTTCCACAAACCACACGTGGATCAACCACTAGAGTCATTGCATATGTGTTATTTCCACAAACCACACATGAATCAACCACTAGAGTCATTGCATGTGTGTTCTTATACTAAAACCAACACTAAAGTCATTGCATGTGTGTTCTTTTCCACAAACCACACATGGATCCACCACTAGAGTCATTGCATGTGTGTTCTTTCCACAAACCACATATGGATCAACTAGAGTCATTGCATGTGTGTTCTTCCACAAACCACACATGTGGACCCACTAGAGACATTGCATGTGTGTTATTTCCATAAACCACACATGGATCAACCACTAGAGTCATTGCATATGTGTTATTTCCACAAACCACATATGGATCAACCACTAGAGTCATTGCATGTGTGTTCTTATACTAAAACCAACACTAGAGTCATTGGATGTGTGTTCTTTTCACAAACCACACATGGATCAACCACTAGAGTCATTGCATGTGTGTTATTTCCACAAACAAACATGGATCAACCACTAGAGTCATTGCATGTGTGTTCTTATACTAAAACCAACATGGATCCACCAGTGGTCATTGCATGTGTGTTCTTTCCACAAACCACACATGGATCAACCACTAGAGTCATTGCATGTGTGTTATTTCCACAAACCACACATGGATCAACCACTAGAGTCATTGCATGTGTGTTCTTTTCCACAAACCACACATGGATCCACAAGTGGTCATTGCATGTGTGTTCTTTCCACAAACCAGACATGGATCAACCACTAGAGTCATTGCATGTGTGTTATTTCCACAAACCACACAGGGATCAACCACTAGAGTCATTGCATGTGTGTTCTTATACTAAAACCACAAACTAGTAATAGAGTCATTGCATGTGTGTTCTTTCCACAAACCACATGTGGACCCATTACAGTCATTGCATGTGTGTTATTTCCACAAACCACACGTGGATCAACCACTAGAGTCATTGCATATGTGTTATTTCCACAAACCACACATGAATCAACCACTAGAGTCATTGCATGTGTGTTCTTATACTAAAACCAACACTAGAGTCATTGCATCTGTGTTCTTTTCACAAACCACACATGGATCAACCTCTAGAGTCATTGCAGGTGTGTTATTTCCACAAACAAACATGGATAAACCACTAGAGTCATTGCATGTGTGTTCTTTTCCACAAACCACACATGGATCCACTAGTGGTCATTGCATGTGTGTTCTTTCCACAAACCACACATGGATCAACCATTAGAGGCATTGCATGTGTGTTCTTTCCATAAACCACACATGGATCAACCACTAGAGTCATTGCATGTTTGTTCTTATACTAAAACCACAAACCAACACTAGAGTCATTGCATGTGTGTTCTTTTCCACAAACCACACATGAATCCACCAGAGTCATTGCATGTGTGTTCTTTCCACAAACCACACATGGATTAACCACTAGAGTCATTGCATGTTTGTTCTTATACTAAAACCACAAACCAGCACTAGAGTCATTGCATGTGTGTTCTTTTCCACAAACCACACATGGATCCACCAGTGGTCATTGCATGTGTGTTCTTTCCACAGACCACATATGGATCAACCAGAGTCATTGCTTGTGTGTTCTTTCCACCAATCACACATGCATCAACCACTACAGTCATTGCATGTTTGTTCTTATACTAAAACCACAAACCAGCACTAGAGTCATTGCATGTCTATTCTTTTCCGCAAACCACACATGGATCCACTAGACTCATTGCATGTGTGTTCTTTTCCACAAACAACTTATGGATCAACCAGTGGTCATTGCATTTGTGTTCTTTCCACAAACCACATGTGGACCCATTACAGTCATTGCGTGTGTGTTATTTCCACAAACCACACGTGGATCAACCACTAGAGTCATTGCATATGTGTTATTTCCACAAACCACACATGAATCAACCACTAGAGTCATTGCATGTGTGTTCTTATACTAAAACCAACAATAGAGTCATTGCATGTGTGTTCTTTTCCACAAACCACACATGGATCCACCACTAGAGTCATTGCATGTGTGTTCTTTCCACAAACCACATATGGATCAACTAGAGTCATTGCATGTGTGTTCTTCCACAAACCACACATGTGGACCCACTAGAGACATTGCATGTGTGTTATTTCCACAAACCACACATGGATCAACCACTAGAGTCATTACATATGTGTTATTTCCACAAACCACATATGGATCAACCACTAGAGTCATTGCATGTGTGTTCTTATACTAAAACCAACACTAGTGTCATTGCATGTGTGTTCTTTTCACAAACCACACATGGATCAACCACTAGAGTCATTGCATGTGTGTTATTTCCACAAACAAACATTGATCAACCACTAGAGTCATTGCATGTGTGTTCTTATACTAAAACCAACATGGATCCACCAGTGGTCATTGCATGTGTGTTATTTCCACAAACCACACATGGATCAACCACTAGAGTCATTGCATGTGTGTTATTTCCACAAACCACACATGGATCAACCACTAGAGTCATTGCATGTGTGTTCTTTTCCACAAACCACACATGGATCCACAAGTGGTCATTGCATGTGTGTTCTTTCCACAAACCAGACATGGATCAACCAGTAGAGTCATTGCATGTGTGTTATTTCCACAAACCACACATGGATCAACCACTAGAGTCATTGCATGTGTGTTCTTATACTAAAACCACAAACTAGTACTAGAGTCATTGCATGTGTGTTCTTTCCACAAACCACATGTGGACCCATTACAGTCATTGCATGTGTGTTATTTCCACAAACCACACGTGGATCAACCACTAGAGTCATTGCATATGTGTTATTTCCACAAACCACACATGAATCAACCACTAGAGTCATTGCATGTGTATTCTTATACTAAAACCAACACTAGAGTCATTGCATCTGTGTTCTTTTCACAAACCACACATGGATCAACCACTAGAGTCATTGCAGGTGTGTTATTTCCACAAACAAACATGGATAAACCACTAGAGTCATTGCATGTGTGTTCTTTTCCACAAACCACACATGGATCCACCAGTGGTGATTGCATGTGTGTTCTTTCCACAAACCACACATGGATCAACCACTAGAGTCATTGCATGTGTGTTCTTTCCACAAACCACACATGGATCAACCACTAGAGTCATTGCAAGTTTGTTCCTATACTAAAACCACAAACCAGCACTAGAGTCATTGCATCTGTGTTCTTTTCCACAAACCACATAAGGATCAACCAGAGTCATTGCATGTGTGTTCTTTCCACAAACCACACATGTGGACCCACTAGAGTCATTGCATGTGTGTTATTTCCACAAACCACACATGGATCAACCACTAGAGTCATTGCATATGTGTTATTTCCACAAACCACAGATGGATCAACCACGAGAGTCATTGCATGTGTGTTCTTATACTAAAACCAATACTAGAGTCATTGCATGTGTGTTCTTTTCACAAACCACACATGGATCAACCACTAGAGTCATTGCATGTGTGTTATTTCCACAAACAAACATGGCTCAACCACTACAGTCATTGCATGTGTGTTCTTATACTAAAACCAACATGGATCCACCAGTGGTCATTGCATGTGTGTTCTTTTTTCCACAAACCACACATGGATCAACCACTAGAGTCATTGCATGTGTGTTCATATACTAAAACCAACACTAGAGTCATTGCATGTGTGTTCTTTTCACAAACCACACATGGATCAACCACTAGAGTCAATGCATGTGTGTTATTTCCACAAACAAACATGGAAAAACCACTAGAGTCATTGCACGTTTGTTCTTAAACTAAAACCACAAACTACTGTAGGGGTTCGTAGCATGGAAAACAAAATTTTTCTATCGCATACAAACAAACAAGCCAAGATCTATCTACTAGATTGTAGCAACGAGTCGATAGAGGAACTCACCCTCGAAGATTCCAAAGCGGTTAACGAGAGCAGATTCTCGTGGGTGATGTAGTCGTACTCTTTCCGATCTCAAGATCGTGTAGACGATCCTTCCAGCGCCACGTTCCAGCAGCGCTCCCGCAGTCGGTCACACGTTCGGTACTCGACGAAGACCTTCCTCTCCCTTGTTCCAGCAGGCAGCGGAGGTTGTAGTATTCTCCTCGCGATTCCGGCAGCACAACGGCGTGGTACCGGAAGTAGAGGGGAGATCCCGCAGGGCTTCGCCTTAAGCCGGTGCGAGTATGGTGGAGCTTATGAGAGAGGCTATTAGTGGTCTAGTAATTAGACACACCAATTAGAAGGCTCTAAACCAATTAGAAGGCTCTAAACCGAATAGCTCTAAACCGGGGTCTAGATCTAGGGTTTAGTTTAGAGGATAGGAACTTGTGTGTGTCTAGGAGGAGCCCTGCCCCTCCTTTTATGGGAGGGGGGTCTTGGCGCGCCAGGGGAGGGAGGGAGTCCCTCCCCAACTCGGCCTAGGGCTGGCCGCCGGCCTGGAGGAGTCCAACTCCTCCTCCAAGCTGATTCCAACTCCTCTTGCTTGTTTCCCACAGTTTCTTGTTTTAGCCGTTTGACTTTCAAACTGGACATTTGACTTTTCTGTTTTAGGATTCAATTTAATCCTATATTTGGGACAGCAAGAACACTTAGTACATGATGCAATCATTCCAATATGTAATGACACATTCATGTACCCCTTCCCCCCCGGAGTGCCGGACAATCCGGAACCTTCTAGAATAACCCCGATGAAAACACCGGAATCATTCCCGAACTCCGAAACGGGACTTTCCTTATATGAATCTTATTCTCCGGACCATTCCGGATCACCTCGTGATATCCCGGATCCCATCCGAGACTCCGAACAACATTCGGTCTCTTTCTCATAATACCATAACTACTCAAACAACGTCGAATCCTTAAGTGTGTCTCCCTACGGTTCGTGAATTATGCGGACATGATCGAGACACTTCTCCGAACAATAACCAATAGAGGAATCTGGAAATTCATATGGCTCCCACATATTTCTACGATTACTTTGCGATCGAATGAACCACTTACATACGATACCAATTTCCCTTTGTCTCACGATATGTTACTTATCCGAGGTTATGATCGTCGGTATCTCTGCATACCTAGTTCAACCTCGATACTGATAAGTACTCTTTTCTCGTTCCCGTGATATGTGATCCCTTGTGACCAAGTCACATGCTTGCAAGCTAATTGGATGACATTTCACCGAGAGGGCCCAGAGTATATCTATCCGTCATGCGGATGGACAAATCCCACTCTTGATCCATGTGTTTCAACCAATACTTTCCGAACACTCAATGCCACCTTTATAGCCACCCTGTTACGGTGTGGTGTTTGATGACATCAAAGCATCCATCCAGAAAAGGTGATATGCATGATCTCATGGTCGAAGGAATTAGGTTACTATGTATCAGAAAGCATATAGCAATTGAACTATTGAAATGACTTGATCTTTATGCTACGCTTATCTATAGGAGTATGTCCATCACATCATTCTCCTAATGATATGATCCTGTTGTTAATAACATCTCTATGTTCATGATCAGGAAACCATGACCATATATTAACCAACAAGCTAGTTTAACAAGAGGCTTTACTAGGGACTCTTATTTTAGTTTACAAATCACACAAGTATTAATGTTTCCGGTTAATACAATTATAGCATGGTATGTAAACATTTATCATAAGTGTGAAGACATGATAATAACCACTTTATTATTGCCTCTTGGGCATATCTCCAACAGTCTCCCACTTGCACTAGAGTCAATAATCTAGTTTCGAACCTTTGTGTATATAACACCTATGGCTTTCCGGTGTTGTATGTACACGATTGCTAGTGGTCAACTGATCTCCGGATCTGACACTTCCAGGTCCGTGTGTAATTGCATGTCTTTGCGTCTCTACGCATCACTCATTCTCTAATGAGATGGCTTTGTATAAATTTGGTCTTTCGGTGTGACCTTTAGCTCTTTGGGGTTAAAACATGTTGATAATATTGTCGCACAATATATCTTCATAGTATTATCCCACTGTGAACTACACCTAGTTTGATAACAAACTTCTTGACTCAAATGCCCTCTTATGCTGCTAAAATAGCAGTCATATACTTAGCCTTTTGTTGTAGTATCTGTCACAATGTCTTAATTTTGGAACTCATCCAAATCCATTATGGAACTTACTTTCCATTATATTGTGCCACCCTTAGTTTAGATTGAGATAAACTTAATTTGTACTTTGTGACAAAACTAGTATCAATGTAGTACTTTTACAATGAACTAACCATCTATTTGTCACTTCTACAAATATTATACTCTTAGTTCTTTCAAAAGATCATAAGAATATCCTTACTATTGTCCAATGATCATCTTACGAATCATTCTGGTATATGCTCTCAACATTTAGAGCATAGGACATATCTGGATTTGTACATATCACAGTATGATTGATATAAATACTCTTTGTGATTTCATACATCAAGTATCAATCTATACTTGATTATTTGTTTCACTTTACCAAATGTCAATACACTTGAATATATCATCAACATTGAACTCATTCAATCCTTTCTGTGCGACAAGAACCTTCTCTTGTAGTTTCTATATTGAACTCATTCAATATCTTGTCTATGTACTTCTGGCATAACCATATTAGCGTCTATTGATGCCAAATATCTGGGTTTTGCCCAAGTCTTTCATCGGGATGAAATTCTTAATATGTGTTAATAAAAGATACATTATTTCCAATCAACAATATGTCTTACACATAATGTATTAGAAACATGTCTTAGCGCTCCCACTTAATTTCTTGCAAATGCAAGCATCTTCATTGTCTCTGATGAAATTAAACCCTTTTAACAGTTTCATCATAGTGAAGATTCCAACTCCGCTATGCTCACTCTAACCTTTGAAGTTTGCATATGCTTTTAGCATCCTTTGAATTAACAAAACCCTATGGACCGTGTTATGCACATGTCCTAGGTAACGATTCTATTAGAAGAACTTGTTTTGTTTATTCAACTACCATATAACAAATTATATGTAGTGGTTGCTACATTAATCCATCTAGACTAAATATCACTATGACAGATCAAATTTTGTCATAGTCAACCTTTGAACATTGTTGTGAACTCTTTCTCAACATGTTGACTATTTCATAGATGTAAAACATCCATGTCTATTTCTTTATAGATCCAGACACAACTGTAAGGTCTTACACCTTTCTCGAGGGTCCTTCAAGTTCAAAACTTGATTTCTCGTGTATGGAACTATCACGGATTTTATGGCTTCAAGCCATTTGACGGAGTCAGGGCCCATCATCGCTTCTCTGCATGTAGTCGGTTCATTATTCTCAAATAATGATTCAACCCTCAAATCTTGGTATTTGATTGTTCATCCGACCTACTTGTTTCAATAGGAACTTGGATCTCCGTGACCACAACCTTTTGAGGTACGTGAACCATGAGCATTGTTGCTGCCTCCGAAACACTTTTCGGTGCTGCGCAACTCTGCACATATAGCTAAGGTTCTTTTAACCTTATCAAAGTTTCTATTGTCCTCCCACTTAACTTTTCACGAAAAATTCCTTCTTAAAGAAACTTGACGTTTTAAGTGACAAAACACTTTTGTCTCCGATGTTATGGAGGAGTACTTAATAGTTATTCGAAATAACATACAAAGACAGGTTCATCCGACTTTGGTTGCAAACATCTTTCTTATGCATAGCATACCAATGTTTAAGAAAGGACAACTTGGGTTTTATCCCAAACCATAACCTTATATGGTGTCATTTCAACGGATTATGATGGAGCTCTTTTCAGTGGAAAAACGGTAATCTCTAAAGCTTTTAATCTTTAAAATACAATGGCCGTTTTATGAATTACACCTTTCGACCTTACCATGTCAAACAAGGTTTAATTACATATCTCGAACGCTCCATACATTTATGGTGTTTCGGGAAAATGCAAATCCACGGAACGATTCCTTAAATCTTAGGTATTATGCTAAACTTGTAACTCAAATATCTTCCTTTATGATCTTATCATAAACTATTTATATTCTTGTTACAATGATCTTGCACTTCATCTTGAAAGTCTTTGAACTTTTCAAGTGTTTCATACTTTATCCTTATTAAGTAAATATTCATATATTCACTCAAATTTTCGGAGAAAGCATATGAAGTTTGAAATCCATCGCTCTTGACTACATATAACGGACTTCGTACAACAATATGTACAAGTTCCAATAAGCTAGTCATTCGTTCCCTTTTGGCCTATGAACGAAGTTTTAATTATCTCTAGGAAAGTTTCACAAGCGTCATTTGATCAAAAATCAGAAGACTCCAAAATTCCATCCACATGGAGTTTCTTCATGTTATCTTTCCAATATAATTCAAACAGCAATTTCACTTCCTAAGTGATCTTTCAATCAATTTGTCTTTCGACATTTTTAGCACTAGTTTTATGGATGTGATGTCTCCAACGAGATTTGCGAATCATCCATCTTTTATGGATTACGGCAATTATTTGAACAATCCTTTTGTTCTCATAATACCTGATAAAACAAATCTTTGAAGGCAAGCTTTGATGTTTTAACGAGCAACATAATAACCCTTTATTTGTTCTCGATGAACATCATCACATATTCTTTTGCTAGTTACTTAGGCCATTGTAGTTCATGAATTCTGTTGTTTCGTATGACGATTCATACCAACAAATTCAGTATCAAATACTTAAGAACCACATTGTTTAATAAGCAAAGAATATAGCCACAACATGTATATCATCTATATACTTAAACTGAACAATTCTAGTCTTTTCTTTTCTGCCATATATTTATGAGATTCTCTTTCAATATTTCCTTTTCTATTTGAAAGAATCTATCAATATCAATAGTGAAGTCATACATATGACATATAGTCCAAAGCGTGTATAATTAAATACCAATGTCTTTGGACTTGCACTTTGAAGTAGATCACCATCATCAAATATTTGGTGTTCTTTCAAATTCCTTTCTTTAGTAATCTCTTGGTGTAGTAAACATTTTACCTACATCAAATATTCACCTTTATCATGGAATCTTCCATGATCAAGCTACTTTTTAGCTTATAACGATGAATTATGAGTATAATGTTGCTATCCAAAACCTTTTGGAGGATTAGGACAACAAGTGTCTCCAACCCTTTTGCAAATTCTCATCAAATATGAGAACATGACTTTTGCCATATTATACTCTATCATGTTGCAACCAAAACTTCGTTTCAGATATCACAATATCTTCCACACATCATGGTTTCTGAAACAACTCTTTCAGATCCTAGATAACTTTGATATTAAGGGAATCCTTTGAATATCAAGAATCATGGATACAAACATGATACTTATATACTAACACTTGGAATTGTTACTCTTGATTTAATACTAATTATTAAACTTCATGGAGTAACCGGAACTTACTGAAAGTTTGCAATAGGACTTTTAAATTTTAGATTAACACTTAAAACAATACGATACCAGTTCGTAAAGTATCTAACCAGAATTCTATAGTTCTATCATCTCAATTATAACTAAGCGCAAGGTGGTAAACGGATGCCAATGCCTACAACAACTATGCAAATTCACTTTGATTTAGTTTATGATAAATTGAGTTCTAATTAATAATTAAATTAATCTAGGTGAACTCCCACTCAAAACAATATCCCTCACATTGTTTTAGTGATCACACGAACCAAATCCCCCATATCAAAACCGATCATCACGAGAATTGATATAGCTTCAATGGCGAACAATCGACATGTTCATCATATCTGCTATATGATTCATGCTTTACCTTTCGGCGATCCGTGTTCCTGAGGCCATGTCTGTACATGCTAGGCTCGTCAAGATCAAACCTTAGCTACCGCATAAGCAAATCTGGCTTGCTTACGTTGTATTCACCCGCGGAATCAAAGACACCCGATCATCACGTGGTGCTTCGAAGCAACAAGCTTTGGCAACGGTGCATACTAAGGGTGAACACTTTAGAACTTGAAATTTATGTGCATGAGGGATCATCTTATAATGCTACCGTCGTCTACTAAGCAATACAAGATGCATAAAGGATTAACATCACAGGCAATTCATAATATGTGATATGATATGGCCTTTCTTCTTTGTGCTTTCGATCTCCATCTTCAAGCACGAACATGATCTCCATCATCACCGGCATAGCATCAAGGTCAATGACGCTTCTTCATGGTTGTCGTCCACCAGCTTCAACTATTACAACTACTTTGAATAGACACGCAGGTCTTAACAAAATTAAAGACAACCATAAGGCTCCTGCCGGTTGCCAACTTACAATAAGGAACATTGCATACATCAAATATAATCACAATCATGGCCATATCACATCACTGCACACCCCTGCAAAACAAAGTTAGACGCTTCTACTTTCTTTGCATATTTTACGTGGTTTGGGGCTTTCCATAAGTGTCGTTCTAACTTACGAACAAGAACCACAACATTGATACTAGCATTGTTGATTACCCGTTGTAAATTGGATCTTAACTATGCTAGGAGAAACAGGCACCCGCAAAGCCACTTATGCAATACAAGTTGCATGTCAAACGTGGAGCAAGTCTCATGAACGATGTCATGTAAGGTTAGCCCGGGCCGCTTCATCCCAACATACCGCAAGATGCAAAGTACACAAAAAGCAATCTACAATAAAAGCATCAACGCCCACAATGACCATTGTGTTCTACTCGTGCAACAGATCTACATATAGACACGGCTCTGATACCACTGTAGGGGTTCGTAGCATGGAAAACAAAATTTTTCTATCGCATACAAACAAACAAGCCAAGATCTATCTACTAGATTGTAGCAACGAGTCGATAGAGGAACTCACCCTCGAAGATTCCAAAGCGGTTAACGAGAGCAGATTCTCGTGGGTGATGTAGTCGTACTCTTTCCGATCTCAAGATCGTGTAGACGATCCTTCCAGCGCCACGTTCCAGCAGCGCTCCCGCAGTCGGTCACACGTTCGGTACTCGACGAAGACCTTCCTCTCCCTTGTTCCAGCAGGCAGCGGAGGTTGTAGTATTCTCCTCGCGATTCCGGCAGCACAACGGCGTGGTACCGGAAGTAGAGGGGAGATCCCGCAGGGCTTCGCCTTAAGCCGGTGCGAGTATGGTGGAGCTTATGAGAGAGGCTATTAGTGGTCTAGTAATTAGACACACCAATTAGAAGGCTCTAAACCAATTAGAAGGCTCTAAACCGAATAGCTCTAAACCGGGGTCTAGATCTAGGGTTTAGTTTAGAGGATAGGAACTTGTGTGTGTCTAGGAGGAGCCCTGCCCCTCCTTTTATGGGAGGGGGGTCTTGGCGCGCCAGGGGAGGGAGGGAGTCCCTCCCCAACTCGGCCTAGGGCTGGCCGCCGGCCTGGAGGAGTCCAACTCCTCCTCCAAGCTGATTCCAACTCCTCTTGCTTGTTTCCCACAGTTTCTTGTTTTAGCCGTTTGACTTTCAAACTGGACATTTGACTTTTCTGTTTTAGGATTCAATTTAATCCTATATTTGGGACAGCAAGAACACTTAGTACATGATGCAATCATTCCAATATGTAATGACACATTCATGTACCCCTTCCCCCCCGGAGTGCCGGACAATCCGGAACCTTCTAGAATAACCCCGATGAAAACACCGGAATCATTCCCGAACTCCGAAACGGGACTTTCCTTATATGAATCTTATTCTCCGGACCATTCCGGATCACCTCGTGATATCCCGGATCCCATCCGAGACTCCGAACAACATTCGGTCTCTTTCTCATAATACCATAACTACTCAAACAACGTCGAATCCTTAAGTGTGTCTCCCTACGGTTCGTGAATTATGCGGACATGATCGAGACACTTCTCCGAACAATAACCAATAGAGGAATCTGGAAATTCATATGGCTCCCACATATTTCTACGATTACTTTGCGATCGAATGAACCACTTACATACGATACCAATTTCCCTTTGTCTCACGATATGTTACTTATCCAAGGTTATGATCGTCGGTATCTCTGCATACCTAGTTCAACCTCGATACTGATAAGTACTCTTTTCTCGTTCCCGTGATATGTGATCCCTTGTGACCAAGTCACATGCTTGCAAGCTAATTGGATGACATTTCACCGAGAGGGCCCAGAGTATATCTATCCGTCATGCGGATGGACAAATCCCACTCTTGATCCATGTGTTTCAACCAATACTTTCCGAACACTCAATGCCACCTTTATAGCCACCCTGTTACGGTGTGGTGTTTGATGACATCAAAGCATCCATCCAGAAAAGGTGATATGCATGATCTCATGGTCGAAGGAATTAGGTTACTATGTATCAGAAAGCATATAGCAATTGAACTATTGAAATGACTTGATCTTTATGCTACGCTTATCTATAGGAGTATGTCCATCACATCATTCTCCTAATGATATGATCCTGTTGTTAATAACATCTCTATGTTCATGATCAGGAAACCATGACCATATATTAACCAACAAGCTAGTTTAACAAGAGGCTTTACTAGGGACTCTTATTTTAGTTTACAAATCACACAAGTATTAATGTTTCCGGTTAATACAATTATAGCATGGTATGTAAACATTTATCATAAGTGTGAAGACATGATAATAACCACTTTATTATTGCCTCTTGGGCATATCTCCAACAACTACCACTAGAGTCATTGCATGTGTGTTCTTTTCCACAAACCACACATGGATCCACTAGTGGTCATTGCATGTGTGTTCTTTCCACGGACCACATATGGATCAACCAGAGTCATTGCATGTGTGTTCTTTCCACAAAACCACACATGGATCAACCACTAGAGTCATTGCATGTTTGTTCTTATACTAAAACCACAAACCAGCACTAGAGTCATTGCATTTGTGTTCTTTTCCACAAACCACACATGGATCCACTAGTGGTCATTACATGTGTGTTCTTTCCATGGACCACATATGGATCAACCAGAGTCATTGCATGTGTGTTATTTCCACAAACAAACATGGATCAACCACTAGATTCATTGAATGTGTGTTCTTTTCCACAAACCACACATGGATCCACCAGTGGTTATTGCATGTGTGTTCTTTCCACAAACCACACATGGATCAACCACTAGAGTGATTGCATGTTTGTTCTTATACTAAAACCATAAACCAGCACTAGAGTCATTGCATGTGTGTTATTTTCCACAAACCACACATAGATCCACCAGTGGTCATTGCATGTGTGTTATTTCCACAAACCACACATGGCTCAACCACTAGAGTCATTGCATATGTGTTATTTCCACAAACCACATATGGATGAACCACTAGAGTCATTGCATGTGTGTTCTTATACTAAAACCAACACTAGAGTCATTGCATGTGTGTTCTTTTGACAAACCACACATGGATCAACCACCAGAGTCATTGCATGTGTGTTATTTCCACAAACCACACATGGATCAACCACTAGAGTCATTTCATGTGTGTTCTTATACTAAAACCAACATGGATCCAATAGTGGTCATTGCATGTGTGTTCTTTCCACAAACCACACATGGATCAACCACTGAGTCATTGCATGTGTGTTCTTATACTAAAACCAACAGTAGAGTCATTGCATGTGTGTTATTTTCACAAACCACACATGGATCCACCACTAGAGTCATTGCATGTGTGTTATTTCCACAAACAAACATGGAAAAACCACTAGAGTCATTGCATGTTTGTTCTTATACTAAAACCACAAACTACCACTAGAGTCATTGCATGCGTGTTCTTTTCCACAGACCACACATGAATCCACCAGTGGTCATTGCATGTGTGTTCTTTCCACGGACCACATATGGATCAACCAGAGTCATTGCATGTGTGTTCTTTCCACAAAACCACACATGGATCAACCACTAGAGTCATTGCATATTTGTTCTTATACTAAAACCACAAACCAGCACTAGAGCCATTGCATGTGTTTTCTTTTCCACAAACCACACATGGATCCACTAGTGGTCATTACATGTGTGTTCTTTCCACGGACCACATATGGATCAACCAGAGTCATTGCATGTGTGTTATTTCGACAAACAAACATGGATCAACCACTAGAGTCAATGCATGTGTGTTCCTTTCCACAAACCACACATGGATCCACCAGTGGTTATTGCATGTGTGTTCTTTCCACAAAACCACACATGGATCAACCAGTGGTCATTGCATGTGTGTTCGTTCCACAAACCACATGTGGACCCATTATAGACATTGCATGTGTGTTATTTCCACAAACCACACAAGGATCAACCACTAGAGTCATTGCATATGTGTTACTTCCACAAACCACACATGTATCAACCACTAGAGTCATTGCATGTTTGTTCTTATACTAAAACCATAAACCAGCACTAGAGTCATTGCATGTGTGTTCTTTTCCACAAACCACACATGGATCCACCTGTGGTCATTGCATGTGTGTTCTTTCGACAAACCACACATGGATCAACCAGAGTCATTGCATGTGTGTTCTTTCCACAAACCACACATGGATCAACCACTAGAGTCATCACATGTGTGTTCTTTTCCACAAACCACACATGGATCCACTGGACTCATTCCATGTGTGTTCTTTTCCACAAACAACTTATGGATCAACCAGTGTTCATTGCATGTGTGTTCTTTCCACAAACCACATGTGGACCCATTATAGTCATTGCATGTGTGTTCTTTTCACAAACCACACATGGATCAACCACTAGAGTCATTGCATGTGTGTTATTTCCAAAAACAAACATGGATCAACCACTAGGGTCATTGCATGTGTGTTCTTTTCCACAAACCACACATGGATCCACAAGTGGTCATTGCATGTGTGATCTTTCCACAAACCAGACATGGATCAACCACTAGAGTCATTGCATGTGTGTTATTTCCACAAACCACACATGGATCAACCACTAGAGTCATTGCATGTGTGTTCTTATACTAAAACCACAAACTAGGACTAGAGTCATTGCATGTGTGTTCCTTTCCACAAACCACACATGGATCCACCAGTGGTCATTGCATGTGTGTTCTTTCCACAAACAACACATGGATCAACCAGAGTCATTGCATGTGTGTTCTTTCCACAAACCACACATGGATCAACCACTAGAGTCATTGTATGTGTGTTCTTATACTAAAACCACAAACCAGTACTAGAGTCATTGCATGTGTGTTATTATACTAAAACCACAAACCAGTACTAGAGTCATTGCATGTGTGTTATTTTCCACAAACCACACATGGATCCACAAGTGGTCATTGCATGTGTGTTCTTTCCACAAACCACATATGGATCAACCAGAGTCATTGCATGTGTGTTCTTTCCACAAACCACACATGGATCAACCAGTAGAGTCATTGCATGTTTGTTCTTATATTAAGACCACAAACTAGCACTAGAGTCATTGCATGAGTTTTTTTTCCAGAAACCACACATGGATCCACCAGTGGTCATTGCATGTGTGTTCTTTCCACAAAACCACACATGGATCAACCACTAGAGTCATTGCATGTTTGTTCTTATACTAAAACCACAAACCAGCACTAGAGTCATTGCATGTGTGTTCTTTTCCACAAACCACACATGGATCCACTAGTGGTCATTACATGTGTGTTCTTTACACAAACCACATATGGATCAACCAGAGTCATTGCATGTGTGTTCTTTCCACAAAACCACACATGGATCAACCACTAGAGTCATTGCATGTTTGTTCTTATACTAAAACCACAAACCAGCACTAGAGTCATTGCATGTGTGTTCTTTTCCACAAACCACACATGGATCCACCACTAGAGTCATTGCATGTGTGTTCTTTCCACAAACCACATATGGATCAACCAGAGTCGTTGCATGTGTGTTCTTCCACAAACCACACATGTGGACCCACTAGAGACATTGCATGTGTGTTATTTCCACAAACCACACATGGATCAACCACTAGAGTCATTGCATATGTGTTATTTCCACAAACCACATATGGATGAACCACTAGAGTCATTGCATGTGTGTTCTTATACTAAAACCAACACTAGAGTCATTGCATGTGTGTTCTTTTCACAAACCACACATGGATCAACCACCAGAGTCATTGCATGTGTGTTATTTCCACAAACCACACATGGATCAACCACTAGAGTCATTTCATGTGTGTTCTTATACTAAAACCAACATGGATCCAACAGTGGTCATTGCATGTGTGTTCTTTCCACAAACCACACATGGATCAACCACTGAGTCATTGCATGTGTGTTCTTATACTAAAACCAACAGTAGAGTCATTGCATGTGTGTTATTTTCACAAACCACACATGGATCCACCACTAGAGTCATTGCATGTGTGTTATTTCCACAAACAAACATGGAAAAACCACTAGAGTCATTGCATGTTTGTTCTTATACTAAAACCACAAACTACCACTAGAGTCATTGCATGCGTGTTCTTTTCCACAGACCACACATGAATCCACCAGTGGTCATTGCATGTGTGTTCTTTCCACGGACCACATATGGATCAACCAGAGTCATTGCATGTGTGTTCTTTCCACAAAACCACACATGGATCAACCACTAGAGTCATTGCATATTTGTTCTTATACTAAAACCACAAACCAGCACTAGAGTCATTGCATGTGTTTTCTTTTCCACAAACCACACATGGATCCACTAGTGGTCATTACATGTGTGTTCTTTCCACGGACCACATATGGATCAACCAGAGTCATTGCATGTGTGTTATTTCGACAAACAAACATGGATCAACCACTAGAGTCAATGCATGTGTGTTCTTTTCCACAAACCACACATGGATCCACCAGTGGTTATTGCATGTGTGTTCTTTCCACAAAACCACACATGGATCAACCAGTGGTCATTGCATGTGTGTTCGTTCCACAAACCACATGTGGACCCATTATAGACATTGCATGTGTGTTATTTCCACAAACCACACAAGGATCAACCACTAGAGTCATTGCATATGTGTTACTTCCACAAACCACACATGTATCAACCACTAGAGTCATTGCATGTTTGTTCTTATACTAAAACCATAAACCAGCACTAGAGTCATTGCATGTGTGTTCTTTTCCACAAACCACACATGGATCCACCTGTGGTCATTGCATGTGTGTTCTTTCGACAAACCACACATGGATCAACCAGAGTCATTGCATGTGTGTTCTTTCCACAAACCACACATGGATCAACCACTAGAGTCATCACATGTGTGTTCTTTTCCACAAACCACACATGGATCCACTGGACTCATTCCATGTGTGTTCTTTTCCACAAACAACTTATGGATCAACCAGTGTTCATTGCATGTGTGTTCTTTCCACAAACCACATGTGGACCCATTATAGTCATTACATGTGTGTTCTTTTCACAAACCACACATGGATCAACCACTAGAGTCATTGCATGTGTGTTATTTCCAAAAACAAACATGGATCAACCACTAGGGTCATTGCATGTGTGTTCTTTTCCACAAACCACACATGGATCCACAAGTGGTCATTGCATGTGTGATCTTTCCACAAACCAGACATGGATCAACCACTAGAGTCATTGCATGTGTGTTATTTCCACAAACCACACATGGATCAACCACTAGAGTCATTGCATGTGTGTTCTTATACTAAAACCACAAACTAGGACTAGAGTCATTGCATGTGTGTTCCTTTCCACAAACCACACATGGATCCACAAGTGGTCATTGCATGTGTGTTCTTTCCACAAACAACACATGGATCAACCAGTCATTGCATGTGTGTTCTTTCCACAAACCACACATGGATCAACCACTAGAGTCATTGTATGTGTGTTCTTATACTAAAACCACAAACCAGTACTAGAGTCATTGCATGTGTGTTATTATACTAAAACCACAAACCAGTACTAGAGTCATTGCATGTGTGTTATTATACTAAAACCACAAACCAGTACTAGAGTCATTGCATGTGTGTTATTTTCCACAAACCACACATGGATCCACAAGTGGTCATTGCATGTGTGTTCTTTCCACAAACCACATATGGATCAACCAGAGTCATTGCATGTGTGTTCTTTCCACAAACCACACATGGATCAACCAGTAGAGTCATTGCATGTTTGTTCTTATATTAAGACCACAAACTAGCACTAGAGTCATTGCATGTGTTTTTTTCCAGAAACCACACATGGATCCACCAGTGGTCATTGCATGTGTGTTCTTTCCACAAAACCACACATGGATCAACCACTAGAGTCATTGCATGTTTGTTCTTATACTAAAACCACAAACCAGCACTAGAGTCATTGCATGTGTGTTCTTTTCCACAAACCACACATGGATCCACTAGTGGTCATTACATGTGTTTTCTTTCCATGGACCACATATGGATCAACCAGAGTCATTGCATGTGTGTTCTTTCCACAAAACCACACATGGATCAACCACTAGAGTCTTTGCATGTTTGTTCTTATACTAAAACCACAAACCAGCACTAGAGTCATTGCATGTGTGTTCTTTTCCACAAACCACACATGGATCCACTAGACTCATTGCATGTGTGTTCTTTTCCACAAACAACTTATGGATCAACCAGTGGTCATTGCATGTGTGTTCTTTCCACAAACCACATGTGGACCTATTAGAGTCATTGCATGTGTGTTATTTCCACAAACCACACATGGATCAACCACTAGAGTCATTGCATATGTGTTATTTCCACAAACCACACATGGATCAACCACTAGAGTAATTGCATGTGTGTTCTTATACTAAAACCAACACTAGAGTCATTGCATG
Source organism: Avena sativa (assembly GCA_916181665.1). Classification (NCBI taxonomy): domain Eukaryota; kingdom Viridiplantae; phylum Streptophyta; class Magnoliopsida; order Poales; family Poaceae; genus Avena; species Avena sativa. The sequence goes on from OV702292.1 coordinate 278,784,283, forward strand.
TGTGTTCTTTTCCACAAACCACACATGGATCCACTAGACTCATTCCATGTGTGTTCTTTTCCACAAACAACTTATGGATCAACCAGTGTTCATTACATGTGTGTTCTTTCCACAAACCACATGTGGACCCATTACAGTCATTACATGTGTGTTATTTCCACAAACCACACATGGATTAACCACTAGAGTCATTGCATATGTGTTATTTCCACAAACCACACATGAATCAACCACTAGTGTCATTGCATGTGTGTTCTTATACTAAAACCAACACTAGAGTCATTGCAGGTGTGTTCTTTTCACAAACCACACATGGATTCACAAGTGGTCATTGCATGTGTGTTCTTTCCACTCACCAGACATGGATCAACCACTAGAGTCATTGCATGTGTGTTCTTTCCATAAACCACACATGGATCAACCACTAGAGTCATTGCATGTGTGTTCTTATACTAAAACCACAAACCAGTACTAGAGTCATTGCATGTGTGTTATTATACTAAAACCACAAACCAGTACTAGAGTCATTGCATGTGTGTTATTTTCCACAAACCACACATGGATCCACAAGTGGTCATTGCATGTGTGTTCTTTCCACAAACCACATATGGATCAACCAGAGTCATTGCATGTGTGTTCTTTCCACAAACCACACATGGATCAACCACTAGAGTCATTGCATGTGTGTTCTTTTCCACAAACCACACATGGATCCACCAGTGGTCATTGCATGTGTGTTCTTTCCACAAACCACACATGGATCAACCAGAGTCATTGCATGTGTGTTCTTTCCACAAACCACACATGGATCAACCACTAGAGTCATTGCATGTGTGTTCTTATACTAAAACCACAAACCAGTACTAGAGTCATTGCATGTGTGTTATTATACTAAAACCACAAACCAGTACTAGAGTCATTGCATGTGTGTTATTTTCCACAAACCACACATGGATCCACAAGTGGTCATTGCATGTGTGTTCTTTCCACAAACCAAATATGGATCAACCAGAGTCATTGCACGTGTGTTCTTTCCACAAACCACACATGGATCAACCACTAGAGTCATTGCTCGTTTATGCTTATACTAAAACCACAAACTAGCACTAGAGTCATTGCATGTGTGTTCTTTTCCACAAACCACACATGGATCCACCAGTGGTCATTGCATGTGTGTTCTTTCCACGGACCACATATGGATCAACCAGAGTCATTGCATGTGTGTTTTTTCCACAAAACCACACATGGATCAACCACTAGAGTCATTGCATGTTTATTCTTATACTAAAACCACAAACCAGCACTAGAGTCATTGCATGTGTGTTCTTTTCCACAAACCACACATGGATCCACTAGTGGTCATTACATGTGTGTTATTTCCATGGACCACATATGGATCAACCAGAGTCATTGCATGTGTGTTCTTTCCACAAAACCACACATGGATCAACCACTAGACTCATTGCATGTTTGTTCTTATACTAAAACCACAAACCAGCACTAGAGTCATTGGATGTGTGTTCTTTTCACAAACCACACATGGATCCACCACTAGAGTCATTGCATATGTGTTATTTCCACAAACAAACATGGAAAAACCACTAGAGTCATTGCATGTTTGTTCTTATACTAAAACCACAAACTACCACTAGAGTCATTGCATGCGTGTTCTTTTCAACAAACCACACATGGATCCACCAGTGTTCATTGCATGTGTGTTCTTTCCACGGACCACATATGGATCAACCAGAGTCATTGCATGTGTGTTCTTTCCACAAAACCACACATGGATCAAGCACTAGAGTCATTGCATGTGTTTTCTTTTCCACAAACCACACATGGATCCACTAGTGGTCATTACATGTGTGTTCTTTCCACGGACCACATATGGATCAACCAGAGTCATTGCATGTTTGTTATTTCCACAAACAAACATGGATCAACCACTAGAGTCATTGTATGTGTGTTCTTTTCCACAAACCACACATGGATCCACCAGTGGTAATTGCATGTGTGTTCTTTCCACAAACCACACATGGATCAACCACTAGAGTCATTGCATGTTTGTTCTTATACTAAAACCGTAAACCAGCACTAGAGTCATTGCATGTGTGTTCTTTTCCACAAACCACACTTGGATCCACCAGTGGTCATTGCATGTGTGTTCTTTCGACAAACCACAAATGGATCAACCAAAGTCATTGCATGTGTGTTCTTTCCACAAACCACACATGGATCAACCACTAGAGTCATTACATGTGTGTTCTTTTCCACAAACCACACATGGATCCACTGGACTCATTCCATGTGTGTTCTTTTCCACAAACAACTTATGGATCAACCAGTGTTCATTGCATGTGTGTTATTTCCACAAACCACATGTGGACCCATTACAGTCATTGCATGTGTGTTCTTTTCACAAACCAAACATGGATCAACCACTAGAGTCATTGCATGTGTGTTCTTTTCCATAAACCACACATGGATCCACCAGTGGTCATTGCATGTGTGTTCTTTCCACAAACCACACATGGATCAACCACTAGAGTCATTGCATGTGTGTTCTTTCCAAAAACCACACATGGATCAACCACTAGAGTCATGGCATGTGTGTTCTTATACTAAAACCACAAACCAGTACTAGAGTCATTGCATGTGTGTTCTTATACTAAAACCACAAACCAGTACTAGAGTCATTGCATGCGTGTTCTTTTCAACAAACCACACATGGATCCACCAGTGGTCATTGCATGTGTGTTCTTTCCACGGACCACATATGGATCAACCAGAGTCATTGCATGTGTGTTCTTTCCACAAAACCACACATGGATCAACCACTAGATTCATTGCATGTTTGTTCTTGTACTAAAACCACAAACTAGCACTAGAGTCATTGCATGTGTTTTCTTTTCCACAAACCACACATGGATCCACTAGTGGTTATTAAATGTGTGTTCTTTCCACAGACCACATATGGATCAACCAGAGTCATTGCATGTGTGTTATTTCCACAAACAAACATGGATCAACCACTAGAGTCATTGCATGTGTGTTCTTTCCACAAACCACATATGGATCAACCAGAGTCATTGCATGTGTGTTCTTTCCACAAACCACACATGGATCAACCACTAGAGTCATTGCACGTTTGTTCTTATACTAAAACCACAAACTAGCACTAGAGTCATTGCATGTGTGTTCTTTTCCACAAACCACACATGGATCCACCAGTGGTCATTGCATGTGTGTTCTTTCCACAAACCACACATTGATCAACCAGAGTCATTGCATGTGTGTTCTTTCCACAAACCACACATGGATCAACCACTAGAGTCATTGCATGTGTGTTCTTATACTAAAACCACAAACCAGTACTAGAGTCATTGCATGTGTGTTATTATACTAAAACCACAAACCAGTACTAGAGTCATTGCATGTATGTTATTTTCCACAAACCACACATGGATCCACAAGTGGTTATTGCATGTGTGTTCTTTCCACAAACCACATATGGATCAACCAGAGTCATTGCATGTGTGTTCTTTCCACAAACCACACATGGATCAACCACTAGAGTCATTGCTCGTTTGTTCTTATACTAAAACCACAAACTAGCACTAGAGTCATTGCATGTGTGTTCTTTTCCACAAACCACACATGGATCCACCAGTGGTCATTGCATGTGTGTTCTTTCCACGGACCACATATGGATCAACCAGAGTCATTGCATGTGTGTTCTTTCCACAAAACCACACATGGATCAACCACTAGGGTCATTGCATGTTTATTCTTATACTAAAAATACAAACTAGCACTAGAGTCATTACATGTGTGTTCTTTTCCACAAACCACACATGGATCCACTAGTGGTCATTACATGTGTGTTCTTTCCACGGACCACATATGGATCAACCAGAGTCATTGCATGTGTGTTCTTTCCACAAAACCACACATGGATCAACCACTAGAGTCATTGCATGTTTGTTCTTATACTAAAACCACAAACCAGCACTAGAGTCATTGCATGTGTGTTCTTTTCCACAAACCACACATGGATCCACTAGACTCATTGCATGTGTGTTCTTTTCCACAAACAACTTATGGATCAACCAGTGGTCATTGCATGTGTGTTCTTTCCACAAACCACATGTGGACCCATTACAGTCATTATATGTGTGTTATTTCCACAAACCACACATGGATCAACCACTAGAGTCATTGCATATGTGTTATTTCCACAAACCACACATGGATCAACCACTAGAGTCATTGCATATGTGTTCTTATACTAAAACCAACACTAGAGTCATTGCATATGTGTTCTTTTCACAAACCACACATGGATCAACCACCAGAGTCATTGCATGTGTGTTATTTCCACAAACCACACATGGATCAACCACTAGAGTCATTTCATGTGTGTTCTTATACTAAAACCAACATGGATCCAACAGTGGTCATTGCATGTGTCTTCTTTCCACAAACCACACATGGATCAACCACTAGAGTCATTGCATGTGTGTTCTTATACTAAAACCAACAGTAGAGTCATTTCATGTGTGTTCTTTTCACAAACCACACATGGATCCACCACTAGAGTCATTGCATGTGTGTTATTTCCACAAACAAACATGGAAAAACCACTAGAGTCATTGCATGTTTGTTCTTATACTAAAACCACAAACTACCACTAGAGTCATTGCATGCGTGTTCTTTTCCACAAACCACACATGGATCCACCAGTGGTCATTGCATGTGTGTTCTTTCCACGGACCACATATGGATCAACCAGAGTCATTGCATGTGTGTTCTTTCCACAAAACCACACATGAATCAACCACTAGAGTCATTGCATGTTTGTTCTTATACTAAAACCACAAACCAGCACTAGAGTCATTGCATGTGTTTTCTTTTCCACAAACCACACATGGATCCACTAGTGGTCATTACATGTGTGTTCTTTCCACAAACCACATATGGACCAACCAGAGGCATTGCATGTGTGTTATTTCCACAAACAAACATGGATCAACCACTAGAGTCATTGCATGTGTGTTCTTTTCCACAAACCACACATGGATCCACCAGTGGTTATTGCATGTGTGTTCTTTCCACAAACCACACATGGATCAACCACTAGAATCATTGCATGTTTATTCTTATACTAAAACCATAAACCAGCACTAGAGTCATTGCATGTGTGTTCTTTTCCACAAACCACACATGGATCCACCAGTGGTCATTGCATGTGTGTTCTTTCGACAAACCACACATGGATCAACCAGAGTCATTGCATGTGTGTTCTTTCCACAAACCACACATGGATCAACCACTAGAGTCATTACATGTGTGTTCTTTTCCACAAACCACACATGGATCCAATGGACTTATTCCATGTGTGTTCTTTTCCACAAACAACTTATGGATCAACCAGTGTTCATTGCATGTGTGTTCTTTCCACAAACCACATGTGGACCCATTACAGTCATTGCATGTGTGTTCTTTTCACAAACCAAACATGGATCAACCACTAGAGTCATTGCATGTGTGTTATTTCCACAAACAAACATGGATCAACCACTAGAGTCATTGCATGTGTGTTCTTTTCCACAAACCACACATGGATCCACAAGTGGTCATTGCATGTGTGTTCTTTCCACAAACCAGACATGGATCAACCACTAGAGTCATTGCATGTGTGTTATTTCCACAAACCACACATGGATCAACCACTAGAGTCATTGCATGTGTGTTCTTATACTAAAACCACAAACTAGGACTAGAGTCATTGCATGTGTGTTCCTTTCCACAAACCACACATGGATCCACCAGTGGCCATTGCTTGTGTGTTCTTTCCACAAACCACATATGGATCAACCAGAGTCATTGCATGTTTGTTCTTTCCACAAACCACACATGGATCAACCACTAGAGTCATTGCACGTTTGTTCTTATACTAAAACAACAAACTAGCACTAGAGTCATTGCATGTGTGTTCTTTTCCACAAACCACACATGGATCCACCAGTGGTCATTGCATGTGTGTTCTTTCCACAAACCACACATGGATCAACCAGAGTCATTGCATGTGTGTTCTTTCCACAAACCACACATGGATCAACCACTAGAGTCATTGCATGTGTGTTCTGATACTAAAACCACAAACCAGTACTAGAGTCATTGCATGTGTGTTATTATACTAAAACCACAAACCAGTACTAGAGTCATTGCATGTGTGTTATTTTCCAGAAACCACACATGGATCCACAAGTGGTCATTGCATGTGTGTTCTTTCCACAAACCACATATGGATCAACCAGAGTCATTGCATGTGTTTTCTTTCCACAAACCACACATGGATCAACCACTAGAGTCATTGCTCGTTTGTTCTTATACTAAAACCACAAACTAGCACTAGAGTCATTGCATGTGTGTTCTTTTCCACAAACCACACATGGATCCACCAGTGGTCATTGCATGTGTGTTCTTTCCACGGACCACATATGGATCAACCAGAGTCATTGCATGTGTGTTCTTTCCACAAAACCACACATGGATCAACCACTAGAGTCATTGCATGTTTATTCTTATACTAAAACCACAAACCAGCACTAGAGTCATTGCATGTGTGTTCTTTTCCACAAACCACACATGGATCCACTAGTGGTCATTACATGTGTGTTCTTTCCATGGACCACATATGGATCAACCAGAGTCATTGCATGTGTGTTCTTTCCACAAAACCACACATGGATCAACCACTAGAGTCATTGCATGTTTGTTCTTATACTAATACCACAAACCAGCACTAGAGTCATTGCATGTGTGTTCTTTTCCACAAACCACACATGGATCCACTAGACTCATTGCATGTGTGTTCTTTTCCACAAACATCTTATGGATCAACCAGTGGTCATTCCATGTGTGTTCTTTCCACAAACCACATGTGGACCCATTACAGTCATTACATGTGTGTTCTTTCCACAAACCACACATGGATCAACCACTAGAGTCATTGCATGTGTGTTCTTATACTAAAACCAACACTAGAGTCATTGCATGTGTGTTCTTTTCACAAACCACACATGGATCAACCACCAGAGTCATTGCATGTGTGTTATTTCTGCAAACCACACATGGATCAACCACTAGAGTCATTTCATGTGTGTTCTTATACCAAAACCAACATGGATCCAACAGTGGTCATTGCATGTGTGCTCTTTCCACAAACCACACATGGATCAACCACTAGAGTCATTGCATGTGTGTTCTTATACTAAAACCAACAGTAGAGTCATTGCATGTGTGTTCTTTTCACAAACCACACATCGATCCACCACTAGAGTCATTGCATGTGTGTTATTTCCACAAACAAACATGGAAAAACCACTAGAGTCATTGCATGTTTGCTCTTATACTAAAACCACAAACTACCACTAGAGTCATTGCATGCGTGTTCTTTTCCACAAACCACACATGGATCCACCAGTGGTCATTGCATGTGTGTTCTTTCCACGGACCACATATGGATCAACCAGAGTCATTGCATGTGTGTTCTTTCCACAAAACCACACATGGATCAACCACTAGAGTCATTGCATGTTTGTTCTTATACTAAAACCACAAACCAGCACTAGAGTCATTGCATGTATTTTCTTTTCCACAAACCACACATGGATCCACTAGTGGTCATTACATGTGTGTTCTTTCCACAGACCACATATGGATCAACCAGAGTCATTGCATGTGTGTTATTTCCACAAACAAACATGGATCAACCACTAGAGTCATTGCATGTGTGTTCTTTTCCACAAACCACACATGGATCCACCAGTGGTTATTGCATGTGTGTTCTTTCCACAAACCACACATGGATCAACCACTAGAATCATTGCATGTTTATTCTTATACTAAAACCGTAAACCAGCACTAGAGTCATTGCATGTGTGTTCTTTTCCACAAACCACACATGGATCCACCAGTGGTCATTGCATGTGTGTTCTTTCGACAAACCACACATGGATCAACCAGAGTCATTGCATGTGTGTTCTTTCCACAAACCACACATGGATCAACCACTAGAGTCATTACATGTGTGTTCTTTTCCACAAACCACACATGGATCCACTGGACTCATTCTATGTGTGTTCTTTTCCACAAACAACTTATGGATCAACCAGTGTTCATTGCATGTGTGTTCTTTCCACAAACCACATGTGGACCCATTACAGTCATTGCATGTGTGTTCTTTTCACAAACCAAACATGGATCAACCACTAGAGTCATTGCATGTGTGTTATTTCCACAAACAAACATGGATCAACCACTAGAGTCATTGCATGTGTGTTCTTTTCCACAAACCACACATGGATCCACAAGTGGTCATTGCATGTGTGTTCTTTCCACAAACCAGACATGGATCAACCACTAGAGTCATTGCATGTGTGTTATTTCCACAAACCACACATGTATCAACCACTAGAGTCATTACATGTGTGTTCTTATACTAAAACCACAAACTAGGACTAGAGTCATTGCATGTGTGTTCCTTTCCATAAACCACACATGGATCCACCAGTGGTCATTGCATGTATGTTATTTCCACAAACCACACATGGATCAACCACTAGAGTCATTGCATGTGTGTTCTTTCCACAAACCACACATGGATCAACCACTAGAGTCATTGTATTTGTATTTGTGTTCTTATACTAAAACCACAAACCAGTACTAGAGTCATTGCATGTGTGTTATTATACTAAAACCACAAACCAGTACTAGAGTCATTGCATGTGTGTTATTTTCCACAAACCAAACATGGATCCACAGTGGTCATTGCATGTGTGTTCTTTCCACAAACCACATATGGATCAACCAGAGTCATTGCATGTGTGTTCTTTCCACAAACCACACATGGATCAACCACTAGAGTCATTGCACGTTTGTTCTTATACTAAAACCACAAACTAGCACTAGAGTCATTGCATGTGTGTTCTTTTCCACAAACGACACATGGATCCACCAGTGTTCATTGCATGTGTGTTCTTTCCACAAACCACACATGGATCAACCAGAGTCATTGCATGTGTGTTCTTTCCACAAACCACACATGGATCAACCACTAGAGTCATTGCATGTGTGTTCTTATACTAAAACCACAAACCAGTACTAGAGTCATTGCATGTGTGTTATTATACTAAAACCACAAACCAGTACTAGAGTCATTGCATGTGTGTTATTTTCCACAAACCACACATGGATCCACAAGTGGTCATTGCATGTGTGTTCTTTCCACAAACCACATATGGATCAACCAGAGTCATTGCATGTGTTTTCTTTCCACAAACCACACATGGATCAACCACTAGAGTCATTGCTCGTTTGTTCTTATACTAAAACCACAAACTAGCACTAGAGTCATTGCATGTGTGTTCTTTTCCACAAACCACACATGGATCCACCAGTGGTCATTGCATGTGTGTTCTTTCCACGGACCACATATGGATCAACCAGAGTCATTGCATGTGTGTTCTTTCCACAAAACCACACATGGATCAACCACTAGAGTCATTGCATGTTTATTCTTATACTAAAACCACAAACCACCACTAGAGTCATTGCATGTGTGTTCTTTTCCACAAAACACTCATGGATCCACTAGTGGTCATTACATGTGTGTTCTTTCCACGGACCACATATGGATCAACCAGAGTCATTGCATGTGTGTTCTTTCCACAAAACCACACATGGATCAACCACTAGAGTCATTGCATGTTTGTTCTTATACTAAAACCACAAACCAGCACTAGAGTCATTGCATGTGTGTTCTTTTCCACAAACCACACATGGATCCACTAGACTCATTGCATGTGTGTTCTTTTCCACAAACAACTTATGGATCAACCAGTGGTCATTGCATGTGTGTTCTTTCCACAAACCACATGTGGACCCATTACAGTCATTATATGTGTGTTATTTCCACAAACCACACATGGATCAACCACTAGAGTCATTGCATATGTGTTATTTCCACAAACCACACATGGATCAACCACTAGAGTCATTGCATATGTGTTCTTATACTAAAACCAACACTAGAGTCATTGCATGTGTGTTCTTTTCACAAACCACACATGGATCAACCACCAGAGTCATTGCATGTGTGTTATTTCCACAAACCACACATGGATCAACCACTAGAGTCATTTCATGTGTGTTCTTATACTAAAACCAACATGGATCCAACAGTGGTCATTGCATGTGTCTTCTTTCCACAAACCACACATTGATCAACCACTAGAGTCATTGCATGTGTGTTCTTATACTAAAACCAACAGTAGAGTCATTTCATGTGTGTTCTTTTCACAAACCACACATGGATCCACCACTAGAGTCATTGCATGTGTGTTATTTCCACAAACAAACATGGAAAAACCACTAGAGTCATTGCATGTTTGTTCTTATACTAAAACCACAAACTACCACTAGAGTCATTGCATGCGTGTTCTTTTCCACAAACCACACATGGATCCACCAGTGGTCATTGCATGTGTGTTCTTTCCACGGACCACATATGGATCAACCAGAGTCATTGCATGTGTGTTCTTTCCACAAAACCACACATGAATCAACCACTAGAGTCATTGCATGTTTGTTCTTATACTAAAACCACAAACCAGCACTAGAGTCATTGCATGTGTTTTCTTTTCCACAAACCACACATGGATCCACTAGTGGTCATTACATGTGTGTTCTTTCCACAAACCACATATGGACCAACCAGAGGCATTGCATGTGTGTTATTTCCACAAACAAACATGGATCAACCACTAGAGTCATTGCATGTGTGTTCTTTTCCACAAACCACACATGGATCCACCAGTGGTTATTGCATGTGTGTTCTTTCCACAAACCACACATGGATCAACCACTAGAATCATTGCATGTTTATTCTTATACTAAAACCATAAACCAGCACTAGAGTCATTGCATGTGTGTTCTTTTCCACAAACCACACATGGATCCACCAGTGGTCATTGCATGTGTGTTCTTTCGACAAACCACACATGGATCAACCAGAGTCATTGCATGTGTGTTCTTTACACAAACCACACATGGATCAACCACTAGAGTCATTACATGTGTGTTCTTTTCCACAAACCACACATGGATCCACTGGACTTATTCCATGTGTGTTCTTTTCCACAAACAACTTATGGATCAACCAGTGTTCATTGCATGTGTGTTCTTTCCACAAACCACATGTGGACCCATTACAGTCATTGCATGTGTGTTCTTTTCACAAACCAAACATGGATCAACCACTAGAGTCATTGCATGTGTGTTATTTCCACAAACAAACATGGATCAACCACTAGAGTCATTGCATGTGTGTTCTTTTCCACAAACCACACATGGATCCACAAGTGGTCATTGCATGTGTGTTCTTTCCACAAACCAGACATGGATCAACCACTAGAGTCATTGCATGTGTGTTATTTCCACAAACCACACATGGATCAACCACTAGAGTCATTGCATGTGTGTTCTTATACTAAAACCACAAACTAGGACTAGAGTCATTGCATGTGTGTTCCTTTCCACAAACCACACATGGATCCACCAGTGGCCATTGCTTGTGTGTTCTTTCCACAAACCACATATGGATCAACCAGAGTCATTGCATGTTTGTTCTTTCCACAAACCACACATGGATCAACCACTAGAGTCATTGCACGTTTGTTCTTATACTAAAACAACAAACTAGCACTAGAGTCATTGCATGTGTGTTCTTTTCCACAAACCACACATTGATCCACCAGTGGTCATTGCATGTGTGTTCTTTCCACAAACCACACATGGATCAACCAGAGTCATTGCATGTGTGTTCTTTCCACAAACCACACATGGATCAACCACTAGAGTCATTGCATGTGTGTTCTGATACTAAAACCACAAACCAGTACTAGAGTCATTGCATGTGTGTTATTATACTAAAACCACAAACCAGTACTACAGTCATTGCATGTGTGTTATTTTCCAGAAACCACACATGGATCCACAAGTGGTCATTGCATGTGTGTTCTTTCCACAAACCACATATGGATCAACCAGAGTCATTGCATGTGTTTTCCTTCCACAAACCACACATGGATCAACCACTAGAGTCATTGCTCGTTTGTTCTTATACTAAAACCACAAACTAGCACTAGAGTCATTGCATGTGTGTTCTTTTCCACAAACCACACATGGATCCACCAGTGGTCATTGCATGTGTGTTCTTTCCACGGACCACATATGGATCAACCAGAGTCATTGCATGTGTGTTCTTTCCACAAAACCACACATGGATCAACCACTAGAGTCATTGCATGTTTATTCTTATACTAAAACCACAAACCAGCACTAGAGTCATTGCATGTGTGTTCTTTTCCACAAACCACACATGGATCCACTAGTGGTCATTACATGTGTGTTCTTTCCACGGACCACATATAGATCAACCAGAGTCATTGCATGTGTGTTCTTTCCACAAAACCACACATGGATCAACCACTAGAGTCATTCCATGTTTGTTCTTATACTAATACCACAAACCAGCACTAGAGTCATTGCATGTGTGTTCTTTCCCACAAACCACACATGGATCCACTAGTCTCATTGCATGTGTGTTCTTTTCCACAAACAACTTATGGATCAACCAGTGGTCATTCCATGTGTGTTCTTTCCACAAACCACATGTGGACCCATTACAGTCATTACATGTGTGTTATTTCCACAAACCACACATGGATCAACCACTAGAGTCATTGCATGTGTGTTCTTATACTAAAACCAACACTAGAGTCATTGCATGTGTGTTCTTTTCACAAACCACACATGGATCAACCACCAGAGTCATTGCATGTGTGTTATTTCTGCAAACCACACATGGATCAACCACTAGAGTCATTTCATGTGTGTTCTTATACCAAAACCAACATGGATCCAACAGTGGTCATTGCATGTGTGCTCTTTCCACAAACCACACATGGATCAACCACTAGAGTCATTGCATGTGTGTTCTTATAGTAAAACCAACAGTAGAGTCATTGCATGTGTGTTCTTTTCACAAACCACACATGGATCCACCACTAGAGTCATTGCATGTGTGTTATTTCCACAAACAAACATGGAAAAACCACTAGAGTCATTGCATGTTTGCTCTTATACTAAAACCACAAACTACCACTAGAGTCATTGCATGCGTGTTCTTTTCCACAAACCACACATGGATCCACCAGTGGTCATTGCATGTGTGTTCTTTCCACGGACCACATATGGATCAACCAGAGTCATTGCATGTGTGTTCTTTCCACAAAACCACACATGGATCAACCACTAGAGTCATTGCATGTTTGTTCTTATACTAAAACCACAAACCAGCACTAGAGTCATTGCATGTATTTTCTTTTCCACAAACCACACATGGATCCACTAGTGGTCATTACATGTGTGTTCTTTCCACAGACCACATATGGATCAACCAGAGTCATTGCATGTGTGTTATTTCCACAAACAAACATGGATCAACCACTAGAGTCATTGCATGTGTGTTCTTTTCCACAAACCACACATGGATCCACCAGTGGTTATTGCATGTGTGTTCTTTCCACAAACCACACATGGATCAACCACTAGAATCATTGCATGTTTATTCTTATACTAAAACCGTAAACCAGCACTAGAGTCATTGCATGTGTGTTCTTTTCCACAAACCACACATGGATCCACCAGTGGTCATTGCATGTGTGTTCTTTCAACAAACCACACATGGATCAACCAGAGTCATTGCATGTGTGTTCTTTCCACAAACCACACATGGATCAACCACTAGAGTCATTACATGTGTGTTCTTTTCCACAAACCACACATGGATCCACTGGACTCATTCTATGTGTGTTCTTTTCCACAAACAACTTATGGATCAACCAGTGTTCATTGCATGTGTGTTCTTTCCACAAACCACATGTGGACCCATTACAGTCATTGCATGTGTGTTCTTTTCACAAACCAAACATGGATCAACCACTAGAGTCATTGCATGTGTGTTATTTCCACAAACAAACATGGATCAACCACTAGAGTCATTGCATGTGTGTTCTTTTCCACAAACCACACATGGATCCACAAGTGGTCATTGCATGTGTGTTCTTTCCACAAACCAGACATGGATCAACCACTAGTCATTGCATGTGTGTTATTTCCACAAACCACACATGTATCAACCACTAGAGTCATTACATGTGTGTTCTTATACTAAAACCACAAACTAGGACTAGAGTCATTGCATGTGTGTTCCTTTCCATAAACCACACATGGATCCACCAGTGGTCATTGCATGTATGTTATTTCCACAAACCACACATGGATCAACCACTAGAGTCATTGCATGTGTGTTCTTTCCACAAACCACACATGAATCAACCACTAGAGTCATTGTATTTGTATTTGTGTTCTTATACTAAAACCACAAACCAGTACTAGAGTCATTGCATGTGTGTTATTATACTAAAACCACAAACCAGTACTAGAGTCATTGCATGTGTGTTATTTTCCACAAACCAAACATGGATCCACAGTGGTCATTGCATGTGTGTTCTTTCCACAAACCACATATGGATCAACCAGAGTCATTGCATGTGTGTTCTTTCCACAAACCACACATGGATCAACCACTAGAGTCATTGCACGTTTGTTCTTATACTAAAACCACAAACTAGCACTAGAGTCATTGCATGTGTGTTCTTTTCCACAAACCACACATGGATCCACCAGTGTTCATTGCATGTGTGTTCTTTCCACAAACCACACATGGATCAACCAGAGTCATTGCATGTGTGTTCTTTCCACAAACCACACATGGATCAACCACTAGAGTCATTGCATGTGTGTTCTTATACTAAAACCACAAACCAGTACTAGAGTCATTGCATGTGTGTTATTATACTAAAACCACAAACCAGTACTAGAGTCATTGCATGTGTGTTATTTTCCACAAACCACACATGGATCCACAAGTGGTCATTGCATGTGTGTTCTTTCCACAAACCACATATGGATCAACCAGAGTCATTGCATGTGTTTTCTTTCCACAAACCACACATGGATCAACCACTAGAGTCATTGCTCGTTTGTTCTTATACTAAAACCACAAACTAGCACTAGAGTCATTGCATGTGTGTTCTTTTCCACAAACCACACATGGATCCACCAGTGGTCATTGCATGTGTGTTCTTTCCACGGACCACATATGGATCAACCAGAGTCATTGCATGTGTGTTCTTTCCACAAAACCACACATGGATCAACCACTAGAGTCATTGCATGTTTATTCTTATACTAAAACCACAAACCACCACTAGAGTCATTGCATGTGTGTTCTTTTCCACAAACCACACATGGATCCACTAGTGGTCATTACATGTGTGTTCTTTCCACGGACCACATATGGATCAACCAGAGTCATTGCATGTGTGTTCTTTCCACAAAACCACACATGGATCAACCACTAGAGTCATTGCATGTTTGTTCTTATACTAAAACCACAAACCAGCACTAGAGTCATTGCATGTGTGTTCTTTTCCACAAACCACACATGGATCCACTAGACTCATTGCATGTGTGTTCTTTTCCACAAACAACTTATGGATCAACTAGTGGTCATTGCATGTGTGTTCTTTCCACAAACCACATGTGGACCCATTACAGTCATTACATGTGTGTTATTTCCACAAACCACACATGGATCAACCACTAGAGTCATTGCATATGTGTTATTTCCACAAACCACACATGGATCAACCACTAGAGTCATTGCATGTGTGTTCTTATACTAAAACCAACACTAGAGTCATTGCATGTGTGTTCTTTTCAGAAACCACACATGGATCAACCACCAGAGTCATTGCATGTGTGTTATTTCCACAAACCACACATGGATCAACCACTAGAGTCATTTCATGTGTGTTCTTATACTAAAACCAACATGGATCCAACAGTGGTCATTGCATGTGAGTTCTTTCCACAAACCACACATGGATCAACCACTGAGTCATTGCATGTGTGTTCTTATACTAAAACCAACAGTAGAGTCATTGCATGTGTGTTATTTTCACAAACCACACATGGATCCACCACTAGAGTCATTGCATGTGTGTTATTTCCACAAACAAACATGGAAAAACCACTAGAGTCATTGCATGTTTGTTCTTATACTAAAACCACAAACTACCACTAGAGTCATTGCATGCGTGTTCTTTTCCACAGACCACACATGAATCCACCAGTGGTCATTGCATGTGTGTTCTTTCCACGGACCACATATGGATCAACCACTAGAGTCATTGCATATGTGTTATTTACACAAACCACACATGGATCAACCACTATAGTCATTTCATGTGTGTTCTTATACTAAAACAAACACTAGAGTCATTGCATGTGTGTTCTTTTCACAAACCACACATGGATCAACCACCAGAGTCATTGCATGTGTGTTATTTCCACAAAGCACACATGGATCAACCACTAGAGTCATTTCATGTGTGTTCTTATACTAAAACCAACATGGATCCAACAGTGGTCATTGCATGTGTGTTCTTTCCACAAACCACACATGGATCAACCACTAGAGTCATTGCATGTGTGTTCTTATACTAAAACCAACAGTAGAGTCATTGCATGTGTGTTCTTTTCACAAACCACACATGGATCCACCACTAGAGTCATTGCATGTGTGTTATTTCCACAAACAAACATGGAAAAACCACTAGAGTCATTGCATGTTTGTTCTTATACTAAAACCACAAACTACCACTAGAGTCATTGCATGCGTGTTCTTTTCCACAAACCACACATGGATCCACCAGTGGTCATTGCATGTGTGTTCTTTCCACGGACCACATATGGATCAACCAGAGTCATTGCATGTGTGTTCTTTCCACTAAACCACACATGGATCAACCACTAGAGTCATTGCATGTTTGTTCTTATACTAAAACCACAAACCAGCACTAGAGTCATTGCATGTGTTTTCTTTTCCACAAACCACACATGGATCCACTAGTGGTCATTACATGTGTGTTCTTTCCACAGACCACATATGGATCAACCAGAGTCATTGCATGTGTGTTATTTCCACAAACAAACATGGATCAACCACTAGAGTCATTGCATGTGTGTTCTTTTCCACAAACCACACATGGATCCACCAGTGGTTATTGCATGTGTGTTCTTTCCACAAACCACACATGGATCAACCACTAGAATCATTGCATGTTTATCCTTATACTAAAACCATAAACCAGCACTAGAGTCATTGCATGTGTGTTTTTTCCACAAACCACACATGGATCCACCAGTGGTCATTGCATGTGTGTTCTTTCGACAAACCACACATGGATCAACCAGAGTCATTGCATGTGTGTTCTTTCCACAAACCACACATGGATCAACCACTAGAGTCATTACATGTGTGTTCTTTTCCACAAACCACACATGGATCCACTGGACTCATTCCATGTGTGTTCTTTTCCACAAACAACTTATGGATCAACCAGTGTTCATTGCATGTGTGTTCTTTCCACAAACCACATGTGGACCCATTACAGTCATTGCATGTGTGTTCTTTTCACAAACCAAACATGGATCAACCACTAGAGTCATTGCGTGTGTGTTATCTCCACAAACAAACATGGATCAACCACTAGAGTCATTGCATGTGTGTTCTTTTCCACAAACCACACATGGATCCACAAGTGGTCATTGCATGTGTGTTCTTTCCACAAACCAGACATGGATCAACCACTAGAGTCATTGCATGTGTGTTATTTCCACAAACCACACATGGATCAACTACTAGAGTCATTGCATGTGTGTTCTTATGCTAAAACCACAAACTAGGACTAGAGTCATTGCATGTGTGTTCCTTTCCACAAACCACACATGGATCCACCAGTGGTCATTGCATGTGTGTTCTTTCCACAAACCACACATGGATCAACCAGAGTCATTGCATGTATGTTCTTTCCACAAACCACACATGGATCAACCACTAGAGTCATTGTATGTCTGTTCTTATACTAAAACCACAAACCAGTACTAGAGTCATTGCATGTGTGTTATTATACTAAAACCACAAACCAGTACAAGAGTCATTGCATGTGTGTTATTTTCCACAAACCACACATGGATCCACAAGTGGTCATTGCATGTGTGTTCTTTCCACAAACCACATATGGATCAACCAGAGTCATTGCATGTGTGTTCTTATAACAAACCACACATGGATCAACCACTAGAGTCATTGCACGTTTGTTCTTATACTAAAACCACAAACTAGCACTACAGTCATTGCATGTGTGTTCTTTTCCACAAACCACACATGGATCCACGAGTGGTCATTGCATGTGTGTTCTTTCCACAAACCACACATGGATCAACCAGAGTCATTGCATGTGTGTTCTTTCCACAATCCACACATGGATCAACCACTAGAGTCATTGCATGTGTGTTCTTATACTAAAACCACAAACCAGTACTAGAGTCATTGCACGTGTGTTATTATACTAAAACCACAAACCAGTACTATAGTCATTGCATGTGTGTTATTTTCCACAAACCACACATGGATCCACAAGTGGTCATTGCATGTGTGTTCTTTCCACAAACCACATATGGATCAACCAGAGTCATTGCATGTGTGTTCTTTCCACAAACCACACATGGATCAACCACTAGAGTCATTGCTCGTTTGTTCTTATACTAAAACCACAAACTAGCACTAGAGTCATTGCATGTGTGTTCTTTTCCACAAACCACACATGGATCCACCAGTGGTCATTGCATGTCTGTTCTTTCCACGGACCACATATGGATCAACCAGAGTCATTGCATGTGTGTTCTTTCCACAAAACCACACATGGATCAACCACTAGAGTCATTGCATGTTTATTCTTATACTAAAACCACAAACCAGCACTAGAGTCATTGCATGTGTGTTCTTTTCCACAAACCACACATGGATCTACTAGTGGTCATTACATGTGTGTTCTTTCCACGGACCACATATGGATCAAGCAGAGTCATTGCATGTGTGTTCTTTCCACAAAACCACACATGGATCAACCACTAGAGTCATTGCATGTTTGTTCTTATACTAAAACCACAAACCAACACTAGAGTCATTGCATGTGTGTTCTTTTCCACAAACCACACATGGATCCACTAGACTCATTGCATGTGTGTTCTTTTCCACAAACAACTTATGGATCAACCAGTGGTCATTGCATGTGTGTTCTTTCCACAAACCACATGTGGACCCATTACAGTCATTAGATGTGTGTTATTTCCACAAACCACACATGGATCAACCACTAGAGTCATTGCATATGTGTTATTTACACAAACCACACATGGATCAACCACTATAGTCATTGCATGTGTGTTCTTATACTAAAACCAACACTAGAGTCATTGCATGTGTGTTCTTTTCACAAACCACACATGGATCAACCACCAGAGTCATTGCATGTGTGTTATTTCCACAAAGCACACATGGATCAACCACTAGAGTCATTTCATGTGTGTTCTTATACTAAAACCAACATGGATCCAACAGTGGTCATTGCATGTGTGTTCTTTCCACAAACCACACATGGATCAACCACTAGAGTCATTGCATGTGTGTTCTTATACTAAAACCAACAGTAGAGTCATTGCATGTGTGTTCTTTTCACAAACCACACATGGATCCACCACTAGAGTCATTGCATGTGTGTTATTTCCACAAACAAACATGGAAAAACCACTAGAGTCATTGCATGTTTGTTCTTATACTAAAACCACAAACTACCACTAGAGTCATTGCATGCGTGTTCTTTTCCACAAACCACACATGGATCCACCAGTGGTCATTGCATGTGTGTTCTTTCCACGGACCACATATGGATCAACCAGAGTCATTGCATGTGTGTTCTTTCCACAAAACCACACATGGATCAAGCACTAGAGTCATTGCATGTTTGTTCTTATACTAAAACCACAAACCAGCACTAGAGTCATTGCATGTGTTTTCTTTTCCACAAACCACACATGGATCCACTAGTGGTCATTACATGTGTGTTCTTTCCACGGACCACATATGGATCAACCAGAGTCATTGCATGTTTGTTATTTCCACAAACAAACATGGATCAACCACTAGAGTCATTGCATGTGTGTTCTTTTCCACAAACCACACATGGATCCACCAGTGGTAATTGCATGTGTGTTCTTTCCACAAACCACACATGGATCAACCACTAGAGTCATTGCATGTTTGTTCTTATACTAAAACCATAAACCAGCACTAGAGTCATTGCATGTGTGTTCTTTTCCACAAACCACACATGGATCCACCAGTGGTCATTGCATGTGTGTTCTTTCGACAAACCACACATGGATCAACCAGAGTCATTGCATGTGTGTTCTTTTCCACAAACCACACATGGATCCACCAGTGGTCATTGCATGTGTGTTCTTTCGACAAACCACACATGGATCAACCAGAGTCATTGCATGTGTGTTCTTTCCACAAACCACACATGGATCAACCACTAGAGTCATTACATGTGTGTTATTTTCCACAAACCACACATGGATCCACTAGACTCATTCCATGTGTGTTCTTTTCCACAAACAACTTATGGATCAACCAGTGTTCATTGCATGTGTGTTCTTTCCACAAACCACATGTGGACCCATTACAGTCATTGCATGTGTGTTATTTTCACAAACCACACATGGATCAACCACTAGAGTCATTGCATGTGTGTTATTTCCACAAACAAACATGGATCAACCACTAGAGTCATTGCATGTGTGTTCTTTTCCACAAACCACACATGTATCCACAAGTGGTCATTGCATGTGTGTTCTTTCCACAAACCTGACATGGATCAACCACTAGAGTCATTGCATGTGTGTTATTTCCACAAACCACACATGGATCAACCACTAGAGTCATTGCATGTGTGTTCTTATACTAAAACCACAAACTAGGACTAGAGTCATTGCATGTGTGTTCCTTTCCACAAACCACACATGGATCCACCAGTGGTCATTGCATGTGTGTTCTTTCCACAAACCACACATGGATCAACCAGAGTCATTGCATGTGTGTTCTTTCCACAAACCACACATGGATCAACCACTAGAGTCATTGTATGTGTGTTCTTATACTAAAACCACAAACCAGTACTAGAGTCATTGCATGTGTGTTATTATACTAAAACCACAAACCAGTACTAGGGTCATTGCATGTGTGTTATTTTCCACAAACCACACATGGATCCACAAGTGGTCATTCTATGTGTCTTCTTTCCACAAACCACATATGGATCAACCAGAGTCATTGCATGTGTGTTCTTTCCACAAACCACACATGGATCAACCACTAGAGTCATTGCACGTTTGTTCTTATACTAAAACCACAAACTAGCACTAGAGTCATTGCATGTGTGTTCTTTTACACAAACCACACATGGATCCACCAGTGGTCATTGCATGTGTGTTCTTTCCACAAAACCACACATGGATCAACCACTAGATTCATTGCATGTTTGTTCTTATACTAAAACCACAAACCAGCACTAGAGTCATTGCATGTGTGTTCTTTTCCACAAACCACACATGGATCCACTCGTGGTCATTACATGTGTGTTCTTTCCACGGACCACATATGGATCAACCAGAGTCATTGCATGTGTGTTCTTTCCACAAACCACACATGGATCAACCAGTAGAGTCATTGCATGTTTGTTCTTATATTAAGACCACAAACTAGCACTAGAGTCATTGCATGTGTTTTTTTCCAGAAACCACACATGGATCCACCAGTGGTCATTGCATGTGTGTTCTTTCCACAAAACCACACATGGATCAACCACTAGAGTCATTGCATGTTTGTTCTTATACTAAAACCACAAACCAGCACTAGAGTCATTGCATGTGTGTTCTTTTCCACAAACCACACATGGATCCACTAGTGGTCATTACATGTGTTTTCTTTCCATGGACCACATATGGATCAACCAGAGTCATTGCATGTGTGTTCTTTCCACAAAACCACACATGGATCAACCACTAGAGTCTTTGCATGTTTGTTCTTATACTAAAACCACAAACCAGCACTAGAGTCATTGCATGTGTGTTCTTTTCCACAAACAACACATGGATCCACTAGACTCATTCCATGTGTGTTCTTTTCCACAAACAACTTATGGATCAACCAGTGTTCATTGCATGTGTGTTCTTTCCACAAACCACATGTGGACCCATTACAGTCATTGCATGTGTGTTATTTTCACAAACCACACATGGATCAACCACTAGAGTCATTGCATGTGTGTTATTTCCACAAACAAACATGGATCAACCACTAGAGTCATTGCATGTGTGTTCTTTTCCACAAACCACACATGTATCCACAAGTGGTCATTGCATGTGTGTTCTTTCCACAAACCTGACATGGATCAACCACTAGAGTCATTGCATGTGTGTTATTTCCACAAACCACACATGGATCAACCACTAGAGTCATTGCATGTGTGTTCTTATACTAAAACCACAAACTAGGACTAGAGTCATTGCATGTGTGTTCCTTTCCACAAACCACACATGGATCCACCAGTGGTCATTGCATGTGTGTTCTTTTCCACAAACAACTTATGGATCAACCAGTGGTCATTGCATGTGTCTTCTTTCCACAAACCACATGTGGACCCATTACAGTCATTACATGTGTGTTATTTCCACAAACCACACATGGATCAACCACTAGAGTCATTGCATATGTGTTATTTCCACAAACCACACATGGATCAACCACTAGAGTCATTGCATGTGTGTTCTTATACTAAAACCAACACTAGAATCATTGCATGTGTGTTCTTTTCCACAAACCACACATGGATCCACTAGTGGTCATTACATGTGTGTTCTTTCCAAGGACCACATATGGATCAACTAGAGTCATTGCATGTGTGTTATTTCCACATACAAACATGGATCAACCACTAGAGTCATTGCATGTGTGTTCTTTTCCACAAACCACACGTGGATCCACCAGTGGTTATTGCATGTGTGTTCTTTCCACAAACCACACATGGATCAACCACTAGAGTCATTGCATGTTTGTTCTTATACTAAAACCATAAACCAGCACTAGAGTCATTGCATGTGTGTTCTCTTCCACAAACCACACATGGATCCACCAGTGGTCATTGCATGTGTGTTCTTTCCACAAACCACACATATGGATCAACCAGAGTCATTGCATGTGTGTTCTTTCCACAAACCACAGATGGATCAACCACTAGAGTCATTGCATGTGTATTCTTATACTAAAACCACAAACTAGTAATAGATTCATTGCATGTGTGTTCTTTTCCACAAACCACACATGGATCTACCAGTGGTCATTGCATGTGTGTTCTTTCCACAGACCACATATGGATCAACCAGAGTCATTGCATGTGTGTTCTTTCCACAAACCACACATGGATTCACAAGTGGTCATTGCATGTGTGGTCTTTTCACAAACCAGACATGGATCAACCACTAGAGTCATTGCATGTGTGTTCTTTCCATAAACCACACATGGATCAACCACTAGAGTCATTGCATGTGTGTTATTATACTAAAACCACAAACCAGTACTAGAGTCATTGCATGTGTGTTATTATACTAAAACCACAAACCAGTACTAGAGTCATTGCAAGTGTGTTATTTTCCACAAACCACACATGGATCCACAAGTGGTCATTGCATGTGTGTTATTTCCACAAACCACATATGGATCAACCAGAGTCATTGCATGTGTGTTCTTTCCACAAACCATACATGGATCAACCACTAGAGTCATTGCACGTTTGTTCTTATACTAAAATCACAAACTAGCACTAGAGCCATTGCATGTGTGATCTTTTGCACAAACCATACATGGATCCACCAGTGGTCAATGCATGTGTGTTCTTTCCACGGACCACATATGGATCAACCAGAGTCATTGCATGTGTGTTCTTTCCACAAAACCACACATGGATCAACCACTAGAGTCATTGCATGTTTGTTCTTATACTAAAACCACAAACCAGCACTGGAGTCATTGCATGTGTGTTCTTTTCCACAAACCACACATGGATCCACTAGTGGTCATTACATGTGTGTTCTTTCCACGGACCACATATGGATCAACCAGAGTCATTGCATGTGTGTTCTTTCCACAAAACCACACATGGATCAACCACTAGAGTCATTGCATGTTTGTTCTTATACTAAAACCACAAACCAGCACTAGAGTCATTGCATGTGTGTTCTTTTCCACAAACCACACATGGATCCACTAGACTCATTGCATGTGTGTTCTTTTCCACAAACAACTTATGGATCAACCAGTGGTCATTGCATGTGTGTTCTCTCCACAAACCACATGTGGACACATTACAGTCATTGCATTTGTGTTATTTCCACAAACCACACATGGATCAACCACTAGAGTCATTGCATATGTGTTATTTCCACAAACCACACATGGATCAACCACTAGAGGCATTGCATGTGTGTTCTTATACTAAAACCAACACTAGTCATTGCATGTGTGTTCTTTTCACAAACCACACATGGATCAACCACCAGAGTCATTGCATGTGTGTTCTTTCCACAAACCACACATCGATCAACCACTAGAGTCATTTCATGTTTGTTCTTATACTAAAACCACAAACCAGAACTAGAGTCATTGCATGTGTGTTCTTTTCCACAAACCACACATGGATCCACCAGCGGTCAGTGCATGTGTGTTCTTTTCCACAAGCCACACATGGATCCACTAGACTCATTGCATGTGTGTTCTTTTCCACAAACAACTTATGGATCAACCAGAGTCATTGCATGTGTGTTCTTTCCACAAACCACACATGGATCAACCACTAGAGTCATTGCATGTGTATTCTTATACTAAAACCACAAACTAGTAATAGATTCATTGCATGTGTGTTCTTTTCCACAAACCACACATGGATCCACTAGTGGTCATTGCATGTGTGTTCTTTCCACAGACCACATATGGATCAACCAGAGTCATTGCATGTGTGTTCTTTCCACAAACCACACATGGATTCACAAGTGGTCATTGCATGTGTGGTCTTTTCACAAACCAGACATGGATCAACCACTAGAGTCATTGCATGTGTGTTCTTTCCATAAACCACACATGGATCAACCACTAGAGTCATTGCATGTGTGTTATTATACTAAAACCACAAACCAGTACTAGAGTCATTGCATGTGTGTTATTATACTAAAACCACAAACCAGTACTAGAGTCATTGCAAGTGTGTTATTTTCCACAAACCACACATGGATCCACAAGTGGTCATTGCATGTGTGTTCTTTCCACAAACCACATATGGATCAACCAGAGTCATTGCATGTGTGTTCTTTCCACAAACCATACATGGATCAACCACTAGAGTCATTGCACGTTTGTTCTTATACTAAAACCACAAACTAGCACTAGAGCCATTGCATGTGTGATCTTTTGCACAAACCATACATGGATCCACCAGTGGTCAATGCATGTGTGTTCTTTCCACGGACCACATATGGATCAACCAGAGTCATTGCATGTGTGTTCTTTCCACAAAACCACACATGGATCAACCACTAGAGTCATTGCATGTTTGTTCTTATACTAAAACCACAAACCAGCACTGGAGTCATTGCATGTGTGTTCTTTTCCACAAACCACACATGGATCCACTAGTAGTCATTACATGTGTGTTCTTTCCACGGACCATATATGGATCAACCAGAGTCATTGCATGTGTGTTCTTTCCACAAAACCACACATGGATCAACCACTAGAGTCATTGCATGTTTGTTCTTATACTAAAACCACAAACCAGCACTAGAGTCATTGCATGTGTGTTCTTTTCCACAAACCACACATGGATCCACTAGACTCATTGCATGTGTGTTCTTTTCCACAAACAACTTATGGATCAACCAGTGGTCATTGCATGTGTGTTCTCTCCACAAACCACATGTGGACACATTACAGTCATTGCATTTGTGTTATTTCCACAAACCACACATGGATCAACCACTAGAGTCATTGCATATGTGTTATTTCCACAAACCACACATGGATCAACCACTAGAGGCATTGCATGTGTGTTCTTATACTAAAACCAACACTAGTCATTGCATGTGTGTTCTTTTCACAAACCACACATGGATCAACCACCAGAGTCATTGCATGTGTGTTCTTTCCACAAACCACACATCGATCAACCACTAGAGTCCTTTCATGTTTGTTCTTATACTAAAACCACAAACCAGAACTAGAGTCATTGCATGTGTGTTCTTTTCCACAAACCACACATGGATCCACCAGCGGTCAGTGCATGTGTGTTCTTTTCCACAAACCACACATGGATCCAGTAGACTCATTGCATGTGTGTTCTTTTCCACAAACAACTTATGGATCAACCAGAGTCATTGCATGTGTGTTCTTTCCACAAACCACACATGGATCAAACACTAGAGTCATTGCATGTGTATTCTTATACTAAAACCACAAACTAGTAATAGATTCATTGCATGTGTGTTCTTTTCCACAAACCACACATGGATCCACTAGTGGTCATTGCATGTGTGTTCTTTCCACAGACCACATATGGATCAACCAGAGTCATTGCATGTGTGTTCTTTCCACAAACCACACATGGATTCACAAGTAGTCATTGCATGTGTGGTCTTTTCACAAACCAGACATGGATCAACCACTAGAGTCATTGCATGTGTGTTATTTCCATAAACCACACATGGATCAACCACTAGAGTCATGGCTTGTGTGTTATTATACTAAAACCACAAACCAGTACTAGAGTCATTGCATGTGTGTTATTATACTAAAACCACAAACCAGTACTAGAGTCATTGCAAGTGTGTTATTTTCCACAAACCACACATGGATCCACAAGTGGTCATTGCATGTGTGTTCTTTCCACAAACCACATATGGATCAACCAGAGTCATTGCATGTGTGTTCTTTCCACAAACCACACATGGATCAACCACTAGAGTCATTGCACGTTTGTTCTTATACTAAAACCACAAACTAGCACTACAGCCATTGCATGTGTGATCTTTTGCACAAACCATACATGGATCCACCAGTGGTCAATGCATGTGTGTTCTTTCCACAAACCACATATGGATCAACCAGAGTCATTGCATGTGTGTTCTTTCCACAAAACCACACGTGGATCAACCACTAGAGTCATTGCATGTTTATTCTTATACTAAAACCATAAACTAGCACTAGAGTCATTGCATGTGTGTTCTTTTCCACAAACCACACATGGATCCACCAGTGGTCATTGTATGTGTGTTCTTTCCACGGACCACATATGGATCAACCAGAGTCATTGCATGTGTGTTCTTTCCACAAAACCACACATGGATCAACCACTAGAGTCATTGCATGTTTGTTCTTATACTAAAACCACAGACCAGCACTAGAGTCATTGCATGTGTGTTCTTTTCCACAAACCACACATGGATCCACTAGACTCATTGCATGTGTGTTCTTTTCCACAAACAACTTATGGATCAACCAGTGGTCATTGCATGTGTGTTCTTTCCACAAACCACATGTGGATCAACCACTAGAGTCATTGCATGTTTGTTCTGATACTAAAACCACAAACCAGCACTAGAGTCATTGCATGTGTGTTCTTTTCCACAAACCACACATGGATCCACTAGACTCATTGCATGTGTGTTCTTTTCCACAAACAACTTATGGATCAACCAGTGGTCATTGCATGTGTGTTCTTTCCACAAACCACATGTGGACACATTACAGTCATTGCATTTGTGTTATTTCCACAAACCACACATGGATCAACCACTAGAGTCATTGCATATGTGTTATTTCCACAAACCACACATGGATCAACCACTAGAGTCATTGCATGTGTGTTCTTATACTAAAACCAACACTAGAGTCATTCCATGTGTGTTCTTTTCACAAACCACACATGGATCAACCACCAGAGTCATTGCATGTGTGTTCTTTCCACAAACCACACATGGATCAACCACTAGAGTCATTTCATGTTTGTTCTTATACTAAAACCACAAACCAGAACTAGAGTCATTGCATGTGTGTTCTTTTCCACAAACCACACATGGATCCACCAGCGGTCAGTGCATGTGTGTTCTTTTCCACAAACCACACATGGATCCACTAGACTCATTGCATGTGTGTTCTTTTCCACAAACAACTTATGGATCAACCAGTGGTCATGACATGTGTGTTCTTTCCACAAACCACATGTGGACCCATTACAGTCATTGCATGTGTGTTATTTCCAGAAACCACAGATGGATCAACCACTAGAGTCATTGCATATGTGTTATTTCCACAAACCACACATGTATCAACCACTAGAGGCATTGCATGTGTGATCTTATACTAAAACCAACACTAGTCATTGCATGTGTGTTCTTTTCACAAACCACACATGGATCAACCACTAGAGTCATTTCATGTGTGTTATTTCCACAAACAAACATGGATCAACCACTAGAGTCATTGCTGTGTGTTCTTTTCCACAAACCACACATGGATCCACCAGTGGTCATTGCATGTGTGTTCTTTTCCGCAAACCACACATGGATCCACCAGTGGTAATTGCATGTGTGTTCTTTCCACAAACCACACATGGATCAACCAGAGGCATTGCATGTGTGTTCTTTACACAAACCACACATGGATCAACCACTAGAGTCATTACATGTGTGTTCTTATACTAAAACCACAAACCAGTACTAGAGTCATTGCATGTGTGTTATTATACTAAAACCACAAACCAGTACTAGAGTCATTGCATGTGTGTTATTTTTCACAAACCACACAAGGATCCACAAGTGGTCATTGCATGTGTGTTCTTTCCACAAACCACATATGGATCAGCCAGAGTCATTGCATGTGTGTTCTTTCCACAAACCACACATGGATCAACCACTAGAGTCATTGCACGTTTGTTCTTATACTAAAACCAGAAACCAGCACTAGAGTCATTGCATGTGTGTTCTTTTCCACAAACCACATATGGATCCACCAGTGGTCATTGCATGTGTGTTCTTTCCACAGACCATATATGGATCAACCAGAGTCATTGCATGTGTATTCTTTCCACAAACCACACATGGATCAACCACTAGAGTCATTGCATGTGTGTTCTTTTCCACAAACCACACATGGATCCACTAGACTCATTCCATGTGTGTTCTTTTCCACAAACAACTTATGGATCAACCAGTGGTCATTGCATGTGTGTTCTTTCCACAAACCACATGTGGACCCATTACAGTCATTGCATATGTGTTATTTCCACAAACCACACATGGATCAACCACTAGAGTCATTACATATGTGTTATTTCCACAAACCACACATGAATCAACCACTAGAGTCATTGCATGTGTGTTCTTATACTAAAACCAACACTAGAGTCATTGCAGGTGTGTTCTTTTCACAAACCACACATGGATCAACCACTAGAGTCATTGCATGTGTTTTATTTCCACAAACAAACATGGATCAACCACTATAGTCATTGCATGTGTGTTCTTTTCGACAAACCACACATGGATCCACAAGTGGTCATTGCATATGTGTTCTTTCCACAAACCAGACATGGATCAACCACTAGAGTCATTGCATGTGTGTTATTTCCACAAACCACACATGGATCAACCACTAGAGTCATTGGATGTGTGTTCTTATACTAACACCACAAACTAGTACTAGAGTCATTGCATGTGTGTTCTTTTCCACAAACCACACATGGATCCACCAGTGGTCATTGCATGTGTGTTCTTTCCACAAACCACACATGGATCAACCAGAGTCATTGCATGTGTGTTCTTTCCACAAACCACACATGGATAACCCACTAGAGTCATTGCATGTGTGTTCTTATACTAAAACCACAAACCAGTACCAGAGTCATTGCATGTGTGTTATTATACTAAAACCACAAACCAGTCCTAGAGTCATTGCATGTGTGTTATTTTCCACAATCCACACATGGATCCACAAGTGGTCATTGCATGTGTGTTCTTTTCCACAAACCACACATGGATCCACCAGTGGTCATTGCATGTGTGTTCTTTTCCACAAACCACACATGGATCCACTAGACTCATTGCATGTTTGTTCTTTTCCACAAACAACTTATGGATCAACCAGTGGTCACGACATGTGTGTTCTTTCCACAAACCACATGTGGACCCATTACAGTCATTGCATGTGTGTTATTTCCAGAAACCACACATGGATCAACCACTAGAGTCATTGCATATGTGTTATTTCCACAAACCACACATGGATCAACCACTGGAGGCATTGCATGTGTCTTCTTATACTAAAACCAACACTAGTCATTGCATGTGTGTTCTTTTCAGAAATCACACATGGATCAACCACTAGAGTCATTTCATGTGTGTTATTTCCACAAACAAACATGGATCAACCACTAGAGTCATTGATGTGTGTTCTTTTCCACAAACCACACATGGATCCACCAGTGGTCATTGCATGTGTGTTTGTTTCCACAAACCACACATGGATCCACCAGTGGTCATTGCATGTGTGTTCTTTCCACAAACCACTCATGGATCAACCAGAGGCATTGCATGTGTGTTCTTTCCACAAACCACACATGGATCAACCACTAGAGTCATTACATGTGTGTTCTTATACTAAAACCACAAACCAGTACTAGAGTCATTGCATGTGTGTTATTATACTAAAACCACAAACCAGTACTAGAGTCATTGCATGTGCGTTATTTTTCACAAACCACACATGGATCCACAAGTGGTCATTGCATGTGTGTTCTCTCCAGAAACCACATATGGATCAACCAGAGTCATTGCATGTGTGTTCTTTCCACAAACCACACATGGATCAACCACTAGAGTCATTGCACGTTTGTTCTTATACTAAAACCACAAACCAGCACTAGAGTCATAGCATGTGTGTTCTTTTCCACAAACCACACATGGATCCACCAGTGGTCATTGCATGTGTGTTGTTTCCATAGACCACATATGGATCAACCAGAGTCATTGCATGTGTGTTCTTTCCACAAACCACACATGGATCAACCACTAGAGTCATTGCATGTCTGTTCTTTTCCACAAACCACACATGGATCCACTAGACTCATTCCATGTGTGTTCTTTTCCACAAACAACTTATGGATCAACCAGTGGTCATTACATATGTGTTATTTCCAAAAACCACACATGAATCAACCACTAGAGTCATTGCATGTGTGTTCTTATACTAAAACCAACACTAGAGTCATTGCAGGTGTGTTCTTTTCACAAACCACACATGGATCAACCACTAGAGTCAATGCATGTGTGTTATTTCCAAAAACAAACATGGATCAACCACTAGAGTCATTGCATGTGTGTTCTTTTCCACAAACCACACATGGATCCACAAGTGGTCATTGCATGTGTGTTCTTTCCACAAACCAGACATGGATCAACCACTAGAGTCATTGCATGTGTGTTATTTCCACAAACCACACATGGATCAACCACTAGAGTCATTGCATGTGTGTTCTTATACTAAAACCACAAACTAGTACTAGAGTCATTGCATGTGTGTTCTTTTCCACAAACCACACATGGATCCACCAGTGGTCATTGCATGTGTGTTCTTTCCACAAACCACACATGGATCAACCAGAGTCATTGCATGTGTTCTTTCCACAAACCACACATGGATAACCCACTAGAGTCATTGCATGTGTGTTCTTATACTAAAACCACAAACCAGTACCAGAGTCATTGCATGTGTGTTATTATACTAAAACCACAAACCAGTCCTAGAGTCATTGCATGTGTGTTATTTTCCACAAACCACACATGGATCCACAAGTGGTCATTGCATGTGTGTTCTTTCCACAAACCACATATGGATCAATCAGAGTCATTGCATGTGTGTTCTTTCCACAAACCACACATGGATCAACCACTACAGTCATTGCACGTTTGTTCTTATACTAAAACCACAAACTAGCACTAGATTCATTGCATGTGTGTTCTTTTCCACAAACCACACATGGATCCACTAGTGGTCATTGCATGTGTGTTATTTCCACAGACCACATATGGATCAACCAGAGTCATTGCATGTGTGTTCTTTCCACAAAACCACACATGGATCAACCACTAGAGTGTCAGTGCATGTTTGTTCTTATACTAAAACCACAAACCAGCACTAGAGTCATTGCATGTGTGTTCTTTTCCACAAACCACACATGGATCCACTAGACTCATTGCATGTGTGTTCTTTTCCACAAACAACTTATGGATCAACCAGTGGTCATTGCAGGTGTGTTCTTTCCACAAACCACATCTGGACCCATTACAGTCATTGCATGTGTGTTATTTCCACAAAACAAACATGGATCAACCACTCGAGTCATTGCATATGTGTTATTTCCACAAACCACACATGGATCAACCACTAGAGTCATTGCATGTGTGTTCTTATACTAAAACCAACACTAGAGTCATTGCATGTGTGTTCTTTTCACAAACCACACATGGATCAACCACTAGAGTCATTACATATGTGTTATTTCCACAAACCACACATGAATCAACCACTAGAGTCATTGCATGTGTGTTCTTTCCACAAACCAGACATGGATCAACCACTAGAGTCATTACATATGTGTTATTTCCACAAACCACACATGAATCAACCACTAGAGTCATTGCATGTGTGTTCTTATACTAAAACCAACACTAGAGTCATTGCAGGTGTGTTCTTTTCACAAACCACACATGGATCAACCACTAGAGTAATTGCATGTGTGTTATTTCCAGAAACAAACATGGATCAACCACTAGAGTCATTGCATGTGTGTTCTTTTCCACAAACCACACATGGATCCACAAGTTGTCATTGCATGTGTGTTCTTTCCACAAACCAGACATGGATCAACCACTAGAGTCATTGCATGTGTGTTCTTTCCACAAACCACACATGGATCAACCACTAGAGTCATTGCATGTGTGTTCTTATACTAAAACCACAAACTAGTACTAGAGGCATTGCATGTGTGTTCTTTTCCACAAACCACACATGGATCCACTAGTGGTCATTGCATGTGTGTTCTTTCCACAAACCACACATGGATCAACTAGAGTCATTGCATGTGTGTTCTTTCCACAAACCACACATGGATAACCCACTAGAGTCATTGCATGTGTGTTCTTATACTAAAACCACAAACCAGTACCAGAGTCATTGCATGTGTGTTATTATACTAAAACCACAAACCAGTATTAGAGTCATTGCATGTGTGTTATTTTCGACAAACCACACATGGATCCACAAGTGGTCATTGCATGTGTGTTCTTTCCACAAACCACATATGGATCAACCAGAATCATTGCATGTGTGTTCTTTCCACAAACCACACATGGATCAACCACTAGAGTCATTGCACGTTTGTTCTTATACTAAAACCACAAACTAGCACTAGAGTCATTGCATGTGTGTTCTTTTCCACAAACCACACATGGATCCACCAGTGGTCATTGCATGTGTGTTCTTTCCACAGACCACACATGGATCAACCAGAGTCATTGCATGTGTGTTCTTTCCACAAACCACACATGGATCAACCACTAGAGTCATTGCATGTGTGTTCTTTTCCACAAACCACACATGGATCCACTAGACTCATTCCATGTGTGTTCTTTTGCACAAACAACTTATGGATCAACCAGTGGTCATTGCATGTGTGTTCTTTCAACAAACCACATGTGGACCCATTACAGTCATTGCATGTGGGTTATTTCCACAAACCACACATGGATCAACCACTAGAGTCATTACATATGTGTTATTTCCACAAACCACACATGAATCAACCACTAGAGTCATTGCATGTGTGTTCTTATACTAAAACCAACACTAGAGTCATTGCAGGTGTGTTCTTTTCACAAACCACACATGGATCAACCACTAGAGTAATTGCATGTGTGTTATTTCCACAAACAAACATGGATCAACCACTAGAGTCATTGCATGTGTGGTCTTTTGCACAAACCACACATGGATCCACAAGTGGTCATTGCATGTGTGTTCTTTCCACAAACCAGACATGGATCAACCACTAGAGTCATTGCATGTGTGTTATTTCCACAAACCACACATGGATCAACCACTAGAGTCATTGCATGTGTGTTCTTATACTAAAACCACAAACTAGTACTAGAGTCATTGCATGTGTGTTCTTGTACTAAAACCACACATGGATCCACCAGTGGTCATTGCATGTGTGTTCTTTCCACAAACCACACATGGATCAACCAGAGTCATTGCATGTGTGTTCTTTCCACAAACCACACATGGATAACCCACTAGAGTCATTGCATGTGTGTTCTTATACTAAAACCACAAACCAGTACCAGAGTCATTGCATGTGTTTTATTATACTAAACTACAAACCAGTCCTAGAGTCATTGCATGTGTGTTATTTTCCACAAACCACACATGGATCCACAAGTGGTCATTGCATGTGTGTTCTTTCCACAAACCACATATGGATCAATCAGAGTCATTGCATGTGTGTTCTTTCCACAAACCACACATGGATCAACCACAAAAGTCATTGCACGTTTGTTCTTATACTATAACCACAAACTAGCACTAGAGTCATTGCATGTGTGTTCTTTTCCACAAACCACACATGGATCCACCAGTGGTCATTGCATGTGTGTTCTTTCCACAGACCACATATGGATCAACCAGAGTCATTGCATGTGTGTTCTTTCCACAAAACCACACATGGATCCACCACTAGAGTCAGTGCATGTTTGTTCTTATACTAAAACCACAAACCAGCACTAGAGTCATTGCATGTGTGTTCTTTTCCACAAACCACACATGGATCCACTAGACTCATTGCATGTGTGTTCTTTTCCACAAACAACTTATGGATCAACCAGTGGTCATTGCAGGTGTGTTCTTTCCACAAACCACATCTGGACCCATTACAGTCATTGCATGTGTGTTATTTCCACAAAACACACATGGATCAACCACTACAGTCATTGCATATGTGTTGTTTCCACAAACCACACATGGATCAACCACTAGAGTCATTGCATGTGTGTTCTTATACTAAAACCAACACTATAGTCATTGCATGTGTGTTCTTTTCACAAACCACACATGGATCAACCACTAGAGTCATTACATATGTGTTATTTCCACAAACCACACATGAGTCAACCACTAGAGTCATTGCATGTGTGTTCTTTCCACAAACAACACATGGATCAACCACTAGAGTCATTACATATGTGTTATTTCCACAAACCACACATGAATCAACTACTAGA
Organism: Avena sativa; assembly: GCA_916181665.1. NCBI lineage: Eukaryota > Viridiplantae > Streptophyta > Magnoliopsida > Poales > Poaceae > Avena > Avena sativa. Next base: position 278,819,824 of record OV702292.1, read on the forward strand.
GTCATTGCATGTGTGTTCTTATACTAAAACCAACAATAGAGTCATTGCAGGTGTGTTCTTTTCACAAACCACACATGGATCAACCACTAGAGTCATTGCATGTGTGTTATTTCCAGAAACAAACATGGATCAACCACTAGAGTCATTGCATGTGTGTTCTTTTCCACAAACCACACATGGAACCACAAGTCGTCATTGCATGTGTGTTCTTTCCACAAACCAGACATGGATCAACCACTAGAGTCATTGCATGTGTGTTATTTCCACAAACCACACATGGATCAACCACTAGAGTCATTGCATGTGTGTTCTTATACTAAAACCACAAACTAGTACTAGTGTCATTGCATGTGTGTTCTTTTCCACAAACCACACATGGATCCACCAGTGGTCATTGCATGTGTGTTCTTTCCACAAACCACACATGGATCAACCAGAGTCATTGCATGTGTGTTCTTTCCACAAACCACACATGGATAACCCACTAGAGTCATTGCATGTGTGCTCTTATACTAAAACCACAAACCAGTACCAGAGTCATTGCATGTGTGTTATTATACTAAAACCACAAACCAGTACTAGAGTCATTGCATGTGTGTTATTTTCCACAAACCACACATGGATCCACAAATGGTCATTGCATGTGTGTTCCTTCCACAAACCACATATGGATCAACCAGAGTCATTTCATGTGTGTTCTTTCCACAGACCACACATGGATCAACCACTAGAGTCATTGCACGTTTGTTCTTATACTAAAACCACAAACTTGCACTAGAGTCATTGCATGTGTGTTCTTTTCCACAAACCACACATGGATCCACTAGTGGTCATTGCATGTGTGTTCTTTCCACAGACCACATATGGATCAACCAGAGTCATTGCATGTGTGTTCTTTCCACAAAACCACACATGGATCAACCACTAGAGTCAGTGCATGTTTGTTCTTATACTAAAACCACAAACCAGCACTAGAGTCCTTGCATGTGTGTTCTTTTCCACAAACAACACATGGATCCACTAGACTCATTGCATGTGTGTTCTTTTCCACAAACAACTTATGGATAAACCAGTGGTCATTGCATGTGTGTTCTTTCCACAAACCACATGTGGACCCATTACAGTCATTGCACGTGTGTTATTTCCACAAACCACACATGGATCAACCACTCGAGTCATTGCATATGTGTTATTTCCGCAAACCACACATGGATCAACCACTAGAGTCATTGCATGTGTGTTCTTTTACTAAAACTAACACTAGAGTCATTGCATGTGTGTTCTTTTCCACAAACCACATATGGATCCACAAGTGGTCGTTGCATGTGTGTTCTTTCCACAAACCAGACATGGATCAACCACTAGAGTCATTGCATGTGTGTTATTTCCACAAACCACACATGGATCAACCAATAGAGTCATTGCATGTGTGTTCTTGTACTAAAACCACAAACTAGTACTAGAGTCATTGCATGTGTGTTCTTTTCCACAAACCACACATGGATCCACCAGTGGTCATTGCAGGTGTGTTCTTTCCACAAACCCCACATGGATCAACCAGAGTCATTGCATGTGTGTTCTTTCCACAAACCACACATGGATCAACCACTAGAGTCATTGCATGTGTGTTCTTCTCCACAAACCACAAATGGATCCACTAGTGGTCATTGCATGTGTGTTCTTTCCACAAACCACACATGGATCAACCAGAGTCATTGCATGTGTGTTCTTTCCACAAACCACACATGGATAACCCACTAGAGTCATTGCATGTTTGTTCTTATACTAAAAGCACGAACCAACAATAGAGTCATTGCATGTGTGTTCTTTACCACAAACCACGCATGGATCCACCAGTGGTCATTGCATGTGTGTTCTTTCCACAAACCACACGTGGATCAACCACTAGAGTCATTACATGTGTGTTCTTTCCACAAACCACACATGGATAAACCACTAGACACATTGCATGTGTGTTGTTTCCACAAACCACACATGGATCAACCACTAGAGTCATTGCATGTTTGTTCTTATACTAAACCACAAACCAGCACTAGAGTCATTGCATGTGTGTTCTTTTCCACAAACCACACATGGATCCACTAGACTCATTGCATGTGTGTTCTTTTCCACAAACAACTTATGGATCAACCAGTGGTCATTGCAGGTGTGTTCTTTCCACAAACCACATCTGGACCCATTACAGTCATTGCATGTGTGTTATTTCCACAAAACACACATGGATCAACCACTCGAGTCACTGCATATGTGTTGTTTCCACAAACCACACATGGATCAACCACTAGAGTCATTGCATGTGTGTTCTTATACTAAAACCAACACTATAGTCATTGCATGTGTGTTCTTTTCACAAACCACACATGGATCAACCACTAGAGTCATTACATATGTGTTATTTCCACAAACCACACATGAGTCAACCACTAGAGTCATTGCATGTGTGTTCTTTCCACAAACCACACATGGATCAACCACTAGAGTCATTACATATGTGTTATTTCCACAAACCACACATGAATCAACTACTAGAGCCATTGCATGTGTGTTCTTATACTAAAACCAACACTAGAGTCATAGCAGGTGTGTTCTTTTCACAAACCACACATGGATCAACCACTAGAGTCATTGCATGTGTGTTATTTCCAGAAACAAACATGGATCAACCACTAGAGTCATTGCATGTGTGTTCTTTTCCACAAACCACACATGGATCCACAAGTCGTCATTGCATGTGTGTTCTTTCCACAAACCAGACATGGATCAACCACTAGAGTCATTGCATGTGTGTTATTTCCACAAACCACACATGGATCAACCACTAGAGTCATTGCATGTGTGTTCTTATACTAAAACCACAAACTAGTACTAGAGTCATTGCATGTGTGTTCTTTTCACAAACCACACATGGATCCACCAGTGGTCATTGCATGTGTGTTCTTTCCACAAACCACACATGGATCAACCAGAGTCATTGCATGTGTGTTCTTTCCACAAACCACACATGGATAACCCACTAGAGTCATTGCATGTGTGTTCTTATACTAAAACCACAAACCAGTACCAGAGTCATTGCATGTGTGTTATTATACTAAAACCACAAACCAGTACTAGAGTCATTGCATGTGTGTTATTTTCCACAAACCACACATGGATCCACAAATGGTCATTGCATGTCTGTTCCTTCCACAAACCACATATGGATCAACCAGAGTCATTTCATGTGTGTTCTTTCCACAAACCACACATGGATCAACCACTAGAGTCATTGCACGTTTGTTCTTATACTAAAACCACAAACTAGCACTAGAGTCATTGCATGTGTGTTCTTTTCCACAAACCACACATGGATCCACTAGTGGTCATTGCGTGTGTGTTCTTTCCACAGACCACATATGGATCAACCAGAGTCATTGCATGTGTGTTCTTTCCACAAAACCACACATGGATCAACCACTAGAGTCAGTGCATGTTTGTTCTTATACTAAAACCACAAACCAGCACTAGAGTCCTTGCATGTGTGTTCTTTTCCACAAACAACACATGGATCCACTAGACTCATTGCATGTGTGTTCTTTTCCACAAACAACTTATGGATCAACCAGTGGTCATTGCATGTGTGTTCTTTCCACAAACCACATGTGGACCCATTACAGTCATTGCACGTGTGTTATTTCCACAAACCACACATGGATCAACCACTCGAGTCATTGCATATGTGTTATTTCCGCAAACCACACATGGATCAACCACTAGAGTCATTGCATGTGTGTTCTTTTACTAAAACTAACACTAGAGTCATTGCATGTGTGTTCTTTTCCACAAACCACACATGGATCCACAAGTGGTCGTTGCATGTGTGTTCTTTCCACAAACCAGACATGGATCAACCACTAGAGTCATTGCATGTGTGTTATTTCCACAAACCACACATGGATCAACCAATAGAGTCATTGCATGTGTGTTCTTGTACTAAAACCACAAACTAGTACTAGAGTCATTGCATGTGTGTTCTTTTCCACAAACCACACATGGATCCACCAGTGGTCATTGCAGGTGTGTTCTTTCCACAAACCCCACATGGATCAAACAGAGTCATTGCATGTGTGTTCTTTCCACAAACCACACATGGATCAACCACTAGAGTCATTGCATGTGTGTTCTTCTCCACAAACCACAAATGGATCCACTAGTGGTCATTGCATGTGTGTTCTTTCCACAAACCACACATGGATCAACCAGAGTCATTGCATGTGTGTTCTTTCCACAAACCACACATGGATAACCCACTAGAGTCATTGCATGTTTGTTCTTATACTAAAAGCACGAACCAACAATAGAGTCATTGCATGTGTGTTCTTTACCACAAACCACGCATGGATCCACCAGTGGTCATTGCATGTGTGTTCTTTCCACAAACCACACGTGGATCAACCACTAGAGTCATTACATGTGTGTTGTTTCCACAAACCACACATGGATAAACCACTAGACACATTGCATGTGTGTTGTTTCCACAAACCACACATGGATCAATCACTAGAGTCATTGCATGTTTGTTCTTATACTAAACCACAAACCAGCACTAGAGTCATTGCATGTGTGTTCTTTTCCACAAACCACACATGGATCCACTAGACTCATTGCATGTGTGTTCTTTTCCACAAACAACTTATGGATCAACCAGTGGTCATTGCAGGTGTGTTCTTTCCACTAACCACATCTGGACCCATTACAGTCATTGCATGTGTGTTATTTCCACAAAACACACATGGATCAACCACTCGAGTCACTGCATATGTGTTGTTTCCACAAACCACACATGGATCAACCACTAGAGTCATTGCATGTGTGTTCTTATACTAAAACCAACACTATAGTCATTGCATGTGTGTTCTTTTCACAAACCACACATGGATCAACCACTAGAGTCATTACATATGTGTTATTTCCACAAACCACACATGAGTCAACCACTAGAGTCATTGCATGTGTGTTCTTTCCACAAACCACACATGGATCAACCACTAGAGTCATTACATATGTGTTATTTCCACAAACCACACATGAATCAACTACTAGAGCCATTGCATGTGTGTTCTTATACTAAAACCAACACTAGAGTCATTGCAGGTGTGTTCTTTTCACAAACCACACATGGATCAACCACTAGAGTCATTGCATGTGTGTTATTTCCAGAAACAAACATGGATCAACCACTAGAGTCACTGCATGTGTGTTCTTTTCCACAAACCACACATGGATCCACAAGTCGTCATTGCATGTGTGTTCTTTCCACAAACCAGACATGGATCAACCACTAGAGTCATTGCATGTGTGTTATTTCCACAAACCACACATGGATCAACCACTAGAGTCATTGCATGTGTGTTCTTATACTAAAACCACAAACTAGTACTAGAGTCATTGCATGTGTGTTCTTTTCACAAACCACACATGGATCCACTAGTGGTCATTGCATGTGTGTTCTTTCCACAAACCACACATGGATCAACCAGAGTCATTGCATGTGTGTTCTTTCCACAAACCACACATGGATAACCCACTAGAGTCATTGCATGTGTGTTCTTATACTAAAACCACAAACCAGTACCAGAGTCATTGCATGTGTGTTATTATACTAAAACCACAAACCAGTACTAGAGTCATTGCATGTGTGTTATTTTCCACAAACCACACATGGATCCACAAATGGTCATTGCATGTCTGTTCCTTCCACAAACCACATATGGATCAACCAGAGTCATTTCATGTGTGTTCTTTCCACAAACCACACATGGATCAACCACTAGAGTCATTGCACGTTTGTTCTTATACTAAAACCACAAACTAGCACTAGAGTCATTGCATGTGTGTTCTTTTCCACAAACCACACAAGGATCCACTAGTGGTCATTGCGTGTGTGTTCTTTCCACAGACCACATATGGATCAACCAGAGTCATTGCATGTGTGTTCTTTCCACAAAACCACACATGGATCAACCACTAGAGTCAGTGCATGTTTGTTCTTATACTAAAACCACAAACCAGCACTAGAGTCCTTGCATGTGTGTTCTTTTCCACAAACAACACATGGATCCACTAGACTCATTGCATGTGTGTTCTTTTCCACAAACAACTTATGGATCAACCAGTGGTCATTGCATGTGTGTTCTTTCCACAAACCACATGTGGACCCATTACAGTCATTGCACGTGTGTTATTTCCACAAACCACACATGGATCAACCACTCGAGTCATTGCATATGTGTTATTTCCGCAAACCACACATGGATCAACCACTAGAGTCATTGCATGTGTGTTCTTTTACTAAAACTAACACTAGAGTCATTGCATGTGTGTTCTTTTCCACAAACCACACATGGATCCACAAGTGGTCATTGCATGTGTGTTCTTTCCACAAACCAGACATGGATCAACCACTAGAGTCATTGCATGTGTGTTATTTCCACAAACCACACATGGATAAACCACTAGAGTGATTGCATGTGTGTTCTTGTACTAAAACCACAAACTAGTACTAGAGTCATTGCATGTGTGTTCTTTTCCACAAACCACACATGGATCCACCAGTGGTCATTGCATGTGTGTTCTTTCCACAAACCCCACATGGATCAACCAGAGTCATTGCATGTGTGTTCTTTCCACAAACCACACATGGATCAACCACTAGAGTCATTGCATGTGTGTTCTTCTCCACAAACCACACATGGATCCACTAGTGGTCATTGCATGTGTGTTCTTTCCACAAACCACACATGGATCAACCAGAGTCATTGCATGTGTGTTCTTTCCACAAACCACACATGGATAACCCACTAGAGTCATTGCATGTTTGTTCTTATACTAAAAGCACGAACCAACAATAGAGTCATTGCATGTGTGTTCTTCACCACAAACCACGCATGGATCCACCAGTGGTCATTGCATGTGTGTTCTTTCAACAAACCACACGTGGATCAACCACTAGAGTCATTACATGTGTGTTCTTTCCACAAACCACACATGGATAAACCACTAGACACATTGCATGTGTGTTGTTTCCACAAACCACACATGGATCAACCACTAGAGTCATTGCATGTTTGTTCTTATACTAAACCACAAACCAGCACTAGAGTCATTGCATGTGTGTTCTTTTCCACAAACCACACATGGATCCTCCACTAGAGTCATTACATGTGTGTTCTTTGCACAAACCACATATGGATCAACCACTAGAGTCATTGCATGTGTGTTCTTATGCTAAAACCAACACTAGAGTCATTGCATGTGTGTTCTTTTCACAAACCACACATGGATCAACCACTAGAGTCATTGCATGTGTGTTATTTCCACAAACAAACATGGATCAACCACTAGAGTCATTGCATGTGTGTTCTTTTCCACAAACCACACATGGATCCACCAGTGGTCATTGCGTGTGTGTTCTTTTCCACAAACCACACATGGATCCACGAGTGGTTATTGCATGTGTGTTGTTTCCACAAACCACACATGGATCAACCACTAGAGTCATTGCATGTTTGTTCTTATACTAAACCACAAACCAGCACTAGAGTCATTGCATGTGTGTTCTTTTCCACAAACCACACATGGATCCACTAGACTCATTGCATGTGTGTTCTTTTCCACAAACAACTTATGGATCAACCAGTGGTCATTGCAGGTGTGTTCTTTCCACAAACCACATCTGGACCCATTACAGTCATTGCATGTGTGTTATTTCCACAAAACACACATGGATCAACCACTCGAGTCACTGCATATGTGTTGTTTCCACAAACCACACATGGATCAACCACTAGAGTCATTGCATGTGTGTTCTTATACTAAAACCAACACTATAGTCATTGCATGTGTGTTCTTTTCACAAACCACACATGGATCAACCACTAGAGTCATTACATATGTGTTATTTCCACAAACCACACATGAGTCAACCACTAGAGTCATTGCATGTGTGTTCTTTCCACAAACCACACATGGATCAACCACTAGAGTCATTACATATGTGTTATTTCCACAAACCACACATGAATCAACTACTAGAGCCATTGCATGTGTGTTCTTATACTAAAACCAACACTAGAGTCATTGCAGGTGTGTTCTTTTCACAAACCACACATGGATCAACCACTAGAGTCATTGCATGTGTGTTATTTCCAGAAACAAACATGGATCAACCACTAGAGTCATTGCATGTGTGTTCTTTTCCACAAACCACACATGGATCCACAAGTCGTCATTGCATGTGTGTTCTTTCCACAAACCAGACATGGATCAACCACTAGAGTCATTGCATGTGTGTTATTTCCACAAACCACACATGGATCAACCACTAGAGTCATTGCATGTGTGTTCTTATACTAAAACCACAAACTAGTACTAGAGTCATTGCATGTGTGTTCTTTTCACAAACCACACATGGATCCACCAGTGGTCATTGCATGTGTGTTCTTTCCACAAACCACACATGGATCAACCAGAGTCATTGCATGTGTGTTCTTTCCACAAACCACACATGGATAACCCACTAGAGTCATTGCATGTGTGTTCTTATACTAAAACCACAAACCAGTACCAGAGTCATTGCATGTGTGTTATTATACTAAAACCACAAACCAGTACTAGAGTCATTGCATGTGTGTTATTTTCCACAAACCACACATGGATTCACAAATGGTCATTGCATGTCTGTTCCTTCCACAAACCACATATGGATCAACCAGAGTCATTTCATGTGTGTTCTTTCCACAAACCACACATGGATCAACCACTAGAGTCATTGCACGTTTGTTCTTATACTAAAACCACAAACTAGCACTAGAGTCATTGCATGTGTGTTCTTTTCCACAAACCACACATGGATCCACTAGTGGTCATTGCGTGTGTGTTCTTTCCACAGACCACATATGGATCAACCAGAGTCATTGCATGTGTGTTCTTTCCACAAAACCACACATGGATCAACCACTAGAGTCAGTGCATGTTTGTTCTTATACTAAAACCACAAACCAGCACTAGAGTCCTTGCATGTGTGTTCTTTTCCACAAACAACACATGGATCCACTAGACTCATTGCATGTGTGTTCTTTTCCACAAACAACTTATGGATCAACCAGTGGTCATTGCATGTGTGTTCTTTCCACAAACCACATGTGGACCCATTACAGTCATTGCACGTGTGTTATTTCCACAAACCACACATGGATCAACCACTCGAGTCATTGCATATGTGTTATTTCCGCAAACCACACATGGATCAACCACTAGAGTCATTGCATGTGTGTTCTTTTACTAAAACTAACACTAGAGTCATTGCATGTGTGTTCTTTTCCACAAACCACACATGGATCCACAAGTGGTCGTTGCATGTGTGTTCTTTCCACAAACCAGACATGGATCAACCACTAGAGTCATTGCATGTGTGTTATTTCCACAAACCACACATGGATCAACCAATAGAGTCATTGCATGTGCGTTCTTGTACTAAAACCACAAACTAGTACTAGAGTCATTGCATGTGTGTTCTTTTCCACAAACCACACATGGATCCACCAGTGGTCATTGCAGGTGTGTTCTTTCCACAAACCCCACATGGATCAACCAGAGTCATTGCATGTGTGTTCTTTCCACAAACCACACATGGATCAACCACTAGAGTCATTGCATGTGTGTTCTTCTCCACAAACCACAAATGGATCCACTAGTGGTCATTGCATGTGTGTTCTTTCCACAAACCACACATGGATCAACCAGAGTCATTGCATGTGTGTTCTTTCCACAAACCACACATGGATAACCCACTAGAGTCATTGCATGTTTGTTCTTATACTAAAAGCACGAACCAACAATAGAGTCATTGCATGTGTGTTCTTTACCACAAACCACGCATGGATCCACCAGTGGTCATTGCATGTGTGTTCTTTCCACAAACCACACGTGGATCAACCACTAGAGTCATTACATGTGTGTTCTTTCCACAAACCACACATGGATAAACCACTAGACACATTGCATGTGTGTTGTTTCCACAAACCACACATGGATCAACCACTAGAGTCATTGCATGTTTGTTCTTATACTAAACCACAAACCAGCACTAGAGTCATTGCATGTGTGTTCTTTTCCACAAACCACACATGGATCCACTAGACTCATTGCATGTGTGTTCTTTTCCACAAACAACTTATGGATCAACCAGTGGTCATTGCAGGTGTGTTCTTTCCACAAACCACATCTGGACCCATTACAGTCATTGCATGTGTGTTATTTCCACAAAACACACATGGATCAACCACTCGAGTCACTGCATATGTGTTGTTTCCACAAACCACACATGGATCAACCACTAGAGTCATTGCATGTGTGTTCTTATACTAAAACCAACACTATAGTCATTGCATGTGTGTTCTTTTCACAAACCACACATGGATCAACCACTAGAGTCATTACATATGTGTTATTTCCACAAACCACACATGAGTCAACCACTAGAGTCATTGCATGTGTGTTCTTTCCACAAACCACACATGGATCAACCACTAGAGTGATTACATATGTGTTATTTCCACAAACCACACATGAATCAACTACTAGAGCCATTGCATGTGTGTTCTTATACTAAAACCAACACTAGAGTCATTGCAGGTGTGTTCTTTTCACAAACCACACATGGATCAACCACTAGAGTCATTGCATGTGTGTTATTTCCAGAAACAAACATGGATCAACCACTAGAGTCACTGCATGTGTGTTCTTTTCCACAAACCACACATGGATCCACAAGTCGTCATTGCATGTGTGTTCTTTCCACAAACCAGACATGGATCAACCACTAGAGTCATTGCATGTGTGTTATTTCCACAAACCACACATGGATCAACCACTAGAGTCATTGCATGTGTGTTCTTATACTAAAACCACAAACTAGTACTAGAGTCATTGCATGTGTGTTCTTTTCACAAACCACACATGGATCCACTAGTGGTCATTGCATGTGTGTTCTTTCCACAAACCACACATGGATCAACCAGAGTCATTGCATGTGTGTTCTTTCCACAAACCACACATGGATAACCCACTAGAGTCATTGCATGTGTGTTCTTATACTAAAACCACAAACCAGTACCAGAGTCATTGCATGTGTGTTATTATACTAAAACCACAAACCAGTACTAGAGTCATTGCATGTGTGTTATTTTCCACAAACCACACATGGATCCACAAATGGTCATTGCATGTCTGTTCCTTCCACAAACCACATATGGATCAACCAGAGTCATTTCATGTGTGTTCTTTCCACAAACCACACATGGATCAACCACTAGAGTCATTGCACGTTTGTTCTTATACTAAAACCACAAACTAGCACTAGAGTCATTGCATGTGTGTTCTTTTCCACAAACCACACAAGGATCCACTAGTGGTCATTGCGTGTGTGTTCTTTCCACAGACCACATATGGATCAACCAGAGTCATTGCATGTGTGTTCTTTCCACAAAACCACACATGGATCAACCACTAGAGTCAGTGCATGTTTGTTCTTATACTAAAACCACAAACCAGCACTAGAGTCCTTGCATGTGTGTTCTTTTCCACAAACAACACATGGATCCACTAGACTCATTGCATGTGTGTTCTTTTCCACAAACAACTTATGGATCAACCAGTGGTCATTGCATGTGTGTTCTTTCCACAAACCACATGTGGACCCATTACAGTCATTGCACGTGTGTTATTTCCACAAACCACACATGGATCAACCACTCGAGGTATTGCATATGTGTTATTTCCGCAAACCACACATGGATCAACCACTAGAGTCATTGCATGTGTGTTCTTTTACTAAAACTAACACTAGAGTCATTGCATGTGTGTTCTTTTCCACAAACCACACATGGATCCACAAGTGGTCATTGCATGTGTGTTCTTTCCACAAACCAGACATGGATCAACCACTAGAGTCATTGCATGTGTGTTATTTCCACAAACCACACATGGATAAACCACTAGAGTGATTGCATGTGTGTTCTTGTACTAAAACCACAAACTAGTACTAGAGTCATTGCATGTGTGTTCTTTTCCACAAACCACACATGGATCCACCAGTGGTCATTGCATGTGTGTTCTTTCCACAAACCCCACATGGATCAACCAGAGTCATTGCATGTGTGTTCTTTCCACAAACCACACATGGATCAACCACTAGAGTCATTGCATGTGTGTTCTTCTCCACAAACCACACATGGATCCACTAGTGGTCATTGCATGTGTGTTCTTTCCACAAACCACACATGGATCAACCAGAGTCATTGCATGTGTGTTCTTTCCACAAACCACACATGGATAACCCACTAGAGTCATTGCATGTTTGTTCTTATACTAAAAGCACGAACCAACAATAGAGTCATTGCATGTGTGTTCTTCACCACAAACCACGCATGGATCCACCAGTGGTCATTGCATGTGTGTTCTTTCAACAAACCACACGTGGATCAACCACTAGAGTCATTACATGTGTGTTCTTTCCACAAACCACACATGGATGAACCACTAGACACATTGCATGTGTGTTGTTTCCACAAACCACACATGGATCAACCACTAGAGTCATTGCATGTTTGTTCTTATACTAAACCACAAACCAGCACTAGAGTCATTGCATGTGTGTTCTTTTCCACAAACCACACATGGATCCTCCACTAGAGTCATTACATGTGTGTTCTTTGCACAAACCACATATGGATCAACCACTAGAGTCATTGTATGTGTGTTCTTATGCTAAAACCAACACTAGAGTCATTGCATGTGTGTTCTTTTCACAAACCACACATGGATCAACCACTAGAGTCATTGCATGTGTGTTATTTCCACAAACAAGCATGGATCAACCACTAGAGTCATTGCATGTGTGTTCTTTTCCACAAACCACACATGGATCCACCAGTGGTCATTGCGTGTGTGTTCTTTTCCACAAACCACACATGGATCCACGAGTGGTTATTGCATGTGTGTTCTTTCCACAAACCACACATGGATCAACCACTAGAGTCATTGCATGTTTGTTCTTATACTAAAACCATAAACCAGCACTAGAGTAATTGCATGTGTGTTCTTTTCCACAAACCACACATAGATCCACCAGTGTTCATTGCATGTGTGTTCTTTCCACAAACCACACATGGATCAACCAGAGTCATTGCATGTGTGTTCTTTCCACAAACCACATGGATCAACCACTAGAGTCATTGCATGTGTGTTCTTTTCCACAAACCACACATGGATCCACTGGACGCTTTCCATGTGTGTTCTTTTCCACAAACAACTTATGGATCAACCAGTGTTCATTGCATGTGTGTTCTTTCCACAAACCACATGTGGACCCATTACAGTCATGGCATGTGTGTTATTTCCACAAACCACACATGGATCAACCACTAGAGTCATTGCATATGTGTTATTTCCACAAACCACACATGAATCAACCGCTAGAGTCATTGCATGTGTGTTATTATACTAAAACCAACACTAGAGTCATTGCAGGTGTGTTCTTTTCACAAACCACACATGGATAAACCACTAGAGTCATTGCATGTGTGTTATTTCCACAAACAAACATGGATCAACCACTAGAGTCATTGCATGTGTGTTCGTTTCCACAAACCACACATGGATCCACAAGTGGTCATTGCATGTGTGTTCTTTCTACAAACTAGACATGGATCAACCACTAGAGTCATTGCATGTGTGTTATTTTCACAAACCACACATGTATCAACCACTAGAGTCATTGCATGTGTGTTCTTATACTAAAACCACAAACTAGTACTAGAGTCATTGCATGTGTGTTCTTTTCCACAAACCACACATGGATCCACAAGTGGTCATTGCATGTGTGTTCTTTCCACAAACCACACATGGATCAACTAGAGTCATTGCATGTGTGTTCTTTCCACAAACCACACATGGATCAACCACTAGAGTCATTGCATGTGTGTTCTTATACTAAAACCACAAACTAGTACTAGAGTCATTGCATGTGTGTTATTATACTAAAACCACAAACCAGTACTAGAGTCATTGCATGTGTGTTCTTTTCCACAAACCACACATGAATCCACCAGAGTCATTGCATGTGTGTTCTTCCCACAAACCACACATGGATCAACCACTAGAGTCATTGCATGTTTGTTCTTATACTAAAACCACAAACCAGCACTAGAGTCATTGCATGTGTGTTCTTTTCCACAAACCACACATGGATCCACCAGTGGTCATTGCATGTGTGATCTTTCCACAGACCACATATGGATCAACCAGAGTCATTCCTTGTGTGTTCTTTCCACAAACCACACATGCATCAACCACTACAGTCATTGCATGTTTGTTCTTATACTAAAACCACAAACCAGCACTAGAGTCATTGCGTGTGTGTTCTTTTCCACAAACCACACATGGATCCACTAGACTCATTGCATGTGTGTTCTTTTCCACAAACAACTTATGGATCAACCAGTGGTCATTGCATGTGTGTTCTTTCCACAAACCACATGTGGACCCATTACAGTCATTGCATGTGTGTTATTTCCACAAACCACACATGAATCAACCACTAGAGTCACTTCATGTGTGTTCTTATACAAAAACCAACACTAGACTCATTGCATGTGAGTTCTTTCCACAAACCACACATGGATCAACCACTAGAGTCATTGCAAGTGTGTTATTTCCACAAACAAACATGGATAAACCACTAGAGTCATTGCATGTGTGTTCTTTTCCACAAACCACACATGGATCCACCAGTGGTCATTGCATGTGTGTTCTTTCCACAAACCACACATGGATCAACCACTAGAGTCATTGCATGTGTGTTCTTTCCACAAACCACACATGGATCAACCACTAGAGTCATTGCATGTTTGTTCTTATACTAAAACCACAAACCAGCACTAGAGTCATTGCATGTGTGTTCTTTTCCACAAACCACACATGGATCCTCCACTAGAGTCATTGCATGTGTGTTCTTTCCACAAACCACATATGGATCAACCAGAGTCATTGCATGTGTGTTATTTCCACAAACCACACATGTGGACCCACTAGAGTCATTGAATTTGTGTTATTTCCACAAACCACACATGGATCAACCACTAGAGTCATTGCATATGTGTTATTTCCACAAACCACATATGGATCAACCACTAGAGTCATTGCATGTGTGTTCTTATACTAAAACCAACACTAGAGTCATTGCATGTGTGTTCTTTTCACAAACCACACATGGATTAACCACTAGAGTCATTGCATGTGTGCTATTTCCACAAACAAACATGGCTCAACCACTAGAGTCATTGCATGTGTGTTCTTATACTAAAACCAACATGGATCCACCAGTGGTCATTGCATGTGTGTTCTTTTTTCCACAAACCACACATGGATCTACCACTAGAGTCATTGCATGTGTGTTCATATACTAAAACCAACACTAGAGTCATTGCATGTGTGTTCTTTTCACAAACCACACATGGATAAACCACTAGAGTCATTGCATGTGTGTTATTTCCACAAACAAACATAGAAAAACCACTAGAGTCATTGCATGTTTGGTCTTAAACTAAAACCACAAACTACCACTAGAGTCATTGCATGTGTGTTCTTTTCCACAAACCACACATGGATCCACTAGTGGTCATTGCATGTGTGTTCTTTCCACGGACCACATATGGATCAACCAGAGTCATTGAATGTGTGTTCTTTCCACAAAACCACACATGGATCAACCACTAGAGTCATTGCATGTTTGTTCTTATACTAAAACCACAAACCAGCACTAGAGTCATTGCATGTGTGTTCTTTTCCACAAACCACACATGGATCCACTAGTGGTCATTACATGTGTGTTCTTTCCATGGACCACATATGGATCAACCAGAGTCATTGCATGTGTGTTATTTCCAGAAACAAACATGGATCAACCACTAGATTCATTGCATGTGTGTTCTTTTCCACAAACCACACATGGATCCACCAGTGGTTATTGCATGTGTGTTCTTTCCACAAACAACACATGGATCAACCACTAGAGTCATTGCATGTTTGTTCTTATACTAAAACCATAAACCATCACTAGAGTCATTGCATGTGTGTTCTTTTCAACAAACCACACATAGATCCACCAGTGGTCATTGCATGTGTGTTCTTTCCACAAACCACACCTGGATCAACCATAGTCATTGCATGTGTGTTCTTTCCACAAACCACACATGGATCAACCACTAGAGTCATTGCATGTGTGTTCTTTTCCACAAACCACACATGGATCCACTAGACTCATTCCATGTGTGTTCTTTTCCACAAACAACTTATGCATCAATCAGTGTTCATTGCATGTGTGTTATTTCCACAAACCACATGTGGACCCATTACAGTCATGGCATGTGTGTTATTTCCACAAACCACACATGGATCAACCACTAGAGTAATTGCATATGTGTTATTTCCACAAACCACACATGAATCAACCGCTAGAGTCATTGCATGTGTGTTCTTATACTAAAACCAACACTAGAGTCATTGCAGGTGTGTTCTTTTCACAAACCACACATGGATCAACCACTAGAGTCATTGCATGTGTGTTATTTCCACAAACAAACATGGATCAACCACTAGAGTCATTGCATGTGTGTTCGTTTCCACAAACCACACATGGATCCACAAGTGGTCATTGCATGTGTGTTCTTTCCATAAACTAGACATGGATCAACCACTAGAGTCATTGCATGTGTGTTATTTCCACAAACCACACATGGATCAACCACTAGAGTCATTGCATGTGTGTTCTTATACTAAAAGCACAAACTAGTAGTAGAGTCATTGCATGTGTGTTCTTTTCCACAAACCACACATGAATCCACAAGTGGTCATTGCATGTGTGTTCTTTCCACAAACCACACATGGATCAACTAGAGTCATTGCATGTGTGTTCTTTCCACAAACCACACATGGATCAACCACTAGAGTCATTGCATGTTTGTTCTTATACTAAACCACAAACCAGCACTAGAGTCATTGCATGTGTGTTCTTTTCCACAAACCACACATGGATCCTCCACTAGAGTCATTACATGTGTGTTCTTTGCACAAACCACATATGGATCAACCACTAGAGTCATTGTATGTGTGTTCTTATGCTAAAACCAACACTAGAGTCATTGCATGTGTGTTCTTTTCACAAACCACACATGGATCAACCACTAGAGTCATTGCATGTGTGTTATTTCCACAAACAAGCATGGATCAACCACTAGAGTCATTGCATGTGTGTTCTTTTCCACAAACCACACATGGATCCACCAGTGGTCATTGCGTGTGTGTTCTTTTCCACAAACCACACATGGATCCACGAGTGGTTATTGCATGTGTGTTCTTTCCACAAACCACACATGGATCAACCACTAGAGTCATTGCATGTTTGTTCTTATACTAAAACCATAAACCAGCACTAGAGTAATTGCATGTGTGTTCTTTTCCACAAACCACACATAGATCCACCAGTGTTCATTGCATGTGTGTTCTTTCCACAAACCACACATGGATCAACCAGAGTCATTGCATGTGTGTTCTTTCCACAAACCACATGGATCAACCACTAGAGTCATTGCATGTGTGTTCTTTTCCACAAACCACACATGGATCCACTGGACGCTTTCCATGTGTGTTCTTTTCCACAAACAACTTATGGATCAACCAGTGTTCATTGCATGTGTGTTCTTTCCACAAACCACATGTGGACCCATTACAGTCATGGCATGTGTGTTATTTCCACAAACCACACATGGATCAACCACTAGAGTCATTGCATATGTGTTATTTCCACAAACCACACATGAATCAACCGCTAGAGTCATTGCATGTGTGTTATTATACTAAAACCAACACTAGAGTCATTGCAGGTGTGTTCTTTTCACAAACCACACATGGATAAACCACTAGAGTCATTGCATGTGTGTTATTTCCACAAACAAACATGGATCAACCACTAGAGTCATTGCATGTGTGTTCGTTTCCACAAACCACACATGGATCCACAAGTGGTCATTGCATGTGTGTTCTTTCTACAAACTAGACATGGATCAACCACTAGAGTCATTGCATGTGTGTTATTTTCACAAACCACACATGTATCAACCACTAGAGTCATTGCATGTGTGTTCTTATACTAAAACCACAAACTAGTACTAGAGTCATTGCATGTGTGTTCTTTTCCACAAACCACACATGGATCCACAAGTGGTCATTGCATGTGTGTTCTTTCCACAAACCACACATGGATCAACTAGAGTCATTGCATGTGTGTTCTTTCCACAAACCACACATGGATCAACCACTAGAGTCATTGCATGTGTGTTCTTATACTAAAACCACAAACTAGTACTAGAGTCATTGCATGTGTGTTATTATACTAAAACCACAAACCAGTACTAGAGTCATTGCATGTGTGTTCTTTTCCACAAACCACACATGAATCCACCAGAGTCATTGCATGTGTGTTCTTCCCACAAACCACACATGGATCAACCACTAGAGTCATTGCATGTTTGTTCTTATACTAAAACCACAAACCAGCACTAGAGTCATTGCATGTGTGTTCTTTTCCACAAACCACACATGGATCCACCAGTGGTCATTGCATGTGTGATCTTTCCACAGACCACATATGGATCAACCAGAGTCATTCCTTGTGTGTTCTTTCCACAAACCACACATGCATCAACCACTACAGTCATTGCATGTTTGTTCTTATACTAAAACCACAAACCAGCACTAGAGTCATTGCGTGTGTGTTCTTTTCCACAAACCACACATGGATCCACTAGACTCATTGCATGTGTGTTCTTTTCCACAAACAACTTATGGATCAACCAGTGGTCATTGCATGTGTGTTCTTTCCACAAACCACATGTGGACCCATTACAGTCATTGCATGTGTGTTATTTCCACAAACCACACATGAATCAACCACTAGAGTCACTTCATGTGTGTTCTTATACAAAAACCAACACTAGACTCATTGCATGTGAGTTCTTTCCACAAACCACACATGGATCAACCACTAGAGTCATTGCAAGTGTGTTATTTCCACAAACAAACATGGATAAACCACTAGAGTCATTGCATGTGTGTTCTTTTCCACAAACCACACATGGATCCACCAGTGGTCATTGCATGTGTGTTCTTTCCACAAACCACACATGGATCAACCACTAGAGTCATTGCATGTGTGTTCTTTCCACAAACCACACATGGATCAACCACTAGAGTCATTGCATGTTTGTTCTTATACTAAAACCACAAACCAGCACTAGAGTCATTGCATGTGTGTTCTTTTCCACAAACCACACATGGATCCTCCACTAGAGTCATTGCATGTGTGTTCTTTCCACAAACCACATATGGATCAACCAGAGTCATTGCATGTGTGTTATTTCCACAAACCACACATGTGGACCCACTAGAGTCATTGAATTTGTGTTATTTCCACAAACCACACATGGATCAACCACTAGAGTCATTGCATATGTGTTATTTCCACAAACCACATATGGATCAACCACTAGAGTCATTGCATGTGTGTTCTTATACTAAAACCAACACTAGAGTCATTGCATGTGTGTTCTTTTCACAAACCACACATGGATTAACCACTAGAGTCATTGCATGTGTGCTATTTCCACAAACAAACATGGCTCAACCACTAGAGTCATTGCATGTGTGTTCTTATACTAAAACCAACATGGATCCACCAGTGGTCATTGCATGTGTGTTCTTTTTTCCACAAACCACACATGGATCTACCACTAGAGTCATTGCATGTGTGTTCATATACTAAAACCAACACTAGAGTCATTGCATGTGTGTTCTTTTCACAAACCACACATGGATAAACCACTAGAGTCATTGCATGTGTGTTATTTCCACAAACAAACATAGAAAAACCACTAGAGTCATTGCATGTTTGGTCTTAAACTAAAACCACAAACTACCACTAGAGTCATTGCATGTGTGTTCTTTTCCACAAACCACACATGGATCCACTAGTGGTCATTGCATGTGTGTTCTTTCCACGGACCACATATGGATCAACCAGAGTCATTGAATGTGTGTTCTTTCCACAAAACCACACATGGATCAACCACTAGAGTCATTGCATGTTTGTTCTTATACTAAAACCACAAACCAGCACTAGAGTCATTGCATGTGTGTTCTTTTCCACAAACCACACATGGATCCACTAGTGGTCATTACATGTGTGTTCTTTCCATGGACCACATATGGATCAACCAGAGTCATTGCATGTGTGTTATTTCCAGAAACAAACATGGATCAACCACTAGATTCATTGCATGTGTGTTCTTTTCCACAAACCACACATGGATCCACCAGTGGTTATTGCATGTGTGTTCTTTCCACAAACAACACATGGATCAACCACTAGAGTCATTGCATGTTTGTTCTTATACTAAAACCATAAACCATCACTAGAGTCATTGCATGTGTGTTCTTTTCAACAAACCACACATAGATCCACCAGTGGTCATTGCATGTGTGTTCTTTCCACAAACCACACCTGGATCAACCATAGTCATTGCATGTGTGTTCTTTCCACAAACCACACATGGATCAACCACTAGAGTCATTGCATGTGTGTTCTTTTCCACAAACCACACATGGATCCACTAGACTCATTCCATGTGTGTTCTTTTCCACAAACAACTTATGCATCAATCAGTGTTCATTGCATGTGTGTTATTTCCACAAACCACATGTGGACCCATTACAGTCATGGCATGTGTGTTATTTCCACAAACCACACATGGATCAACCACTAGAGTAATTGCATATGTGTTATTTCCACAAACCACACATGAATCAACCGCTAGAGTCATTGCATGTGTGTTCTTATACTAAAACCAACACTAGAGTCATTGCAGGTGTGTTCTTTTCACAAACCACACATGGATCAACCACTAGAGTCATTGCATGTGTGTTATTTCCACAAACAAACATGGATCAACCACTAGAGTCATTGCATGTGTGTTCGTTTCCACAAACCACACATGGATCCACAAGTGGTCATTGCATGTGTGTTCTTTCCATAAACTAGACATGGATCAACCACTAGAGTCATTGCATGTGTGTTATTTCCACAAACCACACATGGATCAACCACTAGAGTCATTGCATGTGTGTTCTTATACTAAAAGCACAAACTAGTAGTAGAGTCATTGCATGTGTGTTCTTTTCCACAAACCACACATGAATCCACAAGTGGTCATTGCATGTGTGTTCTTTCCACAAACCACACATGGATCAACTAGAGTCATTGCATGTGTGTTCTTTCCACAAACCACACATGGATCAACCACTAGAGTCATTGCATGTGTGTTCTTATACTAAAACCACAAACCAGTACTAAAGTCATTGCATGTGTGTTATTATACTAAATCTACAAACCAGTACTAGAGTCATTGCATGTGTGTTATTTTCCACAAACCACACAGGGATCCACAAGTGGTCATTGCATGTGTGTTCTTTCCACAAACCACATATGGATCAACCAGAGTCATTGCATGTGTGTTCTTTCCACAAACCACACATGGATCAACCACTAGAGTCATTGCTCGTTTGTTCTTATACTAAAACCACAAACTAGCACTAGAGTCATTGCATGTGTGTTCTTTTCCACAAACCACACATGGATCCACCAGTGGTCATTGCATGTGTGTTCTTTCCACGGACCACATATGGATCAACCAGAGTCATTGCATGTGTGTTCTTTCCAAAAAAACCACACATGGATCAACCACTAGAGTCATTGCATGTTTGTTCTTATACTAAAACCACAAACCAGCACTAGAGTCATTGCATGTGTGTTCTTTTCCACAAACCACACATGGATCCACTAGTGGTCATTACATGTGTGTTCTTTCCACGGACGACATATGGATCAACCAAAGTCATTGCATGTGTGTTCTTTCCACAAAACCACACATGGATCAACCACTAGAGTCAGTGCATGTTTGTTCTTATACTAAAACCACAAACCAGCACTAGAGTCCTTGCATGTGTGTTCTTTTCCACAAACAACACATGGATCCACTAGACTCATTGCATGTGTGTTCTTTTCCACAAACAACTTATGGATCAACCAGTGGTCATTGCATGTGTGTTCTTTCCACAAACCACATGTGGACCCATTACAGTCATTGCACGTGTGTTATTTCCACAAACCACACATGGATCAACCACTCGAGGTATTGCATATGTGTTATTTCCGCAAACCACACATGGATCAACCACTAGAGTCATTGCATGTGTGTTCTTTTACTAAAACTAACACTAGAGTCATTGCATGTGTGTTCTTTTCCACAAACCACACATGGATCCACAAGTGGTCATTGCATGTGTGTTCTTTCCACAAACCAGACATGGATCAACCACTAGAGTCATTGCATGTGTGTTATTTCCACAAACCACACATGGATAAACCACTAGAGTGATTGCATGTGTGTTCTTGTACTAAAACCACAAACTAGTACTAGAGTCATTGCATGTGTGTTCTTTTCCACAAACCACACATGGATCCACCAGTGGTCATTGCATGTGTGTTCTTTCCACAAACCCCACATGGATCAACCAGAGTCATTGCATGTGTGTTCTTTCCACAAACCACACATGGATCAACCACTAGAGTCATTGCATGTGTGTTCTTCTCCACAAACCACACATGGATCCACTAGTGGTCATTGCATGTGTGTTCTTTCCACAAACCACACATGGATCAACCAGAGTCATTGCATGTGTGTTCTTTCCACAAACCACACATGGATAACCCACTAGAGTCATTGCATGTTTGTTCTTATACTAAAAGCACGAACCAACAATAGAGTCATTGCATGTGTGTTCTTCACCACAAACCACGCATGGATCCACCAGTGGTCATTGCATGTGTGTTCTTTCAACAAACCACACGTGGATCAACCACTAGAGTCATTACATGTGTGTTCTTTCCACAAACCACACATGGATGAACCACTAGACACATTGCATGTGTGTTGTTTCCACAAACCACACATGGATCAACCACTAGAGTCATTGCATGTTTGTTCTTATACTAAACCACAAACCAGCACTAGAGTCATTGCATGTGTGTTCTTTTCCACAAACCACACATGGATCCTCCACTAGAGTCATTACATGTGTGTTCTTTGCACAAACCACATATGGATCAACCACTAGAGTCATTGTATGTGTGTTCTTATGCTAAAACCAACACTAGAGTCATTGCATGTGTGTTCTTTTCACAAACCACACATGGATCAACCACTAGAGTCATTGCATGTGTGTTATTTCCACAAACAAGCATGGATCAACCACTAGAGTCATTGCATGTGTGTTCTTTTCCACAAACCACACATGGATCCACCAGTGGTCATTGCGTGTGTGTTCTTTTCCACAAACCACACATGGATCCACGAGTGGTTATTGCATGTGTGTTCTTTCCACAAACCACACATGGATCAACCACTAGAGTCATTGCATGTTTGTTCTTATACTAAAACCATAAACCAGCACTAGAGTAATTGCATGTGTGTTCTTTTCCACAAACCACACATAGATCCACCAGTGTTCATTGCATGTGTGTTCTTTCCACAAACCACACATGGATCAACCAGAGTCATTGCATGTGTGTTCTTTCCACAAACCACATGGATCAACCACTAGAGTCATTGCATGTGTGTTCTTTTCCACAAACCACACATGGATCCACTGGACGCTTTCCATGTGTGTTCTTTTCCACAAACAACTTATGGATCAACCAGTGTTCATTGCATGTGTGTTCTTTCCACAAACCACATGTGGACCCATTACAGTCATGGCATGTGTGTTATTTCCACAAACCACACATGGATCAACCACTAGAGTCATTGCATATGTGTTATTTCCACAAACCACACATGAATCAACCGCTAGAGTCATTGCATGTGTGTTATTATACTAAAACCAACACTAGAGTCATTGCAGGTGTGTTCTTTTCACAAACCACACATGGATAAACCACTAGAGTCATTGCATGTGTGTTATTTCCACAAACAAACATGGATCAACCACTAGAGTCATTGCATGTGTGTTCGTTTCCACAAACCACACATGGATCCACAAGTGGTCATTGCATGTGTGTTCTTTCTACAAACTAGACATGGATCAACCACTAGAGTCATTGCATGTGTGTTATTTTCACAAACCACACATGTATCAACCACTAGAGTCATTGCATGTGTGTTCTTATACTAAAACCACAAACTAGTACTAGAGTCATTGCATGTGTGTTCTTTTCCACAAACCACACATGGATCCACAAGTGGTCATTGCATGTGTGTTCTTTCCACAAACCACACATGGATCAACTAGAGTCATTGCATGTGTGTTCTTTCCACAAACCACACATGGATCAACCACTAGAGTCATTGCATGTGTGTTCTTATACTAAAACCACAAACTAGTACTAGAGTCATTGCATGTGTGTTATTATACTAAAACCACAAACCAGTACTAGAGTCATTGCATGTGTGTTCTTTTCCACAAACCACACATGAATCCACCAGAGTCATTGCATGTGTGTTCTTCCCACAAACCACACATGGATCAACCACTAGAGTCATTGCATGTTTGTTCTTATACTAAAACCACAAACCAGCACTAGAGTCATTGCATGTGTGTTCTTTTCCACAAACCACACATGGATCCACCAGTGGTCATTGCATGTGTGATCTTTCCACAGACCACATATGGATCAACCAGAGTCATTCCTTGTGTGTTCTTTCCACAAACCACACATGCATCAACCACTACAGTCATTGCATGTTTGTTCTTATACTAAAACCACAAACCAGCACTAGAGTCATTGCGTGTGTGTTCTTTTCCACAAACCACACATGGATCCACTAGACTCATTGCATGTGTGTTCTTTTCCACAAACAACTTATGGATCAACCAGTGGTCATTGCATGTGTGTTCTTTCCACAAACCACATGTGGACCCATTACAGTCATTGCATGTGTGTTATTTCCACAAACCACACATGAATCAACCACTAGAGTCACTTCATGTGTGTTCTTATACAAAAACCAACACTAGACTCATTGCATGTGAGTTCTTTCCACAAACCACACATGGATCAACCACTAGAGTCATTGCAAGTGTGTTATTTCCACAAACAAACATGGATAAACCACTAGAGTCATTGCATGTGTGTTCTTTTCCACAAACCACACATGGATCCACCAGTGGTCATTGCATGTGTGTTCTTTCCACAAACCACACATGGATCAACCACTAGAGTCATTGCATGTGTGTTCTTTCCACAAACCACACATGGATCAACCACTAGAGTCATTGCATGTTTGTTCTTATACTAAAACCACAAACCAGCACTAGAGTCATTGCATGTGTGTTCTTTTCCACAAACCACACATGGATCCTCCACTAGAGTCATTGCATGTGTGTTCTTTCCACAAACCACATATGGATCAACCAGAGTCATTGCATGTGTGTTATTTCCACAAACCACACATGTGGACCCACTAGAGTCATTGAATTTGTGTTATTTCCACAAACCACACATGGATCAACCACTAGAGTCATTGCATATGTGTTATTTCCACAAACCACATATGGATCAACCACTAGAGTCATTGCATGTGTGTTCTTATACTAAAACCAACACTAGAGTCATTGCATGTGTGTTCTTTTCACAAACCACACATGGATTAACCACTAGAGTCATTGCATGTGTGCTATTTCCACAAACAAACATGGCTCAACCACTAGAGTCATTGCATGTGTGTTCTTATACTAAAACCAACATGGATCCACCAGTGGTCATTGCATGTGTGTTCTTTTTTCCACAAACCACACATGGATCTACCACTAGAGTCATTGCATGTGTGTTCATATACTAAAACCAACACTAGAGTCATTGCATGTGTGTTCTTTTCACAAACCACACATGGATAAACCACTAGAGTCATTGCATGTGTGTTATTTCCACAAACAAACATAGAAAAACCACTAGAGTCATTGCATGTTTGGTCTTAAACTAAAACCACAAACTACCACTAGAGTCATTGCATGTGTGTTCTTTTCCACAAACCACACATGGATCCACTAGTGGTCATTGCATGTGTGTTCTTTCCACGGACCACATATGGATCAACCAGAGTCATTGAATGTGTGTTCTTTCCACAAAACCACACATGGATCAACCACTAGAGTCATTGCATGTTTGTTCTTATACTAAAACCACAAACCAGCACTAGAGTCATTGCATGTGTGTTCTTTTCCACAAACCACACATGGATCCACTAGTGGTCATTACATGTGTGTTCTTTCCATGGACCACATATGGATCAACCAGAGTCATTGCATGTGTGTTATTTCCAGAAACAAACATGGATCAACCACTAGATTCATTGCATGTGTGTTCTTTTCCACAAACCACACATGGATCCACCAGTGGTTATTGCATGTGTGTTCTTTCCACAAACAACACATGGATCAACCACTAGAGTCATTGCATGTTTGTTCTTATACTAAAACCATAAACCATCACTAGAGTCATTGCATGTGTGTTCTTTTCAACAAACCACACATAGATCCACCAGTGGTCATTGCATGTGTGTTCTTTCCACAAACCACACCTGGATCAACCATAGTCATTGCATGTGTGTTCTTTCCACAAACCACACATGGATCAACCACTAGAGTCATTGCATGTGTGTTCTTTTCCACAAACCACACATGGATCCACTAGACTCATTCCATGTGTGTTCTTTTCCACAAACAACTTATGCATCAATCAGTGTTCATTGCATGTGTGTTATTTCCACAAACCACATGTGGACCCATTACAGTCATGGCATGTGTGTTATTTCCACAAACCACACATGGATCAACCACTAGAGTAATTGCATATGTGTTATTTCCACAAACCACACATGAATCAACCGCTAGAGTCATTGCATGTGTGTTCTTATACTAAAACCAACACTAGAGTCATTGCAGGTGTGTTCTTTTCACAAACCACACATGGATCAACCACTAGAGTCATTGCATGTGTGTTATTTCCACAAACAAACATGGATCAACCACTAGAGTCATTGCATGTGTGTTCGTTTCCACAAACCACACATGGATCCACAAGTGGTCATTGCATGTGTGTTCTTTCCATAAACTAGACATGGATCAACCACTAGAGTCATTGCATGTGTGTTATTTCCACAAACCACACATGGATCAACCACTAGAGTCATTGCATGTGTGTTCTTATACTAAAAGCACAAACTAGTAGTAGAGTCATTGCATGTGTGTTCTTTTCCACAAACCACACATGAATCCACAAGTGGTCATTGCATGTGTGTTCTTTCCACAAACCACACATGGATCAACTAGAGTCATTGCATGTGTGTTCTTTCCACAAACCACACATGGATCAACCACTAGAGTCATTGCATGTGTGTTCTTATACTAAAACCACAAACCAGTACTAAAGTCATTGCATGTGTGTTATTATACTAAATCTACAAACCAGTACTAGAGTCATTGCATGTGTGTTATTTTCCACAAACCACACAGGGATCCACAAGTGGTCATTGCATGTGTGTTCTTTCCACAAACCACATATGGATCAACCAGAGTCATTGCATGTGTGTTCTTTCCACAAACCACACATGGATCAACCACTAGAGTCATTGCTCGTTTGTTCTTATACTAAAACCACAAACTAGCACTAGAGTCATTGCATGTGTGTTCTTTTCCACAAACCACACATGGATCCACCAGTGGTCATTGCATGTGTGTTCTTTCCACGGACCACATATGGATCAACCAGAGTCATTGCATGTGTGTTCTTTCCAAAAAACCACACATGGATCAACCACTAGAGTCATTGCATGTTTGTTCTTATACTAAAACCACAAACCAGCACTAGAGTCATTGCATGTGTGTTCTTTTCCACAAACCACACATGGATCCACTAGTGGTCATTACATGTGTGTTCTTTCCACGGACGACATATGGATCAACCAAAGTCATTGCATGTGTGTTCTTTCCACAAAACCACACATGGATCAACCTCTAGAGTCATTGCATCTTTGTTCTTATACTAAAACCACAAACCAGCACTAGAGTCGTTGCATGTGTGTTCTTTTCCACAAACCACACATGGATCCACTAGACTCATTACATGTGTGTTCTTTTCCACAAACAACTTATGGATCAACCAGTGGTCATTGCATGTGTGTTCTTTCCACAAACCACATGTGGACACATTACAGTCATTACATGTGTGTTATTTCCACAAACCACACATGGATCAACCACTAGAGTCATTGCATATGTGTTATTTCCACAAAACATACATGGATCAACCACTACAGTGATTGCATGTGTGTTCTTATACTAAAACCAACACTAGAGTCATTGCATGTGTGTTCCTTTCACAAACCACACATGGATCAACCACTAGAGTCATTGCATGTGTGTTATTTCCACAAACAAACATGGATCAACCACTAGAGTCATTGCATGTGTGTTCTTATACTAAAACCAACATGGATCCAACAGTGGTCATTGCATGTGTGTTCTTTCCACAAACCACACATGGATCAACCACTAGAGTCATTGCATGTGTGTTCTTATACTAAAACCAACACTAGAGTCATTGCATGTGTGTTCTTTTCACAAACCACACATGGATCCACCACTAGAGTCATTGCATGTGTGTTATTTCCACAAACAAACAGGGAAAAACCACTAGAGTCATTGCATGTTTGTTCTTATACTAAAACCACAAACTACCACTAGAGTCATTGCATGTGTGTTCTTTTCCACAAACCACACATGGATCCACCAGTGGTCATTGCATGTGTGTTCTTTCCACGGACTACATGTGGATCAACCAGAGTCATTGCATGTGTGCTCTTTCCACAAAACCACACACGGATCAACCACTAGAGTCATTGCATGTTTGTTCTTATACTAAAACCACAAACCAGCACTAGAGTCATTGCATGTGTTTTCTTTTCCACAAACCACACATGGATCTAGTAGTGGTCATTACATGTGTGTTCTTTCCACGGACCACATATGGATCAACCAGAGTCATTGCATGTGTGTTATTTCCACAAACAAACATGGATCAACCACTGGAGTCATTGCATGTGTGTTCTTTTCCACAAACCACACATGGATCCACCAGTGGTTATTGCATGTGTGTTCTTTCCACAAACCACACATGGATCAACCACTAGAGTCATTGCATGTTTGTTATTATACTAAAACCATAAACCAACACTAGAGTCATTTCATGTGTGTTCTTTTCCACAAACCACACATGGATCCACCAGTGGTCATTACATGTGTGTTCTTTCGACAAACCACACATGGATCAACCAGAGTCATTGCATGTGTGTTCTTTCCACAAACCACACATGGATCAACCACTAGAGTCATTGCCTGTGTGTTCTTTTCCACAAACCACACATGGATCCACTAGACTCATTCCATGTGTGTTCGTTTCCGCAAACAACTTATGGATCAACCAGTGTTCATTGCATGTGTGTTCTTTCCACAAACCACATGTGGACCCATTACAGTCATTGCATGTGTGTTATTTCCACAAACCACACATGGATCAGCCACTAGAGTCATTGCATATGTGTTATTTCCACAAACCACACATGAATCAACCAATAGAGTCATTGCATGTGTGTTCTTATACTAAAACCAACACTAGAGTCATTGTAGTTGTGTTCTTTTCACAAACACACATGGATCAAGCACTAGAGTCATTGCATGTGTGTTATTTCCACAAACAAACATGGATCAACCACTAGAGTCATTGCATGTCTGTTCTTTTCCACAAACCACACATGGATCCACAAGTGGTCATTGCATGTGTGTTCTTTCCACAAACCAGACATGGATCAACCACTAGAGTCATTGCATGTGTGTTATTTCCACAAACCACACATGGATCAACCACTAGAGTCATTGCATGTGTGTTCTTATACTAAAACCACAAACTAGGACTAGAGTCGTTGCATGTGTGTTCTTTTCCACAAACCACACATGGATCCACCAGTGGTCATTGCATGTGTGTTCTTTCCACAAACCACACATGGATCAACCAGAGTCATTGCATGTGTGTTCTTTCCACAAACCACACATGGATCAACCACTAGAGTCATTGCATGCGTGTTCTTATACTAAAACCACAAACCAGTACTAGAGTCATTGCATGTGTGTTATTATACTAAAACCACAAACCAGTACTAGAGTCATTGCATGTGTGTTATTTTCCACAAACCACACATGGATCCACAAGTGGTCATTGCATGTGTGTTCTTTCCACAAACCACATATGGATCAACCAGAGTCATCGCATGTGTGTTCTTTCCACAAACCACACATGGATCAACCACTAGAGTCATTGCACGTTTGTTCTTATACTAAAACCACAAACTAGCACTAGAGTCATTGCATGTGTGTTCTTATCGACAAACCACACATGGATACGCCAGTGGTCATTGCATGTGTGTTCTTTCCACAAAACCACACATGGATCAACCACTAGAGTCATTGCATGTTTGTTCTTATACTAAAACCACAAACCAGCACTAGAGTCATTGCATGTGTGTTCTTTTCCACAAACCACACATGGATCCACTAGTGGTTATTACATGTGTGTTCTTTCCACGGACCACATATGGATCAACCAGAGTCATTGCATGTGTGTTCTTTCCACAAAACCACACATGGATCAACCACTAGAGTCATTGCATGTTTGTTCTTATACTAAAACCACAAACCAACACTAGAGTCATTGCATGTGTGTTCTTTTCCACAAACCACACATGGTTCCACTAGACTCATTGCATGTGTGTTCTTTTCCACAAACAACTTATGGATCAACCAGTGGTCATTGCATGTGTGTTCTTTCCACAAACCACATGTGGACCCATTACAGTCATTGCATGTGTGTTATTTCCACAAACCACACATGGATCAACCACTAGAGTCATTGCATATGTGTTATTTCCACACACCACACATGGATCAACCACTAGAGTCATTGCATGTGTGTTCTTATACACAAACCAACACTAGAGTCATTGCATGTGTGTTCTTTTCCACAAACCACACATGGATCCACTAGACTCATTCCATGTGTGTTCTTTTCCACAAACAACTTATGGATCAACCAGTATTCATTGCATGTGTGTTCTTTCCACAAACCACATGTGGACGCATTACAGAAATTGCATGTGTGTTATTTCCACAAACCACACATGGATCAACCACTAGAGTCATTCCATATGTGTTATTTCCACAAACCACACATGAATGAACCACTAGAGCCATTGCATGTGTGTTCTTATACTAAAACCAACACTAGGGTCATTGCAGGTGTGTTCTTTTCACAAACCACACATGGATCAACCACTAGAGTCATTGCATGTGTGTTATTTCCACAAACAAACATGGATCAACCACTAGAGTCATTGCATGTGTGTTCTTTTCCACAAACCACACATGGATCCACATGTGGTCATTGCATGTGTGTTCTTTCCACAAACCAGACATGGATCAACAACTAGAGTCATTGCATGTGTGTTATTTCCACAAACCACACATGGATCAACCACTAGAGTCATTGCATGTGTGTTCTTATACTAAAACCACAAACTAGTACTAGAGTCATTGCATGTGTGTTCTTTTCCACAAACCACACATGGATCCACCAGTGGTCATTGCATGTGTGTTCTTTCCACAAACCACACATTGATCAACCAGAGTCATTACATGTGTGTTCTTTCCACAAACCACACATGGATCAACCACTAGAGTCATTGCATGTGTGTTCTTATACTAAAACCACAAACCAGTACTAGAGTCATTGCATGTGTGTTATTATACTAAAACCACAAACCAGTACTAGAGTCATTGCATGTGTGTTATTTTCCACAAACCACACATGGATCCACAAGTGGTCATTGCATGTGTGTTCTTTCCACAAACCACATATGGATCAACCAGAGTCACTGCATGTGTGTTCTTTCCACAAACCACACATGGATCAACCACTAGAGTCATTGCACGTTTGTTCTTATACTAAAACCACAAACTAGCACTAGAGCCATTGCATGTGTGATCTTTTCCACAAACCATACATGGATCCACCAGTGGTCATTGCATGTGTGTTCTTTCCACGGACCACATATGGATCAACCAGAGTCATTGCATGTGTGTTCTTTCCACGGACCACATATGGATCAACCAGAGTCATTGCATGTGTGTTCTTTCCACAAACCACACATGGATCAACCACTAGAGTCATTGCATGTGTGTTCTTTTCCACAAACCACACATGGATCCACTAGACTCATTCCATGTGTGTTCTTTTCGACAAATAACTTATGGATCAACCAGTGTTCATTGCATGTGTGTTCTTTCCACAAACCACATGTGGACCCATTACAGTCATTGCATGTGTGTTATTTCCACAAACCACACATGGATCAACCACTAGAGTCATTGCATATGTGTTATTTCCACAAACCACACATGAATCAACCAATAGAGTCATTGCATGTGTGTTCTTATACTAAAACCAACACTAGAGTCATTGCAGGTGTGTTCTTTTAACAAACCACACATGGATCAAGCACTAGAGTCATTGCATGTGTGTTATTTCCACAAACAAACATGGATCAACCACTAGAGTCATTGCATGTGTGTTCTTTTCCACAAACCACACATGGATCCACAAGTGGTCATTGCATGTGTGTTCTTTCCACAAACCAGACATGGATCAACCACTAGAGTCATTGCATGTGTGTTATTTCCACAAACCACACATGGATCAACCACTAGAGTCATTGCATGTGTGTTCTTATACTAAAACCACAAACTAGGACTAGAGTCATTGCATGTGTGTTCTTTTCCACAAACCACACATGGATCCACCAGTGGTCATTGCATGTGTGTTCTTTCCACAAACCACACATGGATTAACCAGAGTCATTGCATGTGTGTTTTTTCCACAAACCACACATGGATCAACCACTAGAGTCATTGAATGTGTGTTCTTATACTAAAACCACAAACCAGTACTAGAGTCATTGCATGTGTGTTATTATACTAAAACCACAAATCAGTACTAGAGTCATTGCATGTGTGTTATTTTCCACAAACCACACATGGATCCACAAGTGGTCATTGCATGTGTGTTCTTTCCACAAACCACATATGGATCAACCAGAGTCATCGCATGTGTGTTCTTTCCACAAACCACACATGGATCAACCACTAGAGTCATTGCACGTTTGTTCTTATACTAAAACCACAAACTAGCACTAGAGTCATTGCATGTGTGTTCTTATCGACAAACCACCCATGGATCCACCAGTGGTCATTGCATGTGTGTTCTTTCCACAAAACCACACATGGATCAACCACTAGAGTCATTGCATGTTTGTTCTTATACTAAAACCACAAACCAGCACTAGAGTCATTGCATGTGTGTTCTTTCCACAAAACCACACATGGATCAACCACTAGAGTCATTGCATGTTTGTTCTTATACTAAAACCACACACCAGCACTAGAGTCATTGCATGTGTGTTCTTTTCCACAAACCACACATGGATCCACTAGTGGTTATTACATGTGTGTTCTTTCCACGGACCACATATGGATCAACCAGAGTCATTGCATGTGTGTTCTTTCCACAAAACCACACATGGATCAACCACTAGAGTCATTGCATGTTTGTTCTTATACTAAATCCACAAACCAACACTAGAGTCATTGCATGTGTGTTCTTTTCCACAAACCACACATGGTTCCACTAGACTCATTGCATGTGTGTTCTTTTCCACAAACAACTTATGGATCAACCAGTGGTCATTGCATGTGTGTTCTTTCCACAAACCACATGTGGACCCATTACAGTCATTGCATGTGTGTTATTTCCACAAACCACACATGGATCAACCACTAGAGTCATTGCATATGTGTTATTTCCACACACCACACATGGATCAACCACTAGAGTCATTGCATGTGTGTTCTTATACACAAACCAACACTAGAGTCATTGCATGTGTGTTCTTTTCCACAAACCACACATGGATCCACTAGACTCATTCCATGTGTGTTCTTTTCCACAAACAACTTATGGATCAACCAGTATTCATTGCATGTGTGTTCTTTCCACAAACCACATGTGGACCCATTACAGAAATTGCATGTGTGTTATTTCCACAAACCACACATGGATCAACCACTAGAGTCATTCCATATGTGTTATTTCCACAAACCACACATGAATGAACCACTAGAGCCATTGCATGTGTGTTCTTATACTAAAACCAGCACTAGGGTCATTGCAGGTGTGTTCTTTTCACAAACCACACATGGATCAACCACTAGAGGTATTGCATGTGTGTTATTTCCACAAACAAACATGGATCAACCACTAGAGTCATTGCATATGTGTTCTTTTCCACAAACCACACATGGATCCACATGTGGTCATTGCATGTGTGTTCTTTCCACAAACCAGACATGGATCAACAACTAGAGTCATTGCATGTGTGTTATTTCCACAAACCACACATGGATCAACCACTAGAGTCATTGCATGTGTGTTCTTATAATAAAACCACAAACTAGTACTAGAGTCGTTGCATGTGTGTTCTTTTCCACAAACCACACATGGATCCACCAGTGGTCATTGCATGTGTGTTCTTTCCACAAACCACACATTGATCAACCAGAGTCATTACATGTGTGTTCTTTCCACAAACCACACATGGATCAACCACTAGAGTCATTGAATGTGTGTTCTTATACTAAAACCACAAACCAGTACTAGAGTCATTGCATGTGTGTTATTATACTAAAACCACAAACCAGTACTAGAGTCATTGCATGTGTGTTATTTTCCACAAACCACACATGGATCCACAAGTGGTCATTGCATGTGTGTTCTTTCCACAAACCACATATGGATCAACCAGAGTCACGGCATGTGTGTTCTTTGCACAAACCACACATGGATCAACCACTAGAGTCATTGCACGTTTGTTCTTATACTAAAACCACAAACTAGCACTAGAGTCATTGCATGTGTGTTCTTATCGACAAACCACCCATGGATCCACCAGTGGTCATTGCATGTGTGTTCTTTCCACAAAACCACACATGGATCAACCACTAGAGTCATTGCATGTTTGTTCTTATACTAAAACCACAAACCAGCACTAGAGTCATTGCATGTGTGTTCTTTCCACAAAACCACACATGGATCAACCACTAGAGTCATTGCATGTTTGTTCTTATACTAAAACCACACACCAGCACTAGAGTCATTGCATGTGTGTTCTTTTCCACAAACCACACATGGATCCACTAGTGGTTATTACATGTGTGTTCTTTCCACGGACCACATATGGATCAACCAGAGTCATTGCATGTGTGTTCTTTCCACAAAACCACACATGGATCAACCACTAGAGTCATTGCATGTTTGTTCTTATACTAAATCCACAAACCAACACTAGAGTCATTGCATGTGTGTTCTTTTCCACAAACCACACATGGTTCCACTAGACTCATTGCATGTGTGTTCTTTTCCACAAACAACTTATGGATCAACCAGTGGTCATTGCATGTGTGTTCTTTCCACAAACCACATGTGGACCCATTACAGTCATTGCATGTGTGTTATTTCCACAAACCACACATGGATCAACCACTAGAGTCATTGCATATGTGTTATTTCCACACACCACACATGGATCAACCACTAGAGTCATTGCATGTGTGTTCTTATACACAAACCAACACTAGAGTCATTGCATGTGTGTTCTTTTCCACAAACCACACATGGATCCACTAGACTCATTCCATGTGTGTTCTTTTCCACAAACAACTTATGGATCAACCAGTATTCATTGCATGTGTGTTCTTTCCACAAACCACATGTGGACCCATTACAGAAATTGCATGTGTGTTATTTCCACAAACCACACATGGATCAACCACTAGAGTCATTCCATATGTGTTATTTCCACAAACCACACATGAATGAACCACTAGAGCCATTGCATGTGTGTTCTTATACTAAAACCAGCACTAGGGTCATTGCAGGTGTGTTCTTTTCACAAACCACACATGGATCAACCACTAGAGTCATTGCATGTGTGTTATTTCCACAAACAAACATGGATCAACCACTAGAGTCATTGCATATGTGTTCTTTTCCACAAACCACACATGGATCCACATGTGGTCATTGCATGTGTGTTCTTTCCACAAACCAGACATGGATCAACAACTAGAGTCATTGCATGTGTGTTATTTCCACAAACCACACATGGATCAACCACTAGAGTCATTGCATGTGTGTTCTTATAATAAAACCACAAACTAGTACTAGAGTCGTTGCATGTGTGTTCTTTTCCACAAACCACACATGGATCCACCAGTGGTCATTGCATGTGTGTTCTTTCCACAAACCACACATTGATCAACCAGAGTCATTACATGTGTGTTCTTTCCACAAACCACACATGGATCAACCACTAGAGTCATTGCATGTGTGTTCTTATACTAAAACCACAAACCAGTACTAGAGTCATTGCATGTGTGTTATTATACTAAAACCACAAACCAGTACTAGAGTCATTGCATGTGTGTTATTTTCCACAAACCACACATGGATCCACAAGTGGTCATTGCATGTGTGTTCTTTCCACAAACCACATATGGATCAACCAGAGTCACTGCATGTGTGTTCTTTGCACAAACCACACATGGATCAACCACTAGAGTCATTGCACGTTTGTTCTTATACTAAAACCACAAACTAGCACTAGAGCCATTGCATGTGTGATCTTTTCCACAAACCATACATGGATCCACCAGTGGTCATTCCATGTGTGTTCTTTCCACGGACCACATATGGATCAACCAGAGTCATTGCATGTGTGTTCTTTCCACGGACCACATATGGATCAACCAGAGTCATTGCATGTGTGTTCTTTCCACAAACCACACATGGATCAACCACTAGAGTCATTGCATGTGTGTTCTTTTCCACAAACCACACATGGATCCACTAGACTCATTCCATGTGTGTTCTTTTCGACAAATAACTTATGGATCAACCAGTGTTCATTGCATGTGTGTTCTTTCCACAAACCACATGCGGACCCATTACAGTCATTGCATGTGTGTTATTTCCACAAACCACACATGGATCAACCACTAGAGTCATTGCATATGTGTTATTTCCACAAACCACACATGAATCAACCAATAGAGTCATTGCATGTGTGTTCTTATACTAAAACCAACACTAGAGTCATTGCAGGTGTGTTCTTTTCACAAACCACACATGGATCAAGCACTAGAGTCATTGCATGTGTGTTATTTCCACAAACAAACATGGATCAACCACTAGAGTCATTGCATGTGTGTTCTTTTCCACAAACCACACATGGATCCACAAGTGGTCATTGCATGTGTGTTCTTTCCACAAACCAGACATGGATCAACCACTAGAGTCATTGCATGTGTGTTATTTCCATAAACCACACATGGATCAACCACTAGAGTCATTGCATGTGTGTTCTTATACTAAAACCACAAACTAGGACTAGAGTCATTGCATGTGTGTTCTTTTCCACAAACCACACATGGATCCACCAGTGGTCATTGCATGTGTGTTCTTTCCACAAACCACACATGGATTAACCAGAGTCATTGCATGTGTGTTCTTTCCACAAACCACACATGGATCAACCACTAGTCATTGAATGTGTGTTCTTATACTAAAACCACAAACCAGTACTAGAGTCATTGCATGTGTGTTATTATACTAAAACCACAAACCAGTACTAGAGTCATTGCATGTGTGTTATTTTCCACAAACCACACATGGATCCACAAGTGGTCATTGCATGTGTGTTCTTTCCACAAACCACATATGGATCAACCAGAGTCATCGCATGTGTGTTCTTTCCACAAACCACACATGGATCAACCACTAGAGTCATTGCACGTTTGTTCTTATACTAAAACCACAAACTAGCACTAGAGTCATTGCATGTGTGTTCTTATCGACAGACCACCCATGGATCCACCAGTGGTCATTGCATGTGTGTTCTTTCCACAAACCCACACATGGATCAACCACTAGAGTCATTGCATGTTTGTTCTTATACTAAAACCACAAACCAGCACTAGAGTCATTGCATGTGTGTTCTTTTCCACAAACCACACATGGATCCACTAGTGGTCATTACATGTGTGTTCTTTCCACGGACCACATATGGATCAACCAGAGTCATTGCATGTGTGTTATTTCCACAAAACCACACATGGATCAACCACTAGAGTCATTGCATGTTTGTTCTTATACTAAAACCACAAACCAGCACTAGAGTCATTGCATGTGTGTTCTTTTCCACAAACCACACATGGATCCACTAGACTCATTGCATGTGTGTTCTTTTCCACAAACAACTTATGGATCAACCAGTGGTCATTGCATGTGTGTTCTTTCCACAAACCACATGTGGACCCATTACAGTCATTGCATGTGTGTTATTTCCACAAACCACACATGGATCAACCACTAGAGTCATTGCATATGTGTTATTTCCACAAACCACACATGGATCAACCACTAGAGTCATTGCATGTGTGTTCTTATACTAAAACCAACACTAGAGTCATTGCATGTGTGTTCTTTTCCAC
This sequence comes from Avena sativa, assembly GCA_916181665.1. Classification (NCBI taxonomy): domain Eukaryota; kingdom Viridiplantae; phylum Streptophyta; class Magnoliopsida; order Poales; family Poaceae; genus Avena; species Avena sativa. The sequence goes on from OV702292.1 coordinate 278,858,761, forward strand.
AAACCACACATGGATCCACTAGACTCATTCCATGTGTGTTCTTTTCCACAAACAACTTATGGATCAACCAGTATTCATTGCATGTGTGTTCTTTCCACAAACCACATGTGGACCCATTACAGTCATTGCATGTGTGTTATTTCCACAAACCACACATGTATCAACCACTAGAGTCATTCCATATGTGTTATTTCCACAAACCACACATGAATCAACCACTAGAGTCATTGCATGTGTGTTCTTATATTAAAACCAACACTAGAGTCATTGCAGGTGTGTTCTTTTCACAAACCACACATGGATCAACCACTAGAGTCATTGCATGCGTGTTATTTCCACAAACAAACATGGATCAACCACTAGAGTCATTGCATGTGTGTTCTTTTCCACAAACCACACATGGATCCACAAGTGGTCATTGCATGTGTGTTCTTTCCACAAACCAGACATGGATCAACCACTAGAGTCATTGTATGTGTGTTATTTCCACAAACCACACATGGATCAACCAATAGAGTCATTGCATGTGTGTTCTTATACTAAAACCACAAACTAGTACTAGAGTCATTGCATGTGTGTTCTTTTCCACAAACCACACATGGATCCACCAGTGGTCATTGCATGTGTGTTCTTTCCACAAACCAGACATGGATCAACAAGTAGAGTCATTGCATGTGTGTTATTTCCACAAACCACACATGGATCAACCACTAGAGTCATTGCATGTGTGTTCTTATACTAAAACCACAAACTAGTACTAGAGTCGTTGCATGTGTGTTATTTCCACAAACCACACATGGATCAACCACTAGAGTCATTGCATGTGTGTTCTTATACTAAAACCACAAACTAGTACTAGAGTCGTTGCATGTGTGTTCTTTTCCACAAACCACACATGGATCCACCAGTGGTCATTGCATGTGTGTTCTTTCCACAAACCACACATGGATCAACCAGAGTCATTGCATGTGTGTTCTTTCCACAAACCACACATGGATCAACCACTAGAGTCATTTCATGTGTGTTCTTATACTAAAACCACAAACCAGTACTAGAGTCATTGCATGTGTGTTATTATACTAAAACCACAATCCTGTACTAGAGTCATTGCATGTGTGTTATTTTCCACAAACCACACATGGATCCACAAGTGGTCATTGCATGTGTGTTCTTTCCACAAACCACATATGGATCAACCAGAGTCATTGCATGTGTGTTCTTTCCACAAACCACACATGGATCAACCACTAGAGTCATTGCACGTTTGTTCTTATACTAAAACCACAAACTAGCACTAGAGCCATTGCATGTGTGATCTTTTCCACAAACCATACATGGATCCACCAATGGTCATTGCATGTGTGTTCTTTCCACGGACCACATATGGATCAACCAGAGTCATTGCATGTGTGTTCTTTCCACAAAACCACACATGGATCAACCACTAGAGTCATTGCATGTTTGTTCTTATACTAAAACCACAAACCAGCACTAGAGTCATTGCATGTGTGTTCTTTTCCACAAACCACACACGGATCCACTAGACTCATTGCATGTGTGTCCTTTTCCACAAACAACTTATGGATCAACCAGTGGTCATTGCATGTGTGTTCTTTCCACAAACCACACATGGATCAACCACTAGAGTCATTGCATGTGTGTTATTTCCACAAACCACACATGGATCAACCACTACAGTCATTGCATATGTGTTATTTCCACAAACCACACATGGATCAACCACTAGAGTCATTGCATGTGTGTTCTTATACTAAAACCAACACTAGAGTCATTGCATGTGTGTTCTTTTCACAAACCACACATGGATCAACCACCATAGTCATTGCATGTGTGTTCTTTCCACAAACCACACATGGATCAACCACTAGAGTCAGTTCATGTTTGTTCTTATACTAAAACCACAAACCAGAACTAGAGTCATTGCATGTGTGTTCTTTTCCACAAACCACACATGGATCCACCAGTGGTCATTGCATGTGTGTTCTTTTCCACAAACCACACATGGATCCACTAGACTCATTGCATGTGTGTTCTTTTCCACAAACAACTTATGGATCAACCAGTGGTCACTACATATGTGTTCTTTCCACAAACCACATGTGGACCCATTACAGTTATTGCATGTGTGTTATTTCCACAAACCACACATGGATCAACCACTAGAGTCATTGCATATGTGTTATTTCCACAAACCACACATGGATCAACCACTAGAGGCATTGCATGTGTGTTCTTATACTAAAACCAACACTAGTCATTGCATGTGTGTTCTTTTCACAAACCACACATGGATCAACCACTAGAGTCATTTCATGTGTGTTATTTCCACAAACAAACATGGATCAACCACTAGAGCCATTGCATGTGTGTTCTCTTCCACAAACCACACATGGATCAACCACTAGAGTCATTGCATGTGTGTTCTTTCCACAAACGACACATGGATGAACCACTAGAGTCATTGCATGTGTGTTCTTATACTAAACCACAAACCAGTACTAGAGTCATTGCATGTGTGTTATTATACTAAAACCACAAACCAGTACTAGAGTCATTGCATGTGTGTTATTTTCCACAAACCACACACGGATCCACAAGTGGTCATTGCATGTGTGTTCTTTCCACAAACCACATATGGATCAACCAGAGTCATTGCATGTGTGTTCTTTCCACAGACCACACATGGATCAACCACTAGAGTCATTGCACGTTTGTTCTTATACTAAAACCATAAACTAGCACTAGAGCCATTGCATGTGTGATCTTTTCCACAAACCATACATGGATCCACCAGTGGTCATTGTAAGTGTGTTCTTTCCACAGACCACATATGGATCAACCAGAGTCATTGCATGTGTGTTCTTTCCACAAAACCACACATGGATCAACCACTAGAGTCATTGCATGTTTGTTCTTATACTAAAACCACAAACCAGCACTAGAGTCATTGCATGTGTGTTCTTTTCCACAAACCACACATGGATCCACCAGTGGTTATTGCATGTGTGTTCTTTCCACGGACCACATATGGATCAACCAGAGTCATTGCATGTGTGTTCTTTCCACAAAACCACACATGGATCAACCACTAGAGTCATTGCATGTTTGTTCTTATACTAAAACCACAAACCAGCACTAGAGTCATTGCATGTGTGTTCTTTTCCACAAACCACACGCGGATCCACTAGACTCATTGCATGTGTGTTCTTTTCCACAAACAACTTATGGATCAACCAGTGGTCATTGCATGTGCGTTCTTTCCACAAACCACACATGGATCAACCACTAGAGTCATTGCATGTGTGTTATTTCCACAAACCACACATGGATCAACCACTACAGTCATTGCATATGTGTTATTTCCACAAACCACACATGGATCAACCACTAGAGTCATTGCATGTGTGTTCTTATACTAAAACCAACACTAGAGTCATTGCATGTGTGTTCTTTTCACAAACCACACATGGATCAACCACCATAGTCATTGCATGTGTGTTCTTTCCACAAACCACACATGGATCAACCACTAGAGTCATTTCATGTTTGTTCTTATACTAAAACCACAAACCAGAACTAGAGTCATTGCATGTGTGTTCTTTTCCACAAACCACACATGGATCCACCAGTGGTCATTGCATGTGTGTTCTTTTCCACAAACCACACATGGATCCACTAGACTCATTGCATGTGTGTTCTTTTCCACAAACAACTTATGGATCAACCAGTGGTCACTACATGTGTGATCTTTCCACAAACCACATGTGGACCCATTATAGTTATTGCATGTGTGTTATTTCCACAAACCACACATGGATCAACCACTAGAGTCATTGCATATGTGTTATTTCCACAAACCACACATGGATCAACCACTAGAGGCATTGCATGTGTGTTCTTATACTAAAACCAACACTAGTCATTGCATGTGTGTTCTTTTCACAAACCACACATGGATCAACCACTAGAGTCATTTCATGTGTGTTATTTCCACAAACAAACATGGATCAACCACTAGAGTCATTGCATGTGTGTTCTTTTCCACAAACCACACATGGATCCACCAGTGGTCATTGCATGTGTGTTCTTTCCACAAACCACACATGGATCAACCACTAGAGTCATTGCATGTGTGTTCTTTCCACAAACCACACATGGATGAACCACTAGAGTCATTGCATGTGTGTTCTTATACTAAAACCACAAACCAGTACTAGAGTCATTGCATGTGTGTTATTATACTAAAACCACAAACCAGTACTAGAGTCATTGCAAGTGTGTTATTTTCCACAAACCACACATGGATCCACAAGTGGTCATTGCATGTGTGTTCTTTCCACAAACCACATATGGATCAACCAGAGTCATTGCATGTGTGTTCTTTCCACATACCACACATGGATCAACCACTAGAGTCATTGCACGTTTGTTCTTATACTAAAACCATAAACTAGCACTAGAGCCATTGCATGTGTGATCTTTTCCACAAACCATACATGGATCCACCAGTGGTCATTGCAAGTGTGTTCTTTCCACACACCACATATGGATCAACCAGAGTCATTGCATGTGTGTTCTTTCCACAAAACCACACATGGATCAACCACTAGAGTCATTGCATGTTTGTTCTTATACTAAAACCACAAACCAGCACTAGAGTCATTGCATGTGTGTTCTTTTCCACAAACCACACATGGATCCACCAGTGGTCATTGCATGTGTGTTCTTTCCACGGACCACATATGGATCAACCAGAGTCATTGCATGTGTGTTCTTTCCACAAAACCACACATGGATCAACCACTAGAGTCATTGCATGTTTGTTCTTATACTAAAACCACAAACCAGCACTAGAGTCATTGCATGTGTGTTCTTTTCCACAAAACACACACGGATCCACTAGACTCATTGCATGTGTGTTCTTTTCCAAAAACAACTGATGGATCAACCAGTGGTCATTGCATGTGTGTTCTTTCCACAAACCACACATGGATCAACCACTAGAGTCATTGCATGTGTGTTATTTCCACAAACCACACATGGATCAACCACTACAGTCATTGCATATGTGTTATTTCCACAAACCACACATGGATCAACCACTAGAGTCATTGCATGTGTGTTCTTATACTAAAACCAACACTAGAGTCATTGCATGTGTGTTCTTTTCACAAACCACACATGGATCAACCACCATAGTCATTGCATGTGTGTTCTTTCCACAAACCACACATGGATCAACCACTAGAGTCATTTCATTTTTGTTCTTATACTAAAACCACAAACCAGAAGTAGAGTCATTGCATGTGTGTTCTTTTCCACAAACCACACATGGATCCACCAGTGGTCATTGCATGTGTGTTCTTTTCCACAAACCACACATGGATCCACTAGACTGATTGCATGTGTGTTCTTTTCCACAAACAACTTATGGATCAACCAGTGGTCACTACATGTGTGTTCTTTCCACAAACCACATGTGGACCCATTACAGTTATTGCATGTGTGTTATTTCCACAAACCACACATGGATCAACCACTAGAGTCATTGCATATGTGTTATTTCCACAAACCACACATGGATCAACCACTAGAGGCATTGCATGTGTGTTCTTATACTAAAACCAACACTATTCATTGCATGTGTGTTCTTTTCACAAACCACACATGGATCAACCACTAGAGTCATTTCATGTGTGTTATTTCCACAAACAAACATGGATCAACCACTAGAGTCATTGCATGTGTGTTCTTTTCCACAAACCACACATGGATCCACCAGTGGTCATTGCATGTGTGTTCTTTCCACAAACCACACATGGATCAACCACTAGAGTCATTGCATGTGTGTTCTTTCCACAAACCACACATGGATGAACCACTAGAGTCATTGCATGTGTGTTCTTATACTAAAACCACAAACCAATACTAGAGTCATTGCATGTGTGTTATTATACTAAAACCACAAACCAGTACTAGAGTCATTGCATGTGTGTTATTTTCCACAAACCACACATGGATCCACAAGTGGTCATTGCATGTGTGTTCTTTCCACAAACCACATATGGATCAACCAGAGTCATTGCATGTGTGTTCTTTCCACATACCACACATGGATCAACCACTAGAGTCATTGCACGTTTGTTCTTATACTAAAACCATAAACTAGCACTAGAGCCATTGCATGTGTGATCTTTTCCACAAACCATACATGGATCCACCAGTGGTCATTGCAAGTGTGTTCTTTCCACACACCACATATGGATCAACCAGAGTCATTGCATGTGTGTTCTTTCCACAAAACCACACATGGATCAACCACTAGAGTCGTTGCATGTTTGTTCTTATACTAAAACCACAAACCAGCACTAGAGTCATTGCATGTGTGTTCTTTTCCACAAACCACACATGGATCCACCAGTGGTCATTGCATGTGTGTTCTTTCCACGGACCACATATGGATCAACCAGAGTCATTGCATGTGTGTTCTTTCCACAAAACCACACATGGATCAACCACTAGAGTCATTGCATGTTTGTTCTTATACTAAAACCACAAACCAGCACTAGAGTCATTGCATGTGTGTTCTTTTCCACAAAACACACACGGATCCACTAGACTCATTGCATGTGTGTTCTTTTCCAAAAACAACTGATGGATCAACCAGTGGTCATTGCATGTGTGTTCTTTCCACAAACCACACATGGATCAACCACTAGAGTCATTGCATGTGTGTTATTTCCACAAACCACACATGGATCAACCACTACAGTCATTGCATATGTGTTATTTCCACAAACCACACATGGATCAACCACTAGAGTCATTGCATGTGTGTTCTTATACTAAAACCAACACTAGAGTCATTGCATGTGTGTTCTTTTCACAAACCACACATGGATCAACCACCATAGTCATTGCATGTGTGTTCTTTCCACAAACCACACATGGATCAACCACTAGAGTCATTTCATTTTTGTTCTTATACTAAAACCACAAACCAGAACTAGAGTCATTGCATGTGTGTTCTTTTCCACAAACCACACATGGATCCACCAGTGGTCATTGCATGTGTGTTCTTTTCCACAAACCACACATGGATCCACTAGACTGATTGCATGTGTGTTCTTTTCCACAAACAACTTATGGATCAACCAGTGGTCACTACATGTGTGTTCTTTCCACAAACCACATGTGGACCCATTACAGTTATTGCATGTGTGTTATTTCCACAAACCACACATGGATCAACCACTAGAGACATTGCATATGTGTTATTTCCACAAACCACACATGGATCAACCACTAGAGGCATTGCATGTGTGTTCTTATACTAAAACCAACACTAGTCATTGCATGTGTGTTCTTTTCACAAACCACACATGGATAAACCACTAGAGTCATTTCATGTGTGTTATTTCCACAAACAAACATGGATCAACCACTAGAGTCATTGCATGTGTGTTCTTTTCCACAAACCACACATGGATCCACCAGTGGTCATTGCATGTGTGTTCTTTCCACAAACCACACATGGATCAACCACTAGAGTCATTGCATGTGTGTTCTTTCCACAAACCACACATGGATGAACCACTAGAGTCATTGCATGTGTGTTCTTATACTAAAACCACAAACCAGTACTAGAGTCATTGCATGTGTGTTATTATACTAAAACCACAAACCAGTACTAGAGTCATTGCATGTGTGTTATTTTCCACAAACCACACATGGATCCACAAGTGGTCATTGCATGTGTGTTCTTTCCACAAACCACATATGGATCAACCAGAGTCATTGCATGTGTGTTCTTTCCACAGACCACACATGGATCAACCACTAGAGTCATTGCACGTTTGTTCTTATACTAAAACCATAAACTAGCACTAGAGCCATTGCATGTGTGATCTTTTCCACAAACCATACATGGATCCACCAGTGGTCATTGCAAGTGTGTTCTTTCCACACACCACATATGGATCAACCAGAGTCATTGCATGTGTGTTCTTTCCACAAAACCACACATGGATCAACCACTAGAGTCATTGCATGTTTGTTCTTATACTAAAACCACAAACCAACACTAGAGTCATTGCATGTGTGTTCTTTTCCACAAACCACACATGGATCCACTAGTGGTCATTAGATGTGTGTTCTTTCCACGGACCACATATGGATCAACCAGAGTCATTGCATGTGTGTTCTTTCCACAAAATCACACATGGATCAACCACTAGAGTCATTGCATGTTTGTTCTTATACTAAAACCACAAACCAGCACTAGAGTCATTGGATGTGTGTTCTTTTCCACAAACCACACATGGATCCACTAGACTCATTGCATGTGTGTTCTTTTCCACAAACAACTTATGGATCAACCAGTGGTCATTGCATGTGTGTTCTTTCCACAAACCACATGTGGACACATTACAATCATTGCATGTGTGTTATTTCCACAAACCACACATGGATCAACCTCTAGAGTCATTGCATATGTGTTATTTCCACAAACCACACATGGATCAACCACTAGAGTCATTGCATGTTTGTTCTTATACTAAAACCATAAACCAACACTAGAGTCATTGCATGTGTGTTCTTTTCCACAAACCACACATGGATCCACCAGTGGTCATTGCATGTGTGTTCTTTCGACAAACCACACATGGATCGACCAGAGTCATTGCATGTGTGTTCTTTCCACAAACCACACATGGATCAACCACTGGAGTCATTGCATGTGTGTTCTTTTCCACAAACCACACATGGATCCACTAGACTCATTCCATGTGTGTTCTTTTCCACAAACAACTTATGGATCAACCAGTGTTCATTGCATGTGTGTTCTTTCCACAAACCACATGTGGACCCATTACAGTCATTGCATGTGTGTTATTTCCACAAACCACACATGGATCAACCACTAGAGTCATTGCATATGTGTTATTTCCACAAACCACACATGAATCAACCACTAGAGTCATTGCATGTGTGTTCTTATACTAAACCCAACACTAGAGTCATTGCAGGTGTGTTCTTTTCACAAACCACACATGGATCAACCACTAGAGTCATTGCATGTGTGTTATTTCCACAAACAAACATGGATCAACCACTAGAGTCATTGCATGTGTGTTCTTTTCCACAAACCACACATGGATCCACAAGTGGTCATTTCATGTGTGTTCTTTCCACAAACCAGCCATGGATCAACCACTAGAGTCATTGCATGTGTGTTATTTCCACAAACCACACATGGATCAACCACTAGAGTCATTGCATGTGTGTTCTTATACTAAAACCACAAACTAGGAGTAGAGTCATTGCATGTGTGTTCTTTTCCACAAACCACACATGGATCCACCAGTGGTCATTGGATGTGTGTTCTTTCCACAAACCACACATGGATCAACCAGAGTCATTGCATGTGCGTTCTTTCCACAAACCACACATGGATCAACCACTAGAGTCATTGCATGTGTGTTCTTATACTAAAACCACAAACCAGTACTAGAGTCATTGCATGTGTGTTATTGTACTAAAACCACAAACCAGTACTAGAGTCATTGCATGTGTGTTATTTTCCACAAACCACACATGGATCCACAAGTGTCATTGCATGTGTGTTCTTTCCGCAAACCACATATGGATCAACTAGAGTCATCGCATGTGTGTTCTTTCCACGAACCACACATGGATCAACCACTAGAGTCATTACACGTTTGTTCTTATACTAAAACCACAAACTAGCACTAGAGTCATTGCATGTGTGTTCTTATCGACAAACCACACATGGATCCACCAGTGGTCATTGCATGTGTGTTCTTTCCACAAAACCACACATGGATCAACCACTAGATTCATTGCATATTTGTTCTTATACTAAAACCACAAACCAGCACTAGAGTCATTGCATGTGTGTTCTTTTCCACAAACTACACATGGATCCACTAGTGGTCATTACATGTGTGTTCTTTCCACGGACCACATATGGATCAACCAGAGTCATTGCATGTGTGTTCTTTCCATAAACCACACATGGATTAACCACTAGAGTCATTTCATGTTTGTTCTTATACTAAAACCACAAACCAGAACTAGAGTCAATGCATGTGTGTTCTTTTCCACAAACCACACATGGATCCACCAGTGGTCATTGCATGTGTGTTCTTTTCCACAAACCACACATGGATCCACTAGACTCATTGCATGTGTGTTCTTTTCCACAAACAACTTATGGATCAACCAGTGGTCACTACATGTGTGTTCTTTCCACAAACCACATGTGGACCCATTACAGTTATTGCATGTGTGTTATTTCCACAAACCATACATGGATCAACCACTAGAGTCATTGCATATGTGTTATTTCCACAAACCACTCATGGATCAACCACTAGAGGCATTGCATGTGTGTTCTTATACTAAAACCAACACTAGTCATTGCATGTGTGTTATTTTCACAAACCACACATGGATCAACCACTAGAGTCATTTCATGTGTGTTATTTCCACAAACAAACATGGATCAACCACCAGAGTCATTGCATGTGTGTTCTTTTCCACAAACCACACATGGATCCACCAGTGGTCATTGCATGTGTGTTCTTTCCACAAACCACACATGGATCAACCACTAGAGTCATTGCATGTGTGTTCTTTCCACAAACCACACATGGATCAACCACTAGAGTCATTGCATGTGTGTTCTTATACTAAAACCACAAACCAATACTAGAGTCATTGCATGTGTGTTATTATACTAAAACCACAAACCAGTACTAGAGTCATTGCATGTGTGTTATTTTCCACAAACCACACATGGATCCACAAGTGGTCATTGCATGTGTGTTCTTTCCACAAACCACATATGGATCAACCAGAGTCATTGCATGTGTGTTTGTTCCACAGACCACACATGGATCAACCACTAGAGTCATTGCACGTTTGTTCTTATACTAAAACCATAAACTAGCACTAGAGCCATTGCATGTGTGATCTTTTCCACAAACCATACATGGATCCACCAGTGGTCATTGCATGTGTGTTCTTTCCACAGACCACATATGGATCAACCAGAGTCATTGCATGTGTGTTCTTTCCACAAAACCACACATGGATCAACCACTAGAGTCATTGCATGTTTGTTCTTATACTAAAACCACAAACCAGCACTAGAGTCATTGCATGTGTGTTCTTTTCCACAAACCACACATGGATCCACTAGTGGTCATTACATGTGTGTTCTTTCCACGGACCACATATGGATCAACCAGAGTAATTGCATGTGTGTTCTTTCCACAAAATCACACATGGATCAACCACTAGAGTCATTGCATGTCTGTTCTTATACTAAAACCACAAACCAGCACTAGAGTCATTGCATGTGTGTTCTTTTCCACAAACCACACATGGATCCACTAGACTCATTGCATGTGTGTTCTTTTCCACAAACAACTTATGGATCAACCAGTGGTCATTGCATGTGTGTTCTTTCCACAAACCACATGTGGACACATTACAGTCATTGCATGTGTGTTATTTCCACAAACCACACATGGATCAACCACTAGAGTCATTGAATATGTGTTATTTCCACAAACCACACATGGATCAACCACTAGAGTCATTGAATGTTTGTTCTTATACTAAAACCATAAACCAACACTAGAGTCATTGCATGTGTGTTCTTTTCCACAAACCACACATGGATCCACCAGTGGTCATTGCATGTGTGTTCTTTCGACAAACCACACATGGATCAACCAGAGTCATTGCATGTGTGTTCTTTCCACAAACCACACATGGATCAACCACTAGAGTCATTGCATGTGTGTTCTTTTCCACAAACCACACATGGATCCACTAGACTCATTCCATGTGTGTTCTTTTCCACAAACAACTTATGGATCAACCAGTGTTCATTGCATGTGTGTTCTTTCCACAAACCACATGTGGACCCATTACAGTCATTGCATGTGTGTTATTTCCACAAACCACACATGGATCAACCACTAGAGTCATTGCATATGTGTTATTTCCACAAACCACACATGAATCAACCACTAGAGTCATTGCATGTGTGTTCTTATACTAAACCCAACACTAGTCATTGTAGGTGTGTTCTTTTCACAAACCACACATGGATCAACCACTAGAGTCATTGCATGTGTGTTATTTCCACAAACAAGCATGGATCAACCACTAGAGTCATTGCATGTGTGTTCTTTTCCACAAACCACACATGGATCCACAAGTGGTCATTGCATGTGTGTTCTTTCCACAAATCAGACATGGATCAACCACTAGAGTCATTGCATGTGTGTTATTTCCACAAACCACACATGGATCAACCACTAGAGTCATTGCATGTGTGTTCTTATACTAAAACCACAAACTAGGACTAGAGTCATTGCATGTGTGTTCTTTTCCACAAACCACACATGGATCCACCAGTGGTCGTTGCATGTGTGTTCTTTCCACAAACCACACATGGATCAACCAGAGTCATTGCATGTGTGTTCTTTCCACAAACCACACATGGATCAACCACTAGAGTCATTGCATGTGTGTTCTTATACTAAAACCACAAACCAGTACTAGAGTCATTGCATGTGTGTTATTATACTAAAACCACAAACCAGTACTAGAGTCATTGCATGTGTGTTATTTTCCACCAACCACACATGGATCCACCAGTGGTCATTGCATGTGTGTTCTTTCCACAAACCACACATGGATCAACCACTAGAGTCATTGCATGTTTGTTCTTATACTAAAACCACAAACCAGCACTAGAGTCATTGCATGTGTGTTCTTTTCCACAAACGACACATGGATCCACTAGTGGTCATTACATGTGTGTTCTTTCCACGGACCACATATGGATCAACCAGATTCATTGCATGTGTGTTCTTTCCACAAAACCACGCATGGATCAACCACTAGAGTCATTGCATGTTTGTTCTTATACTAAAACCACAAATCAGCACTAGAGTCATTGCATGTGTGTTCTTTTCCACAAACCACACATGGATCCACTAGACTCATTGCATGTGTGTTCTTTTCCACAAACAACTTATGGATCAACCAGTGGTCATTGCATGTGTGTTCTTTCCACAAACCACACATGGATCAACAACTACAGTCATTGCATATGTGTTATTTCCACAAACCACACATGGATCAACCACTACAGTCATTGCATATGTGTTATTTCCACAAACCACACATGGATCAACCACTAGAGTCATTGCATGTGTGTTCTTATACTAAAACCAACACTAGAGTCATTGCATGTGTGTTCTTTTCACAAACCACACATGGATCAACCACCAGAGTCATTGCATGTGTGTTCTTTCCACAAACCACACATCGATCAACCACTAGAGTCATTTCATGTTTGTTCTTATACTAAAACCACAAACCAGAACTAGAGTCATTGCATGTGTGTTCTTTTCCACAAACCACACATGGATCAACCAGTGGTCATTGCATGTGTGTTCTTTTCCACAAACCAAACATGGATCCACTAGACTCATTGCATGTGTGTTCTTTTCCACAAACAACTTATGGATCAACCAATGGTCACTACATGTGTGTTCTTTCCACAAACCACATGTGGACCCATTACAGTTATTGCATGTGTGTTATTTCCACAAACCACACATGGATCAACCACTAGAGTCATTGCATATGTGTTATTTCCACAAACCACACATGGATCAACCACTAGAGGCATTGCATGTGTGTTCTTATACTAAAACCAACACTAGTCATTGCATGTGTGTTCTTTTCACAAACCACACATGGATCAACCACTAGAGTCATTTCATGTGTGTTATTTCCACAAACAAACATGGATCAACCACTAGAGTCATTGCATGTGTGTTCTTTTCCACAAACCACACATGGATGAACCACTAGAGTCATTGCATGTGTGTTCTTATACTAAAACCACAAACCAGTACTAGAGTCATTGCATGTGTGTTATTATACTAAAACCACAAACCAGTACTAGAGTCATTGCATGTGTGTTCTTTTCCACAAACCACACATGAATCCACCAGAGTCATTGCATGTGTGTTCTTCCCACAAACCACACATGGATCAACCACTAGGGTCATTGCATGTTTGTTCTTATACTAAAACCACAAACCAGCACTAGAGTCATTGCATGTGTGTTCTTTTCCACAAACCACACATGGATCCACCAGTGGTCATTGCATGTGTGTTCTTTCCACAAACCATACATGGATCAACCAGAGTCATTGCATGTGTGTTCTTTCCACAAACCACACATGGATCAACCACTAGAGTCATTGCATGTGTGTTCTTATACTAAAACCACAAACCAGTACTAGAGTCATTGCATGTGTGTTATTATACTAAAAGCACAAACCAGTACTAGAGTCATTGCATGTGTGTTATTTTCCACAAACCACACATGGATCCACAAGTGGTCATTGCATGTGTGTTCTTTCCACAAACCACATATGGATCAACCTGAGTCATCGCATGTGTGTTCTTTCCACGAACCACACATGGATCAACCACTAGAGTCATTGCACGTTTGTTCTTATACTAAAACCACAAACTAGCACTAGAGTCATTCCATGTGTGTTCTTATCGACAAACCACACATGGATCCACCAGTGGTCATTGCATGTGTGTTCTTTCCACAAAACCACACATGGATCAACCACTAGAGTCATTGCATGTTTGTTCTTATACTAAAACCACAAACCAGCACTAGAGTCATTGCATGTGTGTTGTTTTCCACAAACCACACATGGATCCACTAGTGGTCATTACATGTGTGTTTTTTCCACGGACCACATATGGATCAACCAGAGTCATTGCATGTGTGTTCTTTCCACAAAACCACACATGGATCAACCACTAGAGTCATTGCATGTTGTTCTTATACTAAAACCACAAACCAGCACTAGGGTCATTGCATGTGTGTTCTTTTCCACAAACCACACATGGATCCACTAGAGTCATTGCATGTGTGTTCTTTTCCACAAACAACTTATGGATCAACCAGTGGTCATTGCATGTGTGTTCTTTCCACAAACCACATGTGGACACATTACAGTCATTGCATGTGTGTTATTATACTAAACCCAACACTAGAGTCATTGCAGGTGTGTTCTTTTCACAAACCACACATGGATCAACCACTAGAGTCATTGCATGTGTGTTATTTCCACAAACAAACATGGATCAACCACTAGAGTCATTGCATGTGTGTTCTTTTCCACAAACCACACATGGATCCACAAGTGGTCATTTCATGTGTGTTCTTTCCACAAACCAGACATGGATCAACCACTAGAGTCATTGCATGTGTGTTATTTCCACAAACCACACATGGATCAACCACTAGAGTCATTGCATGTTTGTTCTTATACTAAAACCACAAACCAGCACTAGAGTCATTGCATGTGTGTTCTTTTCCACAAACCACACATGGATCCACTAGACTCATTGCATGTGTGTTCTTTTCCACAAACAACTTATGGATCAACCAGTGGTCATTGCATGTGTGTTCTTTCCACAAACCACATGTGGACACATTACAGTCATTGCATGTGTGTTATTTCCACAAACCACACATGGATCAACCACTAGAGTCATTGAATATGTGTTATTTCCACAAACCACACATGGATCAACCACTAGAGTCATTGAATGTTTGTTCTTATACTAAAACCATAAACCAACACTAGAGTCATTGCATGTGTGTTCTTTTCCACAAACCACACATGGATCCACCAGTGGTCATTGCATGTGTGTTCTTTCGACAAACCACACATGGATCAACCAGAGTCATTGCATGTGTGTTCTTTCCACAAACCACACATGGATCAACCACTAGAGTCATTGCATGTGTGTTCTTTTCCACAAACCACACATGGATCCACTAGACTCATTCCATGTGTGTTCTTTTCCACAAACAACTTATGGATCAACCAGTGTTCATTGCATGTGTGTTCTTTCCACAAACCACATGTGGACCCATTACAGTCATTGCATGTGTGTTATTTCCACAAACCACACATGGATCAACCACTAGAGTCATTGCATATGTGTTATTTCCACAAACCACACATGAATCAACCACTAGAGTCATTGCATGTGTGTTCTTATACTAAACCCAACACTAGTCATTGTAGGTGTGTTCTTTTCACAAACCACACATGGATCAACCACTAGAGTCATTGCATGTGTGTTATTTCCACAAACAAGCATGGATCAACCACTAGAGTCATTGCATGTGTGTTATTTCCACAAACAAACATGGATCAACCACTAGAGTCATTGCATGTGTGTTCTTTTCCACAAACCACACATGGATCCACAAGTGGTCATTTCATGTGTGTTCTTTCCACAAACCAGACATGGATCAACCACTAGAGTCATTGCATGTGTGTTATTTCCACAAACCACACATGGATCAACCACTAGAGTCATTGCATGTGTGTTCTTATACTAAAACCACAAACTAGGAGTAGAGTCATTGCATGTGTGTTCTTTTCCACAAACCACACATGGATCCACCAGTGGTCATTGGATGTGTGTTCTTTCCACAAACCACACATGGATCAACCAGAGTCATTGCATGTGCGTTCTTTCCACAAACCACACATGGATCAACCACTAGAGTCATTGCATGTGTGTTCTTATACTAAAACCACAAACCAGTACTAGAGTCATTGCATGTGTGTTATTGTACTAAAACCACAAACCAGTACTAGAGTCATTGCATGTGTGTTATTTTCCACAAACCACACATGGATCCACAAGTGTCATTGCATGTGTGTTCTTTCCGCAAACCACATATGGATCAACTAGAGTCATCGCATGTGTGTTCTTTCCACGAACCACACATGGATCAACCACTAGAGTCATTACACGTTTGTTCTTATACTAAAACCACAAACTAGCACTAGAGTCATTGCATGTGTGTTCTTATCGACAAACCACACATGGATCCACCAGTGGTCATTGCATGTGTGTTCTTTCCACAAAACCACACATGGATCAACCACTAGATTCATTGCATATTTGTTCTTATACTAAAACCACAAACCAGCACTAGAGTCATTGCATGTGTGTTCTTTTCCACAAACTACACATGGATCCACTAGTGGTCATTACATGTGTGTTCTTTCCACGGACCACATATGGATCAACCAGAGTCATTGCATGTGTGTTCTTTCCATAAACCACACATGGATTAACCACTAGAGTCATTTCATGTTTGTTCTTATACTAAAACCACAAACCAGAACTAGAGTCAATGCATGTGTGTTCTTTTCCACAAACCACACATGGATCCACCAGTGGTCATTGCATGTGTGTTCTTTTCCACAAACCACACATGGATCCACTAGACTCATTGCATGTGTGTTCTTTTCCACAAACAACTTATGGATCAACCAGTGGTCACTACATGTGTGTTCTTTCCACAAACCACATGTGGACCCATTACAGTTATTGCATGTGTGTTATTTCCACAAACCATACATGGATCAACCACTAGAGTCATTGCATATGTGTTATTTCCACAAACCACACATGGATCAACCACTAGAGGCATTGCATGTGTGTTCTTATACTAAAACCAACACTAGTCATTGCATGTGTGTTATTTTCACAAACCACACATGGATCAACCACTAGAGTCATTTCATGTGTGTTATTTCCACAAACAAACATGGATCAACCACCAGAGTCATTGCATGTGTGTTCTTTTCCACAAACCACACATGGATCCACCAGTGGTCATTGCATGTGTGTTCTTTCCACAAACCACACATGGATCAACCACTAGAGTCATTGCATGTGTGTTCTTTCCACAAACCACACATGGATCAACCACTAGAGTCATTGCATGTGTGTTCTTATACTAAAACCACAAACCAATACTAGAGTCATTGCATGTGTGTTATTATACTAAAACCACAAACCAGTACTAGAGTCATTGCATGTGTGTTATTTTCCACAAACCACACATGGATCCACAAGTGGTCATTGCATGTGTGTTCTTTCCACAAACCACATATGGATCAACCAGAGTCATTGCATGTGTGTTCGTTCCACAGACCACACATGGATCAACCACTAGAGTCATTGCACGTTTGTTCTTATACTAAAACCATAAACTAGCACTAGAGCCATTGCATGTGTGATCTTTTCCACAAACCATACATGGATCCACCAGTGGTCATTGCATGTGTGTTCTTTCCACTGACCACATATGGATCAACCAGAGTCATTGCATGTGTGTTCTTTCCACAAAACCACACATGGATCAACCACTAGAGTCATTGCATGTTTGTTCTTATACTAAAACCACAAACCAGCACTAGAGTCATTGCATGTGTGTTCTTTTCCACAAACCACACATGGATCCACTAGTGGTCATTACATGTGTGTTCTTTCCACGGACCACATATGGATCAACCAGAGTAATTGCATGTGTGTTCTTTCCACAAAATCACACATGGATCAACCACTAGAGTCATTGCATGTTTGTTCTTATACTAAAACCACAAACCAGCACTAGAGTCATTGCATGTGTGTTCTTTTCCACAAACCACACATGGATCCACTAGACTCATTGCATGTGTGTTCTTTTCCACAAACAACTTATGGATCAACCAGTGGTCATTGCATGTGTGTTCTTTCCACAAACCACATGTGGACACATTACAGTCATTGCATGTGTGTTATTTCCACAAACCACACATGGATCAACCACTAGAGTCATTGAATATGTGTTATTTCCACAAACCACACATGGATCAACCACTAGAGTCATTGAATGTTTGTTCTTATACTAAAACCATAAACCAACACTAGAGTCATTGCATGTGTGTTCTTTTCCACAAACCACACATGGATCCACCAGTGGTCATTGCATGTGTGTTCTTTCGACAAACCACACATGGATCAACCAGAGTCATTGCATGTGTGTTCTTTCCACAAACCACACATGGATCAACCACTAGAGTCATTGCATGTGTGTTCTTTTCCACAGACCACACATGGATCCACTAGACTCATTCCATGTGTGTTCTTTTCCACAAACAACTTATGGATCAACCAGTGTTCATTGCATGTGTGTTCTTTCCACAAACCACATGTGGACCCATTACAGTCATTGCATGTGTGTTATTTCCACAAACCACACATGGATCAACCACTAGAGTCATTGCATATGTGTTATTTCCACAAACCACACATGAATCAACCACTAGAGTCATTGCATGTGTGTTCTTATACTAAACCCAACACTAGTCATTGTAGGTGTGTTCTTTTCACAAACCACACATGGATCAACCACTAGAGTCATTGCATGTGTGTTATTTCCACAAACAAGCATGGATCAACCACTAGAGTCATTGCATGTGTGTTCTTTTCCACAAACCACACATGGATCCACAAGTGGTCATTGCATGTGTGTTCTTTCCACAAATCAGACATGGATCAACCACTAGAGTCATTGCATGTGTGTTATTTCCACAAACCACACATGGATCAACCACTAGAGTCATTGCATGTGTGTTCTTATACTAAAACCACAAACTAGGACTAGAGTCATTGCATGTGTGTTCTTTTCCACAAACCACACATGGATCCACCAGTGGTCGTTGCATGTGTGTTCTTTCCACAAACCACACATGGATCAACCAGAGTCATTGCATGTGTGTTCTTTCCACAAACCACACATGGATCAACCACTAGAGTCATTGCATGTGTGTTCTTATACTAAAACCACAAACCAGTACTAGAGTCATTGCATGTGTGTTATTATACTAAAACCACAAACCAGTACTAGAGTCATTGCATGTGTGTTATTTTCCACCAACCACACATGGATCCACCAGTGGTCATTGCATGTGTGTTCTTTCCACAAACCACACATGGATCAACCACTAGAGTCATTGCATGTTTGTTCTTATACTAAAACCACAAACCAGCACTAGAGTCATTGCATGTGTGTTCTTTTCCACAAACGACACATGGATCCACTAGTGGTCATTACATGTGTGTTCTTTCCACGGACCACATATGGATCAACCAGATTCATTGCATGTGTGTTCTTTCCACAAAACCACGCATGGATCAACCACTAGAGTCATTGCATGTTTGTTCTTATACTAAAACCACAAATCAGCACTAGAGTCATTGCATGTGTGTTCTTTTCCACAAACCACACATGGATCCACTAGACTCATTGCATGTGTGTTCTTTTCCACAAACAACTTATGGATCAACCAGTGGTCATTGCATGTGTGTTCTTTCCACAAACCACACATGGATCAACAACTACAGTCATTGCATATGTGTTATTTCCACAAACCACACATGGATCAACCACTACAGTCATTGCATATGTGTTATTTCCACAAACCACACATGGATCAACCACTAGAGTCATTGCATGTGTGTTCTTATACTAAAACCAACACTAGAGTCATTGCATGTGTGTTCTTTTCACAAACCACACATGGATCAACCACCAGAGTCATTGCATGTGTGTTCTTTCCACAAACCACACATCGATCAACCACTAGAGTCATTTCATGTTTGTTCTTATACTAAAACCACAAACCAGAACTAGAGTCATTGCATGTGTGTTCTTTTCCACAAACCACACATGGATCAACCAGTGGTCATTGCATGTGTGTTCTTTTCCACAAACCAAACATGGATCCACTAGACTCATTGCATGTGTGTTCTTTTCCACAAACAACTTATGGATCAACCAATGGTCACTACATGTGTGTTCTTTCCACAAACCACATGTGGACCCATTACAGTTATTGCATGTGTGTTATTTCCACAAACCACACATGGATCAACCACTAGAGTCATTGCATATGTGTTATTTCCACAAACCACACATGGATCAACCACTAGAGGCATTGCATGTGTGTTCTTATACTAAAACCAACACTAGTCATTGCATGTGTGTTCTTTTCACAAACCACACATGGATCAACCACTAGAGTCATTTCATGTGTGTTATTTCCACAAACAAACATGGATCAACCACTAGAGTCATTGCATGTGTGTTCTTTTCCACAAACCACACATGGATGAACCACTAGAGTCATTGCATGTGTGTTCTTATACTAAAACCACAAACCAGTACTAGAGTCATTGCATGTGTGTTATTATACTAAAACCACAAACCAGTACTAGAGTCATTGCATGTGTGTTCTTTTCCACAAACCACACATGAATCCACCAGAGTCATTGCATGTGTGTTCTTCCCACAAACCACACATGGATCAACCACTAGGGTCATTGCATGTTTGTTCTTATACTAAAACCACAAACCAGCACTAGAGTCATTGCATGTGTGTTCTTTTCCACAAACCACACATGGATCCACCAGTGGTCATTGCATGTGTGTTCTTTCCACAAACCATACATGGATCAACCAGAGTCATTGCATGTGTGTTCTTTCCACAAACCACACATGGATCAACCACTAGAGTCATTGCATGTGTGTTCTTATACTAAAACCACAAACCAGTACTAGAGTCATTGCATGTGTGTTATTATACTAAAAGCACAAACCAGTACTAGAGTCATTGCATGTGTGTTATTTTCCACAAACCACACATGGATCCACAAGTGGTCATTGCATGTGTGTTCTTTCCACAAACCACATATGGATCAACCTGAGTCATCGCATGTGTGTTCTTTCCACGAACCACACATGGATCAACCACTAGAGTCATTGCACGTTTGTTCTTATACTAAAACCACAAACTAGCACTAGAGTCATTCCATGTGTGTTCTTATCGACAAACCACACATGGATCCACCAGTGGTCATTGCATGTGTGTTCTTTCCACAAAACCACACATGGATCAACCACTAGAGTCATTGCATGTTTGTTCTTATACTAAAACCACAAACCAGCACTAGAGTCATTGCATGTGTGTTGTTTTCCACAAACCACACATGGATCCACTAGTGGTCATTACATGTGTGTTTTTTCCACGGACCACATATGGATCAACCAGAGTCATTGCATGTGTGTTCTTTCCACAAAACCACACATGGATCAACCACTAGAGTCATTGCATGTTGTTCTTATACTAAAACCACAAACCAGCACTAGGGTCATTGCATGTGTGTTCTTTTCCACAAACCACACATGGATCCACTAGAGTCATTGCATGTGTGTTCTTTTCCACAAACAACTTATGGATCAACCAGTGGTCATTGCATGTGTGTTCTTTCCACAAACCACATGTGGACACATTACAGTCATTGCATGTGTGTTATTTCCACAAACCACACATGGATCAACCACTAGAGTCATTGCATATGTGTTATTTCCACAAACCACACATGGATCAACCACTAGAGTCATTGAATGTTTGTTCTTATACTAAAACCATAAACCAACACTAGAGTCATTGCATGTGTGTTCTTTTCCACAAACCACACATGGATCCACCAGTGGTCATTGCATGTGTGTTCTTTCGACAAACCACACATGGATCAACCAGAGTCATTGCATGTGTGTTCTTTCCACAAACCACACATGGATCAACCACTAGTCATTGCATGTGTGTTCTTTTCCACAAACCACACATGGATCCACTAGACTCATTCCATGTGTGTTCTTTTCCACAAACAACTTATGGATCAACCAGTGTTCATTGCATGTGTGTTCTTTCCACAAACCACATGTGGACCCATTACAGTCATTGCATGTGTGTTATTTCCACAAACCACACATGGATCAACCACTAGAGTCATTGCATATGTGTTATTTCCACAAACCACACATGAATGAACCACTAGAGTCATTGCATGTGTGTTCTTATACTAAACCCAACACTAGAGTCATTGTAGGTGTGTTCTTTTCACAAACCACACATGGATCAACCACTAGAGTCATTGCATGTGTGTTATTTCCACAAACAAACATGGATCAACCACTAGAGTCATTGCATGTGTGTTCTTTTCCACAAACCACACATGGATCCACAAGTGGTCATTGCATGTGTGTTCTTTCCACAAACCAGACATGGATCAACCACTAGAGTCATTGCATGTGTGTTATTTCCACAAACCACACATGGATCAACCACTAGAGTCATTGCATGTGTGTTCTTATACTAAAACCACAAACTAGGACTAGAGTCATTGCATGTGTGTTCTTTTCCACAAACCACACATGGATCCACCAGTGGTCATTGCATGTGTGTTCTTTCCACAAACCACACATGGATCAACCAGAGTCATTGCATGTGTGTTCTTTCCACAAACCACAGATGGATCAACCACTAGAGTCATTGCGTGCGTGTTCTTATACTAAAACCACAAACCAGTACTAGAGTCATTGCATGTGTGTTATTATACTAAAACCACAAACCAGTACTAGAGTCATTGCATGTGTGTTATTTTCCACAAACCACACATGGATCCACCAGTGGTCATTGCATGTGTGTTCTTTCCACAAACCACACATGGATCAACCACTAGAGTCATTGCATGTTTGTTCTTATACTAAAACCACAAACCAGCACTAGAGTCATTGCATGTGTGTTCTTTTCCACAAACCACACATGGATCCACTAGTGGTCATTACATGTGTGTTCTTTCCACGGACCACATATGGATCAACCAGATTCATTGCATGTGTGTTCTTTCCACAAAACCACACATGGATCAACCACTAGAGTCATTGCATGTTTGTTCTTATACTAAAACCACAAATCAGCACTAGAGTCATTGCATGTGTGTTCTTTTCCACAAACCACACACGGATCCACTAGACTCATTGCATGTGTGTTCTTTTCCACAAACAACTTATGGATCAACCAGTGGTCATTGCATGTGTGTTCTTTCCACAAACCACACATGGATCAACCACTAGAGTCATTGCATGTGTGTTATTTCCACAAACCACACATGGATCAACCACTACAGTCATTGCATATGTGCTATTTCCACAAACCACACATGGATCAACCACTAGAGTCATTGCATGTGTGTTCTTATACTAAAACCAACACTAGAGTCATTGCATGTGTGTTCTTTTCACAAACCACACATGGATCAACCACCAGAGTCATTGCATGTGTGTTCTTTCCACAAACCACACATGGATCAACCACTAGAGTCATTTCATGTTTGTTCTTATACTAAAACCACAAACCAGAACTAGAGTCATTGCATGTGTGTTCTTTTCCACAAACCACACATGGATCCACCAGTGGTCATTGCATGTGTGTTCTTTTCCACAAACCACACATGGATCCACTAGACTCATTGCATGTGTGTTCTTTTCCACAAACAACTTATGGATCAACCAATGGTCACTACATGTGTGTTCTTTCCACAAACCACATGTGGACCCATTACAGTTATTGCATGTGTGTTATTTCCACAAACCACACATGGATCAACCACTAGAGTCATTGCATATGTGTTATTTCCACAAACCACACATGGATCAACCACTAGAGGCATTGCATGTGTGTTCTTATACTAGAACCAACACTAGTCATTGCATGTGTGTTCTTTTCACAAACCACACATGGATCAACCACTAGAGTCATTTCATGTGTGTTATTTCCACAAACAAACATGGATCTACCACTAGAGTCATTGCATGTGTGTTCTTTTCCACAAACCACACATGGATCCACCAGTGGTCATTGCATGTGTGTTCTTTCCACAAACCACACATGGATCAACCACTAGAGTCATTGCATGTGTGTTCTTTCCACAAACCACACATGGATGAACCACTAGAGTCATTGCATGTGTGTTCTTATACTAAAACCACAAACCAGTACTAGAGTCATTCAATGTGTCTTATTATACTAAAACCACAAACCAGTACTAGAGTCATTGCATGTGTGTTCTTTTCCACAAACCACACATGAATCCACCAGAGTCATTGCATGTGTGTTCTTCCCACAAGCCACACATGGATCAACCACTACAGTCATTGCATGTTTGTTCTTATACTAAAACCACAAACCAGCACTAGAGTCATTGCATGTGTGTTCTTTTCCACAAACCACACATGGATGCACCAGTGGTCATTGCATGTGTGTTCTTTCCACAAACCACACATGGATCAACCACCAGAGTCATTGCATGTGTGTTCTTTCCACAAACCACACATGGATCAACCACTAGAGTCATTTCATGTTTGTTCTTATACTAAAACCACAAACCAGAACTAGAGTCATTGCATGTGTGTTCTTTTCCACAAACCACACATGGATCCACCAGTGGTCATTGCATGTGTGTTCTTTTCCACAAACCACACATGGATCCACTAGACTCATTGCATGTGTGTTCTTTTCCACAAACAACTTATGGATCAACCAATGGTCACTACATGTGTGTTCTTTCCACAAACCACATGTGGACCCATTACAGTTATTGCATGTGTGTTATTTCCACAAACCACACATGGATCAACCACTAGAGTCATTGCATATGTGTTATTTCCACAAACCACACATGGATCAACCACTAGAGGCATTGCATGTGTGTTCTTATACTAGAACCAACACTAGTCATTTCATGTGTGTTCTTTTCACAAACCACACATGGATCAACCACTAGAGTCATTTCATGTGTGTTATTTCCACAAACAAACATGGATCTACCACTAGAGTCATTGCATGTGTGTTTTTTTCCACAAACCACACATGGATCCACCAGTGGTCATTGCATGTGTGTTCTTTCCACAAACCACACATGGATCAACCACTAGAGTCATTGCATGTGTGTTCTTTCCACAAACCACACATGGATGAACCACTAGAGTCATTGCATGTGTGTTCTTATACTAAAACCACAAACCAGTACTAGAGTCATTGCATGTGTCTTATTATACTAAAACCACAAACCAGTACTAGAGTCATTGCATGTGTGTTCTTTTCCACAAACCACACATGAATCCACCAGAGTCATTGCATGTGTGTTCTTCCCACAAGCCACACATGGATCAACCACTACAGTCATTGCATGTTTGTTCTTATACTAAAACCACAAACCAGCACTAGAGTCATTGCATGTGTGTTCTTTTCCACAAACCACACATGGATGCACCAGTGGTCATTGCATGTGTGTTCTTTCCACAAACCACACATGGATCAACCAGAGTCATTGCATGTGTGTTCTTTCCACAAACCACACATGGATCAACCACTAGAGTCATTGCATGTGTGTTATTATACTAAAACCACAAACCAGTACTAGAGTCATTGCATGTGTGTTATTTTCCACAAACCACACATGGATCCACAAGTGGTCATTGCATGTGTGTTCTTTCCACAAACCACATATGGATCAACCAGAGTCATCGCATGTGTGTTCTTTCCACGAACCACACATGGATCCACTAGACTGATTGCATGTGTGTTCTTTTCCACAAACAACTTATGGATCAACCAGTGGTCACTACATGTGTGTTCTTTCCACAAACCACATGTGGACCCATTACAGTTATTGCATGTGTGTTATTTCCACAAACCACACATGGATCAACCACTAGAGACATTGCATATGTGTTATTTCCACAAACCACACATGGATCAACCACTAGAGTCATTGCACGTTTGTTCTTATACTAAAACCACAAACTAGCACTAGAGTCATTGCATGTGTGTTCTTATCGACAAACCACACATGGATCCACCAGTGGTCATTGCATGTGTGTTCTTTCCACAAAACCACACATGGATCAACCACTAGAGTCATTGCATGTTTGTTCTTATACTAAAACCACAAACCAGCACTAGAGTCATTGCATGTGTGTTCTTTTCCACAAACCACACATGGATCCACTAGTGGTCATTACATGTGTGTTCTTTCCACGGACCACATATGGATCAACCAGAGTCATTGCATGTGTGTTCTTTCCACAAAACCACACATGGATCAACCACTAGAGTCATTGCATGTTTGTTCTTATACTAAAACCACAAACCAGCACTAGGGTCATTGCATGTGTGTTCTTTTCCACAAACCACACATGGATCCACTAGACTGATTGCATGTGTGTTCTTTTCCACAAACAACTTATGGATCAACCAGTGGTCATTGCATGTGTGTTCTTTCCACAAACCACATGTGGACCCATTATAGTCATTGCATGTGTGTTCTTTCCACAAACCACACATGGATCAACCACTAGAGTCATTGCATATGTGTTATTTCCACAAACCACACATGGATCAACCACTAGAGTCATTGCATGTGTGTTCTTATACTAAAACCAACACTAGAGGCATTGCATGTGTGTTCTTTTCCACAAACCACACATGGATCCACTAGACTCATTCCATGTGTGTTCTTTTCCACAAACAACTTATGGATCAACCAGTATTCATTGCATGTGTGTTCTTTCCACAAACCACATGTGGACCCATTACAATCATTGAATGTGTGTTATTTCCACAAACCACACATGGATCAACCAGTAGAGTCATTGCATATGTGTTATTTCCACAAACCACACATGAATCAACCACTAGAGTCATTGCATGTGTGTTCTTATACTAAAACCAACACTAGAGTCATTGCAGGTGTGTTCTTTTCACAAACCACACATGGATCAACCACTAGATTCATTGCATGTGTGTTATTTCCACAAACAAACATGGATCAACCACTAGAGTCATTGCATGTGTGTTCTTTTCCACAAACCACACATGGATCCACAAGTGGTCATTGCATGTGTGTTCTTTCCACAAACCAGACATGGATCAACAACTAGAGTCATTGCATGTTATGTTATTTACACAAACCACACATGGATCAACCACTAGAGTCATTGCATGTGTGCTCTTATACTAAAACCACAAACTAGTACTAGAGTCATTGCATGTGTGTTCTTTTCCACAAACCACACATGGATCCACCAGTGGTCATTGCATGTGTGTTCTTTCCACAAACCACACATGGATCAACCAGAGTCATTGCATGTGTGTTCTTTCCACAAACCACACATGGATCAACCACTAGAGTCATTGCATGTGTGTTCTTATACTAAAACCACAAACCAGTACTAGAGTCATTGCATGTGTGTTATTATACTAAAACCACAAACCAGTACTAGAGCCATTGCATGTGTGTTATTTTCCACAAA
Organism: Avena sativa; assembly: GCA_916181665.1. Taxonomy (NCBI): domain Eukaryota; kingdom Viridiplantae; phylum Streptophyta; class Magnoliopsida; order Poales; family Poaceae; genus Avena; species Avena sativa. The sequence continues at coordinate 278,886,944 of OV702292.1, forward strand.
CCACACATGGATCCACAAGTGGTCATTGCATGTGTGTTCTTTCCACAAACCACATATGGATCAACCAGAGTCATTGCATGTGTGTTCTTTCCACAAACCACACATGGATCAACCACTAGAGTCATTGCACGTTTGTTCTTATACTAAAACCACAAACTAGCACCAGAGCCATTGCATGTGTGATCTTTTCCACAAACCATACATGGATCCACCAGTGGTCATTGCATGTGTGTTCTTTCCACGGACCACATATGGATCAACCAGAGTCATTGCATGTGTGTTCTTTCCACAAAACCACACATGGATCAACCACTAGAGTCATTGGATGTTTGTTCTTATACTAAAACCACAAACCAGTACTAGAGTCATTGCATGTGTGTTCTTTTCCACAAACCACACATGGATCCACTAGTGGTCATTACATGTGTGTTCTTTCCATGGACCACATATGGATCAACCAGAGTTATTGCATGTGTGTTCTTTCCACAAAACCACACATGGATCAACCACTAGAGTCATTGCATGTTTGTTCTTATACTAAAACCACAAACCAGCACTAGAGTCATTGCATGTGTATTCTTTTCCACAAACCACACACGGATCCACTAGACTCATTGCATGTGTGTTCTTTTCCACAAACAACTTATGGATCAACCAGTTGTCATTGCATGTGTGTTCTTTCCACAAACCACACATGGATCAACCACTAGAGTCATTGCATGTGTGTTATTTCCACAAACCACACATGGATCAACCACTACAGTCATTGCATATGTGTTATTTCCACAAACCACACATGGATCAACCACTAGAGTCATTACATGTGTGTTCTTATACTAAAACCAACACAAGAGTCATTGCATGTGTGTTCTTTTCACAAAGCACACATGGATCAACCACCAGAGTCATTGCATGTGTGTTCTTTCCACAAACCACACATGGATCAACCACTAGAGTCATTTCATGTTTGTTCTTATACTAAAACCACAAACCAGAACTAGAGTCATTGCATGTGTGTTCTTTTCCACAAACCACACACGGATCCACCAGTGGTCATTGCATGTGTGTTCTTTCCACAAACCACATATGGATCAACCACTAGTTATTGCATGTGTGTTCTTTCCACAAACCACACATGGATCAACCACTAGAGTCATTGCATGTGTGTTCTTATACTAAAACCAACACTAGAGTCATTGCATGTGTGTTCTTTTCACAAACCACACATGGATCAACCACCAGAGTCATTGCATGTGTGTTCTTTCCACAAACCACACATGGATCAACCACTAGAGTCATTGCATGTGTGTTCTTATACTAAAACCACAAACCAGTACTAGAGTCATTGCATGTGTGTTATTATACTAAAACCACAAACCAGTACTAGAGTCATTGCATGTGTGTTATTTTCCACCAACCACACATGGATCCACCAGTGGTCATTGCATGTGTGTTCTTTCCACAAACCACACATGGATCAACCACTAGAGTCATTGCATGTTTGTTCTTATACTAAAACCACAAACCAGCACTAGAGTCATTGCATGTGTGTTCTTTTCCACAAACGACACATGGATCCACTAGTGGTCATTACATGTGTGTTCTTTCCACGGACCACATATGGATCAACCAGATTCATTGCATGTGTGTTCTTTCCACAAAACCACGCATGGATCAACCACTAGAGTCATTGCATGTTTGTTCTTATACTAAAACCACAAATCAGCACTAGAGTCATTGCATGTGTGTTCTTTTCCACAAACCACACATGGATCCACTAGACTCATTGCATGTGTGTTCTTTTCCACAAACAACTTATGGATCAACCAGTGGTCATTGCATGTGTGTTCTTTCCACAAACCACACATGGATCAACAACTACAGTCATTGCATATGTGTTATTTCCACAAACCACACATGGATCAACCACTACAGTCATTGCATATGTGTTATTTCCACAAACCACACATGGATCAACCACTAGAGTCATTGCATGTGTGTTCTTATACTAAAACCAACACTAGAGTCATTGCATGTGTGTTCTTTTCACAAACCACACATGGATCAACCACCAGAGTCATTGCATGTGTGTTCTTTCCACAAACCACACATCGATCAACCACTAGAGTCATTTCATGTTTGTTCTTATACTAAAACCACAAACCAGAACTAGAGTCATTGCATGTGTGTTCTTTTCCACAAACCACACATGGATCAACCAGTGGTCATTGCATGTGTGTTCTTTTCCACAAACCAAACATGGATCCACTAGACTCATTGCATGTGTGTTCTTTTCCACAAACAACTTATGGATCAACCAATGGTCACTACATGTGTGTTCTTTCCACAAACCACATGTGGACCCATTACAGTTATTGCATGTGTGTTATTTCCACAAACCACACATGGATCAACCACTAGAGTCATTGCATATGTGTTATTTCCACAAACCACACATGGATCAACCACTAGAGGCATTGCATGTGTGTTCTTATACTAAAACCAACACTAGTCATTGCATGTGTGTTCTTTTCACAAACCACACATGGATCAACCACTAGAGTCATTTCATGTGTGTTATTTCCACAAACAAACATGGATCAACCACTAGAGTCATTGCATGTGTGTTCTTTTCCACAAACCACACATGGATGAACCACTAGAGTCATTGCATGTGTGTTCTTATACTAAAACCACAAACCAGTACTAGAGTCATTGCATGTGTGTTATTATACTAAAACCACAAACCAGTACTAGAGTCATTGCATGTGTGTTCTTTTCCACAAACCACACATGAATCCACCAGAGTCATTGCATGTGTGTTCTTCCCACAAACCACACATGGATCAACCACTAGGGTCATTGCATGTTTGTTCTTATACTAAAACCACAAACCAGCACTAGAGTCATTGCATGTGTGTTCTTTTCCACAAACCACACATGGATCCACCAGTGGTCATTGCATGTGTGTTCTTTCCACAAACCATACATGGATCAACCAGAGTCATTGCATGTGTGTTCTTTCCACAAACCACACATGGATCAACCACTAGAGTCATTGCATGTGTGTTCTTATACTAAAACCACAAACCAGTACTAGAGTCATTGCATGTGTGTTATTATACTAAAAGCACAAACCAGTACTAGAGTCATTGCATGTGTGTTATTTTCCACAAACCACACATGGATCCACAAGTGGTCATTGCATGTGTGTTCTTTCCACAAACCACATATGGATCAACCTGAGTCATCGCATGTGTGTTCTTTCCACGAACCACACATGGATCAACCACTAGAGTCATTGCACGTTTGTTCTTATACTAAAACCACAAACTAGCACTAGAGTCATTCCATGTGTGTTCTTATCGACAAACCACACATGGATCCACCAGTGGTCATTGCATGTGTGTTCTTTCCACAAAACCACACATGGATCAACCACTAGAGTCATTGCATGTTTGTTCTTATACTAAAACCACAAACCAGCACTAGAGTCATTGCATGTGTGTTGTTTTCCACAAACCACACATGGATCCACTAGTGGTCATTACATGTGTGTTTTTTCCACGGACCACATATGGATCAACCAGAGTCATTGCATGTGTGTTCTTTCCACAAAACCACACATGGATCAACCACTAGAGTCATTGCATGTTGTTCTTATACTAAAACCACAAACCAGCACTAGGGTCATTGCATGTGTGTTCTTTTCCACAAACCACACATGGATCCACTAGAGTCATTGCATGTGTGTTCTTTTCCACAAACAACTTATGGATCAACCAGTGGTCATTGCATGTGTGTTCTTTCCACAAACCACATGTGGACACATTACAGTCATTGCATGTGTGTTATTATACTAAACCCAACACTAGAGTCATTGCAGGTGTGTTCTTTTCACAAACCACACATGGATCAACCACTAGAGTCATTGCATGTGTGTTATTTCCACAAACAAACATGGATCAACCACTAGAGTCATTGCATGTGTGTTCTTTTCCACAAACCACACATGGATCCACAAGTGGTCATTTCATGTGTGTTCTTTCCACAAACCAGACATGGATCAACCACTAGAGTCATTGCATGTGTGTTATTTCCACAAACCACACATGGATCAACCACTAGAGTCATTGCATGTTTGTTCTTATACTAAAACCACAAACCAGCACTAGAGTCATTGCATGTGTGTTCTTTTCCACAAACCACACATGGATCCACTAGACTCATTGCATGTGTGTTCTTTTCCACAAACAACTTATGGATCAACCAGTGGTCATTGCATGTGTGTTCTTTCCACAAACCACATGTGGACACATTACAGTCATTGCATGTGTGTTATTTCCACAAACCACACATGGATCAACCACTAGAGTCATTGAATATGTGTTATTTCCACAAACCACACATGGATCAACCACTAGAGTCATTGAATGTTTGTTCTTATACTAAAACCATAAACCAACACTAGAGTCATTGCATGTGTGTTCTTTTCCACAAACCACACATGGATCCACCAGTGGTCATTGCATGTGTGTTCTTTCGACAAACCACACATGGATCAACCAGAGTCATTGCATGTGTGTTCTTTCCACAAACCACACATGGATCAACCACTAGAGTCATTGCATGTGTGTTCTTTTCCACAAACCACACATGGATCCACTAGACTCATTCCATGTGTGTTCTTTTCCACAAACAACTTATGGATCAACCAGTGTTCATTGCATGTGTGTTCTTTCCACAAACCACATGTGGACCCATTACAGTCATTGCATGTGTGTTATTTCCACAAACCACACATGGATCAACCACTAGAGTCATTGCATATGTGTTATTTCCACAAACCACACATGAATCAACCACTAGAGTCATTGCATGTGTGTTCTTATACTAAACCCAACACTAGTCATTGTAGGTGTGTTCTTTTCACAAACCACACATGGATCAACCACTAGAGTCATTGCATGTGTGTTATTTCCACAAACAAGCATGGATCAACCACTAGAGTCATTGCATGTGTGTTATTTCCACAAACAAACATGGATCAACCACTAGAGTCATTGCATGTGTGTTCTTTTCCACAAACCACACATGGATCCACAAGTGGTCATTTCATGTGTGTTCTTTCCACAAACCAGACATGGATCAACCACTAGAGTCATTGCATGTGTGTTATTTCCACAAACCACACATGGATCAACCACTAGAGTCATTGCATGTGTGTTCTTATACTAAAACCACAAACTAGGAGTAGAGTCATTGCATGTGTGTTCTTTTCCACAAACCACACATGGATCCACCAGTGGTCATTGGATGTGTGTTCTTTCCACAAACCACACATGGATCAACCAGAGTCATTGCATGTGCGTTCTTTCCACAAACCACACATGGATCAACCACTAGAGTCATTGCATGTGTGTTCTTATACTAAAACCACAAACCAGTACTAGAGTCATTGCATGTGTGTTATTGTACTAAAACCACAAACCAGTACTAGAGTCATTGCATGTGTGTTATTTTCCACAAACCACACATGGATCCACAAGTGTCATTGCATGTGTGTTCTTTCCGCAAACCACATATGGATCAACTAGAGTCATCGCATGTGTGTTCTTTCCACGAACCACACATGGATCAACCACTAGAGTCATTACACGTTTGTTCTTATACTAAAACCACAAACTAGCACTAGAGTCATTGCATGTGTGTTCTTATCGACAAACCACACATGGATCCACCAGTGGTCATTGCATGTGTGTTCTTTCCACAAAACCACACATGGATCAACCACTAGATTCATTGCATATTTGTTCTTATACTAAAACCACAAACCAGCACTAGAGTCATTGCATGTGTGTTCTTTTCCACAAACTACACATGGATCCACTAGTGGTCATTACATGTGTGTTCTTTCCACGGACCACATATGGATCAACCAGAGTCATTGCATGTGTGTTCTTTCCATAAACCACACATGGATTAACCACTAGAGTCATTTCATGTTTGTTCTTATACTAAAACCACAAACCAGAACTAGAGTCAATGCATGTGTGTTCTTTTCCACAAACCACACATGGATCCACCAGTGGTCATTGCATGTGTGTTCTTTTCCACAAACCACACATGGATCCACTAGACTCATTGCATGTGTGTTCTTTTCCACAAACAACTTATGGATCAACCAGTGGTCACTACATGTGTGTTCTTTCCACAAACCACATGTGGACCCATTACAGTTATTGCATGTGTGTTATTTCCACAAACCATACATGGATCAACCACTAGAGTCATTGCATATGTGTTATTTCCACAAACCACACATGGATCAACCACTAGAGGCATTGCATGTGTGTTCTTATACTAAAACCAACACTAGTCATTGCATGTGTGTTATTTTCACAAACCACACATGGATCAACCACTAGAGTCATTTCATGTGTGTTATTTCCACAAACAAACATGGATCAACCACCAGAGTCATTGCATGTGTGTTCTTTTCCACAAACCACACATGGATCCACCAGTGTTCATTGCATGTGTGTTCTTTCCACAAACCACACATGGATCAACCACTAGAGTCATTGCATGTGTGTTCTTTCCACAAACCACACATGGATCAACCACTAGAGTCATTGCATGTGTGTTCTTATACTAAAACCACAAACCAATACTAGAGTCATTGCATGTGTGTTATTATACTAAAACCACAAACCAGTACTAGAGTCATTGCATGTGTGTTATTTTCCACAAACCACACATGGATCCACAAGTGGTCATTGCATGTGTGTTCTTTCCACAAACCACATATGGATCAACCAGAGTCATTGCATGTGTGTTCGTTCCACAGACCACACATGGATCAACCACTAGAGTCATTGCACGTTTGTTCTTATACTAAAACCATAAACTAGCACTAGAGCCATTGCATGTGTGATCTTTTCCACAAACCATACATGGATCCACCAGTGGTCATTGCATGTGTGTTCTTTCCACAGACCACATATGGATCAACCAGAGTCATTGCATGTGTGTTCTTTCCACAAAACCACACATGGATCAACCACTAGAGTCATTGCATGTTTGTTCTTATACTAAAACCACAAACCAGCACTAGAGTCATTGCATGTGTGTTCTTTTCCACAAACCACACATGGATCCACTAGTGGTCATTACATGTGTGTTCTTTCCACGGACCACATATGGATCAACCAGAGTAATTGCATGTGTGTTCTTTCCACAAAATCACACATGGATCAACCACTAGAGTCATTGCATGTTTGTTCTTATACTAAAACCACAAACCAGCACTAGAGTCATTGCATGTGTGTTCTTTTCCACAAACCACACATGGATCCACTAGACTCATTGCATGTGTGTTCTTTTCCACAAACAACTTATGGATCAACCAGTGGTCATTGCATGTGTGTTCTTTCCACAAACCACATGTGGACACATTACAGTCATTGCATGTGTGTTATTTCCACAAACCACACATGGATCAACCACTAGAGTCATTGAATATGTGTTATTTCCACAAACCACACATGGATCAACCACTAGAGTCATTGAATGTTTGTTCTTATACTAAAACCATAAACCAACACTAGAGTCATTGCATGTGTGTTCTTTTCCACAAACCACACATGGATCCACCAGTGGTCATTGCATGTGTGTTCTTTCGACAAACCACACATGGATCAACCAGAGTCATTGCATGTGTGTTCTTTCCACAAACCACACATGGATCAACCACTAGAGTCATTGCATGTGTGTTCTTTTCCACAAACCACACATGGATCCACTAGACTCATTCCATGTGTGTTCTTTTCCACAAACAACTTATGGATCAACCAGTGTTCATTGCATGTGTGTTCTTTCCACAAACCACATGTGGACCCATTACAGTCATTGCATGTGTGTTATTTCCACAAACCACACATGGATCAACCACTAGAGTCATTGCATATGTGTTATTTCCACAAACCACACATGAATCAACCACTAGAGTCATTGCATGTGTGTTCTTATACTAAACCCAACACTAGTCATTGTAGGTGTGTTCTTTTCACAAACCACACATGGATCAACCACTAGAGTCATTGCATGTGTGTTATTTCCACAAACAAGCATGGATCAACCACTAGAGTCATTGCATGTGTGTTCTTTTCCACAAACCACACATGGATCCACAAGTGGTCATTGCATGTGTGTTCTTTCCACAAATCAGACATGGATCAACCACTAGAGTCATTGCATGTGTGTTATTTCCACAAACCACACATGGATCAACCACTAGAGTCATTGCATGTGTGTTCTTATACTAAAACCACAAACTAGGACTAGAGTCATTGCATGTGTGTTCTTTTCCACAAACCACACATGGATCCACCAGTGGTCGTTGCATGTGTGTTCTTTCCACAAACCACACATGGATCAACCAGAGTCATTGCATGTGTGTTCTTTCCACAAACCACACATGGATCAACCACTAGAGTCATTGCATGTGTGTTCTTATACTAAAACCACAAACCAGTACTAGAGTCATTGCATGTGTGTTATTATACTAAAACCACAAACCAGTACTAGAGTCATTGCATGTGTGTTATTTTCCACCAACCACACATGGATCCACCAGTGGTCATTGCATGTGTGTTCTTTCCACAAACCACACATGGATCAACCACTAGAGTCATTGCATGTTTGTTCTTATACTAAAACCACAAACCAGCACTAGAGTCATTGCATGTGTGTTCTTTTCCACAAACGACACATGGATCCACTAGTGGTCATTACATGTGTGTTCTTTCCACGGACCACATATGGATCAACCAGATTCATTGCATGTGTGTTCTTTCCACAAAACCACGCATGGATCAACCACTAGAGTCATTGCATGTTTGTTCTTATACTAAAACCACAAATCAGCACTAGAGTCATTGCATGTGTGTTCTTTTCCACAAACCACACATGGATCCACTAGACTCATTGCATGTGTGTTCTTTTCCACAAACAACTTATGGATCAACCAGTGGTCATTGCATGTGTGTTCTTTCCACAAACCACACATGGATCAACAACTACAGTCATTGCATATGTGTTATTTCCACAAACCACACATGGATCAACCACTACAGTCATTGCATATGTGTTATTTCCACAAACCACACATGGATCAACCACTAGAGTCATTGCATGTGTGTTCTTATACTAAAACCAACACTAGAGTCATTGCATGTGTGTTCTTTTCACAAACCACACATGGATCAACCACCAGAGTCATTGCATGTGTGTTCTTTCCACAAACCACACATCGATCAACCACTAGAGTCATTTCATGTTTGTTCTTATACTAAAACCACAAACCAGAACTAGAGTCATTGCATGTGTGTTCTTTTCCACAAACCACACATGGATCAACCAGTGGTCATTGCATGTGTGTTCTTTTCCACAAACCAAACATGGATCCACTAGACTCATTGCATGTGTGTTCTTTTCCACAAACAACTTATGGATCAACCAATGGTCACTACATGTGTGTTCTTTCCACAAACCACATGTGGACCCATTACAGTTATTGCATGTGTGTTATTTCCACAAACCACACATGGATCAACCACTAGAGTCATTGCATATGTGTTATTTCCACAAACCACACATGGATCAACCACTAGAGGCATTGCATGTGTGTTCTTATACTAAAACCAACACTAATCATTGCATGTGTGTTCTTTTCACAAACCACACATGGATCAACCACTAGAGTCATTTCATGTGTGTTATTTCCACAAACAAACATGGATCAACCACTAGAGTCATTGCATGTGTGTTCTTTTCCACAAACCACACATGGATGAACCACTAGAGTCATTGCATGTGTGTTCTTATACTAAAACCACAAACCAGTACTAGAGTCATTGCATGTGTGTTATTATACTAAAACCACAAACCAGTACTAGAGTCATTGCATGTGTGTTCTTTTCCACAAACCACACATGAATCCACCAGAGTCATTGCATGTGTGTTCTTCCCACAAACCACACATGGATCAACCACTAGGGTCATTGCATGTTTGTTCTTATACTAAAACCACAAACCAGCACTAGAGTCATTGCATGTGTGTTCTTTTCCACAAACCACACATGGATCCACCAGTGGTCATTGCATGTGTGTTCTTTCCACAAACCATACATGGATCAACCAGAGTCATTGCATGTGTGTTCTTTCCACAAACCACACATGGATCAACCACTAGAGTCATTGCATGTGTGTTCTTATACTAAAACCACAAACCAGTACTAGAGTCATTGCATGTGTGTTATTATACTAAAAGCACAAACCAGTACTAGAGTCATTGCATGTGTGTTATTTTCCACAAACCACACATGGATCCACAAGTGGTCATTGCATGTGTGTTCTTTCCACAAACCACATATGGATCAACCTGAGTCATCGCATGTGTGTTCTTTCCACGAACCACACATGGATCAACCACTAGAGTCATTGCACGTTTGTTCTTATACTAAAACCACAAACTAGCACTAGAGTCATTCCATGTGTGTTCTTATCGACAAACCACACATGGATCCACCAGTGGTCATTGCATGTGTGTTCTTTCCACAAAACCACACATGGATCAACCACTAGAGTCATTGCATGTTTGTTCTTATACTAAAACCACAAACCAGCACTAGAGTCATTGCATGTGTGTTGTTTTCCACAAACCACACATGGATCCACTAGTGGTCATTACATGTGTGTTTTTTCCACGGACCACATATGGATCAACCAGAGTCATTGCATGTGTGTTCTTTCCACAAAACCACACATGGATCAACCACTAGAGTCATTGCATGTTGTTCTTATACTAAAACCACAAACCAGCACTAGGGTCATTGCATGTGTGTTCTTTTCCACAAACCACACATGGATCCACTAGAGTCATTGCATGTGTGTTCTTTTCCACAAACAACTTATGGATCAACCAGTGGTCATTGCATGTGTGTTCTTTCCACAAACCACATGTGGACACATTACAGTCATTGCATGTGTGTTATTTCCACAAACCACACATGGATCAACCACTAGAGTCATTGCATATGTGTTATTTCCACAAACCACACATGGATCAACCACTAGAGTCATTGAATGTTTGTTCTTATACTAAAACCATAAACCAACACTAGAGTCATTGCATGTGTGTTCTTTTCCACAAACCACACATGGATCCACCAGTGGTCATTGCATGTGTGTTCTTTCGACAAACCACACATGGATCAACCAGAGTCATTGCATGTGTGTTCTTTCCACAAACCACACATGGATCAACCACTAGTCATTGCATGTGTGTTCTTTTCCACAAACCACACATGGATCCACTAGACTCATTCCATGTGTGTTCTTTTCCACAAACAACTTATGGATCAACCAGTGTTCATTGCATGTGTGTTCTTTCCACAAACCACATGTGGACCCATTACAGTCATTGCATGTGTGTTATTTCCACAAACCACACATGGATCAACCACTAGAGTCATTGCATATGTGTTATTTCCACAAACCACACATGAATGAACCACTAGAGTCATTGCATGTGTGTTCTTATACTAAACCCAACACTAGAGTCATTGTAGGTGTGTTCTTTTCACAAACCACACATGGATCAACCACTAGAGTCATTGCATGTGTGTTATTTCCACAAACAAACATGGATCAACCACTAGAGTCATTGCATGTGTGTTCTTTTCCACAAACCACACATGGATCCACAAGTGGTCATTGCATGTGTGTTCTTTCCACAAACCAGACATGGATCAACCACTAGAGTCATTGCATGTGTGTTATTTCCACAAACCACACATGGATCAACCACTAGAGTCATTGCATGTGTGTTCTTATACTAAAACCACAAACTAGGACTAGAGTCATTGCATGTGTGTTCTTTTCCACAAACCACACATGGATCCACCAGTGGTCATTGCATGTGTGTTCTTTCCACAAACCACACATGGATCAACCAGAGTCATTGCATGTGTGTTCTTTCCACAAACCACAGATGGATCAACCACTAGAGTCATTGCGTGCGTGTTCTTATACTAAAACCACAAACCAGTACTAGAGTCATTGCATGTGTGTTATTATACTAAAACCACAAACCAGTACTAGAGTCATTGCATGTGTGTTATTTTCCACAAACCACACATGGATCCACCAGTGGTCATTGCATGTGTGTTCTTTCCACAAACCACACATGGATCAACCACTAGAGTCATTGCATGTTTGTTCTTATACTAAAACCACAAACCAGCACTAGAGTCATTGCATGTGTGTTCTTTTCCACAAACCACACATGGATCCACTAGTGGTCATTACATGTGTGTTCTTTCCACGGACCACATATGGATCAACCAGATTCATTGCATGTGTGTTCTTTCCACAAAACCACACATGGATCAACCACTAGAGTCATTGCATGTTTGTTCTTATACTAAAACCACAAATCAGCACTAGAGTCATTGCATGTGTGTTCTTTTCCACAAACCACACACGGATCCACTAGACTCATTGCATGTGTGTTCTTTTCCACAAACAACTTATGGATCAACCAGTGGTCATTGCATGTGTGTTCTTTCCACAAACCACACATGGATCAACCACTAGAGTCATTGCATGTGTGTTATTTCCACAAACCACACATGGATCAACCACTACAGTCATTGCATATGTGCTATTTCCACAAACCACACATGGATCAACCACTAGAGTCATTGCATGTGTGTTCTTATACTAAAACCAACACTAGAGTCATTGCATGTGTGTTCTTTTCACAAACCACACATGGATCAACCACCAGAGTCATTGCATGTGTGTTCTTTCCACAAACCACACATGGATCAACCACTAGAGTCATTTCATGTTTGTTCTTATACTAAAACCACAAACCAGAACTAGAGTCATTGCATGTGTGTTCTTTTCCACAAACCACACATGGATCCACCAGTGGTCATTGCATGTGTGTTCTTTTCCACAAACCACACATGGATCCACTAGACTCATTGCATGTGTGTTCTTTTCCACAAACAACTTATGGATCAACCAATGGTCACTACATGTGTGTTCTTTCCACAAACCACATGTGGACCCATTACAATTATTGCATGTGTGTTATTTCCACAAACCACACATGGATCAACCACTAGAGTCATTGCATATGTGTTATTTCCACAAACCACACATGGATCAACCACTAGAGGCATTGCATGTGTGTTCTTATACTAGAACCAACACTAGTCATTGCATGTGTGTTCTTTTCACAAACCACACATGGATCAACCACTAGAGTCATTTCATGTGTGTTATTTCCACAAACAAACATGGATCTACCACTAGAGTCATTGCATGTGTGTTCTTTTCCACAAACCACACATGGATCCACCAGTGGTCATTGCATGTGTGTTCTTTCCACAAACCACACATGGATCAACCACTAGAGTCATTGCATGTGTGTTCTTTCCACAAACCACACATGGATGAACCACTAGAGTCATTGCATGTGTGTTCTTATACTAAAACCACAAACCAGTACTAGAGTCATTCAATGTGTCTTATTATACTAAAACCACAAACCAGTACTAGAGTCATTGCATGTGTGTTCTTTTCCACAAACCACACATGAATCCACCAGAGTCATTGCATGTGTGTTCTTCCCACAAGCCACACATGGATCAACCACTACAGTCATTGCATGTTTGTTCTTATACTAAAACCACAAACCAGCACTAGAGTCATTGCATGTGTGTTCTTTTCCACAAACCACACATGGATGCACCAGTGGTCATTGCATGTGTGTTCTTTTCACAAACCACACATGGATCAACCACCAGAGTCATTGCATGTGTGTTCTTTCCACAAACCACACATGGATCAACCACTAGAGTCATTTCATGTTTGTTCTTATACTAAAACCACAAACCAGAACTAGAGTCATTGCATGTGTGTTCTTTTCCACAAACCACACATGGATCCACCAGTGGTCATTGCATGTGTGTTCTTTTCCACAAACCACACATGGATCCACTAGACTCATTGCATGTGTGTTCTTTTCCACAAACAACTTATGGATCAACCAATGGTCACTACATGTGTGTTCTTTCCACAAACCACATGTGGACCCATTACAGTTATTGCATGTGTGTTATTTCCACAAACCACACATGGATCAACCACTAGAGTCATTGCATATGTGTTATTTCCACAAACCACACATGGATCAACCACTAGAGGCATTGCATGTGTGTTCTTATACTAGAACCAACACTAGTCATTGCATGTGTGTTCTTTTCACAAACCACACATGGATCAACCACTAGAGTCATTTCATGTGTGTTATTTCCACAAACAAACATGGATCTACCACTAGAGTCATTGCATGTGTGTTCTTTTCCACAAACCACACATGGATCCACCAGTGGTCATTGCATGTGTGTTCTTTCCACAAACCACACATGGATCAACCACTAGAGTCATTGCATGTGTGTTCTTTCCACAAACCACACATGGATGAACCACTAGAGTCATTGCATGTGTGTTCTTATACTAAAACCACAAACCAGTACTAGAGTCATTGCATGTGTCTTATTATACTAAAACCACAAACCAGTACTAGAGTCATTGCATGTGTGTTCTTTTCCACAAACCACACATGAATCCACCAGAGTCATTGCATGTGTGTTCTTCCCACAAGCCACACATGGATCAACCACTACAGTCATTGCATGTTTGTTCTTATACTAAAACCACAAACCAGCACTAGAGTCATTGCATGTGTGTTCTTTTCCACAAACCACACATGGATGCACCAGTGGTCATTGCATGTGTGTTCTTTCCACAAACCACACATGGATCAACCACCAGAGTCATTGCATGTGTGTTCTTTCCACAAACCACACATGGATCAACCACTAGAGTCATTTCATGTTTGTTCTTATACTAAAACCACAAACCAGAACTAGAGTCATTGCATGTGTGTTCTTTTCCACAAACCACACATGGATCCACCAGTGGTCATTGCATGTGTGTTCTTTTCCACAAACCACACATGGATCCACTAGACTCATTGCATGTGTGTTCTTTTCCACAAACAACTTATGGATCAACCAATGGTCACTACATGTGTGTTCTTTCCACAAACCACATGTGGACCCATTACAGTTATTGCATGTGTGTTATTTCCACAAACCACACATGGATCAACCACTAGAGTCATTGCATATGTGTTATTTCCACAAACCACACATGGATCAACCACTAGAGGCATTGCATGTGTGTTCTTATACTAGAACCAACACTAGTCATTTCATGTGTGTTCTTTTCACAAACCACACATGGATCAACCACTAGAGTCATTTCATGTGTGTTATTTCCACAAACAAACATGGATCTACCACTAGAGTCATTGCATGTGTGTTTTTTTCCACAAACCACACATGGATCCACCAGTGGTCATTGCATGTGTGTTCTTTCCACAAACCACACATGGATCAACCACTAGAGTCATTGCATGTGTGTTCTTTCCACAAACCACACATGGATGAACCACTAGAGTCATTGCATGTGTGTTCTTATACTAAAACCACAAACCAGTACTAGAGTCATTGCATGTGTCTTATTATACTAAAACCACAAACCAGTACTAGAGTCATTGCATGTGTGTTCTTTTCCACAAACCACACATGAATCCACCAGAGTCATTGCATGTGTGTTCTTCCCACAAGCCACACATGGATCAACCACTACAGTCATTGCATGTTTGTTCTTATACTAAAACCACAAACCAGCACTAGAGTCATTGCATGTGTGTTCTTTTCCACAAACCACACATGGATGCACCAGTGGTCATTGCATGTGTGTTCTTTCCACAAACCACACATGGATCAACCAGAGTCATTGCATGTGTGTTCTTTCCACAAACCACACATGGATCAACCACTAGAGTCATTGCATGTGTGTTATTATACTAAAACCACAAACCAGTACTAGAGTCATTGCATGTGTGTTATTTTCCACAAACCACACATGGATCCACAAGTGGTCATTGCATGTGTGTTCTTTCCACAAACCACATATGGATCAACCAGAGTCATCGCATGTGTGTTCTTTCCACGAACCACACATGGATCAACCACTAGAGTCATTGCACGTTTGTTCTTATACTAAAACCACAAACTAGCACTAGAGTCATTGCATGTGTGTTCTTATCGACAAACCACACATGGATCCACCAGTGGTCATTGCATGTGTGTTCTTTCCACAAAACCACACATGGATCAACCACTAGAGTCATTGCATGTTTGTTCTTATACTAAAACCACAAACCAGCACTAGAGTCATTGCATGTGTGTTCTTTTCCACAAACCACACATGGATCCACTAGTGGTCATTACATGTGTGTTCTTTCCACGGACCACATATGGATCAACCAGAGTCATTGCATGTGTGTTCTTTCCACAAAACCACACATGGATCAACCACTAGAGTCATTGCATGTTTGTTCTTATACTAAAACCACAAACCAGCACTAGGGTCATTGCATGTGTGTTCTTTTCCACAAACCACACATGGATCCACTAGACTGATTGCATGTGTGTTCTTTTCCACAAACAACTTATGGATCAACTAGTGGTCATTGCATGTGTGTTCTTTCCACAAACCACATGTGGACCCATTATAGTCATTGCATGTGTGTTCTTTCCACAAACCACACATGGATCAACCACTAGAGTCATTGCATATGTGTTATTTCCACAAACCACACATGGATCAACCACTAGAGTCATTGCATGTGTGTTCTTATACTAAAACCAACACTAGAGGCATTGCATGTGTGTTCTTTTCCACAAACCACACATGGATCCACTAGACTCATTCCATGTGTGTTCTTTTCCACAAACAACTTATGGATCAACCAGTATTCATTGCATGTGTGTTCTTTCCACAAACCACATGTGGACCCATTACAATCATTGAATGTGTGTTATTTCCACAAACCACACATGGATCAACCAGTAGAGTCATTGCATATGTGTTATTTCCACAAACCACACATGAATCAACCACTAGAGTCATTGCATGTGTGTTCTTATACTAAAACCAACACTAGAGTCATTGCAGGTGTGTTCTTTTCACAAACCACACATGGATCAACCACTAGATTCATTGCATGTGTGTTATTTCCACAAACAAACATGGATCAACCACTAGAGTCATTGCATGTGTGTTCTTTTCCACAAACCACACATGGATCCACAAGTGGTCATTGCATGTGTGTTCTTTCCACAAACCAGACATGGATCAACAACTAGAGTCATTGCATGTTATGTTATTTACACAAACCACACATGGATCAACCACTAGAGTCATTGCATGTGTGCTCTTATACTAAAACCACAAACTAGTACTAGAGTCATTGCATGTGTGTTCTTTTCCACAAACCACACATGGATCCACCAGTGGTCATTGCATGTGTGTTCTTTCCACAAACCACACATGGATCAACCAGAGTCATTGCATGTGTGTTCTTTCCACAAACCACACATGGATCAACCACTAGAGTCATTGCATGTGTGTTCTTATACTAAAACCACAAACCAGTACTAGAGTCATTGCATGTGTGTTATTATACTAAAACCACAAACCAGTACTAGAGCCATTGCATGTGTGTTATTTTCCACAAACCACACATGGATCCACAAGTGGTCATTGCATGTGTGTTCTTTCCACAAACCACATATGGATCAACCAGAGTCATTGCATGTGTGTTCTTTCCACAAACCACACATGGATCAACCACTAGAGTCATTGCACGTTTGTTCTTATACTAAAACCACAAACTAGCACCAGAGCCATTGCATGTGTGATCTTTTCCACAAACCATACATGGATCCACCAGTGGTCATTGCATGTGTGTTCTTTCCACGGACCACATATGGATCAACCAGAGTCATTGCATGTGTGTTCTTTCCACAAAACCACACATGGATCAACCACTAGAGTCATTGGATGTTTGTTCTTATACTAAAACCACAAACCAGTACTAGAGTCATTGCATGTGTGTTCTTTTCCACAAACCACACATGGATCCACTAGTGGTCATTACATGTGTGTTCTTTCCATGGACCACATATGGATCAACCAGAGTTATTGCATGTGTGTTCTTTCCACAAAACCACACATGGATCAACCACTAGAGTCATTGCATGTTTGTTCTTATACTAAAACCACAAACCAGCACTAGAGTCATTGCATGTGTATTCTTTTCCACAAACCACACACGGATCCACTAGACTCATTGCATGTGTGTTCTTTTCCACAAACAACTTATGGATCAACCAGTTGTCATTGCATGTGTGTTCTTTCCACAAACCACACATGGATCAACCACTAGAGTCATTGCATGTGTGTTATTTCCACAAACCACACATGGATCAACCACTACAGTCATTGCATATGTGTTATTTCCACAAACCACACATGGATCAACCACTAGAGTCATTACATGTGTGTTCTTATACTAAAACCAACACAAGAGTCATTGCATGTGTGTTCTTTTCACAAAGCACACATGGATCAACCACCAGAGTCATTGCATGTGTGTTCTTTCCACAAACCACACATGGATCAACCACTAGAGTCATTTCATGTTTGTTCTTATACTAAAACCACAAACCAGAACTAGAGTCATTGCATGTGTGTTCTTTTCCACAAACCACACACGGATCCACCGGTGGTCATTGCATGTGTGTTCTTTTCCACAAACCACACATGGATCCACTAGACTCATTGCATGTGTGTTCTTTTCCACAAACAACTTATGGATCAACCAATGGTCACTACATGTGTGTTCTTTCCACAAACCACATGTGGACCCATTACAGTTATTGCATGTGTGTTATTTCCACAAACCACACATGGATCAACCACTAGAGTCATTGCATATGTGTTATTTCCACAAACCACACATGGATCAACCACTAGAGGCATTGCATGTGTGTTCTTATACTAAAACCAACACTAGTCATTGCATGTGTGTTCTTTTCACAAACCACACATGGATCAACCACTATAGTCATTTCATGTGTGTTATTTCCACAAACAAACATGGATCAACCACTAGAGTCATTGCATGTGTGTTCTTTTCCACAAACCACACATGGATCCACCAGTGGTCATTGCATGTGTGTTCTTTCCACAAACCACACATGGATCAACCACTAGAGTCATTGCATGTGTGTTCTTTCCACAAACCACACATGGATCAACTAGAGTCATTGCATGTGTGTTCTTATACTAAAACCACAAACCAGTACTAGAGTCATTGCATGTGTGTTATTATACTAAAACCACAAACCAGTACTAGAGTCATTGCATGTGTGTTATTTTCCACAAACCACACATGTATCCACAAGTGGTCATTGCATGTGTGTTCTTTCCACAAACCACATATGGATCAACCAGAGTCATGGCATGTGTGTTCTTTCCACAGACCACACATGGATCAACCACTAGAGTCATTGCACGTTTGTTCTTATACTAAAACCATAAACTAGCACTAGAGCCATTGCATGTGTGATCTTTTCCACAAACCATACATGGATCCACCAGTGGTCATTGCATGTGTGTTCTTTCCACAGACCACATATGGATCAACCAGAGTCGTTGCATGTGTGTTCTTTCCACAAAACCACACATGGATCAACCACTAGAGTCATTGCATGTTTGTTCTTATACTAAAACCACAAACCAGCACTAGAGTCATTACATGTGTGTTCTTTTCCACAAACCACACATGGATCCACTAGTGGTCATTACATGTGTGTTCTTTCCATGGACCACATATGGATCAACCAGAGTCATTGCATGTGTGTTCTTTCCACAAAATCACACATAGATCAACCACTAGAGTCATTGCATGTTTGTTCTTATACTAAAACCACAAACCAGCACTAGAGTCATTGCATGTGTGTGTTTTCCACAAACCACACATGGATCCACTAGACTCATTGCATTGTGTTCTTTTCCACAAACAACTTATGGATCAACCAGTGGTCATTGCATGTGTGTTCTTTCCACAAACAACATGTGGACACATTACAGTCATTGCATGTGTGTTACTTCCGCAAACCACACATGGATCAACCACTAGAGTCATTGCATATGTGTTATTTCCACAAACCACACATGGATCCACCACTAGAGTCATTGCATTTGTGTTCTTTCCACAAACCACACATGGATCAACCACTAGAGTCATTTCATGTTTGTTCTTATACTAAAACCACAAACCAGAACTAGAGTCATTGCATGTGTGTTCTTTTCCACAAACCACACACGGATCCACCAGTGGTCATTGCATGTGTGTTCTTTTCCACAAACCACACATGGATCCACTAGACTCATTGCATGTGTGTTCTTTTCCACAAACAACTTATGGATCAACCAATGGTCACTACATGTGTGTTCTTTCCACAAACCACATGTGGACCCATTACAGTTATTGCATGTGTGTTATTTCCACAAACCACACATGGATCAACCACTAGAGTCATTGCATATGTGTTATTTCCACAAACCACACATGGATCAACCACTAGAGGCATTGCATGTGTGTTCTTATACTAAAACCAACACTAGTCATTGCATGTGTGTTCTTTTCACAAACCACACATGGATCAACCACTATAGTCATTTCATGTGTGTTATTTCCACAAACAAACATGGATCAACCACTAGAGTCATTGCATGTGTGTTCTTTTCCACAAACCACACATGGATCCACCAGTGGTCATTGCATGTGTGTTCTTTCCACAAACCACGCATGGATCAACCACTAGAGTCATTGCATGTGTGTTCTTTCCACAAACCACACATGGATCAACTAGAGTCATTGCATGTGTGTTCTTATACTAAAACCACAAACCAGTACTAGAGTCATTGCATGTGTGTTATTATACTAAAACCACAAACCAGTACTAGAGTCATTGCATGTGTGTTATTTTCCACAAACCACACATGTATCCACAAGTGGTCATTGCATGTGTGTTCTTTCCACAAACCACATATGGATCAACCAGAGTCATGGCATGTGTGTTCTTTCCACAGACCACACATGGATCAACCACTAGAGTCATTGCACGTTTGTTCTTATACTAAAACCATAAACTAGCACTAGAGCCATTGCATGTGTGATCTTTTCCACAAACCATACATGGATCCACCAGTGGTCATTGCATGTGTGTTCTTTCCACAGACCACATATGGATCAACCAGAGTCGTTGCATGTGTGTTCTTTCCACAAAACCACACATGGATCAACCACTAGAGTCATTGCATGTTTGTTCTTATACTAAAACCACAAACCAGCACTAGAGTCATTACATGTGTGTTCTTTTCCACAAACCACACATGGATCCACTAGTGGTCATTACATGTGTGTTCTTTCCATGGACCACATATGGATCAACCAGAGTCATTGCATGTGTGTTCTTTCCACAAAATCACACATAGATCAACCACTAGAGTCAGTGCATGTTTGTTCTTATACTAAAACCACAAACCAGCACTAGAGTCATTGCATGTGTGTGTTTTCCACAAACCACACATGGATCCACTAGACTCATTGCATTGTGTTCTTTTCCACAAACAACTTATGGATCAACCAGTGGTCATTGCATGTGTGTTCTTTCCACAAACAACATGTGGACACATTACAGTCATTGCATGTGTGTTACTTCCGCAAACCACACATGGATCAACCACTAGAGTCATTGCATATGTGTTATTTCCACAAACCACACATGGATCCACCACTAGAGTCATTGCATTTGTGTTCTTTCCACAAACCACATATGGATCAACCAGAGTCATTGCATGTGTGTTGTTCCACAAACCACACATGTGGACCCACTAGAGACATTGCATGTGTGTTATTTCCACAAACCACACATGGGTCAACCACTAGAGTCATTGCATGTGTGTTATTTCCACAAACAAACATGGATCAACCACTAGAGTCATTGCATGTGTGTTCTTTTCCACAAACCACACATGGATCCACTAGACTCATTGCATGTGTGTTCTTTTCCACAAACAATTTATGGATCAACCAGTGGTCATTGCACGTGTGTTCTTTCCACAAACCACATGTGGACCCATTATAGTCATTGCATGTGTGTTATTTCCACAAACCACACATGGATAAACCACTAGAGTCATTGCATATGTGGTATTTCCACAAACCACACATGGATCAACAACTAGAGTCATTGCATGTGTGTTCTTATACTCAAACCAACACTAGATTCATTGCATGTGTGTTCTTTTCACAAACCACACATGGATCAACCACTAGAGTCATTGCATGTGTGTTATTTCCACAAACAAACATGGATAAACCACTAGAGTCATTGCATGTGTGTTCTTTTCCACAACCACACATGGATCCACAAGTGGTCATTGCATGTGCGTTCTTTCCACAAACCACACGTGGATCAACCACTACAGTCATTGCATGTGTGTTCTTTCCACAAACCACACATGGATCAACCACTAGAGTCATTGCATGTTTGTTCTTATACTAAAACCACAAACCAGCACTAGAGTCATTGCATGTGTGTTCTTTTCCACAAACCACACATGGATCCACCAGTGCTCATTGCATGTGTGTTCTTTCCACAAACCACACATGGATCAACCAGAGTCATTGCATGTGTGTTCTTTCCACAAACCACACATGGATCAACCACTAGAATCATTGCATGTGTGTTCTTATACTAAAACCACAAACCAGTACTAGAGTCATTGCATGTGTGTTATTATACTAAAACCACAAACCAGTACTAGAGTCATTGCATGTGTGTTATTTTCCACAAACCACACATGGATCCACAAGTGGTCATTGCATGTGTGTTCTTTCCACAAACCACATATGGATCAACCAGAGTCATTGCATGTGTGTTCTTTGCACAAACCACACATGGATCAACCACTAGAGTCATTGCACGTTTGTTCTTATACTAAAACCACAAACTAGCACTAGAGTCATTGCATGTGTGTTCTTTTCCACAAATCACACATGGATCCACCAGTGGTCATTGCATGTGTGTTCTTTCCACAGACCACATATGGATCAACCACTAGAGTCATTGCATGTGTGTTCTTATACTAAAACCACAAACCAGTACTAGAGTCATTGCATGTGTGTTATTATACTGAAACCACAAACCAGTACTAGAGTCATTGCATCTGTGTTCTTTTCCACCAACCACACATGGATCCACCAGTGGTCATTGCATGTGTGTTATTTCGACAAACCACACATGGATCAACCAGAGTCATTGCATGTGTGTTCTTTCCACAAACCACACATGGATCAACCACTAGAGTCATTGCATGTGTGTTCTTTTCCACAAACCACACATGGATCCACTAGACTCATTCCATGTGTGTTCTTTTCCACAAACAACTTATGGATCAACCAGTGGTCATTGCATGTGTGTTCTTTCCACAAACCACATGTGGACCCATTACAGTCATTGCATGTGTGTTATTTCCACAAACCACACATGGATCAACCACTAGAGTCATTACATATGTGTTATTTCCACAAACCACACATGAATCAACCACTACGTCATTGCATGTGTGTTCTTATACTAAAACCAACACTAGAGTCATTGCAGGTGTGTTCTTTTCACAAACCACACATGTATCAACCACTAGAGTCATTGCATGTGTGTTATTTCCACAAACAAACATGGATCAACCACTAGAGTCATTGCATGTTTGTTCTTATACTAAAACCACAAACCAGCACTAGAGTCATTGCATGTGTGTTCTTTTCCACAAACCACACATGGATCCTCCACTAGACATTGCATGCGTGTTCTTTCCACAAACCACACATGGATCAACCAGAGTCATTGCATATGTGTTCTGTCCACAAACCACACATGGATCAACCACTAGAGTCATTGCATGTGTGTTCTTATACTAAAACCACAAACCAGTACTAGAGTCATTGCATGTGTTTTATTATACTAAAACCACAAACCAGTACTAGAGTCATTGCATGTGTGTTATTTTCCACAAACCACACATGGATCCACAAGTGGTCATTGCATGTGTGTTATTTCCACAAACCACATATGGATCAACCAGAGTCATTGCATGTGTGTTCTTTGCACAAACCACACATGGATCAACCACTAGAGTCATTGCACGTTTGTTCTTATACTAAAACCACAAACCAGCACTAGAGTCATTGCATGTGTGTTCTTTTCCACAAACCACACATGGATCCACCAGTGGTCATTGCATGTGTGTTCTTTCCACAGACCACATATGGATCAACCAGAGTCATTGCATGTGTGTTCTTTCCACAAACCACACATGGATTAACCACTAGAGTCATTGCATGTGTGTTCTTTTCCACAAACCACACATGGATCCACTAGACTCATTCCATGTGTGTTCTTTTCCACAAACAACTTATGGATCAACTAGTGGTCATTGCATGTGTGTTATTTCCACAAACCACACATGGATCAACCACTGGAGTCATTACATATGTGTTATTTCCACAAACCACACATGAATCAACCACTAGAGTCATTGCATGTGTGTTCTTATACTAAAACCAACACTAGAGTCATTGGAGGTGTGTTCTTTTCACAAACCACACATGGATCAACCAATAGAGTCATTGCATGTGTGTTATTTCCACAAACAAACATGGATCAACCACTAGAGTCATTGCATGTGTGTTCTTTTCCACGAACCACACATGGATCCACAAGTGGTCATTGCATGTGTGTTCTTTCCACAAACCAGACATGGATCAACCACTAGAGTCATTGCATGTGTGTTATTTCCACAAACCACACATGGATCAACCACTAGAGTCATTGCATGTGTGTTCTTATACTAAAACCACAAACTAGTACTAGAGTCATTGCATGTGTGTTCTTTTCTACAAACCACACATGGATCCACCAGTGGACATTGCATGTGTGTTCTTTCCACAAACCACACATGGATCAACCAGAGTCATTGCATGTGTGTTCTTTCCACAAACCACACATGGATAACCCACTAGAGTCATTGCATGTGTGTTCTTATACTAAAACCACAAACCAGTACCAGAGTCATTGCATGTGTGTTATTATACTAAAACCACAAACCAGTACTAGAGTCATTGCATGTGTGTTATTTTCCACAAACCACACATGGACCCACAAGTGGTCATTGCATGTGTGTTCTTTCCACAAACCACATATGGATTAACCAGAGTCATTGCATGTGTGTTCTTTCCACAAACCACACATGGATCAACCACTAGAGTCATTGCACGTTTGTTCTTATACTAAAACCACAAACTAGCACTAGAGTCATTGCATGTGTGTTCTTTTCCACAAACCACACATGGATCCACCAGTGGTCATTGCATGTGTGTTCTTTCCACAGACCACATATGGATCAACCAGAGTCATTGCATGTGTGTTCTTTCCACAAAACCACACATGGATCAACCACTAGAGTCAGTGCATGTTTGTTCTTATACTAAAACCACAAACCAGCACTAGAGTCACTGCATGTGTGTTCTTTTCCACAAACCACACATGGATCCACTAGACTCATTGCATCTGTGTTCTTTTCCACAAACAACTTATGGATCAACCAGTGGTCATTGCAGGTGTGTTCTTTCCACAAACCACATGTGGACCCATTACAGTCATTGCATGTGTGTTATTTCCACAAAACACACATGGATCAACCACTCGAGTCATTGCATATGTGTTATTTCCAAAAACCACACATGGATCAACCACTAGAGTCATTGCATGTGTGTTCTTATACTAAAACCAACACTAGAGTCATTGCATGTGTGTTCTTTTCACAAACCACACATGGATCAACCACTAGAGTCATTACATATGTGTTATTTCCACAAACCACACATGAATCAACCACTAGAGTCATTGCTTGTGTGTTCTTTCCACAAACCACACATGGATCAATGTAGCATCCCAATTGTCTAACAATTGCAATGCTACTAGCCTAGTCTATATATATGCTACCTCCTATATATAATTGTTGCATCATAATTATATCATGCTCATGTCATCATGCCACCTTGCATTTGAGCATCATATAAAGCCCTTTATGTTTGGTTCTTCTCTCATATGCATTATTAATTGTATTTGTCTCTTGATATTGTATTTGGTTCTTGATAAATGCTTGATGCCCAAGTTGAGTTGGGGGCATATCTTTTATTCAACTCCATCACCTTTCTCTGTCACCACCTTATAATTCCACCATCCAACTAAATATGAGCTTTGCACTTTATTGGGTTTTACCTCTAGCTCATGTGGGTTGGGATGGATCCAATTCTATCTCCACATGCTCTCATATATGCACCATATTGTTTCCACATTATTGGTTTATGAGAGCCACATGGCCACCTTTGCATGCCTTGTGAGTGGAACCCCTTTTCAAGCTTTCGTATGGATTAAATATGAATATAAGCTCATGTAGGAATTCCATTGTGGTTCATGTTGGCTAGTGGCACATACACACAAGCTTGGCCACCTTATATCCATGAATGATCCTTTATTTAATCCATGTGGTAAACAAGCTCTCTATTCTTTTGCTTGGCTTAATTCCACTTTTGGGAATGCATAGGAATAACGCCATGTAAATATTATTGTTTTCACAAGAATAAGCATATCATTAATTGTTTTGCATGGGCCATGCAAGAACCACCACATTCTAGCCTTTTGGTTTTTATTTGAATCTATGAGTGGACCTTCCCCATATCTCTCTCTACCCCTCTTATGCTTGATCTTGCTTGATGCATGCAAGCATCTAACACCCTATAACCATCTCCATCCATACCCTCACCACCAGTTATCTCACCCTCTCTTTTGGCTAGTTCATGTTTGTTTTTGGTTGGTTTGCTTGATCTTCTCAAAAGGGAACCACTCCACCTAATCTCTCTCTAAACCCTAAGACCACATCTCTCTCTCTCTTCTCCTCACCTCCCTCTCCTTCTCACCCCCCATCCATGCATGATCAGGTGGATCATGTATAAAAACCCTAAACCATACCCCCTCTCTCTAAACCCTCTATCTAAGGTCCTAAACCTAATCACCTACACCTCTACCACCATCTATCACCATACCCCCTCTCTCCAAGACCCTACACCAAACCTAACCCGAGCCCCCTCTATAGCTAACCCTAGTTTCCACCCTCTCTCTCGGCCTCTCTCCTCTCTCACCTAGCTGGCCCCACCTGGCCACCCTGGCCCACCTAGCTACCATCCAACCCTACCCCAACCCTAGTACAAAGCCCTAAACCCGAGCCACCCCATTCCTCTAACCTAGCTCCAACCCGAGCGTCCCCCTCCATCTCTCTCCCTTCCCTCTCTCTGCAGCTCGGCCCCACCCGAGCCTGGCCTGCCATCCCTACCTGCCTGCCTGCCTGGACCAGCCCCACCGAGCCCTACCCGAGCACGTGCTCGAGGAGAGGCAGAAAAGGCCGAGGCCACCTTTTTCCCTCCACCTCTCCCCCACGGCACCTTCCTCTCCCTCTCTGCTTTACCTCCTTCCCCACGGCTCTCCTCTGCCTCCCAGATCCGCTCCAGAGCTTGCCTATCCTCTCTTTCCCCTGCAGCCACCTCTCCACCACCGATCACCAGTTTTCTGTCGGTCTCCTCTCGACTACACCGTACCAGGCGGCGGGCGCGGCGTCCAGGTGTTGGGGAAGACCGAGCCGAGCACCCTCGTCGCCCCTGTACACGGAGCCGAGGAGGAGGAGAACCCCAGGCTCGCCAGACCGACGCCACTCCGACGAAACCCTAGCTCCAGATCGTCTGCGTCCTCGTCTCTCCATCGCCTCCCTGCATGATCCGACCCCGCCAGCAGCCTCCCGGTGAGCGCCTTGATCTCCCTGACACCTCCGTCCTCGCCGTGGCTCCCTGTGTTCGCCAAACCTTTCATCGAGCGACCTCTGAGCGTCGGCGTGCATGCGTGTCTGCTTGTTGCGCGCCGCGGTAGCTACACCTAGCCGCCGATCTGCTCTCTGTCAACAATCCCTCCCCAGCCCAGCGGTAGCCGCCACCGCCCGCGCACGCCAGGTCGCGAGTTCGACCCCATCTCCCTGCGCGCGCCCGGCTCTGACGGACACCGATCTCTCTTCAGAAATCGCAGAGAAGAAGTACAGTGCTCGATCCCCTTTTGCAGATACCCTCCTGATCTTTTGTTTTCGCAATCCGCACTTCACCCGTGCCCGCATGTCATCGGCTGAGGTAGTTTTACAAAAAGGCTCCTGTAGATCCTATACTCAACCCGCACTCCCTCACAGCGCCACGTGATCAGTTCTCCACCTCTCTCTGTCAAGTGGGCCTGCGAGCCAGCGGGTCCCATCTGTCAGTCTCACGGGCTGGGCACTTCCGCGGTGAAAAACCTCTCTGCGCGCTATGTCACCCAGTCAGCAGCTGGCCCACCTGTCGGTGGCTCTGGCTCACACTGGACTGGGTGGCAAAAGAATTTCTGTATCTCTGTTTTAATTCAAACTTTTCAAATTTGTTTTAAATTCAAAATTTAAATCTGTTTTCAAATAACTTTTAATTTATAAACCCAAATAATACAAATGATATATGTTTTGAAATCAGAAAAATGTGAGGAATTCAAATATTCCCTTCAAAATATATTTTGGACACTTTATTTTCCAAGTTGATTAAAATTACAACAAAATGCCCTTTTACCTTAATGAATTAATAACTTTTATTTTATAACTCCAAATTTGACAAATGATATGTCTAAAATGATTAGCTCGACGAGACCTTTCTGTTTATGCATTCCATGTTCTGTTTTGCAGCATGCATCATATAAATATAAAGTATACAGCAACTTTTATGAGGTTAAAATGTGGTTAAAACTCAATAAAATGATTTATTCTTGTATCCCACACCTCACCCATGCCATGCTACTTTAATGCCATGCAAATTGTGCATCATTCTTCATGGCATGATTGTTTGCTTGATGCATTTAATTCATATGCTTGTGCACTTTATTTATGTTGGCCCTTGTTTGTTTGGTTCTTCTTCGAATAGACGCTGAGGAGGGGATATATCAAGATACCCAGGAGCACTACCCAGATCCTTCTCTTGCTTCAACCGAGCTGCCAGGCAAGCACTACCACATGCTTGCATACATATAGTACCTATTGCCTCTATCTTATTCTTGCATCATTGAGTCGCGATTGCATTAAACTGAATCCCAAGTACTGCATAGCCTTTACTTTTAAACCCCACCGAAGCTTGTTCCTCCATCCCATGAGCCATTACTGCAGGAGTTGTTTGAGCCATGCGAGTCGTAGAACAGCATGTGTAGGGTATGTGAGTGTCTGATGGATAACGAGGTACCTAAACAACTTAATCTGAGTAGTAATGGGATAACTAATGAAAGTGGCATCGGTGAGCCATATTCGCTATTTGGTTTTTCAGGCTCACTTGTGTCCCGTAGGACCCCGAGTACTTGATTCCTGTTCCTTGAATATTCGCGCTATCCACATCCGGGAGGCTTATGAACCCCCCTGAGCCAGAGCTTGATTCATTCTTATTTCTTGGGGCCACAAACTAGTTTGAGGTTTTATTTAGTATCCTGTACTTATGCCATGCTTTACTGCTTTATTTAAATTGTGCGAGGTACTGCACCTGTACTGTTTAGGGCCGTGACACGTTTTCGCTGTATCGACAAGCCCAGTCACACTTTCGGGTTCCCAGTCGTTTACAGCCGTGCCCACAAACCTTGAGTCCGTCTCGTAGCCGGCCAGCTTCGTTGCGGGTAGCTTAATGGGGTGGCCCCCTGAAATATTTCTGAATCCTGTGATTGCTTTGTCGTGACTTCCTCGTTGGGTTTTGATTTGGTTTTTCCGAGGTTGATCGAGTGTGTGTTGCTATTTGTGCACCCCTGCAGGGTAAAACTTTCTGAAAGCCGTGTCCGCGGTTATGGATGACTTGGAGCACAGTTTCTCGATCATAGACAAGCATAACTAAAGTACCACTTTTAATTTGACTAAGTACCTGACTAGTAAATAGTGCAACACTCATGGAATGGATAATAAAACTGTCAACGGATGGGGGGTTGTTCGTCCGCTTCCTCGTCGGTAAGCGAGGAGGAGGATGGATCTGTTGATATTACTGTTATAACTGTTGTTATTAATTCACGGACATCCGTCTATCTCTGGTTAGGCGGATGGTTAGCGAGTATCTATAGAATTGTTAGGGTTTATCTTTTGCTGCAATTGCGTCACCCCAGGTTGTGTCCCCTTTAGAGGCATAAAGACTTGCTGAGTACCCCTAGGGTCTCACACGATAAATTGTTTGATTCAGATGAACAGGTAAACTCGCAAGATGGATACTGGGTGGAGCAGACAGACGATGTGGGCAACGATCATTCGGTGTAGAGATTCCGGGAACGGGGATCCGTGAGATCTGTGGGCGGGATGTGTTTATTTATGGGGCATCTTATGCCGATTTGCTTCTTATCCGTACTCGGATCTTGTTTTCCGCTTCCGCTTGATACTCTGATGTTTGATGTATGAGGAGATATCCTAAACTATTATATCTATCTAGGATATTTGGATCTTGCCGTATGGCCTTGCAATATTTCCTTTCTTTTTAGATGGAATGACTCTGAGAACCATTGTATGGTGGCTTGTATACATACTCATTTGTGTATGTAGTTGATCCCTTCGCCTGCCGATTACGCCGCCCGTTCTTGTCCCGATGTTTGGAAATGGTTGGGACGGCCGAAAGGTCTACCTCTGAGTGGCATTTGGGCCCCACCGTACTATTTCAACCATTTCTGCTCATCCAGGCTTGTAACTAGGAGCGTAATTCACCGAGGTAGTTACAATTGGTATCAGAGCCATCCCGCCCTTCAGTGTCTCAGCCAAATGGTCGTTGTCAGTTTAGCAAATATTTTTGGTAGCTATGTATACTAGGGAAAAACAAAACGCGAGAGTAGGACTGCTTCCATTTTTCTTCTTACCCACCCACCACCCTTTTTCTGGTAAGGAAGTGTAACGTTTTCAATCCTCTTCTTAAAATTCAAACTAGGATTCACGTGTTCTGGGTTTCCGTAGTACCATAGAAAGTGTGTGTGTGTGTGTGTGAGTAATTCCTTGTCTATCTGTTGCATCCAATTTGTTATCACAATCTGCTTTTGGTTATCAACTGTGGGTACATTCCATACCGACAGGCTTTTGAAAACCGGCGCGATCTACCTGACTCCTTGTTAACCGGTGTCATCTTCTTAAGGGTGTCCTTCCTTCTAGCAACTCCACATTCTGTGTAAGCATCTGTTGCTAATCTCTACCTGATAAGTGTTTTTGCGCATCTATTGGTATTTTAATGCCGAAAAATGCGGAAAATTTTTCTTTGATACATCTGTGTTTCCACACTCCTTTCCAGTCGTGTGTGAAACATTATCTATCTCCCTTTTATCAGCATGTCCATGCTAACTCACTCTTTTGTCACCGGCGCTTAATCCTGGAGTTTCTTTTCATCTCCAATTCCCTTGGGCTAATTACATAACATGTGTCGATCCGATGCTGGTGATTGTAATTTGGTTCTCGGCATAGCTATATGACACTTATCATGAGTGGAATATGGAAACTTCAATCACCTCTATCCTCCAAATGGTGACGGTTATCTCCTGTGATTTTGAGTACAGCGTGATCATACCTATGCATATTCAGGCATTTTTGACAATCCGGAGTTTCTCAAAGCACTACGGTGGTCTATCATCTGTTTATCAGGCTGCACATCTTTCTGAACCCCTTATCTGCACAATTCTCCTGGATATGAGGGAATTGCATCTTTTCGTCTCTGGTAGCTTTGCTTAAGGTATGATCCATCATCTTTTCTTCCTCCAAGATCTCTTTATCTTTGTAACCGGTGATCCAATCGACAATGTGAACCAGGTGACATCTCTTTTCTTCCGAAGGACCAGATAATCTATTCTGCTAGTGCATCTTCCTCAACACGAACCCGTGCTCCAATACTGATCTTTCTAAGAGCGTTGAGCTCAGGAAGTGTTCGAGCATTTGTTCGATTCTATCGTCTTTTCAACTTGGTATTCTGGGAATATCCTGTTAATCCATGGTGGTATATGTTGATAATATGCTTGCCTATTCGATATCAATGAAAGAACATGGAAGATCATCTGTGTCCCTTTCTCTCAAGCTTTGTTAACACTGCCGTGTGCAAAGTTCCCAAAGTGGAAATTCTGGCTTCTTGAAGTCACCTATCTCGACCACGTCCTTCTGCTAAATACATTGCTTCAATTCTGGAATTGGCAATCCATTGTTAATTCCATCCTCCATCTTCAACCAATCCGGAGTTGTTCCTTGTTGGCAAGTTATCATCGTCGTTCCGCCAAAGATTTCCTCAAGACTGCTAAATCTCTCTCTATCATTTCAAGAAGAACATGGAGTTCTTTTCACCTCTATCTCGTTAAGTAATCTCTTGAAACCCTCCTGTTCTATCGTCTATGCTCAATCCACCGGAGGCCATGAAGACCTTACAGATCTTGTATTCCTTCTGTTCAAGTGGTTCTATCTTTTTCTCTATCTGTGGAATCTTGCAGTTGTCTCCGTGATCTTCCTTCATATCTTCTGGTGGCTTGGTACTTCAGACATGACGACAACATCATCATCTTTATCTATCTATGAATCCGGCGAATCGTTTGCATCTATCCTTGTTTTCTAACGAAGTTCCATGAGCTCTTCTTATCAATACCTTCAGTCTGTTTCGGTAGTGGGTTGCATGGTTTTCTTATTCATGTGCGGAGTAATGCTTTGAGTGCGGGATGGAGTAGCTACCATACCACTACTCTTATCATTCGCTCTCGTACATTGAATTGGTGGATTAATGTGATTTCACTCATTCCACGGAAGTTAGAAGTGGCCTTTATCCCTTGATACTTTTACTTCCATCCTTGTTCTGGAGTGCTCTCTCGAAGAAGGTAATCAATAATCTCTTGTTGGTGGTCAGTCTATTCTAGCTGGAGCAAAATCTTCAATTCTCTAGTGGAAACAGACGCAAACTCTTTTCTGTCCTCGTCATTCTACCGATGCTGGACATCCACAAACAAGATGAAATGAAACTATCTCTCTCTTTGTTTCATCAAATCTTTTTCTGTGGTAAAGCCAATCATGGTTGATGCCATCAGCCGCAAATCTATTGTGTTAGCCTCAAGGCTAAAGAAAGCAATAAGTATATCTACAATAAACTCCAGATCCTCCATATTCTTTGCTTCTCGGGATTCCACCATGATCTAGCTTCACATCCATCTCTGGGAGTTATATCCGCGCACCTCAATTGCGTGATCCTTGGTTCTTACCGGCGCAACAAGAATCTAATCCGACGATGTCTAACTAAATCTTTCTGTTGAGATCAAGGGACTCTATTGTTTGAAGGCAATATTGTTTCTGTACTTCATTTCTCTAATCCGAGAGAAGATACGATGCTATTGTCATAGTGGTTCAAAACCTATCCAATCTAGCTCTTTTTCTTCCGGCGAGACAAAGATTTCATCATCTCTAGTATCGGTAAATCTTTAATCTTAACGGTGTGCCTTTCTTTATCCATGATACATCATCTTGTCCTTTCTCTCACAAGTGCTTCTTTTCTCTTATCATGTTTCTTGAGAAAACCGAAACTATGTCCATCCTATCCTTCTTGTCTCACGACAATCCTTCAATTCTTCTAACCCGTTGTTTCTCAAGCAAA
This sequence comes from Avena sativa, assembly GCA_916181665.1. NCBI lineage: Eukaryota > Viridiplantae > Streptophyta > Magnoliopsida > Poales > Poaceae > Avena > Avena sativa. Next base: position 278,920,797 of record OV702292.1, read on the forward strand.
ACGCAAGACTCGCAACAAGTCTAGCAAGTTTTGCAAGGTGTAGTGGTCGCACCATTCCGTTCTTCATCATCTTGGGAACGCAAGGATCACCTTCGTTCCGAACATCCGCCTTTCCTTGTGTTGTTTTCTTTTTCCTAGGAATCTCGGGGCGAGATTCTTGTTTAGTGGGGGAGAGTTGTAGCATCCCAATTGTCTAACAATTGCAATGCTACTAGACTAGTCTATATATATGCTACCTCCTATATATAATTGTTGCATCATAATTATATCATGCTCATGTCATCATGCCACCTTGCATTTGAGCATCATATAAAACCCTTTATGTTTTGGTTCTTCTCTCATATGCATTACTAATTGTATTTGTCTCTTGATTGTATTTGGTTCTTGATAAATGCTTGATGCCCAAGTTGAGTTGGGGGCATATCTTTTATTCAACTCCATCACCTTTCTCTATCACCACCTTATAATTCCACCATCCAACTAAATATGGGCTTTGCACTTTATTGGGTTTTACCTCTAGCTCATGTGGGTTGGGATGGATCCAATTCTATCTCCACATGCTCTCATATATGCACCATATTGTTTCCACATTATTGGTTTATGAGAGCCACATGGCCACCTTTGCATGCCTTGTGAGTGGAACCCCTTGTCAAGCTTTCGTATGGATTAAATATGAATATAAGCTCATGTAGGAATACCATTGTGGTTCATGTTGGCTAGTGGCACATATACACAAGCTTGGCCACCTTATATTCATGCATGATCCTTTATTTAATCCATGTGGTAAACAAGCTCTCTATTCTTTTGCTTGGATTAATTCCACTTTTGGGAATGCATAGGAATAACGCCATGTAAATATTATTGTTTTCACAAGAATAAGCATGGCATTAATTGTTTTGCATGGGCCATGCAAGAACCACCACATTCTAGCCTTTTGGTTTTTATTTGAATCTATGAGTGGAACTTCCCCATATCTCTCTCTACCCCTCTTATGCTTGATCTTGCTTGATGCATGCAAGCATGTAACACCCTATAACCATCCCCATCCATACCCTCACCACCTGTTATCTCACCCTCTCTTTTGGCTAGTTCATGTTTGTTTTTGGTTGGTTTGCTTGATATTGTCAAAAGGGAACCACTCCACCTAATCTCTCTCTAAACCCTAAGACCACATCTCTCTCTCTTCTCCTCACCTCCCTCTCCTTCTCACCCCCCCATCCATGCATGATCTGGTGGATCATGTCTAAAAACCCTAAACCATACCCCCTCTCTCTAAACCCTCTATCTAAGGTCCTAACCCTAATCACCTACATCTCTACCACCATCTATCACCATACCCCCTCTCTCCAAGACCCTACACCAAACCTAACCCGAGCCCCCTCTCTAGCTAACCCTAGTTTCCACCCTCTCTCTCGGCCTCTCTCCTCTCTCACCTAGCTGGCCCCACCTGGCCACCCTGGCCCACCTAGATACCATCCAACCCTACCCCAACCCTAGTACAAAGCCCTAAACCCGAGCCACCCCATTCCTCTAACCTAGCTCCAACCCGAGCGTCCCCCTCCATCTCTCTCCCTTCCCTCTCTCTGCAGCTCGGCCCCACCTGAGCCTGGCCTGCCATCCCTACCTGCCTGCCTGCCTGGACCAGCCCCACCGAGCCCTACCCGAGCACGTGCTCGAGGAGAGGCAGAAAAGGCCGAGGCCACCTTTTTCCCTCCACCTCTCCCCCACGGCACCTCCCTCTCCCTCTCTGCTTTACCTCCTTCCCCATGGCTCTCCTCTGCCTCCCAGATCCGCTCCAGAGCTTGCCTATCCTCTCTTTCCCCTGCAGCCACCTCTCCACCACCGATCACCAGTTTTCTGTTGGTCTCCTCTCGACTACACCGTACCAGGCGGCGGGCGCGGCGTCCAGGTGTTGGGGAAGACCGAGCCGAGCACCCTCGTCGCCGCTGTACACGGAGCCGAGGAGGAGGAGAACCCCAGGCTCGCCAGACCGACGCCGCTCCGACGAAACCCTAGCTCTAGATCGTCTGCGTCCTCGTCTCTCCATCGCCTCCCTGCATGATCCGACCCCGCCAGCAGCCTCCCAGTGAGCGCCTTGATCTCCCTGACACCTCCGTCCTCGCCGTGGCTCCCTGTGTTCGCCAAACCTTTCGTCGAGCAACCTCTGAGCGTCGGCGTGCACGCGCATCTGCTCGTTGCGCGCCGCGGTAGCTACACCTAGCCGCCGATCTACTCTCTGTCAACAATCCCTCCCCAGCCCAGCGGTAGACGCCACCGCCCGCGCACGCCAGGTCGCGAGTTCGACCCCATCTCCCTGCGCGCCCAGCTCTGACGGACACCGATCTCTCTTCAGAAATCGCAGAGAAGAAGTACAGTGCTCGATCCCCTTTTGCAGATACCCTCCTGATCTTTTGTTTTCGCAATCCGCACTTCACCCGGGCCCGCATGTCATCGACTGAGGTAGTTTTACAAAAAGGCTCCTGCAGATCCTATACTCAACCCGCACTCCCTCACAGCGCCACGTGATCAGTTCTCCACCTCTCTCTGTCAAGTGGGCCTGCGAGCCAGCGGGTCCCATCTGTCAGTCTCACGGGCTGGGCACTTCCGCGGTGAAACACCTCTCTGCGCGCTGTGTCGCCCAGTCAGCAGCTGGCCCACCTGTCGGTGGCTCTGGCTCACACTGGACTGGGTGACAAAAGAATTTCTGTATCTCTGTTTTAATTCAAACTTTTCAAATTTGTTTTAAATTCAAAATTTAAATCTGTTTTCAAATAACTTTTAATTTATAAACCCAAATAATACAAATGATATATGTTTTGAAATCAGAAAAATGTGAGGAATTCAAATATGCCCTTGAAAATATATTTTGGACACTTTATTTTCCAAGTTGATTAAAATTACAACAAAATGCCCTTTTACCTTAATTAATTAATAACTTTTGTTTTATAACTCCAAATTTGACAAATGATATGTCTAAAATGATTAGCTCGACGAGACCTTTCTGTTTATGCATTACATGTTCTGTTTTGCAGCATGAATCATATAAATATAAAGTATACAGCAACTTTTATGAGGTTAAAATGTGGTTAAAACTCAATAAAATGATTTATTCTTGTATCCCACACCTCACCCATGCCATGCTACTTTAATGCCATGCAAATTGTGCATCATTCTTCATGGCATGATTGTTTGCTTGATGCATTTAATTCATATGCTTGTGCACTTTATTTATGTTGGCCCTTGTTTGTTTGGTTCTTCTTCGAATAGACGCTGAGCAGGGGATATATCAAGATACCCAGGAGCACTACCCAGATCCTTCTCTCGCTTCAACCGAGCTGCCAGGCAAGCACTACCACATGCTTGCATACATATAGTACCTATTGCCTCTATCTTATTCTTGCATCATTGAGTCGCGATTGCATTAAACTGAATCCCAAGTACTGCATAGCCTTTACTTTTAAACCCCACCGAAGCTTGTTCCTCCATCCCATGAGCCATTACTGCAGGAGTTGTTTGAGCCATGCGAGTCATAGAACAGCATGTGTAGGGTATGTGAGTGTCTGATGGATAACGAGGTACCTAAACAACTTAATCTGAGTAGTAATGGGATAACTAATGAAAGTGGCATCGGTGAGCCATATTCGCTATTTGGTTTTTCAGGCTCACTTGTGTCCCGTAGGACCCCGAGTACTTGATTCCCGTTCCTTGAATATTCGCGCTATCCACATCCGGGAGGCTTATGAACCCCCCTGAGCCAGAGCTTGATTCATTCTTATTTCTTGGGGCCACAAACTAGTTTGAGGTTTTATTTACTATCCTGTACTTATGCCATGCTTTATTGCTTTATTTAAATTGTGCGAGGTACTGCACCTGTACTGTTTAGGGCCGTGACACGTTTTCGCTGTATCGACAAGCCCAGTCACACTTTCGGGTTCCCAGTCGTTTACAGCCGTCCCCACAAACCTTGAGTCCGTCTCGTAGCCGGCCAGCTTCGTTGCGGGTAGCTTAATGGGTGGCCCCCTGAAATATTTCTGAATCCTGTGATTGCTTTGTCGTGACTGCCTCGTTGGGTTTTGATTTGGTTTTTCCGAGGTTGATCGAGTGTGTGTTGCTATTTGTGCACCCCTGCAGGGTAAAACTTTCTGAAAGCCGTGTCCGCGGTTATGGACGACTTGGAGCACAGTTTCTCGATCATAGACAAGCATAACTAAAGTACCGCTTTTAATTTGACTAAGTACCTGACTAGTAAATAGTGCAACACTCATGGAATGGATAATAAAACTGCCAACGGATGGGGGGTTGTTCGTCCGCTTCCTCGTCGGTAAGCGAGGAGGAGGATGGATCTGTTGATATTACTGTTATAACTGTTGTTATTAATTCACGGACATCCGTCTATCTCTGGTTAGGCGGATGGTTAGCGAGTATCTATAGAATTGTTAGGGTTTATCTTTTGCTGCAATTGCGTCACCCCAGGTTGTGTCCCCTTTAGAGGCATAAAGACTTGCTGAGTACCCCTAGGGTCTCACACGATAAATTGTTTGATTCAGATGAACAGGTAAATTCGCAAGATGGATACTGGGTGGAGCATACGGACGATGTGGGCAACGATCATTCGGTGTAGAGATTCCGGGAACGGGGATCCGTGAGATCTGTGGGCGGGATGTGTTTATTTATGGGGCATCTTATGCCGATTTGCTTCTTATCCGTACTCGGATCTTGTTTTCCGTTTCCGCTTGATACTCTGATGTTTGATGTATGAGGAGATATCCTAAACTATTATATCTATCTAGGATATTTGGATCTTGCCGTATGGCGTTGCAATATTTCCTTTCTTTTTAGATGGAATGACTCTGAGAACCATTGTATGGTGGCTTCATACATACTCATTTGTGTATGTATTTGATCCCTTCGCCTGCCGATTACGCCGCCCGTTCTTATCCCGATGTTTGGAAATGGTTGGGACGGCCGAAAGGTCTACCTGTGAGTGGCATTTGGGCCCCACCGTACTATTTCAACCATTTCTGCTCATCCAGGCTTGTAACTAGGAGCGTAATTCACCGAGGTAGTTACAATCAACCACTAGAGTCATTACATATGTGTTATTTCCACAAACCACACATGAATCAACCACTAGAGTCATTGCATGTGTGTTCTTATACTAAAACCAACACTAGAGTCATTGCAGGTGTGTTCTTTTCACAAACCACACATGGATCAACCACTAGAGTCATTGCATGTGTGTTATTTCCAGAAACAAACATGGATCAACCACTAGAGTCATTGCATGTGTGTTCTTTTCCACAAACCACACATGGATCCACAAGTCGTCATTGCATGTGTGTTCTTTCCACAAACCAGACATGGATCAACCACTAGAGTAATTGCATGTGTGTTATTTCCAAAAACCACACATGGATCCACTACACTCATTCCATGTGTGTTCTTTTCCACAAACAACTTATGGATCAACCAGTGGTCATTGCATGTGTGTTCTTTCCACAAACCACATGTGGACCCATTACAGTCATTGCATGTGTGTTATTTCCACAAACCACACATGGATCAACCAATAGAGTCATTACATATGTGTTATTTCCACAAACCACACATGAATCAACCACTACAGTCATTGCATGTGTGTTCTTATACTAAAACCAACACTAGAGTCATTGCAGGTGTGTTCTTTTCACAAACCACACATGGATCAACCACAAGAGTCATTGCATGTGTGTTATTTCCACAAACAAACATGGATCAACCACTAGAGTCATTGCATGTGTGTTCTTTTCCACGAACCACACATGGATCCACAAGTGGTCATTGCATGTGTGTTCTTTCCACAAACCAGACATGGATCAACCACTAGAGTCATTGCATGTGTGTTATTTCCACAAACCACACATGGATCAACCACTAGAGTCATTGCATGTGTGTTCTTATACTAAAACCACAAACTAGTACTAGATTCATTGCATGTGTGTTCTTTTCCACAAACCACACATGGATCCACCAGTGGACATTGCATGTGTGTTCTTTCCACAAACCACACATGGATCAACCAGAGTCATTGCATGTGTCTTCTTTCCACAAACCACACATGGATAACCCACTAGAGTCATTGCATGTGTGTTCTTATACTAAAACCACAAACCAGTATCAGAGTCATTGCATGTGTGTTATTATACTAAAACCACAAACCAGTACTAGAGTCATTGCATGTGTGTTATTTTCCACAAACCACACATGGACCCACAAGTGGTCATTGCATGTGTGTTCTTTCCACAAACCACATATGGATCAACCAGAGTCATTGCATGTGTGTTCTTTCCACAAACCACACATGGATCAACCACTAGAGTCATTGCACGTTTGTTCTTATACTAAAACCACAAACTAGCACTAGAGTCATTGCATGTGTGTTCTTTTCCACAAACCACACATGGATCCACTAGTGGTCATTGCATGTGTGTTCTTTCCACAGAACACATATGGATCAACAAGAGTCATTGCATGTGTGTTCTTTCCACAAAACCACACATGGATCAACCACTAGAGTCAGTGCATGTTTGTTCTTATACTAAAACCACAAACCAGCACTAGAGTCACTGCATGTGTGTTCTTTTCCACAAACCACACATGGATCCACTAGACTCATTGCATGTGTGTTCTTTTCCACAAACAACTTATGGATCAACCAGTGGTCATTGCAGGTGTGTTCTTTCCACAAACCACATGTGGACCCATTACAGTCATTGCATGTGTGTTATTTCCACAAAACACACATGGATCAACAACTCGAGTCATTGCATATGTGTTATTTCCAAAAACCACACATGGATCAACCACTAGAGTCATTGCATGTGTGTTCTTATACTAAAACCAACACTAGAGTCATTGCATGTGTGTTCTTTTCACAAACCACACATGGATCAACCACTAGAGTCATTACATATGTGTTATTTCCACAAACCACACATGAATCAACCACTAGAGTCATTGCTTGTGTGTTCTTTCCACAAACCACACATGGATCAACCACTAGAGTCATTACATATGTGTTATTTCCACAAACCACACATGAATCAACCACTAGAGTCATTGCATGTGTGTTCTTATAATAAAACAAACACTAGAGTCATTGCAGGTGTGTTCTTTTCACAAACCACACATGGATCAACCACTAGAGTCATTGCATGTGTGTTATTTCCAGAAACAAACATGGATCAACCACTAGAGTCATTGCATGTGTGTTATTTTCCAAAAACCACACATGGATCCACAAGTCGCCATTGCATGTGTGTTCTTTCCACAAACCAGACATGGATCAACCACTAGAGTCATTGCATGTGTGCTATTTTCACAAACCAGACATGGATCAACCACTAGAGTCATTGCAGGTGTGCTATTTCCACAAACCACACATGGATCAACCACTAGAGTCATTGCATGTGTGTTCTTATACTAAAACCACAAACTAGTACTAGAGTCATTGCATGTGTGTTCTTTTCCACAAACCACACATGGATCCACCAGTGGTCATTGCATGTGTGTTCTTTCCACAAACCACACATGGATCAACCAGAGTCATTGCATGTGTGTTCTTTCCACAAACCACACATGGATAACCCACTAGAGTCATTGCATGTGTGTTCTTATACTAAAACCACAAACCAGTACCAGAGTCATTGCCTGTGTGTTATTATACTAAAACCACAAACCAGTACTAGAGTCATAGCATGTGTGTTATTTTCCACAAACCACACATGGATCCACAAGTGGTCATTGCATGTGTGTTCTTTCCACAAACCACATATGGATCAACCAGAGTCATTGCATGTGTGTTCTTTCCACAAACCACACATGGATCAACCACTAGAGTCATTGCACGTTTGTTCTTATACTAAAACCACAAACTAGCACTAGAGTCATTGCATGTGTGTTCTTTTCCACAAACCACACATGGATCCACCAGTGGTCATTGCATGTGTGTTCTTTCCACAGACCACATATGGATCAACCAGAGTCATTGCATGTGTGTTCTTTCCACAAAACCACACATGGATCAACCACTAGAGTCAGTGCATGTTTGTTCTTATACTAAAACCACAAACCAGCACTAGAGTCCTTGCATGTGTGTTCTTTTCCACAAACCACACATGGATCCACTAGACTCATTGCATGTGTGTTCTTTTCCACAAACAACTTATGGATCAACCAGTGGTCATTGCAGGTGTGTTCTTTCCACAAACCACATGTGGACCCATTACAGTCATTGCATGTGTGTTATTTCCACAAAACACACATGGATCAACAACTCGAGTCATTGTATATGTGTTATTTCCAAAAACCACACATGGATCAACCACTAGAGTCATTGCATGTGTGTTCTTATACTAAAACCAACACTAGAGTCATTGCATGTGTGTTCTTTTCACAAACCACACATGGATCAACCACTAGAGTCATTACATATGTGTTATTTCCACAAACCACACATGAATCAACCACTAGAGTCATTGCTTGTGTGTTGTTTCCACAAACCACACATGGATCAACCACTAGAGTCATTACATATGTGTTATTTCCACAAACCACACATGAATCAACCACTAGAGTCATTGCATGTGTGTTCTTATAATAAAACAAACACTAGAGTCATTGCAGGTGTGTTCTTTTCACAAACCACACATGGATCAACCACTAGAGTCATTGCATGTGTGTTATTTCCAGAAACAAACATGGATCAACCACTAGAGTCATTGCATGTGTGTTATTTTCCAAAAACCACACATGGATCCACAAGTCGCCATTGCATGTGTGTTCTTTCCACAAACCAGACATGGATCAACCACTAGAGTCATTGCATGTGTGCTATTTTCACAAACCAGACATGGATCAACCACTAGAGTCATTGCAGGTGTGCTATTTCCACAAACCACACATGGATCAACCACTAGAGTCATTGCATGTGTGTTCTTATACTAAAACCACAAACTAGTACTACAGTCATTGCATGTGTGTTCTTTTCCACAAACCACACATGGATCCACCAGTGGTCATTGCATGTGTGTTCTTTCCACAAACCACACATGGATCAACCAGAGTCATTGCATGTGTGTTCTTTCCACAAACCACACATGCATAACCCACTAGAGTCATTGCATGTGTGTTCTTATACTAAAACCACAAACCAGTACCAGAGTCATTGCATGTGTGTTATTATACTAAAACCACAAACCAGTACTAGAGTCATAGCATGTGTGTTATTTTCCACAAACCACACATGGATCCACAAGTGGTCATTGCATGTGTGTTCTTTCCACAAACCACATATGGATCAACCAGAGTCATTGCATGTGTGTTCTTTCCACAAACCACACATGGATCAACCACTAGAGTCATTGCACGTTTGTTCTTATACTAAAACCACAAACTAGCACTAGAGTCATTGCATGTGTGTTCTTTTCCACAAACCACACATGGATCCACCAGTGGTCATTGCATGTGTGTTCTTTCCACAGACCACATATGGATCAACCAGAGTCATTGCATGTGTGTTCTTTCCACAAAACCACACATGGATCAACCACTAGAGTCAGTGCATGTTTGTTCTTATACTAAAACCACAAACCAGCACTAGAGTCCTTGCATGTGTGTTCTTTTCCACAAACCACACATGGATCCACTAGACTCATTGCATGTGTGTTCTTTTCCGCAAACAACTTATGGATCAACCAGTGGTCATTGCATGTGTGTTCTTTCCACAAACCACATGTGGACCCATTACAGTCATTGCATGTGTGTTATTTCCACAAACCACACATGGATCAACCACTAGAGTCATTGCATGTGTGTTATTTCCACAAACAAACATGGATCAACCACTAGAGTCATTGCATGTTTGTTCTTATACTAAAACCACAAACCAGCACTAGAGTCATTGCATGTGTGTTCTTTCCCACAAACCACACATGGACCCACCAGTGGTCATTGCATGTGTGTTCTTTCCACAAACCACACATGGATCAACCAGAGTCATTGCATGTGTGTTCTGTCTACATACCACACATGGATCAACCACTAGAGTCATTGCATGTGTGTTCTTATACTAAAACCACAAACCAGTACTAGAGTCATTGCATGTGTGTTATTATACTAAAACCACAAACCAGTACTAGAGTCATTGCATGTGTGTTATTTTCCACAAACCACACATGGATCCACAAGTGGTCATTGCATGTGTGTTCTTTCCACAAACCACATATGGATCAACCAGAGTCATTGCATGTGTGTTCTTTCCACAAACCACACATGGATCAACCACTAGAGTCATTGCATGTTTGTTCTTATACTAAAACCGCAAACCAGCACCAGAGTCATTGCTTGTGTATTCTTTCCACAAACCACACATGTGGACCCACTATAGTCATTACATGTGTGTTATTTCCACAAACCACACATGGATCAACCACTAGAGTCATTGCATGTGTGTTATTTCCACAAACCACACATGGATCAACCACTAGAGTCATTACATATGTGTTATTTCCACAAACCACACATGAATCAACCACTAGAGTCATTGCATGTGTGTTCTTATACTAAAACCAACACTAGAGTCATTGCAGGTGTGTTCTTTTCACAAACCACACATGGATCAACCACTAGAGTCATTGCATGTGTGTTATTTCCACAAACAAACATGGATCAACCACTAGAGTCATTGCATGTGTGTTCTTTTCCACGAACCACACATGTATCCACAAGTGGTCATTGCATGTGTGTTCTTTCCACAAACCAGACATGGATCAACCACTAGAGTCATTGCATGTGTGTTATTTCCACAAACCACACATGGATCAACCACTAGAGTCATTGCATGTGTGTTCTTATACTAAAACCACAAACTAGTACTAGAGTCATTGCATGTGTGTTCTTTTCCACAAACCACACATGGATCCACCAGTGGACATTGCATGTGTGTTCTTTCCACAAACCACACATGGATCAACCAGAGTCATTGCATGTGTGTTCTTTCCACAAACCACACATGGATAACCCACTAGAGTCAATGCATGTGTGTTCTTATACTAAAACCACAAACCAGTACCAGAGTCATTGCATGTGTGTTATTATACTAAAACCACAAACCAGTACTAGAGTCATTGCATGTGTGTTATTTTCCACAAACCACACATGGACCCACAAGTGTTCATTGCATGTGTGTTCTTTCCACAAACCACATATGGATCAACCAGAGTCATTGCATGTGTGTTCTTTCCACAAACCACACATGGATCAACCACTAGAGTCATTGCACGTTTGTTCTTATACTAAAACCACAAACTAGCACTAGAGTCATTGCATGTGTGTTCTTTTCCACAAACCACACATGGATCCACCAGTGGTCATTGCATGTGTGTTCTTTCCACAGACCACATATGGATCAACCAGAGTCATTGCATGTGTGTTCTTTCCACAAAACCACACATGGATCAACCACTAGAGTCAGTGCATGTTTGTTCTTATACTAAAACCACAAACCAGCACTAGAGTCACTGCATGTGTGTTCTTTTCCACAAACCACACATGGATCCACTTGACTCATTGCATGTGTGTTCTTTTCCACAAACAACTTATGGATCAACCAGTGGTCATTGCACGTGTGTTCTTTCCACAAACCACATGTGGACCCATTACAGTCATTGCATGTGTGTTATTTCGACAAAACACACATGGATCAACAACTCGAGTCATTGCATATGTGTTATTTCCAAAAACCACACATGGATCAACCACTAGAGTCATTGCATGTGTGTTCTTATACTAAAACCAACACTAGAGTCATTGCATGTGTGTTCTTTTCACAAACCACACATGGATCAACCACTAGAGTCATTACATATGTGTTATTTCCACAAACCACACATAAATCAACCACTAGAGTCATTGCTTGTGTGTTCTTTCCACAAACCACACATGGATCAACCACTAGAGTCATTACATATGTGTTATTTCCACAAACCACACATGAATCAACCAATAGAGTCATTGCATGTGTGTTCTTATACTAAAACCAACACTAGAGTCATTGCAGGTGTGTTCTTTTCACAAACCACACATGGATCAACCACTAGAGTCATTGCATGTGTGTTATTTCTAGAAACAAACATGGATCAACCACTAGAGTCATTGCATGTGTGTTCTTTTCCACAAACCACACATGGATCCACAAGTCGCCATTGCATGTGTGTTCTTTCCACAAACCAGACATGGATCAACCACTAGAGTCATTGCATGTGTGCTATTTCCACAAACCACACATGGATCAACCACTAGAGTCATTGCATGTGTGTTCTTATACTAAAACCACAAACTAGTACTAGAGTCATTGCATGTGTGTTCTTTTCCACAAACCACACATGGATCCACCAGTGGTCATTGCATGTGTGTTCTTTCCACAAACCACACATGGATCAACCATAGTCATTGCATGTGTGTTCTTTCCACAAACCACACATGGATAACCCACTAGAGTCATTGCATGTGTGTTCTTATACTAAAACCACAAACCAGTACCAGAGTCATTGCATGTGTGTTATTATACTAAAACCACAAACCAGTACTAGAGTCATAGCACGTGTGTTATTTTCCACAAACCACACATGGATCCACAAGTGGTCATTGCATGTGTGTTCTTTCCACAAACCACATATGGATCAACCAGAGTCATTGCATGTGTGTTCTTTCCACAAAGCACACATGGATCAACCACTCGAGTCATTGCACGTTTGTTCTTATACTAAAACCACAAACTAGCACTAGAGTCATTGCATGTGTGTTCTTTTCCACAAACCACACATGGATCCACCAGTGGTCATTGCATGTGTGTTCTTTCCACAGACCACATATGGATCAACCAGAGTCATTGCATGTGTGTTCTTTCCACAAAACCACACATGGATCAACCACTAGAGTCAGTGCATGTTTGTTCTTATACTAAAACCACAAACCAGCACTAGAGTCCTTGCATGTGTGTTCTTTTCCACAAACCACACATGGATCCACTAGACTCATTGCATGTGTGTTCTTTTCCACAAACAACTTATGGATCAACCAGTGGTCATTGCATGTGTGTTCTTTCCACAAACCACATGTGGACCCATTACAGTCATTGCATGTGTGTTATTTCCACAAACCACACATGGATCAACCACTCGAGTCATTGCATATGTGTTATTTCCACAAACCACACATGGATCAACCACTAGAGTCATTTCATGTGTGTTCTTTTACTAAAACCAACACTAGAGTCATTGCATGTGTGTTCTTTTCCACAGACCACACATGGATCAATAAGTGGTCATTGCATGTGTGTTCTTTCCACAAACCAGACCTGGATCAACCACTAGATTCATTGCATGTGTGTTATTTCCACAAACCACACATGGATCAACCACTAGAGTCATTGCATGTGTGTTCTTATACTAAAACCACAAACCAGTACCAGAGTCATTGCATGAGTGTTATTATACTAAAACCACAAACCAGTACTAGAGTCATTGCATGTGTGTTCTTTTCACAAACCACACATGGATCAACCACTAGAGTCATTACATATGTGTTATTTCCACAAACCACACATGAATCAACCACTAGAGTCATTGCTTGTGTGTTCTTTCCACAAACCACACATGGATCAACCACTAGAGTCATTACATATGTGTTATTTCCACAAACCACACATGAATCAACCACTAGAGTCATTGCATGTGTGTTCTTATACTAAAACCAACACTAGAGTCATTGCAGGTGTGTTCTTTTCACAAACCACACATGGATCAACCACTAGAGTCATTGCATGTGTGTTATTTCCAGAAACAAACATGGATCAACCACTAGAGTCATTGCATGTGTGTTCTTTTCCACAAACCACACATGGATCCACAAGTCGCCATTGCATGTGTGTTCTTTCCACAAACCAGACATGGATCAACCACTAGAGTCATTGCATGTGTGCTATTTCCACAAACCACACAGGGATCAACCACTAGAGTCATTGCATGTGTGTTCTTATACTAAAACCACAAACTAGTACTAGAGTCATTGCATGTGTGTTCTTTTCCACAAACCACACATGGATCCACCAGTGGTCATTGCATGTGTGTTCTTTCCACAAACCACACATGGATCAACCAGAGTCATTGCATGTGTGTTCTTTCCACAAACCACACATGGATAACCCACTAGAGTCATTGCATGTGTGTTCTTATACTAAAACCACAAACCAGTACCAGAGTCATTGCATGTGTGTTATTATACTAAAACCACAAACCAGTACTAGAGTCATAGCATGTGTGTTATTTTCCACAAACCACACATGGATCCACAAGTGGTCATTGCATGTGTGTTCTTTCCACAAACCACATATGGATCAACCAGAGTCATTGCATGTGTGTTCTTTCCACAAACCACACACGGATCAACCACTAGAGTCATTGCACGTTTGTTCTTATACTAAAACCACAAACTAGCACTAGAGTCATTGCATGTGTGTTCTTTTCCACAAACCACACATGGATCCACCAGTGGTCATTGCATGTGTGTTCTTTCCACAGACCACATATGGATCAACCAGAGTCATTGCATGTGTGTTCTTTCCACAAAACCACACATGGATCAACCACTAGAGTCAGTGCATGTTTGTTCTTATACTAAAACCACAAACCAGCACTAGAGTCCTTGCATGTCTGTTCTTTTCCACAAACCACACATGGATCCACTAGACTCATTGCTTGTGTGTTATTTTCCACAAACAACTTATGGATCAACCAGTGGTCATTGCATGTGTGTTCTTTCCACAAACCACATGTGGACCCATTACAGTCATTGCATGTGTGTTATTTCCACAAACCACACATGGATCAACCACTCGAGTCATTGCATATGTGTTATTTCCACAAACCACACATGGATCAACCACTCGAGTCATTGCATATGTGTTATTTCCACAAACCACACATGGATCAACCACTAGATTCATTGCATGTGTGTTATTTCCACAAACCACACATGGATCAACCACTAGAGTCATTGCATGTGTTCTTATACTAAAACCACAAACCAGTACCAGAGTCATTGCATGAGTGTTATTATACTAAAACCACAAACCAGTACTAGAGTCATTGCATGGGTGTTATTTTCCACAAACCACACATGGATCCACAAGTGGTCATTGCATGTGTGTTCTTTCCACAAACCACATATGGATCAACCAGAGTCATTGCATGTGTGTTCTTTGCACAAACCACACATGGATCAACCACTAGAGTCATTGCACGTTTGTTCTTATACTAAAATCACAAACCAGCACTAGAGTCATTGCATGTGTGTTCTTTTCCACAAACCACACATGGATCCACAAGTGGTCATTGCATGTGTGTTCTTTCCACAGACCACATATGGATCAACCAGAGTCATTGCATGTGTGTTCTTTCCACAAACCACACATGGATCAACCACTAGAGTCATTGCATGTGTGTTCTTTTCCACAAACCACACATGGACCCACTAGACTCATTCCATGTGTGTTCTTTTCCACAAACAACTTATGGATCTACTAGTGGTCATTGCATGTGTGTTCTTTCCACAAACCACATGTGGACCCATTACAGTCATTGCATGTGTGTTATTTCCACAAACCACACATGGATCAACCACTAGAGTCATTACATATGTGTTATTTCCACAAACCACACATGAATCAACCACTAGAGTCATTGCATGTGTGTTCTTATACTAAAACCAACAGTAGAGTCATTGCAGGTGTGTTCTTTTCACAAACCACACCTGGATCAACCACTAGAGTCATTGCATGTGTGTTATTTCCACAAACAAACATGGCTCAACCACTAGAGTCATTGCATCTGTGTTCTTTTCCACAAACCACACATGGATCCACAGGTGGTCATTGCATGTGTGTTCTTTCCACAAACCAGACATGGATCAACCACTAGAGTCATTGCATGTGTGTTCTTTCCACAAACCACACATGGATAACCCACTAGACTCATTGCATGTGGGTTCTTATACTAAAACCACAAACCAGTACCAGAGTCATTGCATCTGTGTTATTATACTAAAACCACAAACCAGTACTAGAGTCATTGCATGTGTGTTATTTTCCACAAACCACACATGGATCCACAAGCGGTCATTGCATGTGTGTTCTTTCCACAAACCACATATGGATCAACCGGAGTAATTGCATGTGTGTTCTTTCTACAAACCACACATGGATCAACCACTAGAGTTATTGCACGTCTCTTCTTATACTAAAACCACAAACTAGCACTAGAGTCATTACATGTGTGTTCTTTTCCACAAACCACACATGGATCCACCAGTTGTCATTGCATGTGTGTTCTTTCCACAGACCACATATGGATCAACCAGAGTCATTGGATGTGTGTTCTTTCCACAAAACCACACATGGATCAACCACTAGAGTCAGTGCATGTTTGTTCTTATACTAAAACCACAAACCAGCACTAGAGTCACTGCATGTGTGTCCTTTTCGACAAACCACACATGAATCCACTAGACTCATTGCATGTGTGTTCTTTTCCACAAACAACTTATGGATCAACCAGTGGTCATTGCAGGTGTGTTCTTTCCACAAACCACATGTGGACCCATTACAGTCATTGCATGTGTGTTATT
The DNA here is from genome assembly GCA_916181665.1 of Avena sativa. Lineage (NCBI taxonomy): Eukaryota > Viridiplantae > Streptophyta > Magnoliopsida > Poales > Poaceae > Avena > Avena sativa. Next base: position 278,937,519 of record OV702292.1, read on the forward strand.
TCCACAAAACACACATGGATCAACCACTCGAGTCATTGCATATGTGTTATTTCCAAAAACCACACATGGATCAACCACTAGAGTCATTGCATGTGTGTTCTTATACTAAAACCAACACTAGAGTCATTGCATGTGTGTTCTTTTCACAAACCACACATGGATCAACCACTAGAGTCAATGCATGTTTGTTCTTCTACTAAAACTACAAACCAGCACTAGAGTCATTGCATGTGTGTTCTTATACTAAAACCAACACTCGAGTCATTGCATGTGTGTTCTTTTCACAAACCACACATGGATCAACCACTAGAGTCATTACATATGTGTTATTTCCACAAACCACACATGAATCAACCACTAGAGTCATTGCATGTGTGTTCTTTCCACAAACCACACATGGATCAACCACTAGAGTCATTACGTATGTGTTATTTCCACAAACCACACATGAATCAACCACTAGAGTCATTGCATGTGTGTTCTTTCCACAATCCACACATGGATCAACCATTAGAGTCATTACATATGTGTTATTTCCACAAACCACACATGAATCAACCACTAGAGTCATTGCATGTGTGTTCTTATACTAAAACCAACACTAGAGTCATTGCAGGTGTGTTCTTTTCACAAACCACACATGGATCAACCACTAGAGTCATTGCATGTGTGTTATTTCCAGAAACAAACATGGATCAACCACTAGAGTCATTGCATGTGTGTTCTTTTCCACAAACCACACATGGATCCACAAGTGGTCATTGCATGTGTGTTCTTTCCACAAACCAGACATGGATCAACCACTAGAGTCATTGCATGTGTGTTCTTTCCACAGACCACATATGGATCAACCAGAGTCATTGCATGTGTGTTCTTTCCACAAACCACACATGGATCAACCACTAGAGTCATTGCATGTGTGTTCTTTTCCACAAACCACACATGGACCCACTAGACTCATTCCATGTGTGTTCTTTTCCACAAACAACTTATGGATCAACCAGTGGTCATTGCATGTGTGTTCTTTCCACAAACCACATGTGGACCCAATACAGTCATTGCATGTGTGTTATTTCCAGAAACCACACATGGATCAACCACTAGAGTCATTACATATGTGTTATTTCCACAAACCACACATGAATCAACCACTAGAGTCATTGCATGTGTGTTCTTATACTAAAACCAACAGTAGAGTCATTGCAGGTGTGTTCTTTTCACAAACCACACCTGGATCAACCACTAGAGTCATTGCATGTGGGTTATTTCCACAAACAAACATGGCTCAACCACTAGAGTCATTGCATCTGTGTTCTTTTCCACAAACCACACATGGATCCACAAGTGGTCATTGCATGTGTGTTCTTTCCACAAACCAGACATGGATCAACCACTAGAGTCATTGCATGTGTGTTCTTTCCACAAACCACACATGGATAACCCACTAGAGTCATTGCATGTGGGTTCTTATACTAAAACCACAAACCAGTACCAGAGTCATTGCATCTGTGTTATTATACTAAAACCACAAACCAGTACTATAGTCATTGCATGTGTGTTATTTTCCACAAACCACACATGGATCCACAAGCGGTCATTGCATGTGTGTTCTTTCCACAAACCACATATGGATCAACCGGAGTCATTGCATGTGTGTTCTTTCTACAAACCACACATGGATCAACCACTAGAGTCATTGCACGTTTCTTCTTATAATAAAACCACAAACTAGCACTAGAGTCATTACATGTGTGTTCTTTTCCACAAACCACACATGGATCCACTAGTTGTCATTGCATGTGTGTTCTTTCCACAGACCACATATGGATCAACCAGAGTCATTGGATGTGTGTTCTTTCCACAAAACCACACATGGATCAACCACTAGAGTCAGTGCATGTTTGTTCTTATACTAAAACCACAAACCAGCACTAGAGTCACTGCATGTGTGTTCTTTTCCACAAACCACACATGGATCCACTAGACTCATTGTATGTGTGTTGTTTTCCACAAACAACTTATGGATCAACCAGTGGTCATTGCAGGTGTGTTCTTTCCACAAACCACATGTGGACCCATTACAGTCATTGGATGTGTGTTATTTCCACAAAACACACATGGATCAACCACTCGAGTCATTGCATATGTGTTATTTCCAAAAACCACACATGGATCAACCACTAGAGTCATTGCATGTGTGTTCTTATACTAAAACCAACACTAGAGTCATTGCATGTGTGTTCTTTTCACAAACCACACATGGATCAACCACTAGAGTCAATGCATGTTTGTTCTTCTACTAAAACTACAAACCAGCACTAGAGTCATTGCATGTGTGTTCTTATACTAAAACCAACACTCGAGTCATTGCATGTGTGTTCTTTTCACAAACCACACATGGATCAATCACTAGAGTCATTACATATGTGTTATTTCCACAAACCACACATGAATCAACCACTAGAGTCATTGCATGTGTGTTCTTTCCACAAACCACACATGGATCAACCACTAGAGTCATTACATATGTGTTATTTCCACAAACCACACATGAATCAACCACTAGAGTCATTGCATGTGTGTTCTTTCCACAAACCACACATGGATCAACCATTAGAGTCATTACATATGTGTTATTTCCACAAACCACACATGAATCAACCACTAGAGTCATTGCATGTGTGTTCTTATACTAAAACCAACACTAGAGTCATTGCAGGTGTGTTCTTTTCACAAACCACACATGGATCAACCACTAGAGTCATTGCATGTGTGTTATTTCCAGAAACAAACATGGATCAACCACTGGAGTCATTGCATGTGTGTTCTTTTCCACAAACCACACATGGATCCACAAGTGGTCATTGCATGTGTGTTCTTTCCACAAACCAGACATGGATCAACCACTAGAGTCATTGCATGTGTGTTATTTCCACAAACCACACATGGATCAACCACTAGAGTCATTGCATGTGTGTTCTTATACTAAAACCACAAACTAGTACTAGAGTCATTGCATGTGTGTTCTTTTCCACGAACCACACATGGATCCACAAGTGGTCATTGCATGTGTGTTCTTTCCACAAACCACACATGGATCAACCAGAGTCATTGCATGTGTGTTCTTTCCACAAACCACACATGGATAACCCACTAGAGTCATTGCATGTGTGTTCTTATACTAAAACCACAAACCAGTACCAGAGTCATTGCATTTGTGTTATTATACTAAAACCACAAACCAGTACTAGAGTCATAGCATGTGTGTTATTTTCCACAAACCACACATGGATCCACAAGTGGTCATTGCATGTGTGTTCTTTCCACAAACCACATATGGATCAACCAGAGTCATTGCATGTGTGTTCTTTCCACAAACCACACATGGATCAACCACTAGAGTCATTGCACATTTGTTCTTATACTAAAACCACAAACTAGCACTAGAGTCATTGCATGTGTGTTCTTTTCCACAAACCACACATGGATCCACCAGTGGTCATTGCATGTGTGTTCTTTCCACAGACCACATATGGATCAACCAGAGTCATTGCATGTGTGTTCTTTCCACAAAACCACACATGGATCAACCACTAGAGTCAGTGCATGTTTGTTCTTATACTAAAACCACAAACCAGCACTAGAGTCCTTGCATGTGTTGTAGTGACCTCGGATCAGGTAAGATCCTTAGTCCCCGTGATTAACATGCTAGTCCCTGGATCAATAGCTAGCACTCACAGTCGATGAAATATCATGTAAAACACAAGTCTTTATTACATGAATCGAATAATCCGGAGTTTACATTATTACAACAGAAGCGATATAAATACAACTTGGAGTCCCATCAATGCCACAGGCAGGTTGAGTGAAGACCCGCGATCCTAGCGCACCTTTCAACGATCTCTGAAATTCTGCACATGAAACGTGCAGCCAACAAGTTGGGTCAATACTTTGAATGTATTGGCAAATTACACCAAGGAGAGAAAAGACTATCTCTACATGCAAGGCTGGTATAGGCTGTAGAGTTCATTTGGTCAAAGCTAAATTTCTTAAGTAGAGAGAAGAATGGAAGATTTCCCTACTTTGCAAACATTTGCTTGGATAAAATAAGGTCGAGTGGCACACGAGGATATTACGCACCAAGTGTCCAAACAACCAAACACTTGGATATTACGCACCAAGTTCCCTAAATTCCCACCCATTAGCAATATTACGCACGCCATGGGGTTTCAAAACTTTGTTTTAGAAAAGAGAGAGGAAGATCCTTCAGAGGCTCCATCCTTCAGACGCTCATTATCGTTCTGTTACCGTGAACACGGCTGATCGATCAGTTTGCAATACTCTCGAGAGTTTGTGCACTTTACCCACAATCCACGATCAAGTCCTTTTACAGACAAGACCATGGCGAGGCTTTCCCTTAGTAGCCCCTCTACCTTCCGGATCCAACCGTGCCAAGAACCTCCAAATGTTGGTACCCAGGTGAGGTTTCCCACTAAGTACTAGGCCAAGACAGAGCCCATAATGTATTGTGGTTGCACTGGAAGCTTCTGAATTCTGAAACATGGCAGACTTCTTTGATTCCTGGGCGGCCGTCCTCCACCAAAATCACACTCGTTGACCCGACAACTATTCCGCCCAGAAGAAAACTTAGTTTTATTTTGAAGTGGATTTGAGAGGAAAAGTTTGCTCTAGAGAGCCTTTATACTTAGAAAATTCTTTGTCTTTCGAACCCCCCAACGGTACTTTATATATATATATAGCATAGCAAGCAATACTTAGCAAAAACAGGGTAACCTATTAGGATGGGAAATCCTAAGTATAGAGCTACTCATGGCATTATATAAAATCATCGCACTTGCAAAATAATATTAAGGAAAACACTACTAGATCATCCTACACATGCATACTACAGAGTTTTGAAGATCACATGCATAGAATCAAAACTGGGACAAAATTATGAACAAGTGGTGTAACTTGCCTTGATCCGAGCAGCACTCTACACAATAGCACTCCTTAGCGCACTCCGAGCAATCTAACGAATCACAAACATAGATCTGATCACAACTAGTTCAAAGCATACACAAAGGAAAACATGCATGCATGCAACATGGTAGTTTATGCAAGGTTGGTTAAATTGATCAAGGTAGCAAGTTTGTGTTGTGATAGTGTAAGGGTGTCACTAGGATTGAATTTAGATCTAGTAGAGTCACTAAAACAAATCCTAGGATTATAAGGAGATCAACCCATCTAATTAGCCCCAAACTAGATCTAATGATTTTAAGCAAGGTTGTATAATTTTGTCCAATAGGCATTATGTAAACAAGGTCATTGCAACAAGAAACAAGTAGAATAGAATTTTAATTATTTTTCTATAGATTAAACCCTCTAATCTAAAGATTAAAATCTACAACTAAAACATTACTGTAAACCTGCAATATTATTACATATTTGGATACTACATAAAATTAGGAATCCAACGGTATATTACAAGCTAAATTTGGAAAAATACTTATTTTCTATGATTTTCGCAATATTAAACCTAATCTGCAAAAACCAAAGCAACCAGCCTAAACCCTAGCCCAGATCGCGCCAGGTGGCGGCCTCGGGTTGGGCCAGCTGGCCAGGCGGGCGACGCGGCGCGGCGACGACGCGCTTGCCACGCGGCTTGCCACACGGCGCTGCGTGATTGGCTGATGCCCCTTCGAGTCAAGGACTAATCCGAGCCACAGGTTGCAGATCGAACGGAGGGGGTGGCTCGGCGACTTACAGATGCATCGACGGCAGCGGTAGGCGGCGGCGGTGTCGGTGGCGACGGTGGCGGCGCTCGGGTGCACTTCGAGGAAGAAGGATCTGCCGCTGGTGCTCGCCTCCTTCTCGCGGTCCCATCTGTCGCCTTGATTTTGTCCCCCTCTTCCTCTAACGGTGGCGCTGGCAGGTTCTCTCCCGCAGCTCCGGCAAGCGATTGGCGATGGCACACTGCGGCAGACAATGGGCAAGGCAGGTGAGGCAAACCAGTCGAACGCGGGGATCATCCCAGGGAGAAGAACAGGTGGAGGGGAAGCTCGGCATCGGCGCAACTCACCTGGTCGGCGGCGGCTTGTATCAGCGGAATCGGGGAAGCTTTTAGGGTTTTGCGAGCCTGGGAACGGAGGGGGTGGTCGTGCGGCTGGCATATATACGCGGCCTGGGGGAGTCCTGGCCGGATACGGGGGAGGGGCAGAGCTCGTGGCCGACGGGGACTCTGTCCCGTTCACGTTGGGGAGAGGAGAGGGATGACAGGTGTGGTAGGGCTGTCGGTGGCAGAGGGGGGGGGAAGGTGGGCCGACGGGCGCGGGCAGGTTCCCTGTAGCGCGGGCGCTGGGGCGGGGTGGGCTGGCTGGCGAGCCGACCCAGCTAGGGTTAGCTGTTGGCCCTTTCCTTTTTTTTTGTTTAACAAATTTTCTCTTTTTCTGTTTTAGTAAAACTCCAATATCTTTTGCAAGCCAAGTCCAAAATTGATGAATCTTGTTTCTAAATTTTCATAAAATTGAGGTGGTCAACATATGCCAAGGTTTAATGTTTTCCAAGGTTTTTAGAGGGATCATGCTACTACAACAAGGGTGCTCACTTATGAGAATATTTAATAGGGTTTTTAAATGGGTTTATGTGCCAGGGTCTTTATTGCACTTTTTCAAATGCAGGATGCAATGATGGTCATGCATGCTTAATGATTTTGAATTTTTGAAATCTTGCACTCCAATTCTACAATCCATAATCAATCCATGCCCTTTTGCTTATATGGCTACCTAGGTCATAACAAAAGAATATAAGATTTTGACTTCAAGGTTGAGAGGATTTTCTATTCAAAAGTTTCTTCTCTTTGAGAATTTTCAACAAAGTCAAACAATCAATCAATCTATTGATTTTATTAATAACATTCCAAAATAGGAAATTTTTTGGGATGTTACATGTGTGTTCTTTTCCACAAACCACACATGGATCCACTAGACTCATTGCATGTGTTTTTTTTCCACAAACAACTTATGGATCAACCAGTGGTCATTGCATGTGTGTTCTTTCCACAAACCACATGTGGACCCATTACAGTCATTGCATGTGTGTTATTTCCACAAACCACACATGGATCAACCACTCGAGTCATTGCATATGTGTTATTTCCACAAACCACACATGGATCAACCACTAGAGTCATTGCATGTGTGTTCTTTTACTAAAACCAACACTAGAGTCATTGCATGTGTGTTCTTTTCCACAAACCACACATGGATCCACAAGTGGTCATTGCATGTGTTTTATTTCCACAAACCAGACATGGATCAACCACTAGATTCATTGCATGTGTGTTATTTCCACAAACCACACATGGATCAACCACTAGATTCATTGCATGTGTGTTCTTATACTAAAACCACAAACTAGTACTAGAGTCATTGCATGTGTGTTCTTTTCCACAAACCACACATGTATCCACCAGTGGTCATTGCATGTGTGTTCTTTCCACAAACCACACATGGATCAACCAGAGTCATTGCATGTGTGTTCTTTCCACAAACCACACATGGATCAACCACTAGAGTCATTGCATGTGTGTTCTTATACTAAAACCACAAACCAGTACTAGAGTCATTGCATGTGTGTTATTATACTAAAACCACAAACCAGTACTAGAGTCATTGCATGTGTATTATTTTCCACAAACCACACATGGGTCCACAAGTGGTCATTGCATGTGTGTTCTTTCCACAAACCACATATGGATCAACCAGAGTCATTACATGTGTGTTCTTTCCATAAACCACACATGGATCAACGAGAGTCATTGCATGTGTGTTCTTTCCACAAACCACACATGGATCAACCACTAGAGTCATTGCATGTGTGTTCTTATACTAAAACCACGAACCAGTACCAGAGTCATTGCATGAGTGTTATTATACTAAAACCACAAACCAGTACTAGAGTCATTGTATGTGTGTTATTTTCCACAAACCACACATGGATCCACAAGTGGTCATTGCATGTGTGTTCTTTCCACAAACCACATATGGATCAACCAGAGTCATTGCATGTGTGTTCTTTCCACAAACCAAACATGGATCAACCAGTAGAGTCATTGCACGTTTGTTCTTATACTAAAACCACAAACTAGCACTAGAGTCATTGCATGTGTGTTCTTTTCCACAAAACACACAGGGATCCACCAGTGGTCATTGCATGTGTGTTCTTTCCACAGACCACATATGGATCAACCAGAGTCATTGCATGTGTGTTCTTTCCACAAAACCACACATGGATCAACCACTAGAGTCAGTGCATGTTTGTTCTTATACTAAAACCACAAACCAGCACTAGAGTCATTGCATGTGTTTCTTTTCCATAAACCACACATGGATCCACTAGTGGTCATTACATGTGTGTTCTTTCCACGGACCACATATGGATCGACCAGAGTCATTGCATGTGTGTTATTTCCACAAACAAACATGGATCAACCACTAGAGTCATTGCATGTGTGTTCTTATACTAAAACCAACATGGATCCACAAGTGGTCATTGCATGTGTGTTCTTTCCACAAACCACATATGGATCAACCACTAGTCATTGCATGTGTGATCTTTCCACAAACCACACATGGATCAACCACTAGAGTCATTGCATGTTTGTTCTTATACTAAAACCACAAACCAGCACTAGAGTCATTTCATGTGTGTTCTTTTCCACAAACCACACATGGATCCACAAGTGGTCATTGCATGTGTGTTCTTTCCACAAACGATACATGGATCAACCAGAGTCATTGCATGTGTGTTCTTTCCACAAACCACACATGGATAACCCACTAGAGTCATTGCATGTGTGTTCTTATACTAAAACCACAAACCAGTACCAGAGTCATTGCATGTGTGTTATTATACTAAAACCACAAACCAGTACTAGAGTCATTGCATGTGTGTTCTTTTCCACAAACAACTTATGGATTAACCAGTGGTCATTGCATGTGTGTTCTTTCCACAAACCACATGTGGACCCATTACAGTCATTGCATGTGTGTTATTTCCACAAACCACACATGGATCAACCACTCGAGTCATTGCATATGTGTTATTTCCACAAACCACACATGGATCAACCACTAGAGTCATTGCATGTGTGTTCTTTTACTAAAACCAACACTAGAGTCATTGCATGTGTGTTCTTTTCCACAAACCACACATGGATCCACAAGTGGTCATTGCATATGTGTTCTTTCCACAAACCAGACATGGATCAACCACTAGATTCATTGCATGTGTGTTATTTCCACAAACCACACATGGTTCAACCACTAGATTCATTGCATGTGTGTTCTTATACTAAAACCTCAAACTAGTACTAGAGTCATTGCATGTGTGTTCTTTTCCACAAACCACACATGGATCCACCAGTGGTCATTGCATGTGTGTTCTTTCCACAAACCACACATGGATCAACCAGAGTCATTGCATGTGTGTTCTTTCCACAAACCACACATGGATCAACCACTAGAGTCATTGCATGTGTGTTCTTATACTAAAACCACAAACCAGTACTAGAGTCATTGCATGTGTGTTATTATACTAAAACCACAAACCAGTACTAGAGTCATTGCATGTGTGTTATTTTCGACAAACCACACATGGGTCCACAAGTGGTCATTGCATGTGTGTTCTTTCCACAAACCACATATGGATCAACCAGAGTCATTACATGTGTGTTCTTTCCACAAACCACACATGGATCAACCACTAGAGTCATTGCACGTTTGTTCTTATACTAAAACCACAAACCAGCACTAGAGTCATTGCATGTGTGTTCTTTTCCACAAAACACACATGGATCCACCAGTGGTCATTGCATGTGTGTTCTTTCCACAGACCACACATGGATCAACCAGAGTCATTGCATGTGTGTTCTTTCCAAAAACCACACATAGATCAACCACTAGAGTCATTGCATGTGTGTTCTTATACTAAAACCACGAACCAGTACCAGAGTCATTGCATGTGTGTTCTTATACTAAAACCACAAACCAGTACTAGAGTCATTGCATGTGTGTTATTTTCCACAAACCACACATGGATCCACAAGTGGTCATTGCATGTGTGTTCTTTCCACAAACCACATATGGATCAACCAGAGTCATTGCATGTGTGGTCTTTCCACAAACCACATATGGATCAACCAGAGTCATTGCATGTGTGTTCTTTCCACAAACCACACATGGATCAACCACTAGAGTCATTGCATGTTTGTTCTTATACTAAAAGCACAAACCAACACTAGAGTCATTGCATGTGTGTTCTTTTCCACAAACCACACATGGATCCACCAGTGGTCATTGCATGTGTGTTCTTTCCACAGACCACATATGGATCAACCAGAGTCATTGCATGTGTGTTCTTTCCACAAAACCACACATGGATCAACCACTAGAGTCAGTGCATGTATGTTCTTATACTAAAACCACAAACCAGCACTAGAGTCATTGCATGTGTGTTCTTTTCCACAAACCACACATGGATCCACTAGTGGTCATTACATGTGTGTTCTTTCCACGGACCACATATGGATCAACCGGAGTCATTGCATGTGTGTTATTTCCACAAACAAACATGGATCAACCACTAGAGTCATTGCATGTGTGTTCTTATACTAAAACCAACATGGATCCACAAGTGGTCATTGCATGTGTGTTCTTTCCACAAACCACATATGGATCAACCACTAGTCATTGCATGTGTGTTCTTTCCACAAACCACACATGGATCAACCACTAGAGTTATTGCATGTTTGTTGTTATAGTAAACCACAAACCAGCACTAGAGTCATTGCATGTGTGTTCTTTTCCACAAACCACACATGGATCCACAAGTGGTCATTGCATGTGTGTTCTTTCCACAAACCACACATGGATCAACCAGAGTCATTGCATGTGTGTTCTTTCCACAAACCACACATGGATAACCCACTAGAGTCATTGCATGTGTGTTCTTATACTAAAACCACAAACCAGTACTAGAGTCATTGCATGGGTGTTATTATACTAAAACCACAAACCAGTACTAGAGTCATTGCATGTGTGTTATTTTCCACAAACCACACATGGATCCACAAGTGGTCATTGCATGTGTGTTCTTTCCACAAACCACATATAGATCAACCAGAGTCATTGCATGTGTGTTCTTTCCACAAACCACACATGGATCAACCACAAGAGTCATTGCACGTTTGTTCTTATACTAAAACCACAAACTAGTACTAGAGTCATTGCATGTGTGTTCTTTTCCACAAACCACACATGGATCCACCAGTGGTCAGTGCATGTGTGTTCTTTCCACAGACCACATATGGATCAACCAGAGTCATTGCATGTGTGTTCTTTCCACAAAACCACACATGGATCAACCGCTAGAGTCAGTGCATGTTTGTTCTTATACTAAAACCACAAACCAGCACTAGAGTCCTTGCATGTGTGTTCTTTTCCACAAACCACACATGGATCCACTAGACTCATTGCATGTGTGTTCTTTTCCACAAACAACTTATGGATCAACCAGTGGTCATTGCATGTGTGTTCTTTCCACAAACCACATGTGGACCCATTACAGTCATTGCATGTGTGTTATTTCCACAAACCACACATGGATCAACCAACCAAGTCATTGCATATGTGTTATTTCCACAAACCACACATGGATCAACCACTAGAGTCATTGCATGTGTGTTCTTTTACTAAAACCAACACTAGAGTCATTGCATGTGTGTTCTTTTCCACAAACCACACATGGATCCACAAGTGGTCATTGCATGTGTGTTCTTTCCACAAACCAGACATGGATCAACCACTAGATTCATTGCATGTGTGTTATTTCCACAAACCACACATGGACCAACCACTAGAGTCATTGCATGTGTGTTCTTATACTAAAACCACAAACTAGTACTAGAGTCATTGCATGTGTGTTCTTTTCCACAAATCACACATGGATCCACCAGTGGTCATTGCATGTGTGTTATTTCCACAAACCACACATGGATCAACCAGAGTCATTGCATGTGTGTTCTTTCCACAAACCACACATGGATCAACCAATAGAGTCATTGCATGTGTGTTCTTATACTAAAACCACAAACCAGTACTAGAGTCATTGCATGTGTGTTATTATACTAAAACCACAAACCAGTACTAGAGTCATTGCATGTGTGTTATTTTCCACAAACCACACATGGGTCCACAAGTGGTCATTGCATGTGTGTTCTTTCCACAAACCACATATGGATCAACCAGAGTCATTACATGTGTGTTCTTTCCACAAACCACACATGGATCAACCACTAGAGTCATTGCACGTTTGTTCTTATACTAAAACCACAAACCAGCACTAGAGTCATTGCATGTGTGTTCTTTTCCACAAACCACACATGGATCCACAAGTGGTCATTGCATGTGTGTTCTTTCCACAGACCACATATGGATCAACCAGAGTCATTGCATGTGTGTTCTTTCCACAAACCACACATGGATCGACCACTAGAGTCATTGCATGTGTGTTCTTTTCCACAAACCACACATGGATCCACTAGAATCATTCCATGTGTGTTCTTTTCCACAAACAACTTATGGATCAACCAGTGGTCATTGCATGTGTGTTCTTTCCACAAACAACATGTGGACCCATTACAGTCATTGCATGTGTGTTATTTCCACAAACAACACATGGATCAACCACTAGAGTCATTACATATGTGTTATTTCCACAAACCACACATGAATCAACCACTAGAGTCATTGCATGTGTGTTCTTATACTAAAACCAACACTAGAGTCATTCCAGGTGTGTTCTTTTCACGAACCACACATGGATCAACCACTAGAGTCATTGCATGTGTGTTATTTCCAAAAACAAACATGGATCAACCACAAGAGTCATTGCATGTGTGTTCTTTTCCACAAACCACACAAGGATCCACAAGTGGTCATTGCATGTGTGTTCTTTCCACAAACCAGACATGGATCAACCACTAGAGTCATTGCATGTGTCTTATTTCCACAAACCACACATGGATCAACCACTAGAGTCATTGCATGTGTGTTCTTATACTAAAACCACAAACTAGTACTAGAGTCATTGCATGTGTGTTCTTTTCCACAAACCACACATGGATCCACCAGTGGTCATTGGATGTGTGTTCTTTCCACAAACCACACATGGATCAACCAGAGTCATTGGATGTGTGTTCTTTCCACAAACCACACATGGATAACCCACTAGACTCATTGCATGTGTGTTCTTATACTAAAACCACAAACTAGTACCAGAGTCATTGCATGTGTGTTATTATACTAAAACCACAAACCAGTACTAGAGTCATTGCATGTTTGTTATTTTCCACAAACCACACATGGATCCACAAGTGGTCATTACATGTGTGTTCTTTCCACAAACCACATATGGATCAACTAGAGTCATTGCATGTCTGTTCTTTCCATAGACCACACATGGATCAACCACTATAGTCATTGCACGTTTGTTCTTATACTAAAACCATAAACTAGCACTAGAGCCATTGCATGTGTGATCTTTTCCACAAACCATACATGGATCCACCAGTGGTTATTGCATGTGTGTTCCACAGACCACATATGGATCAACCAGATTCATTGCATGTGTGTTCTTTCCACAAAACCACACATGGATAACCAATAGAGTCAGTGCATGTTTGTTCTTATACTAAAACCACAAACCAGCACTAGAGTCATTGCATGTGTCTTCTTTTCCACAAACCACACATGGATCCACTAGTGGTCATTACATGTGTGGTATTTCCATGGACCACATATGGATCAACCAGAGTCATTGCATGTGTGTTATTTCCACAAACAAACATGGATCAACCACTAGAGTCATTGCATGTGTGTTCTTTTCCACAAACCACACATGGATCCACCAGTGGTCATTGCATGTGTGTTCTTTCCACAAACCACACATGGATCAACCACTAGAGTCATTGCATGTTTGTTCTTATACTAAAACCACAAACCAGCACTAGAGTCATTGCATGTGTGTTCTTTTCCACAAACCACACATGGATCCACTAGTGGTCATTGCATGTGTGTTCTTTCCACAAACCACACATGGATCAACCAGAGTCATTGCATGTGTGTTCTTTCCACAAACCACACATGGATCAACCACTAGAGTCATTGCATGTGTGTTCTTTCCACAAACAAACATGGATCAACCACTAGACTCATTCCATGTGTGTTCTTTTCCACAAACAACTTATGGATCAACCAGTGGTCATTGCATGTGTGTTCTTTCCACAAACCACATGTGGACCCATTATAGTCATTGCATGTGTGTTATTTCCACAAACCACACATGGATCAACCACTAGACTCATTGTATATGTGTTATTTCCACAAACCACACATGGATCAACCACTAGACTCATTCCATGTGTGTTCTTTTCCACAAACAACTTATAGATCAACCAGTGGTCATTGCATGTGTGTTCTTTCCACAAACCACATGTGGACCCATTACAATTATTTCATGTGTGTTATTTCCACAAACCACACATGGATCAACCACTAGACTTATTGTATATGTGTTATTTCCACAAACCACACATGAATCAACCACTACAGTCATTGCATGTGTGTTGTTATACTAAAACCAACACTAGAGTCATTGCAGGTGTGTTATTTTCACAAACCACACATGGATCAACCACTAGAGTCATTGCATGTGTGTTATTTCCACAAACAAACATGGATCAACCACTAGAGTCATTGCATGTGTGTTCTTTTCCAGAAACCACACATGGATCCACAAGTGGTCATTGCATGTGTGTTCTTTCCACAAACCAGACATGGATTAACCACTAGAGACATTGCATGTGTTATTTCCACAAACCACACATGGATCAACCACTAGAGTCATTGCATGTGTGTTCTTATACTAAAACCACAAACTAGTACTAGAGTCATTGCATGTGTGTTCTTTTCCAGAAACCACACTTGGATCCACCAGTGGTCATTGCATGTGTGTTCTTTCCACAAACCACACATGGATCAACCAGAGTCATTGCATGTGTGTTGTTTCCACAAACCACACATGGATCAACCACTAGAGTCATTGCATGTGTGTTGTTATACTAAAACCACAAACCAGTACAAGAGTCATTGCATGTGTGTTATTATACTAAAACCACAAACCAGTACTAGAGTCATTGCATGTGTGTTATTTTCCACAAACCACACATGGATCCACAAGTGGTAATTGCATGTGTGTTATTTCCACAAACCACATATGGATCAACCAGAGTCATTGCATGTGTGTTCTTTCCACAAACCACACATGGATCAACCACTAGAGTCATTGCACGTTTGTTCTTATACTAAAACCACAAACTAGCACTAGAGTCATTGCATGTGTATTCTTTTCCACACACCACACATGGATCCACCAGTGGTCATTGCATGTGTGTTCTTTCCACGGACCACATATGGATCAACCAGAGTCATTGCATGTGTGTTCTTTCCACAAAACCACGCATGGATCAACCACTAGAGTCATTGCATGTTTGTTCTTATACTAAAACCACAAACCAGCACTAGAGTCATTGCATGTGTGTTCTTTTCCACAAACCACACATGGATCCACTAGTGTTCATTACATGTGTGTTCTTTCCACGGACCACATATGGATCAACCAGAGTCATTGCATGTGTGTTCTTTCCACAAAACCACACATGGATCAACCACTAGAGTCATTGCATGTTTGTTCTTATACTAAAACCACAAACCAACACTAGAGTCATTGCATGTGTGTTCTTTTCCACAAACCACACATGGATCCTCCACTAGAGTCATTGCATGTATGTTCTTTCCACAAACCACATATGGATCAACCAGCGGTCATTGCATGTGTGTTCTATCCACAAACCACATGTGGACCCATTACAGTCATTGCATGTGTGTTATTTCCACAAACCACACATGGATCAACCACTAGAGTCATTGCATATGTGTTATTTCCACAAACCACACATGGATCAACCACTAGAGTCATTGCATGTGTGTTCTTATACTAAAACCAACACTAGAGTCATTGCATGTGTGTTCTTTTCACAAACCACACATGGATCAACCACTAGAGTCATTTCATGTGTGTTATTTCCACAAACAAACATGGATCAACCACTAGAGTCATTGCATGTTTGTTCTTATCCACAAACCACACATGGATCCATCAGTGGTCATTGCATGTGTGTTCTTTCCACAAACCACACATGGATCAACCACTAGAGTCATTGCATGTGTGTTCTTTCCACAAACCACACATGGATCAACCACTAGAGTCATTGCATGTTTGTTCTTATACTAAAACCACAAACCAGCACTAGAGTCATTGCATGTGTGTTCTTTTCCACAAACCCCACATGGATCCACCAGTGGTCATTGCATGTGTGTTCAATCCACAAACCACATATGGATCAACCAGAGTCATTGCATGTGTGTTCTTTCCACAAACCACACATGGATCAACCACTAGAGTGTCAGTGCATGTATGTTCTTATACTAAAACCACAAACCAGCACTAGAGTCATTGCATGTGTGTTCTTTTCCACAAACCACACATGGATCCACTAGACTCATTGCATGTGTGTTCTTTTCCACAAACAACTTATGAATCAACCAGTGGTCATTGCAGGTGTGTTCTTTCCACAAACCACATGTGGACCCATTACAGTCATTGCATGTGTGTTATTTCCACAAAACACACATGGATCAACCACTCGAGTCATTGCATATGTGTTATTTCCACAAACCACACATGGATCAACCACTAGAGTCATTGCATGTGTGTTCTTATACTAAAACCAACACTAGAGTCATTGCATGTGTGTTCTTTTCACAAACCACACATGGATCAACCACTAGAGTCATTACATATGTGTTATTTCCACAAACCACACATGAATCAACCACTAGAGTCATTGCATGTGTTTTCTTTCCACAAACCACAAATGGATCAACCACTAGAGTCATTACATATGTGTTATTTCCACAAACCACACATGAATCAACCACTAGAGTCATTGCATGTGTGTTCTTATACTAAAACCAACACTAGAATCATTGCAGGTGTGTTCTTTTCACAAACCACACATGGATCAACCACTAGAGTCATTGCATGTGTGTTATTTCCAGAAACAAACATGGATCAACCACTAGAGTCATTGCATGTGTGTTCTTTTCCACAAACCACACATGGATCCACAAGTTGTCATTGCATGTGTGTTCTTTCCACAAACCAGACATGGATCAACCACTAGAGTCATTGCATGTTTGTCCTTATACTAAAAGCACAAACCAACACTAGAGTCATTGCATGTGTGGTGTTTTCCACAAACCACACATGGATCCACTAGTGGTTATTGCATGTGTGTTCTTTCCACAAACCACATATGGATCAACCACTAGAGTCATTGCATGTTTGTTCTTATACTAAAACCACAAACCAGCACTAGAGTCATTGCATGTGTGTTCTTTTCCACAAACCACACATGGATCCACCACTAGAGTCATTGCATGTGTGTTCTTTCCACAAACCACATATGGATCAACTAGAGTCATTGCATGTGTGTTGTTTGCACAAACCACACAGGTGGACCCACTAGAGTCATTGCACGTGTGTTATTTCCACAAACCACACATGGATCAAGCACTAGAGTCATTGCATATGTGTTATTTCGACAAACCACACATGGATCAACCACTAGAGTCATTGCATGTGTGTTCTTATACTAAAACCAACACTAGAGTCATTGCATGTGTGTTCTTTTCACAAACCACACATGGATCAACCACTAGAGTCATTGCATGTGTGTTCTTTTCCACAAACCACACATGGATCCACTAGTGGTCATAACATGTGTGTTATTTCCATGGACCACATATGCATCAACCAGAGTCATTGCATGTGTGTTCTTTCCACAACACCACACATGGATCAACCACTAGAGTCATTGCATGTGTGTTCTTATACTAAAACCAACACTAGAGTCATTGCATGTGTGTTCTTATACTAAAACCAACACTAGATTCATTGCATGTGTGTTCTTTTCACAAACCACACATGGATCAACCACTAGAGTCATTGCATGTGTGTTCTTATACTAAAACCAACACTAGAGTCATTGCATGTGTGTTATTTTCACAAACCACACATGGATCAACCACTAGAGTCATTTCATGTGTGTTATTTCCACAAACAAACATGGATCAACCACTAGAGTCATTGCATGTGTGTTCTTTTCCACAAACCACACATGGATCCACAAGTGGTCATGGCATGTGTGTTCTTTCCACAAACCACACATGGATCAACCACTAGAGTCATTGCATGTGTGTTCTTTCCACAAACCACACATGGATCAACCACTAGAGTCATTGCATGTTTGTTCTTATACTAAAACCACAAACCAGCACTAGAGTCATTGCATGTGTGTTCTTTTCCACAAACCACACATGGATCCACCAGTGGTCATTGCATGTGTGTTCTTTCCACAAACCACATATGGATCAACCACTAGAGTCATTGCATGTGTGTTCTTATACTAAAACCAACATGGATCCACCAGTGGTCATTGCATGCTCGTTCTTTCCACAAACCACACATGGATCAACCACTAGAGTCATTGCATGTGTGTTATTTCCAAAAACCACACATGGATCAACCACTAGAGTCATTGCATGTGTGTTCTTTTCACAAACCACACATGGATCAACCACTAGAGTCATTGCATGTGTGTTCTTTTCACAAACCACACATGGATCAACCACTAGAGTCATTGCATGTGTATTATTTCCACAAAAAAACATGGATCAACCACTAGAGTCATTGCATGTGTGTTCATTTCTACAAACCACACATGGATCCACCAGTGGTCATTGCATGTGTGTTCTTTCCACAAACCACACATGGATCAACCACTAGAGTCATTGCATGTGTGTAATTTCCACAAACCACACATGGATCAACCACTAGAGTCATTGCATGTGTGTTCTTTTCACAATCCACACATGGATCAACCACTAGAGTCATTGCATATGTGTTCTTTCCACAAACCACACATGGATCAACCACTAGAGTCATTGCATGTGTGTTCTTTCCACAAACCACACATGGATCAACCACTACAGTCATTTCATGTGTGTTCTTATACTAAAACCACAAACAAGCACTAGGGTCATTGCATGTGTCTTCTTTTCCACAAACCACACATGGATGCACAAGTGGTCATTGCATGTGTGTTCTTTCCACAAACCACATATGGATCAACCAGAGTCATTGCATGTGTGTTCTTTTCACAAACCACACATGGATCAACTACTAGAGTCATTGCATGTTTGTTCTTATACTAAAAGCACAAACCAACACTAGAGTCATTGCATGTGTGTTGTTTTCCACAAACCACACAAGGATCCACCAGTGGTCATTGCATGTGTGTTCTTTCCACGGACCACATATGGATCAACCAGAGTCATTGCATGTGTGTTCTTTCCACAAAACCACACATGGATCAACCACTAGAGTCATTGCATGTTTATTCTTATACTAAAACCACAAACCAGCACTAGAGTCATTGCATGTGTCTTCTTTTCCACAAACCACACATGGATCCACTAGTGGTCATTACATGTGTGGTCTTTCCATGGACCACATATGGATCAACCAGAGTCATTGCATGTGTGTTATTTCCACAAACAAACATGGATCAACCACTAGAGTCATTGCATGTGTGTTCTTTTCCACAAACCACACATGGATCCACCAGTGGTCATTGCATGTGTGTTCTTTCCACAAACCACACATGGATCAACCACTAGAGTCATTGCATGTTTGTTCTTATACTAAAACCACAAACCAGCACTAGAGTCATTGCGTGTGTGTTCTTTTCCACAAACCACACATGGATCCACTAGTGGTCATTGCATGTGTGTTCTTTCCACAAACCACACATGGATCAACCAGAGTCATTGCATGTGTGTTCTTTCCACAAACCACACATGGATCAACCACTAGAGTCATTGTATGTGTGTTCTTTCCACAAACAAACATGGATCAACCACTAGACTCATTCCATGTGTGTTCTTTTCCACAAACAACTTATGGATCAACCAGTGGTCATTGCATGTGTGTTCTTTCCACAAACCACATGTGGACCCATTATAGTCATTGCATGTGTGTTATTTCCACAAACCACACATGGATCAACCACTAGACTCATTGTATATGTGTTATTTCCACAAACCACACATGGATCAACCACTAGACTCATTGCATGTGTGTTCTTTTCCACAAACAACTTATGGATCAACCAGTGGTCACTGCATGTGTGTGCTTTCCACAAACCACATGTGGACCCATTACAGTCATTACATGTGTGTTATTTCCACAAACCACACATGGATCAACCACTAGACTCATTGTATATGTGTTATTTCCACAAACCACACATGAATCAACCACTAGAGTCATTGCATGTGTGTTCTTATACTAAAACCAACACTAGAGTCATTGCAGGTGTGTTTTTTTCACAAACCACACATGGATCAACCACTAGAGTCATTGCATGTGTGTTATTTCCACAAACAAACATGGATCAACCACTAGAGTCATTGCATGTGTGTTCTTTTCCACAAACCACACATGGATCCACAAGTGGTCATTGCATGTGCGTTCTTTCCACAAACCAGACATGGATCAACCACTAGAGTCATTGCATGTGTTATTTCCACAAACCACACATGGATCAACCACTAGAGTCATTGCAGGCGTGTTCTTATACTAAAACCACAAACTAGTACTAGAGTCATTGCATGTGTGTTCTTTTCCAGAAACCACACATGGATCCACCAGTGGTCATTGCATGTGTGTTCTTTCCACAAACCACACATTGATCAACCACTAGAGTCATTGCATGTGTGTTGTTATACTAAAACCACAAACCAGTACTAGTCATTGCATGTGTGTTATTATACTAAAACCACAAACTAGTACTAGAGTCATTGCATGTGTGTTATTTTCCACAAACCACACATGGATCCACAAGTGGTCATTGCATGTGTGTTCTTTCCACAAACCACATATGGATCAACCAGAGTCATTGCATGTGTGTTCTTTCCACAAACCACACATGGATCAACCACTAGAGTCATTGCACGTTTGTTCTTATACTAAAACCACAAACTAGCACTAGAGTCATTGCATGTGTGTTCTTTTCCACAAACCACACATGGATCCACCAGTAGTCATTGCATGTGTGTTCTTTCCACGGACCACATATGGATCAACCAGAGTCATTGCATGTGTGTTCTTTCCACAAAACCACGCATGGATCAACAACTAGAGTCAATCCATGTTTGTTCTGATACTAAAACCACAAACCAGCACTAGAGTCATTGCATGTGTGTTCTTTTCCACAAACCACACATGGATCCACTAGTGGTCATTACATGTGTGTTCTTTCCACGGACCACATATGGATCAACCAGAGTCATTGCATCTGTGTTCTTTCCACAAAACCACACATGGATCAACCACTAGAGTCATTGCATGTTTGTTCTTATACTAAAACCACAAACCAGCACTAGAGTCATTGCATGTGTGTTCTTTTCCACAAACTACACATGGATCCTCCACTAGAGTCATTGCACGTGTGTTCTTTCCACAAACCACAAATGGATCAACCAGTGGTCATTGCATGTGTGTTCTTTCCACAAACCACATGTGGACCCATTACAGTCATTGCATGTGTGTTATTTCCACAAACCACCGATGGATCAACCACTAGAGTCATTGCATATATGTTATTTCCACAAACCACACATGGAATAACCACTAGAGTCATTGCATGTGTGTTCTTATACTAAAACCACAAACCAGCACTAGAGTCATTGCATGTGTGTTCTTTTCACAAACCACACATGGATCCACCAGTGGTCATTGCATGTGTGTTCTTTCCACAAACCACACATGGATCAACCACTAGAGTCATTGCATGTGTGTTATTTCCACAAACCACACATGGATCAACCACTAGAGTCATTGCATGTTTGTTCTTATACTAAAACCACAAACCAGCACTAGAGTCATTGCATGTGTGTTCTTTTCCACAAACCACACATGGATCCACCAGTGGTCATTGCATGTGTGTTCTTTCCACAAACCACATATGGATCAACCAGAGTCATTGCATGTGTGTTCTTTCCACAAACAACACATGGATCAACGACTAGAGTCATTGCATGTTTTTTCTTATACTAAAAGCACAAACCAACACTAGAGTCATTGCATGTGTGTTGTTTTCCACAAACCATACATGGATCCACCAATGGTCATTGCATGTGTGTTCTTTCCACAAACCAAATGTGGACCCATTACAGTCATTGCATGTGTCTTATTTCCACAAACCACACATGGATCAACCACTAGAGTCATTGCATATATGTTATTTCCACAAACCACACATGGATCAACCACTAGAGTCATTGCATGTGTGTTCTTATACTAAAAGCAACAATAGAGTCATTGCATGTGTGTTCTTTTCACAAACCACACATGGATCTACCACTAGAGTCATTTCATGTCTGTTATTTCCACAAACAAACATTGATCAACCACTAGAGTCATGGCATGTGTGTTCTTTTCCACAAACCACACATGGATCCACCAGTGGTCATTGCATGTGTGTTCTTTCCACAAACCACATATGGATCAACCACTAGAGTCATTGCATGTGTGTTCTTTCCACAAACCACACATGGATCAACCACTAGAGTCATTACATGTGTGTTCTTTCCACGGACCACATATGGATCAACCAGAGTCATTGCATCTGTGTTCTTTCCACAAAACCACACATGGATCAACCACTAGAGTCATTGCACGTTTGTTCTTATACTAAAACCACAAACTAGCACTAGAGTCATTGCATGTGTGTTCTTTTCCACAAACCACACATGGATCCACCAGTGGTCATTGCATGTGTGTTCTTTCCACGGACCACATATGGATCAACCAGAGTCATTGCATGTGTGTTCTTTCCACAAAACCACGCATGGATCAACAACAAGAGTCAATCCATGTTTGTTCTGATACTAAAACCACAAACCAGCACTATAGTCATTGCATGTGTGTTCTTTTCCACAAACCACACATGGATCCACTAGTGGTCATTACATGTGTGTTCTTTCCACGGACCACATATGGATCAACCAGAGTCATTGCATCTGTGTTCTTTCCACAAAACCACACATGGATCAACCACTAGAGTCATTGCATGTTTGTTCTTATACTAAAACCACAAACCAGCACTAGAGTCATTGCATGTGTGTTCTTTTCCACAAACCACACATGGATCCTCCACTAGAGTCATTGCACGTG
This sequence comes from Avena sativa, assembly GCA_916181665.1. Taxonomy (NCBI): domain Eukaryota; kingdom Viridiplantae; phylum Streptophyta; class Magnoliopsida; order Poales; family Poaceae; genus Avena; species Avena sativa. Next base: position 278,961,000 of record OV702292.1, read on the forward strand.
TGTTCTTTCCACAAACCACAAATGGATCAACCAGTGGTCATTGCATGTGTGTTCTTTCCACAAACCACATGTGGACCCATTATAGTCAGTGCATGTGTGTTATTTCCACAAACCACACATGGATCAACCACTAGACTCATTGTATATGTGTTATTTCCACAAACCACACATGGATCAACCACTAGACTCATTGCATGTGTGTTCTTTTCCACAAACAACTTATGGATCAACCAGTGGTCACTGCATGTGTGTGCCTTCCACAAACCACATGTGGACCCATTACAGTCATTACATGTGTGTTATTTCCACAAACCACACATGGATCAACCACTAGACTCATTGTATATGTGTTATTTCCACAAACCACACATGAATCAACCACTAGAGTCATTGCATGTGTGTTCTTATACTAAAACCAACACTAGAGTCATTGCAGGTGTGTTTTTTTCACAAACCACACATGGATCAACCACTAGAGTCATTGCATGTGTGTTATTTCCACAAACAAACATGGATCAACCACTAGAGTCATTGCATGTGTGTTCTTTTCCACAAACCACACATGGATCCACAAGTGGTCATTGCATGTGCGTTCTTTCCACAAACCAGACATGGATCAACCACTAGAGTCATTGCATGTGTTATTTCCACAAACCACACATGGATCAACCACTAGAGTCATTGCAGGCGTGTTCTTATACTAAAACCACAAACTAGTACTAGAGTCATTGCATGTGTGTTCTTTTCCAGAAACCACACATGGATCCACCAGTGGTCATTGCATGTGTGTTCTTTCCACAAACCACACATTGATCAACCACTAGAGTCATTGCATGTGTGTTGTTATACTAAAACCACAAACCAGTACTAGAGTCATTGCATGTGTGTTATTATACTAAAACCACAAACTAGTACTAGAGTCATTGCATGTGTGTTATTTTCCACAAACCACACATGGATCCACAAGTGGTCATTGCATGTGTGTTCTTTCCACAAACCACATATGGATCAACCAGAGTCATTGCATGTGTGTTCTTTCCACAAACCACACATGGATCAACCACTAGAGTCATTGCACGTTTGTTCTTATACTAAAACCACAAACTAGCACTAGAGTCATTGCATGTGTGTTCTTTTCCACAAACCACACATGGATCCACCAGTGGTCATTGCATGTGTGTTCTTTCCACGGACCACATATGGATCAACCAGAGTCATTGCATGTGTGTTCTTTCCACAAAACCACGCATGGATCAACAACAAGAGTCAATCCATGTTTGTTCTGATACTAAAACCACAAACCAGCACTATAGTCATTGCATGTGTGTTCTTTTCCACAAACCACACATGGATCCACTAGTGGTCATTACATGTGTGTTCTTTCCACGGACCACATATGGATCAACCAGAGTCATTGCATCTGTGTTCTTTCCACAAAACCACACATGGATCAACCACTAGAGTCATTGCATGTTTGTTCTTATACTAAAACCACAAACCAGCACTAGAGTCATTGCATGTGTGTTCTTTTCCACAAACCACACATGGATCCTCCACTAGAGTCATTGCACGTGTGTTCTTTCCACAAACCACAAATGGATCAACCAGTGGTCATTGCATGTGTGTTCTTTGCACAAACCACATGTGGACCCATTACAGTCATTGCATGTGTGTTATTTCCACAAACCACCGATGGATCAACCACTAGAGTCATTGCATATATGTTATTTCCACAAACCACACATGGAATAACCACTAGAGTCATTGCATGTGTGTTCTTAAACTAAAACCAACAATAGAGTCATTGCATGTGTGTTCTTTTCACAAACCACACATGGATCAACCACTAGAGTCATTTGATGTCTGTTATTTCCACAAAAAAACATGGATCAACCACGAGAGTCATGGCATGTGTGTTCTTTTCCACAAACCACACATGGATCCACCAGTGGTCATTGCATGTGTGTTCTTTCCACAAACCACACATGGATCAACCACTAGAGTCATTGCATGTGTGTTATTTCCACAAACCACACATGGATCAACCACTAGAGTCATTGCATGTTTGTTCTTATACTAAAACCACAAACCAGCACTAGAGTCATTGCATGTGTGTTCTTTTCCACAAACCACACATGGATCCACCAGTGGTCATTGCATGTGTGTTCTTTCCACAAACCACATATGGATCAACCAGAGTCATTGCATGTGTGTTCTTTCCACAAACAACACATGGATCAACGACTAGAGTCATTGCATGTTTTTTCTTATACTAAAAGCACAAACCAACACTAGAGTCATTGCATGTGTGTTGTTTTCCACAAACCATACATGGATCCACCAATGGTCATTGCATGTGTGTTCTTTCCACAAACCAAATGTGGACCCATTACAGTCATTGCATGTGTCTTATTTCCACAAACCACACATGGATCAACCACTAGAGTCATTGCATATATGTTATTTCCACAAACCACACATGGATCAACCACTAGAGTCATTGCATGTGTGTTCTTATACTAAAAGCAACAATAGAGTCATTGCATGTGTGTTCTTTTCACAAACCACACATGGATCTACCACTAGAGTCATTTCATGTCTGTTATTTCCACAAACAAACATTGATCAACCACTAGAGTCATGGCATGTGTGTTCTTTTCCACAAACCACACATGGATCCACCAGTGGTCATTGCATGTGTGTTCTTTCCACAAACCACATATGGATCAACCACTAGAGTCATTGCATGTGTGTTCTTTCCACAAACCACACATGGATCAACCACTAGAGTCATTACATGTGTGTTCTTTCCACGGACCACATATGGATCAACCAGAGTCATTGCATCTGTGTTCTTTCCACAAAACCACACATGGATCAACCACTAGAGTCATTGCATGTTTGTTCTTATACTAAAACCACAAACCAGCACTAGAGTCATTGCATGTGTGTTCTTTTCCACAAACCACACATGGATCCTCCACTAGAGTCATTGCACGTGTGTTCTTTCCACAAACCACAAATGGATCAACCAGTGGTCATTGCATGTGTGTTCTTTCCACAAACCACATGTGGACCCATTATAGTCAGTGCATGTGTGTTATTTCCACAAACCACACATGGATCAACCACTAGACTCATTGTATATGTGTTATTTCCACAAACCACACATGGATCAACCACTAGACTCATTGCATGTGTGTTCTTTTCCACAAACAACTTATGGATCAACCAGTGGTCACTGCATGTGTGTGCCTTCCACAAACCACATGTGGACCCATTACAGTCATTACATGTGTGTTATTTCCACAAACCACACATGGATCAACCACTAGACTCATTGTATATGTGTTATTTCCACAAACCACACATGAATCAACCACTAGAGTCATTGCATGTGTGTTCTTATACTAAAACCAACACTAGAGTCATTGCAGGTGTGTTTTTTTCACAAACCACACATGGATCAACCACTAGAGTCATTGCATGTGTGTTATTTCCACAAACAAACATGGATCAACCACTAGAGTCATTGCATGTGTGTTCTTTTCCACAAACCACACATGGATCCACAAGTGGTCATTGCATGTGCGTTCTTTCCACAAACCAGACATGGATCAACCACTAGAGTCATTGCATGTGTTATTTCCACAAACCACACATGGATCAACCACTAGAGTCATTGCAGGCGTGTTCTTATACTAAAACCACAAACTAGTACTAGAGTCATTGCATGTGTGTTCTTTTCCAGAAACCACACATGGATCCACCAGTGGTCATTGCATGTGTGTTCTTTCCACAAACCACACATTGATCAACCACTAGAGTCATTGCATGTGTGTTGTTATACTAAAACCACAAACCAGTACTAGAGTCATTGCATGTGTGTTATTATACTAAAACCACAAACTAGTACTAGAGTCATTGCATGTGTGTTATTTTCCACAAACCACACATGGATCCACAAGTGGTCATTGCATGTGTGTTCTTTCCACAAACCACATATGGATCAACCAGAGTCATTGCATGTGTGTTCTTTCCACAAACCACACATGGATCAACCACTAGAGTCATTGCACGTTTGTTCTTATACTAAAACCACAAACTAGCACTAGAGTCATTGCATGTGTGTTCTTTTCCACAATCCACACATGGATCCACCAGTGGTCATTGCATGTGTGTTCTTTCCACGGACCACATATGGATCAACCAGAGTCATTGCATGTGTGTTCTTTCCACAAAACCACGCATGGATCAACAACAAGAGTCAATCCATGTTTGTTCTGATACTAAAACCACAAACCAGCACTATAGTCATTGCATGTGTGTTCTTTTCCACAAACCACACATGGATCCACTAGTGGTCATTACATGTGTGTTCTTTCCACGGACCACATATGGATCAACCAGAGTCATTGCATCTGTGTTCTTTCCACAAAACCACACATGGATCAACCACTAGAGTCATTGCATGTTTGTTCTTATACTAAAACCACAAACCAGCACTAGAGTCATTGCATGTGTGTTCTTTTCCACAAACCACACATGGATCCTCCACTAGAGTCATTGCACGTGTGTTCTTTCCACAAACCACAAATGGATCAACCAGTGGTCATTGCATGTGTGTTCTTTGCACAAACCACATGTGGACCCATTACAGTCATTGCATGTGTGTTATTTTCACAAACCACCGATGGATCAACCACTAGAGTCATTGCATATATGTTATTTCCACAAACCACACATGGAATAACCACTAGAGTCATTGCATGTGTGTTCTTAAACTAAAACCAACAATAGAGTCATTGCATGTGTGTTCTTTTCACAAACCACACATGGATCAACCACTAGAGTCATTTGATGTCTGTTATTTCCACAAAAAAACATGGATCAACCACGAGAGTCATGGCATGTGTGTTCTTTTCCACAAACCACACATGGATCCACCAGTGGTCATTGCATGTGTGTTCTTTCCACAAACCACACATGGATCAACCACTAGAGTCATTGCATGTGTGTTATTTCCACAAACCACACATGGATCAACCACTAGAGTCATTGCATGTTTGTTCTTATACTAAAACCACAAACCAGCACTAGAGTCATTGCATGTGTGTTCTTTTCCACAAACCACACATGGATCCACCAGTGGTCATTGCATGTGTGTTCTTTCCACAAACCACATATGGATCAACCAGAGTCATTGCATGTGTGTTCTTTCCACAAACAACACATGGATCAACGACTAGAGTCATTGCATGTTTTTTCTTATACTAAAAGCACAAACCAACACTAGAGTCATTGCATGTGTGTTGTTTTCCACAAACCACACATGGATCCACCAATGGTCATTGCATGTGTGTTCTTTCCACAAACCAAATGTGGACCCATTACAGTCATTGCATGTGTGTTATTTCCACAAACCACACATGGATCAACCACTAGAGTCATTGCATATATGTTATTTCCACAAACCACACATGGATCAACCACTAGAGTCATTGCATGTGTGTTCTTATACTAAAACCAACAATAGAGTCATTGCATGTGTGTTCTTTTCACAAACCACACATGGATCTACCACTAGAGTCATTTCATGTCTGTTATTTCCACAAACAAACATTGATCAACCACTAGAGTCATGGCATGTGTGTTCTTTTCCACAAACCACACATGGATCCACCAGTGGTCATTGCATGTGTGTTCTTTCCACAAACCACACATGGATCAACCACTAGAGTCATTGCATGTGTGTTCTTTCCACAAACCACACATGGATCAACCACTAGAGTCATTACATGTGTGTTCTTTCCACGGACCACATATGGATCAACCAGAGTCATTGCATCTGTGTTCTTTCCACAAAACCACACATGGATCAACCACTAGAGTCATTGCATGTTTGTTCTTATACTAAAACCACAAACCAGCACTAGAGTCATTGCATGTGTGTTCTTTTCCACAAACCACACATGGATCCTCCACTAGAGTCATTGCACGTGTGTTCTTTCCACAAACCACAAATGGATCAACCAGTGGTCATTGCATGTGTGTTCTTTCCACAAACCACATGTGGACCCATTACAGTCATTGCATGTGTGTTATTTCCACAAACCACACATGGATCAACCACTAGAGTCATTGCATATATGTTATTTCCACACACCACACATGGATCAACCACTAGAGTCATTGCATGTGTGTTCTTAAACTAAAACCAACAATAGAGTCATTGCATGTGTGTTCTTTTCACAAACCACACATGGATCAACCACTAGAGTCATTTGATGTCTGTTATTTCCACAAACAAACATGGATCAACCACGAGAGTCATGGCATGTGTGTTCTTTTCCACAAACCACACATGGATCCACCAGTGGTCATTGCATGTGTGTTCTTTCCACAAACCACACATGGATCAACCACTAGAGTCATTGCATGTGTGTTCTTTCCACAAACCACACATGGATCAACCACTAGAGTCATTGCATGTTTGTTCTTATACTAAAACCACAAACCAGCACTAGAGTCATTGCATGTGTGTTCTTTTCCACAAACCACACATGGATCCACCAGTGGTCATTGCATGTGTGTTCTTTCCACAAACCACATATGGATCAACCAGAGTCATTGCATGTGTGTTCTTTCCACAAACCACACATGGATCAACCACTAGAGTCATTGCATGTTTTTTATTATACTAAAAGCACAAACCAACACTAGAGTCATTGCATGTGTGTTGTTTTCCACAAACCACACATGGATCCACCAGTGGTCATTGCATGTGTGTTCTTTCCACAACCAAATGTGGACCCATTACAGTCATTGCATGTGTGTTATTTCCACAAACCACACATGGATCAACCACTAGAGTCATTGCATGTGTGTTCTTATACTAAAACCAACAATAGAGTCATTGCATGTGTGTTCTTTTCACAAACCACACATGGATCAACCACTAGAGTCATTTCATGTCTGTTATTTCCACAAACAAACATTGATCAACCACTAGAGTCATGGCATGTGTGTTCATTTCCACAGACCACACATGGATCCACCAGTGGTCATTGCATGTGTGTTCTTTCCACAAACCACACATGGATCAACCACTAGAGTCATTGCATGTCTGTTCTTTCCACAAACCACACATGGATCAACCACTAGAGTCATTGCACGTTTGTTCTTATACTAAAACCACAAACTAGCACTAGAGTCATTGCATGTGTGTTCTTTTCCACAAACCACACATGGATCCACCAGTGGTCATTGCATGTGTGTTCTTTCCACGGACCACATATGGATCAACCAGAGTCATTGCATGTGTGTTCTTTCCACAAAACCACGCATGGATCAACAACTAGAGTCAATCCATGTTTGTTCTGATACTAAAACCACAAACCAGCACTAGAGTCATTGCATGTGTGTTCTTTTCCACAAACCACACATGGATCCACTAGTGGTCATTACATGTGTGTTCTTTCCACGGACCACATATGGATCAACCAGAGTCATTGCATCTGTGTTCTTTCCACAAAACCACACATGGATCAACCACTAGAGTCATTGCATGTTTGTTCTTATACTAAAACCACAAACCAGCACTAGAGTCATTGCATGTGTGTTCTTTTCCACAAACCTCACATGGATCCTCCACTAGAGTCATTGCACGTGTGTTCTTTCCACAAACCACAAATGGATCAACCAGTGGTCATTGCATGTGTGTTCTTTGCACAAACCACATGTGGACCCATTACAGTCATTGCATGTGTGTTATTTCCACAAACCACCGATGGATCAACCACTAGAGTCATTGCATATATGTTATTTCCACAAACCACACATGGAATAACCACTAGAGTCATTGCATGTGTGTTCTTAAACTAAAACCAACAATAGAGTCATTGCATGTGTGTTCTTTTCACAAACCACACATGGATCAACCACTAGAGTCATTTGATGTCTGTTATTTCCACAAAAAAACATGGATCAACCACGAGAGTCATGGCATGTGTGTTCTTTTCCACAAACCACACATGGATCCACCAGTGTTCATTGCATGTGTGTTCTTTCCACAAACCACACATGGATCAACCACTAGAGTCATTGCATGTGTGTTATTTCCACAAACCACACATGGATCAACCACTAGAGTCATTGCATGTTTGTTCTTATACTAAAACCACAAACCAGCACTAGAGTCATTGCATGTGTGTTCTTTTCCACAAACCACACATGGATCCACCAGTGGTCATTGCATGTGTGTTCTTTCCACAAACCACATATGGATCAACCAGAGTCATTGCATGTGTGTTCTTTCCACAAACAACACATGGATCAACGACTAGAGTCATTGCATGTTTTTTCTTATACTAAAAGCACAAACCAACACTAGAGTCATTGCATGTGTGTTGTTTTCCACAAACCACACATGGATCCACCAATGGTCATTGCATGTGTGTTCTTTCCACAAACCAAATGTGGACCCATTACAGTCATTGCATGTGTGTTATTTCCACAAACCACACATGGATCAACCACTAGAGTCATTGCATATATGTTATTTCCACAAACCACACATGGATCAACCACTAGAGTCATTGCATGTGTGTTCTTATACTAAAACCAACAATAGAGTCATTGCATGTGTGTTCTTTTCACAAACCACACATGGATCTACCACTAGAGTCATTTCATGTCTGTTATTTCCACAAACAAACATTGATCAACCACTAGAGTCATGGCATGTGTGTTCTTTTCCACAAACCACACATGGATCCACCAGTGGTCATTGCATGTGTGTTCTTTCCACAAACCACACATGGATCAACCACTAGAGTCATTGCATGTGTGTTCTTTCCACAAACCACACATGGATCAACCACTAGAGTCATTACATGTGTGTTCTTTCCACGGACCACATATGGATCAACCAGAGTCATTGCATCTGTGTTCTTTCCACAAAACCACACATGGATCAACCACTAGAGTCATTGCATGTTTGTTCTTATACTAAAACCACAAACCAGCACTAGAGTCATTGCATGTGTGTTCTTTTCCACAAACCACACATGGATCCTCCACTAGAGTCATTGCACGTGTGTTCTTTCCACAAACCACAAATGGATCAACCAGTGGTCATTGCATGTGTGTTCTTTCCACAAACCACATGTGGACCCATTACAGTCATTGCATGTGTGTTATTTCCACAAACCACACATGGATCAACCACTAGAGTCATTGCATATATGTTATTTCCACACACCACACATGGATCAACCACTAGAGTCATTGCATGTGTGTTCTTAAACTAAAACCAACAATAGAGTCATTGCATGTGTGTTCTTTTCACAAACCACACATGGATCAACCACTAGAGTCATTTGATGTCTGTTATTTCCACAAACAAACATGGATCAACCACGAGAGTCATGGCATGTGTGTTCTTTTCCACAAACCACACATGGATCCACCAGTGGTCATTGCATGTGTGTTCTTTCCACAAACCACACATGGATCAACCACTAGAGTCATTGCATGTGTGTTCTTTCCACAAACCACACATGGATCAACCACTAGAGTCATTGCATGTTTGTTCTTATACTAAAACCACAAACCAGCACTAGAGTCATTGCATGTGTGTTCTTTTCCACAAACCACACATGGATCCACCAGTGGTCATTGCATGTGTGTTCTTTCCACAAACCACATATGGATCAACCAGAGTCATTGCATGTGTGTTCTTTCCACAAACCACACATGGATCAACCACTAGAGTCATTGCATGTTTTTTATTATACTAAAAGCACAAACCAACACTAGAGTCATTGCATGTGTGTTGTTTTCCACAAACCACACATGGATCCACCAGTGGTCATTGCATGTGTGTTCTTTCCACAACCAAATGTGGACCCATTACAGTCATTGCATGTGTGTTATTTCCACAAACCACACATGGATCAACCACTAGAGTCATTGCATGTGTGTTCTTATACTAAAACCAACAATAGAGTCATTGCATGTGTGTTCTTTTCACAAACCACACATGGATCAACCACTAGAGTCATTTCATGTCTGTTATTTCCACAAACAAACATTGATCAACCACTAGAGTCATGGCATGTGTGTTCATTTCCACAGACCACACATGGATCCACCAGTGGTCATTGCATGTGTGTTCTTTCCACAAACCACACATGGATCAACCACTAGAGTCATTGCATGTCTGTTCTTTCCACAAACCACACATGGATCAACCACTAGAGTCATTGCACGTTTGTTCTTATACTAAAACCACAAACTAGCACTAGAGTCATTGCATGTGTGTTCTTTTCCACAAACCACACATGGATCCACCAGTGGTCATTGCATGTGTGTTCTTTCCACGGACCACATATGGATCAACCAGAGTCATTGCATGTGTGTTCTTTCCACAAAACCACGCATGGATCAACAACTAGAGTCAATCCATGTTTGTTCTGATACTAAAACCACAAACCAGCACTAGAGTCATTGCATGTGTGTTCTTTTCCACAAACCACACATGGATCCACTAGTGGTCATTACATGTGTGTTCTTTCCACGGACCACATATGGATCAACCAGAGTCATTGCATCTGTGTTCTTTCCACAAAACCACACATGGATCAACCACTAGAGTCATTGCATGTTTGTTCTTATACTAAAACCACAAACCAGCACTAGAGTCATTGCATGTGTGTTCTTTTCCACAAACCTCACATGGATCCTCCACTAGAGTCATTGCACGTGTGTTCTTTCCACAAACCACAAATGGATCAACCAGTGGTCATTGCATGTGTGTTCTTTGCACAAACCACATGTGGACCCATTACAGTCATTGCATGTGTGTTATTTCCACAAACCACCGATGGATCAACCACTAGAGTCATTGCATATATGTTATTTCCACAAACCACACATGGAATAACCACTAGAGTCATTGCATGTGTGTTCTTAAACTAAAACCAACAATAGAGTCATTGCATGTGTGTTCTTTTCACAAACCACACATGGATCAACCACTAGAGTCATTTGATGTCTGTTATTTCCACAAAAAAACATGGATCAACCACGAGAGTCATGGCATGTGTGTTCTTTTCCACAAACCACACATGGATCCACCAGTGTTCATTGCATGTGTGTTCTTTCCACAAACCACACATGGATCAACCACTAGAGTCATTGCATGTGTGTTATTTCCACAAACCACACATGGATCAACCACTAGAGTCATTGCATGTTTGTTCTTATACTAAAACCACAAACCAGCACTAGAGTCATTGCATGTGTGTTCTTTTCCACAAACCACACATGGATCCACCAGTGGTCATTGCATGTGTGTTCTTTCCACAAACCACATATGGATCAACCAGAGTCATTGCATGTGTGTTCTTTCCACAAACAACACATGGATCAACGACTAGAGTCATTGCATGTTTTTTCTTATACTAAAAGCACAAACCAACACTAGAGTCATTGCATGTGTGTTGTTTTCCACAAACCACACATGGATCCACCAATGGTCATTGCATGTGTGTTCTTTCCACAAACCAAATGTGGACCCATTACAGTCATTGCATGTGTGTTATTTCCACAAACCACACATGGATCAACCACTAGAGTCATTGCATATATGTTATTTCCACAAACCACACATGGATCAACCACTAGAGTCATTGCATGTGTGTTCTTATACTAAAACCAACAATAGAGTCATTGCATGTGTGTTCTTTTCACAAACCACACATGGATCTACCACTAGAGTCATTTCATGTCTGTTATTTCCACAAACAAACATTGATCAACCACTAGAGTCATGGCATGTGTGTTCTTTTCCACAAACCACACATGGATCCACCAGTGGTCATTGCATGTGTGTTCTTTCCACAAAACCACACATGGATCAACCACTAGAGTCATTGCATGTTTGTTCTTATACTAAAACCACAAACCAGCACTAGAGTCATTGCATGTGTGTTCTTTTCCACAAACCACACATGGATCCTCCACTAGAGTCATTGCACGTGTGTTCTTTCCACAAACCACAAATGGATCAACCAGTGGTCATTGCATGTGTGTTCTTTCCACAAACCACATGTGGACCCATTACAGTCATTGCATGTGTGTTATTTCCACAAACCACACATGGATCAACCACTAGAGTCATTGCATATATGTTATTTCCACAAACCACACATGGATCAACCACTAGAGTCATTGCATGTGTGTTCTTAAACTAAAACCAACAATAGAGTCATTGCATGTGTGTTCTTTTCACAAACCACACATGGATCAACCACTAGAGTCATTTGATGTCTGTTATTTCCACAAACAAACATGGATCAACCACGAGAGTCATGGCATGTGTGTTCTTTTCCACAAACCACACATGGATCCACCAGTGGTCATTGCATGTGTGTTCTTTCCACAAACCACACATGGATCAACCACTAGAGTCATTGCATGTGTGTTCTTTCCACAAACCACACATGGATCAACCACTAGAGTCATTGCATGTTTGTTCTTATACTAAAACCACAAACCAGCACTAGAGTCATTGCATGTGTGTTCTTTTCCACAAACCACACATGGATCCACCAGTGGTCATTGCATGTGTGTTCTTTCCACAAACCACATATGGATCAACCAGAGTCATTGCATGTGTGTTCTTTCCACAAACCACACATGGATCAACCACTAGAGTCATTGCATGTTTTTTCTTATACTAAAAGCACAAACCAACACTAGAGTCATTGCATGTGTGTTGTTTTCCACAAACCACACATGGATCCACCAGTGGTCATTGCATGTGTGTTCTTTCCACAAACCAAATGTGGACCCATTACAGTCATTGCATGTGTGTTATTTCCACAAACCACACATGGATCAACCACTAGAGTCATTGCATGTGTGTTCTTATACTAAAACCAACAATAGAGTCATTGCATGTGTGTTCTTTTCACAAACCACACATGGATCAACCACTAGAGTCATTTCATGTCTGTTATTTCCACAAACAAACATTGATCAACCACTAGAGTCATGGCATGTGTGTTCATTTCCACAGACCACACATGGATCCACCAGTGGTCATTGCATGTGTGTTCTTTCCACAAACCACACATGGATCAACCACTAGAGTCATTGCATGTCTGTTCTTTCCACAAACCACACATGGATCAACCACTAGAGTCATTGCACGTTTGTTCTTATACTAAAACCACAAACTAGCACTAGAGTCATTGCATGTGTGTTCTTTTCCACAAACCACACATGGATCCACCAGTGGTCATTGCATGTGTGTTCTTTCCACGGACCACATATGGATCAACCAGAGTCATTGCATGTGTGTTCTTTCCACAAAACCACGCATGGATCAACAACTAGAGTCAATCCATGTTTGTTCTGATACTAAAACCACAAACCAGCACTAGAGTCATTGCATGTGTGTTCTTTTCCACAAACCACACATGGATCCACTAGTGGTCATTACATGTGTGTTCTTTCCACGGACCACATATGGATCAACCAGAGTCATTGCATCTGTGTTCTTTCCACAAAACCACACATGGATCAACCACTAGAGTCATTGCATGTTTGTTCTTATACTAAAACCACAAACCAGCACTAGAGTCATTGCATGTGTGTTCTTTTCCACAAACCACACATGGATCCTCCACTAGAGTCATTGCACGTGTGTTCTTTCCACAAACCACAAATGGATCAACCAGTGGTCATTGCATGTGTGTTCTTTGCACAAACCACATGTGGACCCATTACAGTCATTGCATGTGTGTTATTTCCACAAACCACCGATGGATCAACCACTAGAGTCATTGCATATATGTTATTTCCACAAACCACACATGGAATAACCACTAGAGTCATTGCATGTGTGTTCTTAAACTAAAACCAACAATAGAGTCATTGCATGTGTGTTCTTTTCACAAACCACACATGGATCAACCACTAGAGTCATTTGATGTCTGTTATTTCCACAAAAAAACATGGATCAACCACGAGAGTCATGGCATGTGTGTTCTTTTCCACAAACCACACATGGATCCACCAGTGGTCATTGCATGTGTGTTCTTTCCACAAACCACACATGGATCAACCACTAGAGTCATTGCATGTGTGTTATTTCCACAAACCACACATGGATCAACCACTAGAGTCATTGCATGTTTGTTCTTATACTAAAACCACAAACCAGCACTAGAGTCATTGCATGTGTGTTCTTTTCCACAAACCACACATGGATCCACCAGTGGTCATTGCATGTGTGTTCTTTCCACAAACCACATATGGATCAACCAGAGTCATTGCATGTGTGTTCTTTCCACAAACAACACATGGATCAACGACTAGAGTCATTGCATGTTTTTTCTTATACTAAAAGCACAAACCAACACTAGAGTCATTGCATGTGTGTTGTTTTCCACAAACCACACATGGATCCACCAATGGTCATTGCATGTGTGTTCTTTCCACAAACCAAATGTGGACCCATTACAGTCATTGCATGTGTGTTATTTCCACAAACCACACATGGATCAACCACTAGAGTCATTGCATATATGTTATTTCCACAAACCACACATGGATCAACCACTAGAGTCATTGCATGTGTGTTCTTATACTAAAACCAACAATAGAGTCATTGCATGTGTGTTCTTTTCACAAACCACACATGGATCTACCACTAGAGTCATTTCATGTTTGTTATTTCCACAAACAAACATTGATCAACCACTAGAGTCATGGCATGTGTGTTCTTTTCCACAAACCACACATGGATCCACCAGTGGTCATTGCATGTGTGTTCTTTCCACAAACCACACATGGATCAACCACTAGAGTCATTGCATGTGTGTTCTTTCCACAAACCACACATGGATCAACCACTAGAGTCCTTACATGTGTGTTCTTTCCACGGACCACATATGGATCAACCAGAGTCATTGCATCTGTGTTCTTTCCACAAAACCACACATGGATCAACCACTAGAGTCATTGCATGTTTGTTCTTATACTAAAACCACAAACCAGCACTAGAGTCATTGCATGTGTGTTCTTTTCCACAAACCACACATGGATCCTCCACTAGAGTCATTGCACGTGTGTTCTTTCCACAAACCACAAATGGATCAACCAGTGGTCATTGCATGTGTGTTCTTTCCACAAACCACATGTGGACCCATTACAGTCATTGCATGTGTGTTATTTCCACAAACCACACATGGATCAACCACTAGAGTCATTGCATATATGTTATTTCCACAAACCACACATGGATCAACCACTAGAGTCATTGCATGTGTGTTCTTAAACTAAAACCAACAATAGAGTCATTGCATGTGTGTTCTTTTCACAAACCACACATGGATCAACCACTAGAGTCATTTGATGTCTGTTATTTCCACAAACAAACATGGATCAACCACGAGAGTCATGGCATGTGTGTTCTTTTCCACAAACCACACATGGATCCACCAGTGGTCATTGCATGTGTGTTCTTTCCACAAACCACACATGGATCAACCACTAGAGTCATTGCATGTGTGTTCTTTCCACAAACCACACATGGATCAACCACTAGAGTCATTGCATGTTTGTTCTTATACTAAAACCACAAACCAGCACTAGAGTCATTGCATGTGTGTTCTTTTCCACAAACCACACATGGATCCACCAGTGGTCATTGCATGTGTGTTCTTTCCACAAACCACATATGGATCAACCAGAGTCATTGCATGTGTGTTCTTTCCACAAACCACACATGGATCAACCACTAGAGTCATTGCATGTTTTTTCTTATACTAAAAGCACAAACCAACACTAGAGTCATTGCATGTGTGTTGTTTTCCACAAACCACACATGGATCCACCAGTGGTCATTGCATGTGTGTTCTTTCCACAAACCAAATGTGGACCCATTACAGTCATTGCATGTGTGTTATTTCCACAAACCACACATGGATCAACCACTAGAGTCATTGCATGTGTGTTCTTATACTAAAACCAACAATAGAGTCATTGCATGTGTGTTCTTTTCACAAACCACACATGGATCAACCACTAGAGTCATTTCATGTCTGTTATTTCCACAAACAAACATTGATCAACCACTAGAGTCATGGCATGTGTGTTCATTTCCACAGACCACACATGGATCCACCAGTGGTCATTGCATGTGTGTGCTTTCCACAAACCACACATGGATCAACCACTAGAGTCATTGCATGTCTGTTCTTTCCACAAACCACACATGGATCAACCACTAGAGTCATTGCATGTTTGTTCTTATACTAAAACCACAAACCAGCACTAGAGTCATTGCATGTGTGTTCTTTTCCACAAACCACACATGGATCCACCAGTGGTCATTGCATGTGTGTTCTTTCCACAAACCACATATGGATCAACCAGAGTCATTGCATGTGTGTTCTTTCCACAAACCACACATGGATCAACCACTAGAGTCATTGCATGTTTTTTCTTATACTAAAAGCACAAACCAACACTAGAGTCATTGCATGTGTGTTGTTTTCCACAAACCACACATGGATCCACCAGTGGTCATTGCATGTGTGTTCTTTCCACAAACCACATATGGATCAACCACTAGTCATTGCATGTGTGTTCTTTCCACAAACCACACATGGATCAACCACTAGAGTCATTGCATGTTTGTTCTTATACTAAAACCACAAACCAGCACTAGAGTCATTGCATGTGTGTTCTATTCCACAAACCACACATGGATCCACCACTAGAGTCATTGCACGTGTGTTCTTTCCACAAACCACAAATGGATCAACCAGTGGTCATTGCATGTGTGTTCTTTGCACAAACCACATGTGGACCCATTACAGTCATTGCATGTGTGTTATTTCCACAAACCACCGATGGATCAACCACTAGAGTCATTGCATATATGTTATTTCCACAAACCACACATGGAATAACCACTAGAGTCATTGCATGTGTGTTCTTAAACTAAAACCAACAATAGAGTCATTGCATGTGTGTTCTTTTCACAAACCACACATGGATCAACCACTAGAGTCATTTGATGTCTGTTATTTCCACAAAAAAACATGGATCAACCACGAGAGTCATGGCATGTGTGTTCTTTTCCACAAACCACACATGGATCCACCAGTGGTCATTGCATGTGTGTTCTTTCCACAAACCACACATGGATCAACCACTAGAGTCATTGCATGTGTGTTATTTCCACAAACCACACATGGATCAACCACTAGAGTCATTGCATGTTTGTTCTTATACTAAAACCACAAACCAGCACTAGAGTCATTGCATGTGTGTTCTTTTCCACAAACCACACATGGATCCACCAGTGGTCATTGCATGTGTGTTCTTTCCACAAACCACATATGGATCAACCAGAGTCATTGCATGTGTGTTCTTTCCACAAACAACACATGGATCAACGACTAGAGTCATTGCATGTTTTTTCTTATACTAAAAGCACAAACCAACACTAGAGTCATTGCATGTGTGTTGTTTTCCACAAACCACACATGGATCCACCAATGGTCATTGCATGTGTGTTCTTTCCACAAACCAAATGTGGACCCATTACAGTCATTGCATGTGTGTTATTTCCACAAACCACACATGGATCAACCACTAGAGTCATTGCATATATGTTATTTCCACAAACCACACATGGATCAACCACTAGAGTCATTGCATGTGTGTTCTTATACTAAAACCAACAATAGAGTCATTGCATGTGTGTTCTTTTCACAAACCACACATGGATCTACCACTAGAGTCATTTCATGTCTGTTATTTCCACAAACAAACATTGATCAACCACTAGAGTCATGGCATGTGTGTTCTTTTCCACAAACCACACATGGATCCACCAGTGGTCATTGCATGTGTGTTCTTTCCACAAACCACACATGGATCAACCACTAGAGTCATTGCATGTGTGTTCTTTCCACAAACCACACATGGATCAACCACTAGAGTCCTTACATGTGTGTTCTTTCCACGGACCACATATGGATCAACCAGAGTCATTGCATCTGTGTTCTTTCCACAAAACCACACATGGATCAACCACTAGAGTCATTGCATGTTTGTTCTTATACTAAAACCACAAACCAGCACTAGAGTCATTGCATGTGTGTTCTTTTCCACAAACCACACATGGATCCTCCACTAGAGTCATTGCACGTGTGTTCTTTCCACAAACCACAAATGGATCAACCAGTGGTCATTGCATGTGTGTTCTTTCCACAAACCACATGTGGACCCATTACAGTCATTGCATGTGTGTTATTTCCACAAACCACACATGGATCAACCACTAGAGTCATTGCATATATGTTATTTCCACAAACCACACATGGATCAACCACTAGAGTCATTGCATGTGTGTTCTTAAACTAAAACCAACAATAGAGTCATTGCATGTGTGTTCTTTTCACAAACCACACATGGATCAACCACTAGAGTCATTTGATGTCTGTTATTTCCACAAACAAACATGGATCAACCACGAGAGTCATGGCATGTGTGTTCTTTTCCACAAACCACACATGGATCCACCAGTGGTCATTGCATGTGTGTTCTTTCCACAAACCACACATGGATCAACCACTAGAGTCATTGCATGTGTGTTCTTTCCACAAACCACACATGGATCAACCACTAGAGTCATTGCATGTTTGTTCTTATACTAAAACCACAAACCAGCACTAGAGTCATTGCATGTGTGTTCTTTTCCACAAACCACACATGGATCCACCAGTGGTCATTGCATGTGTGTTCTTTCCACAAACCACATATGGATCAACCAGAGTCATTGCATGTGTGTTCTTTCCACAAACCACACATGGATCAACCACTAGAGTCATTGCATGTTTTTTCTTATACTAAAAGCACAAACCAACACTAGAGTCATTGCATGTGTGTTGTTTTCCACAAACCACACATGGATCCACCAGTGGTCATTGCATGTGTGTTCTTTCCACAAACCAAATGTGGACCCATTACAGTCATTGCATGTGTGTTATTTCCACAAACCACACATGGATCAACCACTAGAGTCATTGCATGTGTGTTCTTATACTAAAACCAACAATAGAGTCATTGCATGTGTGTTCTTTTCACAAACCACACATGGATCAACCACTAGAGTCATTTCATGTCTGTTATTTCCACAAACAAACATTGATCAACCACTAGAGTCATGGCATGTGTGTTCATTTCCACAGACCACACATGGATCCACCAGTGGTCATTGCATGTGTGTGCTTTCCACAAACCACACATGGATCAACCACTAGAGTCATTGCATGTCTGTTCTTTCCACAAACCACACATGGATCAACCACTAGAGTCATTGCATGTTTGTTCTTATACTAAAACCACAAACCAGCACTAGAGTCATTGCATGTGTGTTCTTTTCCACAAACCACACATGGATCCACCAGTGGTCATTGCATGTGTGTTCTTTCCACAAACCACATATGGATCAACCAGAGTCATTGCATGTGTGTTCTTTCCACAAACCACACATGGATCAACCACTAGAGTCATTGCATGTTTTTTCTTATACTAAAAGCACAAACCAACACTAGAGTCATTGCATGTGTGTTGTTTTCCACAAACCACACATGGATCCACCAGTGGTCATTGCATGTGTGTTCTTTCCACAAACCACATATGGATCAACCACTAGTCATTGCATGTGTGTTCTTTCCACAAACCACACATGGATCAACCACTAGAGTCATTGCATGTTTGTTCTTATACTAAAACCACAAACCAGCACTAGAGTCATTGCATGTGTGTTCTATTCCACAAACCACACATGGATCCACCACTAGAGTCATTGCATGTGTGTTCTTTCCACAAACCACATATGGATCAACTAGAGACATTGCATGTGTGTTCTTTCCACAAACCACACATGGATCAACCAGAGTCATTGCATGTGTGTTCTTTCCACAATCCACACATGGATCAACCACTAGAGTCATTGCACGTTTGTTCTTATACTAAAACCACAAACCAGCACTAGAGTCATTACATGTGTGTTCTTTTCCACAAACCACACATGGATCCACCAGTGGTCATTGCATGTGTGTTCTTTCCACAAACCACATAGGGATCAACCACTAGAGTCATTGCATGTTTGTTCTTATACTAAAACCACAAACCAACACTAGAGTCATTGCATGTGTGTTCTTTTCCACAAACCACACATGGATCCACCAGTGGTCATTGCATGTGTGTTCTTTCCACAAACCACATATGGATCAACCAGAGCCATTGCATGTGTGTTCTTTCCACAAACCACACATGGATCAACCACTAGAGTCATTGCATGTTTTTTCTGATACTAAAAGCACAAACCAACACTAGAGTCATTGCATGTGTGTTGTTTTCCACAAACCACAGATGGATCCACCAGTGGTCATTGCATGTGTGTTCTTTCCACAAACCACATATGGATCAACCACTAGTCATTGCATGTTTGTTCTTTCCACAAACCACACATGGATCAACCACTAGAGTCATTGCATCTTTTTTCTTATACTAAAACCACAAACCAGCACTAGAGTCATTGCATGTGTGTTCTATTCCACAAACCACACATGGATCCATCACTAGAGTCATTGCATGTGTGTTCTTTCCACAAACCACATATGGATCAACCAGAGTCATTGCATGTGTGTTCTTTCCACAAACCACACATGGATCAACCACTAGAGTCATTGCACTTTTGTTCTTATACTAAAACCACAAACTAGCACTAGAGTCATTGCATGTGTGTTCTTTTCCACAAACCACACATGGATCCACCAGTGGTCATTGCATGTGTGTTCTTTCCACAGACCACATATAGATCAACCAGAGTCATTGCATGTGTGTTCTTTCCACAAAACCACACATGGATCAACCACTAGAGTCAATGCATGTTTGTTCTTATACTAAAACCACAAACCAGCACTAGAGTCATTGCATGTGTGTTCTTTTCCACAAACCACACATGGATCCACTAGTGGTCATTACATGTGTGTTCTTTCCACGGACCACATATGGACCAACCAGAGTCATTGCATGTGTGTTATTTCCACAAACAAACATGGATCAACCACTAGAGTCATTGCATGCGTGTTCTTTTCCACAAACCACACATGGATCCACCAGTGGTCATTGCATGTGTGTTCTTTCCACAAACCACACATGGATCAACCACTAGAGTCATTGCATGTTTGTTCTTATACTAAAACCACAAACCAGCACTAGAGTCATTGCATGTGTGTTGTTTTCCACAAACCACACATGGATCCACCAGTGGTCATTGCATGTGTGTTCTTTCCACAAACCACACATGGATCAACCAGAGTCATTGCATGTGTGTTCTTTCCACAAACCACACATGGATCAACCACTAGAGTCATTGCATGTGTGTTCTTTTCCACAAACCACACATGAATCCACTAGACTCATTCCATGTGTGTTCTTTTCCACAAACAACTTATAGATCAACCAGTGGTCATTGCATGTGTGTTCTTTCCACAAACCACATGTGGACCCATTACAGTCATTGCATGTGTGTTATTTCCACAAACCACACATGGATCAACCACTAGACTCATTGTATATGTCTTATTTCCACAAACCACACATGAATCAACCACTACAGTCATTGCATGTGTGTTGTTATACTAAAACCAACACTAGAGTCATTGCAGGTGTGTTATTTTCACAAACCACACATGGATCAACCACTAGAGTCATTGCATGTGTGTTATTTCCACAAACAAACATGGATCAACCACTAGAGTCATTGCATGTGTGTTCTTTTCCAGAAACCACACATGGATCCACAAGTGGTCATTGCATGTGTGTTCTTTCCACAAACCAGACATGGATTAACCACTAGAGTCATTGCATGTGTTATTTCCACAAACCACACATGGATCAACCACTAGAGTCATTGCATGTGTGTTCTTATACTAAAACCACAAACTAGTACTAGAGTCATTGCATGTGTGTTCTTTTCCAAAAACCACACTTGGATCCACCAGTGGTCATTGCATGTGTGTTCTTTCCACAAACCACACATGGATCAACCAGAGTCATTGCATGTGTGTTGTTTCCACAAACCACACATGGATCAACCACTAGAGTCATTGCATGCGTGTTGTTATACTAAAACCACAAACCAGTACAAGAGTCATTGCATGTGTGTTATTATACTAAAACCACAAACCAGTACTAGAGTCATTGCATGTGTGTTATTTTCCACAAACCACACATGGATCCACAAGTGGTCATTGCATGTGTGTTCTTTCCACAAACCACATATGGATCAACCAGAGTCATTGCATGTGTGTTCTTTCCACAAACCACACATGGATCAACCACTAGAGTCATTGCACGTTTGTTCTTATACTAAAACCACAAACCAGCACTAGAGTCATTGCATGTGTGTTCTTTTCCACAAACCACACATGGATCCACTAGTGTTCATTACATGTGTGTTCTTTCCACGAACCACATATGGATCAACCAGAGTCATTGCATGTGTGTTCTTTCCACAAAACCACACATGGATCAACCACTAGATTCATTGCATGTTTGTTCTTATACTAAAACCACAAACCAGCACTAGAGTCATTGCATGTGTGTTCTTTTCCACAAACCACACATGGATCCTCCACTAGAGTCATTGCATGTATGTTCTTTCCACAAACCACATATGGATCAACCAGCGGTCATTGCATGTGTGTTCTATCAACAAACCACATGTGGACCCATTACAGTCATTGCATGTGTGTTATTTCCACAAACCACACATGGATCAACCACTAGAGTCATTGCATATGTGTTATTTCCACAAACCACACATGGATCCACAAGTGGTCATTGCATGTGTGTTCTTTCCACAAACCACATATGGATCAACCAGAGTCATTGCATGTGTGTTCTTTCCACAAACCACACATGGATCAACCACTAGAGTCATTGCACGTTTGTTCTTATACTAAAACCACAAACTAGCACTAGAGTCATTGCATGTGTATTCTTTTCCACACACCACACATGGATCCACCAGTGGTCATTGCATGTGTGTTCTTTCCACGGACCACATATGGATCAACCAGAGTCATTGCATGTGTGTTCTTTCCACAAAACAACACATGGATCAACCACTAGAGTCATTGCATGTTTGTTCTTATACTAAAACCACAAACCAGCACTAGAGTCATTGCATGTGTGTTCTTTTCCACAAACCACACATGGATCCACTAGTGTTCATTACATGTGTGTTCTTTCCACGGACCACATATGGATCAACCAGAGTCATTGCATGTGTGTTCTTTCCACAAAACCACACATGGATCAACCACTAGAGTCATTGCATGTTTGTTCTTATACTAAAACCACAAACCAGCACTAGAGTCATTGCATGTGTGTTCTTTTCCACAAACCACACATGGATCCTCCACTAGAGTCATTGCATGTATGTTCTTTCCACAAACCACATATGGATCAACCAGCGGTCATTGCATGTGTGTTCTATCCACAAACCACATGTGGACCCATTACAGTCATTGCATGTGTGTTATTTCCACAAACCACACATGGATCAACCACTAGAGTCATTGCATATGTGTTCGTTCCACAAACCACACATGGATCAACCACTAGAGTCATTGCATGTGTGTTCTTTTCCACAAACCACACATGGATCCACTAGACTCATTCCATGTGTGTTCTTTTCCACAAACAACTTATAGATCAACCAGTGGTCATTGCATGTGTGTTCTTTCCACAAACCACATGTGGACCCATTACAGTCATTGCATGTGTGTTATTTCCACAAACCACACATGGATCAACCACTAGACTCATTGTATATGTGTTATTTCCACAAACCACACATGAATCAACCACTACAGTCATTGCATGTGTGTTGTTATACTAAAACCAACACTAGAGTCATTGCAGGTGTGTTATTTTCACAAACCACACATGGATCAACCACTAGAGTCATTGCATGTGTGTTATTTCCACAAACAAACATGGTTCAACCACTAGAGTCATTGCATGTGTGTTCTTTTCCAGAAACCACACATGGATCCACAAGTGGTCATTGCATGTGTGTTCTTTCCACAAACCAGACATGGATTAACCACTAGAGTCATTGCATGTGTTATTTCCACAAACCACACATGGACCAACCACTAGAGTCATTGCATGTGTGTTCTTATAGTAAAACCACAAACTAGTACTAGAGTCATTGCATGTGTGTTATTTTCCAGAAACCACACTTGGATCCACCAGTGGTCATTGCATGTGTGTTCTTTCCACAAACCACACATGGATCAACCAGAGTCATTGCATGTGTGTTGTTTCCACAAACCACACATGGATCAACCACTAGAGTCATTGCATGTGTGTTGTTATACTAAAACCACAAACCAGTACAAGAGTCATTGCATGTGTGTTATTATACTAAAACCACAAACCAGTACAAGAGTCATTGCATGTGTGTTATTTTCCACAAACCACACATGGATCCACAAGTGGTCATTGCATGTGTGTTCTTTCCACAAACCACATATGGATCAACCAGAGTCATTGCATGTGTGTTCTTTCCACAAACCACACATGGATCAACCAGAGTCATTGCATGTGTGTTGTTTCCACAAACCACACATGGATCAACCACTAGAGTCATTGCATGCGTGTTGTTATACTAAAACCACAAACCAGTACAAGAGTCATTGCATGTGTGTTATTATACTAAAACCACAAACCAGTACTAGAGTCATTGCATGTGTGTTATTTTCCACAAACCACACATCGATCCACAAGTGGTCATTGCATGTGTGTTCTTTCCACAAACCACATATGGATCAACCAGAGTCATTGCATGTGTGTTCTTTCCACAAACCACACATGGATCAACCACTAGAGTCATTGCACGTTTGTTCTTATACTAAAACCACAAACCAGCACTAGAGTCATTGCATGTGTGTTCTTTTCCACAAACCACACATGGATCCACTAGTGTTCATTACATGTGTGTTCTTTCCACGAACCACATATGGATCAACCAGAGTCATTGCATGTGTGTTCTTTCCACAAAACCACACATGGATCAACCACTAGATTCATTGCATGTTTGTTCTTATACTAAAACCACAAACCAGCACTAGAGTCATTGCATGTGTGTTCTTTTCCACAAACCACACATGGATCCTCCACTAGAGTCATTGCATGTATGTTCTTTCCACAAACCACATATGGATCAACCAGCGGTCATTGCATGTGTGTTCTATCAACAAACCACATGTGGACCCATTACAGTCATTGCATGTGTGTTATTTCCACAAACCACACATGGATCAACCACTAGAGTCATTGCATATGTGTTATTTCCACAAACCACACATGGATCAACCACTAGAGTCATTGCATGTGTGTTCTTATACTGAAACCAACACTAGAGTCATTGCATGTGTGTTCTTTTCACAAACCACACATGGATCAACCACTAGAGTCATTTCATGTGTGTTATTTCCACAAACAAACATGGATCAACCACTAGAGTCATTGCATGTGTGTTCTTTTCCACAAACCACACATGGATCCATCAGTGGTCGTTGCATGTGTGTTCTTTCCACAAACCACACATGGATCAACCACTAGAGTCATTGCATGTGTGTTCTTTCCACAAACCACACATGGATCAACCACTAGAGTCATTGCATGTTTGTTCTTATACTAAAACCACAAACCAGCACTAGAGTCATTGCATGTGTGTTCTTTTCCACAAACCACACATGGATCCACCAGTGGTCATTGCATGTGTGTTCATTCCACAAACCACATATGGATCAACCAGAGTCATTGCATGTGTGTTCTTTCCACAAACCACACATGGATCAACCACTAGAGTGTCAGTGCATGTATGTTCTTATACTAAAACCACAAACCAGCACTAGAGTCATTGCATGTGTGTTCTTTTCCACAAACCACACATGGATCCACTAGACTCATTGCATGTGTGTTCTTTTCCACAAACAACTTATGGATCAACCAGTGGTCATTGCAGGTGTGTTCTTTCCACAAACCACATGTGGACCCATTACAGTCATTGCATGTGTGTTATTTCCACAAACCACACATGGATCAACCACTAGAGTCATTGCATGTGTGTTCTTATACTAAAACCACAAACTAGTACTAGAGTCATTGCATGTGTGTTCTTTTCCAGAAACCACACTTGGATCCACCAGTGGTCATTGCATGTGTGTTCTTTCCACAAACCACACATGGATCAACCAGAGTCATTGCATGTGTGTTGTTTCCACAAACCACACATGGATCAACCACTAGAGTCATTGCATGTGTGTTGTTATACTAAAACTACAAACCAGTACAAGAGTCATTGCATGTGTGTTATTATACTAAAACCACAAACCAGTACTAGAGTCATTGCATGTGTGTTATTTTCCACAAACCACACATGGATCCACAAGTGGTCATTGCATGTGTGTTCTTTCCACAAACCACATATGGATCAACCAGAGTCATTGCATGTGTGTTCTTTCCACAAACCACACATGGATCAACCACTAGAGTCATTGCACGTTTGTTCTTATACTAAAACAACAAACTAGCACTAGAGTCATTGCATGTGTATTCTTTTCCACACACCACACATGGATCCACCAGTGGTCATTGCATGTGTGTTCTTTCCACGGACCACATATGGATCAACCAGAGTCATTGCATGTGTGTTCTTTCCACAAAACAACACATGGATCAACCACTAGAGTCATTGCATGTTTGTTCTTATACTAAAACCACAAACCAGCACTAGAGTCATTGCATGTGTGTTCTTTTCCACAAACCACACATGGATCTACTAGTGTTCATTACATGTGTGTTCTTTCCACGGACCACATATGGATCAACCAGAGTCATTGCATGTGTGTTCTTTCCACAAAACCACACATGGATCAACCACTAGAGTCATTGCATGTTTGTTCTTATACTAAAACCACAAACCAGCACTAGAGTCATTGCATGTGTGTTCTTTTCCACAAACCACACATGGATCCTCCACTAGAGTCATTGCATGTATGTTCTTTCCACAAACCACATATGGATCAACCAGCGGTCATTGCATGTGTGTTCTATCCACAAACCACATGTGGACCCATTACAATCATTGCATGTGTGTTATTTCCACAAACCACACATGGATCAACCACTAGAGTCATTGCATATGTGTTCGTTCCACAAACCACACATGGATCAACCACTAGAGTCATTGCATGTGTGTTCTTTTCCACAAACCACACATGGATCCACTAGACTCATTCCATGTGTGTTCTTTTCCACAAACAACTTATAGATCAACCAGTGGTCATTGCATGTGTGTTCTTTCCACAAACCACATGTGGACCCATTACAGTCATTGCATGTGTGTTACTTCCACAAACCACACATGGATCAACCACTAGACTCATTGTATATGTGTTATTTCCACAAACCACACATGAATCAACCACTACAGTCATTGCATGTGTGTTGTTATACTAAAACCAACACTAGAGTCATTGCAGGTGTGTTATTTTCACAAACCACACATGGATCAACCACTAGAGTCATTGCATGTGTGTTATTTCCACAAACAAACATGGTTCAACCACTAGAGTCATTGCATGTGTGTTCTTTTCCAGAAACCACACATGGATCCACAAGTGGTCATTGCATGTGTGTTCTTTCCACAAACCAGACATGGATTAACCACTAGAGTCATTGCATGTGTTATTTCCACAAACCACACATGGACCAACCACTAGAGTCATTGCATGTGTGTTCTTATAGTAAAACCACAAACTAGTACTAGAGTCATTGCATGTGTGTTATTTTCCAGAAACCACACTTGGATCCACCAGTGGTCATTGCATGTGTGTTCTTTCCACAAACCACACATGGATCAACCAGAGTCATTGCATGTGTGTTGTTTCCACAAACCACACATGGATCAACCACTAGAGTCATTGCATGTGTGTTGTTATACTAAAACCACAAACCAGTACAAGAGTCATTGCATGTGTGTTATTATACTAAAACCACAAACCAGTACAAGAGTCATTGCATGTGTGTTATTTTCCACAAACCACACATGGATCCACAAGTGGTCATTGCATGTGTGTTCTTTCCACAAACCACATATGGATCAACCAGAGTCATTGCATGTGTGTTCTTTCCACAAACCACACATGGATCAACCACTAGAGTCATTGCACGTTTGTTCTTATACTAAAACCACAAACTAGCACTAGAGTCATTGCATGTGTATTCTTTTCCACACACCACACATGGATCCACCAGTGGTCATTGCATGTGTGTTCTTTCCACGGACCACATATGGATCAACCAGAGTCATTGCATGTGTGTTCTTTCCACAAAACCACACATGGATCAACCACTAGAGTCATTGCATGTTTGTTCTTATACTAAAACCACAAACCAGCACTAGAGTCATTGCATGTGTGTTCTTTTCCACAAACCACACATGGATCCACTAGTGTTCATTACATGTGTGTTCTTTCCACGGACCACATATGGATCAACCAGAGTCATTGCATGTGTGTTCTTTCCACAAAACCACACATGGATCAACCACTAGAGTCATTGCATGTTTGTTCTTATACTAAAACCAGAAACCAGCACTAGAGTCATTGCATGTGTGTTCTTTTCCACAAACCACACATGGATCCACTAGACTCATTGCATGTGTGTTCTTTTCCACAAACAAGTTATGGATCAACCAGTGGTCATTGCATGTGTGTTCTTTCCACAAACCACATGTGGACCCATTACAGTCATTGCATGTGTGTTATTTCCACAAACCACACATGGATCAACCACTAGAGTCATTGCATATGTGTTATTTCCACAAACCACACATGGATCAACCACTAGAGTGATTGCATGTGTGTTCTTATACTAAAACCAACACTAGAGTCATTGCATGTGTGTTCTTTTCACAAACCACACATGGATCAACCACTAGAGTCATTTCATGTGTGTTATTTCCACAAACAAACATGGATCAACCACTAGAGTCATTGCATGTGTGTTCTTTTCCACAAACCACACATGGATCCACCAGTGGTCATTGCATGTGTGTTCTTTCCACAAACCACACATGGATCAACCACTAGAGTCATTGCATGTTTGTTCTTATACTAAAACCACAAACCAGCACTAGAGTCATTGCATGTGTGTTGTTTTCCACAAACCACACATGGATCCACCAGTGGTCATTGCATGTGTGTTCTTTCCACAAACCACACATGGATCAACCAGAGTCATTGCATGTGTGTTCTTTCCACAAACCACACATGGATCAACCACTAGAGTCATTGCATGTGTGTTCTTTTCCACAAACCACACAAGGATCCACTAGACTCATTCCATGTGTGTTCTTTTCCACAAACAACTTATAGATCAACCAGTGGTCATTGCATGTGTGTTCTTTCCACAAACCACATGTGGACCCATTACAGTCATTGCATGTGTGTTATTTCCACAAACCACACATGGATCAACCACTAGACTCATTGTATATGTGTTATTTCCACAAACCACACATGAATCAACCACAACAGTCATTGCATGTGTGTTGTTATACTAAAACCAACACTAGAGTCATTGCAGGTGTGTTATTTTCACAAACCACACATGGATCAACCACTAGAGTCATTGCATGTGTGTTATTTCCACAAACAAACATGGATCAACCACTAGAGTCATTGCATGTGTGTTCTTTTCCAGAAACCACACATGGATCCACAAGTGGTCATTGCATGTGTGTTCTTTCCACAAACCAGACATGGATTAACCACTAGAGTCATTGCATGTGTTATTTCCACAAACCACACATGGATCAACCACTAGAGTCATTGCATGTGTGTTCTTATACTAAAACCACAAACTAGTACTAGAGTCATTGCATGTGTGTTCTTTTCCAGAAACCACACTTGGATCCACCAGTGGTCATTGCATGTGTGTTCTTTTCACAAACCACACATGGATCAACCACTAGAGTCATTGCATGTGTGTTGTTATACTAAAACCACAAACCAGTACAAGAGTCATTGCATGTGTGTTATTATACTAAAACCACAAACCAGTACTAGAGTCATTGCATGTGTGTTATTTTCCACAAACCACACATGGATCCACAAGTGGTCATTGCATGTGTGTGCTTTCCAGAAACCACATATGGATCAACCAGAGTCATTGCATGTGTGTTCTTTCCATAAACCACACATGGATCAACCACTAGAGTCATTGCACGTTTGTTCTTATACTAAAACCACAAACTAGCACTAGAGTCATTGCATGTGTATTCTTTTCCACACACCACACATGGATCCACCAGTGGTCATTGCATGTGTGTTCTTTCCACGGACCACATATGGATCAACCAGAGTCATTGCATGTGTGTTCTTTCCACAAAACCACACATGGATCAACCACTAGAGTCATTGCATGTTTGTTCTTATACTAAAACCACGAACCAGCACTAGAGTCATTGCATGTGTGTTCTTTTCCACAAACCACACATGGATCCACTAGTGTTCATTACATGTGTGTTCTTTTCACGGACCACATATGGATCAACCAGAGTCATTGCATGTGTGTTCTTTCCACAAAACCACACATGGATCAACCACTAGAGTCATTGCATGTTTGTTCTTATACTAAAACCACAAACCAACACTAGAGTCATTGCATGTGTGTTCTTTTCCACAAACCACACATGGATCCTCCACTAGAGTCATTGCATGTATGTTCTTTCCACAAACCACATATGGATCAACCAGCGGTCATTGCATGTGTGTTCTATCCACAAACCACATGTGGACCCATTACAGTCATTGCATGTGTGTTATTTCCACAAACCACACATGGATCAACCACTAGAGTCATTGCATATGTGTTCGTTCCACAAACCACACATGGATCAACCACTAGAGTCATTGCATGTGTGTTCTTTTCCACAAACCACACATGGATCCACTAGACTCATTCCATGTGTGTTCTTTTCCACAAACAACTTATAGATCAACCAGTGGTCATTGCATGTGTGTTCTTTCCACAAACCACATGTGGACCCATTACAGTCATTGCATGTGTGTTATTTCCACAAACCACACATGGATCAACCACTAGACTCATTGTATATGTGTTATTTCCACAAACCACACATGAATCAACCACTACAGTCATTGCATGTGTGTTCTTATACTAAAACCAACACTAGAGTCATTGCAGGTGTGTTATTTTCACAAACCACACATGGATCAACCACTAGAGTCATTGCATGTGTGTTATTTCCACAAACAAACATGGATCAACCACTAGAGTCATTGCATGTGTGTTCTTTTCCAGAAACCACACATGGATCCACAAGTGGTCATTGCATGTGTGTTCTTTCCACAAACCAGACATGGATTAACCACTAGAGTTATTGCATGTGTTATTTCCACAAACCACACATGGATCAACCACTAGAGTCATTGCATGTGTGTTCTTATACTAAAACCACAAACTAGTACTAGAGTCATTGCATGTGTGTTCTTTTCTAGAAACCACACTTGGATCCACCAGTGGTCATTGCATGTGTGTTCTTTCCACAAACCACACATGGATCAACCAGAGTCATTGCATGTGTGTTGTTTCCACAAACCACACATGGATCAACCACTAGAGTCATTGCATGTTTGTTGTTATACTAAAACCACAAACCAGTACAAGAGTCATTGCATGTGTGTTATTATACTAAAACCACAAACCAGTACTAGAGTCATTGCATGTGTGTTATTTTCCAAAAACCACACATGGATCCACAAGTGGTCATTGCATGTATGTTCTTTCCACAAACCACATATGGATCAACCAGAGTCATTACATGTGTGTTCTTTCCACAAACCACACATGGATCAACCACTAGAGTCATTGCACGTTTGTTCTTATACTAAAACCACAAACTAGCACTAGAGTCATTGCATGTGTATTCTTTTCCACACACCACACATGGATCCACCAGTGGTCATTGCATGTGTGTTCTTTCCACGGACCACATATGGATCAACCAGAGTCATTGCATGTGTGTTCTTTCCACAAAACCACACATGGATCAACCACTAGAGTCATTGCATGTTTGTTCTTATACTAAAACCACAAACCAGCACTAGAGTCATTGCATGTGTGTTCTTTTCCACAAACCAGACATGGATCCACTAGTGTTCATTACATGTGTGTTCTTTCCACGGACCACATATGGATCAACCAGAGTCATTGCATGTGTGTTCTTTCCACAAAACCACACATGGATCAACCACTAGAGTCATTCCATGTTTGTTCTTATACTAAAACCACAAACCAACACTAGAGTCATTGCATGTGTGTTCTTTTCCACAAACCACACATGGATCCTCCACTAGAGTCATTGCATGTATGTTCTTTCCACAAACCACATATGGATCAACCAGCGGTCATTGCATGTGTGTTCTATCCACAAACCACATGTGGACCCATTACAGTCATTGCATGTGTGTTATTTCCACAAACCACACATGGATCAACCACTAGAGTCATTGCATATGTGTTCGTTCCACAAACCACACATGGATCAACCACTAGAGTCATTGCATGTGTGTTCGTTTCCACAAACCACACATGGATCCACTAGACTCATTCCATGTGTGTTCTTTTCCACAAACAACTTATAGATCAACCAGTGGTCATTGCATGTGTGTTCTTTCCACAAACCACATGTGGACCCATTACAGTCATTGCATGTGTGTTATTTCCACAAACCACACATGGATCAACCACTAGACTCATTGTATATGTGTTATTTCCACAAACCACACATGAATCAACCACTACAGTCATTGCATGTGTGTTGTTATACTAAAACCAACACTAGAGTCATTGCAGGTGTGTTATTTTCACAAACCACACATGGATCAACCACTAGAGTCATTGCATGTGTGTTATTTCCACAAAAAAACATGGTTCAACCACTAGAGTCATTGCATGTGTGTTCTTTTCCAGAAACCACACATGGATCCACAAGTGGTCATTGCATGTGTGTTCTTTCCACAAACCAGACATGGATTAACCACTAGAGTCATTGCATGTGTTATTTCCACAAACCACACATGGATCAACCACTAGAGTCATTGCATGTGTGTTCTTATACTAAAACCACAAACTAGTACTAGAGTCATTGCATGTGTGTTCTTTTCTAGAAACCACACTTGGATCCACCAGTGGTCATTGCATGTGTGTTCTTTCCACAAACCACACATGGATCAACCAGAGTCATTGCATGTTTGTTGTTTCCACAAACCACACATGGATCAACCACTAGAGTCATTGCATGTGTGTTGTTATACTAAAACCACAAACCAGTACAAGAGTCATTGCATGTGTGTTATTATACTAAAACCACAAACCAGTACTAGAGTCATTGCTTGTGTGTTATTTTCCACAAACCACACATGGATCCACAAGTGGTCATTGCATGTGTGTTCTTTCCACAAACCACATATGGATCAACCAGAGTCATTGCATGTGTGTTCTTTCCACAAACCACACATGGATCAACCACTAGAGTCATTGCACGTTTGTTCTTATACTAAAACCACAAACTAGCACTAGAGTCATTGCATGTGTATTCTTTTCCACACACCACACATGGATCCACCAGTGGTCATTGCATGTGTGTTCTTTCCACGGACCACATATGGATCAACCAGAGTCATTGCATGTGTGTTCTTTCCACAAAACCACACATGGATCAACCACTAGAGTCATTGCATGTTTGTTCTTATACTAAAAGCACAAACCAACACTAGAGTCATTGCATGTGTGTTCTTTTCCACAAACCACCCATGGATCCACCAGCGGTCATTGCATGTGTGTTATTTCCACAAACCACATATGGATCAACCACTAGTTATTGCATGTGTGTTCTTTCCACGAACCACACATGGATCAACAACTAGAGTCATTGCATGTTTGTTCTTATACTAAAACTAGAAACCAGCACTAGAGTCATTGCATGTGTGTTCTTTTCCACAAACCACACATGGATCCACTAGACTCATTGCATGTGTGTTCTTTTCCACAAACAAGTTATGGATCAACCAGTGGTCATTGCATGTGTGTTCTTTCCACAAACCACATGTGGACCCATTACAGTCATTGCATGTGTGTTATTTCCACAAACCACACATGGATCAACCACTAGAGTCATCGCATGTGTGTTCTTATACTAAAACCAACACAAGAGTCATTGCATGTGTGTTCTTTTCACAAACCACACATGGATCAACCACTAGAGTCATTTCATGTGTGTTATTTCCACAAACAAACATGGATCAACCACTAGAGTCATTGCATGTGTGTTCTTTCCACAAACCACACATGGATCAACCACTAGAGTCATTGCATGTTTGTTCTTATACTAAAACCACAAACCAGCACTAGAGTCATTGCATGTGTGTTCTTTTCCACAAACCACACATGGATCCTCCACTAGAGTCATTGCATGTGTGTTATTTCCACAAAGCACATATGGATCAACCATAGTCATTGCATGTGTGTTATTTCCACAAACCACACATGCGGACCCACTATAGTCATTGCATGTGTGTTATTTCCACAAACCACACATGGATCAACCACTAGAGTCATTGCATATGTGTTATTTACACAAACCACACACGAATCAACCAGTAGAGTCATTGCATGTGTGTTCTTATACTAAAACCAACACTAGAGTCATTGCATGTGTGTTCTTTTCACAAACCACACATGGATCAACCACTAGAGTCATTTTATATGTGTTATTTCCACAAACAAACATGGGTCAACCACTAGAGTCATTGCATGTGTGTTCTTTTCCACAAACCACACATGGATCCACCAGTGGTCATTGCATGTGTGTTCTTTCCACAAACCACACATGGATCAACCACTAGAGTCATTGCATGTGTGTTCTTTCCACAAACCACACATGGATCAACCACTAGAGTCATTGCATGTTTGTTCTTATACTAAAACTACAAACCAGCACTAGAGTCATTGCATGTGTGTTCTTTTGCACAAACCACACATGGATCCACAAGTGGTCATTGCATGTGTGTTCGTTCCACAAACCACATATGGATCAACCAGAGTCATTGCATGTGTGTTCTTTCCACAAACCACACATGGATCAACCACTAGAGTCATTGCATGTTTGTTCTTATACTAAAAGCACAAACCAACACTAGAGTCATTGCATGTGTGTTCTTTTCCACAAACCACACATGGATCCACCAGCGGTCATTGCATGTGTGTTCTTTCCACAAACCACATATGGATCAACCACTAGTTATTGCATGTGTGTTCTTTCCACGAACCACACATGGATCAACCACTAGAGTCATTGCATGTTTGTTCTTATACTAAAACCAGAAACCAGCACTAGAGTCATTGCATGTGTGTTCTTTTCCACAAACCACACATGGATCCTCCACTAGAGTCATTGCATGTGTGTTCTTTCCACAAACCACATATGGATCAACCAGAGTCATTGCATGTGTGTTCTTTCGACAAACCACACATGTGGACCCACTATAGTCATTGCATGTGTGTTATTTCCACAAACCACACATGGATCAACCACTAGAGTCATTGCATATGTGTTATTTCCACAAACCACACATGTACAAACCACTAGAGTCATTGCATGTGTGTTCTTATACTAAAACCAACACTAGAGTCATTGCATGTGTGTTCTTTTCACAAACCACAGATGGATCAACCACTAGAGTCATTGCATGTGTGTTCTTTTCCACAAACCACACATGGATCCACCAGTGGTCATTGCATGTGTGTTCTTTCCACAAACCACATATGGATCAACCACAAGTCATTGCATGTGTGTTCTTTCCACAAACCACACATGGATCAACCACTAGAGTCATTGCATGTTTGTTCTTATGCTAAAACCACAAACCAGCACTAGAGTCATTGCATGTGTGTTCTTTTCCACAAACCACACATGGATCCACCAGTGGTCATTGCATGTGTGTTCTTTTCACAAACCACATATGGATCAACCAGAGTCATTGCATGTGTGTTCTTTCCACAAATCACACATGGATCAACCACTAGATTCATTGCATGTTTGTTCTTATACTAAAAGCACTAACCAACACTAGAGTCATTGCATGTGTGTTGTTTTCTACAAACCACACATGGATCCACCAGTGGTCATTGCATGTGTGTTCTTTCCACAAACCACATATGGATCAACCACTAGTCATTGCATGTGTGTTCTTTCCACAAACCACACATGGATCAACCACTAGAGTCATTGCATGTTTGCTCTTATACTAAAATCACAAACCACCACTAGATTCATTGCATGTGTGTTCTTTTCCACAAACCACACATGGATACACCACTAGAGTCATTGCATGTGTGTTCTTTCCACAAACCACATATGGATCAACCAGAGTCAGTGCATGTGTTTTCTTTCCACAAACCACACATGTGGACCCACTAGAGTCATTGCATGTGTGTTATTTCGACAAACCACACATGGATCAACCACTAGAGTCATTCAATATGTGTTATTTCCACAAACCACACATGGATCAACCACTAGAGTCATTGCATGTGTGTTCTTATACTAAAACCAACACTAGAGTCATTGCATGTGTGTTCTTTTCACAAACAACACATGGATCAACCACTAGAGTCATTGCATGTGTGTTCTTTTCCACAAACCACACATGGATCCACTAGTGGTCATTACATGTGTGTTCTTTCCACGGACCACATATCGATCAACCAGAGTCATTGCATGTGTCTTCTTTCCACAAAACCACACATGGATCAACCACTAGAGTCATTGCATGTTTGTTCTTATACTAAAACCACAAACCAGTACTAGAGTCATTGCATGTGTGTTCTTTTCCACAAACCACACATGGATCCACTAGACTCATTGCATGTGTGTTCTTTTCCACAAACAAGTTATGGATCAACCAGTGGTCATTGCATGTGTGTTCTTTCCACAAACCACATGTGGACCCATTACAGTCATTGCATGTGTGTTATTTCCACAAACCACACATGGATCAACCACTCGAGTCATTGCATATGTGTAATTTCCACAAACCACACATGGATCAACCACTAGAGTCATTGCATGTGTGTTCTTATACTAAAACCAACACTAGAGTCATTGCATGTGTGTTCTTTTCACAAACCACACATGGATCAACCACTAGAGTCATTGCATGTGTGTTATTTCCACAAACAAACATGGATCAACCACTAGAGTCATTGCATGTGTGTTCTTTTCCACAAACCACACATGGCTCCAATAGTGGTCATTGCATGTGTGTTCTTTCCACAAACCACACATGGATCAACCACTAGAGTCATTGCATGTGTGTTCTTTCCACAAACCACACATGGATCAACCACTAGAGTCATTGCATGTTTGTTCTTATACTAAAACCACAAACCAGCACTAGAGTCATTGCATGTGTGTTCTTTTCCACAAACCACACATGGATCCACCAGTGGTCATTGCATGTGTGTTCTTTCCACAAACCACATATGGATCAACCAGAGTCATTGCATGTGTGTTCTTTCCACAAACCACACATGGATCAACCACTAGAGTCATTGCATATTTGTTCTTATACTAAAAGCACAAACAAACACTAGAGTCATTGCATGTGTGTTGTTTTCCACAAACCACACATGGATCCACCAGTGGTCATTGCATGTGTGTTCTTTCCACAAACCACATATGGATCAACCACTAGTCATTGCATGTGTGTTCTTTCCACAAACCACACATGGATCAACCACTAGAGTCATTGCATGTTTGTTATTTTCCACAAACCACACATGGATCCACCACTAGAGTCATTGCATGTGTTCTCTTTCCACAAACCACATGTGGATCAACCAGAGTCAT
Organism: Avena sativa; assembly: GCA_916181665.1. Taxonomy (NCBI): domain Eukaryota; kingdom Viridiplantae; phylum Streptophyta; class Magnoliopsida; order Poales; family Poaceae; genus Avena; species Avena sativa. The sequence goes on from OV702292.1 coordinate 278,999,119, forward strand.
TGCATGTGTGTTCTTTCCACAAACCACACATGTGGATCCACTAGAGTCATTGCATGTGTTTTATTTCCACAAACCACACATGGATCAACCACTAGAGTCATTGCATATGTGTGATTTCCACAAACCACGTATGGATCAACCACTAGAGTCATTGCATGTGTGTTCTTATACTAAAACCAACACTAGAGTCATTGCATGTGTGTTCTTTTCACAAACCACACATGGATCAACCACTAGAGTCATTGCATGTGTGTTATTTCCACAAACAAACATGGATCAACCACAAGAGTCATTGCATGTGTGTTCTTATACTAAAACCAACATGGATCCACCAGTGGTCATTGCATGTGTGTTCTTTCCACAAACCACACATGGGTCAACCACTAGAGTCATTGCATGTGTGTTATTTCCACAAACCACACATGGATCAACCACTAGAGTCATTGCATGTGTGTTCTTTTCACAAACCACACATGGATCAACCACTAGAGTCATTGCATGTGTGTTCTTTTCACAAACCACACATCGATCAACCACTAGAGTCATTGCATGTGTGTTTTTCCACAAACCACACATGGATCAACCACTAGAGTCATTGCATGTGTGTTCTTTCCACAAACCACACATGGATCAACCACTAGATTCATTGCATGTTTGTTCTTATACTAAAACCACAAACTAGCACTAGAGTCATTGCATGTGTGTTCTTTTCTACAAACCACACATGGATGCACCAGTGGTCATTGCATGTGTGTTCTTTCCACAAACCACATATGGATCAACCAGAGTCATTGCATGTGTGCTATTTCCACAAACCACACATGGATCAACCACTAGAGTCATTGCATGTTTGTTCTTATACTAAAAGCACAAACCAACACTAGAGTCATTGCATGTGTGTTCTTTTCCACAAACCACACATGGATCCACCAGTGGTCATTGCATGTGTGTTCTTTCCACAAACCACATATGGATCAACCACTAGTCATTGCATGTGTGTTCTTTCCACAAACCACACATGGATCAACCACTAGAGTCATTGCATGTTTGTTCTTATACTAAAACCACAAACCAACACTAGAGTCATTGCATGTGTGTTCTTTTCCACAAACCACACATGCATCCTCCACTAGAGTCATTGCATGTGTGTTCTTTCCAGAAACCACATATGGATCAACCAGAGTCATTGCATGTGTGTTCTTACCACAAACCACACATGTGGACCCACTATAGTCATTGCATGTGTGTTATTTCCACAAACCACACATGGATCAACCACTAGAGTCATTGTATATGTGTTATTTCCACAAACCACACATGGATCAACCACTAGAGTCATTGCATGTGTGTTCTTGTACTAAAACCAACACTAGAGTCATTGCATGTGTGTTCTTTTCACAAACCACACATGGATCAACCACTAGAGTCATTTCATGTGTGTTATTTCCATAAACAAACATGGGTCAACCACTAGAGTCATTGCATGTGTGTTCTTTTCCACAAACCACACATGGATCCACCAGTAGTCATTGCATGTGTGTTCTTTCCACAAACCACACATGGATCAACCACTAGTGTCATTGCATGTGTGTTCTTTACATAACCCACACATGGATCAACCACTAGAGTCATTGCATGTTTGTTCTTATACTAAAAATACAAACCAGCACTAGAGTCATTGCATGTGTGTTCTTTTCCACAAACCACACATGGATCCACTAGTGGTCATTGCATGTGTGTTCTTTCCACAAACCACATATGGATCAACCGGAGTCATTGCATGTGTGTTCCTTCCACAAACCACACATGGATCAACCACTAGAGTCATTGCATGTTTGTTCTTATACTAAAAGCACAAACCAACACTAGAGTCATTGCATGTGTGTTCTTTTGCACAAACCACACATGGATCCACCAGTGGTCATTGCACGTGTGTTCTTTCCACAAACCACATATGGATCAACCACTAGTTATTGCATGTGTGTTCTTTGCACAAACCACACATGGATCAACCCCTAGAGTCATTGCATGTTTGTTCTTATACTAAAACCAGAAACCAGCACTAGAGTCATTGCATGTGTGTTCTTTTCCACAAACCACACATGGATCCTCCACTAGAGTCATTGCATGTGTGTTCATTCCACAAACCACATATGGATCAACCAGAGTCATTGCATGTGTGATCTTTCCACAAACCACACATGTGGACCCACTATAGTCATTGCATGTGTGTTATTTCCACAAACCACACATGGATCAAGCACTAGAGTCATTGCATGTGTGTTCTTATACTAAAACCAACACTAGAGTCATTGCATGTGTGTTCTTTTCACAAACCACACATGGATCAACCACTAGAGTCATTTCATGTGTGTTATTTCCACAAACAAACATGGATCAACCATTAGAGTCATTGCATGTGTGTTCTTTTCCACAAACCATACATGGATCCACCAGTGGTCATTGCATGTGTGTTCTTTCCACAAACCACACATGGATCAACCACTAGAGTCATTGCATGTTTGTTCTTATACTAAAACCACAAACCAGCACTAGAGTCATAGCATGTGTGTTCTTTTCCACAAACCACACATGGATCCACCAGTGGTCATTGCATGTGTGTTCTTTCCACAAACCACATATGGATCAACCAGCGTCATTGCATGTGTGTTCTTTCCACAAACCACACATGGATCAACCACTAGAGTCATTGCATGTTTGTTCTTATACTAAAAGCACAAACCAACACTAGAGTCATTGCATGTGTGTTGTTTTCCACAAACCACACATGGATCCACCAGTGGTCATTGCATGTGTGTTCTTTCCACAAACCACATATGGATCAACCACTAGTCATTGCATGTGTGTTCTTTCCACAAACCACACATGGATCAACCACTAGAGTCATTGCATGTTTGTTCTTATACTAAAACCACAAACCAACACTAGATTCATTGCATGTGTGTTCTTTTCCACAAACCACACATGGATACACCACTAGAGTCATTGCATGTATGTTCTTTCCAGAAACCACATATGGATCAACCAGAGTCATTGCATGTGTGTTCTTTCCACAAACCACACATGTGGACCCACTAGAGTCATTGCATGTGTGTTATTTCGACAAACCACACATGGATCAACCACTAGAGTCATTCAATATGTGTTCTTTTCCACAAACCACATATGGATCAACCAATAGAGTCATTGCATGTGTGTTCTTATACTAAAACCAACACTAGAGTCATTGCATGTGTGTTCTTTTCACAAACAACACATGGATCAACCACTAGAGTCATTGCATGTGTGTTCTTTTCCACAAACCACACATGGATCCACTAGTGGTCATTACATGTGTGTTCTTTCCACGGACCACATATCGATGAACCAGAGTCATTGCATGTGTGTTCTTTCCACAAAACCACACATGGATCAACCACTAGAGTCATTGCATCTTTGTTCTTATACTAAAACCACAAACAAGTACTAGAGTCATTGCATGTGTGTTCTTTTCCACAAACCACACATGGATCCAATAGACTCATTGCATGTGTGTTCTTTTCCACAAACAAGTTATGGATCAACCAGTGGTCATTGCATGTGTGTTCTTTCCACAAACCACATGTGGACCCATTATAGTCATTGCATGTGTGTTATTTCCACAAACCACACATGGATCAACCACTCGAACCATTGCATATGTGTTATTTCCACAAACCACACATGGATCAACCACTAGGGTCATTGCATGTGTGTTCTTATACTAAAACCAACACTAGAGTCATTGCATGTGTGTTCTTTTCACAAACCACACATGGATCAACCACTAGAGTCATTGCATGTTTGTTCTTATACTAAAACTACAAACCAGCACTAGAGTCATTGCATGTGTGTTCTTTTCCACAAACCACACATGGATCCACCAGTGGTCATTGCATGTGTGTTCTTTCCACAAACCACATATGGATCAACCAGAGTCATTGCATGTGTGTTCTTTCCACAAACCACACATGGATCAACCACTAGAGTCATTGCATGTTTGTTCTTATACTAAAAGCACAAACCAACACTAGAGTCATTGCATGTGTGTTCTTTTCCACACACCACACATGGATCCACCAGTGGTCATTGCATGTGTGTTCTTTCCACAAACCACATATGGATCAACCACTAGTTATTGCATGTGTGTTCTTTCCACAAACCACACATGGATCAACCACTAGAGTCATTGCATGTTTGTTCTTATACTAAAAACCAGCACTAGAGTCATTACATGTGTGTTCTTTTCCACAAACCACACATGGATCCTCCACTAGAGTCATTGCATGTGTGTTCTTTCCACAAACCACATATGGATCAACCAGAGTCATTGCATGTGTGTTCTTTCCACAAACCACACATGTGGACCCACTATAGTCATTGCATGTGTGTTATTTCCACAAACCACACATGGATCAACCACTAGAGTCATTGCATATGTGTTATTTCCACAAACCACACATGGATCAACCACTAGAGTCATTGCATGTGTGTTCTTATACTAAAACCAACACTAGAGTCATTGCATGTGTGTTCTTCTCACAAACCACACATGGATCAACCACTAGAGTCATTTCATGTGTGTTATTTCCACAAACAAACATGGATCAACCACTAGAGTCATTGCATGTGTGTTCTTTTCCACAAACCACACATGGATCCACCAATGGTCATTGCATGTGTGTTCTTTCCACAAACCACACATGGATCAACCACTAGAGTCATTGCATGTGTGTTCTTTCCACAAACCACACATGGATCAACCACTAGAGTCATTGCATGTTCGTTCTTATACTAAAACCACAAACCAGCACTAGAGTCATTGCATGTGTGTTCTTTTCCACAAACCACACATGGATCCACCAGTGGTCATTGCATGTGTGTTCTTTCCACAAACCACATATGGATCAACTAGATTCATTGCATGTGTGTTCTTTCCACAAACCACACATGGATCAACCACTAGAGTCATTGCATGTTTGTTCTTATACTAAAAGCACAAAGCAAAACTAGAGTCATTGCATGTGTGTTGTTTTCCACAAACCACACATGGATCCACCAGTGGTCATTGCATGTGTGTTCTTTCCATAAACCACATATGGATCAACCACTAGTCATTGCATGTGTGTTCTTTCCACAAACCACACATGGATCAACCACTAGAGTCATTGCATGTTTGTTCTTATACTAAAACCACAAACCAACACTAGATTCATTGCATGTGTGTTCTTTTCCACAAACCACACATGGATACACCACTAGAGTCATTGCATGTATGTTCTTTCCACAAACCACATATGGATCAACCAGAGTCATTGCATTTGTGTTATTTCGACAAACCACACATGTGGAAACCACTAGAGTCATTCAATATGTGTTATTTCCACAAACCACACATGGATCAACCAATAGATTCATTGCATGTGTGTTCTTATACTAAAACCAACACTAGAGTCATTGCATGTGTGTTCTTTTCACAAACAACACATGGATCAACTACTAGAGTCATTGCATGTGTGTTCTTTTCCACAAACCACACATGGATCCACTAGTGGTCATTACATGTGTGTTCTTTCCACGGACCACATATCGATCAACCAGAGTCATTGCATGTGAGTTCTTTCCACAAAACCACACATGGATCAACCACTAGAGTCATTGCATGTTTGTTCTTATACTAAAACTACAAACCAGTACTAGAGTCATTGCATGTGTGTTCTTTTCCACAAACCACACATGGATCCACTAGACTCATTGCATGTGTGTTCTTTTCCACAAACAAGTTATGGATCAACCAGTGGTCATTGCATGTGTGTTCTTTCCACAAACCACATGTGGACCCATTACAGTCATTGCATGTGTGTTATTTCCACAAACCACACATGGATCAACCACTCGAGTCATTGCATATGTGTTATTTGCACAAACCACACATGGATCAACCACTAGAGTCATTGCCTGTGTGTTCTTATACTAAAACCAACACTAGAGTCATTGCATGTGTGTTCTTTTCACAAACCACACATGGATCAACCACTAGAATCATTTCATGTGTGTTATTTCCACAAACAAACATGGATCAACCACTAGAGTCATTGCATGTGTGTTCTTTTCCACAAACCACACATGGCTCCAACAGTGGTCATTGCATGTGTGTTCTTTCCACAAACCACACATGGATCAACCACTAGAGTCATTGCATGTGTGTTCTTTCCGCAAACCACACATGGATCAACCACTAGAGTCATTGCATGTTTGTTCTTATACTAAAACCACAAACCAGCACTAGAGTCATTGCATGTGTGTTCTTTTCCACAAACCACACATGGATCCGCCAGTGGTCATTGCATGTGTGTTCTTTCCACAAACCACATATGGATCAACCAGAGTCATTGCATGTGTGTTCTTTCCACAAACCACACATGGATCAACCACTAGTGTCATTGCATGTTTGTTCTTATACTAAAAGCACAAACAAACACTAGAGTCATAGCATGTGTGCTGTTTTCCACAAACCACACATGGATCCACCAGTGGTCATTGCATGTGTGTTCTTTCCACAAACCACATATGGATCAACCACTAGTCATTGGATGTGTGTTCTTTCCACAAACCACACATGGATCAACCACTAGAGTCATTGCATGTTTGTTATTTTCCACAAACCACACATGGATCCACCAGTAGAGTCATTGCATGTGTTTTCTTTCCACAAACCACATATGGATCAACCAGAGTCATTGCATGTGTGTTCTTTCCACAAACCACACATGTGGACCCACTAGAGTCATTGCATGTGTGTTATTTCCACAAACCACACATGGATCAACCACTAGAGTCATTGCATATGTGTTATTTCCACAAACCACATATGGATCAACCACTAGAGTCATTGCATGTGTGTTCTTATACTAAAACCAACACTAGAGTCATTGCATGTGTGTTCTTTTCACAAACCACACATGGATCAACCACTAGAGTCATTGCATGTGTGTTATTTCCACAAGCAAACATGGATCAACCACTAGAGTCATTGCATGTGTGTTCTTATACTAAAACCAACATGGATCCACTAGTGGTCATTGCATGTGTGTACTTTCCACAAACCACACATGGATCAACCGCTAGAGTCATTGCATGTGTGTTATTTCCACAAACCACACATGAATCAACCACTAAAGTCATTGCATGTGTGTTCTTTTCACAAACCACACATGGATCTACCACTAGAGTCATTGCATGTGTGTTCTTTTCACAAACCACACATGGATCAACCACTAGAGTCATTGCATGTGTGTTATTTCCACAAAAAAACATGGATCAACCACTAGAGTCATTGCATGTGTGTTCATTTCCATAAACCACACATGGATCCACCAGTGGTCATTGCATGTGTGTTCTTTCCACAAACCACACATGGATCAACCACTAGAGTCATTGCATGTGTATAATTTCCAAAAACCACACATGGATCAACCACTAGAGTCATTGCATGTGTGTTCTTTTCACAAACCACACATGGATCAACCACTAGAGTCATTGCATGTGTGTTCTTTTCACAAACCACACATGGATCAACCACTAGAGTCATTGCATGTGTGTTATTTCCACAAAAACACATGGATCAACCACTAGAGTCATTGCATGTGTGTTCTTTTCCACAAACCACACATGGATCCACCAGTGGTCATTGCAGGTGTGTTCTTTCCACAAACCACATATGGATCGACCACTAGTCATTGCATGTGTGTTCTTTCCACAAACCACACATGGATCAACCACTAGAGGCATTGCATGTTTGTTCTTATACTAAAACCACAAACCAGCACTAGTGTCATTGCATGTGTGTTCTTTTCACAAACCACACATGGATCAACCACTAGAGTCATTGCATGTGTGTTATTTCCACAAAAAAACATGGATCAACCACTAGAGTCATTGCATGTGTGTTCTTTTCCACAAACCACACATGGATCCACCAGTGGTCATTGCATGTGTGTTCTTTCCACAAAGCACACATGGATCAACCACTAGAGTCATTGCATGTGTGTTCTTTCCAGAAACCACACATGGACCAACCACTAGCGTCATTGCATTTTTGTTCTTATACTAAAACCACAAACTAGCACTAGAGTCATTGCATGTGTGTTATTTCCACAAACCACACATGGATCAACCACTAGAGTCATTGCATGTGTGTTCTTTTCCACAAACCACACATGGATCCACTAGTGGTCATTACATGTGTGTTCTTTCCACGGACCACATATCGATGAACCAGAGTCATTGCATGTGTGTTCTTTCCACAAAACCACACATGGATCAACCACTAGAGTCATTGCATCTTTGTTCTTATACTAAAACCACAAACAAGTACTAGAGTCATTGCATGTGTGTTCTTTTCCACAAACCACACATGGATCCAATAGACTCATTGCATGTGTGTTCTTTTCCACAAACAAGTTATGGATCAACCAGTGGTCATTGCATGTGTGTTCTTTCCACAAACCACATGTGGACCCATTATAGTCATTGCATGTGTGTTATTTCCACAAACCACACATGGATCAACCACTCGAACCATTGCATATGTGTTATTTCCACAAACCACACATGGATCAACCACTAGGGTCATTGCATGTGTGTTCTTATACTAAAACCAACACTAGAGTCATTGCATGTGTGTTCTTTTCACAAACCACACATGGATCAACCACTAGAGTCATTGCATGTTTGTTCTTATACTAAAACTACAAACCAGCACTAGAGTCATTGCATGTGTGTTCTTTTCCACAAACCACACATGGATCCACCAGTGGTCATTGCATGTGTGTTCTTTCCACAAACCACATATGGATCAACCAGAGTCATTGCATGTGTGTTCTTTCCACAAACCACACATGGATCAACCACTAGAGTCATTGCATGTTTGTTCTTATACTAAAAGCACAAACCAACACTAGAGTCATTGCATGTGTGTTCTTTTCCACACACCACACATGGATCCACCAGTGGTCATTGCATGTGTGTTCTTTCCACAAACCACATATGGATCAACCACTAGTTATTGCATGTGTGTTCTTTCCACAAACCACACATGGATCAACCACTAGAGTCATTGCATGTTTGTTCTTATACTAAAAACCAGCACTAGAGTCATTACATGTGTGTTCTTTTCCACAAACCACACATGGATCCTCCACTAGAGTCATTGCATGTGTGTTCTTTCCACAAACCACATATGGATCAACCAGAGTCATTGCATGTGTGTTCTTTCCACAAACCACACATGTGGACCCACTATAGTCATTGCATGTGTGTTATTTCCACAAACCACACATGGATCAACCACTAGAGTCATTGCATATGTGTTATTTCCACAAACCACACATGGATCAACCACTAGAGTCATTGCATGTGTGTTCTTATACTAAAACCAACACTAGAGTCATTGCATGTGTGTTCTTCTCACAAACCACACATGGATCAACCACTAGAGTCATTTCATGTGTGTTATTTCCACAAACAAACATGGATCAACCACTAGAGTCATTGCATGTGTGTTCTTTTCCACAAACCACACATGGATCCACCAATGGTCATTGCATGTGTGTTCTTTCCACAAACCACACATGGATCAACCACTAGAGTCATTGCATGTGTGTTCTTTCCACAAACCACACATGGATCAACCACTAGAGTCATTGCATGTTCGTTCTTATACTAAAACCACAAACCAGCACTAGAGTCATTGCATGTGTGTTCTTTTCCACAAACCACACATGGATCCACCAGTGGTCATTGCATGTGTGTTCTTTCCACAAACCACATATGGATCAACTAGATTCATTGCATGTGTGTTCTTTCCACAAACCACACATGGATCAACCACTAGAGTCATTGCATGTTTGTTCTTATACTAAAAGCACAAAGCAAAACTAGAGTCATTGCATGTGTGTTGTTTTCCACAAACCACACATGGATCCACCAGTGGTCATTGCATGTGTGTTCTTTCCATAAACCACATATGGATCAACCACTAGTCATTGCATGTGTGTTCTTTCCACAAACCACACATGGATCAACCACTAGAGTCATTGCATGTTTGTTCTTATACTAAAACCACAAACCAACACTAGATTCATTGCATGTGTGTTCTTTTCCACAAACCACACATGGATACACCACTAGAGTCATTGCATGTATGTTCTTTCCACAAACCACATATGGATCAACCAGAGTCATTGCATTTGTGTTATTTCGACAAACCACACATGTGGAAACCACTAGAGTCATTCAATATGTGTTATTTCCACAAACCACACATGGATCAACCAATAGATTCATTGCATGTGTGTTCTTATACTAAAACCAACACTAGAGTCATTGCATGTGTGTTCTTTTCACAAACAACACATGGATCAACTACTAGAGTCATTGCATGTGTGTTCTTTTCCACAAACCACACATGGATCCACTAGTGGTCATTACATGTGTGTTCTTTCCACGGACCACATATCGATCAACCAGAGTCATTGCATGTGAGTTCTTTCCACAAAACCACACATGGATCAACCACTAGAGTCATTGCATGTTTGTTCTTATACTAAAACTACAAACCAGTACTAGAGTCATTGCATGTGTGTTCTTTTCCACAAACCACACATGGATCCACTAGACTCATTGCATGTGTGTTCTTTTCCACAAACAAGTTATGGATCAACCAGTGGTCATTGCATGTGTGTTCTTTCCACAAACCACATGTGGACCCATTACAGTCATTGCATGTGTGTTATTTCCACAAACCACACATGGATCAACCACTCGAGTCATTGCATATGTGTTATTTGCACAAACCACACATGGATCAACCACTAGAGTCATTGCCTGTGTGTTCTTATACTAAAACCAACACTAGAGTCATTGCATGTGTGTTCTTTTCACAAACCACACATGGATCAACCACTAGAATCATTTCATGTGTGTTATTTCCACAAACAAACATGGATCAACCACTAGAGTCATTGCATGTGTGTTCTTTTCCACAAACCACACATGGCTCCAACAGTGGTCATTGCATGTGTGTTCTTTCCACAAACCACACATGGATCAACCACTAGAGTCATTGCATGTGTGTTCTTTCCGCAAACCACACATGGATCAACCACTAGAGTCATTGCATGTTTGTTCTTATACTAAAACCACAAACCAGCACTAGAGTCATTGCATGTGTGTTCTTTTCCACAAACCACACATGGATCCGCCAGTGGTCATTGCATGTGTGTTCTTTCCACAAACCACATATGGATCAACCAGAGTCATTGCATGTGTGTTCTTTCCACAAACCACACATGGATCAACCACTAGTGTCATTGCATGTTTGTTCTTATACTAAAAGCACAAACAAACACTAGAGTCATAGCATGTGTGCTGTTTTCCACAAACCACACATGGATCCACCAGTGGTCATTGCATGTGTGTTCTTTCCACAAACCACATATGGATCAACCACTAGTCATTGGATGTGTGTTCTTTCCACAAACCACACATGGATCAACCACTAGAGTCATTGCATGTTTGTTATTTTCCACAAACCACACATGGATCCACCAGTAGAGTCATTGCATGTGTTTTCTTTCCACAAACCACATATGGATCAACCAGAGTCATTGCATGTGTGTTCTTTCCACAAACCACACATGTGGACCCACTAGAGTCATTGCATGTGTGTTATTTCCACAAACCACACATGGATCAACCACTAGAGTCATTGCATATGTGTTATTTCCACAAACCACATATGGATCAACCACTAGAGTCATTGCATGTGTGTTCTTATACTAAAACCAACACTAGAGTCATTGCATGTGTGTTCTTTTCACAAACCACACATGGATCAACCACTAGAGTCATTGCATGTGTGTTATTTCCACAAGCAAACATGGATCAACCACTAGAGTCATTGCATGTGTGTTCTTATACTAAAACCAACATGGATCCACTAGTGGTCATTGCATGTGTGTACTTTCCACAAACCACACATGGATCAACCGCTAGAGTCATTGCATGTGTGTTATTTCCACAAACCACACATGAATCAACCACTAAAGTCATTGCATGTGTGTTCTTTTCACAAACCACACATGGATCTACCACTAGAGTCATTGCATGTGTGTTCTTTTCACAAACCACACATGGATCAACCACTAGAGTCATTGCATGTGTGTTATTTCCACAAAAAAACATGGATCAACCACTAGAGTCATTGCATGTGTGTTCATTTCCATAAACCACACATGGATCCACCAGTGGTCATTGCATGTGTGTTCTTTCCACAAACCACACATGGATCAACCACTAGAGTCATTGCATGTGTATAATTTCCAAAAACCACACATGGATCAACCACTAGAGTCATTGCATGTGTGTTCTTTTCACAAACCACACATGGATCAACCACTAGAGTCATTGCATGTGTGTTCTTTTCACAAACCACACATGGATCAACCACTAGAGTCATTGCATGTGTGTTATTTCCACAAAAACACATGGATCAACCACTAGAGTCATTGCATGTGTGTTCTTTTCCACAAACCACACATGGATCCACCAGTGGTCATTGCAGGTGTGTTCTTTCCACAAACCACATATGGATCGACCACTAGTCATTGCATGTGTGTTCTTTCCACAAACCACACATGGATCAACCACTAGAGGCATTGCATGTTTGTTCTTATACTAAAACCACAAACCAGCACTAGTGTCATTGCATGTGTGTTCTTTTCACAAACCACACATGGATCAACCACTAGAGTCATTGCATGTGTGTTATTTCCACAAAAAAACATGGATCAACCACTAGAGTCATTGCATGTGTGTTCTTTTCCACAAACCACACATGGATCCACCAGTGGTCATTGCATGTGTGTTCTTTCCACAAAGCACACATGGATCAACCACTAGAGTCATTGCATGTGTGTTCTTTCCAGAAACCACACATGGACCAACCACTAGCGTCATTGCATTTTTGTTCTTATACTAAAACCACAAACTAGCACTAGAGTCATTGCATGTGTGTTCTTTTCCACAAACCACACATGGATGCACCCGTGGTCATTGCATGTGTGTTCTTTCCACAAACCACATATGGATCAACCAGAGTCATTGCATGTGTGTTCTTTCCACAAACCACACATGGATCAACCACTAGAGTCATTGCATGTTTGTTGTTATACTAAAAGCACAAACAAACACTAGAGTCATTGCATGTGTGCTCTTTTCCACAAACCACACATGGATCCAAGAGTGGTCATTGCATGTGTGTTCTTTCCACAAACCACATATGGATCAACCACTAGTCATTGCATGTGTGTTCTTTCCACAAACCACACATGGATCAACCACTAGAGTCATTGCATGTTTGTTCTTATACTAAAACCACAAACCAGCACTAGAGTCATTGCATGTGTGTTCTTTTCCACAAACCACACATGGATCCTCCACTAGAGTCATTGCATGTGTGTTCTTTCCACAAACCACATATGGATCAACCAGAGTCATTGCATGTGTGTTCTTTCCACAAACCACACATGTGGACCCACTATAGTCATTGCATGTGTGTTATTTCCACAAACCACACATAGATCAACCACTAGAGTCATTGCATATGTGTTATTTCCACAAACCACACATGGATCAACCACTTGAGTCATTGCATGTGTGTTCTTATACTAAAACCAACACTAGAGTCATTGCATGTGTGTTCTTATACTAAAACCAACACTAGAGTCATTGCATGTGTGTTCTTTTCACAAACCACACATGGATCAACCACTAGAGTCATTTCATGTGTGTTATTTCCACAAACAAACATGGGTCAACCACTAGAGTCATTGCATGTGTGTTCTTTTCCACAAACCACACAGGGATCCACCAGTGGTCATTGCATGTGTGTTCTTTCCACAAACCACACATGGATCAACCACTAGAGTCATTGCATGTGTGTTCTTTCCACAAACTACACATGGATCAACCACTAGAGTCATTGCATGTTTGTTCTTATACTAAAATGACAAACCAGCACTAGAGTCATTGCATGTGTGTTCTTTTCCACAAACCACACATGGATCCACCAGTGGTCATTGCATGTGTGTTCTTTACACAAACCACATATGGATCAACCAGAGTCATTGCATGTGTGTTCTTTCCACAAACCACACATGGATCAACCACTAGAGTCATTGCATGTTTGTTCTTATACTAAAAGCACAAACCAACACTAGAGTCATTGCATGTGTGTTCTTTTCCACAAACCACACATGGATCCACCAGTGGTCATTGCATGTGTGTTCTTTCCACAAACCACATATGGATCAACCACTAGTTATTGCATGTGTGTTCTTTCCACAAACCACACATGGATCAACCACTAGAGTCATTGCATGTTTGTTCTTATACTAAAACCAAAAACCAGCACTAGAGTCATTGCATGTGTGTTTTTTTCCACAAACCACACATGGATCCTCCACTAGAGTCATTGCATGTGTGTTCTTTCCACAAACCACATATGGATCAACCAGAGTCATTGCATGTCTGTTCTTTCCACAAACCACACATGTGGACCCACTATAGTCATTGCATGTGTGTTATTTCCACAAACCACACATGGATCAACCACTAGAGTCATTGCATATGTGTTATTTCCACAAACCACACATGGATCAACCACTAGAGTCATTGCATGTGTGTTCTTATACTAAAACCAACACTAGAGTCATTGCATGTGTGTTCTTTTCACAAACCACACATGGATCAACCACCAGAGTCATTGCATGTGTGTTATTTCCACAAACCACACATGGACCAACCACTAGAGTCATTTCATGTGTGTTCTTATACTAAAACCAACATGGATCCAACAGTGGTCATTGCATGTGTGTTCTTTCCACAAACCACACATGGATCAACCACTAGAGTCATTGCATTTGTGTTCTTTCCACAAACCACACATGGATCAACCACTAGAGTCATTGCATGTTTGTTCTTATACTAAAACTACAAACCAGCACTAGAGTCATTGCATGTGTGTTCTTTCCAAAAACTACATATGGATCAACCACTAGTCATTGCATGTGTGTTCTTTTCACAAACCACACATGGATCAACCACTAGAGTCATTGCATGTGTGTTATTTCCACAAACAAACATGGATCAACCACTAGAGTCATTGCATGTGTGTTCTTATACTAAAACCAACATGGATCCACCAGTGGTCATTGCATGTGTGTTCTTTCCACAAACCACACATGGATCAACCACTAGAGTCATTGCATGTGTGTTATTTCCACAAACCACACATGGATCAACCACTAGAGTCATTGCATGTGTGTTCTTTTCACAAACCACACATGGATCAACCACTAGAGTCATTGCATGTGTGTGGTCTTTTCACAAACCACACATGGATCAACCACTAGAGTCATTGCATGTGTGTTATTTCCACAAAAAAACATGGATCAACCACTAGAGTCATTGCATGTGTGTTCATTTCCACAAACCACACATGGATCCACCAGTGGTCATTACATGCGTGTTCTTTCCACAAACCACACATGGATCAAACCACTAGAGTCATTGCATGTGTGTAATTTCCACAAACCACCCATGGATCAACCACTAGAGTCATTGCATGTGTGTTCTTTTCACAAACCACACATGGATCAACCGCTAGAGTCATTGCATGTGTGTTCTTTTCACAAACCACACATGGATAAACCACTAGAGTCATTGCATGTGTGTTATTTCCACAAAAAAACATGGATCAACCACTAGAGTCATTGCATGTGTGTTCTTTTCCACAAACCACACATGGATCCACTAGTGGTCATTGCATGTGTGTTTTTTCCACAAACCACATATGGATCAACGACTAGTCATTGCATGTGTGTTCTTTCCACAAACCACACATGGATCAACCACTAGAGTCATTGCATGTTTGTTCTTATACTAAAACCACAAACCAGCACTAGAGTCATTGCATGTGTGTTCTTTCCACAAACCACATATGGATCAACCACTAGTCATTGCATGTGTGTTCTTTCCACAAACCACACATGGATCAACCACTAGAGTCATTGCATGTTTGTTCTTATACTAAAACCACAAACCAGCGCTAGAGTCATTGCATGTGTGTTCTTTTCACAAACCACACATGGATCAACCACTAGAGTCATTGCATGTGTGTTATTTCCACAAAAAAACATGGATCAACCACTAGAGTCATTGCATGTGTGTTCTTTTCCACAAACCACACATGGATCCACCAGTGGTCATTGCATGTGTGTTCTTTCCACAAACCACACATGGATCAACCACTAGAGTCATTGCATGTGTGTTCTTTCCACAAACCACACATGGATCAACCACTAGAGTCATTGCATGTTTGTTCTTATACTAAAACCACAAACTAGCACTAGAGTCATTGCATGTGTGTTCTTTTCCACAAACCACACATGGATGCACCAGTGGTCATTGCATGTGTGTTCTTTCCACAAACCACATATGGATCAACCAGAGTCATTGCATGTGTGTTCTTTCCACAAACCACACATGGATCAACCACTAGAGTCATTGCATGTTTGTTCTTATACTAAAAGCACAAACCAACACTAGAGTCATTGCATGTGTGTTCTTTTCCACAAACCACACATGGATCCACCAGTGGTCATTGCATGTGTGTTCTTTCCCCAAACCACATATGGATCAACCACTAGTCATTTCATGTGTGTTCTTTCCACAAACCACACATGGATCAACCACTAGAGTCATTGCATGTTTGTTCTTATACTAAAACCACAAACCAACACTAGAGTCATTGCATGTGTTTTCTTTTCCACAAACCACACATGGATCCTCCACTAGAGTCATTGCATGTGTGTTCTTTCCACAAACCAAATATGGATCAACTAGAGTCATTGCATGTGTGTTCTTTCCACAAACCACACATGTGGACCCACTATAGTCATTGCATGTGTGTTATTTCCACAAACCACACATGGATCAACCACTAGAGTCATTGCATATGTGTTATTTCCACAAACCACACATGGATCAACCACTAGAGTCATTGCATGTGTGTTCTTATACTAAAACCAACACTAGAGTTATTGCATGTGTGTTCTTTTCACAAACCACACATGGATCAACCACTAGAGTCATTTCATGTGTGTTATTTCCACAAACAAACATGGGTCAACCACTAGAGTCATTGCATGTGTGTTGTTTTCCACAAACCACACATGGATCCACCAGTGGTCATTGCATGTGTGTTCTTTCCACTAACCACACATGGATTAACCACGAGAGTCATTGCATGTGTGTTCTTTCCACAAACCACACATGGATCAACCACTAGAGTCATTGCATGTTTGTTCTTATACTAAAACTACAAACCAGCACTAGAGTCATTGCATGTGTGTTCTTTTCCACAAACCACACATGGATCCACCAGTGGTCATTGCATGTATGTTCTTTCCACAAACCACATATGGATCAACCAGAGTCATTGCATGTGTGTTCTTTCCACAAACCACACATGGATCAACCACTAGAGTCATTGCATGTTTGTTCTTATACTAAAAGCACAAACCAACACTAGAGTCATTGCATGTGTGTTCTTTTCACAAACAACACATGGATCAACCACTAGAGTCATTGCATGTGTGTTCTTTTCCACAAACCACACATGGATCCACTAGTGGTCATTACATGTGTGTTCTTTCCACGGACCACATATCGATCAACCAGAGTCATTGCATGTGTGTTCTTTCCACAAAACCACACATGGATCAACCACTAGAGTCATTGCATGTTTGTTCTTATACTAAAACCACAAACCAGTACTAGAGTCATTGCATGTGAGTTCTTTTCCACAAACCACACATGGATCCACTAGACTCATTGCATGTGTGTTCTTTTCCACAAACAAGTTATGGATCAACCAGTGGTCATTGCATGTGTGTTATTTCCACAAACCACACATGGATCAACCACTCGAGTCATTGCATATGTGTTATTTCAACAAACCACACATGGATCAACCACTAGAGTCATTGCATGTGTGTTCTTATACTAAAACCAACACTAGAGTCATTGCATGTGTGTTCTTTTCACAAACCACACATGTATCAACCACTAGAGTCATTGCATGTGCGTTATTTCCACAAAAAAATATGGATCAACCACTAGAGTCATTGCATGTGTGTCCTTTTCCACAAACCACACATGGATGCACCAGTGGTCATTGCATGTGTGTTCTTTCCACAAACCACATATGGATCAACTAGAGTCATTGCATGTGTGTTCTTTCCACAAACCACACATGGATCAACCACTAGAGTCATTGCATGTTTGTTATTTTCCACAAACCACACATGGATCCACCACTAGAGTCATTGCATGTGTTTTCTTTCCACAAACCACATATGGATCAACCACTAGAGTCATTGCATGTGTGTTCTTTCCACAAACCACACATGGATCAACCACTAGAGTCATTGCATGTTTGTTCTTATACTAAAACCGCAAACCAGCACTAGAGTCATTGCATGTGTGTTCTTTTCCACAAACCACACATGGATCCACCAGTGGTCATTGCATGTGTGTTCTTTCCACAAACCACATATGGATCAACCGCTAGTCATTACATGTGTGTTCTTTCCACAAACCACACATGGATCAACCACTAGAGTCATTGCATGTTTGTAATTTTCCACAAGCCACACATGGATCCACCACTAGAGTCATTGCATGTGTTTTCTTTCCACAAACCACATATGGATCAACCAGAGTCATTGCATGTGTGTTCTTTCCACAAACCACACATGTGGACCCACTTGAGTCATTGC
Organism: Avena sativa; assembly: GCA_916181665.1. NCBI lineage: Eukaryota > Viridiplantae > Streptophyta > Magnoliopsida > Poales > Poaceae > Avena > Avena sativa. The sequence goes on from OV702292.1 coordinate 279,018,063, forward strand.
ATGCGTGTTATTTCCACAAACCACACATGGATCAACCACTAGAGTCATTGCATATGTGTTATTTCCACAAACCACATATGGATCAACCACTAGAGTCATTGCATGTGTGTTCTTATACTAAAACCAACACTAGAGTCATTGCATGTGTGTTCTTTTCACAAACCACACATGGATCAACCACTAGAGTCATTGCATGTGTGTTATTTCCACAAACAAACAATGATCAACCACTAGAGTCATTGCATGTGTGTTCTTATACTAAAACCAACATGGATCCACCAGTGGTCATTGCATGTGTGTTCTTTCCACAAACCACAAATGGATCAACCACTAGAGTTATTGCATGTGTGTTATTTCCACAAACCACACATGGATCAACCACTAGTCATTGCATGTGTGTTCTTTCCACAAACCACACATGGATCAACCACTAGAGTCATTGCATGTTTGTTCTTATACTAAAACCACAAACCAACACTAGATTCATTGCATGTGTGTTCTTTTCCACAAACCACACATGGATACACCACTAGAGTCATTGCATGTATGTTCTTTCCAGAAACCACATATGGATCAACCAGAGTCATTGCATGTGTGTTCTTTCCACAAACCACACATGTGGACCCACTAGAGTCATTGCATGTGTGTTATTTCGACAAACCACACATGGATCAACCACTAGAGTCATTAAATATGTGTTCTTTTCCACAAACCACATATGGATCAACCAATAGAGTCATTGCATGTGTGTTCTTATACTAAAACCAACACTAGAGTCATTGCATGTGTGTTCTTTTCACAAACAACACATGGATCAACCACTAGAGTCATTGCATGTGTGTTCTTTTCCACAAACCACACATGGATCCACTAGTGGTCATTACATGTGTGTTCTTTCCACGGACCACATATCGATGAACCAGAGTCATTGCATGTGCGTTCTTTCCACAAAACCACACATGGATCAACCACTAGAGTCATTGCATCTTTGTTCTTATACTAAAACCACAAACAAGTACTAGAGTCATTGCATGTGTGTTCTTTTCCACAAACCACACATGGATCCAATAGACTCATTGCATGTGTGTTCTTTTCCACAAACAAGTTATGGATCAACCAGTGGTCATTGCATGTGTGTTCTTTCCACAAACCACATGTGGACCCATTATAGTCATTGCATGTGTGTTATTTCCACAAACCACACATGGATCAACCACTCGAACCATTGCATATGTGTTATTTCCACAAACCACACATGGATCAACCACTAGGGTCATTGCATGTGTGTTCTTATACTAAAACCAACACTAGAGTCATTGCATGTGTGTTCTTTTCACAAACCACACATGGATCAACCACTAGAGTCATTGCATGTTTGTTCTTATACTAAAACTACAAACCAGCACTAGAGTCATTGCATGTGTGTTCTTTTCCACAAACCACACATGGATCCACCAGTGGTCATTGCATGTGTGTTCTTTCCACAAACCACATATGGATCAACCAGAGTCATTGCATGTGTGTTCTTTCCACAAACCACACATGGATCAACCACTAGAGTCATTGCATGTTTGTTCTTATACTAAAAGCACAAACCAACACTAGAGTCATTGCATGTGTGTTCTTTTCCACACACCACACATGGATCCACCAGTGGTCATTGAATGTGTGTTCTTTCCACAAACCACATATGGATCAACCACTAGTTATTGCATGTGTGTTCTTTCCACAAACCACACATGGATCAACCACTAGAGTCATTGCATGTTTGTTCTTATACTAAAAACCAGCACTAGAGTCATTGCATGTGTGTTCTTTTCCACAAACCACACATGGATCCTCCACTAGAGTCATTGCATGTGTGTTCTTTCCACAAACCACATATGGATCAACCAGAGTCATTGCATGTGTGTTCTTTCCACAAACCACACATGTGGACCCACTATAGTCATTGCATGTGTGTTATTTCCACAAACCACACATGGATCAACCACTAGAGTCATTGCATATGTGTTATTTCCACAAACCACACATGGATCAACCACTAGAGTCATTGCATGTGTGTTCTTATACTAAAACCAACACTAGAGTCATTGCATGTGTGTTCTTCTCACAAACCACACATGGATCAACCACTAGAGTCATTTCATGTGTGTTATTTCCACAAACAAACATGGATCAACCACTAGAGTCATTGCATGTGTGTTCTTTTCCACAAACCACACATGGATCCACCAATGGTCATTGCATGTGTGTTCTTTCCACAAACCACACATGGATCAACCACTAGAGTCATTGCATGTGTGTTCTTTCCACAAACCACACATGGATCAACCACTAGAGTCATTGCATGTTTGTTCTTATACTAAAACCACAAACCAGCACTAGACTCATTGCATGTGTGTTCTTTTCCACAAACCACACATGGATCCACCAGTGGTCATTGCATGTGTGTTCTTTCCACAAACCACATATGGATCAACTAGATTCATTGCATGTGTGTTCTTTCCACAAACCACACATGGATCAACCACTAGAGTCATTGCATGTTTGTTCTTATACTAAAAGCACAAAGCAAAACTAGAGTCATTGCATGTGTGTTGTTTTCCACAAACCACACATGGATCCACCAGTGGTCATTGCATGTGTGTTCTTTCCATAAACCACATATGGATCAACCACTAGTCATTGCATGTGTGTTCTTTCCACAAACCACACATGGATCAACCACTAGAGTCATTGCATGTTTGTTCTTATACTAAAACCACAAACCAACACTAGATTCATTGCATGTGTGTTCTTTTCCACAAACCACACATGGATACACCACTAGAGTCATTGCATGTATGTTCTTTCCACAAACCACATATGGATCAACCAGAGTCATTGCATTTGTGTTATTTCGACAAACCACACATGTGGAAACCACTAGAGTCATTCAATATGTGTTATTTCCACAAACCACACATGGATCAACCAATAGATTCATTGCATGTGTGTTCTTATACTAAAACCAACACTAGAGTCATTGCATGTGTGTTCTTTTCACAAACAACACATGGATCAACTACTAGAGTCATTGCATGTGTGTTCTTTTCCACAAACCACACATGGATCCACTAGTGGTCATTACATGTGTGTTCTTTCCACGGACCACATATCGATCAACCAGAGTCATTGCATGTGAGTTCTTTCCACAAAACCACACATGGATCAACCACTAGAGTCATTGCATGTTTGTTCTTATACTAAAACTACAAACCAGTACTAGAGTCATTGCATGTGTGTTCTTTTCCACAAACCACACATGGATCCACTAGACTCATTGCATGTGTGTTCTTTTCCACAAACAAGTTATGGATCAACCAGTGGTCATTGCATGTGTGTTCTTTCCACAAACCACATGTGGACCCATTACAGTCATTGCATGTGTGTTATTTCCACAAACCACACATGGATCAACCACTCGAGTCATTGCATATGTGTTATTTGCACAAACCACACATGGATCAACCACTAGAGTCATTGCCTGTGTGTTCTTATACTAAAACCAACACTAGAGTCATTGCATGTGTGTTCTTTTCACAAACCACACATGGATCAACCACTAGAATCATTTCATGTGTGTTATTTCCACAAACAAACATGGATCAACCACTAGAGTCATTGCATGTGTGTTCTTTTCCACAAACCACACATGGCTCCAACAGTGGTCATTGCATGTGTGTTCTTTCCACAAACCACACATGGATCAACCACTAGAGTCATTGCATGTGTGTTCTTTCCGCAAACCACACATGGATCAACCACTAGAGTCATTGCATGTTTGTTCTTATACTAAAACCACAAACCAGCACTAGAGTCATTGCATGTGTGTTCTTTTCCACAAACCACACATGGATCCGCCAGTGGTCATTGCATGTGTGTTCTTTCCACAAACCACATATGGATCAACCAGAGTCATTGCATGTGTGTTCTTTCCACAAACCACACATGGATCAACCACTAGTGTCATTGCATGTTTGTTCTTATACTAAAAGCACAAACAAACACTAGAGTCATAGCATGTGTGCTGTTTTCCACAAACCACACATGGATCCACCAGTGGTCATTGCATGTGTGTTCTTTCCACAAACCACATATGGATCAACCACTAGTCATTGGATGTGTGTTCTTTCCACAAACCACACATGGATCAACCACTAGAGTCATTGCATGTTTGTTATTTTCCACAAACCACACATGGATCCACCAGTAGAGTCATTGCATGTGTTTTCTTTCCACAAACCACATATGGATCAACCAGAGTCATTGCATGTGTGTTCTTTCCACAAACCACACATGTGGACCCACTAGAGTCATTGCATGTGTGTTATTTCCACAAACCACACATGGATCAACCACTAGAGTCATTGCATATGTGTTATTTCCACAAACCACATATGGATCAACCACTAGAGTCATTGCATGTGTGTTCTTATACTAAAACCAACACTAGAGTCATTGCATGTGTGTTCTTTTCACAAACCACACATGGATCAACCACTAGAGTCATTGCATGTGTGTTATTTCCACAAGCAAACATGGATCAACCACTAGAGTCATTGCATGTGTGTTCTTATACTAAAACCAACATGGATCCACTAGTGGTCATTGCATGTGTGTACTTTCCACAAACCACACATGGATCAACCGCTAGAGTCATTGCATGTGTGTTATTTCCACAAACCACACATGAATCAACCACTAAAGTCATTGCATGTGTGTTCTTTTCGCAAACCACACATGGATCTACCACTAGAGTCATTGCATGTGTGTTCTTTTCACAAACCACACATGGATCAACCACTAGAGTCATTGCATGTGTGTTATTTCCACAAAAAAACATGGATCAACCACTAGAGTCATTGCATGTGTGTTCATTTCCATAAACCACACATGGATCCACCAGTGGTCATTGCATGTGTGTTCTTTCCACAAACCACACATGGATCAACCACTAGAGTCATTGCATGTGTATAATTTCCAAAAACCACACATGGATCAACCACTAGAGTCATTGCATGTGTGTTCTTTTCACAAACCACACATGGATCAACCACTAGAGTCATTGCATGTGTGTTCTTTTCACAAACCACACATGGATCAACCACTAGAGTCATTGCATGTGTGTTATTTCCACAAAAACACATGGATCAACCACTAGAGTCATTGCATGTGTGTTCTTTTCCACAAACCACACATGGATCCACCAGTGGTCATTGCAGGTGTGTTCTTTCCACAAACCACATATGGATCGACCACTAGTCATTGCATGTGTGTTCTTTCCACAAACCACACATGGATCAACCACTAGAGGCATTGCATGTTTGTTCTTATACTAAAACCACAAACCAGCACTAGTGTCATTGCATGTGTGTTCTTTTCACAAACCACACATGGATCAACGACTAGAGTCATTGCATGTGTGTTATTTCCACAAAAAAACATGGATCAACCACTAGAGTCATTGCATGTGTGTTCTTTTCCACAAACCACACATGGATCCACCAGTGGTCATTGCATGTGTGTTCTTTCCACAAAGCACACATGGATCAACCACTAGAGTCATTGCATGTGTGTTCTTTCCAGAAACCACACATGGACCAACCACTAGCGTCATTGCATTTTTGTTCTTATACTAAAACCACAAACTAGCACTAGAGTCATTGCATGTGTGTTCTTTTCCACAAACCACACATGGATGCACCCGTGGTCATTGCATGTGTGTTCTTTCCACAAACCACATATGGATCAACCAGAGTCATTGCATGTGTGTTCTTTCCACAAACCACACATGGATCAACCACTAGAGTCATTGCATGTTTGTTGTTATACTAAAAGCACAAACAAACACTAGAGTCATTGCATGTGTGCTCTTTTCCAAAAACCACACATGGATCCACCAGTGGTCATTGCATGTGTGTTCTTTCCACAAACCACATATGGATCAACCACTAGTCATTGCATGTGTGTTCTTTCCACAAACCACACATGGATCAACCACTAGAGTCATTGCATGTTTGTTCTTATACTAAAACCACAAACCAGCACTAGAGTCATTGCATGTGTGTTCTTTTCCACAAACCACACATGGATCCTCCACTAGAGTCATTGCATGTGTGTTCTTTCCACAAACCACATATGGATCAACCAGAGTCATTGCATGTGTGTTCTTTCCACAAACCACACATGTGGACCCACTATAGTCATTGCATGTGTGTTATTTCCACAAACCACACATAGATCAACCACTAGAGTCATTGCATATGTGTTATTTCCACAAACCACACATGGATCAACCACTTGAGTCATTGCATGTGTGTTCTTATACTAAAACCAACACTAGAGTCATTGCATGTGTGTTCTTATACTAAAACCAACACTAGAGTCATTGCATGTGTGTTCTTTTCACAAACCACACATGGATCAACCACTAGAGTCATTTCATGTGTGTTATTTCCACAAACAAACATGGGTCAACCACTAGAGTCATTGCATGTGTGTTCTTTTCCACAAACCACACATGGATCCACCTGTGGTCATTGCATGTGTGTTCTTTCCACAAACCACACATGGATCAACCACTAGAGTCATTGCATGTGTGTTCTTTCCACAAACTACACATGGATCAACCACTAGAGTCATTGCATGTTTGTTCTTATACTAAAATGACAAACCAGCACTAGAGTCATTGCATGTGTGTTCTTTTCCACAAACCACACATGGATCCACCAGTGGTCATTGCATGTGTGTTCTTTACACAAACCACATATGGATCAACCAGAGTCATTGCATGTGTGTTCTTTCCACAAACCTCACATGGATCAACCACTAGAGTCATTGCATGTTTGTTCTTATACTAAAAGCACAAACCAACACTAGAGTCATTGCATGTGTGTTCTTTTCCACAAACCACACATGGATCCACCAGTGGTCATTGCATGTGTGTTCTTTCCACAAACCACATATGGATCAACCACTAGTTATTGCATGTGTGTTCTTTCCACAAACCACACATGGATCAACCACTAGAGTCATTGCATGTTTGTTCTTATACTAAAACCAAAAACCAGCACTAGAGTCATTGCATGTGTGTTTTTTTCCACAAACCACACATGGATCCTCCACTAGAGTCATTGCATGTGTGTTCTTTCCACAAACCACATATGGATCAACCAGAGTCATTGCATGTGTGTTCTTTCCACAAACCACACATGTGGACCCACTATAGTCATTGCATGTGTGTTATTTCCACAAACCACACATGGATCAACCACTAGAGTCATTGCATATGTGTTATTTCCACAAACCACACATGGATCAACCACTAGAGTCATTGCATGTGTGTTCTTATACTAAAACCAACACTAGAGTCATTGCATGTGTGTTCTTTTCACAAACCACACATGGATCAACCACCAGAGTCATTGCATGTGTGTTATTTCCACAAACCACACATGGACCAACCACTAGAGTCATTTCATGTGTGTTCTTATACTAAAACCAACATGGATCCAACAGTGGTCATTGCATGTGTGTTCTTTCCACAAACCACACATGGATCAACCACTAGAGTCATTGCATTTGTGTTCTTTCCACAAACCACACATGGATCAACCACTAGAGTCATTGCATGTTTGTTCTTATACTAAAACTACAAACCAGCACTAGAGTCATTGCATGTGTGTTCTTTCCAAAAACTACATATGGATCAACCACTAGTCATTGCATGTGTGTTCTTTTCACAAACCACACATGGATCAACCACTAGAGTCATTGCATGTGTGTTATTTCCACAAACAAACATGGATCAACCACTAGAGTCATTGCATGTGTGTTCTTATACTAAAACCAACATGGATCCACCAGTGGTCATTGCATGTGTGTTCTTTCCACAAACCACACATGGATCAACCACTAGAGTCATTGCATGTGTGTTATTTCCACAAACCACACATGGATCAACCACTAGAGTCATTGCATGTGTGTTCTTTTCACAAACCACACATGGATCAACCACTAGAGTCATTGCATGTGTGTGGTCTTTTCACAAACCACACATGGATCAACCACTAGAGTCATTGCATGTGTGTTATTTCCACAAAAAAACATGGATCAACCACTAGAGTCATTGCATGTGTGTTCATTTCCACAAACCACACATGGATCCACCAGTGGTCATTACATGCGTGTTCTTTCCACAAACCACACATGGATCAAACCACTAGAGTCATTGCATGTGTGTAATTTCCACAAACCACCCATGGATCAACCACTAGAGTCATTGCATGTGTGTTCTTTTCACAAACCACACATGGATCAACCGCTAGAGTCATTGCATGTGTGTTCTTTTCACAAACCACACATGGATAAAGCACTAGAGTCATTGCATGTGTGTTATTTCCACAAAAAAACATGGATCAACCACTAGAGTCATTGCATGTGTGTTCTTTTCCACAAACCACACATGGATCCACTAGTGGTCATTGCATGTGTGTTTTTTCCACAAACCACATATGGATCAACGACTAGTCATTGCATGTGTGTTCTTTCCACAAACCACACATGGATCAACCACTAGAGTCATTGCATGTTTGTTCTTATACTAAAACCACAAACCAGCACTAGAGTCATTGCATGTGTGTTCTTTCCACAAACCACATATGGATCAACCACTAGTCATTGCATGTGTGTTCTTTCCACAAACCACACATGGATCAACCACTAGAGTCATTGCATGTTTGTTCTTATACTAAAACCACAAACCAGCGCTAGAGTCATTGCATGTGTGTTCTTTTCACAAACCACACATGGATCAACCACTAGAGTCATTGCATGTGTGTTATTTCCACAAAAAAACATGGATCAACCACTAGAGTCATTGCATGTGTGTTCTTTTCCACAAACCACACATGGATCCACCAGTGGTCATTGCATGTGTGTTCTTTCCACAAACCACACATGGATCAACCACTAGAGTCATTGCATGTGTGTTCTTTCCACAAACCACACATGGATCAACCACTAGAGTCATTGCATGTTTGTTCTTATACTAAAACCACAAACTAGCACTAGAGTCATTGCATGTGTGTTCTTTTCCACAAACCACACATGGATGCACCAGTGGTCATTGCATGTGTGTTCTTTCCACAAACCACATATGGATCAACCAGAGTCATTGCATGTGTGTTCTTTCCACAAACCACACATGGATCAACCACTAGAGTCATTGCATGTTTGTTCTTATACTAAAAGCACAAACCAACACTAGAGTCATTGCATGTGTGTTCTTTTCCACAAACCACACATGGATCCACCAGTGGTCATTGCATGTGTGTTCTTTCCCCAAACCACATATGGATCAACCACTAGTCATTTCATGTGTGTTCTTTCCACAAACCACACATGGATCAACCACTAGAGTCATTGCATGTTTGTTCTTATACTAAAACCACAAACCAACACTAGAGTCATTGCATGTGTTTTCTTTTCCACAAACCACACATGGATCCTCCACTAGAGTCATTGCATGTGTGTTCTTTCCACAAACCAAATATGGATCAACTAGAGTCATTGCATGTGTGTTCTTTCCACAAACCACACATGTGGACCCACTATAGTCATTGCATGTGTGTTATTTCCACAAACCACACATGGATCAACCACTAGAGTCATTGCATATGTGTTATTTCCACAAACCACACATGGATCAACCACTAGAGTCATTGCATGTGTGTTCTTATACTAAAACCAACACTAGAGTTATTGCATGTGTGTTCTTTTCACAAACCACACATGGATCAACCACTAGAGTCATTTCATGTGTGTTATTTCCACAAACAAACATGGGTCAACCACTAGAGTCATTGCATGTGTGTTGTTTTCCACAAACCACACATGGATCCACCAGTGGTCATTGCATGTGTGTTCTTTCCACTAACCACACATGGATTAACCACGAGAGTCATTGCATGTGTGTTCTTTCCACAAACCACACATGGATCAACCACTAGAGTCATTGCATGTTTGTTCTTATACTAAAACTACAAACCAGCACTAGAGTCATTGCATGTGTGTTCTTTTCCACAAACCACACATGGATCCACCAGTGGTCATTGCATGTATGTTCTTTCCACAAACCACATATGGATCAACCAGAGTCATTGCATGTGTGTTCTTTCCACAAACCACACATGGATCAACCACTAGAGTCATTGCATGTTTGTTCTTATACTAAAAGCACAAACCAACACTAGAGTCATTGCATGTGTGTTCTTTTCACAAACAACACATGGATCAACCACTAGAGTCATTGCATGTGTGTTCTTTTCCACAAACCACACATGGATCCACTAGTGGTCATTACATGTGTGTTCTTTCCACGGACCACATATCGATCAACCAGAGTCATTGCATGTGTGTTCTTTCCACAAAACCACACATGGATCAACCACTAGAGTCATTGCATGTTTGTTCTTATACTAAAACCACAAACCAGTACTAGAGTCATTGCATGTGAGTTCTTTTCCACAAACCACACATGGATCCACTAGACTCATTGCATGTGTGTTCTTTTCCACAAACAAGTTATGGATCAACCAGTGGTCATTGCATGTGTGTTCTTTCCACAAACCACATGTGGACCCATTACAGTCATTGCATGTGTGTTATTTCCACAAACCACACATGGATCAACCACTCGAGTCATTGCATATGTGTTATTTCAACAAACCACACATGGATCAACCACTAGAGTCATTGCATGTGTGTTCTTATACTAAAACCAACACTAGAGTCATTGCATGTGTGTTCTTTTCACAAACCACACATGTATCAACCACTAGAGTCATTGCATGTGCGTTATTTCCACAAAAAAATATGGATCAACCACTAGAGTCATTGCATGTGTGTCCTTTTCCACAAACCACACATGGATGCACCAGTGGTCATTGCATGTGTGTTCTTTCCACAAACCACATATGGATCAACTAGAGTCATTGCATGTGTGTTCTTTCCACAAACCACACATGGATCAACCACTAGAGTCATTGCATGTTTGTTATTTTCCACAAACCACACATGGATCCACCACTAGAGTCATTGCATGTGTTTTCTTTCCACAAACCACATATGGATCAACCACTAGAGTCATTGCATGTGTGTTCTTTCCACAAACCACACATGGATCAACCACTAGAGTCATTGCATGTTTGTTCTTATACTAAAACCGCAAACCAGCACTAGAGTCATTGCATGTGTGTTCTTTTCCACAAACCACACATGGATCCACCAGTGGTCATTGCATGTGTGTTCTTTCCACAAACCACATATGGATCAACCGCTAGTCATTACATGTGTGTTCTTTCCACAAACCACACATGGATCAACCACTAGAGTCATTGCATGTTTGTAATTTTCCACAAGCCACACATGGATCCACCACTAGAGTCATTGCATGTGTTTTCTTTCCACAAACCACATATGGATCAACCAGAGTCATTGCATGTGTGTTCTTTCCACAAACCACACATGTGGACCCACTTGAGTCATTGCATGCGTGTTATTTCCACAAACCACACATGGATCAACCACTAGAGTCATTGCATATGTGTTATTTCCACAAACCACATATGGATCAACCACTAGAGTCATTGCATGTGTGTTCTTATACTAAAACCAACACTAGAGTCATTGCATGTGTGTTCTTTTCACAAACCACACATGGATCAACCACTAGAGTCATTGCATGTGTGTTATTTCCACAAACAAACAATGATCAACCACTAGAGTCATTGAATGTGTGTTCTTATACTAAAACCAACATGGATCCACCAGTGGTCATTGCATGTGTGTTCTTTCCACAAACCACAAATGGATCAACCACTAGAGTCATTGCATGTGTGTTATTTCCACAAACCACACATGGATCAACCACTAGAGTCATTGCATGTGTGTTCTTTTCACAAACCACACATGGATCAACCACTAGAGTCATTGCATGTGTGTTATTTCCACAAAAAAACATGGATCAACCACTAGAGTCATTGCATGTGTGTTCATTTCCACAAACCACACTTGGATCCACCAGTGGTCATTGCATGTGTGTTCTTTCCACAAACCACACATGGATCAACCACTAGAGTCATTGCATGTGTGTTCTTTTCACAAAGCACACATGGATCAACCACTAGAGTCATTGCATGTGTGTTCTTTTCACAAACCACACATGGATCAACCACTAGAGTCATTGCATGTGTGTTATTTCCACAAAAAAACATGGATCAACCACTAGAGTCATTGCATGTGTGTTCTTTTCCACAAACCACACATGGATCCACCAGTGGTCATTGCATGTGTGTTCTTTCCACAAACCACATATGGATGAACCACTAGTCATTGCATGTGTGTTCTTTCCACAAACCACACATGGATCAACCACTAGAGTCATTGCATGTTTGTTCTTATACTAAAACCACAAACCAGCACAAGAGTCATTGCATGTGTGTTTTTTTCACAAAACACATGGATCAACCACTAGAGTCATTGCATGTGTGTTCTTTTCCACAAACCACACATGGATCCACCAGTGGTCATTGCATGTGTGTTCTTTCCACAAACCACACATGGATCAACCACTAGAGTCATTGCATGTTTGTTCTTTCCACAAAACACACATGGATCAACCACTAGAGTCATTGCATGTTTGTTCTTATACTAAAACCACAAACTAGCACTAGAGTCATTGCATGTGTGTTCTTTTCCACAAACCACACATGGATGCACCAGTGGTCATTGCATGTGTGTTCTTTCCACAAACCACATATGGATCAACCAGAGTCATTGCATGTGTGTTCTTTCCACAAACCACACATGGATCAACCACTAGAGTCATTGCATGTTTGTTCTTATACTAAAAGCACAAACAAACACTAGAGTCATTGCATGTGTGTTCTTTTCCACAAACCACACATGGATCCACCAGTGGTCATTGCACGTGTGTTCTTTCCACAAACCACATATGGATCAACCACTAGTCATTGCATGTGTGTTCATTCCACAAACCACACATGGATCAACCACTAGAGTCATTGCATGTTTGTTCTTATACTAAAACCACAAACTAGCACTAGAGTCATTGCATGTGTGTTCTTTTCCAGAAACCACACATGGATCCACCAGTCGTCATTGCATGTGTGTTCTTTCCACAAACCACACATGGATCAACCACTAGAGTCATTGCATGTGTGTTCTTTCCACAAACCACACATGGATCAACCACTAGAGTCATTGCATGTTTGTTCTTATACTAAAACTACAAACCAGCACTAGAGTCATTGCATGTGTGTTCTTTTCCACAAACCACACATGGATCCACCAGTGGTCATTGCATGTGTGTTCTTTACACAAACCACATATGGATCAACCAGAGTCATTGCATGTGTGTTCTTTCCACAAACCACACATGGATCAACCACTAGAGTCATGGCATGTTTGTTCTTATACTAAAAGCACAAACCAACACTAGAGTCATTGCATGTCTGTTCTTTTCCACAAACCACACATGGATCCACTAGACTCATTGCATGTGTGTTCTTTTCCACAAACAAGTTATGGATCAACCAGTGGTCATTGCATGTGTGTTCTTTCCACAAACCACATGTGGACCCATTACAGTCATTGCATGTGTGTTATTTCCACAAACCACACATGGATCAACCACTCGAGTCATTGCATATGTGTTATTTCCACAAACCACACATGGATCAACCACTAGAGTCATTGCATGTGTGTTCTTATACTAAAACCAACACTAGAGTCATTGCATGTGTGTTCTTTTCACAAACCACACATGTATCAACCACTAGAGTCATTGCATGTGCGTTATTTCCACAAAAAAATATGGATCAACCACTAGAGTCATTGCATGTGTGTCTTTTTCCACAAACCACACATGGATGCACCAGTGGTCATTGCATGTGTGTTCTTTCCACAAACCACATATGGATCAACTAGAGTCACTGCATGTGTGTTCTTTCCACAAACCACACATGGATCAACCACTAGAGTCATTGCATGTTTGTTATTTTCCACAAACCACACATGGATCCACCACTAGAGTCATTGCATGTGTTTTCTTTCCACAAACCACATATGGATCAACCACTAGAGTCATTGCATGTGTGTTCTTTCCACAAACCACACATGGATCAACCACTAGAGTCATTGCATGTTTGTTCTTATACTAAAACCACAAACCAGCACTAGAGTCATTGCATGTGTGTTCTTTTCCACAAACCACACATGGATCCACCAGTGGTCATTGCATGTGTGTTCTTTCCACAAACCCCATATGGATCAACCACTAGTCATTACATGTGTGTTCTTTCCACAAACCACACATGGATCAACCACTAGAGTCATTGCATGTTTGTAATTTTCCACAAGCCACACATGGATCCACCACTAGAGTCATTGCATGTGTTTTCTTTCCACAAACCACATATGGATCAACCAGAGTCATTGCATGTGTGTTCTTTCCACAAACCACACATGTGGACCCACTTGAGTCATTGCATGCGTGTTATTTCCACAAACCACACATGGATCAACCACTAGAGTCATTGCATATGTGTTATTTCCACAAACCACATATGGATCAACCACTAGAGTCATTGCATGTGTGTTCTTATACTAAAACCAACACTAGAGTCATTGCATGTGTGTTCTTTTCACAAACCACACATGGATCAACCACTAGAGTCATTGCATGTGTGTTATTTCCACAAACAAACAATGATCAACCACTAGAGTCATTGCATGTGTGTTCTTATACTAAAACCAACATGGATCCACCAGTGGTCATTGCATGTGTGTTCTTTCCACAAACCACAAATGGATCAACCACTAGAGTCATTGCATGTGTGTTATTTCCACAAACCACACATGGATCAACCACTAGAGTCATTGCATGTGTGTTCTTTTCACAAACCACACATGGATCAACCACTAGAGTCATTGCATGTGTGTTATTTTCACAAACCACACATGGATCAACCACTAGAGTCATTGCATGTGTGTTATTTCCACAAAAAAACATGGATCAACCACTAGAGTCATTGCATGTGTGTTCATTTCCACAAACCACACTTGGATCCACCAGTGGTCATTGCATGTGTGTTCTTTCCACAAACCACACATGGATCAACCACTAGAGTCATTGCATGTGTGTTCTTTTCACAAAGCACACATGGATCAACCACTAGAGTCATTGCATGTGTGTTCTTTTCACAAACCACACATGGATCAACCACTAGAGTCATTGCATGTGTGTTATTTCCACAAAAAAACATGGATCAACCACTAGAGTCATTGCATGTGTGTTCTTTTCCACAAACCACACATGGATCCACCAGTGGTCATTGCATGTGTGTTCTTTCCAGAAACCACATATGGATGAACCACTAGTCATTGCATGTGTGTTCTTTCCACAAACCACACATGGATCAACCACTAGAGTCATTGCATGTTTGTTCTTATACTAAAACCACAAACCAGCACAAGAGTCATTGCATGTGTGTTTTTTTCACAAAACACATGGATCAACCACTAGAGTCATTGCATGTGTGTTCTTTTCCACAAACCACACATGGATCCACCAGTGGTCATTGCACGTGTGTTCTTTCCACAAACCACATATGGATCAACCACTAGTCATTGCATGTGTGTTCATTCCACAAACCACACATGGATCAACCACTAGAGTCATTGTATGTTTGTTCTTATACTAAAACCACAAACTAGCACTAGAGTCATTGCATGTGTGTTCTTTTCCACAAACCACACATGGATACTCCACTAGAGTCATTGCATGTGTGTTCTTTCCACAAACCACATATCGATCAACCAGAGTCATTGCATGTGTGTTCTTTACACAAACCACACATGTGGACCCACTATAGTCATTGCATGTGTGTTATTTCCACAAACCACACATGGATCAACCACTAGAGTCATTGCATGTGTGTTCTTATACTAAAACCAACACTAGAGTCATTGCATGTGTGTTCTTTTCACAAACCACACATGGATCAACCACTAGAGTCATTTCATGTGTGTTATTTCCACAAACAAACATGGGTCAACCACTAGAGTCATTGCATGTGTGTTCTTTTCCAGAAACCACACATGGATCCACCAGTGGTCATTGCATGTGTGTTCTTTCCACAAACCACACATGGATCAACCACTAGAGTCATTGCATGTGTGTTCTTTCCACAAACCACACATGGATCAACCACTAGAGTCATTGCATGTTTGTTCTTATACTAAAACTACAAACCAGCACTAGAGTCATTGCATGTGTGTTCTTTTCCACAAACCACACATGGATCCACCAGTGGTCATTGCATGTGTGTTCTTTCCACAAACCACATATGGATCAACCAGAGTCATTGCATGTGTGTTCTTTCCACAAACCACACATCGATCAACCACTAGAGTCATTGCATGTTTGTTCTTATACTAAAAGCACAAACCAACACTAGAGTCATTGCATGTCTGTTCTTTTCCACAAACCACAGATGGATCAACCACTAGAGTCATTGCATGTGTGTTATTTCCACAAACCACACATGGATCAACCACTAGAGTCATTGCATGTGTGTTCTTTTCACAAACCACACATGGATCAACCACTAGAGTCATTGCATGTGTGTGGTCTTTTCACAAACCACACATGGATCAACCACTAGAGTCATTGCATGTGTGTTATTTCAACAAAAAAACATGGATCAACCACTAGAGTCATTGCATGTGTGTTCATTTCCACAAACCACACATGGATCCACCAGTGGTCATTGCATGCGTGTTCTTTCCACAAACCACAAATGGATCAACCACTAGAGTCATTGCATGTGTGTAATTTCCACAAACCACACATGGATCAACCACTAGAGTCATTGCCTGTGTGTTCTTTTCACAAACCACACATGGATCAACCACTAGAGTCATTTCATGTGTGTTCTTTTCACAATCCACACATGGATCAACCACTAGAGTCATTGCATGTGTGTTATTTCCACAAAAAAACATGGATCAACCACTACAATCATTGCATGTGTGTTATTTTCCACAAACCACACATGGCTCCACCAGTGGTCATTGCATGTGTGTTCTTTCCACAAACCACATATGGATCAACCACTAGTCATTGCATGTGTGTTCTTTCCACAAACCACACATGGATCAACCACTAGAGTCATTGCATGTTTGTTCTTATACTAAAACCACAAACCAGCACTAGAGTCATTGCATGTGTGTTCTTTTCACAAACCACACATGGATCAACCACTAGAGTCATTGCATGTGTGTTATTTCCACAAAAAAACATGGATCAACCACTAGAGTCATTGCATGTGTGTTCTTTTCCACAAACCACACATGGATCCACCAGTGGTCATTGCATGTGTGTTCTTTCCACAAACCACACATGGATCAACCACTAGAGTCATTGCATGTGTGTTCTTTCCACAAACCACACATGGATCAACCACTAGAGTCATTGCATGTTTATTCTTATACTAAATCCACAAACTAGCACTAGAGTCATTGCATGTGTGTTCTTTTCCACAAACCACACATGGATGCACCAGTGGTCATTGCATGTGTGTTATTTCCACAAACCACATATGGATCAACCAGAGTCATTGCATGTGTGTTCTTTCCACAAACCACACATGGATCAACCACTAGAGTCATTGCATGTTTGTTCTTATACTAAAAGCACAAACCAACACTAGAGTCATTGCATGTGTGTTCTTTTCCACAAACCACACATGGATCCACCAGTGGTCATTGCATGTGTGTTCTTTCCACAAACCACATATGGATCAACCACTAGTCATTGCATGTGTGTTCTTTCCACAAACCACACATGGATCAACCACTAGAGTCATTGCATGTTTGTTCTTATACTAAAACCACAAACCAGCACTAGAGTCATTGCATGTGTGTTCTTTTCCACAAACCACACATGGATCCTCCACTAGAGTCATTGCATGTGTGTTCTTTCCACAAACCACATATGGATCAACCAGAGTCATTGCATGTGTGTTCTTTCCACAAACCACACATGTGGACCCACTATAGTCATTGCATGTGTGTTATTTCCACAAACCACACATGGATCAACCACTAGAGTCATTGCATATGTGTTATTTCCACAAACCACACATGGATCAACCACTAGAGTCATTGCATGTGTGTTCTTATACTAAAACCAACACTAGAGTCATTGCATGTGTGTTCTTTTCACAAACCACACATGGATCAACCACTAGAGTCATTTCATGTGTGTTATTTCCACAAACAAACATGTATCAACCACTAGAGTCATTGCATGTGTGTTGTTTTCCACAAACCACACATGGATCCACCAGTGGTCATTGCATGTGTGTTCTTTCCACAAACCACACATGGATCAACCACTAGAGTCATTGCATGTGTGTTCTTTCCACAAACCACACATGGATCAACCACTAGAGTCATTGCATGTTTGTTCTTATACTAAAACCACAAACCAGCACTAGAGTCATTGCATGTGTCTTCTTTTCCACAAACCACACATGGATCCACCAGTGGTCATTGCATGTGTGTTCTTTCCACAAACCACATATGGATCAACCAGAGTCATTGCATGTGTGTTCTTTCCACAATCCACACATGGATCAACCACTAGAGTCATTGCATGTTTGTTCTTATACTAAAAGCACAAACCAACACTAGAGTCATTGCATGTCTGTTCTTTTCCACAAACCACACATGGATCCAACAGTGGTCATTGCATGTGTGTTCTTTCCACAAACCACATATGGATCAACCACTAGTCATTGCATGTGTGTTCTTTCCACAAACCACACATGGATCAACCACTAGAGTCATTGCATATTTGTTCTTATACTAAAACCACAAACCAGCACTAGAGTCATTGCGTGTGTGTTTTTTTCCACAATACACACA
Source organism: Avena sativa (assembly GCA_916181665.1). Taxonomy (NCBI): domain Eukaryota; kingdom Viridiplantae; phylum Streptophyta; class Magnoliopsida; order Poales; family Poaceae; genus Avena; species Avena sativa. The sequence goes on from OV702292.1 coordinate 279,037,122, forward strand.
TGGATCCTCCACTAGAGTCATTGCATGTGTGTTCTTTCCACAAACCACATATGGATCAACCAGAGTCGTTGCATGTGTGTTCTTTCCACAAACCACACATGTGCACCCACTATAGCCATTGCATGTGTGTTATTTCCACAAACCACACATGGATCAACCACTAGAGTCATTGCATATGTGTTATTTCCACAAACCACACATGGATCAACCACTAGAGTCATTGCATGTGTGTTCTGATTAAAACCAACACTAGAGTCATTGCATGTGTGTTCTTTTCACAAACCACACATGGATCAACCACTAGAGTCATTTCATGTGTGTTATTTCCACAAACAAACATGGATCAACCACTAGAGTCATTGCATGTGTGTTCTTTTCCACAAACCACACATGGATCCACCAGTGGTCATTGCATGTGTGTTCTTTCCACAAACCACACATGGATCAACCACTAGAGTCATTGCATGTGTGTTCTTTCCACAAACCACACATGGATCAACCACTAGAGTCATTGCATGTTTGTTCTTGTACTAAAACCACAAACCAGCACTTGAGTCATTTCATGTGTGTTCTTTTCCACAAACCACACATGGATCCACCAGTGGTCATTGCATGTGTGTTCTTTCCACAAACCACATATGGATCAACCAGAGTCGTTGCATGTGTGTTCTTTCCACAAACCACACATGGATCAACCACTAGAGTCATTGCATGTTTGTTCTTATACTAAAAGCACAAACCAACACTAGAGTCCTTGCATGTGTGTTCTTTTCCACAAACCACACATGGATCCACCGGTGGTCATTGCATGTGTATTCTTTCCACAAACTACATATGGATCAACCACTAGTCATTGCATGTGTGTTCTTTCCACAAACCACACATGGATCAACCACTAGAGTCATTGCATGTTTGTTCTTATACTAAAACCGCAAACCAGCACCAGAGTCATTGCTTGTGTATTGTTTCCACAAACCACACATGTGGACCCACTATAGTCATTACATGTGTGTTATTTCCACAAACCACACATGGATCAACCACTAGAGTCATTGCATATGTGTTATTTCCACAAACCACACATGGATCAACCACTAGAGTCATTGCATGTGTGTTATTATACTAAAACCAACACTAGAGTCATTGCATGTGTGTTCTTTTCACAAACCACACATGGATCAACCACTAGAGTCATTTCATGTGTGTTATTTCCACAAACAAACATGTATCAACCACTAGAGTCATTGCATGTGTGTTGTTTTCCACAAACCACACATGGATCCACCAGTGGTCATTGCATGTGTGTTCTTTCCACAAACCACACATGGATCAACCACTAGAGTCATTGCATGTGTGTTCTTTCCACAAACCACACATGGATCAACCACTAGAGCCATTGCATGTTTGTTCTTATACTAAAACCACAAACGAGCACTAGAGTCATTGCATGTGTGTTCTTTTCCACAAACCACACATGGATCCACCAGTGGTCATTGCATGTGTGTTCTTTCCACAAACCACATATGGATCAACCACTAGTCATTGCATGTGTGTTCTTTCCACAAACCACACATGGATCAACCACTAGAGTCATTGCATATTTGTTCTTATACTAAAACCACAAACTAGCACTAGAGTCATTGCATGTGTGTTCTTTTCCACAATACACACATGGATCCTCCACTAGAGTCATTGCATGTGTGTTCTTTCCACAAACCACATATGGATCAACCAGAGTCGTTGCATGTGTGTTCTTTCCACAAACCACACATGTGGACCCACTATAGTCATTGCATGTGTGTTATTTCCACAAACCACACATGGATCAACCACTAGAGTCATTGCATATGTGTTATTTCCACAAACCACACATGGATCAACCACTAGAGTCATTTCATGTGTGTTCTTATACTAAAACCAACACTAGAGTCATTGCATGTGTGTTCTTTTCCACAAACCACACATGGATCCACCAGTGGTCATTGCATGTGTGTTCTTTCCACTAACCACACATGGATCAACCACTAGAGTCATTGCATGTGTGTTCTTTCCACAAACCACACATGGATCAACCACTATAGTCATTGCATGTTTGTTCTTATACTAAAACTACAAACCAGCACTAGAGTCATTGCATGTGTGTTCTTTTCCACAAACCACACATGGATCCACCAGTGGTCATTGCATGTGTGTTCTTTCCACAAACCACATATGGATCAAACAGAGTCATTGCATGTGTGTTCTTTCCACAAATCACACATGGATCAACCACTAGAGTCATTGCATGTTTGTTCTTATACTAAAAGCACAAACCAACACTAGAGTCATTGCATGTCTGTTCTTTTCCACAAACCACACATGGATCCACCAGTGGTCATTGCATGTGTGTTCTTTCCACAAACCACATATGGATCAACCACTAGTTATTGCATGTGTGTTCTTTCCACAAACCACACATGGATCAACCACTAGAGTCATTGCATGTTTGTTCTTATACTAAAACCAAAAACCAGCACTAGAGTCATTGCATGTGTGTTCTTTTCCACAAACCACACATGGATCCTCCACTAGAGTCATTGCATGTGTGTTCTTTCCACAAACCACATATGGATCAACCAGAGCCATTGCATGTGTGTTCTTTCCACAAACCACACATGTGGACCCACTATAGTCATTGTATGTGTGTTATTTCCACAAACCACACATGGATCAACCACTAGAGTCATTGCATATGTGTTATTTCCACAAACCACACATGGATCAACCACTAGAGTCATTGCATGTGTGTTCTGATACTAAAACCAACACTAGAGTCATTGCATGTGTGTTATTTTCACAAACCACACATGGATCAACCACTAGAGTCATTTCATGTGTGTTATTTCCACAAACAAACATGGATCAACCACTAGAGCCATTGCATGTGTGTTCTTTTCCACAAACCACACATGGATGCACCAGTGGTCATTGCATGTGTGTTATTTCCACAAACAAACATGGATCAACCACTAGAGTCATTGCATGTGTGTTCTTTTCCACAAACCACACATGGATCCACCAGTGGTCATTGCATGTGTGTTCTTTCCACAAACCACACATGGATCAACCACTAGAGTCATTGCATGTGTGTTCTTTCCACAAACCACACATGGATCAACCACTAGAGTCATTGCATGTTTGTTCTTGTACTAAAACCACAAACCAGCACTTGAGTCATTTCATGTGTGTTCTTTTCCACAAACCACACATGGATCCACCAGTGGTCATTGCATGTGTGTTCTTTCCACAAACCACATATGGATCAACCAGAGTCGTTGCATGTGTGTTCTTTCCACAAACCACACATGGATCAACCACTAGAGTCATTGCATGTTTGTTCTTATACTAAAAGCACAAACCAACACTAGAGTCCTTGCATGTGTGTTCTTTTCCACAAACCACACATGGATCCACCGGTGGTCATTGCATGTGTATTCTTTCCACAAACTACATATGGATCAACCACTAGTCATTGCATGTGTGTTCTTTCCACAAACCACACATGGATCAACCACTAGAGTCATTGCATGTTTGTTCTTATACTAAAACCGCAAACCAGCACCAGAGTCATTGCTTGTGTATTCTTTCCACAAACCACACATGTGGACCCACTATAGTCATTACATGTGTGTTATTTCCACAAACCACACATGGATCAACCACTAGAGTCATTGCATATGTGTTATTTCCACAAACCACACATGGATCAACCACTAGAGTCATTGCATGTGTGTTCTTATACTAAAACCAACACTAGAGTCATTGCATGTGTGTTCTTTTCACAAACCACACATGGATCAACCACTAGAGTCATTTCATGTGTGTTATTTCCACAAACAAACATGTATCAACCACTAGAGTCATTGCATGTGTGTTGTTTTCCACAAACCACACATGGATCCACCAGTGGTCATTGCATGTGTGTTCTTTCCACAAACCACACATGGATCAACCACTAGAGTCATTGCATGTGTGTTCTTTCCACAAACCACACATGGATCAACCACTAGAGCCATTGCATGTTTGTTCTTATACTAAAACCACAAACGAGCACTAGAGTCATTGCATGTGTGTTCTTTTCCACAAACCACACATGGATCCACCAGTGGTCATTGCATGTGTGTTCTTTCCACAAACCACATATGGATCAACCACTAGTCATTGCATGTGTGTTCTTTCCACAAACCACACATGGATCAACCACTAGAGTCATTGCATATTTGTTCTTATACTAAAACCACAAACTAGCACTAGAGTCATTGCATGTGTGTTCTTTTCCACAATACACACATGGATCCTCCACTAGAGTCATTGCATGTGTGTTCTTTCCACAAACCACATATGGATCAACCAGAGTCGTTGCATGTGTGTTCTTTCCACAAACCACACATGTGGACCCACTATAGTCATTGCATGTGTGTTATTTCCACAAACCACACATGGATCAACCACTAGAGTCATTGCATATGTGTTATTTCCACAAACCACACATGGATCAACCACTAGAGTCATTTCATGTGTGTTCTTATACTAAAACCAACACTAGAGTCATTGCATGTGTGTTCTTTTCCACAAACCACACATGGATCCACCAGTGGTCATTGCATGTGTGTTCTTTCCACTAACCACACATGGATCAACCACTAGAGTCATTGCATGTGTGTTCTTTCCACAAACCACACATGGATCAACCACTATAGTCATTGCATGTTTGTTCTTATACTAAAACTACAAACCAGCACTAGAGTCATTGCATGTGTGTTCTTTTCCACAAACCACACATGGATCCACCAGTGGTCATTGCATGTGTGTTCTTTCCACAAACCACATATGGATCAAACAGAGTCATTGCATGTGTGTTCTTTCCACAAATCACACATGGATCAACCACTAGAGTCATTGCATGTTTGTTCTTATACTAAAAGCACAAACCAACACTAGAGTCATTGCATGTCTGTTCTTTTCCACAAACCACACATGGATCCACCAGTGGTCATTGCATGTGTGTTCTTTCCACAAACCACATATGGATCAACCACTAGTTATTGCATGTGTGTTCTTTCCACAAACCACACATGGATCAACCACTAGAGTCATTGCATGTTTGTTCTTATACTAAAACCAAAAACCAGCACTAGAGTCATTGCATGTGTGTTCTTTTCCACAAACCACACATGGATCCTCCACTAGAGTCATTGCATGTGTGTTCTTTCCACAAACCACATATGGATCAACCAGAGCCATTGCATGTGTGTTCTTTCCACAAACCACACATGTGGACCCACTATAGTCATTGTATGTGTGTTATTTCCACAAACCACACATGGATCAACCACTAGAGTCATTGCATATGTGTTATTTCCACAAACCACACATGGATCAACCACTAGAGTCATTGCATGTGTGTTCTGATACTAAAACCAACACTAGAGTCATTGCATGTGTGTTATTTTCACAAACCACACATGGATCAACCACTAGAGTCATTTCATGTGTGTTATTTCCACAAACAAACATGGATCAACCACTAGAGCCATTGCATGTGTGTTCTTTTCCACAAACCACACATGGATGCACCAGTGGTCATTGCATGTGTGTTCTTTCCACAAACCACACATGGATCAACCACTAGAGTCATTGCATGTGTGTTCTTTCCACAAACCACACATGGATCAACCACTAGAGTCATTGCATGTCTATTCTTATACTAAATCCACAAACTAGCACTAGAGTCATTGCATGTGTGTTCTTTTCCACAAACCACACATGGATGCACCAGTGGTCATTGCATGTGTGTTATTTCCACAAACCACATATGGATCAACCAGAGTCATTGCATGTGTGTTCTTTCCACAAACCACACATGGATCAACCACTAGAGTCATTGCATGTTTGTTCTTATGCTAAAAGCACAAACCAACACTAGAGTCATTGCATGTGTGTTCTTTTCCACAAACCACACATGGATCCACCAGTGGTCATTGCATGTGTGTTCTTTCCACAAACCACATATGGATCAACCACTAGTCATTGCATGTGTGTTCTTTCCACAAACCACACATGGATCAACCACTAGAGTCATTGCATGTTTGTTCTTATACTAAAACCACAAACCAGCACTAGAGTCATTGCATGTGTGTTCTTTTCCACAAACCACACATGGATCCTCCACTAGAGTCATTGCATGTGTGTTCTTTCCACAAACCACATATGGATCAACCAGAGTCATTGCATGTGTGTTCTTTCCACAAACCACACATGTGGACCCACTATAGTCATTGCATGTGTGTTATTTCCACAAACCACACATGGATCAACCACTAGAGTCATTGCATATGTGTTATTTCCACAAACCACACATGGATCAACCACTAGAGTCATTGCATGTGTGTTCTTATACTAAAACCAACACTAGAGTCATTGCATGTGTGTTCTTTTCACAAACCACACATGGATCAACCACTAGAGTCATTTCATGTGTGTTATTTCCACAAACAAACATGTATCAACCACTAGAGTCATTGCATGTGTGTTGTTTTCCACAAACCACACATGGATCCACCAGTGGTCATTGCATGTGTGTTCTTTCCACAAACCACACATGGATCAACCACTAGAGTCATTGCATGTGTGTTCTTTCCACAAACCACACATGGATCAACCACTAGAGTCATTGCATATTTGTTCTTATACTAAAACCACAAACTAGCACTAGAGTCATTGCATGTGTGTTCTTTTCCACAATACACACATGGATCCTCCACTAGAGTCATTGCATGTGTGTTCTTTCCACAAACCACATATGGATCAACCAGAGTCGTTGCATGTGTGTTCTTTCCACAAACCACACATGTGGACCCACTATAGTCATTGCATGTGTGTTATTTCCACAAACCACACATGGATCAACCACTAGAGTCATTGCATATGTGTTATTTCCACAAACCACACATGGATCAACCACTAGAGTCATTTCATGTGTGTTCTTATACTAAAACCAACACTAGAGTCATTGCATGTGTGTTCTTTTCCACAAACCACACATGGATCCACCAGTGGTCATTGCATGTGTGTTCTTTCCACTAACCACACATGGATCAACCACTAGAGTCATTGCATGTGTGTTCTTTCCACAAACCACACATGGATCAACCACTATAGTCATTGCATGTTTGTTCTTATACTAAAACTACAAACCAGCACTAGAGTCATTGCATGTGTGTTCTTTTCCACAAACCACACATGGATCCACCAGTGGTCATTGCATGTGTGTTCTTTCCACAAACCACATATGGATCAAACAGAGTCATTGCATGTGTGTTCTTTCCACAAATCACACATGGATCAACCACTAGAGTCATTGCATGTTTGTTCTTATACTAAAAGCACAAACCAACACTAGAGTCATTGCATGTCTGTTCTTTTCCACAAACCACACATGGATCCACCAGTGGTCATTGCATGTGTGTTCTTTCCACAAACCACATATGGATCAACCACTAGTTATTGCATGTGTGTTCTTTCCACAAACCACACATGGATCAACCACTAGAGTCATTGCATGTTTGTTCTTATACTAAAACCAAAAACCAGCACTAGAGTCATTGCATGTGTGTTCTTTTCCACAAACCACACATGGATCCTCCACTAGAGTCATTGCATGTGTGTTCTTTCCACAAACCACATATGGATCAACCAGAGCCATTGCATGTGTGTTCTTTCCACAAACCACACATGTGGACCCACTATAGTCATTGTATGTGTGTTATTTCCACAAACCACACATGGATCAACCACTAGAGTCATTGCATGTGTGTTATTTCCACAAACCACACATGGATCAACCACTAGAGTCATTGCATGTGTGTTCTGATACTAAAACCAACACTAGAGTCATTGCATGTGTGTTATTTTCACAAACCACACATGGATCAACCACTAGAGTCATTTCATGTGTGTTATTTCCACAAACAAACATGGATCAACCACTAGAGCCATTGCATGTGTGTTCTTTTCCACAAACCACACATGGATGCACCAGTGGTCATTGCATGTGTGTTCTTTCCACAAACCACACATGGATCAACCACTAGAGTCATTGCATGTGTGTTCTTTCCACAAACCACACATGGATCAACCACTAGAGTCATTGCATGTTTATTCTTATACTAAATCCACAAACTAGCACTAGAGTCATTGCATGTGTGTTCTTTTCCACAAACCACACATGGATGCACCAGTGGTCATTGCATGTGTGTTATTTCCACAAACCACATATGGATCAACCAGAGTCATTGCATGTGTGTTCTTTCCACAAACCACACATGGATCAACCACTAGAGTCATTGCATGTTTGTTCTTATACTAAAAGCACAAACCAACACTAGAGTCATTGCATGTGTGTTCTTTTCCACAAACCACACATGGATCCACCAGTGGTCATTGCATGTGTGTTCTTTCCACAAACCACATATGGATCAACCACTAGTCATTGCATGTGTGTTCTTTCCACAAACCACACATGGATCAACCACTAGAGTCATTGCATGTTTGTTCTTATACTAAAACCACAAACCAGCACTAGAGTCATTGCATGTGTGTTCTTTTCCACAAACCACACATGGATCCTCCACTAGAGTCATTGCATGTGTGTTCTTTCCACAAACCACATATGGATCAACCAGAGTCATTGCATGTGTGTTCTTTCCACAAACCACACATGTGGACCCACTATAGTCATTGCATGTGTGTTATTTCCACAAACCACACATGGATCAACCACTAGAGTCATTGCATATGTGTTATTTCCACAAACCACACATGGATCAACCACTAGAGTCATTGCATGTGTGTTCTTATACTAAAACCAACACTAGAGTCATTGCATGTGTGTTCTTTTCACAAACCACACATGGATCAACCACTAGAGTCATTTCATGTGTGTTATTTCCACAAACAAACATGTATCAACCACTAGAGTCATTGCATGTGTGTTGTTTTCCACAAACCACACATGGATCCACCAGTGGTCATTGCATGTGTGTTCTTTCCACAAACCACACATGGATCAACCACTAGAGTCATTGCATGTGTGTTCTTTCCACAAACCACACATGGATCAACCACTAGAGTCATTGCATGTTTGTTCTTATACTAAAACCACAAACCAGCACTAGAGTCATTGCATGTGTCTTCTTTTCCACAAACCACACATGGATCCACCAGTGGTCATTGCATGTGTGTTCTTTCCACAAACCACATATGGATCAACCAGAGTCATTGCATGTGTGTTCTTTCCACAATCCACACATGGATCAACCACTAGAGTCATTGCATGTTTGTTCTTATACTAAAAGCACAAACCAACACTAGAGTCATTGCATGTCTGTTCTTTTCCACAAACCACACATGGATCCAATAGTGGTCATTGCATGTGTGTTCTTTCCACAAACCACATATGGATCAACCACTAGTCATTGCATGTGTGTTCTTTCCACAAACCACACATGGATCAACCACTAGAGTCATTGCATATTTGTTCTTATACTAAAACCACAAACCAGCACTAGAGTCATTGCGTGTGTGTTTTTTTCCACAATACACACATGGATCCTCCACTAGAGTCATTGCATGTGTGTTCTTTCCACAAACCACATATGGATCAACCAGAGTCGTTGCATGTGTGTTCTTTCCACAAACCACACATGTGGACCCACTATAGCCATTGCATGTGTGTTATTTCCACAAACCACACATGGATCAACCACTAGAGTCATTGCATATGTGTTATTTCCACAAACCACACATGGATCAACCACTAGAGTCATTGCATGTGTGTTCTGATTAAAACCAACACTAGAGTCATTGCATGTGTGTTCTTTTCACAAACCACACATGGATCAACCACTAGAGTCATTTCATGTGTGTTATTTCCACAAACAAACATGGATCAACCACTAGAGTCATTGCATGTGTGTTCTTTTCCACAAACCACACATGGATCCACCAGTGGTCATTGCATGTGTGTTCTTTCCACAAACCACACATGGGTCAACCACTAGAGTCATTGCATGTGTGTTCTTTCCACAAACCACACATGGATCAACCACTAGAGTCATTGCATGTTTGTTCTTGTACTAAAACCACAAACCAGCACTTGAGTCATTTCATGTGTGTTCTTTTCCACAAACCACACATGGATCCACCAGTGGTCATTGCATGTGTGTTCTTTCCACAAACCACATATGGATCAACCAGAGTCGTTGCATGTGTGTTCTTTCCACAAACCACACATGGATCAACCACTAGAGTCATTGCATGTTTGTTCTTATACTAAAAGCACAAACCAACACTAGAGTCCTTGCATGTGTGTTCTTTTCCACAAACCACACATGGATCCACCGGTGGTCATTGCATGTGTATTCTTTCCACAAACTACATATGGATCAACCACTAGTCATTGCATGTGTGTTCTTTCCACAAACCACACATGGATCAACCACTAGAGTCATTGCATGTTTGTTCTTATACTAAAACCGCAAACCAGCACCAGAGTCATTGCTTGTGTATTCTTTCCACAAACCACACATGTGGACCCACTATAGTCATTACATGTGTGTTATTTCCACAAACCACACATGGATCAACCACTAGAGTCATTGCATATGTGTTATTTCCACAAACCACACATGGATCAACCACTAGAGTCATTGCATGTGTGTTCTTATACTAAAACCAACACTAGAGTCATTGCATGTGTGTTCTTTTCACAAACCACACATGGATCAACCACTAGAGTCATTTCATGTGTGTTATTTCCACAAACAAACATGTATCAACCACTAGAGTCATTGCATGTGTGTTGTTTTCCACAAACCACACATGGATCCACCAGTGGTCATTGCATGTGTGTTCTTTCCACAAACCACACATGGATCAACCACTAGAGTCATTGCATGTGTGTTCTTTCCACAAACCACACATGGATCAACCACTAGAGCCATTGCATGTTTGTTCTTATACTAAAACCACAAACGAGCACTAGAGTCATTGCATGTGTGTTCTTTTCCACAAACCACACATGGATCCACCAGTGGTCATTGCATGTGTGTTCTTTCCACAAACCACATATGGATCAACCACTAGTCATTGCATGTGTGTTCTTTCCACAAACCACACATGGATCAACCACTAGAGTCATTGCATGTGTGTTCTTTCCACAAACCACACATGGATCAACCACTAGAGCCATTGCATGTTTGTTCTTATACTAAAACCACAAACGAGCACTAGAGTCATTGCATGTGTGTTCTTTTCCACAAACCACACATGGATCCACCAGTGGTCATTGCATGTGTGTTCTTTCCACAAACCACATATGGATCAACCACTAGTCATTGCATGTGTGTTCTTTCCACAAACCACACATGGATCAACCACTAGAGTCATTGCATATTTGTTCTTATACTAAAACCACAAACTAGCACTAGAGTCATTGCATGTGTGTTCTTTTCCACAATACACACATGGATCCTCCACTAGAGTCATTGCATGTGTGTTCTTTCCACAAACCACATATGGATCAACCAGAGTCGTTGCATGTGTGTTCTTTCCACAAACCACACATGTGGACCCACTATAGTCATTGCATGTGTGTTATTTCCACAAACCACACATGGATCAACCACTAGAGTCATTGCATATGTGTTATTTCCACAAACCACACATGGATCAACCACTAGAGTCATTTCATGTGTGTTCTTATACTAAAACCAACACTAGAGTCATTGCATGTGTGTTCTTTTCCACAAACCACACATGGATCCACCAGTGGTCATTGCATGTGTGTTCTTTCCACTAACCACACATGGATCAACCACTAGAGTCATTGCATGTGTGTTCTTTCCACAAACCACACATGGATCAACCACTATAGTCATTGCATGTTTGTTCTTATACTAAAACTACAAACCAGCACTAGAGTCATTGCATGTGTGTTCTTTTCCACAAACCACACATGGATCCACCAGTGGTCATTGCATGTGTGTTCTTTCCACAAACCACATATGGATCAAACAGAGTCATTGCATGTGTGTTCTTTCCACAAACCACACATGGATCAACCACTAGAGTCATTGCATGTTTGTTCTTATACTAAAAGCACAAACCAACACTAGAGTCCTTGCATGTGTGTTCTTTTCCACAAACCACACATGGATCCACCAGTGGTCATTGCATGTGTGTTCTTTCCACAAACCACATATGGATCAACCAGAGTCATTGCATGTGTGTTCTTTCCACAATCCACACATGGATCAACCACTAGAGTCATTGCATGTTTGTTCTTATACTAAAAGCACAAACCAACACTAGAGTCATTGCATGTCTGTTCTTTTCCACAAACCACACATGGATCCAATAGTGGTCATTGCATGTGTGTTCTTTCCACAAACCACATATGGATCAACCACTAGTCATTGCATGTGTGTTCTTTCCACAAACCACACATGGATCAACCACTAGAGTCATTGCATATTTGTTCTTATACTAAAACCACAAACCAGCACTAGAGTCATTGCGTGTGTGTTTTTTGCCACAATACACACATGGATCCTCCACTAGAGTCATTGCATGTGTGTTCTTTCCACAAACCACATATGGATCAACCAGAGTCGTTGCATGTGTGTTCTTTCCACAAACCACACATGTGGACCCACTATAGCCATTGCATGTGTGTTATTTCCACAAACCACACATGGATCAACCACTAGAGTCATTGCATATGTGTTATTTCCACAAACCACACATGGATCAACCACTAGAGTCATTGCATGTGTGTTCTGATTAAAACCAACACTAGAGTCATTGCATGTGTGTTCTTTTCACAAACCACACATGGATCAACCACTAGAGTCATTTCATGTGTGTTATTTCCACAAACAAACATGGATCAACCACTAGAGTCATTGCATGTGTGTTCTTTTCCACAAACCACACATGGATCCACCAGTGGTCATTGCATGTGTGTTCTTTCCACAAACCACACATGGGTCAACCACTAGAGTCATTGCATGTGTGTTCTTTCCACAAACCACACATGGATCAACCACTAGAGTCATTGCATGTTTGTTCTTGTACTAAAACCACAAACCAGCACTTGAGTCATTTCATGTGTGTTCTTTTCCACAAACCACACATGGATCCACCAGTGGTCATTGCATGTGTGTTCTTTCCACAAACCACATATGGATCAACCAGAGTCGTTGCATGTGTGTTCTTTCCACAAACCACACATGGATCAACCACTAGAGTCATTGCATGTTTGTTCTTATACTAAAAGCACAAACCAACACTAGAGTCCTTGCATGTGTGTTCTTTTCCACAAACCACACATGGATCCACCGGTGGTCATTGCATGTGTATTCTTTCCACAAACTACATATGGATCAACCACTAGTCATTGCATGTGTGTTCTTTCCACAAACCACACATGGATCAACCACTAGAGTCATTGCATGTTTGTTCTTATACTAAAACCGCAAACCAGCACCAGAGTCATTGCTTGTGTATTCTTTCCACAAACCACACATGTGGACCCACTATAGTCATTACATGTGTGTTATTTCCACAAACCACACATGGATCAACCACTAGAGTCATTGCATATGTGTTATTTCCACAAACCACACATGGATCAACCACTAGAGTCATTGCATGTGTGTTCTTATACTAAAACCAACACTAGAGTCATTGCATGTGTGTTCTTTTCACAAACCACACATGGATCAACCACTAGAGTCATTTCATGTGTGTTATTTCCACAAACAAACATGTATCAACCACTAGAGTCATTGCATGTGTGTTGTTTTCCACAAACCACACATGGATCCACCAGTGGTCATTGCATGTGTGTTCTTTCCACAAACCACACATGGATCAACCACTAGAGTCATTGCATGTGTGTTCTTTCCACAAACCACACATGGATCAACCACTAGAGCCATTGCATGTTTGTTCTTATACTAAAACCACAAACGAGCACTAGAGTCATTGCATGTGTGTTCTTTTCCACAAACCACACATGGATCCACCAGTGGTCATTGCATGTGTGTTCTTTCCACAAACCACATATGGATCAACCACTAGTCATTGCATGTGTGTTCTTTCCACAAACCACACATGGATCAACCACTAGAGTCATTGCATGTGTGTTCTTTCCACAAACCACACATGGATCAACCACTAGAGCCATTGCATGTTTGTTCTTATACTAAAACCACAAACGAGCACTAGAGTCATTGCATGTGTGTTCTTTTCCACAAACCACACATGGATCCACCAGTGGTCATTGCATGTGTGTTCTTTCCACAAACCACATATGGATCAACCACTAGTCATTGCATGTGTGTTCTTTCCACAAACCACACATGGATCAACCACTAGAGTCATTGCATATTTGTTCTTATACTAAAACCACAAACTAGCACTAGAGTCATTGCATGTGTGTTCTTTTCCACAATACACACATGGATCCTCCACTAGAGTCATTGCATGTGTGTTCTTTCCACAAACCACATATGGATCAACCAGAGTCGTTGCATGTGTGTTCTTTCCACAAACCACACATGTGGACCCACTATAGTCATTGCATGTGTGTTATTTCCACAAACCACACATGGATCAACCACTAGAGTCATTGCATATGTGTTATTTCCACAAACCACACATGGATCAACCACTAGAGTCATTTCATGTGTGTTCTTATACTAAAACCAACACTAGAGTCATTGCATGTGTGTTCTTTTCCACAAACCACACATGGATCCACCAGTGGTCATTGCATGTGTGTTCTTTCCACTAACCACACATGGATCAACCACTAGAGTCATTGCATGTGTGTTCTTTCCACAAACCACACATGGATCAACCACTATAGTCATTGCATGTTTGTTCTTATACTAAAACTACAAACCAGCACTAGAGTCATTGCATGTGTGTTCTTTTCCACAAACCACACATGGATCCACCAGTGGTCATTGCATGTGTGTTCTTTCCACAAACCACATATGGATCAAACAGAGTCATTGCATGTGTGTTCTTTCCACAAATCACACATGGATCAACCACTAGAGTCATTGCATGTTTGTTCTTATACTAAAAGCACAAACCAACACTAGAGTCATTGCATGTCTGTTCTTTTCCACAAACCACACATGGATCCACCAGTGGTCATTGCATGTGTGTTCTTTCCACAAACCACATATGGATCAACCACTAGTTATTGCATGTGTGTTCTTTCCACAAACCACACATGGATCAACCACTAGAGTCATTGCATGTTTGTTCTTATACTAAAACCAAAAACCAGCACTAGAGTCATTGCATGTGTGTTCTTTTCCACAAACCACACATGGATCCTCCACTAGAGTCATTGCATGTGTGTTCTTTCCACAAACCACATATGGATCAACCAGAGCCATTGCATTTGTGTTCTTTCCACAAACCACACATGTGGACCCACTATAGTCATTGTATGTGTGTTATTTCCACAAACCACACATGGATCAACCACTAGAGTCATTGCATATGTGTTATTTCCACAAACCACACATGGATCAACCACTAGAGTCATTGCATGTGTGTTCTGATACTAAAACCAACACTAGAGTCATTGCATGTGTGTTATTTTCACAAACCACACATGGATCAACCACTAGAGTCATTTCATGTGTGTTATTTCCACAAACAAACATGGATCAACCACTAGAGCCATTGCATGTGTGTTCTTTTCCACAAACCACACATGGATGCACCAGTGGTCATTGCATGTGTGTTCTTTCCACAAACCACACATGGATCAACCACTAGAGTCATTGCATGTGTGTTCTTTCCACAAACCACACATGGATCAACCACTAGAGTCATTGCATGTCTATTCTTATACTAAATCCACAAACTAGCACTAGAGTCATTGCATGTGTGTTCTTTTCCACAAACCACACATGGATGCACCAGTGGTCATTGCATGTGTGTTATTTCCACAAACCACATATGGATCAACCAGAGTCATTGCATGTGTGTTCTTTCCACAAACCACACATGGATCAACCACTAGAGTCATTGCATGTTTGTTCTTATACTAAAAGCACAAACCAACACTAGAGTCATTGCATGTGTGTTCTTTTCCACAAACCACACATGGATCCACCAGTGGTCATTGCATGTGTGTTCTTTCCACAAACCACATATGGATCAACCACTAGTCATTGCATGTGTGTTCTTTCCACAAACCACACATGGATCAACCACTAGAGTCATTGCATGTTTGTTCTTATACTAAAACCACAAACCAGCACTAGAGTCATTGCATGTGTGTTCTTTTCCACAAACCACACATGGATCCTCCACTAGAGTCATTGCATGTGTGTTCTTTCCACAAACCACATATGGATCAACCAGAGTCATTGCATGTGTGTTCTTTCCACAAACCACACATGTGGACCCACTATAGTCATTGCATGTGTGTTATTTCCACAAACCACACATGGATCAACCACTAGAGTCATTGCATATGTGTTATTTCCACAAACCACACATGGATCAACCACTAGAGTCATTGCATGTGTGTTCTTATACTAAAACCAACACTAGAGTCATTGCATGTGTGTTCTTTTCACAAACCACACATGGATCAACCACTAGAGTCATTTCATGTGTGTTATTTCCACAAACAAACATGTATCAACCACTAGAGTCATTGCATGTGTGTTGTTTTCCACAAACCACACATGGATCCACCAGTGGTCATTGCATGTGTGTTCTTTCCACAAACCACACATGGATCAACCACTAGAGTCATTGCATGTGTGTTCTTTCCACAAACCACACATGGATCAACCACTAGAGTCATTGCATATTTGTTCTTATACTAAAACCACAAACTAGCACTAGAGTCATTGCATGTGTGTTCTTTTCCACAATACACACATGGATCCTCCACTAGAGTCATTGCATGTGTGTTCTTTCCACAAACCACATATGGATCAACCAGAGTCGTTGCATGTGTGTTCTTTCCACAAACCACACATGTGGACCCACTATAGTCATTGCATGTGTGTTATTTCCACAAACCACACATGGATCAACCACTAGAGTCATTGCATATGTGTTATTTCCACAAACCACACATGGATCAACCACTAGAGTCATTTCATGTGTGTTCTTATACTAAAACCAACACTAGAGTCATTGCATGTGTGTTCTTTTCCACAAACCACACATGGATCCACCAGTGGTCATTGCATGTGTGTTCTTTCCACTAACCACACATGGATCAACCACTAGAGTCATTGCATGTGTGTTCTTTCCACAAACCACACATGGATCAACCACTATAGTCATTGCATGTTTGTTCTTATACTAAAACTACAAACCAGCACTAGAGTCATTGCATGTGTGTTCTTTTCCACAAACCACACATGGATCCACCAGTGGTCATTGCATGTGTGTTCTTTCCACAAACCACATATGGATCAAACAGAGTCATTGCATGTGTGTTCTTTCCACAAATCACACATGGATCAACCACTAGAGTCATTGCATGTTTGTTCTTATACTAAAAGCACAAACCAACACTAGAGTCATTGCATGTCTGTTCTTTTCCACAAACCACACATGGATCCACCAGTGGTCATTGCATGTGTGTTCTTTCCACAAACCACATATGGATCAACCACTAGTTATTGCATGTGTGTTCTTTCCACAAACCACACATGGATCAACCACTAGAGTCATTGCATGTTTGTTCTTATACTAAAACCAAAAACCAGCACTAGAGTCATTGCATGTGTGTTCTTTTCCACAAACCACACATGGATCCTCCACTAGAGTCATTGCATGTGTGTTCTTTCCACAAACCACATATGGATCAACCAGAGCCATTGCATGTGTGTTCTTTCCACAAACCACACATGTGGACCCACTATAGTCATTGTATGTGTGTTATTTCCACAAACCACACATGGATCAACCACTAGAGTCATTGCATATGTGTTATTTCCACAAACCACACATGGATCAACCACTAGAGTCATTGCATGTGTGTTCTGATACTAAAACCAACACTAGAGTCATTGCATGTGTGTTATTTTCACAAACCACACATGGATCAACCACTAGAGTCATTTCATGTGTGTTATTTCCACAAACAAACATGGATCAACCACTAGAGCCATTGCATGTGTGTTCTTTTCCACAAACCACACATGGATGCACCAGTGGTCATTGCATGTGTGTTCTTTCCACAAACCACACATGGATCAACCACTAGAGTCATTGCATGTGTGTTCTTTCCACAAACCACACATGGATCAACCACTAGAGTCATTGCATGTTTATTCTTATACTAAATCCACAAACTAGCACTAGAGTCATTGCATGTGTGTTCTTTTCCACAAACCACACATGGATGCACCAGTGGTCATTGCATGTGTGTTATTTCCACAAACCACATATGGATCAACCAGAGTCATTGCATGTGTGTTCTTTCCACAAACCACACATGGATCAACCACTAGAGTCATTGCATGTTTGTTCTTATACTAAAAGCACAAACCAACACTAGAGTCATTGCATGTGTGTTCTTTTCCACAAACCACACATGGATCCACCAGTGGTCATTGCATGTGTGTTCTTTCCACAAACCACATATGGATCAACCACTAGTCATTGCATGTGTGTTCTTTCCACAAAACACACATGGATCAACCACTAGAGTCATTGCATGTTTGTTCTTATACTAAAACCACAAACCAGCACTAGAGTCATTGCATGTGTGTTCTTTTCCACAAACCACACATGGATCCTCCACTAGAGTCATTGCATGTGTGTTCTTTCCACAAACCACATATGGATCAACCAGAGTCATTGCATGTGTGTTCTTTCCACAAACCACACATGTGGACCCACTATAGTCATTGCATGTGTGTTATTTCCACAAACCACACATGGATCAACCACTAGAGTCATTGCATATGTGTTATTTCCACAAACCACACATGGATCAACCACTAGAGTCATTGCATGTGTGTTCTTATACTAAAACCAACACTAGAGTCATTGCATGTGTGTTCTTTTCACAAACCACACATGGATCAACCACTAGAGTCATTTCATGTGTGTTATTTCCACAAACAAACATGTATCAACCACTAGAGTCATTGCATGTGTGTTGTTTTCCACAAACCACACATGGATCCACCAGTGGTCATTGCATGTGTGTTCTTTCCACAAACCACACATGGATCAACCACTAGAGTCATTGCATGTGTGTTCTTTCCACAAACCACACATGGATCAACCACTAGAGTCATTGCATATTTGTTCTTATACTAAAACCACAAACTAGCACTAGAGTCATTGCATGTGTGTTCTTTTCCACAATACACACATGGATCCTCCACTAGAGTCATTGCATGTGTGTTCTTTCCACAAACCACATATGGATCAACCAGAGTCGTTGCATGTGTGTTCTTTCCACAAACCACACATGTGGACCCACTATAGTCATTGCATGTGTGTTATTTCCACAAACCACACATGGATCAACCACTAGAGTCATTGCATATGTGTTATTTCCACAAACCACACATGGATCAACCACTAGAGTCATTTCATGTGTGTTCTTATACTAAAACCAACACTAGAGTCATTGCATGTGTGTTCTTTTCCACAAACCACACATGGATCCACCAGTGGTCATTGCATGTGTGTTCTTTCCACTAACCACACATGGATCAACCACTAGAGTCATTGCATGTGTGTTCTTTCCACAAACCACACATGGATCAACCACTATAGTCATTGCATGTTTGTTCTTATACTAAAACTACAAACCAGCACTAGAGTCATTGCATGTGTGTTCTTTTCCACAAACCACACATGGATCCACCAGTGGTCATTGCATGTGTGTTCTTTCCACAAACCACATATGGATCAAACAGAGTCATTGCATGTGTGTTCTTTCCACAAATCACACATGGATCAACCACTAGAGTCATTGCATGTTTGTTCTTATACTAAAAGCACAAACCAACACTAGAGTCATTGCATGTCTGTTCTTTTCCACAAACCACACATGGATCCACCAGTGGTCATTGCATGTGTGTTCTTTCCACAAACCACATATGGATCAACCACTAGTTATTGCATGTGTGTTCTTTCCACAAACCACACATGGATCAACCACTAGAGTCATTGCATGTTTGTTCTTATACTAAAACCAAAAACCAGCACTAGAGTCATTGCATGTGTGTTCTTTTCCACAAACCACACATGGATCCTCCACTAGAGTCATTGCATGTGTGTTCTTTCCACAAACCACATATGGATCAACCAGAGCCATTGCATGTGTGTTCTTTCCACAAACCACACATGTGGACCCACTATAGTCATTGTATGTGTGTTATTTCCACAAACCACACATGGATCAACCACTAGAGTCATTGCATATGTGTTATTTCCACAAACCACACATGGATCAACCACTAGAGTCATTGCATGTGTGTTCTGATACTAAAACCAACACTAGAGTCATTGCATGTGTGTTATTTTCACAAACCACACATGGATCAACCACTAGAGTCATTTCATGTGTGTTATTTCCACAAACAAACATGGATCAACCACTAGAGCCATTGCATGTGTGTTCTTTTCCACAAACCACACATGGATGCACCAGTGGTCATTGCATGTGTGTTCTTTCCACAAACCACACATGGATCAACCACTAGAGTCATTGCATGTGTGTTCTTTCCACAAACCACACATGGATCAACCACTAGAGTCATTGCATGTTTATTCTTATACTAAATCCACAAACTAGCACTAGAGTCATTGCATGTGTGTTCTTTTCCACAAACCACACATGGATGCACCAGTGGTCATTGCATGTGTGTTATTTCCACAAACCACATATGGATCAACCAGAGTCATTGCATGTGTGTTCTTTCCACAAACCACACATGGATCAACCACTAGAGTCATTGCATGTTTGTTCTTATACTAAAAGCACAAACCAACACTAGAGTCATTGCATGTGTGTTCTTTTCCACAAACCACACATGGATCCACCAGTGGTCATTGCATGTGTGTTCTTTCCACAAACCACATATGGATCAACCACTAGTCATTGCATGTGTGTTCTTTCCACAAAACACACATGGATCAACCACTAGAGTCATTGCATGTTTGTTCTTATACTAAAACCACAAACCAGCACTAGAGTCATTGCATGTGTGTTCTTTTCCACAAACCACACATGGATCCTCCACTAGAGTCATTGCATGTGTGTTCTTTCCACAAACCACATATGGATCAACCAGAGTCATTGCATGTGTGTTCTTTCCACAAACCACACATGTGGACCCACTATAGTCATTGCATGTGTGTTATTTCCACAAACCACACATGGATCAACCACTAGAGTCATTGCATATGTGTTATTTCCACAAACCACACATGGATCAACCACTAGAGTCATTGCATGTGTGTTCTTATACTAAAACCAACACTAGAGTCATTGCATGTGTGTTCTTTTCACAAACCACACATGGATCAACCACTAGAGTCATTTCATGTGTGTTATTTCCACAAACAAACATGTATCAACCACTAGAGTCATTGCATGTGTGTTGTTTTCCACAAACCACACATGGATCCACCAGTGGTCATTGCATGTGTGTTCTTTCCACAAACCACACATGGATCAACCACTAGAGTCATTGCATGTGTGTTCTTTCCACAAACCACACATGGATCAACCACTAGAGTCATTGCATGTTTGTTCTTATACTAAAACCACAAACCAGCACTAGAGTCATTGCATGTGTCTTCTTTTCCACAAACCACACATGGATCCACCAGTGGTCATTGCATGTGTGTTCTTTCCACAAACCACATATGGATCAACCAGAGTCATTGCATGTGTGTTCTTTCCACAATCCACACATGGATCAACCACTAGAGTCATTGCATGTTTGTTCTTATACTAAAAGCACAAACCAACACTAGAGTCATTGCATGTCTGTTCTTTTCCACAAACCACACATGGATCCAACAGTGGTCATTGCATGTGTGTTCTTTCCACAAACCACATATGGATCAACCACTAGTCATTGCATGTGTGTTCTTTCCACAAACCACACATGGATCAACCACTAGAGTCATTGCATATTTGTTCTTATACTAAAACCACAAACCAGCACTAGAGTCATTGCGTGTGTGTTTTTTTCCACAATACACACATGGATCCTCCACTAGAGTCATTGCATGTGTGTTCTTTCCACAAACCACATATGGATCAACCAGAGTCGTTGCATGTGTGTTCTTTCCACAAACCACACATGTGGACCCACTATAGCCATTGCATGTGTGTTATTTCCACAAACCACACATGGATCAACCACTAGAGTCATTGCATATGTGTTATTTCCACAAACCACACATGGATCAACCACTAGAGTCATTGCATGTGTGTTCTGATTAAAACCAACACTAGAGTCATTGCATGTGTGTTCTTTTCACAAACCACACATGGATCAACCACTAGAGTCATTTCATGTGTGTTATTTCCACAAACAAACATGGATCAACCACTAGATTCATTGCATGTGTGTTCTTTTCCACAAACCACACATGGATCCACCAGTGGTCATTGCATGTGTGTTCTTTCCACAAACCACACATGGATCAACCACTAGAGTCATTGCATGTGTGTTCTTTCCACAAACCACACATGGATCAACCACTAGAGTCATTGCATGTTTGTTCTTGTACTAAAACCACAAACCAGCACTTGAGTCATTTCATGTGTGTTCTTTTCCACAAACCACACATGGATCCACCAGTGGTCATTGCATGTGTGTTCTTTCCACAAACCACATATGGATCAACCAGAGTCGTTGCATGTGTGTTCTTTCCACAAACCACACATGGATCAACCACTAGAGTCATTGCATGTTTGTTCTTATACTAAAAGCACAAACCAACACTAGAGTCCTTGCATGTGTGTTCTTTTCCACAAACCACACATGGATCCACCGGTGGTCATTGCATGTGTATTCTTTCCACAAACTACATATGGATCAACCACTAGTCATTGCATGTGTGTTCTTTCCACAAACCACACATGGATCAACCACTAGAGTCATTGCATGTTTGTTCTTATACTAAAACCGCAAACCAGCACCAGAGTCATTGCTTGTGTATTCTTTCCACAAACCACACATGTGGACCCACTATAGTCATTACATGTGTGTTATTTCCACAAACCACACATGGATCAACCACTAGAGTCATTGCATATGTGTTATTTCCACAAACCACACATGGATCAACCACTAGAGTCATTGCATGTGTGTTCTTATACTAAAACCAACACTAGAGTCATTGCATGTGTGTTCTTTTCACAAACCACACATGGATCAACCACTAGAGTCATTTCATGTGTGTTATTTCCACAAACAAACATGTATCAACCACTAGAGTCATTGCATGTGTGTTGTTTTCCACAAACCACACATGGATCCACCAGTGGTCATTGCATGTGTGTTCTTTCCACAAACCACACATGGATCAACCACTAGAGTCATTGCATGTGTGTTCTTTCCACAAACCACACATGGATCAACCACTAGAGCCATTGCATGTTTGTTCTTATACTAAAACCACAAACGAGCACTAGAGTCATTGCGTGTGTGTTCTTTTCCACAAACCACACATGGATCCACCAGTGGTCATTGCATGTGTGTTCTTTCCACAAACCACATATGGATCAACCACTAGTCATTGCATGTGTGTTCTTTCCACAAACCACACATGGATCAACCACTAGAGTCATTGCATATTTGTTCTTATACTAAAACCACAAACTAGCACTAGAGTCATTGCATGTGTGTTCTTTTCCACAATACACACATGGATCCTCCACTAGAGTCATTGCATGTGTGTTCTTTCCACAAACCACATATGGATCAACCAGAGTCGTTGCATGTGTGTTCTTTCCACAAACCACACATGTGGACCCACTATAGTCATTGCATGTGTGTTATTTCCACAAACCACACATGGATCAACCACTAGAGTCATTGCATATGTGTTATTTCCACAAACCACACATGGATCAACCACTAGAGTCATTTCATGTGTGTTCTTATACTAAAACCAACACTAGAGTCATTGCATGTGTGTTCTTTTACACAAACCACACATGGATCCACCAGTGGTCATTGCATGTGTGTTCTTTCCACTAACCACACATGGATCAACCACTAGAGTCATTGCATGTGTGTTCTTTCCACAAACCACACATGGATCAACCACTAGAGTCATTGCATGTTTGTTCTTATACTAAAACTACAAACCAGCACTAGAGTCATTGCATGTGTGTTCTTTTCCACAAACCACACATGGATCCACCAGTGGTCATTGCATGTGTGTTCTTTCCACAAACCACATATGGATCAAACAGAGTCATTGTATGTGTGTTCTTTCCACAAATCACACATGGATCAACCACTAGAGTCATTGCATGTTTGTTCTTATACTAAAAGCACAAACCAACACTAGAGTCATTGCATGTCTGTTCTTTTCCACAAACCACACATGGATCCACCAGTGGTCATTGCATGTGTGTTCTTTCCACAAACCACATATGGCTCAACCACTAGTTATTGCATGTGTGTTCTTTCCACAAACCACACATGGATCAACCACTAGAGTCATTGCATGTTTGTTCTTATACTAAAACCAAAAACCAGCACTAGAGTCATTGCATGTGTGTTCTTTTCCACAAACCACACATGGATCCTCCACTAGAGTCATTGCATGTGTGTTCTTTCCACAAACCACATATGGATCAACCAGAGCCATTGCATGTGTGTTCTTTCCACAAACCACACATGTGGACCCACTATAGTCATTGTATGTGTGTTATTTCCACAAACCACACATGGATCAACCACTAGAGTCATTGCATATGTGTTATTTCCACAAACCACACATGGATCAACCACTAGAGTCATTGCATGTGTGTTCTGATACTAAAACCAACACTAGAGTCATTGCATGTGTGTTATTTTCACAAACCACACATGGATCAACCACTAGAGTCATTTCATGTGTGTTATTTCCACAAACAAACATGTATCAACCACTAGAGTCATTGCATGTGTGTTGTTTTCCACAAACCACACATGGATCCACCAGTGGTCATTGCATGTGTGTTCTTTCCACAAACCACACATGGATCAACCACTAGAGTCATTGCAAGTGTGTTCTTTCCACAAACCACACATGGATCAACCACTAGAGTCATTGCATGTTTGTTCTTATACTAAAACCACAAACCAGCACTAGAGTCATTGCATGTGTGTTCTTTTCCACAAACCACACATGGATCCACCAGTGGTCATTGCATGTGTGTTCTTTCCACAAACCACATATGGATCAACCAGAGTCATTGCATGTGTGTTCTTTCCACAAACCACACATGGATCAACCACTAGAGTCATTGCATGTTTGTTCTTATACTAAAAGCACAAACCAACACTAGAGTCCTTGCATGTGTGTTCTTTTCCACAAACCACACATGGATCCAACAGTGGTCATTGCATGTGTGTTCTTTCCACAAACCACACATGGATCCAACAGTGGTCATTGCATGTGTGTTCTTTCCACAAACCACATATGGATCAACCACTAGTCATTGCATGAGTGTTCTTTCCACAAACCACACATGGGTCAACCACTAGAGTCATTGCATATTTGTTCTTATACTAAAACCACAAACCAGCACTAGAGTCATTGCGTGTGTGTTTTTTTCCACAATACACACATGGATCCTCCACTAGAGTCATTGCATGTGTGTTCTTTCCACAAACCACATATGGATCAACCAGAGTCGTTGCATGTGTGTTCTTTCCACAAACCACACATGTGGACCCACTATAGTCATTGCATGTGTGTTATTTCCACAAACCACACATGGATCAACCACTAGAGACATTGCATATGTGTTATTTCCACAAACCACACATGGATCAACCACTAGAGTCATTGCATGTGTGTTCTTATACTAAAACCAACACTAGATTCATTGCATGTGTGTTCTTTTCACAAACCACACATGGATCAACCACTAGAGTCATTTCATGTGTGTTATTTCCACAAACAAACATGGATCAACCACTAGAGTCATTGCATATGTGTTCTTTTCCACAAACCACACATGGATCCACCAGTGGTCATTGCATGTGTGTTCTTTCCACAAACCACACATGGATCAACCACTAGAGTCATTGCATGTGTGTTCTTTCCACAAACCACACATGGATCAACCAGTAGAGTCATTGCATGTTTGTTCTTATACTAAAACCACAAACCAGCACTAGAGTCATTGCATGTGTGTTCTATTCCACAAACCACACATGGATCCACCAGTGGTCATTGCATGTGTGTTCTTTCCACAAAATACATATGGATCAACCAGAGTCGTTGCATGTGTGTTCTTTCCACAAACCACACATGGATCAACCACTAGAGTCATTGCATGTTTGTTCTTATACTAAAAGCACAAACCAACACTAGAGTCCTTGCATGTGTGTTCTTTTCCACAAACCACACATGGATCCACCAGTGGTCATTGCATGTGTGTTCTTTCCACAAACCACATATGGATCAACCACTAGTCATTGCATGTGTGTTCTTTCCACAAACCACACATGGATCAACCACTAGAGTCATTGCATATTTGTTCTTATACTAAAACCACAAACCAGCACTAGAGTCATTGCATGTGTGTTCTTTTCCACAATACACATATGGATCCTCCACTAGAGTCATTGCATGTGTGTTCTTTCCACAAACCACATATGGATCAACCAGAGTCGTTGCATGTGTGTTCTTTCCACAAACCACACATGTGGACCCACTATAGTCATTGCATGTGTGTTATTTCCACAAACCACACATGGATCAACCACTAGAGTCATTGCATATGTGTTATTTCCACAAACCACACATGGATCAACCACTAGAGTCATTGCATGTGTGTTCTTATACTAAAACCAACACTAGAGTCATTGCATGTGTGTTCTTTTCACAAACCACACATGGATCAACCACTAGAGTCATTTCATGTGTGTTATTTCCACAAACAAACATGGATCAACCACTAGAGTCATTGCATGTGTGTTCTTTTCCACAAACCACGCATGGATCCACCAGTGGTCATTGCATGTGTGTTCTTTCCACAAACAACACATGGATCAACCACTAGAGTCATTGCATGTGTGTTCTTTCCACAAACCACACATGGATCAACCACTAGAGTCATTGCATGTTTGTTCTTATAGTAAAACCACAAACCAGCACTAGAGTCATTGCATGCGTGTTCTTTTCCACAAACCACACATGGATCCACCAGTGGTCATTGCATGTGTGTTCTTTCCACAAACCACATATGGATCAACCAGAGTCGTTGCATGTGTGTTCTTTCCACAAACCACACATGGATCAACCACTAGAGTCATTGCATGTTTGTTCTTATACTAAAAGCACAAACCAACACTAGAGTCCTTGCATGTGTGTTCTTTTCCACAAACCACACATGGATCCACCGGTGGTCATTGCATGTGTATTCTTTCCACAAACTACATATGGATCAACCACTAGTCATTGCATGTGTGTTCTTTCCACAAACCACACATGGATCAACCACTAGAGTCATTGCATGTTTGTTCTTATACTAAAACCACAAACCAGCACTAGAGTCATTGCATGTGTGTTCTTTTCCACAAACCACACATGGATCCACCACTAGAGTCATTGCATGTGTGTTCTTTCCACAAACCACATATGGATCAACCAGTGTCATTGCATGTGTGTTCTTTCCACAAACCACACGTGGACCCACTAGAGTCATTGCATGTGTGTTATTTCCACAAACCACGCATGGATCAACCACTAGAGTCATTGCATATGTGTTATTTCCACAAACCACACATGGATCAACCACTAGAGTCATTGCATGCGTGTTCTTATACTAAAACCAACACTAGAGTCATTGCATGCGTGTTCTTATACTAAAACCAACACTAGAGTCATTGCATGTGTGTTCTTTTCACAAACAACACATGGATCAACCACTAGAGTCATTGCATGTGTGTTCTTTTCCACAAACCACACATGGATCCACCAGTGGTCATTGCATGTGTGTTCTTTCCACAAACCACATATGGATCAACCACTAGTCATTGCATGTGTGTTCTTTCCACAAACCACACATGGATCAACCAGTAGAGTCATTGCATGTTTGTTCTTATACTAAAACCACAAACCAGCACTAGAGTCATTGCATGTGTGTTCTTTTCCACAAACCACACATGGATCCACTAGACTCATTGCATCTGTGTTCTTTTCCACAAACAACTTATGGATCAACCAGTGGTCACTACATGTGTGTTCTTTCCACAAACCACATGTGGACCCATTACAGTCATTGCATGTGTGTTATTTCCACAAACCACACATGGATCAACCACTCGAGTCATTGCATATGTGTTATTTCCACAAACCACACATGGATCAACCACTAGAGTGATTACATGTATGTTCTTATACTAAAACCAACACTAGAGTCATGGCATGTGTGTTCTTTTCACAAACAACACACGGATCAACCACTAGAGTCATTTCATGTGTGTTATTTCCACAAACAAACATGGATCAACCACTAGAGTCATTGCATGTGTGTTCTTTTCCACAAACGACACATGGATCCACCAGTGGTCATTGCATGTGTGTTCTTTCCACAAACCACACATGGATCAACCACTAGAGTCATTGCATGTGTGTTCTTTCCACAAACCACACATGGATCAGCCACTAGAGTCATTGCATGTTTGTTCTTATACTAAAACCACAAACCAGCACTAGAGTCATTGCATGTGTGTTCTTTTCCACAAACCACACATGGATCCACCAGTGGTCATTGCATGTGTGTTCTTTCCACAAACCACATATGGATCAACCAGAGTCATTGCATGTGTGTTCTTTCCACAAACCACACATGGATCAACCACTAGAGTCATTGCATGTTTGTTCTTATACTAAAAGCACATACCAACACTAGAGTCATTGCATGTGTGTTGTTTTCCACAAACCACACATGGATCCACCAGTGGTCATTGCATGTGTGTTCTTTCCACAAACCATATATGGATCAACCACTAGTCATTGCATGTGTGTTCTTTCCACAAACCACACATGGATCAACCACTAGAGTCATTGCATATTTGTTCTTATACTAAAACCACAAACCAGCACTAGAGTTATTGTATGTGTGTTCTTTTCCACAATACACACATGGATCCTCCACTAGAGTCATTGCATGTGCGTTCTTTCCACAAACCACATATGGATCAACCAGAGTTGTTGCATGTGTGTTCTTTCCACAAACCACACATGTGGACCCACTATAGTCATTGCATG
This sequence comes from Avena sativa, assembly GCA_916181665.1. NCBI lineage: Eukaryota > Viridiplantae > Streptophyta > Magnoliopsida > Poales > Poaceae > Avena > Avena sativa. The sequence continues at coordinate 279,066,708 of OV702292.1, forward strand.
TGTGTTATTTGCACAAACCACACATGGATCAACCACTAGAGTCATTGCAAATGTGTTATTTCCACAAACCACACATGGATCAACCACTAGAGTCCTTGCATGTGTGTTCTTATACTAAAACCAACACTAGAGTCATTGCATGTGTGTTCTTTTCACAAACAACACATGGATCAACCACTAGAGTCATTGCATGTGTGTTCCTTTCCACAAACCACACATGGATCCACTAGTGGTCATTACATGTGTGTTCTTTCCACGGACCACATATGGACCAACCAGAGTCATTGCATGTGTGTTCTTTCCACAAAACCACACATGGATCAACCAGTAGAGTCATTGCATGTTTGTTCTTATACTAAAACCACAAACTAGCACTAGAGTCATTGCATGTGTGTTCTTTTCCACAAACCACACATGGATCCACTAGACTGATTGCATGTGTGTTCTTTTCCACAAACAACTTATGGATCAACCAGTGGTCATTGCATGTGTGTTCTTTCCACAAACAACATGTGGACCCATTACAGTCATTGCATGTCTGTTATTTCCACAAACCACAGATGGATCAACCACTCGAGTCATTGCATATGTGTTATTTCCACAAACCACACATGCATCAACCACTAGAGTCATTGCATGTGTGTTCTTATACTAAAACCAACACTAGAGTCATTGCATGTGTGTTCTTTTCACAAACAACACATGGATCAACCACTAGAGTCATTTCATGTGTGTTATTTCCACAAACAAACATGGATCAACCACTAGAGTCATTGCATGTGTGTTCTTTTCCACAAACCACACATGGATCCACCAGTGGTCATTGCATGTGTGTTCTTTCCACAAACCACACATGGATCAACCACTAGAGTCATTGCATTTGTGTTCTTTCCACAAACCACACATGGATCAACCAGTAGAGTCATTGCATGTTTGTTCTTATACTAAAACCACAAACCAGCACTAGAGTCATTGCATGTGTGTTCTTTTCCACAAACCACACATGGATCCACCACTAGAGTCATTGCATGTGTGTTCATTCCACAAACCACATATGGATCAACCAGTGTCATTGCATGTGTGTTCTTTCCACAAACCACACGTGGACCCACTAGAGTCATTGCATGTGTGTTATTTCCACAAACCACGCATGGATCAACCAATAGAGTCATTGCATATGTGTTATTTCCACAAACCACACATGGATCAACCACTAGAGTCATTGCATGCGTGTTTTTATACTAAAACCAACACTAGAGTCATTGCATGTGTGTTCTTTTCACAAACAACACATGGATCAACCACTAGAGTCATTGCATGTGTGTTCTTTTCCACAAACCACACATGGATCCACCAGTGGTCATTTCATGTGTGTTCTTTCCACAAACCACATATGGATCAACCACTAGTCATTGCATGTGTGTTCTTTCCACAAACCACACATGGATCAACCAGTAGAGTCATTGCATGTTTGTTCTTATACTAAAACCACAAACCAGCACTAGAGTCATTGCATGTTTGTTCTTTTCCACAAACCACACATGGATCCACTAGACTCATTTCATGTGTGTTATTTTCCACAAACAACTTATGGATCAACCAGTGGTCACTGCATGTGTGTTCTTTCCACAAACCACATGTGGACCCATTACAGTCATTGCATGTGTGTTATTTCCACAAACCGCACATGGATCAACCACTCGAGTCATTGCATATGTGTTATTTCCACAAACCACACATGGATCAACCACTAGAGTCATTACATGTGTGTTCTTATACTAAAACCAACACTAGAGTCATTTCATGTGTGTTATTTCCACAAACAAACATGGATCAACCACTAGAGTCGTTGCATGTGTGTTCTTTTCCACAAACCACACATGGATCCACCAGTGGTCATTGCATGTGTGTTCTTTCCACAAACCACACATGGATCAACCACAAGAGTCATTGCATGTGTGTTCTTTCCACAAACCACACATGAATCAGCCACTAGAGTCATTGCATGTTTGTTCTTATACTAAAACCACAAACCAGCACTAGAGTCATTGCATGTGTGTTCTTTTCCACAAACCACACATGGATCCACCAGTGGTCATTGCATGTGTGTTCTTTCCACAAACCACATATGGATCAACCAGAGTCATTGCATGTGTGTTCTTTCCACAAACCACACATGGATCAACCACTAGAGTCATTGCATGTTTGTTCTTATACTAAAAGCACATACCAACACTAGAGTCATTGCATGTCTGTTGTTTTCCACAAACCACACATGGATCCACCAGTGGTCATTGCATGTGTGTTCTTTCCACAAACCATATATGGATCAACCACTAGTCATTGCATGTGTGTTCTTTCCACAAACCACACATGGATCAACCACTAGAGTCATTGAATATTTGTTCTTATACTAAAACCACAAACCAGCACTAGAGTTATTGTATGTGTGTTCTTTTCCACAATACACACATGGATCCTCCACTAGAGTCATTGCATGTGCGTTCTTTCCACAAACCACATATGGATCAACCAGAGTTGTTGCATGTGTGTTCTTTCCACAAACCACACATGTGGACCCACTATAGTCATTGCATGTGTGTTATTTCCTAAAACCACACATGGATCAACCACTAGAGTCATTGCATATGTGTTATTTCCACAAACCACACATGGATCAACCACTAGAGTCCTTGCATGTGTGTTCTTATACTAAAACCAACACTAGAGTCATTGCATGTGTGTTCTTTTCACAAACAACACATGGATCAACCACTAGAGTCATTGCATGTGTGTTCCTTTGCACAAACCACACATGGATCCACTAGTGGTCATTACATGTGTGTTCTTTCCACGGACCACATATGGACCAACCAGAGTCATTGCATGTGTGTTCTTTCCACAAAACCACACATGGATCAACCAGTGGAGTCATTGCATGTTTGTTCTTATACTAAAACCACAAACCAGCACTAGAGTCATTGCATGTGTGTTCTTTTCCACAAACCACACATGGATCCACTAGACTCATTGCATGTGTGTTCTTTTCCACAAACAACTTATGGATCAACCAGTGGTCATTGCATGTGTGTTCTTTCCACAAACCACATGTGGACACATTACAGTCATTGCACGTGTGTTATTTCCACAAACCACACATGGATCAACCACTAGAGTCATGGCATATGTGTGATTTCCACCAACCACACATGGATCAACCACTAGAGTCATTGCATGTGTTTTCTTATACTAAAACCAACACTATAGTCATTGCATGTGTGCTCTTTTCACAAACCACACATGGATCAACCACTAGAGTCATTTCATGTGTGTTATTTCCACAAACAAACATGTATCAACCACTAGAGTCATTGCATGTGTGTTGTTTTCCACAAACCACACATGGATCCACCAGTGGTCATTGCATGTGTGTTCTTTCCACAAACCACACATGGATCAACCACTAGAGTCATTGCATGTGTGTTCTTTCCACAAACCACACATGGATCAACCACTAGAGTCATTGCATGTTTGTTCTTATACTAAAACCACAAACCAGCACTAGAGTCATTGCATGTGTCTTCTTTTCCACAAACCACACATGGATCCACCAGTGGTCATTGCATGTGTGTTCTTTCCACAAACCACATATGGATCAACCAGAGTCATTGCATGTGTGTTCTTTCCACAATCCACACATGGATCAACCACTAGAGTCATTGCATGTTTGTTCTTATACTAAAAGCACAAACCAACACTAGAGTCATTGCATGTCTGTTCTTTTCCACAAACCACACATGGATCCAACAGTGGTCATTGCATGTGTGTTCTTTCCACAAACCACATATGGATCAACCACTAGTCATTGCATGTGTGTTCTTTCCACAAACCACACATGGATCAACCACTAGAGTCATTGCATATTTGTTCTTATACTAAAACCACAAACCAGCACTAGAGTCATTGCGTGTGTGTTTTTTTCCACAATACACACATGGATCCTCCACTAGAGTCATTGCATGTGTGTTCTTTCCACAAACCACATATGGATCAACCAGAGTCGTTGCATGTGTGTTCTTTCCACAAACCACACATGTGGACCCACTATAGCCATTGCATGTGTGTTATTTCCACAAACCACACATGGATCAACCACTAGAGTCATTGCATATGTGTTATTTCCACAAACCACACATGGATCAACCACTAGAGTCATTGCATGTGTGTTCTTATTAAAACCAACACTAGAGTCATTGCATGTGTGTTCTTTTCACAAACCACACATGGATCAACCACTAGAGTCATTTCATGTGTGTTATTTCCACAAACAAACATGGATCAACCACTAGAGTCATTGCATGTGTGTTCTTTTCCACAAACCACACATGGATCCACCAGTGGTCATTGCATGTGTGTTCTTTCCACAAACCACACATGGATCAACCACTAGAGTCATTGCATGTGTGTTCTTTCCACAAACCACACATGGATCAACCACTAGAGTCATTGCATGTTTGTTCTTATACTAAAACCACAAACCAGCACTTGAGTCATTTCATGTGTGTTCTTTTCCACAAACCACACATGGATCCACCAGTGGTCATTGCATGTGTGTTCTTTCCACAAACCACATATGGATCAACCAGAGTCGTTGCATGTGTGTTCTTTCCACAAACCACACATGGATCAACCACTAGAGTCATTGCATGTTTGTTCTTATACTAAAAGCACAAACCAACACTAGAGTCCTTGCATGTGTGTTCTTTTCCACAAACCACACATGGATCCACCGGTGGTCATTGCATGTGTATTCTTTCCACAAACTACATATGGATCAACCACTAGTCATTGCATGTGTGTTCTTTCCACAAACCACACATGGATCAACCACTAGAGTCATTGCATGTTTGTTCTTATACTAAAACCGCAAACCAGCACCAGAGTCATTGCTTGTGTGTTCTTTCCACAAACCACACATGTGGACCCACTATAGTCATTACATGTGTGTTATTTCCACAAACCACACATGGATCAACCACTAGAGTCATTGCATATGTGTTATTTCCACAAACCACACATGGATCAACCACTAGAGTCATTGCATGTGTGTTCTTATACTAAAACCAACACTAGAGTCATTGCATGTGTGTTCTTTTCACAAACCACACATGGATCAACCACTAGAGTCATTTCATGTGTGTTATTTCCACAAACAAACATGTATCAACCACTAGAGTCATTGCATGTGTGTTGTTTTCCACAAACCACACATGGATCCACCAGTGGTCATTGCATGTGTGTTCTTTCCACAAACCACACATGGATCAACCACTAGAGTCATTGCATGTGTGTTCTTTCCACAAACCACAGATGGATCAACCACTAGAGCCATTGCATGTTTGTTCTTATACTAAAACCACAAACGAGCACTAGAGTCATTGCATGTGTGTTCTTTTCCACAAACCACACATGGATCCACCAGTGGTCATTGCATGTGTGTTCTTTCCACAAACCACATATGGATCAACCACTAGTCATTGCATGTGTGTTCTTTCCACAAACCACACATGGATCAACCACTAGAGTCATTGCATATTTGTTCTTATACTAAAACCACAAACTAGCACTAGAGTCATTGCATGTGTGTTCTTTTCCACAATACACACATGGATCCTCCACCAGAGTCATTGCATGTGTGTTCTTTCCACAAACCACATATGGATCAACCAGAGTCGTTGCATGTGTGTTCTTTCCACAAACCACACATGTGGACCCACTATAGTCATTGCATGTGTGTTATTTCCACAAACCACACATGGATCAACCACTAGAGTCATTGCATATGTGTTATTTCCACAAACCACACATGGATCAACCACTAGAGTCATTGCATGTGTGTTCTTATACTAAAACCAACACTAGAGTCATTGCATGTGTGTTCTTTTCCACAAACCACACATGGATCCACCAGTGGTCATTGCATGTGTGTTCTTTCCACTAACCACACATGGATCAACCACTAGAGTCATTGCATGTGTGTTCTTTCCACAAACCACACATGGATCAACCACTAGAGTCATTGCATGTTTGTTCTTATACTAAAACTACAAACCAGCACTAGAGTCATTGCATGTGTGTTCTTTTCCACAAACCACACATGGATCTACCAGTGGTCATTGCATGTGTGTTCTTTCCACAAACCACATATGGATCAAACAGAGTCATTGCATGTGTGTTCTTTCCACAAATCACACATGGATCAACCACTAGAGTCATTGCATGTTTGTTCTTATACTAAAAGCACAAACCAACACTAGAGTCATTGCATGTCTGTTCTTTTCCACAAACCACACATGGATCCACCAGTGGTCATTGCATGTGTGTTCTTTCCACAAACCACATATGGATCAACCACTTGTTATTGCATGTGTGTTCTTTCCACAAACCACACATGGATCAACCACTAGAGTCATTGCATGTTTGTTCTTATACTAAAACCAAAAACCAGCACTAGAGTCATTGCATGTGTGTTCTTTTCCACAAACCACACATGGATCCTCCACTAGAGTCATTGCATGTGTGTTCTTTCCACAAACCACATATGGATCAACCAGAGCCATTGCATGTGTGTTCTTTCCACAAACCACACATGTGGACCCACTATAGTCATTGTATGTGTGTTATTTCCACAAACCACACATGGATCAACCACTAGAGTCATTGCATATGTGTTATTTCCACAAACCACACATGGATCAACCACTAGAGTCATTGCATGTGTGTTCTGATACTAAAACCAACACTAGAGTCATTGCATGTGTGTTATTTTCACAAACCACACATGGATCAACCACTAGAGTCATTTCATGTGTGTTATTTCCACAAACAAACATGTATCAACCACTAGAGTCATTGCATGTGTGTTGTTTTCCACAAACCACACATGGATCCACCAGTGGTCATTGCATGTGTGTTCTTTCCACAAACCACACATGGATCAACCACTAGAGTCATTGCAAGTGTGTTCTTTCCACAAACCACACATGGATCAACCACTAGAGTCATTGCATGTTTGTTCTTATACTAAAACCACAAACCAGCACTAGAGTGATTGCATGTGTGTTCTTTTCCACAAACCACACATGGATCCACCAGTGGTCATTGCATGTGTGTTCTTTCCACAAACCACATATGGATCAACCAGAGTCATTGCATGTGTGTTCTTTCCACAAACCACACATGGATCAACCACTAGAGTCATTGCATGTTTGTTCTTATACTAAAACCACAAACCAGCACTAGAGTCATTGCATGTGTGTTCTTTTCCACAAACCACACATGGATCCTCCACTAGAGTCATTGCATGTATGTTCTTTCCACAAACCACATATGGATCAACCAGAGTTGTTGCATGTGTGTTCTTTCCACAAACCACACATGTGGACCCACTATAGTCATTGCATGTGTGTTATTTCCTAAAACCACACATGGATCAACCACTAGAGTCATTGCATATGTGTTATTTCCACAAACCACACATGGATCAACCACTAGAGTCCTTGCATGTGTGTTCTTATACTAAAACCAACACTAGAGTCATTGCATGTGTGTTCTTTTCACAAACAACACATGGATCAACCACTAGAGTCATTGCATGTGTGTTCCTTTCCACAAACCACACATGGATCCACCACTAGAGTCATTGCATATGTGTTATTTCCACAAACCACACATGGATCAACCACTAGAGTCATTGCATGTGTGTTCTTATTAAAACCAACACTAGAGTCATTGCATGTGTGTTCTTTTCACAAACCACACATGGATCAACCACTAGAGTCATTTCATGTGTGTTATTTCCACAAACAAACATGGATCAACCACTAGAGTCATTGCATGTGTGTTCTTTTCCACAAACCACACATGGATCCACCAGTGGTCATTGCATGTGTGTTCTTTCCACAAACCACACATGGATCAACCACTAGAGTCATTGCATGTGTGTTCTTTCCACAAACCACACATGGATCAACCACTAGAGTCATTGCATGTTTGTTCTTATACTAAAACCACAAACCAGCACTTGAGTCATTTCATGTGTGTTCTTTTCCACAAACCACACATGGATCCACCAGTGGTCATTGCATGTGTGTTCTTTCCACAAACCACATATGGATCAACCAGAGTCGTTGCATGTGTGTTCTTTCCACAAACCACACATGGATCAACCACTAGAGTCATTGCATGTTTGTTCTTATACTAAAAGCACAAACCAACACTAGAGTCCTTGCATGTGTGTTCTTTTCCACAAACCACACATGGATCCACCGGTGGTCATTGCATGTGTATTCTTTCCACAAACTACATATGGATCAACCACTAGTCATTGCATGTGTGTTCTTTCCACAAACCACACATGGATCAACCACTAGAGTCATTGCATGTTTGTTCTTATACTAAAACCGCAAACCAGCACCAGAGTCATTGCATGTGTGTTCTTTCCACAAACCACACATGGATCAACCACTAGAGTCATTGCATATGTGTTATTTCCACAAACCACACATGGATCAACCACTAGAGTCATTGCATGTGTGTTCTTATACTAAAACCAACACTAGAGTCATTGCATGTGTGTTCTTTTCACAAACCACACATGGATCAACCACTAGAGTCATTTCATGTGTGTTATTTCCACAAACAAACATGTATCAACCACTAGAGTCATTGCATGTGTTGTTGTTTTCCACAAACCACACATGGATCCACCAGTGGTCATTGCATGTGTGTTCTTGCCACAAACCACACATGGATCAACCACTAGAGTCATTGCATGTGTGTTCTTTCCACAAACCACAGATGGATCAACAACTAGAGCCATTGCATGTTTGTTCTTATACTAAAACCACAAACGAGCACTAGAGTCATTGCATGTGTGTTCTTTTCCACAAACCACACATGGATCCACCAGTGGTCATTGCATGTGTGTTCTTTCCACAAACCACATATGGATCAACCACTAGTCATTGCATGTGTGTTCTTTCCACAAACCACACATCGATCAACCACTAGAGTCATTGCATATTTGTTCTTATACTAAAACCACAAACTAGCACTAGAGTCATTGCATGTGTGTTCTTTTCCACAATACACACATGGATCCTCCACTAGAGTCATTGCGTGTGTGTTCTTTCCACAAACCACATATGGATCAACCAGAGTCGTTGCATGTGTGTTCTTTCCACAAACCACACATGTGGACCCACTATAGTCATTGCATGTGTGTTATTTCCACAAACCACACATGGATCAACCACTAGAGTCATTGCATATGTGTTATTTCCACAAACCACACATGGATCAACCACTAGAGTCATTGCATGTGTGTTCTTATACTAAAACCAACACTAGAGTCATTGCATGTGTGTTCTTTTCCACAAACCACACATGGATCCACCAGTGGTCATTGCATGTGTGTTCTTTCCACTAACCACACATGGATCAACCACTAGAGTCATTGCATGTGTGTTCTTTCCACAAACCACACATGGATCAACCACTAGAGTCATTGCATGTTTGTTCTTATACTAAAACTACAAACCAGCACTAGAGTCATTGCATGTGTGTTCTTTTCCACAAACCACACATGGATCCACCAGTGGTCATTGCATGTGTGTTCTTTCCACAAACCACATATGGATCAAACAGAGTCATTGCATGTGTGTTCTTTCCACAAATCACACATGGATCAACCACTAGAGTCATTGCATGTTTGTTCTTATACTAAAAGCACAAACCAACACTAGAGTCATTGCATGTGTGTTCTTTTCCACAAACCACACATGGATCCACCAGTGGTCATTGCATGTGTGTTCTTTCCACAAACCACATATGGATCAACCACTAGTTATTGCATGTGTGTTCTTTCCACAAACCACACATGGATCAACCAGTAGAGTCATTGCATGTTTGTTCTTATACTAAAACCACAAACCAGCACTAGAGTCATTGCATGTGTGTTCTTTTCCACAAACCACACATGGATCCTCCACTAGAGTCATTGCATGTGTGTTCTTTCCACAAACCACATATGGATCAACCAGAGCCATTGCATGTGTGTTCTTTCCACAAACCACACATGTGGACCCACTATAGTCATTGTATGTGTGTTATTTCCACAAACCACACATGGATCAACCACTAGAGTCATTGCATATGTGTTATTTCCACAAACCACACATGGATCAACCACTAGAGTCATTGCATGTGTGTTCTGATACTAAAACCAACACTAGAGTCATTGCATGTGTGTTATTTTCACAAACCACACATGGATCAACCACTAGAGTCATTTCATGTGTGTTATTTCCACAAACAAACATGTATCAACCACTAGAGTCATTGCATGTGTGTTGTTTTCCACAAACCACACATGGATCCACCAGTGGTCATTGCATGTGTGTTCTTTCCACAAACCACACATGGATCAACCACTAGAGTCATTGCAAGTGTGTTCTTTCCACAAACCACACATGGATCAACCACTAGAGTCATTGCATGTTTGTTCTTATACTAAAACCACAAACCAGCACTAGAGTCATTGCATGTGTGTTCTTTTCCACAAACCACACATGGATCCACCAGTGGTCATTGCATGTGTGTTCTTTCCACAAACCACATATGGATCAACCAGAGTCATTGCATGTGTGTTCTTTCCACAAACCACACATGGATCAACCACTAGAGTCATTGCATGTTTGTTCTTATACTAAAACCACAAACCAGCACTAGAGTCATTGCATGTGTGTTCTTTTCCACAAACCACACATGGATCCTCCACTAGAGTCATTGCATGTATGTTCTTTCCACAAACCACATATGGATCAACCAGAGTTGTTGCATGTGTGTTCTTTCCACAAACCACACATGGATCCACTAGACTCATTGCATGTGTGTTCTTTTCCACAAACAACTTATGGATCAACCAGTGGTCACTACATGTGTGTTCTTTCCACAAACCACATGTGGACCCATTACAGTCATTGCATGTGTGTTATTTCCACAAACCACACATGGATCAACCACTCGAGTCATTGCATATGTGTTATTTCCACAAACCACACATGGATCAACCACTAGAGTCATTACATGTATGTTCTTATACTAAAACCAACACTAGAGTCATGGCATGTGTGTTCTTTTCACAAACAACACATGGATCAACCACTAGAGTCATTTCATGTGTGTTATTTCCACAAACAAACATGGATCAACCACTAGAGTCATTGCATGTGTGTTCTTTTCCACAAACCACACATGGATCCACCAGTGGTCATTGCATGTGTGTTCTTTCCACAAACCACACATGGATCAACCACTAGAGTCATTGCATGTGTGTTCTTTCGACAAACCACACATGGATCAGCCACTAGAGTCATTGCATGTTTGTTCTTATACTAAAACCACAAACCAGCACTAGAGTCATTGCATGTGTGTTCTTTTCCACAAACCACACATGGATCCACCAGTGGTCATTGCATGTGTGTTCTTTCCACAAACCACATATGGATCAACCAGAGTCATTGCATGTGTGTTCTTTCCACAAACCACACATGGATCAACCACTAGAGTCATTGCATGTTTGTTCTTATACTAAAAGCACATACCAACACTAGAGTCATTGCATGTGTGTTGTTTTCCACAAACCACACATGGATCCACCAGTGGTCATTGCATGTGTGTTCTTTCCACAAACCATATATGGATCAACCACTATTCATTGCATGTGTGTTCTTTCCACAGACCACACATGGATCAACCACTAGAGTCATTGCATATTTGTTCTTATACTAAAACCACAAACCAGCACTAGAGTTATTGTATGTGTGTTCTTTTCCACAATACACACATGGATCCTCCACTAGAGTCATTGCATGTGCGTTCTTTCCACAAACCACATATGGATCAACCAGAGTTGTTGCATGTGTGTTCTTTCCACAAACCACACATGTGGACCCACTATAGTCATTGCATGTGTGTTATTTGCACAAACCACACATGGATCAACCACTAGAGTCATTGCATATGTGTTATTTCCACAAACCACACATGGATCAACCACTAGAGTCCTTGCATGTGTGTTCTTATACTAAAACCAACACTAGAGTCATTGCATGTGTGTTCTTTTCACAAACAACACATGGATCAACCACTAGAGTCATTGCATGTGTGTTCCTTTCCACAAACCACACATGGATCCACTAGTGGTCATTACATGTGTGTTCTTTCCACGGACCACATATGGACCAACCAGAGTCATTGCATGTGTGTTCTTTCCACAAAACCACACATGGATCAACCAGTAGAGTCATTGCATGTTTGTTCTTATACTAAAACCACAAACCAGCACTAGAGTCATTGCATGTGTGTTCTTTTCCACAAACCACACATGGATCCACTAGACTGATTGCATGTGTGTTCTTTTCCACAAACAACTTATGGATCAACCAGTGGTCATTGCATGTGTGTTCTTTCCACAAACCACATGTGGACCCATTACAGTCATTGCATGTCTGTTATTTCCACAAACCACACATGGATCAACCACTCGAGTCATTGCATATGTGTTATTTCCACAAACCACACATGCATCAACCACTAGAGTCATTGCATGTGTGTTCTTATACTAAAACCAACACTAGAGTCATTGCATGTGTGTTCTTTTCACAAACAACACATGGATCAACCACTAGAGTCATTTCATGTGTGTTATTTCCACAAACAAACATGGATCAACCACTAGAGTCATTGCATGTGTGTTATTTTCCACAAACCACACATGGATCCACCAGTGGTCATTGCATGTGTGTTCTTTCCACAAACCACACATGGATCAACCACTAGAGTCATTGCATTTGTGTTCTTTCCACAAACCACACATGGATCAACCAGTAGAGTCATTGCATGTTTGTTCTTATACTAAAACCACAAACCAGCACTAGAGTCATTGCATGTGTGTTCTTTTCCACAAACCACACATGGATCCACCACTAGAGTCATTGCATGTGTGTTCATTCCACAAACCACATATGGATCAACCAGTGTCATTGCATGTGTGTTCTTTCCACAAACCACACGTGGACCCACTAGAGTCATTGCATGTGTGTTATTTCCACAAACCACGCATGGATCAACCAATAGAGTCATTGCATATGTGTTATTTCCACAAACCACACATGGATCAACCACTAGAGTCATTGCATGCGTGTTTTTATACTAAAACCAACACTAGAGTCATTGCATGTGTGTTCTTTTCACAAACAACACATGGATCAACCACTAGAGTCATTGCATGTGTGTTCTTTTCCACAAACCACACATGGATCCACCAGTGGTCATTTCATGTGTGTTCTTTCCACAAGCCACATATGGATCAACCACTAGTCATTGCATGTGTGTTCTTTCCACAAACCACACATGGATCAACCAGTAGAGTCATTGCATGTTTGTTCTTATACTAAAACCACAAACCAGCACTAGAGTCATTGCATGTTTGTTCTTTTCCACAAACCACACATGGATCCACTAGACTCATTGCATGTGTGTTCTTTTCCACAAACAACTTATGGATCAACCAGTGGTCACTTCATGTGTGTTCTTTCCACAAACCACATGTGGACCCATTACAGTCATTGCATGTGTGTTATTTCCACAAACCACACATGGATCAACCACTCGAGTCATTGCATATGTGTTATTTCCACAAACCACACATGGATCAACCACTAGAGTCATTACATGTATGTTCTTATACTAAAACCAACACTAGAGTCATGGCATGTGTGTTCTTTTCACAAACAACACATGGATCAACCACTAGAGTCATTTCATGTGTGTTATTTCCACAAACAAACATCGATCAACCACTAGAGTCATTGCATGTGTGTTCTTTTCCACAAACCACACATGGATCCACCAGTGGTCATTGCATGTGTGTTCTTTCCACAAAGCACACATGGACCAACCACTAGAGTCATTGCATGTGTGTTCTTTCGACAAACCACACATGGATCAGCCACTAGAGTCATTGCATGTTTGTTCTTATACTAAAACCACAAACCAGCACTAGAGTCATTGCATGTGTGTTCTTTTCCACAAACCACACATGGATCCACCAGTGGTCATTGCATGTGTGTTCTTTCCACAAACCACATATGGATCAACCAGAGTCATTGCATGTGTGTTCTTTCCACAAACCACACATGGATCAACCACTAGAGTCATTGCATGTTTGTTCTTATACTAAAAGCACATACCAACACTAGAGTCATTGCATGTGTGTTGTTTTCCACAAACCACACATGGATCCACCAGTGGTCATTGCATGTGTGTTCTTTCCACAAACCATATATGGATCAACCACTATTCATTGCATGTGTGTTCTTTCCACAAACCACACATGGATCAACCACTAGAGTCATTGCATATTTGTTCTTATACTAAAACCACAAACCAGCACTAGAGTTATTGTATGTGTGTTCTTTTCCACAATACACACATGGATCCTCCACTAGAGTCATTGCATGTGCGTTCTTTCCACAAACCACATATGGATCAACCAGAGTTGTTGCATGTGTGTTCTTTCCACAAACCACACATGTGGACCCACTATAGTCATTGCATGTGTGTTATTTGCACAAACCACACATGGATCAACCACTAGAGTCATTGCATATGTGTTATTTCCACAAACCACACATGGATCAACCACTAGAGTCCTTGCATGTGTGTTCTTATACTAAAACCAACACTAGAGTCATTGCATGTGTGTTCTTTTCACAAACAACACATGGATCAACCACTAGAGTCATTGCATGTGTGTTCCTTTCCACAAACCACACATGGATCCACTAGTGGTCATTACATGTGTGTTCTTTCCACGGAGCACATATGGACCAACCAGAGTCATTGCATGTGTGTTCTTTCCACAAAACCACACATGGATCAACCAGTAGAGTCATTGCATGTTTGTTCTTATACTAAAACCACAAACCAGCACTAGAGTCATTGCATGTGTGTTCTTTTCCACAAACCACACATGGATCCACTAGACTGATTGCATGTGTGTTCTTTTCCACAAACAACTTATGGATCAACCAGTGGTCATTGCATGTGTGTTCTTTCCACAAACCACATGTGGACCCATTACAGTCATTGCATGTCTGTTATTTCCACAAACCACACATGGATCAACCACTCGAGTCATTGCATATGTGTTATTTCCACAAACCACACATGCATCAACCACTAGAGTCATTGCATGTGTGTTCTTATACTAAAACCAACACTAGAGTCATTGCATGTGTGTTCTTTTCACAAACAACACATGGATCAACCACTAGAGTCATTTCATGTGTGTTATTTCCACAAACAAACATGGATCAACCACTAGAGTCATTGCATGTGTGTTATTTTCCACAAACCACACATGGATCCACCAGTGGTCATTGCATGTGTGTTCTTTCCACAAACCACACATGGATCAACCACTAGAGTCATTGCATTTGTGTTCTTTCCACAAACCACACATGGATCAACCAGTAGAGTCATTGCATGTTTGTTCTTATACTAAAACCACAAACCAGCACTAGAGTCATTGCATGTGTGTTCTTTTCCACAAACCACACATGGATCCACCACTAGAGTCATTGCATGTGTGTTCATTCCACAAACCACATATGGATCAACCAGTGTCATTGCATGTGTGTTCTTTCCACAAACCACACGTGGACCCACTAGAGTCATTGCATGTGTGTTATTTCCACAAACCACGCATGGATCAACCAATAGAGTCATTGCATATGTGTTATTTCCACAAACCACACATGGATCAACCACTAGAGTCATTGCATGCGTGTTTTTATACTAAAACCAACACTAGAGTCATTGCATGTGTGTTCTTTTCACAAACAACACATGGATCAACCACTAGAGTCATTGCATGTGTGTTCTTTTCCACAAACCACACATGGATCCACCAGTGGTCATTTCATGTGTGTTCTTTCCACAAGCCACATATGGATCAACCACTAGTCATTGCATGTGTGTTCTTTCCACAAACCACACATGGATCAACCAGTAGAGTCATTGCATGTTTGTTCTTATACTAAAACCACAAACCAGCACTAGAGTCATTGCATGTTTGTTCTTTTCCACAAACCACACATGGATCCACTAGACTCATTGCATGTGTGTTCTTTTCCACAAACAACTTATGGATCAACCAGTGGTCACTTCATGTGTGTTCTTTCCACAAACCACATGTGGACCCATTACAGTCATTGCATGTGTGTTATTTCCACAAACCACACATGGATCAACCACTCGAGTCATTGCATATGTGTTATTTCCACAAACCACACATGGATCAACCACTAGAGTCATTACATGTATGTTCTTATACTAAAACCAACACTAGAGTCATGGCATGTGTGTTCTTTTCACAAACAACACATGGATCAACCACTAGAGTCATTTCATGTGTGTTATTTCCACAAACAAACATCGATCAACCACTAGAGTCATTGCATGTGTGTTCTTTTCCACAAACCACACATGGATCCACCAGTGGTCATTGCATGTGTGTTCTTTCCACAAAGCACACATGGATCAACCACTAGAGTCATTGCATGTGTGTTCTTTCGACAAACCACACATGGATCAGCCACTAGAGTCATTGCATGTTTGTTCTTATACTAAAACCACAAACCAGCACTAGAGTCATTGCATGTGTGTTCTTTTCCACAAACCACACATGGATCCACCAGTGGTCATTGCATGTGTGTTCTTTCCACAAACCACATATGGATCAACCAGAGTCATTGCATGTGTGTTCTTTCCACAAACCACACATGGATCAACCACTAGAGTCATTGCATGTTTGTTCTTATACTAAAAGCACATACCAACACTAGAGTCATTGCATGTGTGTTGTTTTCCACAAACCACACATGGATCCACCAGTGGTCATTGCATGTGTGTTCTTTCCACAAACCATATATGGATCAACCACTAGTCATTGCATGTGTGTTCTTTCCACAAACCACACATGGATCAACCACTAGAGTCATTGCATATTTGTTCTTATACTAAAACCACAAACCAGCACTAGAGTTATTGTATGTGTGTTCTTTTCCACAATACACACATGGATCCTCCACTAGAGTCATTGCATGTGCGTTCTTTCCACAAACCACATATGGATCAACCAGAGTTGTTGCATGTGTGTTCTTTCCACAAACCACACATGTGGACCCACTATAGTCATTGCATGTGTGTTATTTGCACAAACCACACATGGATCAACCACTAGAGTCATTGCATATGTGTTATTTCCACAAACCACACATGGATCAACCACTAGAGTCCTTGCATGTGTGTTCTTATACTAAAACCAACACTAGAGTCATTGCATGTGTGTTCTTTTCACAAACAACACATGGATCAACCACTAGAGTCATTGCATGTGTGTTCCTTTCCACAAACCACACATGGATCCACTAGTGGTCATTACATGTGTGTTCTTTCCACGGACCACATATGGACCAACCAGAGTCATTGCATGTGTGTTCTTTCCACAAAACCACACATGGATCAACCAGTAGAGTCATTGCATGTTTGTTCTTATACTAAAACCACAAACCAGCACTAGAGTCATTGCATGTGTGTTCTTTTCCACAAACCACACATGGATCCACTAGACTGATTGCATGTGTGTTCTTTTCCACAAACAACTTATGGATCAACCAGTGGTCATTGCATGTGTGTTCTTTCCACAAACCACATGTGGACCCATTACAGTCATTGCATGTCTGTTATTTCCACAAACCACACATGGATCAACCACTCGAGTCATTGCATATGTGTTATTTCCACAAACCACACATGCATCAACCACTAGAGTCATTGCATGTGTGTTCTTATACTAAAACCAACACTAGAGTCATTGCATGTGTGTTCTTTTCACAAACAACACATGGATCAACCACTAGAGTCATTTCATGTGTGTTATTTCCACAAACAAACATGGATCAACCACTAGAGTCATTGCATGTGTGTTATTTTCCACAAACCACACATGGATCCACCAGTGGTCATTGCATGTGTGTTCTTTCCACAAACCACACATGGATCAACCACTAGAGTCATTGCATTTGTGTTCTTTCCACAAACCACACATGGATCAACCAGTAGAGTCATTGCATGTTTGTTCTTATACTAAAACCACAAACCAGCACTAGAGTCATTGCATGTGTGTTCTTTTCCACAAACCACACATGGATCCACCACTAGAGTCATTGCATGTGTGTTCATTCCACAAACCACATATGGATCAACCAGTGTCATTGCATGTGTGTTCTTTCCACAAACCACACGTGGACCCACTAGAGTCATTGCATGTGTGTTATTTCCACAAACCACGCATGGATCAACCAATAGAGTCATTGCATATGTGTTATTTCCACAAACCACACATGGATCAACCACTAGAGTCATTGCATGCGTGTTTTTATACTAAAACCAACACTAGAGTCATTGCATGTGTGTTCTTTTCAAAAAACAACACATGGATCAACCACTAGAGTCATTGCATGTGTGTTCTTTTCCACAAACCACACATGGATCCACCAGTGGTCATTTCATGTGTGTTCTTTCCACAAGCCACATATGGATCAACCACTAGTCATTGCATGTGTGTTCTTTCCACAAACCACACATGGATCAACCAGTAGAGTCATTGCATGTTTGTTCTTATACTAAAACCACAAACCAGCACTAGAGTCATTGCATGTTTGTTCTTTTCCACAAACCACACATGGATCCACTAGACTCATTGCATGTGTGTTCTTTTCCACAAACAACTTATGGATCAACCAGTGGTCACTGCATGTGTGTTCTTTCCACAAACCACATGTGGACCCATTACAGTCATTGCATGTGTGTTATTTCCACAAACCACACATGGATCAACCACTCGAGTCATTGCATATGTGTTATTTCCACAAACCACACATGGATCAACCACTAGAGTCATTACATGTGTGTTCTTATACTAAAACCAACACTAGAGTCATTTCATGTGTGTTATTTCCACAAACAAACATGGATCAACCACTAGAGTCGTTGCATGTGTGTTCTTTTCCACAAACCACACATGGATCCACCAGTGGTCATTGCATGTGTGTTCTTTCCACAAACCACACATGGATCAACCACAAGAGTCATTGCATGTGTGTTCTTTCCACAAACCACACATGAATCAGCCACTAGAGTCATTGCATGTTTGTTCTTATACTAAAACCACAAACCAGCACTAGAGTCATTGCATGTGTGTTCTTTTCCACAAACCACACATGGATCCACCAGTGGTCATTGCATGTGTGTTCTTTCCACAAACCACATATGGATCAACCAGAGTCATTGCATGTGTGTTCTTTCCACAAACCACACATGGATCAACCACTAGAGTCATTGCATGTTTGTTCTTATACTAAAAGCACATACCAACACTAGAGTCATTGCATGTGTGTTGTTTTCCACAAACCACACATGGATCCACCAGTGGTCATTGCATGTGTGTTCTTTCCACAAACCATATATGGATCAACCACTAGTCATTGCATGTGTGTTCTTTCCACAAACCACACATGGATCAACCACTAGAGTCATTGCATATTTGTTCTTATACTAAAACCACAAACCAGCACTAGAGTTATTGTATGTGTGTTCTTTTCCACAATACACACATGGATCCTCCACTAGAGTCATTGCATGTGCGTTCTTTCCACAAACCACATATGGATCAACCAGAGTTGTTGCATGTGTGTTCTTTCCACAAACCACACATGTGGACCCACTATAGTCATTGCATGTGTGTTATTTCCTAAAACCACACATGGATCAACCACTAGAGTCATTGCATATGTGTTATTTCCACAAACCACACATGGATCAACCACTAGAGTCCTTGCATGTGTGTTCTTATACTAAAACCAACACTAGAGTCATTGCATGTGTGTTCTTTTCACAAACAACACATGGATCAACCACTAGAGTCATTGCATGTGTGTTCCTTTGCACAAACCACACATGGATCCACTAGTGGTCATTACATGTGTGTTCTTTCCACGGACCACATATGGACCAACCAGAGTCATTGCATGTGTGTTCTTTCCACAAAACCACACATGGATCAACCAGTGGAGTCATTGCATGTTTGTTCTTATACTAAAACCACAAACCAGCACTAGAGTCATTGCATGTGTGTTCTTTTCCACAAACCACACATGGATCCACTAGACTCATTGCATGTGTGTTCTTTTCCACAAACAACTTATGGATCAACCAGTGGTCATTGCATGTGTGTTCTTTCCACAAACCACATGTGGACCCATTACAGTCATTGCATGTCTGTTATTTCCACAAACCACACATGGATCAACCACTCGAGTCATTGCATATGTGTTATTTACACAAACCACACATGGATCAACCACTAGAGTCATTGCATGTGTGTTCTTATACTAAAACCAACACTAGAGTCATTGCATGTGTGTTCTTTTCACAAACAACACATGGATCAACCACTAGAGTCATTTCATGTGTGTTATTTCCACAAACAAACATGGATCAACCACTAGAGCCATTGCATGTGTGTTCTTTTCCACAAACCACACATGGATGCACCAGTGGTCATTGCATGTGTGTTCTTTCCACAAACCACACATGGATCAACCACTAGAGTCATTGCATTTGTGTTCTTTCCACAAACCACACATGGATTAACCACTAGAGTCATTGCATGTTTGTTCTTATACTAAAACTGCAAACCAGCACTAGAGTCATTGCATGTGTGTTCTTTTCCACAAACCACACATGGATCCACCAGTAGTCATTGCATGTGTGTTCTTTCCACAAACCACATATGGATCAACCAGAGTCATTGCATGTGTGTTCTTTCTACAAACCACACATGGATCAACCGCTAGAGTCATTGCATGTTTGTTCTTATACTAAAAGCACAAACCAAGACTAGAGTCATTGCATGTGTGTTGTTTTCCACAAACCACACATGTGTCCACCAGTGGTCGTTGCATGTGTGTTCTTTCCACAAACAACATATGGATCAACCACTAGTCATTGCATGTGTGTTCTTTCCACAAACCACACATGGATCAACCACTAGAGTCATTGCATGTTTGTTCTTATACTAAAACCACAAACCAACACTAGAGTCATTGCATGTGTGTTCTTTTCCACAAACCACACATGGATCCACCACTAGAGTCGCTGCATGTGTGTTCTTTCGACAAACCACATATGGATCAACCACTAGAGTCATTGCATGTGTGTTATTTCCAAAAACCACACATGGATCAACCACTAGAGTCATTGCATGTGTGTTCTTTCCACAAACCACACATGGATCAACCACTAGAGTCATTGCATGTGTGTTCTTTCCACAAACCACACATGGATCAACCACTAGAGTCATTGCATGTGTGTTCTTTTCACAAACCACACATGGATCAACCACTAGAGTAATTGCATGTGTGTTATTTCCACAAACAAACATGGATCAACCACTAGAGTCATTGCATGTGTGTTCTTATACTAAAACCAACATGGATCCACCAGTGGTCATTGCATGTGTGTTCTTTCCACAAACCACACATGGATCAACCACTAGAGTCATTGCATGTGTGTTATTTCCACAAACCACACATGGATCAACCACTAGAGTCATTGCATGTGTGTTATTTCCACAAACAAACATGGATCAACCACTAGAGTCATTGCTTGTGTGTTCTTTTATACAAACCACACATGGATCTACTAGTGGTCATTGCATGTGTGTTCTTTCCACAAACTACAGATGGATCAACCACTAGAGTCATTGCATGTGTGTTCTTTCCACAAACCACACATGGATCAACCACTAGAGTCATTGCATGTTTGTTCTTATACTAAAACCAGAAACCAGCACTAGAGTCATTGCATGTGTGTTCTTTTCCACAAACCACACATGGATCCACCAGTGGTCATTGCATGTGTGTTCTTTCCACAAACGACATATGGATCACCCAGAGTCATTGCATGTGTGTTCTTTCCACAAACCACACAAGGATCAACCACTAGAGTCATTGCATGTTTGTTCTTATACTAAAAGCACAAACCAACACTAGAGTCATTGCATGTGTGTTCTTTTCCACAAACCACACATGGATCCACAAGTGGTCATTGCATGTGTGTTCTTTCCAGAAACCACATATGGATCAACCACTAGTCATTGCATGTGTGTTCTTTCCACAAACCACACACGGATCAACCACTAGACTCATTGCATGTTTGTTCTTATACTAAAACCACAAACCAACACTAGAGTCATTGCATGTGTGTTCTTTTCCACAAACCACACATGGATCCTCCACTAGAGTCATTGCATGTGCGTTCTTTCACCACATATGGATCAACCAGAGTCGTTGCATGTGTGTTCTTTCCACAAACCACACATGTGGACCCACTATAGTCATTGCATGTGTGTTATTTACACAAACCACACATGGATCAACCACTAGAGTCATTGCATATGTGTTATTTCCACAAACCACACATGGATCAACCACTAGAGTCATTGCATGCGTGTTCTTATACTAAAACCAACACTAGAGTCATTGCATGTGTGTTCTTTTCACAAACAACACATGGATCAACCACTAGAGTCATTGCATGTGTGTTCTTTTCCACAAACCACACATGGATCCAGTAGTGGTCATTACATGTGTGTTCTTTCCATGGACCACATATGGACCAACCAGAGTCATTGCATGCGTGTTCTTTCCACAAAACCACACATGGATCAACCAGTAGATTCATTGCATGTTTGTTCTTATACTAAAACCACAAACCAGCACTAGAGTCATTGCATGTGTGTTCTTTTCCACAAACCACACATGGATCCACTAGACTCATTGCATGTGTGTTCTTTTCCACAAACAACTTATGGATTAACCAGTGGTCATTGCATGTGTGTTCTTTCCACAAACCACATGTGGACCCATTACAGTCATTGCATGTGTGTTATTTCCACAAACCACACGTGGATCAACCACTAGAGTCATTGCATGTGTATTCTTATACTAAAATCACAAACCAGCACTACAGTCATTGCATGTGTGTTCTTTTCCACAAACCACACATGGATCCACCAGCGGTCATTGCATGTGTGTTCTTTCCACAAACCACATATGGATCACCCAGAGTCATTGCATGTGTGTTCTTTCCACAAACCACACATGGATCAGCCACTAGAGTCATTGCATGTTTGTTCTTATACTAAAACCACAAACCAGCACTAGAGTCATTGCATGTGTGTTCTTTTCCACAAACCACACATGGATCCACCAGTGGTCATTGCATGTGTGTTCTTTCCACAAACCACATATGGATCAACCAGAGTCATTGCATGTGTGTTCTTTCCACAAACCACACATGGATCAACCACTAGAGTCATTGCATTTTTGTTCTTATACTAAAAGCACATACCAACACTAGAGTCATTGCATGTGTGTTGTTTTCCACAAACCACACATGGATCCACCAGTGGTCATTGCATGTGTGTTCTTTCCACAAACCATATATGGATCAACCACTAGTCATTGCATGTGTGTTCTTTCCACAAACCACACATCGATCAACCACTAGAGTCATTGCATATTTGTTCTTATACTAAAACCACAAACCAGCACTAGAGTTATTGTATGTGTGTTCTTTTCCACAATACACACATGGATCCTCCACTAGAGTCATTGCATGTGCGTTCTTTCCACAAACCACATATGGATCAACCAGAGTTGTTGCATGTGTGTTCTTTCCACAAACCACACATGTGGACCCACTATAGTCATTGCATGTGTGTTATTTCCTAAAACCACACATGGATCAACCACTAGAGTCATTGCATATGTGTTATTTCCACAAACCACACATGGATCAACCACTAGAGTCATTGCATATGTGTTATTTCCACAAACCACACATGGATCAACCACTAGAGTCCTTGCATGTGTGTTCTTATACTAAAACCAACACTAGAGTCATTGCATGTGTGTTCTTTTCACAAACAACACATGGATCAACCACTAGAGTCATTGCATGTGTGTTCCTTTGCACAAACCACACATGGATCCACTAGTGGTCATTACATGTGTGTTCTTTCCACGGACCACATATGGACCAACCAGAGTCATTGCATGTGTGTTCTTTCCACAAAACCACACATGGATCAACCAGTGGAGTCATTGCATGTTTGTTCTTATACTAAAACCACAAACCAGCACTAGAGTCATTGCATGTGTGTTCTTTTCCACAAACCACACATGGATCCACTAGACTCATTGCATGTGTGTTCTTTTCCACAAACAACTTATGGATCAACCAGTGGTCATTGCATGTGTGTTCTTTCCACAAACCACATGTGGACCCATTACAGTCATTGCATGTCTGTTATTTCCACAAACCACACATGGATCAACCACTCGAGTCATTGCATATGTGTTATTTACACAAACCACACATGGATCAACCACTAGAGTCATTGCATGTGTGTTCTTATACTAAAACCAACACTAGAGTCATTGCATGTGTGTTCTTTTCACAAACAACACATGGATCAACCACTAGAGTCATTTCATGTGTGTTATTTCCACAAACAAACATGGATCAACCACTAGAGCCATTGCATGTGTGTTCTTTTCCACAAACAACACATGGATGCACCAGTGGTCATTGCATGTGTGTTCTTTCCACAAACCACACATGGATCAACCACTAGAGTCATTGCATTTGTGTTCTTTCCACAAACCACACATGGATCAACCACTAGAGTCATTGCATGTTTGTTCTTATACTAAAACTGCAAACCAGCACTAGAGTCATTGCATGTGTGTTCTTTTCCACAAACCACACATGGATCCACCAGTGGTCATTGCATGTGTGTTCTTTCCACAAACCACATATGGATCAACCAGAGTCATTGCATGTGTGTTCTTTCTACAAACCACACATGGATCAACCGCTAGAGTCATTGCATGTTTGTTCTTATACTAAAAGCACAAACCAAGACTAGAGTCATTGCATGTGTGTTGTTTTCCACAAACCACACATGTGTCCACCAGTGGTCGTTGCATGTGTGTTCTTTCCACAAACAACATATGGATCAACCACTAGTCATTGCATGTGTGTTCTTTCCACAAACCACACATGGATCAACCACTAGAGTCATTGCATGTTTGTTCTTATACTAAAACCACAAACCAACACTAGAGTCATTGCATGTGTGTTCTTTTCCACAAACCACACATGGATCCACCACTAGAGTCGCTGCATGTGTGTTCTTTCGACAAACCACATATGGATCAACCACTAGAGTCATTGCATGTGTGTTATTTCCAAAAACCACACATGGATCAACCACTAGAGTCATTGCATGTGTGTTCTTTCCACAAACCACACATGGATCAACCACTAGAGTCATTGCATGTGTGTTCTTTCCACAAACCACACATGGATCAACCACTAGAGTCATTGCATGTGTGTTCTTTTCACAAACCACACATGGATCAACCACTAGAGTAATTGCATGTGTGTTATTTCCACAAACAAACATGGATCAACCACTAGAGTCATTGCATGTGTGTTCTTATACTAAAACCAACATGGATCCACCAGTGGTCATTGCATGTGTGTTCTTTCCACAAACCACACATGGATCAACCACTAGAGTCATTGCATGTGTGTTATTTCCACAAACCACACATGGATCAACCACTAGAGTCATTGCATGTGTGTTATTTCCACAAACAAACATGGATCAACCACTAGAGTCATTGCTTGTGTGTTCTTTTATACAAACCACACATGGATCTACTAGTGGTCATTGCATGTGTGTTCTTTCCACAAACTACAGATGGATCAACCACTAGAGTCATTGCATGTGTGTTCTTTCCACAAACCACACATGGATCAACCACTAGAGTCATTGCATGTTTGTTCTTATACTAAAACCACAAACCAGCACTAGAGTCATTGCATGTGTGTTCTTTTCCACAAGCCACACATGGATCCACCAGTGGTCATTGCATGTGTGTTCTTTCCACAAACCACATATGGATCACCCAGAGTCATTGCATGTGTGTTCTTTCCACAAACCACACAAGGATCAACCACTAGAGTCATTGCATGTTTGTTCTTATACTAAAAGCACAAACCAACACTAGAGTCATTGCATGTGTGTTCTTTTCCACAAACCACACATGGATCCACAAGTGGTCATTGCATGTGTGTTCTTTCCAGAAACCACATATGGATCAACCACTAGTCATTGCATGTGTGTTCTTTCCACAAACCACACACGGATCAACCACTAGACTCATTGCATGTTTGTTCTTATACTAAAACCACAAACCAACACTAGAGTCATTGCATGTGTGTTCTTTTCCACAAACCACACATGGATCCTCCACTAGAGTCATTGCATGTGCGTTCTTTCACCACATATGGATCAACCAGAGTCGTTGCATGTGTGTTCTTTCCACAAACCACACATGTGGACCCACTATAGTCATTGCATGTGTGTTATTTCCACAAACCACACATGGATCAACCACTAGAGTCATTGCATATGTGTTATTTCCACAAACCACACATGGATCAACCACTAGAGTCATTTCATGCGTGTTCTTATACTAAAACCAACACTAGAGTCATTGCATGTGTGTTCTTTTCACAAACAACACATGGATCAACCAGTAGAGTCATTACATGTGTGTTCTTTCCATGGACCACATATGGACCAACCAGAGTCATTGCATGTGTGTTCTTTCCACAAAACCACACATGGATCAACCAGTAGATTCATTGCATGTTTGTTCTTATACTAAAACCACAAACCAGCACTAGAGTCATTGCATGTGTGTTCTTTTCCACAAACCACACATGGATCCACTAGAGTCATTGCATGTGTGTTCTTTTCCACAAACAACTTATGGATTAACCAGTGGTCATTGCATGTGTGTTCTTTCCACAAACCACATGTGGACCCATTACAGTCATTGCATGTGTGTTATTTCCACAAACCACACATGGATCAACCACTCGAGTCATTGCATATGTGTTATTTCCACAAACCACACATGGATCAACCACTAGAGTCATTGCATGTGTGTTCTTATACTAAAACCAACACTAGAGTCATTGCATGTGTGTTCTTTTCACAAACAACACATGGATCAACCACTAGAGTCATTTCATGTGTGTTATTTCCACAAACAAACATGGATCAACCACTAGAGTCATTGCATGTGTGTTCTTTTCCACAAACCACACATGGATCCACCAGTGGTCATTGCATGTGTGTTCTTTCCACAAACCACATATGGATCAACCAGAGTCATTGCATGTGTGTTCTTTCCACAAACCACACATGAATCAACCACTAGAGTCATTGCATGTTTGGTCTTATACTAAAAGCACAAACCAACACTAGAGTCATTGCATGTGTGTTCTTTTCCACAAACCACACATGGATCCACCAGTGGTCATTGCATGTGTGTTCTTTCCACAAACCACATATGGATCAACCACTAGTCATTGCATGTGTGTTCTTTCCACAAACCACACATGGATCAACCACTAGAGTCATTGCATGCGTGTTCTTATACTAAAACCAACACTAGAGTCATTGCATGTTTTTTCTTATACTAAACCACAAACCAGTACTAGAGTCACTGCATGTGTGTTCTTTTCCACAAACCACACATGGATCCTCCACTAGAGTTATTGCATGTGTGTTCTTTCCACAAACCACATATGGATCAACCACTAGTCATTGCATGTGTGTTCTTTCCACAAACCACACATGGATCAACCAGTAGAGTCATTGCATGTTTGTTCTTATACTAAAACCACAAACCAGCACTAGAGTCATTGCATGTGTGTTCTTTCCACAAGCCACACAAGGATCAACCACTAGAGTCATTGCATGTTTGTTCTTATACTAAAAGCACAAACCAACACTAGAGTCATTGCATGTGTGTTCTTTTCCACAAACCACACATGGATCCACAAGTGGTCATTGCATGTGTGTTCTTTCCAGAAACCACATATGGATCAACCACTAGTCATTGCATGTGTGTTGTTTCCACAAACCACACACGGATCAACCACTAGACTCATTGCATGTTTGTTCTTATACTAAAACCACAAACAAACACTAGAGTCATTGCATGTGTGTTCTTTTCCACAAACCACACATGGATCCTCCACTAGAGTCATTGCATGTGCGTTCTTTCCACAAACCACATTTGGATCAACCAGAGTCGTTGCATGTGTGTTCTTTCCACAAACCACACATGTGGACCCACTATAGTCATTGCATGTGTGTTATTTCCACAAACCACACATGGATCAACCACTAGAGTCATTGCATATGTGTTATTTCCACAAACCACACATGGATCAACCACTAGAGTCATTGCATGTGTGTTCTTATACTAAAACCAACACTAGAGTCATTGCATGTGTGTTCTTTTCACAAACAACACACTGATCAACCACTAGAGTCATTGCATGTGTGTTCTTTTCCACAAACCACACATGGATCCAGTAGTGGTCATTACATGTGTGTTCTTTCCATGGACCACATATGGACCAACCAGAGTCATTGCATGTGTGTTCTTTCCACAAAACCACATATGGATCAACCAGTAGATTCATTGCATGTTTGTTCTTATACTAAAACCACAAACCAGCACTAGAGTCATTGCATGTGTGTTCTTTTCCACAAACCACACATGGATCCACTAGACTCATTGCATGTGTGTTCTTTTCCACAAACAACTTATGGATTAACCAGTGGTCATTGCATGTGTGTTCTTTCCACAAACCACATGTGGACCTATTACAGTCATTGCATGTGTGTTATTTCCACAAACCACACATGGATCAACCACTCGAGTCATTGCATATGTGTTATTTCCACAAACCACACATGGATCAACCACTAGAGTCATTGCATGTGTGTTCTTATACTAAAACCAACACTAGAGTCATTGCATGTGTGTTCTTTTCACAAACAACACATGGATCAACCACTAGAGTCATTTCATGTGTGTTATTTCCACAAACAAACATGGATCAACCACTAGAGTCATTGCATGTGTGTTCTTTTCCACAAACCACACATGGATCCACCAGTGGTCATTGCATGTGTGTTCTTTCCACAAACCACATATGGATCAACCAGAGTCATTGCATGTGTGTTCTTTCCACAAACCACACATGAATCAACCACTAGAGTCATTGCATGTTTGGTCTTATACTAAAAGCACAAACCAACACTAGAGTCATTGCATGTGTGTTCTTTTCCACAAACCACACATGGATCCACCAGTGGTCATTGCATGTGTGTTCTTTCCACAAACCACATATGGATCAACCAGTAGTCATTGCATGTGTGTTCTTTCCACAAACCACACATGGATCAACCACTAGAGTCATTGCATGCGTGTTCTTATACTAAAACCAACACTAGAGTCATTGCATGTTTTTTCTTATACTAAACCACAAACCAGTACTAGAGTCACTGCATGTGTGTTCTTTTCCACAAACCACACATGGATCCTCCACTAGAGTTATTGCATGTGTGTTCTTTCCACAAACCACATATGGATCAACCACTAGTCATTGCATGTGTGTTCTTTCCACAAACCACACATGGATCAACCAGTAGAGTCATTGCATGTTTGTTCTTATACTAAAACCACAAACCAGCACTAGAGTCATTGCATGTGTGTTCTTTTCCACAAACCACACATGGATCCACTAGACTCATTGCATGTGTGTTCTTTTCCACAAACAACTTATGGATCAACCAGTGGTCACTGCATGTGTGTTCTTTCCACAAACCACATGTGGACCCATTACAGTCATTGCATGTGTGTTATTTCCACAAACCACACATGGATCAACCACTCGAGTCATTGCATATGTGTTATTTCCACAAACCACACATGGATAAACCACTAGAGTCATTGCATGTGTGTTCTTATACTAAAACCAACACTAGAGTCATGGCATGTGTGTTCTTTTCACAAACAACACATGGATCAACCACTAGAGTCATTTCATGTGTGTTATTTCCACAAACAAACATGGATCAACCACTAGAGTCATTGCATGTGTGTTCTTTTCCACAAACCACACATGGATCCACCAGTGGTTATTGCATGTGGGTTCTTTCCACAAACCACACATGGATCAACCACTAGAGTCATTGCATGGGTGTTCTTTCCACAAACCACACATGGATCAGCCACTAGAGTCATTGCATGTTGGTTCTTATACTAAAAGCACATACCAACACTAGAGTCATTGCATGTGTGTTGTTTTCCACAAACCACACATGGATCCACCAGTGGTCATTGCATGTGTGTTCTTTCCACAAACCATATATGGATCAACCACTAGTCATTGCATGTGTGTTCTTTCCACAAACCACACATGGATCAACCACTAGAGTCATTTCATATTTGTTCTTATACTAAAACCACAAACCAGCACTAGAGTTATTGTATGTGTGTTCTTTTCCACAATACACACATGGATCCTCCACTAGAGTCATTGCATGTGCGTTCCTTCCACAAACCACATATGGATCAACCAGAGTCGTTGCATGTGTGTTCTTTCCACAAACCACACATCTGGACCCACTATAGTCATTGCATGTGTGTTATTTCCACAAACCACACATGCATCAACCACTAGAGTCATTGCATATGTGTTATTTCCACAAACCACACATGGATCAACCACTAGAGTCATTGCATGTGTGTTCTTATACTAAAACCAACACAAGAGTCATTGCATGTGTGTTCTTTTCACAAACAACACATGGATCAACCACTAGAGTCATTGCATTTGTGTTCTTTTCCACAAACCACACATGGATCCACTAGTGGTCATTACATGTGTGTTCTTTCCACGGACCACATATGGACCAACCAGAGTCATTGCATGTGTGTTCTTTCCACAAAACCACACATGGATCAACCAGTAGTCATTGCATGTGTGTTCTTTTCCACAAACCACACATGGATCCTCCACTAGAGTCATTGCATGTGCGTTCTTTCCACAAACCACATATGGATCAACCAGAGTCGTTGCATGTGTGTTCTTTCCACAAACCACACATGTGGACCCACTATAGTCATTGCATGTGTGTTATTTCCACAAACCACACATGGATCAACCACTAGAGTCATTGCATATGTATTATTTCCACAAACCACACATGGATCAACCACTAGAGTCATTGCATGTGTGTTCTTATACTAAAACCAACACTAGAGTCATTGCATGTGTGTTCTTTTCACAAACAACACATGGATCAACCACTAGAGTCATTGCATTTGTGTTCTTTTCCACAAACCACACATGGATCCACTAGTGGTCATTACATGTGTGTTCTTTCCACGGACCACATATGGACCAACCAGAGTCATTGCATGTGTGTTCTTTCCACAAAACCACACATGGATCAACCAGTAGAGTCATTGCATGTTTGTTCTTATATTAAAACCACAAACCAGCACTAGAGTCATTGAATGTGTGTTCTTTTCCACAAACCACACATGGATCCACTAGACTCATTGCATGTGTGTTCTTTTCCACAAACAACTTATGGATCAACCAGTGGTCATTGCATGTGTGTTCTTTCCACAAACCACATGTGGACCCATTACAGTCATTGCATGTGTGTTATTTCCACAAATCACACATGGATCAACCACTCGAGTCATTGCATATGTGTTATTTCCACAAACCACACATGGATCAACCAGTAGAGTCATTGCATGTGTGTTCTTATACTAAAACCAACACTAGAGTCATTGCATGTGTGTTCTTTTCACAAACTACACATGGATCAACCACTAGAGTCATTTCATGTGTGTTATTTCCACAAACAAACATGGATCAACCACTAGAGTCATTGCATGTGTGTTCTTTTCCACAAACCACACATGGATCCACCAGTGGTCATTGCAGGTGTGTTCTTTCCACAAACCACACATGGATCAACCACTAGAGTCATTGCATTTGTGTTCTTTCCACAAACCACACATGGATCAACCACTAGAGTCATTGCATGTTTGTTCTTATACTAAAACCACAAACCAGCACTAGAGTCATTGCATGTGTGTTCTTTTCCACAAACCACACATGGATCCACTAGACTCATTGCATATGTGTTCTTTTCCACAAACAACTTATGGATCAACCAGTGGTCACTGCATGTGTGTTCTTTCCACAAACCACATGTGGACGCATTACAGTCATTGCATGTGTGTTATTTCCACAAACCACACATGGATCAACCACTCGAGTCATTGCATATGTGTTATTTCCACAAACCACACATGGATAAACCACTAGAGTCATTGCATGTGTGTTCTTATACTAAAACCAACACTAGAGTCATGGCATGTGTGTTCTTTTCACAAACAACACATGGATCAACCACTAGAGTCATTTCATGTGTGTTATTTCCACAAACAAACATGGATCAACCACTAGAGTCATTGCATGTGTGTTCTTTTCCACAAACCACACATGGATCCACCAGTGGTTATTGCATGTGGGTTCTTTCCACAAACCACACATGGATCAACCACTAGAGTCATTGCATGGGTGTTCTTTCCACAAACCACACATGGATCAGCCACTAGAGTCATTGCATGTTGGTTCTTATACTAAAAGCACATACCAACACTAGAGTCATTGCATGTGTGTTCTTTTCCACAAACCACACATGGATCCACCAGTGGTCATTGCATGTGTGTTCTTTCCACAAACCATATATGGATCAACCACTAGTCATTTCATGTGTGTTCTTTCCACAAACCACACATGGATCAACCACTAGAGTCATTTCATATTTGTTCTTATACTAAAACCACAAACCAGCACTAGAGTTATTGTATGTGTGTTCTTTTCCACAATACACACATGGATCCTCCACTAGAGTCATTGCATGTGCGTTCCTTCCACAAACCACATATGGATCAACCAGAGTCGTTGCATGTGTGTTCTTTCCACAAACCACACATCTGGACCCACTATAGTCATTGCATGTGTGTTATTTCCACAAACCACACATGCATCAACCACTAGAGTCATTGCATATGTGTTATTTCCACAAACCACACATGGATCAACCACTAGAGTCATTGCATGTGTGTTCTTATACTAAAACCAACACTAGAGTCATTGCATGTGTGTTCTTTTCACAAACAACACATGGTTCAACCACTAGAGTCATTGCATTTGTGTTCTTTTCCACAAACCACACATGGATCCACTAGTGGTCATTACATGTGTGTTCTTTCCACGGACCACATATGGACCAACCAGAGTCATTGCATGTGTGTTCTTTCCACAAAACCACACATGGATCAACCAGTAGTCATTGCATGTGTGTTCTTTTCCACAAACCACACATGGATCCTCCACTAGAGTCATTGCATGTGCGTTCTTTCCACAAACCACATATGGATCAACCAGAGTCGTTGCATGTGTGTTCTTTCCACAAACCACACATGTGGACCCACTATAGTCATTGCATGTGTGTTATTTCCACAAACCACACATGGATCAACCACTAGAGTCATTGCATATGTATTATTTCCACAAACCACACATGGATCAACCACTAGAGTCATTGCATGTGTGTTCTTATACTAAAACCAACACTAGAGTCATTGCATGTGTGTTCTTTTCACAAACAACACATGGATCAACCACTAGAGTCATTGCATGTGTGTTCTTTTCCACAAACCACACATGGATCCACTAGTGGTCATTACATGTGTGTTCTTTCCACGGACCACATATGGACCAACCAGAGTCATTGCATGTGTGTTCTTTCCACAAAACCACACATGGATCAACCAGTAGAGTCATTGCATGTTTGTTCTTATATTAAAACCACAAACCAGCACTAGAGTCATTGAATGTGTGTTCTTTTCCACAAACCACACATGGATCCACTAGACTCATTGCATGTATGTTCTTTTCCACAAACAACTTATGGATCAACCAGTGGTCATTGCATGTGTGTTCTTTCCACAAACCACATGTGGACCCATTACAGTCATTGCATGTGTGTTATTTCCACAAATCACACATGGATCAACCACTCGAGTCATTGCATATGTGTTATTTCCACAAACCACACATGGATCAACCAGTAGAGTCATTGCATGTGTGTTCTTATACTAAAACCAACACTAGAGTCATTGCATGTGTGTTCTTTTCACAAACTACACATGGATCAACCACTAGAGTCATTTCATGTGTGTTATTTCCACAAACAAACATGGATCAACCACTAGAGTAATTGCATGTGTGTTCTTTTCCACAAACCACACATGGATCCACCAGTGGTCATTGCAGGTGTGTTCTTTCCACAAACCACACATGGATCAACCACTAGAGTCATTGCATTTGTGTTCTTTCCACAAACCACACATGGATCAACCACTAGAGTCATTGCATGTTTGTTCTTATACTAAAACCACAAACCAGCACTAGAGTCATTGCATGTGTGTTCTTTTCCACAAACCACACATGGATCCACCCGTGGTCATTGCATGTGTGTTCTTTCCAGAAACCACATATGGATCAACGAGAGTCATTGCATGTGTGTTCTTTCCACAAACCACACATGGATCAACCAGTAGAGTCATTGCATGTTTGTTCTTATACTAAAAGCACAAACCAACACTAGAGTCATTGCATGTGTTTTTTTTTCCACAAACCACACATGGATCCACCAGTGGTCATTGCATGTGTGTTCTTTCCACAAACCACATATGGATGAACCACTAGTCATTGCATGTGTGTTCTTTCCACAAACCACACATGGATCAACCACTAGAGTCATTGCATGTTTGTTCTTATACTAAAACCACAAACCAACACTAGAGTCATTGCATGTGTGTTCTTTTCCACAAACCACACATGGATCCACCACTAGAGTCATTGCATGTGTGTTCTTTCGACAAACCACATATGGATAAACCAGAGTCATTGCATGTGTGTTCTTTCCACAAACCACACATCTGGACCCACTAGAGTCTTTACATGTGTGTTATTTCCACAAACCACACATGGATCAACCACTAGAGTCATTGCATATGTGTTATTTCCACAAACCACATATGGATAAACCACTAGAGTCATTGCATGTGTGTTCTTATACTAAAACCAACACTAGAGTCATTGCATGTGTGTTCTTTTCACAAACCACACATGGATCAACCACTAGAGTCATTGCATGTGTGTTATTTCCACAAACAAACATGGATCAACCACTAGAGTCATTGCATGTGTGTTCTTATACTAAAACCAACATGGATCCACCAGTGGTCATTGCATGTGTGTTCTTTCCACAAACCACACATGGATCAACCACTAGAGTCATTGCATGTGTGTTATTTCCACAAACCACACATGGATCAACCACTAGAGTCATGGCATGTGTGTTATTTCCACAAACAAACATGGATCAACCACTAGAGTCATTGCTTGTGTGTTCTTTTCCACAAACCACACATGGATCCACCAGTGGTCATTGCATGTCTGTTCTTTCCACAAACCACAGATGGATCAACCACTAGAGTCATTGCATGTGTGTTCTTTCCACAAACCACACATGGATCAACCACTAGAGTCATTGCATGTTTGTTCTTATACTAAAACCACAAACCAGCACTTGAGTCATTGCATGTGTGTTCTTTTCCACAAACCACACATGGATCCACCAGTGGTCATTGCATGTGTGTTCTTTCCACAAACCACATATGGATCAATCAGAGTCATTGCATGTCTGTTCTTTCCACAAACCACACATGGATCAACCACTAGAGTAATTGCATGTTTGTTCTTATACTAAAAGCACAAACCAACACTAGAGTCATTGCATGTGTGTTCTTTTCCACAAACCACACATGGATCCACCAGTGGTCATTGCATGTGTGTTCTTTCCACAAACCACATATGGATCAACCACTAGTCATTGCATGTGTGTTCTTTCCACAAACCACACATGGATCAACCACTAGAGTCATTGCATGTTTGTTCTTATACTAAAACCACAAACCAGCACTAGAGTCATTGCATGTGTCTTCTTTTCCACAAACCACACATGGATCCTCCACTAGAGTCATTGCATGTGTGTTCTTTCCACAAACCACATATGGATCAACTAGAGTCATTGCATGTGTGTTCCTTCCACAAACCACATATGTGGACCCACTAGAGTCATTGCATGTGTCTTATTTCCACAAAGCACACATGGATCAACCACTAGCGTCATTGCATACGTGTTATTTCCACAAACCACATATGGATCAACCACTAGAGTCATTGCATGTGTGTTCTGATAGTAAAACCAACACTAGAGTCATTGCATGTGTGTTCTTTTCACAAACCACACATGGATCAACCACTAGAGTCATTGCATGTGTGTTTTTTCCACAAACAAACATGGATCAACCACTAGAGTCATTGCATGTGTGTTCTTTTCCACAAACCACACATGGATCCACAAGTGGTCATTGCATGTGTGTTCATTCCACAAACCACATATGGATCAACCACTAGTCATTGCATGTGTGTTCTTTCCACAAACCACACATGGATCAACCACTAGACTCATTGCATGTTTGTTCTTATACTAAAACCACAAACCAACACTAGAGTCATTGCATGTGTGTTCTTTTCCACAAACCACACATGGATCCTCCACTAGAGTCATTGCATGTGTGCTCTTTTCCACAAACCACATATGGATCAACCAGTGTCATTGCATGTGTGTTCTTTCCACAAACCACACATGTGGACCCACTATAGTCATTGCATGTGTGTTATTTCCACAAACCACACATGGATCAACCACTAGAGTCATTGCATATGTGTTATTTCCACAAAACACACATGGATCAACCACTAGAGTCATTGCATATGTGTTCTTATACTAAAACCAACACTAGAGTCATTGCATGTGTGTTCTTTTCACAAACCACACATGGATCAACCACTAGAGTCATTGCATGTGCGTTATTTCCACAAAAAAATATGGATCAACCACTAGAGTCATTGCATGTGTGTCCTTTTCCACAAACCACACATGGATCCACTAGTGGTCATTGCATGTGTGTTCTTTCCACAAACCACACATGGATCAACCACTAGAGTAATTGCATCTGTGTTCTTTCCACAAACCACACATGGATCAACCACTAGAGTCATTGCATGTTTGTTCTTATACTAAAACCACAAACCGGCAGTAGTCATTCCATGTGTATTCTTTTCCACAAACAACACATGGATCCACTAGTGGTCATTGCATGTGTGTTCTTTCCACAAACCACACATGGATCCACCAGTGGTCATTGCATGCGTGTTCTTTCCACAAACCACATATGGATCAACCACTAGTCATTGCATGTGTGTTCTTTCCACAAACCACACATGTATCAACCACTAGAGTCATTGCATGTTTGTTCTTATACTAAAACCACAAACCAGCACTAGAGTCATTGCATGTGTGTTCTTTTCCACAAACCACACATGGATCCACCACTAGAGACATTGATTGTGTGTTCTTTCCAAAAACCACATATGGATCAACCAGAGTCATTGCATGTGTGTTCTTTCCACAAACCACACATGTGGACCCACTAGAGTCATTGCATGTGTGTTATTTCAACAAACCACAAATGGATCAACCACTAGAGTCATTGCATATGTGTTATTTCCACAAACCACACATGGATCAACCACTAGAGTCACTCCATGTGTGTTCTTATACTAAAACCAACACTAGAGTCATTGCATGTGTGTTCTTTTCACAAACCACACATGGATCAACCACTAGAGTCATTGCATGTGTGTTATTTCCACAAACAAACATGGATCAACCACTAGAGTCATTGCATGTGTGTTCATTTCCACAAACCACACATGGATCCACCAGTGGTCATTGCATGTGTGTTCTTTCCACAAACCACACATTAATCAACCACTAGAGTCATTGCATGTGTGTTTTTTCCACAAACCACACATGGATCAACCACTAGAGTCATTGCATGTTTGTTCTTATACTAAAACCACAAACCAGCACTAGAGTCATTGCATGTGTGTTCTTTTCCACAAAACACACATGGATCCACCACTAGAGTCATTCCTTGTGTGTTCTTTCCAAAAACCACATATGGATCAACCAGAGTCATTGCATGTGTGTTCTTTCCACAAACCACACATGGATCAACCACTAGAGTCATTGCATGTTTGTTCTTATACTAAAAGCACAAACCAACACTAGAGTCATTGCATGTGTGTTCTTTTCCACAAACCACACATGGATCCACCAGTGGTCATTGCATGTGTGTTCTTTCCACAAACCACATATGGATTAACCACTAGTCATTGCATGTGTGTTCTTTCCACAAACCACACATGGATCAACCACTAGAGTCATTGCATGTTTTTTCT
This sequence comes from Avena sativa, assembly GCA_916181665.1. Lineage (NCBI taxonomy): Eukaryota > Viridiplantae > Streptophyta > Magnoliopsida > Poales > Poaceae > Avena > Avena sativa. The sequence goes on from OV702292.1 coordinate 279,105,381, forward strand.
TATACTAAAACCACAAACCAGCACTAGAGTCACTGCATGTGTGGTCTTTTCCACAAACCACACATGGATCCTCCACTAGAGTTATTGCATGTGTGTTCTTTCCACAAACCACATATGGATCAACCAGAGTCATTGCATGTTTTTTCTTTCCACAAACCACACATGTGGACCCACTAGAGTCATTGCATGTGTGTTATTTCCACAAACCACACATGGATCAACCACTAGAGTCATTGCATATGTGTTATTTCCACAAACCACATATGGATCAACCACTAGAGTCATTGCATGTGTGTTCTTATACTAAAACCAACACTAGAGTCATTGCATGTGTGTTCTTTTCACAAACCACACATGGATCAATCACTAGAGTCATTGCATGTGTGTTATTTCCACAAACAAACATGGATCAACCACTAGAGTCATTGCATGTGTGTTCTTTCCACAAACCACACATGGATCAACCACTAGAGTCATTGCATGTGTGTTATTTCCACAAACCACGCATGGATCAACCACTAGAGTCATTGCATGTGTGTTCTTATACCAAAACCACAAACCACTACTAGAGTCATTGCATGTGTGGTCTTATACTAAAACCACAAACCAGTACTAGAGTCATTGCATGTGTGTTCTTTTTCACAAACCACACATGGATCCACCAGTGGTCATTGCATGTGTGTTCTTTCCACAAACCACATATGGATCAATCAGAGTCATTGCATGTCTGTTCTTTCCACAAACCACACATGGATCAACCACTAGAGTCATTGCATGTTTGTTCTTATACTAAAAGAACAAACCAACACTAGAGTCATTGCATGTGTGTTCTTTTCCACAAACCACACATGGATCCACCAGTGGTCATTGCATGTGTGTTCTTTCCACAAACCACATATGGATCAACCACTAGTCATTGCATGTGTGTTCTTTCCACAAACCACACATGGATCAACCACTAGAGTCATTGCATGTTTGTTCTTATACTAAAACCACAAACCAGCACTAGAGTCATTGCATGTGTGTTCTTTTCCACAAACCACACATGGATCCTCCACTAGAGTCATTGCATGTGTGTTCTTTCCACAAACCACATATGGATCAACTGGAGTAATTGCATGTGTGTTCTTTCCACAAACCACATATGTGGACCCACTAGAGTCATTGCATGTGTGTTATTTCCACAAAGCACACATGGATCAACCACTAGCGTCATTGCATACGTGTTATTTCCACAAACCACATATGGATCAACCACTAGAGTCATTGCATGTGTGTTCTGATAGTAAAACCAACACTAGAGTCATTGCATGTGTGTTCTTTTCACAAACCACACATGGATCAACCACTAGAGTCATTGCATGTGTGTTATTTCCACAAACAAACATGGATCAACCACTAGAGTCATTGCATGTGTGTTCTTATACTAAAACCAACATGGATCCACCAGTGGTCATTGCATGTGTGTTCTTTCCACAAACCACACATGGATCAACCACAAGAGTCATTGCATGTGTGTTATTTCCACAAACCACACATGGATCAACCACTAGATTCATTGCATGTGTGTTCTTATACTAAAACCATAAACCAGTACTAGAGTCATTGCATGTGTGTTCTTATACTAAAACCCAAAACCAGTACTAGAGTCATTGCATGTGTGTTCTTTTCCACAAACCAAACATGGATCCACCAGTGGTCATTCCATGTGTGTTCTTTCCACAAACCACATATGGATCAACCAGAGTCATTGCATGTGTGTTCATTCCACAAACCACAAATGGATCAACCACTAGAGTCATTGCATGTTTGTTCTTATACTAAAACCACAAACCAGCAGTAGAGTCATTACATGTGTGTTCTTTTCCAGAAACCACGCATGGATCCTCCACTAGCGTCATTACATGTGTGTTCTTTCCACAAACCACATATGGATCAACTAGAGTCATTGCATGTGTGTTCTTTCCACAAACCACATATGTGGACCCACTAGAGTCATTGCATGTGTGTTATTTCCACAAACCACACATGGATCAACCACTAGAGTCATTGCATATGTGTTATTTCCACAAACCACATATGGATCAACCACTAGAGTCATTGCATGTGTGTTCTTTCCACAAACCACACATGGATCAACCACTAGAGTCATTGCATGTTTGTTCTTATACTAAATCCACAAACCGGCAGTAGTCATTGCATGTTTATTCTTTTCCACAAACAACACATGGATCCACTAGTGGTCATTGCATGTGTGTTCTTTCCACAAAGCACACATGGATCCACAAGTGGTCATTGCATGTGTGTTCTTTCCACAAACCACATATGGATCAACCACTAGTCATTGCATGTGTGTTCTTTCCACAAACCACACATGGATCAACCACTAGAGTCATTACATGTTTGTTCTTATACTAAAACCACAAACCAGCACTAGAGTCATTGCATGTGTGTTCTTTTCCACAAACCACACATGGATCCACCACTAGAGTCATTGCTTGTGTGTTCTTTCCAAAAACCACATATGGATCAACCAGAGTCATTACATGTGTGTTCTTTCCACAAACCACACATGTGGACCCACTAGAGTCATTGCATGTGTGTTATTTCAAAAAACCACAAATGGATCAACCACTAGAGTCATTGCATATGTGTTATTTCCACAAACCACACATGGATCAACCACTAGAGTCATTCCATGTGTGTTCTTATACTAAACCAACACTAGAGTCATTGCATGTGTGTTCTTTTCACAAACCACACATGGATCAACCACTAGAGTCATTGCATGTGTATTATTTCCACAAACAAACATGGATCAACCACTAGAGTCATTGCATGTGTGTTCATTTCCACAAACCACACATGGATCCACCAGTGGTCATTGCATGTGTGTTCTTTCCACAAACCACAGATGGATCAACCATTAGAGTGATTGCATGTGTGTTCTTACCACAAACCACACATGGATCAACCACTAGAGTCATTGCATGTTTGTTCTTATACTAAAACCACAAACCAGCACTAGAGTCATTGCATGTGTGTTCTTTTCCACAAACCACACATGGATCCACCAGTGGTCATTGCATGTGTGTTCTTTCCACAAACCACATATGGATCACCCAGAGTCATTGCATGTGTGTTCTTTCCACAAACCACACATGGATCAACCACTAGAGTCATTGCATGTTTGTTCTTATACTAAAAGCACAAACCAACACTAGAGTCATTGCATGTGTGTTCTTTTCCACAAACCACACATGGATCCACAAGTGGTCATTGCATGTGTGTTCATTCCACAAACCACATATGGATCAACCACTAGTCATTGCATGTGTGTTCTTTCCACAAACCACACATGGATCAACCACTAGACTCATTGCATGTTTGTTCTTATACTAAAACCACAAACCAACACTAGAGTCATTGCATGTGTGTTCTTTTCCACAAACCACACATGGATCCTCCACTAGAGTCATTGCATGTGTGCTCTTTTCCACAAACCACATATGGATCAACCAGTGTCATTGCATGTGTGTTCTTTCCACAAACCACACATGTGGACCCACTATAGTCATTGCATGTGTGTTATTTCCACAAACCACACATGGATCAACCACTAGAGTCATTGCATATGTGTTATTTCCACAAAACACACATGGATCAACCACTAGAGTCATTGCATATGTGTTCTTATACTAAAACCAACACTAGAGTCATTGCATGTGTGTTCTTTTCACAAACCACACATGGATCAACCACTAGAGTCATTGCATGTGCGTTATTTCCACAAAAAAATATGGATCAACCACTAGAGTCATTGCATGTGTGTCCTTTTCCACAAACCACACATGGATCCACTAGTGGTCATTGCATGTGTGTTCTTTTCCACAAACCACACATGGATCCTCCACTAGAGTCATTGCATGTGTGCTCTTTTCCACAAACCACATATGGATCAACCAGTGTCATTGCATGTGTGTTCTTTCCACAAACCACACATATGGACCCACTATAGTCATTGCATGTGTGTTATTTCCACAAACCACACATGGATCAACCACTAGAGTCATTGCATATGTGTTATTTCCACAAAACACACATGGATCAACCACTAGAGTCATTGCATATGTGTTCTTATACTAAAACCAACACTAGAGTCATTGCATGTGTGTTCTTTTCACAAACCACACATGGATCAACCACTAGAGTCATTGCATGTGCGTTATTTCCACAAAAAAATATGGATCAACCACTAGAGTCATTGCATGTGTGTCCTTTTCCACAAACCACACATGGATCCACTAGTGGTCATTGCATGTGTGTTCTTTCCACAAACCACACATGGATCAACCACTAGAGTAATTGCATGTGTGTTCTTTCCACAAACCACACATGGATCAACCACTAGAGTCATTGCATGTTTGTTCTTATACTAAAACCACAAACCGGCAGTAGTCATTGCATGTGTATTCTTTTCCACAAACAACACATGGATCCACTAGTGGTCATTGCATGTGTGTTCTTTCCACAAACCACACATGGATCCACCAGTGGTCATTGCATGTGTGTTCTTTCCACAAACCACATATGGATCAACCACTAGTCATTGCATGTGTGTTCTTTCCACAAACCACACATGGATCAACCACTAGAGTCATTGCATGTTTGTTCTTATACTAAAACCACAAACCAGCACTAGAGTCATTGCATGTGTGTTCTTTTCCACAAACCACACATGGATCCACCACTAGAGTCATTGATTGTGTGTTCTTTCCAAAAACCACATATGGATCAACCAGAGTCATTGCATGTGTGTTCTTTCCACAAACCACACATGTGGACCCACTAGAGTCATTGCATGTGTGTTATTTCAACAAACCACAAATGGATCAACCACTAGAGTCATTGCATATGTGTTATTTCCACAAACCACACATGGATCAACCACTAGAGTCACTCCATGTGTGTTCTTATACTAAAACCAACACTAGAGTCATTGCATGTGTGTTCTTTTCACAAACCACACATGGATCAACCACTAGAGTCATTGCATGTGTGTTATTTCCACAAACAAACATGGATCAACCACTAGAGTCATTGCATGTGTGTTCATTTCCACAAACCACACATGGATCCACCAGTGGTCATTGCATGTGTGTTCTTTCCACAAACCACACATTAATCAACCACTAGAGTCATTGCATGTGTGTTTTTTCCACAAACCACACATGGATCAACCACTAGAGTCATTGCATGTTTGTTCTTATACTAAAACCACAAACCAGCACTAGAGTCATTGCATGTGTGTTCTTTTCCACAAAACACACATGGATCCACCACTAGAGTCATTCCTTGTGTGTTCTTTCCAAAAACCACATATGGATCAATTAGAGTCATTGCATGTGTGTTCTTTCCACAAACCACACATGGATCAACCACTAGAGTCATTGCATGTTTGTTCTTATACTAAAAGCACAAACCAACACTAGAGTCATTGCATGTGTGTTCTTTTCCACAAACCACACATGGATCCACCAGTGGTCATTGCATGTGTGTTCTTTCCACAAACCACATATGGATTAACCACTAGTCATTGCATGTGTGTTCTTTCCACAAACCACACATGGATCAACCACTAGAGTCATTGCATGTTTTTTCGTATACTAAAACCACAAACCAGCACTAGAGTCACTGCATGTGTGGTCTTTTCCACAAACCACACATGGATCCTCCACTAGAGTTATTGCATGTGTGTTCTTTCCACAAACCACATATGGATCAACCAGAGTCATTGCATGTTTTTTCTTTCCACAAACCACACATGTGGACCCACTAGAGTCATTGCATGTGTGTTATTTCCACAAACCACACATGGATCAACCACTAGAGTCATTGCATATGTGTTATTTCCACAAACCACATATGGATCAACCACTAGAGTCATTGCATGTGTGTTCTTATACTAAAACCAACACTAGAGTCATTGCATGTGTGTTCTTTTCACAAACCACACATGGATCAATCACTAGAGTCATTGCATGTGTGTTATTTCCACAAACAAACATGGATCAACCACTAGAGTCATTGCATGTGTGTTCTTTCCACAAACCACACATGGATCAACCACTAGAGTCATTGCATGTTTGTTCTTATACTAAAACCACAAACCAGCACTAGAGTCATTGCATGTGTGTTCTTTTCCACAAACCACACATGGATCCACCAGTGGTCATTGCATGTGTGTTCTTTCCACAAACCACATATGGATCACCCAGAGTCATTGCATGTGTGTTCTTTCCACAAACCACACATGGATCAACCACTAGAGTCATTGCATGTTTGTTCTTATACTAAAAGCACAAACCAACACTAGAGTCATTGCATGTGTGTTCTTTTCCACAAACCACACATGGATCCACAAGTGGTCATTGCATGTGTGTTCATTCCACAAACCACATATGGATCAACCACTAGTCATTGCATGTGTGTTCTTTCCACAAACCACACATGGATCAACCACTAGACTCATTGCATGTTTGTTCTTATACTAAAACCACAAACCAACACTAGAGTCATTGCATGTGTGTTCTTTTCCACAAACCACACATGGATCCTCCACTAGAGTCATTGCATGTGTGCTCTTTTCCACAAACCACATATGGATCAACCAGTGTCATTGCATGTGTGTTCTTTCCACAAACCACACATGTGGACCCACTATAGTCATTGCATGTGTGTTATTTCCACAAACCACACATGGATCAACCACTAGAGTCATTGCATATGTGTTATTTCCACAAAACACACATGGATCAACCACTAGAGTCATTGCATATGTGTTCTTATACTAAAACCAACACTAGAGTCATTGCATGTGTGTTCTTTTCACAAACCACACATGGATCAACCACTAGAGTCATTGCATGTGCGTTATTTCCACAAAAAAATATGGATCAACCACTAGAGTCATTGCATGTGTGTCCTTTTCCACAAACCACACATGGATCCACTAGTGGTCATTGCATGTGTGTTCTTTCCACAAACCACACATGGATCAACCACTAGAGTAATTGCATGTGTGTTCTTTCCACAAACCACACATGGATCAACCACTAGAGTCATTGCATGTTTGTTCTTATACTAAAACCACAAACCGGCAGTAGTCATTGCATGTGTATTCTTTTCCACAAACAACACATGGATCCACTAGTGGTCATTGCATGTGTGTTCTTTCCACAAACCACACATGGATCCACCAGTGGTCATTGCATGTGTGTTCTTTCCACAAACCACATATGGATCAACCACTAGTCATTGCATGTGTGTTCTTTCCACAAACCACACATGGATCAACCACTAGAGTCATTGCATGTTTGTTCTTATACTAAAACCACAAACCAGCACTAGAGTCATTGCGTGTGTGTTCTTTTCCACAAACCACACATGGATCCACCACTAGAGTCATTGATTGTGTGTTCTTTCCAAAAACCACATATGGATCAACCAGAGTCATTGCATGTGTGTTCTTTCCACAAACCACACATGTGGACCCACTAGAGTCATTGCATGTGTGTTATTTCAACAAACCACAAATGGATCAACCACTAGAGTCATTGCATATGTGTTATTTCCATAAACCACACATGGATCAACCACTAGAGTCACTCCATGTGTGTTCTTATACTAAAACCAAAACTAGAGTCATTGCATGTGTGTTCTTTTCACAAACCACACATGGATCAACCACTAGAGTCATTGCATGTGTGTTATTTCCACAAACAAACATGGATCAACCACTAGAGTCATTGCATGTGTGTTCATTTCCACAAACCACACATGGATCCACCAGTGGTCATTGCATGTGTGTTCTTTCCACAAACCACACATTAATCAACCACTAGAGTCATTGCATGTGTGTTTTTTCCACAAAACACACATGGATACACCACTAGAGTCATTGCATGTTTGTTCTTATACTAAAACCACAAACCAGCACTAGAGTCATTGCATGTGTGTTCTTTTCCACAAAACACACATGGATCCACCACTAGAGTCATTCCTTGTGTGTTCTTTCCAAAAACCACATATGGATCAACCAGAGTCATTGCATGTGTGTTCTTTCCACAAACCACACATGGATCAACCACTAGAGTCATTGCATGTTTGTTCTTATACTAAAAGCACAAACCAACACTAGAGTCATTGCATGTGTGTTCTTTTCCACAAACCACACATGGATCCACCAGTGGTCATTGCATGTGTGTTCTTTCCACAAACCACATATGGATTAACCACTAGTCATTGCATGTGTGTTCTTTCCACAAACCACACATGGATCAACCACTAGAGTCATTGCATGTTTCTTCTTATACTAAAACCACAAACCAGCACTAGAGTCACTGCATGTGTGGTCTTTTCCACAAACCACACATGGATCCTCCACTAGAGTTATTGCATGTGTGTTCTTTCCACAAACCACATATGGATCAACCAGAGTCATTGCATGTTTTTTCTTTCCACAAACCACACATGTGGACCCACTAGAGTCATTGCATGTGTGTTATTTCCACAAACCACACATGGATCAACCACTAGAGTCATTGCATATGTGTTATTTCCACAAACCACATATGGATCAACCACTAGAGTCATTGCATGTGTGTTCTTATACTAAAACCAACACTAGAGTCATTGCATGTGTGTTCTTTTCACAAACCACACATGGATCAATCACTAGAGTCATTGCATGTGTGTTATTTCCACAAACAAACATGGATCAACCACTAGAGTCATTGCATGTGTGTTCTTTCCACAAACCACACATGGATCAACCACTAGAGTCATTGCATGTGTGTTATTTCCACAAACCACGCATGGATCAACCACTAGAGTCATTGCATGTGTGTTCTTATACCAAAACCACAAACCACTACTAGAGTCATTGCATGTGTGGTCTTATACTAAAACCACAAACCAGTACTAGAGTCATTGCATGTGTGTTCTTTTTCACAAACCACACATGGATCCACCAGTGGTCATTGCATGTGTGTTCTTTCCACAAACCACATATGGATCAATCAGAGTCATTGCATGTCTGTTCTTTCCACAAACCACACATGGATCAACCACTAGAGTCATTGCATGTTTGTTCTTATACTAAAAGCACAAACCAACACTAGAGTCATTGCATGTGTGTTCTTTTCCACAAACCACACATGGATCCACCAGTGGTCATTGCATGTGTGTTCTTTCCACAAACCACATATGGATCAACCACTAGTCATTGCATGTGTGTTCTTTCCACAAACCACACATGGATCAACCACTAGAGTCATTGCATGTTTGTTCTTATACTAAAACCACAAACCAGCACTAGAGTCATTGCATGTGTGTTCTTTTCCACAAACCACACATGGATCCTCCACTAGAGTCATTGCATGTGTGTTCTTTCCACAAACCACATACGGATCAACTAGAGTCATTGCATGTGTGTTCTTTCCACAAACCACATATGTGGACCCACTAGAGTCATTGCATGTGTGTTATTTCCACAAAGCACACATGGATCAACCACTAGCGTCATTGCATACGTGTTATTTCCACAAACCACATATGGATCAACCACTAGAGTCATTGCATGTGTGTTCTGATAGTAAAACCAACACTAGAGTCATTGCATGTGTGTTCTTTTCACAAACCACACATGGATCAACCACTAGAGTCATTGCATGTGTGTTATTTCCACAAACAAACATGGATCAACCACTAGAGTCATTGCATGTGTGTTCTTATACTAAAACCAACATGGATCCACCAGTGGTCATTGCATGTGTGTTCTTTCCACAAACCACACATGGATCAACCACAAGAGTCATTGCATGTGTGTTATTTCCACAAACCACACATGGATCAACCACTAGATTCATTGCATGTGTGTTCTTATACTAAAACCATAAACCAGTACTAGAGTCATTGCATGTGTGTTCTTATACTAAAACCACAAACCAGTACTAGAGTCATTGCATGTGTGTTCTTTTCCACAAACCAAACATGGATCCACCAGTGGTCATTCCATGTGTGTTCTTTCCACAAACCACATATGGATCAACCAGAGTCATTGCATGTGTGTTCATTCCACAAACCACAAATGGATCAACCACTAGAGTCATTGCATGTTTGTTCTTATACTAAAACCACAAACCAGCAGTAGAGTCATTACATGTGTGTTCTTTTCCAGAAACCACTCATGGATCCTCCACTAGAGTCATTGCATGTGTGTTCTTTCCACAAACCACATATGGATCAACTAGAGTCATTGCATGTGTGTTCTTTCCACAAACCACATATGTGGACCCACTAGAGTCATTGCATGTGTGTTATTTCCACAAACCACACATGGATCAACCACTAGAGTCATTGCATATGTGTTATTTCCACAAACCACATATGGATCACCCACTAGAGTCATTGCATGTGTGTTCTTATACTAAAACCAACACTAGAGTCATTGCATGTGTGTTCTTTTCACAAACCACACATGGATCAACCACAAGAGTCATTGCATGTGTGTTATTTCCACAAACAAACATGGATCAACCATTAGAGTCATTGCATGTGTGTTCTTGTACTAAAACCAACATGGATCCACCAGTGGTCATTGCATGTGTGTTCTTTCCACAAACCACACATGGATCAACCACTAGAGTCATTGCATGTGTGTTCTTATACTAAAACCACAAACTAGTACTAGAGTCATTGCATGTGTGTTCTTATACTAAAACCACAAACCAGTACTAGAGTCATTGCATGTGTGTTCTTTCCCACAAACCACACATGGATCCACCAGTGGTCATTGCATGTGTGTTCTTTCCACAAACCACATATGGATCAACCAGAGTCATTGCATGTGTGTTCTTTCCACAAACCACACATGGATCAACCACTAGAGTCATTGCATGTTTGTTCTTATACTAAAACCACAAACTATCACTAGAGTCATTGCATGTGTGTTCTTTTCCACAAACCACACATGGATCCACTAGTGGTCATTGCATGTGTGTTCTTTCCATAGACCACATATGGATCAACTAGAGTCATTGCATGTGTGTTCTTTCCACAAACCACACATGCATCAACCACTAGAGTCATTGAATGTTTGTTCTTATACTAAAACCACAAACCAGCACTAGAGTCATTGCATGTGTGTTCTTTTCCACAAACCACACATGGATCTACTAGACTCATTGCATGTGTGTTCTTTTCCACAAACAACTTATGGATCAACCAGTGGTCATTGCATGTGTGTTCTTTCCACAAACCACATGTGGACACATTACAGTCATTGCATGTGTGTTATTGCCACAAACCACACATGGATCAACCACTACACTCATTTCATATGTGTTATTTCCACAAACCACACATGGATCAACCACTAGTCATTGCATGTGTGTTCTTATACTAAAACCAACACTAGAGTCATTGCATGTGTGTTCTTTTCCACAAACCACACATGGATCCTCCACTAGAGTCATTGCATGTGTGTTCTTTCCACAAACCACATATGGATCAACTAGAGTCATTGCATGTGTGTTCTTTCCACAAACCACACATGTGGACCCACTAGAGTCATTCCATGTGTGTTATTTCCACAAAGCACACATGGATCAACCACTAGCGTCATTGCATACGTGTTATTTCCACAAACCACATATGGATCAACCACTAGAGTCATTTCATGCGTGTTCTTATAGTAAAACCAACACTAGAGTCATTGCATGTGTGTTCTTTTCACAAACCACACATGGATCAACCACTAGAGTCATTGCATGTGTGTTATTTCCACAAACAAACATGGATCAACCACTAGAGTCATGTCATGTGTGTTCTTATACTAAAACCAACATGGATCCACCAGTGGTCATTGCATGTGTGTTCTTTCCACAAACCACACATGGATCAACCACAAGAGTCATTGCATGTGTGTTATTTCCACAAACCACACATGGATCAACCACTAGATTCATTGCATGTGTGTTCTTATACTAAAACCATAAACCAGTACTAGAGTCATTGCATGTGTGTTCTTATACTAAAACCACAAACCAGTACTAGAGTCATTGCATGTGTGTTCTTTTCCACAAACCAAACATGGATCCACCAGTGGTCATTCCATGTGTGTTCTTTCCACAAACCACATATGGATCAACCAGAGTCATTGCATGTGTGTTCATTCCACAAACCACAAATGGATCAACCACTAGAGTCATTGCATGTTTGTTCTTATACTAAAACCACAAACCAGCAGTAAAGTCATTACATGTGTGTTCTTTTCCAGAAACCACACATGGATCCACTAGTGGTCATTGCATGTGTGTTCTTTCCACAGACCACATACGGATCAACCAGAGTCATTGCATGTGTGTTCTTTCCACAAACCACACAGGCATCAACCACTAGAGTCATTGCATGTTTGTTCTTATACTAAAACCACAAACCAACACTAGAGTCATTGCATGTGTGTTCTTTTCCACAAACCACACATGGATCCACTAGACTCATTGCATGTGTGTTCTTTTTCAACTTATGGATCAACCAGTGGTCATTGCATGTGTGTTCTTTCCACAAACCACATGTGGACACATTACAGTCATTGCATGTGTGTTATTTCCACAAATCACACATGGATCAACCACTAGAGTCATTGCATATGTGTTATTTCCACAAACCACACATGGATCAACCACTAGAGTCATTGCCTGTGTTCTTATACTAAAACCAACACTAGTGTAGCATCCCAATTGTCTAACAATTGTAATGCTACTTGGTCTAGTAATATAATGGCTACTTCAAACATATAATTGTTGCATCATCATTATATCATGATCATGTCATCATGCCTCCTTGCATTTGAGCATCATATAAAACCCTTTTCATTTGGTTCTTATCTCATATGCATTGTAAATTGTATTTGCCTTTTGTTATTGTATTTGGTTCTTGATATATTGTTTAATGCCCAAGTTGAGTTGGGGGCATATCTTTTATTAACTCCACCACCCTTTCTTTTCACCACCTTATATTCCACCATCCAACTAAATATGAGCTTTGCACTTTATTGGGTTTTACCTCTAGCTCATGTGGGTTGGGATGGATCCAATTCTTTTCCACATGCTCCCATACATGCACCATGTTGTTTTCACATTATGGATATATGAGAGCCACATGGCCATATTTGCATGCCTTGTGAGTGGAACCCTTTTTCCTAGCTTCCATATGGATTATCATGGATTTATGCTCATGTGGGAATATTTTTGGGACTAGTAATCATCTAGTGGAACATACACACTAGCATGTCCCATTTTTATTTCAAACATGGCCATCTCCAACTACTCCACATGGGGCATCCTTTCATTTCTTTTGCTTGGCTTTATTCCACTTTTGGAAATGCAAATGAACAATGCCATGTTTAATATTATTGTTTTCACAAGAATCAACAGGGCAATAAATGTTTCGCATGGGCCATGCAAGTGCCACCTTTTTTCTAGAATTTGGTTTTTATTTGAATTTTGAGTGGATCTTTTATAAAACCACATCCCTCTCTCTCTCTCTCTTTTCCTCATGATCTTGTTGATCTAGCTTGGTGCAAGAAAGTAGCTAAACCCTTAGCATCCCACTCATCTCTCTCTCTTACCCTCTAGCTAAGATCCTTCCTATCATCTACCCCATCATCACCATACCCCCTCTCCCTCCTAAACCCTATTTGTACCTAATCCAAACCAAACCCTAAACCTACCTCTCTCTCTCTCGGCCTCTCTCTCTCTCACCTAGCTGGCCCCACCGGCCACCCTCTCTCCCTGGCCACCTCACCCCTGCCCTAGCTACCCTACCCGAGCCTAGCTCCAAACCCTAACCTAGCCCGACCCTACCCCCCTCTCCTTTCTCTAGCCACCCCCTCTCTCTCTCTGCCTAGTGTGCCCCACACCGAGCCACCACCTTGGCCTCACCCTACCCCACCTGGATGTCCCCTACCTGCCCTGCCTGCCCAGACCGAGCACGTGAGGAGGGAGGAGGAAGGTGGCACCGAGCCACCTTTTTACATCTACCTGCTCCCCCACGACACCCCCTCCCCTCTCTCTGCTTTATCTCCCTCTCGGCTCTCCTCTGGCCACCCTAGATCTGGCCAAGGCGCCCTGGCTCCCCTCTCCTTCCCTCACCACCGTCTTCATCATCACCGGCCAAACAGTCGGCCCCCACCGCACCCCGACGAACCAGCAGTGCAGCACGTCGTGGAGGTGATCGCGGAGTACAAGGAGGCTCCCCTACGTCACCCTGTACACGGCAGCAAGCAGGAGGAGCACCAGAGCGCCGGTACCAGCGCGAGCCCGACGCCCAAACCCTAGCTTCGGTCCGTCTGCGTCGACGCCGATCAACCGCTCCCCAAGCCGATCCATCTACACCGACACATCCTCGGTGAGCCACGCAACCTCCCTGACATGGTCCCCTTCGCCGTGAAGCCCTAGAACCGCCGGACCTTACGTTGAACGCCCTCCGCACACCGCCGCTCGTTTCTGTGTGCTCGCTTCCGCCCGCTTAGCAGCTCTATCTAGTCCTCGCCCACCTCCCTGACAGCAACCCCCACCTACCGCACTGGCTCCGCCTCCGCGCGCGAGCCCTAGGTCCCAGGTTCGAACCCGCGCGCCGCGCCCTGCCGCTGACGCGCACCGATCTGTCCTCTGCCGCGGAGAAGAGGAACAGTATGGTCGCTGTTTTGCACAAAACCCCTCCTACCTTTTTCCCTCCTAACCCGCGGTCCGCCTGAGCCCACCAGTCAGCCACCCTGCCCCTTTTGCATAGAGCCCCCCCGCAGTTTTAAGCGTTAACCCGCGCTCCCGGGCTCTCCCACGTGGAACGCCCCCGCTGGCGCACCCGCGCGTGGCCCCGAGGACGCCCAGGCCCCACCTGTCATTCTCTGTGTCTGGCAGAGCCCCGGTGCAAAAAGTTTTTCTGTGCGCCTGTGTTGCCCAGTCAGCATGGCCCCACGGGTCATTATCCGTGGCTAGCCTAGAGCTGGCTAACAAAAGTTCTGTGTATTCTGTTTTAATTCAAATTTATTTCAAATTAATTCAAATTCAAATTTAATTTCTATTTTTAAATAACTTTTAAAATACAAATCCAAATAATACAAATAATATATGTTTTGAAATCAGAAAAATGTGAGGAATTCAAATATGCCATTCAAAATATATTTTGACACTTTAATTTTCCAAGTTTATTTAAATTACAATAAATTGCCCTTTTGACTTAAATAATTAATAACTTTTGATTTATAACTCCAAATTTAACAAATGATATGTCTAAAACGATTAGCTCGACGAGGCCTTTCTGTTTATGCATTCCATGTTTTGATTTGAAGCATGCATCATATAAATATAATGTGTACAGCAACTAATATGAGGATAAAATGTGGTTAAAACCCAATAAAAATGTTTATTCTTGTATTCCACACCTCACCCATGCCATGCTACCTTATTGCCATGCAAATTGTGCATCATTCATCATGGCATGATTGTTTGCTTGTCGCATTTTATTCATATGCTTGCACACTTTATTTATGTTGGCCCTTGTTTGTTTGGTTCTTCTCCGAATAGACGCTGAGCAGGAGATATACCAAGAGAACCAGGAGCAGTACCCAGATCCTTCTCTCGCTTCAACTGAGCTGCCAGGCAAGCACTACCACATGCTTGCATACATATAGTACCTATTGCCTCTTTCTTATTCTTGCATCATTGAGTCGCTATTGCATTAAATTGAATCCCAAGTATTGCATAGCCTTTACTTTTAAACCCCACCGAAGCTTGTTCCTCCATCCCATGAGCCATTACTACAGGAGTTGTTTGAGCCATGCGAGTCGTAGAACAGCATGTGTAGGGTATGTGAGTGTCTGATGGAGAACGAGGTACCTATACAACTTAATCTGAGTAGTAATGGGATAACTAATGAAAGTGGCATCGGTGAGCCATATTTGCTATTTGGTTTTTCAGGCTCACTTGTGTCCCGTAGGACCCCGAGTACTTGATTCCTGTTCCTTGAATATTCGCGCTATCCACATCCGGGAGGCTTATGAACCCCCCTGAGCCAGAGCTTGATTCATTCTTATTTCTTGGGGCCACAAACTAGTTTGAGGTTTTATTTACTATCCTGTACTTATGCCATGCTTTACTGCTTTATTTAAATTGTGCGAGGTACTGCACACTGTATTGTTTAGGTAAGCGGAGTGTTTTCGTGGTATCGACAAGCCCAGTCACATTTTCGGGTTCCCAGTCATTTACAGCCACTGACGCAAACCTTGAGGCCGTCTCGGAGTCAGCTAACTTCGTTGCGGGTAGCTCAATGGGGTGGCCCCCTGAAATTTTTCTGAATCCTGTAATTGCTTTGTCGTGACTGCCTCGTTGGGTTTTGATTTGGTTTTTCCGAGGTATATCGAGTGTGTGTTGCTATTTGTGCACCCCTGCAGGGTAAAACTTTCTGAAAGCCGTGTCCGCGGTTATGGACGACTTGGAGCACAGTTTCTCGATCATAGACAAGAATAACTAAAGTACCGCTTTTAATTTGACTAGACTAGGTACCTGACTAGTAAATAGTGCAATACTCACGGAATGGATAATAAAACTGCCAACGGATGGGGGGGTTGTTCGTCCGCTTCCTCGTCGGTAAGCGAGGAGGAGGATGGATCTGTTAAGATTACCATTATAATTGTTGTTATTAATTCCCGGACATCCGTCTATCTCTGGTTAGGCGGATGGTTAGCGAGTATCTATAGAATTGCTAGGGGTTTATCTTTTGCTGCAAATGCGTCACCCTAGGTTGTGTCCCCTTTAGAGGCATAAAGACTTGCTGAGTACCCCTAGGGTCTCACACGATAAATTTTTGGTTCAGATGAACAGGTACACTCACAAGATGGATACTGGGTGGAAGAGACGGACGATGTGGGCAACGATCATTCGGTGTAGAGATTCCGGGAATGGGGATCCGTGAGATCTGTGGGCGGGATCTGCTTATTTATGGGGCATCTTATGCCGATTTGCTTCTTATCCGTACTCGGATTTTGTCTTCCGCTTTCGCTTGATACTCTGTTGATTGATGTATGAGGAGATATCCTAAACTATTATATCTATCTAGGATATTTGGAACTTGCCGTATGGCGTTGCTATATTTACTTTCTTTTTAGATGGAATGGCTCTGATGTACTGTTGTATGGTGGCTTGCATACATACTCATTTATGTATGTAGTTGATCCCTTCGCCTGTCGATTACGCCGCCCGTTCTTGTCCTGATGTTTGGAAATGGTTGGGACAGCCGAAAGGTCTACCTGTGAGTGGCATTTGGGCCCCACCGTACTATTTCAACCATTTCCGTTCATCCAGGCTTGTAACTAGGAGCGTAATTCACCGAGGTAGTTACAATTGGTATCAGAGCCATCCCGCCCTTCAGGGTCTCAGCCAAATGGTCGTTGTCTGTCTAGCAAATATTTTTGGTAGTTATGTATACTAGGGAAAAACGAAACGCGAGAGTAGGACTGCTTCCACTTTTCTTCTTACCCAACCACCCACCCTTTTCTGGTAAGGAAGTGTAACGTTTTCAATCCTCTTCTTAAATTCAAACTAGGATTCACGTGTTCTGGGTTTCCGTAGTACCATAGGTTGTGTGTTTGTGTGTGTGTGTGTGTGTAATTCTTTGTCTATCTGTTGCATCCAAGTTGTTATCACCATCTGCCTTTGGTTATCAACTGTTGGTACATTCCATACCGACAGGCTTTTGCAAACCGACGCGATCTATCTGATTCGTTGTATACCGACGCGATCTGTCTTACTCTTTGTTATCCGACGTCATCTTGTTTGGGGTGTTCGTTTCCGTAGTTACGAATCTTTAGGTTCATCGTGAGAAGAAGGTGTTGGGATATGTGTTTTACTTGTTCATGTGCGGAGTAATGATTTGAGTGCGGGATGGAGTCGCGACCATACCACTACTCTTATCATTCGCTCTTGTATATTGAATTGGTAGAGTCACTAATCTTGATTCATTAAGTGATTTTGCGCATCTATTGGTATTTTAATGCCGAAATTTGCGGAAAATTTTTCTTTGATATATTTGTGTACCACACTCCTTTTCAGTCGTGTGCGATATGCTTAATATCTTCTGGGTGCTTTGAACTTTGTTGATATTTTAATATCATCTTAGTAAATTGTATCCTTTAATCTTGATTAATTCCATCTTGGTACTATTTTGGATTATTATTATTCTCCATCATAGTACTGACTTGTGTTTTATATCAATCACAGGATGGCACCACCACGCCGTTCTGAGGAGGACATACAACCTGAACTGGGGGCAGCATTGTCAAGCATCGCCAATGCCTTGGCAGCAATGCAGCAGAACCAGCAGCGTTTTGAAGAAAGTGTCAGGAGGAATGAGTTTGTTCCGCTACCTCCACCTCCCAAGCGAGGAGACATCAAAAGCTTCCTGAAGTTCAACCCACGCCAATTTGATGTTTCTGATCAACCACTTGATGCTGATGATTGGTTGCGTGAGATGTCAAGGTTACTGGCAACTGCTGATGTTCCTGAGCAAGAATGGGTAAAGTGTGCTACTCACCTTCTGAAGGGAGATGCAGCTCTCTGGTGGGAGAATTACCTGAAGGCAAACTGCACTGGTTTTCAGCCTACTTGGGGACAGTTCACTGGAGCTTTCAAAGAGCAGTATCTGTCAGAAATTGTCATGGAGAGGATGAAGGAAGTGTTTCTCAACCTCAAGCAGGGCAATGACAATGTCAATACCTACATCAGGAACTTCATGAACCTTTCTCGTTATGGTGGCGATGAGATCTCTGATGACAAGAAGAAGCAAAAGAGGTTCAGGCAAGGGCTCAATGCATCGATTAAGTATGCAATCACACATGCAAGGCCGGCGTCTTTTCTGGAACTTCAGCATACAGCTCTGCAGGAAGAGGCAAGTAGGCAAGTGTTTGAGGAGTCAAAGAAACACAGCCGTGATGCAGCAAGCTCTTCAGCTATGTCAGCTCCTTCTAAGCGTCGTGTCTGGGTTCCTAACACCCCACCGTCGCTCCCGGCTCCACCAAGACCTTCAAGCTTTGCGGCAAGGCCACCAAACTTCCTCACTGCTGCTCCCAGGGGCTACAACCACCACTACCCTGGAGCGCCTGGCGGAGTCCCTGGCTACGTTGCTCCTCGTCCAGCTGGTGCTTGTTACACATGTGGAAACACTGGGCATCAATACTGGAACTGTCCGTTGAAGAACAAGGCTCTTCCTCCACCACCTCCAAGACCTTCGGCAAGCTCTCCTTTGGTTCGTGCACCACCACCTCGGGCTCTCAACATCAACACCAAGCCCGGGTCTGCTATTGCTCGTGCCAACTGTGTCAACGCCGCTCAAGCTGAGCATGCACCTGGAGTTGTGATGGGTATGCTATCCGTTAACTCAGTCCCTGCACGAGTTTTGTTTGATTCTGGTGCATCGCATTCTTTTGTGTCTCACAAGTTTGCAAATGAGAATGAGTTAGCTATGGATCCCCTCCTCAAGCGGTTAATGGTCCTTTCACCTGGAGCAACAATGGCAGCTTCTAAAGTCAGCCATGGCAATCAAATTGAGATTGGTGGCTCTTCGTTCTCGGCTTCCTTGATTGTTCTGGGCAATTCTGACATTGATGTCATCTTGGGCATGGATTGGTTGACAGCAAATGCAGCTGTGATTGATTGTGCTGAACGCTCGGTTTCTCTGAAGATTCCTGAAGGCCATATAGTCTATTCTCCAAGTCTGACTCCTGCTATCCAGCTTTTCTCTTTGGCGGCTCTGAATGATGATGCTATGGAAGCTATTCAGAGTGTTCCGGTGGTCTGTGAGTTCCCAGATGTCTTTCCTGAAGAGTTGTCAGGTATGCCTCCGGATCGTGAGGTTGAGTTTGTAATTGAGCTTGAACCTGGTACCGCTCCTATCTCCAAGCGGCCTTATAAAATGGGTCCTGCTGAGTTGGCTGAACTCAAACTTCAGCTTGATGAACAAGAGAAGTTGGGTTTCATTTAGCACAGTACTTCTTCTTGGGGTAGCCCAACCCTCTTTGTGAAGAAGCGAGACCAGACTGATAGACTTTGTGTTGACTATCGGGCTCTCAATGCTAAAACCATCAATAATAAATATCCCCTTCCGCGGATTAATGATCTCTTCGATCAGCTAGCTGGAGTTGTGGTATTCTCTAAGCTTGACTTGAGAAGTGGTTATCACCAAATCAAGATTCGCAAGGAAGATGTTCCTAAGACAGCTTTCACCACCCGCTATGGCCTGTATGAGTACACGGTCATGTCTTTCGGTCTCACCAACGCACCTGCCACCTTCTCGAGGCTCATGAACTCGGTTTTCATGGAGTATCTTGACAAGTTTGTTGTGGTCTATCTGGATGACATCCTAGTCTATTCTAAGTCACAGGAAGAGCATGAAGAACACCTTCGGTGTGTCCTAAACAAGCTTCGTGAGAACCGCTTGTATGCCAAGTTCTCCAAGTGTGAGTTTTGGCTGCCTCAAGTAACCTATCTTGGTCACGTCATCTCTGCCAAGGGCATTGCAGTCAATCCGGAAACTGTGAAGACAATTGTTGAATGGCTTCCTCCTGTTAATGTCAAAGAAGTGCGGAGTTTCCTTGGTTTGGCTAGTTATTGCCGTCACTTTGTTCAGAACTTTTCGAAGATAGCGAAGCCTCTTACCGAACTCCTTAAGAAAGGCAAGAAATACCTTTGGACTCCTGCATGTCAAGCAAGCTTTGAGACACTCAAATAGAAGCTCACTTCCACACCAGTCTTGGTTCCTCCGGATACATCCAAGCCGTTCCAGATTTTCTGTGACGCCTCTTTGCATGGATTGGGTGCGGTCCTTATGCAAGAAAAACAAGTTGTTGCTTATGCCTCTCGACAGTTGAAGACGCATGAGATCAACTATCCTACACATGACCTCGAGCTCGCAGCAATTGTCTTTGCTTTGAAAGTATGGAGGCACTACTTTCTTGGTAACCGTTGTGAGATCTTTTCTGATCACAAGAGTCTGAAGTATATCTTTACTCAGCCTAATCTCAACCTTCGGCAGAGGAGGTGGATTGAAGCAATCAATGATTTTGATTTGACTATCAACTACACTCCGGGCAAAGCTAATGTCATGGCAGATGCTCTCAGCCGCAAAGCGTATGTCAACAACCTCATGATGGAAGAACAATAGCCTCTCTTGTGCGAGGAATTCCGTCAGCTCAACCTTGAAATTGTGGAACAAGGGTATCTCCTGAACCTTCTAGCAACTCCTCTCTTGGAAGAAAAGGTTCGCTCTTCTCAGCTTGGTGATTCGTACACAAGAAAGATCATCTCTAGGATTCAGCTTCCGAAGTATGAGTCCTTCCACGTCGATGATCAAGGCACGCTTTTCTTTGAACACCGGATGTTTGTTCCGAACTACCCGGGTTTGAGAGACCAAGTTCTTAAGGAGGCGCATGATTCTGTTCTTTCTATCCACCCTGGCAGCACAAAGATGTACATGGACTTGAAAACACAATATTGGTGGCCTGGATTGAAACGATATTGTGCCAAGTATGTCTCGGAGTGTGATGTCTGCCGCAGAGTGAAAGCTGTCCATCAGAAACCTTCCGGTCTTCTACAGCCATTGAAACCCCCGGAATGGAAATGGGAGAAAGTGGAGATGGACTTCATCACTGGTTTTCCTAGGTCACAGAAGGGCAACAATGCAATCTTTGTTGTCATTGACAGGCTTTCTAAAGTGGCTCACTTCTTCCCCGTCAAGGAAACCATTTCTGCAATTCAGTTGGCTGAGCTCTATATCAACAGAATTGTCTCTCTGTATGGGGTTCCGCTTGAGATCAGTTCAGACCGTGGAAGCATCTTCACTTCCAAGTTCTGGGAAAGTTTCCAAAATGCTTTGGGAACAAAGTTGAATTTCAGCACAACTTACCACCCTCAGTCGCAAGGGCAAGTTGAAAGGATCAATCAGATTCTAGAGGATATGCTTCGTGCTTGCGTCATCTCTTTTGGCATGAAGTGGGAAGAATGTCTTCCTTATGCTGAATTATCTTACAACA
The DNA here is from genome assembly GCA_916181665.1 of Avena sativa. Lineage (NCBI taxonomy): Eukaryota > Viridiplantae > Streptophyta > Magnoliopsida > Poales > Poaceae > Avena > Avena sativa. The sequence continues at coordinate 279,127,528 of OV702292.1, forward strand.
ATAGCTTCCAGAAAAGTCTAAAGATGGCACCATTTGAGGCTCTCTATGGTCGCAAATGCAGAACTCCGATTGGTTGGTCGGGTGCAGGTGAAAGGATCTTGTTTGGCCCTGACATTGTGACTCAAGCGGAGGAGAAGGTTCACATCATTCTTGAAAATCTGAGGATTGCTCAAAGTCGCCAGAAGAGCAATTATGACAGGAAGCACACGGACATGGAGTATGTCCCTGGTGATCTCGTTTACCTTCGTGTCACTCCCATGAGAGGCACGCACCGCTTTGGTATCAAAGGGAAGCTGGCTCCTAGATACATCGGTCCTTTCAAAATTCGTGGAAGAAGAGGAGAAGTTGCTTATGCTCTTGAGCTCCCGGAAAAACTCAAAGTCCATGATGTTTTCCACATCTCTCAGCTCAAGAAGTGCTTCAAGGATCCCGCCAGGACCGTGGAACATGAGCTTATCAATCTCCAAGAAGACCTGTCTTATCAAGAACACCCCACAAAAATCCTTGAAGTCGTAGAAAGAAGGACTCGCAACAAGTCCATCAAGTTCTGCAAGGTGCAGTGGTCGCACCATTTCGTTGATGAAGCCACTTGGGAATGCGAAGATGAGCTCCGTGCCAAGTATCCTACCCTGTTTGAGTCTTCTTCTTCATCCTAGAATCTCGGGGCGAGATTCCTGTTTAGTGGGGGAGAGTTGTAGCATCCCAATTGTCTAACAATTGTAATGCTACTTGGTCTAGTAATATAATGGCTACTTCAAACATATAATTGTTGCATCATCATTATATCATGCTCATGTCATCATGCCTCCTTGCATTTGAGCATCATATAAAACCCTTTTCATTTGGTTCTTATCTCATATGCATTGTAAATTGTATTTGCCTTTTGTTATTGTATTTGGTTCTTGATATATTGTTTAATGCCCAAGTTGAGTTGGGGGCATATCTTTTATTAACTCCACCACCCTTTCTTTTCACCACCTTATATTCCACCATCCAACTAAATATGAGCTTTGCACTTTATTGGGTTTTACCTCTAGCTCATGTGGGTTGGGATGGATCCAATTCTTTTCCACATGCTCCCATACATGCACCATGTTGTTTTCACATTATGGATATATGAGAGCCACATGGCCATCTTTGCATGCCTTGTGAGTGGAACCCTTTTTCCTAGCTTCCATATGGATTATCATGGATTTATGCTCATGTGGGAATATTTTTGGGACTAGTAATCATCTAGTGGAACATACACACTAGCATGTCCCATTTTTATTTCAAACATGGCCATCTCCAACTACTCCACATGGGGCATCCTTTCATTTCTTTTGCTTGGCTTTATTCCACTTTTGGAAATGCAAATGAACAATGCCATGTTTAATATTATTGTTTTCACAAGAATCAACAGGGCAATAAATGTTTCGCATGGGCCATGCAAGTGCCACCTTTTTTCTAGCATTTGGTTTTTATTTGAATTTTGAGTGGATCTTTTATAAAACCACATCCCTCTCTCTCTCTCTCTCTCTCTCTCTCTTTTCCTCATGATCTTGATGATCTAGCTTGGTGCAAGCAAGTAGCTAAACCCTAAGCATCCCACTCATCTCTCTCTCTTACCCTCTAGCTAAGATCCTTCCTATCATCTACCCCATCATCACCATACCCCCTCTCCCTCCTAAACCCTATCTATACCTAATCCAAACCAAACCCTAAACCTACCTCTCTCTCTCTCGGCCTCTCTCTCTCTCTCACCTAGCTGGCCCCACCGGCCACCCTCTCTCCCTGGCCACCTCACCCCTGCCCTAGCTACCCTACCCGAGCCTAGATCCAAACCCTAACCTAGCCCGAGCTTACCCCCCTCTCCTTTCTCTAGCCACCCCTCTCTCTCTCTCTGCCTGGTGTGCCCCACACCGAGCCACCACCTTGGCCTCACCCTACCCCACCTGGACGTCCCCTACCCGCCCTGCTTGCCCAGACTGAGCACGTGAGGAGGGAGGAGGAAGGTGGCACCGAGCCACCTTTTTACATCTACCTGCTCCCCCACGGCACCCCCTCCCCTCTCTCTGCTTTATCTCCCTCTCGTCTCTCCTCTGGCCACCCTAGATCTGGCCAAGGCGCCCTGGCTCCCCTCTCCTTCCCTCACCACCGTCTTCATCATCGCCGGCCAAACAGTCGGCCTCCACCGCACCCCGACGAACCAGCAGTGCAGCACGTCGTGGAGGTGATCGTGGAGTACAAGGAGGCTCCCCTACGTCACCCTGTACACGGCAGCAAGCAGGAGGAGCACCAGAGCGCCGGTACCAGCGCGAGCCCGGCGCCCAAACCCTAGCTTCGGTCCGTCTGTGTCGACGCCGATCAACCGCTCCCCAAGCCGATCCATCTACACTGACACATCCTCGGTGAGCCATGCAACCTCCCTGACATGGTCCCCTTCGCCGTGAAGCCCTAGAACCGCCGGCCCTTACGTCGAACGCCCTCCGCGCGCCACTGCTCGTTTCTGTGTGCTCGCTTCCGCCCGCTTAGCAGCCCTATCTAGTCCTCGCCCACCTCCCAGACAGCAACCCCCACCTACAGCACTGGCTCCGCCTCCGCGCACGAGCCCTAGGTCCCAGGTTCGAACCCGCGCGCCGCGCCCTGCTGCTGACGCGCACCGATCTGTCCTCTACCGCGGAGAAGAGGAACAGTACGGTCGTCGTTTTGCACAAAACCCCTCCTACCTTTTTCCCTCCTAACCCGCGTGTAGCATCCCAATTGTCTAACAATTGCAATGCTACTAGCCTAGTCTGTATAAATGCTACTTCCTATATATAATTGTTGCATCATCATTATATCATGCTCATGTCATCATGCCACCTTGCATTTGAGCATCATATTAAACTTTTTTCATTTGGTTCTTATCTCATATGCATTATTAATTGTATTTGCCTCTTGATATTATATTTGGTTCTTGATATATTGTTAAATGCCCAAGTTGAGTTGGGGGCATATCTTTTATTAACTCCACCACCTTTTTTTCTTTCACCACCTTATAATTCCACCATCCAACTAGATATGAGCTTTGCACTTTATTTGAATTTACCTCTAGCTCATGTGGGTTGGGATGGGTCCATTTTTCTCTTCCACATGCTCTCATTTTGGCATCATTTTGTTTTCACATTATTGATATATGAGAGCCACATGGCCACCTTTGCATGCCTTGTGGGTGGAGCCCTATTTCTAGCTCCCATATGTGTTGTTTTGGGGTTATCATCTTGTTGGGATATTTTGTGGGCTTATTAACTACCTAGTGGCATATACACACTAGCAAGTCCCATGGTATTTCAAAAATGGTCATCTCCATCTATTCCACATGGGGCATCCTTTTAATTCTTTTGCTTGGCTTTTATTCCAATTTTGGGAATGCATAATAATAATGCCATGTGATAATATTGTTTTCACAAGAACCCACATGGCAATAAATATTTTGCGTGGGACATGCAAGTACCCTTTTCTAGTATTTGGTTTTTATTTGAATCTTGAGAGGATCATCTCTATCTCTATCCCTTCTTTTGGGCTTGATCTATTTTGATCTTGCTTACACCTCATCTTCATCTCCATCCACCATCACCACCCTACCTCATCACATCTCTCTCTCTCTCTCTCTTTACCACATCTTCATCTCCTTTTCACCTACACCCATGTACGGTCATGTGGGTCATATCTAGCCTAAACTCTACCATACCCCCATCCAACACCATACCCCCATCTAGACCTAAACCCTAAGTCTACCCCCCTCTCTCTCGGCCTCCTCTCTCTAGCCTAGCTACCAAACCCTAGTTTGACCACCTCCTAAACCAACCTAACCCGAGCCACCCCCTATCCCGAGCCCTCCCCTCTTCCTCTCTTTCTTGCACCACAAGATGGTCCAGCCAGAAAACCAGAACCACCACCCCCATCGCATGTGCCTCCCCTGGTCCCCCTCTCCAAACCCTAGCTCCATGCCACCCTCCCCCTCTCCTTTCTCTTTTGCATAAAGGTGGCCACCACCCCATGTGCCTCTCCCCTCTCCCCCCTCATCACCTCAACCACCCCAGCTACCCAGTACCCCAGATCCCATCTAGAAGTGCCCAGACCCCTCTCCATCCTCCCTTCTTCCTTCCCTCCCCCACCATGCCCCTAAGCCCTAGCCACGGCCACACCTTCCTCTAGCCGATCTGGAGCGTGCCAAGCCGAACCAGGAGCACCAGGAGCGTCCCCTGCTTCCTCTTCTTCGCCCTGAAGCGCCGGAGCCCGCGGGGCCTCGCTGGAGCAGCCTGACGCCGCCGTGCACCGCCAAGGTCAGGAGCTCCAGAGCCCCAACTACGTGCCAGATCGCGACCACCCCGAGCTCCTCCGATCACACCGACGAGCTCCTGGTGAGCCCCTCTACCCCCCAGACAAGGTCCCTTTCCCTCTCGTGCATCGTAGCGCCGCCACCTTCCGTCGAGCACTCCGCGTGCGCCGCCGCCCGCCACGCTCTGGCAACAGCAGCAGCTGCTGCAGTTTCTGCCTCTGTTCCTCGTCGAAGCCCGCACGCTGTAGCCCGCCCCAGTAGTTGCCCTCTGAACGAAAATTGTAGCCGGATGTCCCCTCTCCATCTTTCCTTTTTGCAGCTTGGCGAGAGTCGCCGTCGTTTGGTCGCCATCATCGTCCAAACTCCGGCGGTTCTCTGCACTCTGCAGATCGGCGCGCAGCAGCAGTTCCGACAGCAGCTGAACCTTTTGCGCAGAGGCCCCTGACCTTTTTCCCGCCTCAACCCGCAGCCCCACGACCCCACCTGCCAGCCTCCCAGTTAATTTTGTAGAGACACCCCGCAGTTCTGAACCCCTCAACCCGCAGTACCTGGATCCACCACGTGTCAGCGCCCGATGGACGCGCGCGTGCGTGGCCCCTGTTCTGTCCCTGGCCCACTTGTCATCCCCTACGGCTAGGTGAACCTGCGGTGTAAATAGTTTTGCCGCGTGCTGAGTGGCTGAGTCAGCATCGACCCCACTGGTCAGTGTCTGTGGTTAGGATTGCCTGAGTGCAAAAAGTATTTGCTGTTATCTGTTTTAAATTCAAATCTTTTTCAAATTATTTCAAATTCCAAATTTAAATCTGTTTTTAAATATCTTTTAAAATACAAATCCAAATAATACATATAATATATGTTTTCAAATCAGAAAAATGTGAGGAATTCAAATATGGCCTTCAAAATATATTTTGAACATTTAAAATTCCAAGTTTATTTAAATTACAATAAAATGCCCTTTTGTCTTAAATAATTAATAACTTTTGTTTTATAACTCCAAATTTAATAAATAATATGTCTAAAATGATTAGCTCGACGAGACCTTTCTGTCTATGCTTTCCATGGTTTGATTTGAAGCATGCATCATATAAATATAATGGGTACAGCAACTTAAATGAGTATAAAATGTGAATAAAACCCCATAAAATGGTTTATTCTTGTATTCCACACCTCACCCATGCCATGCTACTTTATTGCCATGCCAATTGTGCATCATTCATCATGGCATGATTGTTTGCTTGATGCATTTATACATATGCTTGTGCACTTTATTTATGTTGTCCCTTGTTTGTTTGGTTCTTCTTCGAATAGACGCTGAGCAGGGGATATATCAAGAGAACCAGGAGCACTACCCAGATCCATCCCTTGCTTCAACTGAGCTGCCAGGCAAGCACTACCACATGCTTGCACACATATAGTACCTATTGCCTCTATCTTATTCTTGCATCATTGAGTCGCGAATGCATTAAATTGAATCCCAAGTATTGCATAGCCTTTACTTTTAAACCCCACTGAAGCTTGTTCCTCCATCCCATGAGCCATTACTACAGGAGTTGTTTGAGCCATGCGAGTCGTAGAACAGCATGTGTAGGGTATGTGAGTGTCTGATGGATAACGAGGTACCTAAACAACTTAACCTGAGTAGTAATGGGATAACTAATGAAAGTGGCATCGGTGAGCCATATTCGCTATTTGGTTTTTCAGGCTCACTTGTGTCCCGTAGGACCCCGAGTACTTGATTCCTGTTCCTTGAATATTCGCGCTATCCACATCCGGGAGGCTTATGAACCCCCCTGAGCCAGAGCTTGATTCATTCTTATTTCTTGAGGGCCACAAACTAGTTTGAGGTTTTATTTTACTATCCTGTACTTATGCCATGCTTTACTGCTTTATTTAAAATTGTGCGAGGAGCACACTGTACTGTTTAGAAAAGCGGAGTGTTTTCGCGGTGTCGACAAGCCCAGTCATATTTTCGGGTTCCCAGTCGTTCACAGCCATTGGAGCAAACCTTGAGGCCGTCTCGGAGTCAGCTAACTTCGTTGCGGGTAGCTCAATGGGGTGGCCCCCTGAAATATTTCTGAATCCTGTGATCGCTTTGTCGTGACTGCCTCGTTGGGTTTTGATTTGGTTTTTCCGAGGCATATCGAGTGTGTGTTGCTATTTGTGCACCCCTGCAGGGTAAAACTTTCTGAAAGCCGTGTCCGCGGTTATGGACGACTTGGAGCACAGTTTCTCGATCATAGACAAGCATAACTAAAGTACCGCTTTTAATTTGACTAGACTAGGTACCTGACTAGTAAATAGTGCAACACTCATGGAATGGATAATAAAACTGCCAACGGATGGGGGGTTGTTCGTCCACTTCCTCGTCGGTAAGCGAGGAGGAGGATGGATCTGTGGATATTACCATTATTACTGTTATAACTGTTGTTATTAATTCACGGACATCCGTCTATCTCTGGTTAGGCGGATGGTTAGCGAGTATCTATAGAATTGCTAGGGTTTATCTTTTGCTGCAATTGCGTCGCCCCAGGTTGTGTCCCCTTTAGAGGCATAAAGACTTGCTGAGTACCCCTAGGGTCTCACACGATAAATTGTTTGATTCAGATGAACAGGTACCCTCACAAGATGGATACTGGGTGGAAGAGACGGACGATGTGGGCAACGATCATTCGGTGTAGAGATTCCGGGAACGGGGATCCGTGAGATCTGTGGGCGGGATCTGCTTATTTATGGGGCATCTTATGCCGATTTGCTTCTTATCCGTACTTGGATTTTGTCGTCCGCTTCCGCTTGATACTCTGTTGATTGATGTATGAGGAAATATCCTAAACTATTATATCTATCTAGGATATTTGGATCTTGCCGTATGGCGTTGCTATATTTCCTTTCTTTTTAGATGGAATGGCTCTGATGTACTGTTGTATGGTGGCTTGCATACATACTCATTTGTGTATGTAGTTGATCCCTTCGCCTGCCGATTACGCCGCCCGTTCTTGTCCCGATGTTTGGAAATGGTTGGGACGGCCGAAAGGTCTACCTGTGAGTGGCATTTGGGCCCCACCGTACTATTTCAACCATTTCTGAACATCCAGGCTTGTACTAGGAGCGTAATTCACCGAGGTAGTTACAATTGGTATCAGAGCCATCCCGACCTTCAGGGTCTCAGCCAAATGGTTGTTGTCTGTCTAGCTAATATTTTTGGTAGTTATGTATACTAGGGAAAAACAAAACGCGAGAGTAGGAATGCTTCCACTTTTCTTCTTACCCACCCACCACCCTTTTCTGGTAAGGAAGTGAAACGTTTTCAATCCTCTTCTTAAAATTCAAACTAGAATTCACGTGTTCTGGGTTTCCGTAGTACCATAGAAAGTGTGAGTGTGTGTGTGTGTAATTCCTTGTCTATCTGTTGCATCCAACTTGTTATCTTATCTGCCTTTGGTTATCAACTGTTGGTACATTCCATACTAACAGGCTTTTGCAAACCGGCGCGATCTATCTGACTTCTTGTTAACCGGTGCCATCTTCTTAAGGGTGTCCTTCCTTCTAGCAACTCCATATTCTGTGAAACATCAGTTGCTAATCCCTATCTGATAAGTGGTTTTGCGCATTTGTTGGTATTTTAATGCCGAAAAATGCGGAAAATTTTTCTTTGATACATCTGTGTTTCCACACTCCTTTTCAGTCGTGTGTGAAACATTATCTATCTGCCTTTTATCAGCATGTCCATGCTAACTCATTCTTTTGTCACCGGCGCTTTATCCTGGAGTTTCGTTTCATCTCTTTTCTCTAGGGCTAATTACATAACGTGTGTCGATCCGATGCTGATGATTGTAATTTGGCTCTCGGCATAGCTATATTCCACTCATGATAAGTGTAGATTGGAATATGGAAAAATGCTATCAACCATCACCATCTGGAGGATAAGGTTATCTCCTGTGATTTTGAGTACACCGTGATCATATCTATGCATATTCAAGCATCTTTGGCAATCCGGAGTTTCTCAAAGCACTACGGCGGTCTATCATCTGTTCATCATGCTGCACCTCTCTTGGAACCCCCTATCTGCAATATTCTCTTTGATACGAGGGAATTGCATCTTTTCGTCTCTGATAGTTTTGCTAAGGGTATGATCTATCATCGGTTCTTATCCAAGATCTCTTTATCTTTGTAAACGGCGATCCGATCGACAATGTGAACCAGGTGATATCTCTTTTTCTTCCGAAGGGCCAGATAATCTATTCTTCCAGTGCATCTTCTTCAACACGAACCCGTGCTCTTAATATTGATCTTTCTAAGAGCGTTGAGCTCAGAAAGTGTTTCGAGCATCTGTTCGTTTCTCTCGCCTTTTGAACTCGATATTCTGGGAATATCCTGTTAATCCATGGTGGTATATGTTGATAATATGCTTGCCTATTCGATATCAATGGAAGGACATGGAAGATCATCTGTGTCTCTTTCTCTCAAGCTTCGTGAGCACTGCCTGTGTGCAAAGTCTCAAAGTGAGAATTCTAACTTTTTGAAGTCACCTATCTCGCCACGTCCTTCTGCTAAATACATTGCTTCAATCCTGGAATCAGCAAGTCCATTGTTAATTCCATCCTCCATCTTCAACCAATCCGGAGTTGTTCCTTGTTGGCAAGTTATCAACATCGTTCCGCCGTAGATTTCCTCAAAACTGCTAAATCTCTCTCAATCATTTCAAGAAGAACATGGAGTTCTTTCACCTCTATCTCGTCAAGTAATCTTTCTACTCTCTTGTTCTATCGGCTATGCTCAATCCACCGGAGGCCATGAAGACCTTTCAGATCTTGTTTTTCCTTCTGTTCAAGTTGGTGCTATCTTTTCTGTAGCTGTTGAATCTTGCAGTTATTCCCCGTAATCTTCCTTCATATCTTTCCGGTGGCTTGGTACTTCCGACATGACGACAACATCATCATCTTTATCTATCTATGAATCCGGCGAATCATTTGCATCTATCCTTGTTTTCTAACGGAGTTCCATGAGTTATCCTTGTCAATACCTTCAGTCTGTTTTGGTAGTTGGGTTGCATGGTTTTCTTATTCATGTGCGGAGTAATGCTTTGAGTGCGTGATGGAGTAGCTACCATACCACTACTCTTATCATTCGCTCTTGTACATTGAATTGGGGAATTTATGTGATTTCACTCATTCCACGGAAGTTAGAAGTGGCCTTTATCCCTTGATACTTTTACTTCCGTCCTTGTTTTTCCGGAGTGCTCTCTCGAAGAAAGTAATCCATAATCTCTTGTTAGTGATCTCGTCCTTTCTACACGGAGCAAATCATCAATTATCTGGTGAAAACAAACGCAAACTCTTTTCTATCCTCGTCTTTCTACCGGTGCTCGACATCCTCAAACAAGTTGGAAGGAAGCTATCTCTCTCTTGGTTTCATCAATTCTTTTTCTGTGGTAAAGCCAATTATGGTTGATGCCATCAGCCGCAAATCTATTGCGTTAGCCTCAAGGCTAAAGAAAGCAATAAGTATCTCTACAATAAACTCCAGATCCTTCATATTCTTTGTTTCTCGGGATTCCACCATGATCTAGCTTCACATCCATCTCTGGAAGTTATATCCGCGCACCTCAATTGCGTGATCCTTCGGTTCTTACCGGCGCAACAAGAATCTAATCCGGCGATGTCTAGCTAAATCTTCCTGTTGATAGCAAGGGACTCTATTGCTTGAAGGCAATATTGTTTTCGTACTTCATTCCTCAATCCGAGAGGAGATACGATGCTATCGTCATAATGGTTCAAAATCACTCCAATCTAGCTCTTTTTCTTCCGGCGAGACAAAGATTCATCCTCTCTAGTATCAGTAAATCTTTAATCTTAATGATGTGTCTTTCTTTATCCATGATACATCATCTTTTCCTTTTCTCTCACAAGTGGTTCTATTCTTTTATCATGTTTCTTGAGAAAGTCGGAGCTATGTCCATCCTATCTTTCTTGTCTAACGACAATCCTTCAGCTCTTCCAACCCGTTGTTTCTCAAGCAAACGCAAGACTCGCAACAAGTATAGCAAGTTTGCAAGGTGTAGTGGTCGCACAATTCCGTTGTTCATCAACTTGGGAATGTGAGGGTCACCTTCGTTCAAACACCCGCCTCTTCTTGTGTTGTTCTCTTTTTCCTAGGAATCTCGGGGTGAGATTCTTGTTTAGTGGGGGAGAGTTGTAGCATCCCAATTGTCTAACAATTGCAATGCTACTAGCCTAGTCTGTATAAATGCTACTTCCTATATATAATTGTTGCATCATCATTATATCATGCTCATGTCATCATGCCACCTTGCATTTGAGCATCATATTAAACCTTTTTCATTTGGTTCTTATCTCATATGCATTATTAATTGTATTTGCCTCTTGATATTATATTTGGTTCTTGATATATTGTTAACTGCCCAAGTTGAGTTGGGGGCATATCTTTTATTAACTCCACCACCTTTTCTTTCACCACCTTATAATTCCACCATCCAACTAGATATGAGCTTTGCACTTTATTTGAATTTACCTCTAGCTCATGTGGGTTGGGATGGGTCCATTTTTCTCTTCCACATGCTCTCATTTTGGCATCATTTTGTTTTCACATTATTGATATATGAGGCCACATGGCCACCTTTGCATGCCTTGTGGGTGGAGCCCTATTTCTAGCTCCCATATGTGTTGTTTTGGGGTTATCATCTTGTTGGGATATTTTGTGGGCTTATTAACTACCTAGTGGCATATACACACTAGCAAGTCCCATGGTATTTCAAAAATGGTCATCTCCATCTATTCCACATGGGGCATCCATTTAATTCTTTTGCTTGGCTTTTATTCCAATTTTGGGAATGCATAATAATAATGCCATGTGATAATATTGTTTTCACAAGAACCCACATGGCAATAAATATTTTGCGTGGGCCATGCAAGTACCCTTTTCTAGTATTTGGTTTTTATTTGAATCTTGAGAGGATCATCTCTATCTCTATCCCTTCTTTTGGGCTTGATCTATTTTGATCTTGCTTACACCTCATCTTCATCTCCATCCACCATCACCACCCTACCTCATCACATCTCTCTCTCTCTCTTTACCACATCTTCATCTCCTTTTCACCTACACCCATGTATGGTCATGTGGGTCATATCTAGCCTAAACTCTACCATACCCCCATCCAACACCATACCCCCATCTAGACCTAAACCCTAAGTCTACCCCCCTCTCTCTCGGCCTCCTCTCTCTAGCCTAGCTACCAAACCCTAGTTTGACCACCTCCTAAACCAACCTAACCCGAGCCACCCCCTATCCCGAGCCCTCCCCTCTTCCTCTCTTTCTTGCACCACAAGATGGTCCAGCCAGAAAACCAGAACCACCACCCCCATCGCATGTGCCTCCCCTGGTCCCCCTCTCCAAACCCTAGCTCCATGCCACCCTCCCCCTCTCCTTTCTCTTTTGCATAAAGGTGGACACCACCCCATGTGCCTCTCCCCTCTCCCCCCTTATCACCTCAACCACCCCAGCTACCCAGTACCCCAGATCCCATCTGGAAGTGCCCAGACCCCTCTCCATCCTCCCTTCTTCCTTCCCTCCCCCACCATGATCCCCACCATGCCCCTAAGCCCTAGCCACGGCCACACCTTCCTCTAGCCGATCTGGAGCGCGCCAAGCCGAACCAGGAGCACCAGGAGCGTCCCCTGCTTCCTCTTCTTCGCCCTGAAGCGCCGGAGCCCGCGGGGCCTCGCCGGAGCATCCTGACGCCGCCGTGCACCGCCAAGGTCAGGAGCTCCAGAGCCCCAACTACGCGCCAGATCGTGACCACCCCGGGCTCCTCCGATCACATCGACGAGCTCCTGGTGAGCCCCTCTACCCCCCAGACAAGGTCCCTTTCCCTCTCGTGCACCGTAGCGCCGCCACCTTCCGTCGAGCACTCCGCGTGCGCTGCCTCCCGCCACGCTCTGGCAACAGCAGCAGCTGCTGCAGTTTCTGCCTCTGTTCCTCGTCGAAGCCCGCGCGCTGCAGCCCGCCCCAGTAGTTGCCCTCTGAACGAAAATTGTAGCCGGATGTCCCCTCTCCATCTTTCCTTTTTGTAGCTTGGCGAGAGTCGCCGTCGTTTGGTCACCATCGTCGTCCAAACTCCGGCGGTTCTCTGCACTCTACAGATCGGCGCGCAGCAGCAGTTCCGACAGCAGCTGAACCTTTTGCGCAGAGGCCCCTGACCTTTTTCCCGCCTCAACCCGCAGCCCCACGACCCCACCTGCCAGCCTCCCAGTTAATTTTGTAGAGACACCCCACAGTTCTGAACCCCTCAACCCGCAGTACCTGGATCCACCACGTGTCAGCGCCCGATGGACGCGCGCGTGCGTGGCCCCTGTTCTATCCCTGGCCCACTTGTCATCCCCTACGGCTAGGTGAACCTGCGGTGTAAATAGTTTTGCCGCGTGCTGAGTGGCTGAGTCAGCATCGACCCCACTGGTCAGTGTCTGTGGTTAGGATTGCCTGAGTGCAAAAAGTATTTGCTGTTATCTATTTTAAATTCAAATCTTTTTCAAATTATTTCAAATTCCAAATTTAAATCTGTTTTTAAATATCTTTTAAAATACAAATCCAAATAATACATATAATATATGTTTTCAAATCAGAAAAATGTGAGGAATTCAAATATGGCCTTCAAAATATATTTTGAACATTTAAAATTCCAAGTTTATTTAAATTACAATAAAATGCCCTTTTGTCTTAAATAATTAATAACTTTTGTTTTATAACTCCAAATTTAATAAATAATATGTCTAAAATGATTAGCTCGACGAGACCTTTCTGTCTATGATTTCCATGGTTTGATTTGAAGCATGCATCATATAAATATAATGGGTACAGAAACTTAAATGAGTATAAAATGTGAATAAAACCCCATAAAATGGTTTATTCTTGTATTCCACACCTCACCCATGCCATGCTACTTTATTGCCATGCCAATTGTGCATCATACATCATGGCATGATTGTTTGCTTGATGCATTTATACATATGCTTGTGCACTTTATTTATGTTGGCCCTTGTTTGTTTGGTTCTTCTTCGAATAGACGCTGAGCAGGGGATATATCAAGAGAACCAGGAGCACTACCCAGATCCATCCCTTGCTTCAACTGAGCTGCCAGGCAAGCACTACCACATGCTTGCACACATATAGTACCTATTGCCTCTATCTTATTCTTGCATCATTGAGTCGCGAATGCATTAAATTGAATCCCAAGTATTGCATAGCATTTACTTTTAAACCCCACTGAAGCTTGTTCCTCCATCCCATGAGCCATTACTACAGGAGTTGTTTGAGCCATGCGAGTCGTAGAACAGCATGTGTAGGGTATGTGAGTGTCTGATGGATAACGAGGTACCTAAACAACTTAACCTGAGTAGTAATGGGATAACTAATGAAAGTGGCATCGGTGAGCCATATTCGCTATTTGGTTTTTCAGGCTCACTTGTGTCCCGTAGGACCCCGAGTACTTGATTCCTGTTCCTTGAATATTCGCGCTATCCACATCCGGGAGGCTTATGAACCTCCCTGAGCCAGAGCTTGATTCATTCTTATTTCTTGAGGGCCACAAACTAGTTTGAGGTTTTATTTTACTATCCTGTACTTATGCCATGCTTTACTGCTTTATTTAAAATTGTGCGAGGAGCACACTGTACTGTTTAGGAAAGCGGAGTGTTTTCACGGTGTCGACAAGCCCAGTCACATTTTCGGGTTCCCAGTCGTTCACAGCCATTGGCGCAAACCTTGAGGCCGTCTCGGAGTCAGCTAACTTCGTTGCGGGTAGCTCAATGGGGTGGCCCCCTGAAATATTTCTGAATCCTGTGATCGCTTTGTCGTGACTGCCTCGTTGGGTTTTGATTTGGTTTTTCCGAGGCATATCGAGTGTGTGTTGCTATTTGTGCACCCCTGCAAGGTAAAACTTTCTAAAAGCCGTGTCCGCGGTTATGGATGACTTGGAGCACAGTTTCTCGATCATAGACAAGCATAACTAAAGTACCGCTTTTAATTTGACTAGACTAGGTACCTGACTAGTAAATAGTGCAACACTCATGGAATGGATAATAAAACTGCCAACGGATGGGGGGTTGTTTGTCCGCTTCCTCGTCGGTAAGCGAGGAGGAGGATGGATCTGTGGATATTACCGTTATTACTGTTATAACTGTTGTTATTAATTCACGGACATCCGTCTATCTCTGGTTAGGCGGATGGTTAGCGAGTATCTATAGAATTGCTAGGGTTTATCTTTTGCTGCAATTGCGTCGCCCCAGGTTGTGTCCCCTTTAGAGGCATAAAGACTTGCTGAGTACCCCTAGGGTCTCACACGATAAATTGTTTGATTCAGATGAACAGGTACCCTCACAAGATGGATACTGGGTGGAAGAGACGGACGATGTGGGCAACGATCATTCGGTGTAGAGATTCCGGGAACGGGGATCCGTGAGATCTGTGGGCGGGATCTGCTTATTTATGGGGCATCTTATGCCGATTTGCTTCTTATCCGTACTCGGATTTTGTCTTCCGCTTTCGCTTGATGCTCTGTTGATTGATGTATGAGGAGATATCCTAAACTATTATATCTATCTAGGATATTTGGATCTTGCCGTATGGCGTTGCTATATTTCCTTTCTTTTTAGATGGAATGGCTTTGATGTACTGTTGTATGGTGGCTTGCATACATACTCATTTGTGTATGTAGTTGATCCCTTCGCCTGTCGATTACGCCGCCCGTTCTTGTCCCGATGTTTGGAAATGGTTGGGACGGCCGAAAGGTCTACCTATGAGTGGCATTTGGGCCCCACCGTACTATTTCAACCATTTCCGTTCATCCAGGCTTGTAACTAGGAGCGTAATTCACCGAGGTAGTTACCACTAGAGTCATTGCATGTGTGTACTTTTAACAAACCACACATGGATCAACCACTAGAGTCATTGCATGTGTGTTATTTCCACAAACAAACATGGAAAAACCACTAGAGTCATTGCATGTGTGTTCTTTTCCACAAACCACACATGGATCCACCAGCGGTCATTGCATGTGTGTTCTTTCCACTAACCACACCTGGATCAATCACTAGAGTCATTGCATGTGTGTTCTTTCCACAAACCACACATGGATCAACCACTAGAGTCATTGCATGTTTGTTCTTATACTAAAACCACAAACCAACACTAGAGTCATTGCATGTGTGTTCTTTTCCACAAACCACACATGGATCCTCCACTAGAGTCATTGAATGTGTGTTCTTTCCACAAACCACATATGGATCAACCAGAGTCATTGCATGTGTGTTCTTTCCACAAACCACACATGTGGACCCACTAGAGTCATTGCATGTGTGTTATTTCCACAAACCACACGTGGATCAACCACTAGAGTCATTGCATATGTGTTATGTCCACAAACCACACATGGATCAACCACTAGAGTCATTGCATGTATGTTATTATACTAAAACCAACACTAGAGTCATTGAATGTGTGTCCTTTTCACAAACCACACATGGATCAACCACTAGAGTCATTGCATGTGTCTTATTTCCACAAACAAACATGGATCAACCACTAGAGTCATTGCATGTGTGTTCTTTTCCACAAACCACACATGGATCCACCAGTGGTCATTGCATGTGTGTTCTTTCCACAAACCACACATGGATCAACCACTAGAGTCATTCCATGTGTGTTCTTTCCACAAACCACACATGGATCAACCACTAGAGTCATTGCATGTTTGTTCTTATACTAAAACCACAAACCAGCACTAGAGTCATTGCATGTGTGTTCTTTTCCACAAACCACACATGGATCCACTAGTGGTCATTGCATGTGTGTTCTTTCCACAAACCACATAAGGATCAACCAGAGTCATTGCATGTGTGTTCTTTCCACAAACTACACATGGATCAACCACTAGAGTCATTGCATGTTTGTTCCTATACTAAAATCACAAACCAACACTAGAGTCATTGCATGTGTGTTCTTTTCCACAAACCACACATGGATCCACCAGTGGTCATTGCATGTGTGTTCTTTCCACAAACCACATATGGATCAACCACTAGTCATTGCATGTGTGTTCTTTCCACAAACCACACATGGATCAACCACTAGAGTCATTGCATGTTTGTTCTTATACTAAAACCACAAACCAGCACTAGAGTCATTGCATGTGTGTTCTTTTCCACAAACCACACATGGATCCTCCACTAGAGTCATTGCTTGTGTGTTCTTTCCACAAACCACATATGGATCAACTAGAGTCATTGCATGTGTGTTCTTTCCACAAACCACATATGTGGACCCACTAGAGTCATTGCATGTGTATTATTTCCACAAACCACACATGGATCAACCACTAGAGTCATTGCATATGTGTTATTTCCACAAACCACATATGGATCACCCATGTAACTACCTCGGTGAATTACGCTCCTAGTTACAATCTTGGATGAGCGGAAATGGTTAAAATAGTACGGTGGGGCCCAAATGCCACTCACAGGTAGACCTTTCGGCCGTCCTAACCATTTCTAAACATCGGGACAAGAACGGGCGGCGTAATCGGCATGCGAAGGGATCAACTACATACACAAATGAGTATGTATGCAAGCCACCATACAACAGTCCTCAGAGCCATTCCATCTAAAAGAAATAGAAATATTGCAACGCCATATGGCAATATCCAAATATCCTAGATAGATATAATAGTTTAGGATATCTCCTCATACATCAAACATCAGAGTATCAGGCGGAAGCGGAAAACAAGATCCGAGTACGGATAAGAAGCAAATCGGCATCAGATGCCCCATAAATAAACACATCCCGCCCACAGATCTCACGGATCCCCGTTCCCGGAATCTCTACACCGAGTGATCGTTGCCAACATCGTCTGTCTCCTCCACCCAGTATCCATCTTGCGGGTTTACCTGTTCATATGAATCAAACAATTTATCGTGTGAGACCCTAGGGGTACTCAGCAAGTCTTTATGCCTCTAAAGGGGACACAACCTGGGGTGACGCAATTGCAGCAAAAGATAATACCTAGCAATTCTATAGATACTCGCTAACCATCCGCCTAACCATAGATAGACGGATGTCCGTGAAATAATAACAGCCGTTATAACGGTAATGTTAACAGATCCATCCTCCTCCTCGCTTACCAACGAGGAAGCGGACGAACAACCCCCCATCCGTTGGCAGTTTTATTATCCATTCCATGAGCGTTGCACTATTTACTAGACAGGTACTTAGTCAAATTAAAAGCGGTACTTTAGTTATACTTGTCTATGATCGAGAAACTGTGCTCCAAGTCGTCCATAACCGTGGACACGGCTTTCATAAAGTTTTACCCTGCAGGGGTGCACAAATAGCAACACACACTCGATCAACCTCGGAAAAACCAAATCAAATCCCAACGAGCCATTCACGACAAAGCGATCACAGGATTCAGAAATATTTCAGGGGCCACCCCATTAAGCTACCCGCAACGAAGTTAGCCGGCTTCGAGACGGACTCAAGGTTTGCGTCAGTGGCTGTAAACGACTGGGAACCCGAAAGTGTGACTGGGCTTGTCGATACCACGAAAACACTCCGCATCCAAAACAGTACAGGTGCTCCTCGCACAATCTTAAATAAAGGAGTAAAGCATGGCATAAGTACAGAATGGTAATAAAGCCCCAAACTACTTTGTGGCCCCAAGAAATAAGAATGAATCAAGCTCTGGCTCAGGGGGGTTCATAAGCCTCCCGGATGTGGATAGCACGAATATTCATGGAACAGGAATCAAGTACTCGGGGTCCTACGGGACACAAGTGAGCATGAAAAACCAAATAGCAGATATTGCTCACCGGTGCCACTTTCATTAGTTTTCCCATTACTACTCAGGTTAAGTTGTTTAGGTACCTCGTTATCCATCAGACACTCACATACCCTACACATGCTGTTCTACGACTCGCATGGCTCAAACAACTCCTGTAGTAATGGCTCATGGGATGGTGGAACAAGCTTCGGTGGGGTTTAAAAGTAAAGGCTATGCAATACTTGGGATTCAGTTTAATGCAATCGCGACTCAATGATGCAAGAATAAGATAGGGGCAATAGGTACTATATGTATGCAAGCATGTGGTAGTGCTTGCCTGGCAGCTCAGTTGAAGCGAGGGATGGATCTGGGTAGTGCTCCTGGGTCTCTTGATATATCCCCTGCTCAGCGTCTATTCGAAGAAGAACCAAACAAACAAGGGCCAACATAAATAGAGTGCACAAGCATATGAATTAAAATGCGACAAGCAAACAATCATGCCATGATGAATGATGCACAATTTGCATGGCAATAATGTAGCATGGCATGGGTGAGGTGTGGAATACAAGGATAAAGCCTTTTATTGAGTTTTAGTCACCTTTTAACCTCAAATAACTTGCTGTATACTTTATATTTATATGATGCATGCTGCAATTCAGATCATGGAATGCATAAACAGAAAGGTCTCGTCGAGCTGATCATTTTAGACATATTATTTGTTAAATTTGGAGTTATAAAACAAAAGTTATTAATTAATTAAGGCAAAAGGGCATTTTATTGTAATTTTGATCAACTCGAAAATTAAAGTGTTCAAAATATATTTTGAAGGGCATATTTGAATTCCTCATATTTTTCCGATTTCAAAACATATATTATTTGTATTATTTGGAATAATATTTGAAAAGTTATTTGAAAACAGATTTAAATTTGAATTTAAAAACCAATTTGAATAGTTTGAATTAAAACAGAAATACAGAAATTATTTTGTCACCCAGTCAGATCTAGCCACAGACAGTGACAAGTGGGCCAACTGCTGACTGGGCGACACAGTGGCAGAACAGGTTTTTCTCACCGCGGCTGGGCTAGACCAAGAGGCCGACAGGTGGGGCCGGCGATCTCGCGGGTCCACTGCGCGCGCAGCCATCCAGCGGGCGACACGTCGCGGATCCGGGGGGCTGCGGGTTGAGGGCTGGAGAGCTGGGGGGTTTTCTGCAAGATTGGCCGGGCGGCTGACTAGTGGGCCACGAGTACCGCGGGTTAAGAGCGAAAAAACAAAAGGGGCTATATGCAAAGCGACCACAGGCCGTACTGTGGATCTTCTCGGCGTCGCTGGCGACCGACCGGTGCGCGGCGCGGGGCGGGGGATCGAACACGCGACCTGGGACGCGCGCGCAGGCGGCGGCGACCACTGGACTAGGCGGGGGTTGATGCGGGGTAAGCGCGGCACGGCTAGGTGTAGCTACCGCGGCGTGCAACGAGCAGACGCGCGTGCACGCCGATGCTCACAGGCCGCTCGACGAAAGGTTCGGCGAGCACAGGGAGCCACGGCGAGGACGGAGGTGTCAGGGAGAAGGAGGAGCTCACCGGGAGGTTGTTGGGGCGGTCGGATCGGGCAGAGGAGCAGCGGATCGACGACGAGGCTGGCGGACCGGCGATCTAGGGTTTCGGCGAGCGGTGATGGTCCTGGGGGCTCTGGTCCTCCTCCTCCTCGCTGGTTCATACCGGACGAAGCAGGGGAGGGTCCTCGGTCTTCCTCGACACCCAGAGCACCTCGCCACCGGTTGCAGGAGGGGGAAACGGTGGACACCGACGGTGGCCGGCGATGGGTAGACGGTGGTAGGGGTAGACGGAGAGGAAGGGGGCGGCCTGGGGAGATCTGGGAGAGGTCAAGGAGACGGGAGGTGGTGGTAGGTAGCAGAGGGAGAGGGGAGGGTGCCGTGGGGAAGGTGGAGGAAAAGGTGGTCTCGGCCACCTTTTTCCTTCTCCTCTTCACGTGCTCGAGCTGGAGCTCGTCTAGGGCAGGTAGGGCAGCTGGCAGGTGGGCCAGGGGAGGCAAGGCAGGCGGTCTCGGGCTGGTGGGGTCGCACGGCAGGGAGAGAGGGAGAGGGAGGCTCGGGTAGAGCTAGGGTGGGAGGAAGGCTCGGGCTAGGGTTTGGTTTAGGGTTGGGGTTGGGTAGCTCGGGTTGGTGAGAGGAGAGGTGAGGTGAGAGGGGGAGATGGTGTAACGAGGGTTAGATTAGAGGGAGACTAGGTTTAGGGTTAGCTAGGTTAGAGAGAGGAGAGATGAGGTCTTAGGGTTAAGTGATAGAAAAAGAGAGAGGGGTAAGAGAGATTAGGGTTTAGAAGAACTAGGCTAGGAGAGAAAGAGAGAAAGAAAAGAATAAGCCTCATATGATCATGCATGAGAGTTTTATTTGAAAGAAAGATATGGGTGAGATAATGGGGTGATGGAATGGATGGAGATGGGTGTAGGGTTTTAGATGCTTGCATGCATCAAGCAAGATCAAGCATGAAGAGGGGTAGAGAGAGATATGGGGGATGATCCACTCAAAGATTCAAATAAAATCCAAAAGACTAGAATGTGGTGGTTCTTGCATGGCCCATGCAAAATATTTAATGCCATGTTTATTCTTGTGAAAACAATAATATTAACATGGCATTATTCCTATGCATTCCCAAAAGTGGAGTCAAGCCAAGCAAAAGGATTTAAAGGAAAGTTCCAGATGGAGTAGATGGAGATGATCACATTTGATTATAATTGGGACTTGCTAGTGTGTATATTCCACTAGATGTTTAATAGTCCCAAAAATACCCCAACATGAGCATAAATCCATAATAATCCATATGAAAGCTAGGAAAAAGGGGCACTACTCATAATGCATGCAAAGGTGGCTCCACATATCAATAATGTGAAAACAACATGATGCTAAGATGAGAGCATGTGGGAAAAAGAATTGGATCCATCCCAACCCACATGAGCTAGAGGTAAAACCCAATAAAGTGCAAAGCTCATATTTAGTTGGATGGTGGAATTATAAGGTGGTGACAGAGAAAGGTGATGGAGTTGAATAAAAGATATGCCCCCAACTCAACTTGGGCATTAAACAATATATCAATAACCAAATACAATATCAAGAGGCAAAATACAATTTACAATGCATATGAGAGAAGAACCAAAACAAAAAGGGTTTTATATGATGCTCAAATGCAAGGTGGCATGATGACATGAGCATGATATAATTATGATGCAACAATTATATATATGAGGTAGCCATTATATTACTAAACCAAGTAGCATTACAATTGTTAAACAATTGGGATGCTACAACTCTCCCCCACTAAACAGGAATCTCGCCCCGAGATTCTAGGAAGAAGAAGAAGACTCAAAGAGGGTAGGATACTTGGCACCGAGCTCATCTTCACATTCCCAAGTGGCTTCATCAACAGAATGGTGCGACCACTGCACCTTGCAGAACTTGATGGACTTGTTGCGAGTCCTTCTTTCTGCGATTTCAAGGATTTTTGTGGGGTGTTCCTGATAAGACAGGTCTTCTTGGAGATTGATAAGCTCATGATCCACGGTCCTGCTGGGATCCTTGAAGCACTTCTTGAGTTGAGAGATGTGGAAAACATCATGGACCTTGAGTTTTTCCGGGAGCTCTAGAGCATAAGCAACTTCTCCTCTTCTTCCACGAATTTTGAAAGCACCGATGTATCTAGGAGCCAGCTTCCCTTTGATACCAAAGCGGTGCGTGCCTCTCATGGGAGTGACACGAAGGTAAACGAGATCACCAGGGACATACTCCATGTCCGTGTGCTTTCTGTCATAATTGCTCTTCTGGCGACTTTGAGCAATCTTCAGATTTTCAAGAATGATGTGAACTTTATCCTCCGCTTGAGTTACAATGTCAGGGCCAAACAATATTCTTTCTCCTGCACCCGACCAACCAATCGGAGTTCTGCATTTGCGACCATAGAGAGCCTCAAATGGTGCCATCTTTAGACTTTTCTGGAAGCTATTGTTGTAAGAGAATTCAGCATAAGGAAGACATTCTTCCCACTTCATGCCAAAAGAGATGACGCAAGCACAGAGCATATCCTCCAGAATCTGATTGATCCTTTCAACTTGTCCTTGCGACTGAGGGTGGTAAGCTGTGCTGAAGTTCAATTTTGTTCCCAAAGCATTTTGGAAACTTTCCCAGAACTTGGAAGTGAAGATGCTTCCACGGTCTGAACTGATCTCAAGCGGAACCCCATACAGAGAGACAATTCTGTTGATATAGAGCTTAGCCAACTGAATTGCAGAAATTGTTTCCTTGACGGGAAAGAAGTGAGCCACTTTAGAAAGCCTGTCAATGACAAAAAAGATTGCATTGTTGCCCTTCTGCGACCTTGGAAAACCAGTGATGAAGTCCATCTCTACTTTCTCCCATTTCCATTCCGGGGGTTTCAATGGCTGTAGAAGACCGGAAGGTTTCTGATGGACAGCTTTCACTCTGCGGCAGACATCACACTCCGAGACATACTTGGCACAATATCGTTTCAATCTGGGCCACCAATATTGTGTTTTCAAGTCCATGTACATCTTTGTGCTGCCAGGGTGGATAGAAAGAACAGAATCGTGCGCCTCCTTGAGAACTTGCTCTCTCAAACCCGGGTAGTTCGGAACAAACATCCGGTGTTCAAAGAAAAGCGTGCCTTGGTCATCGACGTGGAAGGACTCATACTTCGGAAGCTGCAGGTTGGAGATGACCTTTTTGGTGTACGGATCACCAAGCTAAAAGGAGCGAACCTTTTCTTCCAAGAGAGGGGTTGCCAGAAGGTTCAGAAGATACCCTTGATCCACAATTTCAAGGTTGAGCTTGCGGAATTCCTCGCACAAGAGAGACTGTTGTTCTTCCAGCATGAGATTGCTGACATAAGCTTTGCGGCTGAGAGCATCGGCCATGACATTAGCTTTGCCTGGAGTGTAGTTGATGGTCAGATCGAAATCATTGATTGCTTCAATCCACCTCCTCTGCCGAAGGTTGAGATCAGGCTGAGTGAAGATATACTTGAGACTCTTGTGATCAGAAAAGATTTCACAACGGTTGCCCAGCAAGTAATGCCTCCATACTTTCAAAGCAAAGACAACTGCTGCGAGTTCGAGGTCATGTGTAGGATAGTTGATCTCATGCGTCTTCAACTGTTGAGAGGCATAAGCAACAACTTGTTTTTCTTGCATAAGGACCGCACCCAATCCTTGCAAAGATGCGTCGCAGAAGATCTGGAAAGGCTTGGATGTATCTGGAGGAACCAAGACTGGTGTGGAAGTGAGCTTCTCTTTGAGTGTCTCAAAGCTTGCTTGACATGCAGGAGTCCAAAGGTATTTCTTGCCTTTCTTGAGGAGATCGGTAAGAGGCTTCGCTATCTTCGAAAAGTTCTAAACAAAGCGATGGCAATAACTAGCCAAACCAAGGAAGCTCCGGACTTCTTTGACATTAGCAGGAGGGAGCCACTCAACAATCGTCTTTACAGTTTCCGGGTTGACGGCAATGCCCTTGGCAGAGATGACGTGACCAAGATAGGTTACTTGAGGCAGCCAAAACTCACATTTGGAGAACTTTGCATACAAGCGGTTCTCACGAAGCTTGTTTAGGACACACCGAAGGTGTTCTTCATGTTCTTCCTTTGACTTAGAATAGACTAGGATGTCATCCAGATAGACCACAACGGACTTATCAAGATACTCCATGAAAACCGAGTTCATAAGCCTCGAGAAGCTGGCAGGTGCGTTGGTGAGACCGAAAGACATGACCGTGTACTCATACAGGCCATAGCGGGTGGTGAAAGTTGTTTTAGGAACATCTTCCTTGCGAATCTTGATTTGATGATAACCACTTCTCAAGTCAAGCTTAGAGAATACCACAGCTCCAGCTAGCTGATCGAAGAGATCATTAATCCGCGGAAGGGGATATTTATTCTTGATGGTTTTAGCATTGAGAGCCCGATAGTCAACACAAAGTCTATCAGTCCTGTCTTGCTTCTTCACAAAGAGGGTTGGGCTGCCCCAAGAAGAGGTACTGTGTTGAATGAAGCCCAACTTCTCTTGTTCATCAAGCTGACGTTTGAGTTCAGCCAACTCAACAGGACCCATTTTATAAGGACGCTTGGAGATAGGAGTCGTTCCAGGTTCAAGCTCAATTACAAACTCAACCTCACGATTCGGAGGCATACCTGGCAACTCTTCAGGAAAGACATCTGGAAACTCAAAGACCACCGGAACACTCTGAATAGCTTCCATAGCATCATCATTCAGAGCCGCCAAAGATAAAAGCTGAACAGCAGGAGTCAGACTTGGAGAATAGACTATATGGCCTTCAGGAATTTTCAGAGAAACCGAGCGTTCAGCACAATCAATCACAGCTGCATTTGCTGTCAACCAATCCATGCCCAAGATGACATCAATGTCGGAATTGCCCAGAACAATTAAGGATTCCGAGAACGAAGAACCACCAATCTCAATTTGATTGCCATGGCTGATTTTAGAAGCTGCCATCTTTTCTCCAGGAGAAAGGACCATTAACCGCTTAAGGAGAGGATCCAACGCTAACTCATTCTCATGTGCAAATTTGTGAGAAACAAAAGAATGCGATGCACCAGAATCAAACAAAACTCGTGCAGGGACTGAGTTAACGGGAAGCATACCCATCACAACTCCAGGTGCATGCTCAGCTTGAGCGGCGTTGACACAGTTGGCACGAGCAACAGCAGACCCGGGCTTGGTGTTGATGTTGAGAGCCCGAGGGTGTGGTGCACGAACCATAGGAGAGCTTGCCGCAGATCTTGGAGGTGGTGGAGGAAGAGCTTTGTTTTTCAACGGACAGTTCCAGTTTTGATGCCCAGTGTCTCCACAAGTGTAACAAGCACCAGGTGGACGTGGAGCAACGTTGCCAGGGACTCCGCCAGGCGCTCCAGGGTAGTGGTGGTTGTAGCCCCTGGGAGCAGCAGTGAGGAAGTTTGGTGGCCTTGCCGCGTAGCTTGAAGGTCTTGGTGGAGCCGGGAGCAACGGTGGGGTGTTAGGAACCCAGACACGACGCTTAGAAGGAGTTGGCATAGCTGAAGAGCTTGCTGCATCACGGTGATGTTTCTTTGACTCCTCAAACACTTGCCTACTTGCTTCTTCCTGCAGAGCTGTATGCTGAAGTTCCAGAAAAGATGCCGGCCTTGCATGTGTGATTGCATATTTAATCGATGCATTGAGCCCTTGTCGGAACCTCTTTTGCTTCTTCTTGTCATCAGAGATCTCATCGCCACCATAACGAGAAAGGTTCATGAAGTTTCTGATGTAGGTATTGACATTGTCATTGCCCTGCTTGAGGTTGAGAAACACTTCCTTCATCCTCTCCATGACAATTTCTGACAGATACTGCTCTTTGAAAGCTCCAGTGAACTGTCCCCAAGTAGGCTGAAAACCAGTGCAGTTTGCCTTCAGGTAATTCTCCCACCAGAGAGCTGCATCTCCCTTCAGAAGGTGAGTGGCACATTTTACCCATTCTTGCTCAGGAACATCAGCAGTCACCAGTAACCTTGACATCTCACGCAACCAATCATCAGCATCAAGTGGTTGATCGGACACATCAAATTGGCGTGGGTTGAACTTCAGGAAGCTTTTGATGTCTCCTCGCTTGGGAGGTGGAGGTAGCGGAACAAACTCATTCCTCCTGACACTTTCTTCAAAACGCTGCTGGTTCTGCTGCATTGCTGCCAAGGCATTGGCGATGCTAGACAACGCGGCCCCCAGTTCAGGTTGTATGTCCTCCTCAGAACGGCGTGGTGGTGCCATCCTGTGATTGATATAAAACACAAGTCAGTACTATAATGGAGAATAATAATAATCCAAAATAGTACCAAGATGGAATTAACCAAGATTAAAGGATACAATTTACTAAGATGATATTAAAATATCAACAAAGTTCAAAGCACCTAGAAGATATTAAGCATATCGCACACGACTGAAAAGGAGTGTGGTACACAACTATCAAAGAAAAAAAATTCCGCAAATTTCGGCATTAAAATACCAATAGATGCGCAAAATCACTTAACAAATCAAGATTAGTGACTCCACCAATTCAATATACAAGAGCGAATGATAAAAGTAGTGGTATGGTCGCGACTCCATCCCGCACTCAAATCATTACTCCACACATGAATAAGTAGAACACGTATCCCAACACCTTCTTCTCAAGATGAACCTAAAGATTAGTAACTACGGAAACGAACACCCCAAACAAGAGAACGTCGGATAACAAAGAGTAAGACAGATCGCGACGGTATACAACGAATCAGATAGATCGCGTCGGTTTGCAAAAGCCTGTCGGTATGGAATGCACCAACAGTTGATAACCAAAGGCAGATTAAAGATAACATGTTGGATGCAACAGATAGACAAAGAATTACACACACACACACACGACCTATGGTACTAAGGAACCCAGAACACGTGAATCCTAGTTTGAATTTTAAGAAGAGGATTGAAAACGTTACACTTCCTTACCAGAAAAGGGTGGGTGGGTGGGTAAGAAGAAAAGTGGAAGCAGTCCTACTCTCGCGTTTTGTTTTTCCCTAGTATACATAGCTACCAAAATATTTGCTAGACTGACAACGACCATTTGGCTGAGACCCTGAAGGGCGGGATGGCTCTGATACCAATTGTAACTACCTCGGTGAATTACGCTCCTAGTTACAAGCCTGGATGTGCGAAAATGGTTAAAATAGTACGGTGGGACCCAAATGCCACTCACAGGTAGAACTTTCGGCCGTCCTAACCATTTCCAAACATCGGGACAAGAACAGGCGGCGTAATCGGCAGGCGAAGGGATCAACTACATACACAAATGAGTATGTATGCAAGCCACCATACAACAGTCCTCAGAGCCATTCCATCTAAAAGAAATAGAAATATTGCAACGCCATACGGCAAGATCCAAATATCCTAGATAGATATAATAGTTTAGGATATCTCCTCATACATCAAACATCAAAGTATCAGGCGGAAGCGGAAAACAAGATCCGAGTACGGATAAGAAGCAAATCGGCATCAGATGCCCCATAAATAGACACATCCCGCCCACAGATCTCACGGATCCCCATTCCCGGAATCTCTACACCGAGTGATCGTTGCCAACATCGTCCGTCTCCTCCACCCAGTATCCATCTTGCGGGTTTACCTGTTCATCTGAATCAAACAATTTATCGTGTGAGACCCTAGGGGTACTCAGCAAGTCTTTATGCCTCTAAAGGGGACACAACCTGGGGTGACGCAATTGCAGCAAAAGATAATACCTAGCAATTATATAGATACTCGCTAACCATCCGCCTAACCATAGATAGGCGGATGTCCGTGAAATAATAACAGCCGTTATAACGGTAATGTTAATAGATCCATCCTCCTCCTCGCTTACCAACGAGGAAGCGGACGAACAACCCCCCATCCGTTGGCAGTTTTATTATCCATTCCATGAGCGTTGCACTATTTACTAGACAGGTACTTAGTCAAATTAAAAGCGGTACTTTAGTTATACTTGTCTATGATCGAGAAACTGTGCTCCAAGTCGTCCATAACCGCGGACACGGCTTTCAGAAAGTTTTACCCTGCAGGGGTGCACAAATAGCAACACACACTCGATCAACCTCGGAAAAACCAAATCAAATCCCAACGAGGCATTCACGACAAAGCGATCACAGGATTCAGAAATATTTCAGGGGGCCACCCCATTAAGCTACCCGCAACGAAGTTAGCCGGCTCCGAGACGGACTCAAGGTTTGCGTCAGTGGCTGTAAACGACTGGGAACCCGAAAGTGTGATTGGGCTTGTCGATACCGCGAAAACACTCCGCATCCAAAACAGTACAGGTGCTCCTCGCACAATCTTAAATAAAGCAGTAAAGCATGGCATAAGTACAGAATGGTAATAAAGCCCCAAACTACTTTGTGGCCCCAAGAAATAAGAATGAATCAAGCTCTGGCTCAGGCGGGTTCATAAGCCTCCCGGATGTGGATAGCGCGAATATTCAAGGAACAGGAATCAAGTACTCGGGGTCCTACGGGACACAAGTGAGCATGAAAAACCAAATAGCAGATATTGCTCACCGGTGCCACTTTCATTAGTTTTCCCATTACTACTCAGGTTAAGTTGTTTAGGTACCTCGTTATCCATCAGACACTCACATACCCTACACATGCTGTTCTACGACTCGCATGGCTCAAACAACTCCTGTAGTAATGGCTCATGGGATGGAGGAACAAGCTTAGGTGGGGTTTAAAAGTAAAGGCTATGCAATACTTGGGATTCAGTTTAATGCAATCGCGACTCAATGATGCAAGAATAAGATAGGGGCAATAGGTACTATATGTATGCAAGCATGTGGTAGTTCTTGCCTGGCAGCTCAGTTGAAGCGAGGGATGGATCTGGGTAGTGCTCCTGGGTCTCTTGATATATCCCCTGCTCAGCGTCTATTCGAAGAAGAACCAAACAAACAAGGGACAACATAAATAGAGTGCACAAGCATATGAATTAAAATGCAACAAGCAAACAATCATGCCATGATGAATGATGCACAATTTGCATGGCAATAATGTAGCATGGCATGGGTGAGGTGTGGAATACAAGGATAAAGCCTTTTATTGAGTTTTAGTCACCTTTTAACCTCAAATAACTTGCTGTATACTTTATATTTATATAATGCATGCTGCAATTCAGATCATGGAATGCATAAACAGAAAGGTCTCGTCGAGCTGATCATTTTAGACATATTATTTGTTAAATTTGGAGTTATAAAACAAAAGTTATTAAGTAATAAAGGCAAAAGGGCATTTTATTGTAATTTTGATCAACTCGAAAATTAAAGTGTTCAAAATATATTTTGAAGGGCATATTTGAATTCCTCATATTTTTCTGATTTCAAAACATATATTATTTGTATTATTTGGAATAATATTTGAAAAGTTATTTGAAAACAGATTTAAATTTGAATTTAAAAACCAATTTGAATAGTTTGAATTAAAACAGAAATACAGAAATTCTTTTGTCACCCAGTCAGATCTAGCCACAGACAATGACAAGTGGGCCAACTGCTGACTGGGCGACACAGTGGCAGAACAGGTTTTTCTCACCGCGGCTGGGCTAGACCAAGAGGCCGACAGGTGGGGCCGGCGATCTCGCGGGTCCACTGCGCGCGCAGCCATCCAGCGGGCGACACGTCGCGGATCCGGGGGGCTGCGGGTTGAGGGCTGGAGAGCTGGGGGGTTTTCTGCAAGATTGGTCGGGCGGCTGACTAGTGGGCCACGAGTACCGCGGGTTAAGAGCGAAAAAACAAAAGGGGCTATATGCAAAGTGACCACAGGCCGTACTGTGGATCTTCTCGGCGTCGCTGGCGACCGACCGGTGCGCGGCGCGGGGTGGGGGATCGAACACGCGACCTGGGGCGCGCGCGCAGGCGGCGGCGACCACTGGACTAGGCGGGGGTTGATGCGGGGTAAGCGCGGCACGACTAGGTGTAGCTACCGCGGCGTGCAACGAGCAGACGCGCGTGCACGCCGACGCTCAGAGGCCGCTCGACGAAAGGTTCGGCGAGCACAGGGAGCCACGGCAAGGACGGAGGTGTCAGGGAGAAGGAGGAGCTCACCGGGAGGTTGTTGGGGCGGTCGGATCGGGCAGAGGAGCAGCGGATCGACGACGAGGCTGGCGGACCGGCGATCTAGGGTTTCGGCGAGCGGTGATGGTCCTGGGGGCTCTAGTCCTCCTCCTCCTCGCTGGTTCATACCGGATGAAGTAGGGGAGGGTCCTCGGTCTTCCTCGACACCCAGAGCACCTCGCCACCGGTTGCAGGAGGGGGAAACGGTGGAGACCGACGGTGGCCGGCGATGGGTAGACGGTGGTAGGGGTAGACGGAGAGGAAGGGGGCGGCCTGGGGAGATCTGGGAGAGGTCAAGGAGACGGGAGGTGGTGGTAGGTAGCAGAGGGAGAGGGGAGGGTGCCGTGGGGAAGGTGGAGGAAAAGGTGGTCTCGGCCACCTTTTTCCTTCTCCTCTTTACGTGCTCGAGCTGGAGCTCGTCTAGGGCAGGTAGGACAGCTGGCAGGTGGGCCAGGGGAGGCAAGGCAGGCGGTCTCGGGCTGGTGGGGTCACACGGCAGGGAGAGAGGGAGAGGGAGGCTCGGGTAGAGCTAGGGTGGGAGGAAGGCTCGGGCTAGGGTTTGTTTAGGGTTGGGGTTGGGTAGCTCGGGTTGGTGAGAGGAGAGGTGAGGTGAGAGGGGGAGATGGTGTAACGAGGGTTAGATTAGAGGGAGACTAGGTTTAGGGTTAGCTAGGTTAGAGAGAGGAGAGATGAGGTCTTAGGGTTAAGAGATAGAAAAAGAGAGAGGGGTAAGAGAGATTAGGGTTTAGAAGAACTAGGCTAGGAGAGAAAGAGAGAAAGAAAAGAATAAGCCTCATATGATCATGCATGAGAGTTTTATTTGAAAGAAAGATATGGGTGAGATAATGGGGTGATGGAATGGATGGAGATGGGTGTAGGGTTTTAGATGCTTGCATGCATCAAGCAAGATCAAGCATGAAGAGGGGTAGAGAGAGATATGGGGGATGATCCACTCAAAGATTCAAATAAAATCCAAAAGACTAGAATGTGGTGGTTCTTGCATGGCCCATGCAAAATATTTAATGCCATGTTTATTCTTGTGAAAACAATAATATTAACATGGCATTATTCCTATGCATTCCCAAAAGTGGAGTCAAGACAAGCAAAAGGATTTAAAGGAAAGTTCCAGATGGAGTAGATGGAGATGATCACATTTGATTATAATTGGGACTTGCTAGTGTGTATATTCCACTAGATGTTTAATAGTCCCAAAAATACCCCAACATGAGCATAAATCCATAATAATCCATATGAAAGCTAGGAAAAAGGGGCACTACTCATAATGCATGCAAAGGTGGCTCCACATATCAATAATGTGAAAACAACATGATGCTAAGATGAGAGCATGTGGGAAAAAGAATTGGATCCATCCCAACCCACATGAGCTAGAGGTAAAACCCAATAAAGTGCAAAGCTCATATTTAGTTGGATGGTGGAATTATAAGGTGGTGACAGAGAAAGGTGATGGAGTTGAATAAAAGATATGCCCCCAACTCAACTTGGGCATTAAACAATATATCAATAACCAAATACAATATCAAGAGGCAAAATACAATTTACAATGCATATGAGAGAAGAACCAAAACAAAAAGGGTTTTATATGATGCTCAAATGCAAGGTGGCATGATGACATGAGCATGATATAATTATGATGCAACAATTATATATATGAGGTAGCCATTATATTACGAAACCAAGTAGCATTACAATTGTTAGACAATTGGGATGCTACAACCCACTAGAGTCATTGCATGTGTGTTCTTATACTAAAACCAACACTAGAGTCATTGCATGTGTGTTCTTTTCACAAACCACACATGGATCAACCACTAGAGTCATTGCATGTGTGTTATTTCCACAAACAAACATGGATCAACCATTAGAGTCATTGCATGTGTGTTCTTATACTAAAACCAACATGGATCCACCAGTGGTCATTGCATGTGTGTTCTTTCCACAAACCACACATGGATCAACCACTAGAGTCATGGCATGTGTGTTCTTATACTAAAACCACAAACCAGTACTAGAGTCATTGCATGTGTGTTCTTATACTAAAACCACAAACCAGTACTAGAGTCATTGCATGTGTGTTCTTTTCCACAAACCACACATGGATCCACCAGTGGTCATTGCATGTGTGTTCTTTCCACAAACCACATATGGATCAACCAGAGTCATTGCATGTGTGTTCTTTCCACAAACCACACATGGATCAACCACTAGAGTCATTGCATGTTTGTTCTTATACTAAAACCACAAACTATCACTAGAGTCATTGCATGTGTGTTCTTTTCCACAAACCACACATGGATCCACTAGTGGTCATTGCATGTGTGTTCTTTCCATAGACCACATATGGATCAACTAGAGTCATTGCATGTGTGTTCTTTCCACAAACCACACATGCATCAACCACTAGAGTCATTGCATGTTTGTTCTTATACTAAAACCACAAACCAGCACTAGAGTCATTGCATGTGTGTTCTTTTCCACAAACCACACATGGATCCATTAGACTCATTACATGTGTGTTCTTTTCCACAAACAACTTATGGATCAACCAGTGGTCATTGCATGTGTGTTCTTTCCACAAACCACATGTGGACACATTACAGTCATTGCATGTGTGTTATTTCCACAAACCACACATGGATCAACCACTAGACTCATTGCATATGTGTTATTTCCACAAACCAGACATGGATCAACCACTAGAGTCATTGCATTTGTGTTCTTATACTAAAACCAACACTAGAGTCATTGCATGTGTGTTCTTTTCACAAACCACACATGGATAAAGCACTAGAGTCATTGCATGTGTGTTATTTCCACAAACAAACATGGAAAAACCACTAGAGTCATTGCATGTGTGTTCTTTTCCACAAACCACACATGGATCCACCAGTGGTCATTGCATGTGTGTTCTTTCCACAAACCACACATGGATCAACCACTAGAGTCATTGCATGTGTGTTCTTTCCACAAACCACACATGGATCAACCACTAGAGTCATTGCATGTTTGTTCTTATACTAAAACCACAAACCAGCACTAGAGTCATTGCATGTGTGTTCTTTTCCACAAACCACACATGGATCCACAAGTGGTCATTGCATGTGTGTTCTTTCCACAAACCACATAAGGATCAACCAGAGTCATTGCATGTGTGTTCTTTCCACAAACCACACATGGATCAACCACTAGAGTCATTGCATGTTTGTTCTTATACTAAAATCACAAACCAACACTAGAGTCATTGCATGTGTGTTCTTTTCCACAAACCACACATGGATCCACCAGTGGTCATTGCATGTGTGTTCTTTCCACAAACCACATATGGATCAACCACTAGTCATTGCATGTGTGTTCTTTCCACAAACCACACATGGATCAACCACTAGAGTCATTGCATGTTTGTTCTTATACTAAAACCACAAACCAGCACTAGAGTCATTGCATGTGTGTTCTTTTCCACAAACCACACATGGATCCTCCACTAGAGTCATTGCATGTGTGTTCTTTCAACAAACCACATATGGATCAACTAGAGTCATTGCATGTGTGTTCTTTCCACAAACCACATATATGGACCCACTAGAGTCATTGCATGTGTGTTATTTCCACAAACCACACATGGATCAACCACTAGAGTCATTGCATGTGCGTTCTTTCCACAAACCACATATGGATCACCCACTAGAGTCATTGCATGTGTGTTCTTATACTAAAACCAAGACTAGAGTCATTGCATGTGTGTTCTTTTCACAAACCACACATGGATCAACCACTAGAGTCATTGCATGTGTGTTATTTCCACAAACAAACATGGATCAACCATTAGAGTCATTGCATGTGTGTTCTTATACTAAAACCAACATGGATCCACCAGTGGTCATTGCATGTGTGTTCTTTCCACAAACCACACATGGATCAACCACTAGAGTCATGGCATGTGTGTTCTTATACTAAAACCACAAACCAGTACTAGAGTCATTGCATGTGTGTTCTTATACTAAAACCACAAACCAGTACTAGA
Source organism: Avena sativa (assembly GCA_916181665.1). Lineage (NCBI taxonomy): Eukaryota > Viridiplantae > Streptophyta > Magnoliopsida > Poales > Poaceae > Avena > Avena sativa. The sequence goes on from OV702292.1 coordinate 279,161,370, forward strand.
GTCATTGCATGTGTGTTCTTTTCCACAAACCACACATGGATCCACCAGTGGTCATTGCATGTGTGTTCTTTCCACAAACCACATATGGATCAACCAGAGTCATTGCATGTGTGTTCTTTCCACAAACCACACATGGATCAACCACTAGAGTCATTGCATGTTTGTTCTTATACTAAAACCACAAACTATCACTAGAGTCATTGCATGTGTGTTCTTTTCCACAAACCACACATGGATCCACTAGTGGTCATTGCATGTGTGTTCTTTCCATAGACCACATATGGATCAACTAGAGTCATTGCATGTGTGTTCTTTCCACAAACCACACATGCATCAACCACTAGAGTCATTGCATGTTTGTTCTTATACTAAAACCACAAACCAGCACTAGAGTCATTGCATGTGTGTTCTTTTCCACAAACCACACATGGATCCATTAGACTCATTGAATATGTGTTCTTTTCCACAAACAACTTATGGATCAACCAGTGGTCATTGCATGTGTGTTCTTTCCACAAACCACATGTGGACACATTACAGTCATTGCATGTGTGTTATTTCCACAAACCACACATGGATCAACCACTAGACTCATTGCATATGTGTTATTTCCATAAACCACACATGGATCAACCACTAGAGTCATTGCATGTGTGTTCTTATACTAAAACCAACACTAGAGTCATTGCATGTGTGTTCTTTTCACAAACCACACATGGATAAACCACTAGAGTCATTGCATGTGTGTTATTTATACAAACAAACATGGAAAAACCACTAGAGTCATTGCATGTGTGTTCTTTTCCACAAACCACACATGGATCCACCAGTGGTCATTGCATGTGTGTTCTTTCCACAAACCACACATGGATCAACCACTAGAGTCATTGCATGTGTGTTCTTTCCACAAACCACACATGGATCAACCACTAGAGTCATTGCATGTTTGTTCTTATACTAAAACCACAAACCAGCACTACAGTCATTGCATGTGTGTTCTTTTCCACAAACCACACATGGATCCTCCACTAGAGTCATTGAATGTGTGTTCTTTCCACAAACCACATATGGATCAACCAGAGTCATTGCATGTGTGTTCTTTCCACAAACCACACATGTGGACCCACTAGAGTCATTGCATGTGTGTTATTTCCACAAACCACACATGGATCAACCACTAGAGTCATTACATATGTGTTATTTCCACAAACCACACATGGATCAACCACTAGAGTCATTGCATGTGTGTTCTTATACTAAAACCAACACTAGAGTCATTGCATGTGTGTTCTTTCACAAACCCCACATGGATCAACCACTAGAGTCATTGCATGTGTGGTATTTCCACAAACAAACATGGATCAACCACTAGAGTCATTGCATGTGTGTTCTTTTCCACAAACCACACATGGATCCACCAGTGGTCATTGCATGTGTGTTCTTTCCACAAACCGCATATGGATCAACCAGAGTCATTGCATGTGTGTTCTTTCCAAAAACCACACATGGATCAACCACTAGAGTTATTGTATGTTTGTTCTTATACTAAAAGCACAAACCAACACTAGAGTCATTGCATGTGTGTTCTTTTCTACAAACCACACATGGATCCACCAGTGGTCATTGCATGTGTGTTCTTTCCACAAACCACATATGGATCAACCACTAGTCATTGCATGTGTGTTCTTTCCACAAACCACACATGGATCAACCACTAGAGTCATTGCATGTTTGTTCTTATACTAAAAACACAAACCAGCACTAGAGTCATTGCATGTGTGATTGTTTTCCACAAACCACACATGGATCCCCCACTAGAGTCATTGCATGTGTGTTCTTATACTAAAACCACAAACCAGTACTAGAGTCATTGCATGTGTGTTCTTTTCCACAAACCACACATGGATCCACCAGTGGTCATTGCATGTGTGTTCTTTCCACAAACCACATATGGATCAACCACTAGAGTCATGGCATGTGTGTTCTTATACTAAAACCACAAACCAGTACTAGAGTCATTGCATGTGTGTTCTTATACTAAAACCACAAACCAGTACTAGAGTCATTGCATGTGTGTTCTTTTCCACAAACCACACATGGATCCACCAGTGGTCATTGCATGTGTGTTCTTTCCACAAACCACATATGGATCAACCAGAGTCATTGCATGTGTGTTCTTTCCACAAACCACACATGGATCAACCACTAGAGTCATTGCATGTTTGTTCTTATACTAAAACCACAAACTATCACTAGAGTCATTGCATGTGTGTTCTTTTCCACAAACCACACATGGATCCACTAGTGGTCATTGCATGTGTGTTCTTTCCATAGACCACATATGGATCAACTAGAGTCATTGCATGTGTGTTCTTTCCACAAACCACACATGCATCAACCACTAGAGTCATTGCATGTTTGTTCTTATACTAAAACCACAAACCAGCACTAGAGTCATTGCATGTGTGTTCTTTTCCACAAACCACACATGGATCCATTAGACTCATTGAATATGTGTTCTTTTCCACAAACAACTTATGGATCAACCAGTGGTCATTGCATGTGTGTTCTTTCCACAAACCACATGTGGACACATTACAGTCATTGCATGTGTGTTATTTCCACAAACCACACATGGATCAACCACTAGACTCATTGCATATGTGTTATTTCCATAAACCACACATGGATCAACCACTAGAGTCATTGCATGTGTGTTCTTATACTAAAACCAACACTAGAGTCATTGCATGTGTGTTCTTTTCACAAACCACACATGGATAAACCACTAGAGTCATTGCATGTGTGTTATTTATACAAACAAACATGGAAAAACCACTAGAGTCATTGCATGTGTGTTCTTTTCCACAAACCACACATGGATCCACCAGTGGTCATTGCATGTGTGTTCTTTCCACAAACCACATATGGATCACCCACTAGAGTCATTGCATGTGTGTTCTTATACTAAAACAAAGACTAGAGTCATTGCATGTGTGTTCTTTTCACAAACCACACATGGATCAACCACTAGAGTCATTGCATGTGTGTTATTTCCACAAACAAACATGGATCAACCATTAGAGTCATTGCATGTGTGTTCTTATACTAAAACCAACATGGATCCACCAGTGGTCATTGCATGTGTGTTCTTTCCACAAACCACACATGGATCAACCACTAGAGTCATGGCATGTGTGTTCTTATACTAAAACCACAAACCAGTACTAGAGTCATTGCATGTGTGTTCTTATACTAAAACCACAAACCAGTACTAGAGTCATTGCATGTGTGTTCTTTTCCACAAACCACACATGGATCCACCAGTGGTCATTGCATGTGTGTTCTTTCCACAAACCACATATGGATCAACCAGAGTCATTGCATGTGTGTTCTTTCCACAAACCACACATGGATCAACCACTAGAGTCATTGCATGTTTGTTCTTCTACTAAAACCACAAACTATCACTAGAGTCATTGCATGTGTGTTCTTTTCCACAAACCACACATGGATCCACTAGTGGTCATTGCATGTGTGTTCTTTCCATAGACCACATATGGATCAACTAGAGTCATTGCATGTGTGTTCTTTCCACAAACCACACATGCATCAACCACTAGAGTCATTGCATGTTTGTTCTTATACTAAAACCACAAACCAGCACTAGAGTCATTGCATGTGTGTTCTTTTCCACAAACCACACATGGATCCATTAGACTCATTGAATATGTGTTCTTTTCCACAAACAACTTATGGATCAACCAGTGGTCATTGCATGTGTGTTCTTTCCACAAACCACATGTGGACACATTACAGTCATTGCATGTGTGTTATTTCCACAAACCACACATGGATCAACCACTAGACTCATTGCATATGTGTTATTTCCATAAACCACACATGGATCAACCACTAGAGTCATTGCATGTGTGTTCTTATACTAAAACCAACACTAGAGTCATTGCATGTGTGTTCTTTTCACAAACCACACATGGATAAACCACTAGAGTCATTGCATGTGTGTTATTTATACAAACAAACATGGAAAAACCACTAGAGTCATTGCATGTGTGTTCTTTTCCACAAACCACACATGGATCCACCAGTGGTCATTGCATGTGTGTTCTTTCCACAAACCACACATGGATCAACCACTAGAGTCATTGCATGTGTGTTCTTTCCACAAACCACACATGGATCAACCACTAGAGTCATTGCATGTTTGTTCTTATACTAAAACCACAAACCAGCACTACAGTCATTGCATGTGTGTTCTTTTCCACAAACCACACATGGATCCTCCACTAGAGTCATTGAATGTGTGTTCTTTCCACAAACCACATATGGATCAACCAGAGTCATTGCATGTGTGTTCTTTCCACAAACCACACATGTGGACCCACTAGAGTCATTGCATGTGTGTTATTTCCACAAACCACACATGGATCAACCACTAGAGTCATTACATATGTGTTATTTCCACAAACCACACATGGATCAACCACTAGAGTCATTGCATGTGTGTTCTTATACTAAAACCAACACTAGAGTCATTGCATGTGTGTTCTTTCACAAACCCCACATGGATCAACCACTAGAGTCATTGCATGTGTGGTATTTCCACAAACAAACATGGATCAACCACTAGAGTCATTGCATGTGTGTTCTTTTCCACAAACCACACATGGATCCACCAGTGGTCATTGCATGTGTGTTCTTTCCACAAACCGCATATGGATCAACCAGAGTCATTGCATGTGTGTTCTTTCCAAAAACCACACATGGATCAACCACTAGAGTTATTGTATGTTTGTTCTTATACTAAAAGCACAAACCAACACTAGAGTCATTGCATGTGTGTTCTTTTCTACAAACCACACATGGATCCACCAGTGGTCATTGCATGTGTGTTCTTTCCACAAACCACATATGGATCAACCACTAGTCATTGCATGTGTGTTCTTTCCACAAACCACACATGGATCAACCACTAGAGTCATTGCATGTTTGTTCTTATACTAAAAACACAAACCAGCACTAGAGTCATTGCATGTGTGATTGTTTTCCACAAACCACACATGGATCCCCCACTAGAGTCATTGCATGTGTGTTCTTATACTAAAACCACAAACCAGTACTAGAGTCATTGCATGTGTGTTCTTTTCCACAAACCACACATGGATCCACCAGTGGTCATTGCATGTGTGTTCTTTCCACAAACCACATATGGATCAACCAGAGTCATTGCATGTGTGTTCTTTCCACAAACCACACATGGATCAACCACTAGAGTCATTGCATGTTTGTTCTTATACTAAAACCACAAACTATCACTAGAGTCATTGCATGTGTGTTCTTTTCCACAAACCACACATGGATCCACTAGTGGTCATTGCATGTGTGTTCTTTCCATAGACCACATATGGATCAACTAGAGTCATTGCATGTGTGTTCTTTCCACAAACCACACATGCATCAACCACTAGAGTCATTGCATGTTTGTTCTTATACTAAAACCACAAACCAGCACTAGAGTCATTGCATGTGTGTTCTTTTCCACAAACCACACATGGATCCATTAGACTCATTGAATATGTGTTCTTTTCCACAAACAACTTATGGATCAACCAGTGGTCATTGCATGTGTGTTCTTTCCACAAACCACATGTGGACACATTACAGTCATTGCATGTGTGTTATTTCCACAAACCACACGTGGATAAACCACTAGACTCATTGCATATGTGTTATTTCCATAAACCACACATGGATCAACCACTAGAGTCATTGCATGTGTGTTCTTATACTAAAACCAACACTAGAGTCATTGCATGTGTGTTCTTTTCACAAACCACACATGGATAAACCACTAGAGTCATTGCATGTGTGTTATTTCCACAAACAAACATGGAAAAACCACTAGAGTCATTGCATGTGTGTTCTTTTCCACAAACCACACATGGATCCACCAGTGGTCATTGCATGTGTGTTCTTTCCACAAACCACACATGGATCAACCACTAGAGTCATTGCATGTGTGTTCTTTCCACAAACCACACATGGATCAACCACTAGAGTCATTGCATGTTTGTTCTTATACTAAAACCACAAACCAGCACTACAGTCATTGCATGTGTGTTCTTTTCCACAAACCACACATGGATCCTCCACTAGAGTCATTGAATGTGTGTTCTTTCCACAAACCACATATGGATCAACCAGAGTCATTGCATGTGTGTTCTTTCCACAAACCACACATGTGGACCCACTAGAGTCATTGCATGTGTGTTATTTCCACAAACCACACATGGATCAACCACTAGAGTCATTACATATGTGTTATTTCCACAAACCACACATGGATCAACCACTAGAGTCATTGCATGTGTGTTCTTATACTAAAACCAACACTAGAGTCATTGCATGTGTGTTCTTTCACAAACCCCACATGGATCAACCACTAGAGTCATTGCATGTGTGGTATTTCCACAAACAAACATGGATCAACCACTAGAGTCATTGCATGTGTGTTCTTTTCCACAAACCACACATGGATCCACCAGTGGTCATTGCATGTGTGTTCTTTCCACAAACCACATATGGATCAACCAGAGTCATTGCATGTGTGTTCTTTCCAAAAACCACACATGGATCAACCACTAGAGTTATTGTATGTTTGTTCTTATACTAAAAGTACAAACCAACACTAGAGTCATTGCATGTGTGTTCTTTTCTACAAACCACACATGGATCCACCAGTGGTCATTGCATGTGTGTTCTTTCCACAAACCACATATGGATCAACCACTAGTCATTGCATGTGTGTTCTTTCCACAAACCACACATGGATCAACCACTAGAGTCATTGCATGTTTGTTCTTATACTAAAAACACAAACCAGCACTAGAGTCATTGCATGTGTGTTCTTTTCCACAAACCACACATGGATCCCCCACTAGAGTCATTGCATGTGTGTTCTTTCTACAAACCACATATGGATCAACTAGAGTCATTGCATGTGTGTTCTTTCCACAAACCACACATGTGGACCCACTAGAGTCATTGCATGTGTGTTATTTCCACAAACCACACATGGATCAACCACTAGAGTCATTTCATATGTGTTATTTCTAGAAAGCACATATGGATCAACCACTAGAGTCATTGCATGTGTGTTCTTATACTAAAACCAACACTAGAGTCATTGCATGTGTGTTCTTTTCACAAACCACACATGGATAAACCACTAGAGTCATTGCATGTGTGTTATTTCCACAAACAAACATGGAAAAACCACTAGAGTCATTGCATGTGTGTTCTTTTCCACAAACCACACATGGATCCACCAGTGGTCATTGCATGTGTGTTCTTTCCACAAACCACACATGGATCAACCACTAGAGTCATTGCATGTGTGTTCTTTCCACAAACCACACATGGATCAACCACTAGAGTCATTGCATGTTTGTTCTTATACTAAAACCACAAACCAGCACTACAGTCATTGCATGTGTGTTCTTTTCCACAAACCACACATGGATCCTCCACTAGAGTCATTGAATGTGTGTTCTTTCCACAAACCACATATGGATCAACCAGAGTCATTGCATGTGTGTTCTTTCCACAAACCACACATGTGGACCCACTAGAGTCATTGCATGTGTGTTATTTCCACAAACCACACATGGATCAACCACTAGAGTCATTACATATGTGTTATTTCCACAAACCACACATGGATCAACCACTAGAGTCATTGCATGTGTGTTCTTATACTAAAACCAACACTAGAGTCATTGCATGTGTGTTCTTTCACAAACCCCACATGGATCAACCACTAGAGTCATTGCATGTGTGGTATTTCCACAAACAAACATGGATCAACCACTAGAGTCATTGCATGTGTGTTCTTTTCCACAAACCACACATGGATCCACCAGTGGTCATTGCATGTGTGTTCTTTCCACAAACCACATATGGATCAACCAGAGTCATTGCATGTGTGTTCTTTCCACAAACCACACATGGATCAACCACTAGAGTCATTGCATGTTTGTTCTTATACTAAAATCACAAACCAACACTAGAGTCATTGCATGTGTGTTCTTTTCCACAAACCACACATGGATCCACCAGTGGTCATTGCATGTGTGTTCTTTCCACAAACCACATATGGATCAACCACTAGTCATTGCATGTGTGTTCTTTCCACAAACCACACATGGATCAACCACTAGAGTCATTGCATGTTTGTTCTTATACTAAAACCACAAACCAGCACTAGAGTCATTGCATGTGTGTTCTTTTCCACAAACCACACATGGATCCTCCACTAGAGTCATTGCATGTGTGTTCTTTCAACAAACCACATATGGATCAACTAGAGTCATTGCATGTGTGTTCTTTCCACAAACCACATATATGGACCCACTAGAGTCATTGCATGTGTGTTATTTCCACAAACCACACATGGATCAACCACTAGAGTCATTGCATATGTGTTATTTCCACAAACCACATATGGATCACCCACTAGAGTCATTGCATGTGTGTTCTTATACTAAAACCAAGACTAGAGTCATTGCATGTGTGTTCTTTTCACAAACCACACATGGATCAACCACTAGAGTCATTGCATGTGTGTTATTTCCACAAACAAACATGGATCAACCATTAGAGTCATTGCATGTGTGTTCTTATACTAAAACCAACATGGATCCACCAGTGGTCATTGCATGTGTGTTCTTTCCACAAACCACACATGGATCAACCACTAGAGTCATGGCATGTGTGTTCTTATACTAAAACCACAAACCAGTACTAGAGTCATTGCATGTGTGTTCTTATACTAAAACCACAAACCAGTACTAGAGTCATTGCATGTGTGTTCTTTTCCACAAACCACACATGGATCCACCAGTGGTCATTGCATGTGTGTTCTTTCCACAAACCACATATGGATCAACCAGAGTCATTGCATGTGTGTTCTTTCCACAAACCACACATGGATCAACCACTAGAGTCATTGCATGTTTGTTCTTATACTAAAACCACAAACTATCACTAGAGTCATTGCATGTGTGTTCTTTTCCACAAACCACACATGGATCCACTAGTGGTCATTGCATGTGTGTTCTTTCCATAGACCACATATGGATCAACTAGAGTCATTGCATGTGTGTTCTTTCCACAAACCACACATGCATCAACCACTAGAGTCATTGCATGTTTGTTCTTATACTAAAACCACAAACCAGCACTAGAGTCATTGCATGTGTGTTCTTTTCCACAAACCACACATGGATCCATTAGACTCATTGAATATGTGTTCTTTTCCACAAACAACTTATGGATCAACCAGTGGTCATTGCATGTGTGTTCTTTCCACAAACCACATGTGGACACATTACAGTCATTGCATGTGTGTTATTTCCACAAACCACACATGGATCAACCACTAGACTCATTGCATATGTGTTATTTCCATAAACCACACATGGATCAACCACTAGAGTCATTGCATGTGTGTTCTTATACTAAAACCAACACTAGAGTCATTGCATGTGTGTTCTTTTCACAAACCACACATGGATAAACCACTAGAGTCATTGCATGTGTGTTATTTATACAAACAAACATGGAAAAACCACTAGAGTCATTGCATGTGTGTTCTTTTCCACAAACCACACATGGATCCACCAGTGGTCATTGCATGTGTGTTCTTTCCACAAACCACACATGGATCAACCACTAGAGTCATTGCATGTGTGTTCTTTCCACAAACCACACATGGATCAACCACTAGAGTCATTGCATGTTTGTTCTTATACTAAAACCACAAACCAGCACTACAGTCATTGCATGTGTGTTCTTTTCCACAAACCACACATGGATCCTCCACTAGAGTCATTGAATGTGTGTTCTTTCCACAAACCACATATGGATCAACCAGAGTCATTGCATGTGTGTTCTTTCCACAAACCACACATGTGGACCCACTAGAGTCATTGCATGTGTGTTATTTCCACAAACCACACATGGATCAACCACTAGAGTCATTACATATGTGTTATTTCCACAAACCACACATGGATCAACCACTAGAGTCATTGCATGTGTGTTCTTATACTAAAACCAACACTAGAGTCATTGCATGTGTGTTCTTTCACAAACCCCACATGGATCAACCACTAGAGTCATTGCATGTGTGGTATTTCCACAAACAAACATGGATCAACCACTAGAGTCATTGCATGTGTGTTCTTTTCCACAAACCACACATGGATCCACCAGTGGTCATTGCATGTGTGTTCTTTCCACAAACCGCATATGGATCAACCAGAGTCATTGCATGTGTGTTCTTTCCAAAAACCACACATGGATCAACCACTAGAGTTATTGTATGTTTGTTCTTATACTAAAAGCACAAACCAACACTAGAGTCATTGCATGTGTGTTCTTTTCTACAAACCACACATGGATCCACCAGTGGTCATTGCATGTGTGTTCTTTCCACAAACCACATATGGATCAACCACTAGTCATTGCATGTGTGTTCTTTCCACAAACCACACATGGATCAACCACTAGAGTCATTGCATGTTTGTTCTTATACTAAAAACACAAACCAGCACTAGAGTCATTGCATGTGTGATTGTTTTCCACAAACCACACATGGATCCCCCACTAGAGTCATTGCATGTGTGTTCTTATACTAAAACCACAAACCAGTACTAGAGTCATTGCATGTGTGTTCTTTTCCACAAACCACACATGGATCCACCAGTGGTCATTGCATGTGTGTTCTTTCCACAAACCACATATGGATCAACCAGAGTCATTGCATGTGTGTTCTTTCCACAAACCACACATGGATCAACCACTAGAGTCATTGCATGTTTGTTCTTATACTAAAACCACAAACTATCACTAGAGTCATTGCATGTGTGTTCTTTTCCACAAACCACACATGGATCCACTAGTGGTCATTGCATGTGTGTTCTTTCCATAGACCACATATGGATCAACTAGAGTCATTGCATGTGTGTTCTTTCCACAAACCACACATGCATCAACCACTAGAGTCATTGCATGTTTGTTCTTATACTAAAACCACAAACCAGCACTAGAGTCATTGCATGTGTGTTCTTTTCCACAAACCACACATGGATCCATTAGACTCATTGAATATGTGTTCTTTTCCACAAACAACTTATGGATCAACCAGTGGTCATTGCATGTGTGTTCTTTCCACAAACCACATGTGGACACATTACAGTCATTGCATGTGTGTTATTTCCACAAACCACACGTGGATCAACCACTAGACTCATTGCATATGTGTTATTTCCATAAACCACACATGGATCAACCACTAGAGTCATTGCATGTGTGTTCTTATACTAAAACCAACACTAGAGTCATTGCATGTGTGTTCTTTTCACAAACCACACATGGATAAACCACTAGAGTCATTGCATGTGTGTTATTTCCACAAACAAACATGGAAAAACCACTAGAGTCATTGCATGTGTGTTCTTTTCCACAAACCACACATGGATCCACCAGTGGTCATTGCATGTGTGTTCTTTCCACAAACCACACATGGATCAACCACTAGAGTCATTGCATGTGTGTTCTTTCCACAAACCACACATGGATCAACCACTAGAGTCATTGCATGTTTGTTCTTATACTAAAACCACAAACCAGCACTACAGTCATTGCATGTGTGTTCTTTTCCACAAACCACACATGGATCCTCCACTAGAGTCATTGAATGTGTGTTCTTTCCACAAACCACATATGGATCAACCAGAGTCATTGCATGTGTGTTCTTTCCACAAACCACACATGTGGACCCACTAGAGTCATTGCATGTGTGTTATTTCCACAAACCACACATGGATCAACCACTAGAGTCATTACATATGTGTTATTTCCACAAACCACACATGGATCAACCACTAGAGTCATTGCATGTGTGTTCTTATACTAAAACCAACACTAGAGTCATTGCATGTGTGTTCTTTCACAAACCCCACATGGATCAACCACTAGAGTCATTGCATGTGTGGTATTTCCACAAACAAACATGGATCAACCACTAGAGTCATTGCATGTGTGTTCTTTTCCACAAACCACACATGGATCCACCAGTGGTCATTGCATGTGTGTTCTTTCCACAAACCACATATGGATCAACCAGAGTCATTGCATGTGTGTTCTTTCCAAAAACCACACATGGATCAACCACTAGAGTTATTGTATGTTTGTTCTTATACTAAAAGTACAAACCAACACTAGAGTCATTGCATGTGTGTTCTTTTCTACAAACCACACATGGATCCACCAGTGGTCATTGCATGTGTGTTCTTTCCACAAACCACATATGGATCAACCACTAGTCATTGCATGTGTGTTCTTTCCACAAACCACACATGGATCAACCACTAGAGTCATTGCATGTTTGTTCTTATACTAAAAACACAAACCAGCACTAGAGTCATTGCATGTGTGTTCTTTTCCACAAACCACACATGGATCCCCCACTAGAGTCATTGCATGTGTGTTCTTTCTACAAACCACATATGGATCAACTAGAGTCATTGCATGTGTGTTCTTTCCACAAACCACACATGTGGACCCACTAGAGTCATTGCATGTGTGTTATTTCCACAAACCACACATGGATCAACCACTAGAGTCATTTCATATGTGTTATTTCTAGAAAGCACATATGGATCAACCACTAGAGTCATTGCATGTGTGTTCTTATACTAAAACCAACACTAGAGTCATTGCATGTGTGTTCTTTTCACAAACCACACATGGATCAACCACTAGAGTCATTTCATGTGTGTTATTTCCACAAACAAACATGGATCAACCACTAGAGTCATTGCATGTGTGTTCTTATACTAAAACCAACATGGATCCACCAGTGGTCACTGCATGTGTGTTCTTTCCACAAACCACACATGGATCAACCACTAGAGTCATTGCATATGTGTTATTTCCACAAACCACAGATGGATCAACCACTAGAGTCATTGCATGTCTGTTCTTATACTAAGACCCCAAACCAGTACTAGAGTCATTGCATGTGTGTTCTTATACTAAAACCACAAACCAGTACTAGAGTCATTGCATGTGTGTTCTTTTCCACAAACCACACATGGATCCACCAGTGGTCATTGCATGTGTGTTCTTTCCACAAACCACATATGGATCAACCAGAGTCATTGCATGTGTGTTATTTCCACAAACCACACATGGATCAACCACTAGAGTCACTGCATGTTTGTTCTTATACTAAAACCACAAACCAGCGCTAGAGTCATTGCATGTGTGTTCTTTTCCACAAACCACACATGGATCCACCAGTGGTCATTGGATGTGTGTTCTTACCACAGACCACATATGGATCAACCAGAGTCATTGCATGTGTGTTCTTTCCACAAACCACACATGCATCAACCACTAGAGTCATTGCATGTTTGTTCTTATACTAAAACCACAAACCAGCACTAGAAATTGCATGTGTGTTCTTTTCCACAAATCACACATGGATCCACTAGACTCATTGCATGTGTGTTCTTTTCCACAAACAACTTATGGATCAACCAGTGGTCATTGCATGTGTGTTCTTTCCACAAACCACATGTGGACACATTACAGTCATTGCATGTGTGTTATTTCCACAAACCACACATGGATCAACCACTAGAGTCATTGCATATGTGTTATTTCCACAAACCACACATGGATCAACCACTAGAATCATTGCATGTGTGTTCTTATACTAAAAACAACACTAGAGTCATTGCATGTGTGTTCTTTTCACAAACCACACATGGATCAACCACTAGAGTCATTGCATGTGTGTTATTTCCACAAACAAACATGGAAAAACCAGTAGAGTCATTGCATGTGTGTTCTTATACTAAAAGCACAAACCAACACTAGAGTCCTTGCATGTGTGTTCTTTTCCACAAACCACACATGGATCCACCGGTGGTCATTGCATGTGTATTCTTTCCACAAACTACATATGGATCAACCACTAGTCATTGCATGTGTGTTCTTTCCACAAACCACACATGGATCAACCACTAGAGTCATTGCATGTTTGTTCTTATACTAAAACCACAAACCAGCACTAGAGTCATTGCATGTGTGTTCTTTTCCACAAACCACACATGGATCCTCCACTAGAGTCATTGCATGTGTGTTCTTTCCACAAACCACATATGGATCAACCAGAGTCATTGCATGTGTGTTCTTTCCACTAACCACACATGTGGACCCACTAGAGTCATTGCATGTGTGTTATTTCCACAAACCACACATGGATCAACCACTAGAGTCATTACATATGTGTTATTTCCACAAACCACACATGGATCAACCACTAGAGTCATTGCATGTGTGTTCTTATACTAAAACCAACACTAGAGTCATTGCATGTGTGTTCTTTTCACAAACCCCACATGGATCAACCACTAGAGTCATTGCATGTGTGGTATTTCCACAAACAAACATGGATCAACCACTAGAGTCATTGCATGTGTGTTCTTTTCCACAAACCACACATGGATCCACCAGTGGTCATTGCATGTGTGTTCTTTCCACAAACCACATATGGATCAACCAGAGTCATTGCATGTGTGTTCTTTCCAAAAACCACACATGGATCAACCACTAGAGTTATTGTATGTTTGTTCTTATACTAAAAGCACAAACCAACACTAGAGTCATTGCATGTGTGTTCTTTTCTACAAACCACACATGGATCCACCAGTGGTCATTGCATGTGTGTTCTTTCCACAAACCACATATGGATCAACCACTAGTCATTGCATGTGTGTTCTTTCCACAAACCACACATGGATCAACCACTAGAGTCATTGCATGTTTGTTCTTATACTAAAAACACAAACCAGCACTAGAGTCATTGCATGTGTGTTCTTTTCCACAAACCACACATGGATCCCCCACTAGAGTCATTGCATGTGTGTTCTTTCTACAAACCACATATGGATCAACTAGAGTCATTGCATGTGTGTTCTTTCCACAAACCACACATGTGGACCCACTAGAGTCATTGCATGTGTGTTATTTCCACAAACCACACATGGATCAACCACTAGAGTCATTTCATATGTGTTATTTCTAGAAAGCACATATGGATCAACCACTAGAGTCATTGCATGTGTGTTCTTATACTAAAACCAAAACTAGAGTCATTGCATGTGTGTTCTTTTCACAAACCACACATGGATCAACCACTAGAGTCATTGCATGTGTGTTATTTCCACAAACAGACATGGATCAACCACTAGAGTCATTGCATGTGTGTTCTTATACTAAAACCAACATGGATCCACCAGTGGTCACTGCATGTGTGTTCTTTCCACAAACCACACATGGATCAACCACTAGAGTCATTGCATATGTGTTATTTCCACAAACCACAGATGGATCAACCACTAGAGTCATTGCATGTGTGTTCTTATACTAAGACCCCAAACCAGTACTAGAGTCATTGCATGTGTGTTCTTATACTAAAACCACAAACCAGTACTAGAGTCATTGCATGTGTGTTCTTTTCCACAAACCACACATGGATCCACCAGTGGTCATTGCATGTGTGTTCTTTCCACAAACCACATATGGATCAACCAGAGTCATTGCATGTGTGTTCTTTCCACAAACCACACATGGATCAACCACTAGAGTCACTGCATGTTTGTTCTTATACTAAAACCACAAACCAGCACTAGAGTCATTGCATGTGTGTTCTTTTCCACAAACCACACATGGATCCACCAGTGGTCATTGGATGTGTGTTCTTACCACAGACCACATATGGATCAACCAGAGTCATTGCATGTGTGTTCTTTCCACAAACCACACATGCATCAACCACTAGAGTCATTGCATGTTTGTTCTTATACTAAAACCACAAACCAGCACTAGTCATTGCATGTGTGTTCTTTTCCACAAATCACACATGGATCCACTAGACTCATTGCATGTGTGTTATTTTCCACAAACAACTTATGGATCAACCAGTGGTCATTGCATGTGTGTTCTTTCCACAAACCACATGTGGACACATTACAGTCATTGCATGTGTGTTATTTCCACAAACCACACATGGATCAACCCCTGGAGTCATTGCATATGTGTTATTTCCACAAACCACACATGGATCAACCACTAGAATCATTGCATGTGTGTTCTTATACTAAAAACAACACTAGAGTCATTGCATGTGTGTTCTTTTCACAAACCACACATGGATCAACCACTAGAGTCATTGCATGTGTGTTATTTCCACAAACAAACATGGAAAAACCAGTAGAGTCATTGCATGTGTGTTCTTATACTAAAAGCACAAACCAACACTAGAGTCCTTGCATGTGTGTTCTTTTCCACAAACCACACATGGATCCACCGGTGGTCATTGCATGTGTATTCTTTCCACAAACTACATATGGATCAACCACTAGTCATTGCATGTGTGTTCTTTCCACAAACCACACATGGATCAACCACTAGAGTCATTGCATGTTTGTTCTTATACTAAAACCACAAACCAGCACTAGAGTCATTGCATGTGTGTTCTTTTCCACAAACCACACATGGATCCTCCACTAGAGTCATTGCATGTGTGTTCTTTCCACAAACCACATATGGATCAACCAGAGTCATTGCATGTGTGTTCTTTCCACAAACCACACATGTGGACCCACTAGATTCATTGCATGTGTGTTATTTCCACAAAACCACACATGGATCAACCACTAGAGTCATTCCATATGTGTTATTTCCACAAACCACACATGGATCAACCACTAGAGTCATTGCATGTGTGTTCTTATACTAAAACCAACACTAGAGTCATTGCATGTGTGTTCTTTTCACAAACCCCACATGGATCAACCACTAGAGTCATTGCATGTGTGGTATTTCCACAAACAAACATGGATCAACCACTAGAGTCATTGCATGTGTGTTCTTTTCCACAAACCACACATGGATCCACCAGTGGTCATTGCATGTGTGTTCTTTCCACAAACCACATATGGATCAACCAGAGTCATTGCATGTGTGTTCTTTCCAAAAACCACACATGGATCAACCACTAGAGTTATTGTATGTTTGTTCTTATACTAAAAGCACAAACCAACACTAGAGTCATTGCATGTGTGTTCTTTTCTACAAACCACACATGGATCCACCAGTGGTCATTGCATGTGTGTTCTTTCCACAAACTACATATGGATCAACCACTAGTCATTGCATGTGTGTTCTTTCCACAAACCACACATGGATCAACCACTAGAGTCATTGCATGTTTGTTCTTATACTAAAAACACAAACCAGCACTAGAGTCATTGCATGTGTGTTCTTTTCCACAAACCACACATGGATCCCCCACTAGAGTCATTGCATGTGTGTTCTTTCTACAAACCACATATGGATCAACTAGAGTCATTGCATGTGTGTTCTTTCCACAAACCACACATGTGGACCCACTAGAGTCATTGCATGTGTGTTATTTCCACAAACCACACATGGATCAACCACTAGAGTCATTTCATATGTGTTATTTCTAGAAAGCACATATGGATCAACCACTAGAGTCATTGCATGTGTGTTCTTATACTAAAACCAAAACTAGAGTCATTGCATGTGTGTTCTTTTCACAAACCACACATGGATCAACCACTAGAGTCATTGCATGTGTGTTATTTCCACAAACAGACATGGATCAACCACTAGAGTCATTGCATGTGTGTTCTTATACTAAAACCAACATGGATCCACCAGTGGTCACTGCATGTGTGTTCTTTCCACAAACCACACATGGATCAACCACTAGAGTCATTGCATATGTGTTATTTCCACAAACCACAGATGGATCAACCACTAGAGTCATTGCATGTGTGTTCTTATACTAAGACCCCAAACCAGTACTAGAGTCATTGCATGTGTGTTCTTATACTAAAACCACAAACCAGTACTAGAGTCATTGCATGTGTGTTCTTTTCCACAAACCACACATGGATCCACCAGTGGTCATTGCATGTGTGTTCTTTCCACAAACCACATATGGATCAACCAGAGTCATTGCATGTGTGTTCTTTCCACAAACCACACATGGATCAACCACTAGAGTCACTGCATGTTTGTTCTTATACTAAAACCACAAACCAGCACTAGAGTCATTGCATGTGTGTTCTTTTCCACAAACCACACATGGATCCACCAGTGGTCATTGGATGTGTGTTCTTACCACAGACCACATATGGATCAACCAGAGTCATTGCATGTGTGTTCTTTCCACAAACCACACATGCATCAACCACTAGAGTCATTGCATGTTTGTTCTTATACTAAAACCACAAACCAGCACTAGTCATTGCATGTGTGTTCTTTTCCACAAATCACACATGGATCCACTAGACTCATTGCATGTGTGTTATTTTCCACAAACAACTTATGGATCAACCAGTGGTCATTGCATGTGTGTTCTTTCCACAAACCACATGTGGACACATTACAGTCATTGCATGTGTGTTATTTCCACAAACCACACATGGATCAACCACTAGAGTCATTGCATATGTGTTATTTCCACAAACCACACATGGATCAACCACTAGAATCATTGCATGTGTGTTCTTATACTAAAAACAACACTAGAGTCATTGCATGTGTGTTCTTTTCACAAACCACACATGGATCAACCACTAGAGTCATTGCATGTGTGTTATTTCCACAAACAAACATGGAAAAACCAGTAGAGTCATTGCATGTGTGTTCTTATACTAAAAGCACAAACCAACACTAGAGTCCTTGCATGTGTGTTCTTTTCCACAAACCACACATGGATCCACCGGTGGTCATTGCATGTGTATTCTTTCCACAAACTACATATGGATCAACCACTAGTCATTGCATGTGTGTTCTTTCCACAAACCACACATGGATCAACCACTAGAGTCATTGCATGTTTGTTCTTATACTAAAACCACAAACCAGCACTAGAGTCATTGCATGTGTGTTCTTTTCCACAAACCACACATGGATCCTCCACTAGAGTCATTGCATGTGTGTTCTTTCCACAAACCACATATGGATCAACCAGAGTCATTGCATGTGTGTTCTTTCCACAAACCACACATGTGGACCCACTAGAGTCATTGCATGTGTGTTATTTCCACAAAACCACACATGGATCAACCACTAGAGTCATTCCATATGTGTTATTTCCACAAACCACACATGGATCAACCACTAGAGTCATTGCATGTGTGTTCTTATACTAAAACCAACACTAGAGTCATTGCATGTGTGTTCTTTTCACAAACCCCACATGGATCAACCACTAGAGTCATTGCATGTGTGGTATTTCCACAAACAAACATGGATCAACCACTAGAGTCATTGCATGTGTGTTCTTTTCCACAAACCACACATGGATCCACCAGTGGTCATTGCATGTGTGTTCTTTCCACAAACCACATATGGATCAACCAGAGTCATTGCATGTGTGTTCTTTCCAAAAACCACACATGGATCAACCACTAGAGTTATTGTATGTTTGTTCTTATACTAAAAGCACAAACCAACACTAGAGTCATTGCATGTGTGTTCTTTTCTACAAACCACACATGGATCCACCAGTGGTCATTGCATGTGTGTTCTTTCCACAAACCACATATGGATCAACCACTAGTCATTGCATGTGTGTTCTTTCCATAAACCACACATGGATCAACCACTAGAGTCATTGCATGTTTGTTCTTATACTAAAAACACTAACCAGCACTAGAGTCATTGCATGTGTGTTCTTTTCCACAAACCACACATGGATCCCCCACTAGAGTCATTGCATGTGTGTTCTTTCTACAAACCACATATGGATCAACTAGAGTCATTGCATGTGTGTTCTTTCCACAAACCACACATGTGGACCCACTAGAGTCATTGCATGTGTGTTATTTCCACAAACCACACATGGATCAACCACTAGAGTCATTTCATATGTGTTATTTCTAGAAAGCACATATGGATCAACCACTAGAGTCATTGCATGTGTGTTCTTATACTAAAACCAACACTAGAGTCATTGCATGTGTGTTCTTTTCACAAACCACACATGGATCAACCACTAGAGTCATTGCATGTGTGTTATTTCCACAAACAAACATGGATCAACCACTAGAGTCATTGCATGTGTGTTCTTATACTAAAACCAACATGGATCCACCAGTGGTCATTGCATGTGTGTTCTTTGCACAAACCACACATGGATCAACCACTAGAGTCATTGCATGTGTGTTATTTCCACAAACCACAGATGGATCAACCACTAGAGTCATTGCATGTGTGTTCTTATACTAAGACCCCAAACCAGTACTAGAGTCATTGCATGTGTGTTCTTATCCTAAAACCACAAACCAGTACTAGAGTCATTGCATGTGTGTTCTTTTCCACAAACCACACATGGATCCACCAGTGGTCATTGCATGTGTGTTCTTTCCACAAACCACATATGGATCAACCAGAGTCATTGCATGTGTGTTCTTTCCACAAACCACACATGGATCAACCACTAGAGTCACTGCATGTTTGTTCTTATACTAAAACCACAAACCAGCACTAGAGTCATTGCATGTGTGTTCTTTTCCACAAACCACACATGGATCCACCAGTGGTCATTGGATGTGTGTTCTTTCCACAGACCACATATGGATCAACCAGAGTCATTTCATGTGTGTTCTTTCCACAAACCACACATGCATCAACCACTAGAGTCATTGCATGTTTGTTCTTATACTAAAACCACAAACCAGCACTAGTCATTGCATGTGTGTTCTTTTCCACAAATCACACATGGATCCACTAGACTCATTGCATCTGTGTTCTTTTCCACAAACAACTTATGGATCAACCAGTGGTCATTGCAGGTGTGTTCTTTCCACAAACCACATGTGGACACATTACAGTCATTGCATGTGTGTTATTTCCACAAACCACACATGGATCAACCACTAGAGTCATTGCATATGTGTTATTTCCACAAACCACACATGGATCAACCACTAGAATCATTGCATGTGTGTTCTTATACTAAAAACAACACTAGAGTCATTGCATGTGTGTTCTTTTCACAAACCACACATGGATCAACCACTAGAGTCATTGCATGTGTGTTATTTCCACAAACAAACATGGAAAAACCAGTAGAGTCATTGCATGTGTGTTCTTATACTAAAACCAACATGGATCCACCAGTGGTCATTGCATGTGTGTTCTTTCCACAAACCACACATGGATCAACCACTAGAGTCATAGCATGTGTGTTCTTTCCACAAACCACACATGGATCAACCACTAGATTCATTGCATGTTTGTTCTTATACTAAAACCACAAACCAACACTAGAGTCATTGCATGTGTGTTCTTTTCCACAAACCACACATGGATCCTCCACTAGAGTCATTGAGTGTGTGTTCTTTCCACAAACCACATATGGATCAACCAGAGTCATTGCATGTGTGTTCTTTCCACAAACGACACATGTGGACCCACTAGAGTCATTGCATGTGTGTTATTTCCACAAACCACACATGGATCAACCACTAGAGTCATTGCATATGTGTTATGTCCACAAACCACACATGGATCAACCACTAGAGTCATTGCATGTATGTTATTATACTAAAACCAACACTAGAGTCATTCAATGTGTGTTCTTTTCACAAACCACACATGGATCAACCACTAGAGTCATTGCATGTGTGTTATTTCCACAAACAAACATGGATCAACCACTAGAGTCATTGCATGTGTGTTCTTTTCCACAAACCACACATGGATCCACCAGTGGTCATTACATGTGTGTTCTTTCCACAAACCACACATGGATCAACCACTAGAGTCATTGCATGTGTGTTCTTTCCACAAACCACACATGGATCAACCACTAGAGTCATTGCATGTCTGTTCTTATACTAAAACCACAAACCAGCACTAGAGTCATTGCATGTGTGTTCTTTTCCACAAACCACACATGGATCCACCAGTGGTCATTGCATGTGTGTTCTTTCTACAAACCACATAAGGATCAACCAGAGTCATTGCATGTGTGTTCTTTCCACAAACCACACATGGATCAACCACTAGAGTCATTGCATGTTTGTTCTTATACTAAAAGCACAAACCAACACTAGAGTCATTGCATGTGTGTTCTTTTCCACAAACCACACATGGATCCACTAGTGGTCATTGCATGTGTGTTCTTTCCACAAACCACATATGGATCAACCACTAGTCATTGCATGTGTGTTCTTTCCACAAACCACACATGGATCAACCACTAGAGTCATTGCATGTTTGTTCTTATACTAAAACCACAAACCAGCACTAGAGTCGTTTCCTGTGTGTTCTTTTCCACAAACCACACATGGATCCTCCACTAGAGTCATTGCATGTGTGTTCTTTCCACAAACCACATATGGATCAACTAGAGTCATTGCATGTGTGTTCTTTCCACAAACCACACATGTGGACCCACTAGAGTCATTGCATGTGTGTTATTTCCACAAACCACACATGGATCAACCACTAGAGTCATTGCATATGTGTTATTTCCACAAACCACACATGGATCAACCACTAGAGTCATTGCATGTGTGTTCTTATACTAAAACCAACACTAGAGTCATTGCATGTGTGTTCTTTTCACAAACCACACATGGATCAACCACTAGAGTCATTGCATGTGTGTTATTTGCACAAACAAACATGGATTAACCATTAGAGTCATTGCATGTGTGTTCTTATACTAAAACCAACATGGATCCACCAGTGGTCATTGCATGTGTGTTCTTTCCACAAACCACACATGGATCAACCACTAGAGTCATTGCATGTGTGTTCTTATACTAAAACCACTAACCAGTACTAGAGTCATTGCATGTGTGTTCTTATACTAAAACCACAAACCAGTACTAGAGTCATTGCATGTGTGTTCTTTTCCACAAACCACACATGGATCCACTAGTGGTCATTGCATGTGTGTTCTTTCCACAAACCACATATGGATCAACCAGAGTCATTGCATGTGTGTTCTTTCCACAAACGACACATGGATCAACCACTAGAGTCATTACATGTTTGTTCTTATACTAAAACCACAAACTATCAATAGAGTCATTGCATGTGTGTTCTTTTCCACAAACCACACATGGATCCACTAGACTCATTGCATGTGTGTTCTTTTCCACAAACAACTTATGGATCAACCAGTGGTCATTGCATGTGTGTTCTTTCCGCAAACCACATGTGGACACATTACAGTCATTGCATGTGTGTTATTTCCACAAACCACACATGGATCAACCACTAGACTCATTGCATATGTGTTATTTCCACAAACCACACATGGATCAACCACTAGTCATTGCATGTGTGTTCTTATACTAAAACCAACACTAGAGTCATTGCATGTGTGTTCTTTTCCACAAACCACACATGGATCCTCCACTAGAGTAATTGCATGTGTGTTCTTTTCACAAAACACATATGGATCAACTAGAGTCATTGCATGTGTGTTCTTTCCACAAACCACACATGTGGACCCACTAGAGTCATTGCATGTGTGTTATTTCCACAAAGCACACATGGATCAACCACTAGCGTCATTGCATACGTGTTATTTCCACAAACCACATATGGATCAACAACTAGAGTCATTGCATGTGTGTTCTTATAGTAAAACCAACACTAGAGTCATTGCATGTGTGTTCTTTTCACAAACCACACATGGATCAACCACTAGAGTCATTGCATGTGTGTTATTTCCACAAACAAACATGGATCAACCACTAGAGTCATTGCATGTGTGTTCTTATACTAAAACCAACATGGATCCACCAGTGGTCATTGCATGTGTGTTCTTTCCACAAACCACACATGGATCAACCACAAGAGTCACTGCATGTGTGTTATTTCCACAAACCACACATGGATCAACCACTAGATTCATTGCATGTGTGTTCTTATACTAAAACCATAAACCAGTACTAGAGTCATTGCATGTGTGTTCTTATACTAAAACCACAAACCAGTACTAGAGTCATTGCATGTGTGTTCTTTCCACAAACCACATATGGATCAACCAGAGTCATTGCATGTGTGTTCTTTCCACAAACCACATATGGATCAACCACTAGAGTCATTGCATGTTCGTTCTTATACTAAAACCACAAACCAGCA
Organism: Avena sativa; assembly: GCA_916181665.1. Classification (NCBI taxonomy): domain Eukaryota; kingdom Viridiplantae; phylum Streptophyta; class Magnoliopsida; order Poales; family Poaceae; genus Avena; species Avena sativa. Next base: position 279,185,673 of record OV702292.1, read on the forward strand.
GTAGAGTCATTACATGTGTGTTCTTTTCCAGAAACCACACATGCATCCACCAGTGGTCATTGCATGTGTGTTCTTTCCACAGACCACATATGGATCAACCAGAGTCATTGCATGTGTGTTCTTTCCACAAACTACACAGGCATCAACCACTAGAGTCATTGTATATTTGTTCTTATACTAAAACCACAAACCAGCACTAGAGTCATTGCATGTGTGTTCTTTTCCACAAACCACACATGGATCCACTAGACTCATTGCATGTGTGTTCTTTTTAAACTTATGGATCAACCAGTGGTCATTGCATGTGTGTTCTTTCCACAAACCACATGTGGACCCATTACAGTCATTACATGTGTGTTATTTGCACAAACCACACATGGATCAACCACTAGAGTCATTGCATATGTGTTATTTCTACAAACCACACATGGATCAACCACTAGAGTCATTGCATGTGTGTTCTTATACTAAAACCAAAACTAGAGTCATTGCATGTGTGTTCTTTTAACAAACCACACATGGATCAACCACTAGAGTCATTGCATGTGTGTTATTTCCACAAACAAACTTGGAAAAACCACTAGAGTCATTGCATGTGTGTTCTTTTCCACAAACCACACATGGATCCACCAGTGGTCATTGCATGTGTGTTCTTTCCACAAACCACACATGGATCAACCACTAGAGTCATTGCATGTGTGTTCTTTCCACAAACCACACATGGATCAACCACTAGAGTCATTGCATGTTTGTTCTTATACTAAAACCACAAACCAACACTAGAGTCATTGCATGTGTGTTCTTTTCCACAAACCACACATGGATCCTCCACTAGAGTCATTGAATGTGTGTTCTTTCCACAAACCACATATGGATCAACCAGAGTCATTGCATGTGTGTTCTTTCCACAAACCACACATGTGGACCCACTAGAGTCATTGCATGTGTGTTATTTCCACAAACCACATGTGGATCAACCACTAGAGTCATTGCATATGTGTTATGTCCACAAACCACACATGGATCAACCACTAGAGTCATTGCATGTATGTTATTATACTAAAACCAACACTAGAGTCATTGAATGTGTGTCCTTTTCACAAACCACACATGGATCAACCACTAGAGTCATTGCATGTGTGTTATTTCCACAAACAAACATGGATCAACCACTAGAGTCATTGCATGTGTGTTCTTTTCCACAAACCACACATGGATCCACCAGTGGTCATTGCATGTGTGTTCTTTCCACAAACCACACATGGATCAACCACTAGAGTCATTCCATGTGTGTTCTTTCCACAAACCACACATGGATCAACCACTAGAGTCATTGCATGTGTGTTCTTATACTAAAACCAACATGGATCCACCAGTGGTCATTGCATGTGTGTTCTTTCCACAAACCACACTTGGATCAACCACAAGAGTCATTGCATGTGTGTTATTTCCACAAACCACACATGGATCAACCACTAGATTCATTGCATGTGTGTTCTTAGACTAAAACCATAAACCAGTACTAGAGTCATTGCATGTGTGTTTTTAAACTAAAACCACAAACCAGTACTAGAGTCATTGCATGTGTGTTCTTTTCCACAAACCACACATGGATCTACCAGTGGTCATTCCATGTGTGTTCTTTCCACAAACCACATATGGATCAACCAGAGTTATTGCATGTGTGTTCATTCCACAAACCACAAATGGATCAACCACTAGAGTCATTGCATGTTTGTTCTTATACTAAAACCACAAACCAGCAGTAGAGTCATTACATGTGTGTTCTTTTCCAGAAACCACACATGGATCCACCAGTGGTCATTGCATGTGTGTTCTTTCCACAGACCACATATGGATCAACCAACGTCATTGCATGTGTGTTCTTTCCACAAACCACACAGGCATCAACCACTAGAGTCATTGCATGTTTGTTCTTATACTAAAACCACAAACCAGCACTAGAGTCATTGCATGTGTGTTCTTTTCCACAAACCACACATGGATCCACTAGACTCATTGCATGTGTGTTCTTTTTCAACTTATGGATCAACCAGTGGTCATTGCATGTGTGTTCTTTCCACAAACCACATGTGGACACATTACAGTCATTGCATGTGTGTTATTTCCACAAATCACACATGGATCAACCACTAGAGTGATTGCATATGTGTTATTTCCACAAACCACACATGGATCAACCACTAGAGTCATTGCATGTGTGTTCTTATACTAAAACCAACACTAGAGTCATTGCATGTGTGTTCTTTTAACAAACCACACATGGATCAACCATTAGAGTCATTGCATGTGTGTTATTTCCACAAACAAACATGGAAAAACCACTAGAGTCATTGCATGTGTGTTCTTTTCCACAAACCACACATGGATCCACCAGCGGTCATTGCATGTGTGTTCTTTCCACAAACCACACATGGATCAACCACTAGAGTCATTGCATGTGTGTTCTTTCCACAAACCACACATGGATCAACCACTAGAGTCATTGCATGTTTGTTCTTATACTAAAACCACAAACCAACACTAGAGTCATTGCATGTGTGTTCTTTTCCACAAACCACACATGGATCCTCCACTAGAGTCATTGAATGTGTGTTCTTTCCACAAACCACATATGGATCAACCAGAGTCATTGCATGTGTGTTCTTTCCACAAACCACACATGTGGACCCACTAGAGTCATTGCATGTGTGTTATTTCCACAAACCACACGTGGATCAACCACTAGAGGCATTGCATATGTGTTATGTCCACAAACCACACATGGATCAACCACTAGAGTCATTGCATGTATGTTATTATACTAAAACCAACACTAGAGTCATTGAATGTGCGTCCTTTTCACAAACCACACATGGATCAACCACTAGAGTCATTGCATGTGTGTTATTCCCACAAACAAACATGGATCAACCACTAGAGTCATTGCATGTGTGTTCTTTTCCACAAACCACACATGGATCCACCAGTGGTCATTGCATGTGTGTTCTTTCCACAAACCACACATGGATCAACCACTAGAGTCATTCCATGTGTGTTCTTTCCATAAACCACACATGGATCAACCACTAGAGTCATTGCATGTTTGTTCTTATACTAAAACCACAAACCAGCACTAGAGTCATTGTATGTGTGTTCTTTTCCACAAACCACACATGGATGAACCACTAGAGTCATTGCATGTTTGTTCTTATACTAAAACCACAAACCAACACTAGAGTCATTGCATGTGTGTTTTTTCCACAAACCACACATGGATCCTCCACTAGAGTCATTGAATGTGTGTTCTTTCCACAAACCACATATGGATCAACCAGAGTCATTGCATGTGTGTTCTTTCCACAAACCACACATGTGGACCCACTAGAGTCATTGCATGTGTGTTATTTCCACAAACCACATGTGGATCAACCACTAGAGTCATTGCATATGTGTTATGTCCACAAACCACACATGGATCAACCACTAGAGTCATTGCATGTATGTTATTATACTAAAACCAACACTAGAGTCATTGAATGTGTGTCCTTTTCACAAACCACACATGGATCAACCACTAGAGTCATTGCATGTGTGTTATTTCCACAAACAAACATGGATCAACCACTAGAGTCATTGCATGTGTGTTCTTTTCCACAAACCACACATGGATCCACCAGTGGTCATTGCATGTGTGTTCTTTCCACAAACCACACATGGATCAACCACTAGAGTCATTCCATGTGTGTTCTTTCCACAAACCACACATGGATCAACCACTAGAGTCATTGCATGTGTGTTCTTATACTAAAACCAACATGGATCCACCATTGGTCATTGCATGTGTGTTCTTTCCACAAACCACACATGGATCAACCACAAGAGTCATTGCATGTGTGTTATTTCCACAAACCACACATGGATCAACCACTAGATTCATTGCATGTGTGTTCTTATACTAAAACCATAAACCAGTACTAGAGTCATTGCATGTGTGTTCTTATACTAAAACCACAAACCAGTACTAGAGTCATTGCATGTGTGTTCTTTTCCACAAACCACACATGGATCTACCAGTGGTCATTCCATGTGTGTTCTTTCCACAAACCACATATGGATCAACCAGAGTTATTGCATGTGTGTTCATTCCACAAACCACAAATGGATCAACCACTAGAGTCATTGCATGTTTGTTCTTATACTAAAACCACAAACCAGCAGTAGAGTCATTACATGTGTGTTCTTTTCCAGAAACCACACATGGATCCACCAGTGGTCATTGCATGTGTGTTCTTTCCACAGACCACATATGGATCAACCAGCGTCATTGCATGTGTGTTCTTTTCACAAACCACACAGGCATCAACCACTAGAGTCATTGCATGTTTGTTCTTATACTAAAACCACAAACCAGCACTAGAGTCATTGCATGTGTGTTCTTTTCCACAAACCACACATGGATCCACTAGACTCATTGCATGTGTGTTCTTTTTCAACTTATGGATCAACCAGTGGTCATTGCTTGTGTGTTCTTTCCACAAACCACATGTGGACACATTACAGTCATTGCATGTGTGTTATTTCCACAAATCACACATGGATCAACCACTAAAGTCATTGCATATGTGTTATTTCCACAAACCACACATGGATCAACCACTAGAGTCATTGCATGTGTGTTCTTTTCCACAAACCACACATGGATCCACCAGCGGTCATTCCATATGTGTTCTTTCCACAAACCACACATGGATCAACCACTAGAGTCATTGCATGTGTGTTCTTTCCACAAACCACACATGGATCAACCACTAGAGTCATTGCATGTTTGTTCTTATACTAAAACCACAAACCAACACTAGAGTCATTGCATGTGTGTTCTTTTCCACAAACCACACATGGATCCTCCACTAGAGTCATTGAATGTGTGTTCTTTCCACAAACCACATATGGACCAACCAGAGTCATTGCATGTGTGTTCTTTCCACAAACCACACATGTGGACCCACTAGAGTCATTGCATGTGTGTTATTTCCACAAACCACACGTGGATCAACCACTAGAGGCATTGCATATGTGTTATGTCCACAAACCACACATGGATCAACCACTAGAGTCATTGCATGTATGTTATTATACTAAAACCAACACTAGAGTCATTGAATGTGCGTCCTTTTCACAAACCACACATGGATCAACCACTAGAGTCATTGCATGTGTGTTATTTCCACAAACAAACATGGATCAACCACTAGAGTCATTGCATGTGTGTTCTTTTCCACAAACCACACATGGATCCACCAGAGGTCATTGCATGTGTGTTCTTTCCACAAACCACACATGGATCAACCACTAGAGTCATTCCATGTGTGTTCTTTCCACAAACCACACATGGATCAACCACTAGAGTCATTGCATGTTTGTTCTTATACTAAAACCACAAACCAGCACTAGAGTCATTGTATGTGTGTTCTTTTCCACAAACCACACATGGATCAACCACTAGAGTCATTGCATGTTTGTTCTTATACTAAAACCACAAACCAACACTAGAGTCATTGCATGTGTGTTCTTTTCCACAAACCACACATGGATCCTCCACTAGAGTCATTGAATGTGTGTTCTTTCCACAAACCACATATGGATCAACCAGAGTCATTGCATGTGTGTTCTTTCCACAAACCACACATGTGGACCCACTAGAGTCATTGCATGTGTGTTATTTCCACAAACCACACGTGGATCAACCACTAGAGGCATTGCATATGTGTTATGTCCACAAACCACACATGGATCAACCACTAGAGTCATTGCATGTATGTTATTATACTAAAACCAACACTAGAGTCATTGAATGTGCGTCCTTTTCACAAACCACACATGGATCAACCACTAGAGTCATTGCATGTGTGTTATTTCCACAAACAAACATGGATCAACCACTAGAGTCATTGCATGTGTGTTCTTTTCCACAAACCACACATGGATCCACCAGTGGTCATTGCATGTGTGTTCTTTCCACAAACCACACATGGATCAACCACTAGAGTCATTCCATGTGTGTTCTTTCCACAAACCACACATGGATCAACCACTAGAGTCATTGCATGTTTGTTCTTATACTAAAACCACAAACCAGCACTAGAGTCATTGTATGTGTGTTCTTTTCCACAAACCACACATGGATGAACCACTAGAGTCATTGCATGTTTGTTCTTATACTAAAACCACAAACCAACACTAGAGTCATTGCATGTGTGTTCTTTTCCACAAACCACACATGGATCCTCCACTAGAGTCATTGAATGTGTGTTCTTTCCACAAACCACATATGGATCAACCAGAGTCATTGCATGTGTGTTCTTTCCACAAACCACACATGTGGACCCACTAGAGTCATTGCATGTGTGTTATTTCCACAAACCACATGTGGATCAACCACTAGAGTCATTGCATATGTGTTATGTCCACAAACCACACATGGATCAACCACAAGAGTCATTGCATGTATGTTATTATACTAAAACCACCACTAGAGTCATTGAATGTGTGTCCTTTTCACAAACCACACATGGATCAACCACTAGAGTCATTGCATGTGTGTTATTTCCACAAACAAACATGGATCAACCACTAGAGTCATTGCATGTGTGTTCTTTTCCACAAACCACACATGGATCCACCAGTGGTCATTGCATGTGTGTTCTTTCCACAAACCACACATGGATCAACCACTAGAGTCATTCCATGTGTGTTCTTTCCACAAACCACACATGGATCAACCACTAGAGTCATTGCATGTGTGTTCTTATACTAAAACCAACATGGATCCACCAGTGGTCATTGCATGTGTGTTCTTTCCACAAACCACACATGGATCAACCACAAGAGTCATTGCATGTGTGTTATTTCCACAAACCACACATGGATCAACCACTAGATTCATTGCATGTGTGTTCTTATACTAAAACCATAAACCAGTACCAGAGTCATTGCATGTGTGTTCTTATACTAAAACCACAAACCAGTACTAGAGTCATTGCATGTGTGTTCTTTTCCACAAACCACACATGGATCTACCAGTGGTCATTCCATGTGTGTTCTTTCCACAAACCACATATGGATCAACCAGAGTTATTGCATGTGTGTTCATTCCACAAACCACAAATGGATCAACCACTAGAGTCATTGCATGTTTGTTCTTATACTAAAACCACAAACCAGCAGTAGAGTCATTACATGTGTGTTCTTTTCCAGAAACCACACATGGATCCACCAGTGGTCATTGCATGTGTGTTCTTTCCACAGACCACATATGGATCAACCAGCGTCATTGCATGTGTGTTCTTTTCACAAACCACACAGGCATCAACCACTAGAGTCATTGCATGTTTGTTCTTATACTAAAACCACAAACCAGCACTAGAGTCATTGCATGTGTGTTCTTTTCCACAAACCACACATGGATCCACTAGACTCATTGCATGTGTGTTCTTTTTCAACTTATGGATCAACCAGTGGTCATTGCTTGTGTGTTCTTTCCACAAACCACATGTGGACACATTACAGTCATTGCATGTGTGTTATTTCCACAAATCACACATGGATCAACCACTAAAGTCATTGCATATGTGTTATTTCCACAAACCACACATGGATCAACCACTAGAGTCATTGCATGTGTGTTCTTTTCCACAAACCACACATGGATCCACCAGCGGTCATTGCATATGTGTTCTTTCCACAAACCACACATGGATCAACCACTAGAGTCATTGCATGTGTGTTCTTTCCACAAACCACACATGGATCAACCACTAGAGTCATTGCATGTTTGTTCTTATACTAAAACCACAAACCAACACTAGAGTCATTGCATGTGTGTTCTTTTCCACAAACCACACATGGATCCTCCACTAGAGTCATTGAATGTGTGTTGTTTCCACAAACCACATATGGACCAACCAGAGTCATTGCATGTGTGTTCTTTCCACAAGCCACACATGTGGACCCACTAGAGTCATTGCATGTGTGTTATTTCCACAAACCACACGTGGATCAACCACTAGAGGCATTGCATATGTGTTATGTCCACAAACCACACATGGATCAACCACTAGAGTCATTGCATGTATGTTATTATACTAAAACCAACACTAGAGTCATTGATTGTGCGTCCTTTTCACAAACCACACATGGATCAACCACTAGAGTCATTGCATGTGTGTTATTTCCACAAATAAACATGGATCAACCACTAGAGTCATTGCATGTGTGTTCTTTTCCACAAACCACACATGGATCCACCAGTGGTCATTGCATGTGTGTTCTTTCCACAAACCACACATGGATCAACCACTAGAGTCATTCCATGTGTGTTCTTTCCACAAACCACACATGGATCAACCACTAGAGTCATTGCATGTTTGTTCTTATACTAAAACCACAAACCAGCACTAGAGTCATTGTATGTGTGTTCTTTTCCACAAACCACACATGGATCAACCACTAGAGTCATTGCATGTTTGTTCTTATACTAAAACCACAAACCAACACTAGAGTCATTGCATGTGTGTTCTTTTCCACAAACCACACATGGATCCTCCACTAGAGTCATTGAATGTGTGTTCTTTCCACAAACCACATATGGATCAACCAGAGTCATTGCATGTGTGTTCTTTCCACAAACCACACATGTGGACCCACTAGAGTCATTGCATGTGTGTTATTTCCACAAACCACATGTGGATCAACCACTAGAGTCATTGCATATGTGTTATGTCCACAAACCACACATGGATCAACCACTACAGTCATTGCATGTATGTTATTATACTAAAACCAACACTAGAGTCATTGAATGTGTGTCCTTTTTACAAACCACACATGGATCAACCACTAGAGTCATTGCATGTGTGTTATTTCCACAAACAAACATGGATCAACCACTAGAGTCATTGCATGTGTGTTCTTTTCCACAAACCACACATGGATCCACCAGTGGTCATTGCATGTGTGTTCTTTCCACAAACCACACATGGATCAACCACTAGAGTCATTCCATGTGTGTTCTTTCCACAAAGCACACATGGATCAACCACTAGAGTCATTGCATGTGTGTTCTTATACTAAAACCAACATGGATCCACCAGTGGTCATTGCATGTGTGTTCTTTCCACAAACCACACATGGATCAACCACAAGAGTCATTGCATGTGTGTTATTTCCACAAACCACACATGGATCAACCACTAGATTCATTGCATGTGTGTTCTTATACTAAAACCATAAACCAGTACTAGAGTCATTGCATGTGTGTTCTTATACTAAAACCACAAACCAGTACTAGAGTCATTGCATGTGTGTTCTTTTCCACAAACCACACATGGATCCACCAGTAGTCATTACATGTGTGTTATTTCCACAAACCACATATGGATCAACCAGAGTCATTGCATGTGTGTTCTTTCCACAAACCACACATGGATCAACCACTAGAGTCATTGCATGTTTGTTCTTATACTAAAACCACAAACTATCACTAGAGTCATTGCATGTGTGTTATTTCCACAAACAAACATGGATCAACCACTAGAGTCATTGCATGTGTGTTTTTTCCACAAACCACACATGGATCCTCCACTAGAGTCATTGAATGTGTGTTCTTTCCACAAACCACATATGGATCAACCAGAGTCATTGCATGTGTGTTCTTTCCACAAACCACACATGTGGACCCACTAGAGTCATTGCATGTGTGTTATTTCCACAAACCACATGTGGATCAACCACTAGAGTCATTGCATATGTGTTATGTCCACAAACCACACATGGATCAACCACTAGAGTCATTGCATGTATGTTATTATACTAAAACCAACACTAGAGTCATTGAATGTGTGTCCTTTTCACAAACCACACATGGATCAACCACTAGAGTCATTGCATGTGTGTTATTTCCACAAACAAACATGGATCAACCACTAGAGTCATTGCATGTGTGTTCTTTTCCACAAACCACACATGGATCCACCAGTGGTCATTGCATGTGTGTTCTTTCCACAAACCACACATGGATCAACCACTAGAGTCATTCCATGTGTGTTCTTTCCACAAACCACACATGGATCAACCACTAGAGTCATTGCATGTGTGTTCTTATACTAAAACCAACATGGATCCACCATTGGTCATTGCATGTGTGTTCTTTCCACAAACCACACATGGATCAACCACAAGAGTCATTGCATGTGTGTTATTTCCACAAACCACACATGGATCAACCACTAGATTCATTGCATGTGTGTTCTTATACTAAAACCATAAACCAGTACTAGAGTCATTGCATGTGTGTTCTTATACTAAAACCACAAACCAGTACTAGAGTCATTGCATGTGTGTTCTTTTCCACAAACCACACATGGATCTACCAGTGGTCATTCCATGTGTGTTCTTTCCACAAACCACATATGGATCAACCAGAGTTATTGCATGTGTGTTCATTCCACAAACCACAAATGGATCAACCACTAGAGTCATTGCATGTTTGTTCTTATACTAAAACCACAAACCAGCAGTAGAGTCATTACATGTGTGTTCTTTTCCAGAAACCACACATGGATCCACCAGTGGTCATTGCATGTGTGTTCTTTCCACAGACCACATATGGATCAACCAGCGTCATTGCATGTGTGTTCTTTTCACAAACCACACAGGCATCAACCACTAGAGTCATTGCATGTTTGTTCTTATACTAAAACCACAAACCAGCACTAGAGTCATTGCATGTGTGTTCTTTTCCACAAACCACACATGGATCCACTAGACTCATTGCATGTGTGTTCTTTTTCAACTTATGGATCAACCAGTGGTCATTGCTTGTGTGTTCTTTCCACAAACCACATGTGGACACATTACAGTCATTGCATGTGTGTTATTTCCACAAATCACACATGGATCAACCACTAAAGTCATTGCATATGTGTTATTTCCACAAACCACACATGGATCAACCACTAGAGTCATTGCATGTGTGTTCTTTTCCACAAACCACACATGGATCCACCAGCGGTCATTCCATATGTGTTCTTTCCACAAACCACACATGGATCAACCACTAGAGTCATTGCATGTGTGTTCTTTCCACAAACCACACATGGATCAACCACTAGAGTCATTGCATGTTTGTTCTTATACTAAAACCACAAACCAACACTAGAGTCATTGCATGTGTGTTCTTTTCCACAAACCACACATGGATCCTCCACTAGAGTCATTGAATGTGTGTTCTTTCCACAAACCACATATGGACCAACCAGAGTCATTGCATGTGTGTTCTTTCCACAAACCACACATGTGGACCCACTAGAGTCATTGCATGTGTGTTATTTCCACAAACCACACGTGGATCAACCACTAGAGGCATTGCATATGTGTTATGTCCACAAACCACACATGGATCAACCACTAGAGTCATTGCATGTATGTTATTATACTAAAACCAACACTAGAGTCATTGAATGTGCGTCCTTTTCACAAACCACACATGGATCAACCACTAGAGTCATTGCATGTGTGTTATTTCCACAAACAAACATGGATCAACCACTAGAGTCATTGCATGTGTGTTCTTTTCCACAAACCACACATGGATCCACCAGAGGTCATTGCATGTGTGTTCTTTCCACAAACCACACATGGATCAACCACTAGAGTCATTCCATGTGTGTTCTTTCCACAAACCACACATGGATCAACCACTAGAGTCATTGCATGTTTGTTCTTATACTAAAACCACAAACCAGCACTAGAGTCATTGTATGTGTGTTCTTTTCCACAAACCACACATGGATCAACCACTAGAGTCATTGCATGTTTGTTCTTATACTAAAACCACAAACCAACACTAGAGTCATTGCATGTGTGTTCTTTTCCACAAACCACACATGGATCCTCCACTAGAGTCATTGAATGTGTGTTCTTTCCACAAACCACATATGGATCAACCAGAGTCATTGCATGTGTGTTCTTTCCACAAACCACACATGTGGACCCACTAGAGTCATTGCATGTGTGTTATTTCCACAAACCACACGTGGATCAACCACTAGAGGCATTGCATATGTGTTATGTCCACAAACCACACATGGATCAACCACTAGAGTCATTGCATGTATGTTATTATACTAAAACCAACACTAGAGTCATTGAATGTGCGTCCTTTTCACAAACCACACATGGATCAACCACTAGAGTCATTGCATGTGTGTTATTTCCACAAACAAACATGGATCAACCACTAGAGTCATTGCATGTGTGTTCTTTTCCACAAACCACACATGGATCCACCAGTGGTCATTGCATGTGTGTTCTTTCCACAAACCACACATGGATCAACCACTAGAGTCATTCCATGTGTGTTCTTTCCACAAACCACACATGGATCAACCACTAGAGTCATTGCATGTTTGTTCTTATACTAAAACCACAAACCAGCACTAGAGTCATTGTATGTGTGTTCTTTTCCACAAACCACACATGGATGAACCACTAGAGTCATTGCATGTTTGTTCTTATACTAAAACCACAAACCAACACTAGAGTCATTGCATGTGTGTTCTTTTCCACAAACCACACATGGATCCTCCACTAGAGTCATTGAATGTGTGTTCTTTCCACAAACCACATATGGATCAACCAGAGTCATTGCATGTGTGTTCTTTCCACAAACCACACATGTGGACCCACTAGAGTCATTGCATGTGTGTTATTTCCACAAACCACATGTGGATCAACCACTAGAGTCATTGCATATGTGTTATGTCCACAAACCACACATGGATCAACCACAAGAGTCATTGCATGTATGTTATTATACTAAAACCACCACTAGAGTCATTGAATGTGTGTCCTTTTCACAAACCACACATGGATCAACCACTAGAGTCATTGCATGTGTGTTATTTCCACAAACAAACATGGATCAACCACTAGAGTCATTGCATGTGTGTTCTTTTCCACAAACCACACATGGATCCACCAGTGGTCATTGCATGTGTGTTCTTTCCACAAACCACACATGGATCAACCACTAGAGTCATTCCATGTGTGTTCTTTCCACAAACCACACATGGATCAACCACTAGAGTCATTGCATGTGTGTTCTTATACTAAAACCAACATGGATCCACCAGTGGTCATTGCATGTGTGTTCTTTCCACAAACCACACATGGATCAACCACAAGAGTCATTGCATGTGTGTTATTTCCACAAACCACACATGGATCAACCACTAGATTCATTGCATGTGTGTTCTTATACTAAAACCATAAACCAGTACTAGAGTCATTGCATGTGTGTTCTTATACTAAAACCACAAACCAGTACTAGAGTCATTGCATGTGTGTTCTTTTCCACAAACCACACATGGATCTACCAGTGGTCATTCCATGTGTGTTCTTTCCACAAACCACATATGGATCAACCAGAGTTATTGCATGTGTGTTCATTCCACAAACCACAAATGGATCAACCACTAGAGTCATTGCATGTTTGTTCTTATACTAAAACCACAAACCAGCAGTAGAGTCATTACATGTGTGTTCTTTTCCAGAAAGCACACATGGATCCACCAGTGGTCATTGCATGTGTGTTCTTTCCACAGACCACATATGGATCAACCAGCGTCATTGCATGTGTGTTCTTTTCACAAACCACACAGGCATCAACCACTAGAGTCATTGCATGTTTGTTCTTATACTAAAACCACAAACCAGCACTAGAGTCATTGCATGTGTGTTCTTTTCCACAAACCACACATGGATCCACTAGACTCATTGCATGTGTGTTCTTTTTCAACTTATGGATCAACCAGTGGTCATTGCTTGTGTGTTCTTTCCACAAACCACATGTGGACACATTACAGTCATTGCATGTGTGTTATTTCCACAAATCACACATGGATCAACCACTAAAGTCATTGCATATGTGTTATTTCCACAAACCACACATGGATCAACCACTAGAGTCATTGCATGTGTGTTCTTTTCCACAAACCACACATGGATCCACCAGCGGTCATTGCATATGTGTTCTTTCCACAAACCACACATGGATCAACCACTAGAGTCATTGCATGTGTGTTCTTTCCACAAACCACACATGGATCAACCACTAGAGTCATTGCATGTTTGTTCTTATACTAAAACCACAAACCAACACTAGAGTCATTGCATGTGTGTTCTTTTCCACAAACCACACATGGATCCTCCACTAGAGTCATTGAATGTGTGTTGTTTCCACAAACCACATATGGACCAACCAGAGTCATTGCATGTGTGTTCTTTCCACAAGCCACACATGTGGACCCACTAGAGTCATTGCATGTGTGTTATTTCCACAAACCACACGTGGATCAACCACTAGAGGCATTGCATATGTGTTATGTCCACAAACCACACATGGATCAACCACTAGAGTCATTGCATGTATGTTATTATACTAAAACCAACACTAGAGTCATTGATTGTGCGTCCTTTTCACAAACCACACATGGATCAACCACTAGAGTCATTGCATGTGTGTTATTTCCACAAATAAACATGGATCAACCACTAGAGTCATTGCATGTGTGTTCTTTTCCACAAACCACACATGGATCCACCAGTGGTCATTGCATGTGTGTTCTTTCCACAAACCACACATGGATCAACCACTAGAGTCATTCCATGTGTGTTCTTTCCACAAACCACACATGGATCAACCACTAGAGTCATTGCATGTTTGTTCTTATACTAAAACCACAAACCAGCACTAGAGTCATTGTATGTGTGTTCTTTTCCACAAACCACACATGGATCAACCACTAGAGTCATTGCATGTTTGTTCTTATACTAAAACCACAAACCAACACTAGAGTCATTGCATGTGTGTTCTTTTCCACAAACCACACATGGATCCTCCACTAGAGTCATTGAATGTGTGTTCTTTCCACAAACCACATATGGATCAACCAGAGTCATTGCATGTGTGTTCTTTCCACAAACCACACATGTGGACCCACTAGAGTCATTGCATGTGTGTTATTTCCACAAACCACATGTGGATCAACCACTAGAGTCATTGCATATGTGTTATGTCCACAAACCACACATGGATCAACCACTACAGTCATTGCATGTATGTTATTATACTAAAACCAACACTAGAGTCATTGAATGTGTGTCCTTTTTACAAACCACACATGGATCAACCACTAGAGTCATTGCATGTGTGTTATTTCCACAAACAAACATGGATCAACCACTAGAGTCATTGCATGTGTGTTCTTTTCCACAAACCACACATGGATCCACCAGTGGTCATTGCATGTGTGTTCTTTCCACAAACCACACATGGATCAACCACTAGAGTCATTCCATGTGTGTTCTTTCCACAAAGCACACATGGATCAACCACTAGAGTCATTGCATGTGTGTTCTTATACTAAAACCAACATGGATCCACCAGTGGTCATTGCATGTGTGTTCTTTCCACAAACCACACATGGATCAACCACAAGAGTCATTGCATGTGTGTTATTTCCACAAACCACACATGGATCAACCACTAGATTCATTGCATGTGTGTTCTTATACTAAAACCATAAACCAGTACTAGAGTCATTGCATGTGTGTTCTTATACTAAAACCACAAACCAGTACTAGAGTCATTGCATGTGTGTTCTTTTCCACAAACCACACATGGATCTACCAGTGGTCATTCCATGTGTGTTCTTTCCACAAATCACATATGGATCAACCAGAGTTATTGCATGTGTGTTCATTCCACAAACCACAAATGGATCAACCACTAGAGTCATTGCATGTTTGTTCTTATACTAAAACCACAAACCAGCAGTAGAGTCATTACATGTGTGTTCTTTTCCAGAAACTACACATGGATCCACCAGTGGTCATTGCATGTGTGTTCTTTCCACAGACCACATATGGATCAACCAGCGTCATTGCATGTGTGTTCTTTCCACAAACCACACAGGCATCAACCACTAGAGTCATTGCATGTTTGTTCTTATACTAAAACCACAAACCAGCACTAGAGTCATTGCATGTGTGTTCTTTTCCACAAACCACACATGGATCCACTAGACTCATTGCATGTGTGTTCTTTTTCAACTTATGGATCAACCAGTGGTCATTGCATGTGTGTTCTTTCCACAAACCACATGTGGACACATTACAGTCATTGCATGTGTGTTATTTCCACAAATCACACATGGATCAACCACTAGAGTCATTGCATATGTGTTATTTCCACAAACCACACATGGATCAACCACTAGAGTCATTGCATGTGTGTTCTTATACTAAAACCAACACTAGAGTCATTGCATGTGTGTTCTTTTAACAAACCACACATGGATCAACCACTAGAGTCATTGCATGTGTGTTATTTCCACAAACAAACATGGAAAAACCACTAGAGTCATTGCATGTGTGTTCTTTTCCACAAACCACACATGGATCCACCAGCGGTCATTGCATGTGTGTTCTTTCCACAAACCACACATGGATCAACCACTAGAGTCATAGCATGTGTGTTCTTTCCACAAACCACACATGGATCAACCACTAGAGTCATTGCATGTTTGTTCTTATACTAAAACCACAAACCAACACTAGAGTCATTGCATGTGTGATCTTTTCCACAAACCACACATGGATCCTCCACTAGAGTCATTGAATGTGTGTTCTTTCCACAAACCACATACGGATCAACCACTAGAGTCATTGCATGTTTGTTCTTATACTAAAACCACAAACCAGCACTAGAGTCATTGCATGTGTGTTCTTTTCCACAAACCACACATGGATCCTCCACTAGAGTCATTGCATGTGTGTTCTTTCCACAAACCACATATGGATCAAACAGAGTCATTGCATGTGTGTTCTTTCCACAAACCACACATGTGGACCCACTAGAGTCATTGCATATGTGTTATGTCCACAAACCACACATGGATCAACCACTAGAGTCATTACATATGTGTTATTTCCACAAACCACACATGGATCAACCACTAGAGTCATTGCATGTGTGTTCTTATATTAAAACCAACACTAGAGTCATTGAATGTGTGTCCTTTTCACAAACCACACATGGATCAACCACTAGAGTCATTGCATGTGTGTTATTTCCACAAACAAACATGGATCAACCACTAGAGTCATTGCATGTGTGTTCTTTTCCACAAACCACACATGGATCCACCAGTGGTCATTGCATGTGTGTTCTTTCCACAAACCACACATGGATCAACCACTAGAGTCATTCCATGTGTGTTCTTTCCACAAACCACACATGGATCAACCACTAGAGTCATTGCATGTGTGTTCTTATACTAAAACCAACATGAATCCACCAGTGGTCATTGCATGTGTGTTCTTTCCACAAACCACACATGGATCAACCACAAGAGTCATTGCATGTGTGTTATTTCCACAAACCACACATGGATCAACCACTAGATTCATTGCATGTGTGTTCTTATACTAAAACCATAAACCAGTACTAGAGTCATTGCATGTGTGTCCTTATACTAAAACCACAAACCAGTACTAGAGTCATTGCATGTGTGTTCTTTTCCACAAACCACACATGGATCTACCAGTGGTCATTCCATGTGTGTTCTTTCCACAAACCACATATGGATCAACCAGAGTTATTGCATGTGTGTTCATTCCACAAACCACAAATGGATCAACCACTAGAGTCATTGCATGTTTGTTCTTATACTAAAACCACAAACCAGCAGTAGAGTCATTACATGTGTGTTCTTTTCCAGAAACCACACATGGATCCACCAGTGGTCATTGCATGTGTGTTCTTTCCACAGACCACATATGGATCAACCAGCGTCATTGCATGTGTGTTCTTTTCACAAACCACACAGGCATCAACCACTAGAGTCATTGCATGTTTGTTCTTATACTAAAACCACAAACCAGCACTAGAGTCATTGCATGTGTGTTCTTTTCCACAAACCACACATGGATCCACTAGACTCATTGCATGTGTGTTCTTTTTCAACTTATGGATCAACCAGTGGTCATTGCTTGTGTGTTCTTTCCACAAACCACATGTGGACACATTACAGTCATTGCATGTGTGTTATTTCCACAAATCACACATGGATCAACCACTAAAGTCATTGCATATGTGTTATTTCCACAAACCACACATGGATCAACCACTAGAGTCATTGCATGTGTGTTCTTTTCCACAAACCACACATGGATCCACCAGCGGTCATTGCATATGTGTTCTTTCCACAAACCACACATGGATCAACCACTAGAGTCATTGCATGTGTGTTCTTTCCACAAACCACACATGGATCAACCACTAGAGTCATTGCATGTTTGTTCTTATACTAAAACCACAAACCAACACTAGAGTCATTGCATGTGTGTTCTTTTCCACAAACCACACATGGATCCTCCACTAGAGTCATTGAATGTGTGTTGTTTCCACAAACCACATATGGACCAACCAGAGTCATTGCATGTGTGTTCTTTCCACAAGCCACACATGTGGACCCACTAGAGTCATTGCATGTGTGTTATTTCCACAAACCACACGTGGATCAACCACTAGAGGCATTGCATATGTGTTATGTCCACAAACCACACATGGATCAACCACTAGAGTCATTGCATGTATGTTATTATACTAAAACCAACACTAGAGTCATTGATTGTGCGTCCTTTTCACAAACCACACATGGATCAACCACTAGAGTCATTGCATGTGTGTTATTTCCACAAACAAACATGGATCAACCACTAGAGTCATTGCATGTGTGTTCTTTTCCACAAACCACACATGGATCCACCAGTGGTCATTGCATGTGTGTTCTTTCCACAAACCACACATGGATCAACCACTAGAGTCATTCCATGTGTGTTCTTTCCACAAACCACACATGGATCAACCACTAGAGTCATTGCATGTTTGTTCTTATACTAAAACCACAAACCAGCACTAGAGTCATTGTATGTGTGTTCTTTTCCACAAACCACACATGGATCAACCACTAGAGTCATTGCATGTTTGTTCTTATACTAAAACCACAAACCAACACTAGAGTCATTGCATGTGTGTTCTTTTCCACAAACCACACATGGATCCTCCACTAGAGTCATTGAATGTGTGTTGTTTCCACAAACCACATATGGACCAACCAGAGTCATTGCATGTGTGTTCTTTCCACAAGCCACACATGTGGACCCACTAGAGTCATTGCATGTGTGTTATTTCCACAAACCACACGTGGATCAACCACTAGAGGCATTGCATATGTGTTATGTCCACAAACCACACATGGATCAACCACTAGAGTCATTGCATGTATGTTATTATACTAAAACCAACACTAGAGTCATTGATTGTGCGTCCTTTTCACAAACCACACATGGATCAACCACTAGAGTCATTGCATGTGTGTTATTTCCACAAACAAACATGGATCAACCACTAGAGTCATTGCATGTGTGTTCTTTTCCACAAACCACACATGGATCCACCAGTGGTCATTGCATGTGTGTTCTTTCCACAAACCACACATGGATCAACCACTAGAGTCATTCCATGTGTGTTCTTTCCACAAACCACACATGGATCAACCACTAGAGTCATTGCATGTTTGTTCTTATACTAAAACCACAAACCAGCACTAGAGTCATTGTATGTGTGTTCTTTTCCACAAACCACACATGGATCAACCACTAGAGTCATTGCATGTTTGTTCTTATACTAAAACCACAAACCAACACTAGAGTCATTGCATGTGTGTTCTTTTCCACAAACCACACATGGATCCTCCACTAGAGTCATTGAATGTGTGTTCTTTCCACAAACCACATATGGATCAACCAGAGTCATTGCATGTGTGTTCTTTCCACAAACCACACATGTGGACCCACTAGAGTCATTGCATGTGTGTTATTTCCACAAACCACATGTGGATCAACCACTAGAGTCATTGCATATGTGTTATGTCCACAAACCACACATGGATCAACCACTACAGTCATTGCATGTATGTTATTATACTAAAACCAACACTAGAGTCATTGAATGTGTGTCCTTTTTACAAACCACACATGGATCAACCACTAGAGTCATTGCATGTGTGTTATTTCCACAAACAAACATGGATCAACCACTAGAGTCATTGCATGTGTGTTCTTTTCCACAAACCACACATGGATCCACCAGTGGTCATTGCATGTGTGTTCTTTCCACAAACCACACATGGATCAACCACTAGAGTCATTCCATGTGTGTTCTTTCCACAAAGCACACATGGATCAACCACTAGAGTCATTGCATGTGTGTTCTTATACTAAAACCAACATGGATCCACCAGTGGTCATTGCATGTGTGTTCTTTCCACAAACCACACATGGATCAACCACAAGAGTCATTGCATGTGTGTTATTTCCACAAACCACACATGGATCAACCACTAGATTCATTGCATGTGTGTTCTTATACTAAAACCATAAACCAGTACTAGAGTCATTGCATGTGTGTTCTTATACTAAAACCACAAACCAGTACTAGAGTCATTGCATGTGTGTTCTTTTCCACAAACCACACATGGATCTACCAGTGGTCATTCCATGTGTGTTCTTTCCACAAATCACATATGGATCAACCAGAGTTATTGCATGTGTGTTCATTCCACAAACCACAAATGGATCAACCACTAGAGTCATTGCATGTTTGTTCTTATACTAAAACCACAAACCAGCAGTAGAGTCATTACATGTGTGTTCTTTTCCAGAAACTACACATGGATCCACCAGTGGTCATTGCATGTGTGTTCTTTCCACAGACCACATATGGATCAACCAGCGTCATTGCATGTGTGTTCTTTCCACAAACCACACAGGCATCAACCACTAGAGTCATTGCATGTTTGTTCTTATACTAAAACCACAAACCAGCACTAGAGTCATTGCATGTGTGTTCTTTTCCACAAACCACACATGGATCCACTAGACTCATTGCATGTGTGTTCTTTTTCAACTTATGGATCAACCAGTGGTCATTGCATGTGTGTTCTTTCCACAAACCACATGTGGACACATTACAGTCATTGCATGTGTGTTATTTCCACAAATCACACATGGATCAACCACTAGAGTCATTGCATATGTGTTATTTCCACAAACCACACATGGATCAACCACTAGAGTCATTGCATGTGTGTTCTTATACTAAAACCAACACTAGAGTCATTGCATGTGTGTTCTTTTAACAAACCACACATGGATCAACCACTAGAGTCATTGCATGTGTGTTATTTCCACAAACAAACATGGAAAAACCACTAGAGTCATTGCATGTGTGTTCTTTTCCACAAACCACACATGGATCCACCAGCGGTCATTGCATGTGTGTTCTTTCCACAAACCACACATGGATCAACCACTAGAGTCATAGCATGTGTGTTCTTTCCACAAACCACACATGGATCAACCACTAGAGTCATTGCATGTTTGTTCTTATACTAAAACCACAAACCAACACTAGAGTCATTGCATGTGTGATCTTTTCCACAAACCACACATGGATCCTCCACTAGAGTCATTGAATGTGTGTTCTTTCCACAAACCACATACGGATCAACCAGAGTCATTGCATGTGTGTTCTTTCCACAAACCACACATGTGGACCCACTAGAGTCATTGCATGTGTGTTATTTCCACAAACCACACGTGGATCAACCACTAGAGGCATTGCATATGTGTTATGTCCACAAACCACACATGGATCAACCACTAGAGTCATTGCATGTATGTTATTATTCTAAAACCAACACTAGATTCATTGAATGTGCGTCCTTTTCACAAACCACACATGGATCAACCACTAGAGTCATTGCATGTGTGTTATTTCCACAAACAAACATGGATCAACCACTAGAGTCATTGCATGTGTGTTCTTTTCCACAAACCACAGATGGATCCACCAGTGGTCATTGCATGTGTGTTCTTTCCACAAACCACACATGGATCAACCACTAGAGTCATTCCATGTGTGTTCTTTCCACAAACCACACATGGATCAACCACTAGAGTCATTGCATGTTTGTTCTTATACTAAAACCACAAACCAGCACTAGAGTCATTGTATGTGTGTTCTTTTCCACAAACCACACGTGGATCCACCAGTGGTCATTGCATGTGTGTTCTTTCCAGAAACCACATAAGGATCAACCAGAGTCATTGCATGTGTGTTCTTTCCACAAACAACACATGGATAAACCACTAGAGTCATTGCATGTTTGTTCCTATACTAAAATCACAAACCAACACTAGAGTCATTGCATGTGTGTTCTTTTCCACAAACCACACATGGATCCACCAGTGGTCATTGCATGTGTGTTCTTTCCACAAACCACATATGGATCAACCACTAGTCATTGCATGTGTGTTCTTTCCACAAACCACACATGGATCAACCACTAGAGTCATTGCATGTTTGTTCTTATACTAAAACCACAAACCAGCACTAGAGTCATTGCATGTGTGTTCTTTTCCACAAACCACACATGGATCCTCCACTAGAGTCATTGCTTGTGTGTTCTTTCCACAAACCACATATGGATCAACTAGAGTCATTGCATGTGTGTTCTTTCCACAAACCACATTTGTGGACCCACTAGAGTCATTGCATGTGTGTTATTTCCACAAACCACACATGGATCAACCACTAGAGTCATTGCATATGTGTTATTTCCACAAACCACATATGGATCACCCATTAGAGTCATTGCATGTGTGTTCTTATACTAAAACCAACACTAGAGTCATTGCATGTGTGTTCTTTTCACAAACCACACATGGATCAACCACTAGAGTCATTGCATGTGTGTTATTTCCACAAACAAACATGGATCAACCATTAGAGTCATTGCATGTGTGTTCTTATACTAAAACCAACATGGATCCACCAGTGGTCATTGCATGTGTGTTCTTTCCACAAACCACACATGGATAAACCACTAGAGTCATTGCATGTGTGTTCTTATACTAAAACCACAAACCAGTACTAGAGTCATTGCATGTGTGTTCTTATACTAAAACCACAAACCAGTACTAGAGTCATTGCATGTGTGTTCTTTTCCACAAAGCACACATGGATCCACCAGTGGTCATTGCATGTGTGTTCTTTCCACAAACCACATATGGATCAACCAGAGTCATTGCATGTGTGTTCTTTCCACAAACCACACATGGATCAACCACTAGAGTCATTGCATGTTTGTTCTTATACTAAAACCACAAACTATAACTAGAGTCATTGCATGTGTGTTCTTTTCCACAAACCACACATGGATCCACTAGTGGTCATTGCATGTGTGTTCTTTCCATAGACCACATATGGATCAACTAGAGTCATTGCATGTGTGTTCTTTCCACAAACCACACATGCATTAACCACTAGAGTCATTGCATGTTTGTTCTTATACTAAAACCACAAACCAGCACTAGAGTCATTGCATGTGTGTTCTTTTCCACAAACCACACATGGATCCATTAGACTCATTGCATGTGTGTTGTTTTCCACAAACAACTTATGGATCAACCAGTGGTCATTGCATGTGTGTTCTTTCCACAAACCACATGTGGACACATTACAGTCATTGCATGTGTGTTATTTCCACAAACCACACATGGATTAACCACTAGACTCATTGCATATGTGTTATTTCCACAAACCACACATGGATCAACCACTAGAGTCATTGCATGTGTGTTCTTATACTAAAACCAACACTAGAGTCATTTCATGTGTGTTCTTTTCACAAACCACACATGGATAAACCACTAGAGTCATTGCATGTGTGTTATTTCCACAAACAAACATGGAAAAACCACTAGATTCATTGCATGTGTGTTCTTTTCCACAAACCACACATGGATCCACCAGTGGTCATTGCATGTGTGTTCTTTCCACAAACCACACATGGATCAACCACTAGAGTCATTGCATATGTGTTCTTTCCACAAACCACACATGGATCAACCACTAGAGTCATTGCATGTTTGTTCTTATACTAAAACCATAAACCAGCACTAGAGTCATTGCATGTTTTTTCTTTTCCACAAACCACACATGGATCCACCAGTGGTCATTGCATGTGTGTTCTTTCCACAAACCACATAAGGATCAACCAGAGTCATTGCATGTGTGTTCTTTCCACAAACCACACATGGATCAACCACTAGAGTCATTGCATGTTTGTTCTTATACTAAAATCACAAACCAACACTAGAGTCATTGCATGTGTGTTCTTTTCCACAAACCACACATGGATCCACCAGTGGTCATTGCATGTGTGTTCTTTCCACAAACCACATATGGATCAACCACTAGTCATTGCATGTGTGTTCTTTCCACAAACCACACATGGATCAACCACTAGAGTCATTGCATGTTTGTTCTTATACTAAAACCACAAACCAGCACTAGAGTCATTGCATGTGTGTTCTTTTCCACAAACCACACATGGATCCTCCACTAGAGTCATTGCATGTGTGTTCTTTCCACAAACTACATATGGATCAACTAGAGTCATTGCATGTGTGTTCTTTCCACAAACCACATATGTGGACCCACTAGAGTCATTGCATGTGTGTTATTTCCACAAACCACACATGGATCAACCACTAGAGTCATTGCATATGTGTTATTTCCACAAACCACATATGGATCACCCACTAGAGTCATTGCATGTGTGTTCTTATACTAAAACCAACACTAGAGTCATTGCATGTGTGTTCTTTTCACAAACCACACATGGATCAACCACTAGAGTCATTGCATGTGTGTTATTTCCACAAACAAACATGGATCAACCATTAGAGTCATTGCATGTGTGTTCTTATACTAAAACCAACATGGATCCACCAGTGGTCATTGCATGTGTGTTCTTTCCACAAACCACACATGGATCAACCACTAGAGTCATTGCATGTGTGTTCTTATACTAAAACCACAAACCAGTACTAGAGTCATTGCATGTGTGTTCTTATACTAAAACCACAAACCAGTACTAGAGTCATTGCATGTGTGTTCTTTTCCACAAACCACACATGGATCCACCAGTGGTCATTGCATGTGTGTTCTTTCCACAAACCACATCTGGATCAACCAGAGTCATTGCATGTGTGTTCTTTCCACAAACCACACATGGATCAACCACTAGAGTCATTGCATGTTTGTTCTTATACTAAAACCACAAACTATCACTAGAGTCATTGCATGTGTGTTCTTTTCCACAAACCACACATGGATCCACTAGTGGTCATTGCATGTGTGTTCTTTCCATAGACCACATATGGATCAACTAGAGTCATTGCTTGTGTGTTCTTTCCACAAACCACACATGCATCAACCACTAGAGTCATTGCATGTTTGTTCTTATACTAAAACCACAAACCAGCACTAGAGTCATTGCATGTGTATTCTTTTCCACAAACCACACATGGATCCATTAGACTCATTGCATGTGTGTTCTTTTCCACAAACAACTTATGGATCAACCAGTGGTCATTGCATGTGTGTTCTTTCCACAAACCACATGTGGACACATTACAGTCATTGCATGTGTGTTATTTCCACAAACCACACATGGATCAACCACTAGACTCATTGCATATGTGTTATTTCCACAAACCACACATGGATCAACCACTAGAGTCATTGCATGTGTGTTCTTATGCTAAAACCAACACTAGAGTCATTGCATGTGTGTTATTTTCACAAACCACACATGGATAAACCACTAGAGTCATTGCATGTGTGTTATTTCCACAAACAAACATGGAAAAACCACTAGAGTCATTGCATGTGTGTTCTTTTCCACAAACCACACATGGATCCACCAGTGGTCATTGCATGTGTGTTCTTTCCACAAACCACACATGGATCAACTACTAGAGTCATTGCATGTGTGTTCTTTCCACAAACCACACATGGATCAACCACTAGAGTCATTGCATGTTTGTTCTTATACTAAAACCACAAACCAGCACTAGAGTCATTGCATGTGTGTTCTTTTCCACAAACCACACATGGATCCTCCACTAGAGTCATTGCATGTGTGTTCTTTCCACAAACCACATATGGATCAACCAGAGTCATTGCATGTGTGTTCTTTCCACAAACCACACATGTGGACCCACTAGAGTCATTGCATATGTGTTATGTCCACAAACCACACATGGATCAACCACTAGAGTCATTACATATGTGTTATTTCCACAAACCACACATGGATCAACCACTAGAGTCATTGCATGTGTGTTCTTATATTAAAACCAACACTAGAGTCATTGCATGTGTGTTCTTTTCACAAACCCCACATGGATCAACCACTAGAGTCATTGCATGTGTGGTATTTCCACAAACAAACATGGATCAACCACTAGAGTCATTGCATGTGTGCTCTTTTCCACAAACCACACGTGGATCCACCAGTGGTCATTGCATGTGTGTTCTTTCCACAAACCACATATGGATCAACCAGAGTCATTGCATGTGTGTTCTTTCCACAAACCACACATGGATCAACCACTAGAGTCATTGCATGTTTGTTCTTATACTAAAACCACAAACTATCACTAGAGTCATTGCATGTGTGTTCTTTTCCACAAACCACACATGGATCCACTAGTGGTCATTGCATGTGTGTTCTTTCCATAGACCACATATGGATCAACTAGAGTCATTGCTTGTGTGTTCTTTCCACAAACCACACATGCATCAACCACTAGAGTCATTGCATGTTTGTTCTTATACTAAAACCACAAACCAGCACTAGAGTCATTGCATGTGTGTTCTTTTCCACAAACCACACATGGATCCATTAGACTCATTGCATGTGTGTTCTTTTCCACAAACAACTTATGGATCAACCAGTGGTCATTGCATGTGTGTTCTTTCCACAAACCACATGTGGACACATTACAGTCATTGCATGTGTGTTATTTCCACAAACCACACATGGATCAACCACTAGACTCATTGCATATGTGTTATTTCCACAAACCACACATGGATCAACCACTAGAGTCATTGCATGTGTGTTCTTATGCTAAAACCAACACTAGAGTCATTGCATGTGTGTTATTTTCACAAACCACACATGGATAAACCACTAGAGTCATTGCATGTGTGTTATTTCCACAAACAAACATGGAAAAACCACTAGAGTCATTGCATGTGTGTTCTTTTCCACAAACCACACATGGATCCACCAGTGGTCATTGCATGTGTGTTCTTTCCACAAACCACACATGGATCAACTACTAGAGTCATTGCATGTGTGTTCTTTCCACAAACCACACATGGATCAACCACTAGAGTCATTGCATGTTTGTTCTTATACTAAAACCACAAACCAGCACTAGAGTCATTGCATGTGTGTTCTTTTCCACAAACCACACATGGATCCTCCACTAGAGTCATTGCATGTGTGTTCTTTCCACAAACCACATATGGATCAACCAGAGTCATTGCATGTGTGTTCTTTCCACAAACCACACATGTGGACCCACTAGAGTCATTGCATATGTGTTATGTCCACAAACCACACATGGATCAACCACTAGAGTCATTACATATGTGTTATTTCCACAAACCACACATGGATCAACCACTAGAGTCATTGCATGTGTGTTCTTATATTAAAACCAACACTAGAGTCATTGCATGTGTGTTCTTTTCACAAACCCCACATGGATCAACCACTAGAGTCATTGCATGTGTGGTATTTCCACAAACAAACATGGATCAACCACTAGAGTCATTGCATGTGTGCTCTTTTCCACAAACCACACGTGGATCCACCAGTGGTCATTGCATGTGTGTTCTTTCCACAAACCACATATGGATCAACCAGAGTCATTGCATGTGTGTTCTTTCCACAAACCACACATGGATCAACCACTAGAGTCATTGCATGTTTGTTCTTATACTAAAACCACAAACTATCACTAGAGTCATTGCATGTGTGTTCTTTTCCACAAACCACACATGGATCCACTAGTGGTCATTGCATGTGTGTTCTTTCCATAGACCACATATGGATCAACTAGAGTCATTGCATGTGTGTTCTTTCCACAAACCACACATGCATTAACCACTAGAGTCATTGCATGTTTGTTCTTATACTAAAACCACAAAGCAGCACTAGAGTCATTGCATGTGTGTTCTTTTCCACAAACCACACATGGATCCATTAGACTCATTGCATGTGTGTTGTTTTCCACAAACAACTTATGGATCAACCAGTGGTCATTGCATGTGTGTTCTTTCCACAAACCACATGTGGACACATTACAGTCATTGCATGTGTGTTATTTGCACAAACCACACATGGATCAACCACTAGACTCATTGCATATGAGTTATTTCCACAAACCACACATGGATCAACCACTAGAGTCATTGCATGTGTGTTCTTATACTAAAACCAACACTAGAGTTATTGCATGTGTGTTCTTTTCACAAACCACACATGGATAAACCACTAGAGTCATTGCATGTGTGTTATTTCCACAAACAAACATGGAAAAACCACTAGATTCATTGCATGTGTGTTCTTTTCCACAAACCACACATGGATCCACCAGTGGTCATTGCATGTGTGTTCTTTCCACAAACCACACATGGATCAACCACTAGAGTCATTGCATATGTGTTCTTTCCACAAACCACACATGGATCAACCACTAGAGTCATTGCATGTTTGTTCTTATACTAAAACCATAAACCAGCACTAGAGTCATTGCATGTGTTTTCTTTTCCACAAACCACACATGGATCCACCAGTGGTCATTGCATGTGTGTTCTTTCCACAAACCACATAAGGATCAACCAGAGTCATTGCATGTGTGTTCTTTCCACAAACCACACATGGATCAACCACTAGAGTCATTGCATGTTTGTTCTTATACTAAAATCACAAACCAACACTAGAGTCATTGCATGTGTGTTCTTTTCCACAAACCACACATGGATCCACCAGTGGTCATTGCATGTGTGTTCTTTCCACAAACCACATATGGATCAACCACTAGTCATTGCATGTGTGTTCTTTCCACAAACCACACATGGATCAACCACTAGAGTCATTGCATGTTTGTTCTTATACTAAAACCACAAACCATCACTAGAGTCATTGCATGTGTGTTCTTTTCCACAAACCACACATGGATCCTCCACTAGAGTCATTGCATGTGTGTTCTTTCCACAAACTACATATGGATCAACTAGAGTCATTGCATGTGTGTTCTTTCCACAAACCACATATGTGGACCCACTAGAGTCATTGCATGTGTGTTATTTCCACAAACCACACATGGATCAACCACTAGAGTCATTGCATATGTGTTATTTCCACAAACCACATATAGATCACCCACTAGAGTCATTGCATGTGTGTTCTTATACTAAAACCAACACTAGAGTCATTGCATGTGTGTTCTTTTCACAAACCACACATGGATCAACCACTAGAGTCATTGCATGTGTGTTATTTCCACAAACAAACATGGATCAACCATTAGAGTCATTGCATGTGTGTTCTTATACTAAAACCAACATGGATCCACCAGTGGTCATTGCATGTGTGTTCTTTCCACAAACCACACATGGATCAACCACTAGAGTCATTGCATGTGTGTTCTTATACTAAAACCACAAACCAGTACTAGAGTCATTGCATGTGTGTTCTTATACTAAAACCACAAACCAGTACTAGAGTCATTGCATGTGTGTTCTTTTCCACAAACCACACATGGATCCACCAGTGGTCATTGCATGTGTGTTCTTTCCACAAACCACATATGGATCAACCAGAGTCATTGCATGTGTGTTCTTTCCACAAACCACACATGGATCAACCACTAGAGTCATTGCATGTTTGTTCTTATACTAAAACCACAAACTATCACTAGAGTCATTGCATGTGTGTTCTTTTCCACAAACCACACATGGATCCACTAGTGGTCATTGCATGTGTGTTCTTTCCATAGACCACATATGGATCAACTAGAGTCATTGCATGTGTGTTCTTTCCACAAACCACACATGCATTAACCACTAGAGTCATTGCATGTTTGTTCTTATACTAAAACCACAAACCAGCACTAGAGTCATTGCATGTGTGTTCTTTTCCACAAACCACACATGGATCCATTAGACTCATTGCATGTGTGTTGTTTTCCACAAACAACTTATGGATCAACCAGTGGTCATTGCATGTGTGTTCTTTCCACAAACCACATGTGGACACATTACAGTCATTGCATGTGTGTTATTTGCACAAACCACACATGGATCAACCACTAGACTCATTGCATATGAGTTATTTCCACAAACCACACATGGATCAACCACTAGAGTCATTGCATGTGTGTTCTTATACTAAAACCAACACTAGAGTTATTGCATGTGTGTTCTTTTCACAAACCACACATGGATAAACCACTAGAGTCATTGCATGTGTGTTATTTCCACAAACAAACATGGAAAAACCACTAGATTCATTGCATGTGTGTTCTTTTCCACAAACCACACATGGATCCACCAGTGGTCATTGCATGTGTGTTCTTTCCACAAACCACACATGGATCAACCACTAGAGTCATTGCATATGTGTTCTTTCCACAAACCACACATGGATCAACCACTAGAGTCATTGCATGTTTGTTCTTATACTAAAACCATAAACCAGCACTAGAGTCATTGCATGTGTTTTCTTTTCCACAAACCACACATGGATCCACCAGTGGTCATTGCATGTGTGTTCTTTCCACAAACCACATAAGGATCAACCAGAGTCATTGCATGTGTGTTCTTTCCACAAACCACACATGGATCAACCACTAGAGTCATTGCATGTTTGTTCTTATACTAAAATCACAAACCAACACTAGAGTCATTGCATGTGTGTTCTTTTCCACAAACCACACATGGATCCACCAGTGGTCATTGCATGTGTGTTCTTTCCACAAACCACATATGGATCAACCACTAGTCATTGCATGTGTGTTCTTTCCACAAACCACACATGGATCAACCACTAGAGTCATTGCATGTTTGTTCTTATACTAAAACCACAAACCATCACTAGAGTCATTGCATGTGTGTTCTTTTCCACAAACCACACATGGATCCTCCACTAGAGTCATTGCATGTGTGTTCTTTCCACAAACTACATATGGATCAACTAGAGTCATTGCATGTGTGTTCTTTCCACAAACCACATATGTGGACCCACTAGAGTCATTGCATGTGTGTTATTTCCACAAACCACACATGGATCAACCACTAGAGTCATTGCATATGTGTTATTTCCACAAACCACATATAGATCACCCACTAGAGTCATTGCATGTGTGTTCTTATACTAAAACCAACACTAGAGTCATTGCATGTGTGTTCTTTTCACAAACCACACATGGATCAACCACTAGAGTCATTGCATGTGTGTTATTTCCACAAACAAACATGGATCAACCATTAGAGTCATTGCATGTGTGTTCTTGTACTAAAACCAACATGGATCCACCAGTGGTCATTGCATGTGTGTTCTTTCCACAAACCACACATGGATCAACCACTAGAGTCATTGCATGTGTGTTCTTATACTAAAACCACAAACCAGTACTAGAGTCATTGCATGTGTGTTCTTATACTAAAACCACAAACCAGTACTAGAGTCATTGCATGTGTGTTCTTTTCCACAAACCACACATGGATCCACCAGTGGTCATTGCATGTGTGTTCTTTCCACAAACCACATATGGATCAACCAGAGTCATTGCATGTGTGTTCTTTCCACAAACCACACATGGATCAACCACTAGAGTCATTGCATGTTTGTTCTTATACTAAAACCACAAACTATCACTAGAGTCATTGCATGTGTGTTCTTTTCCAAAAACCACACATGGATCCACTAGTGGTCATTGCATGTGTGTTCTTTCCATAGACCACATATGGATCAACTAGAGTCATTGCATGTGTGTTCTTTCCACAAACCACACATGCATCAACCACTAGAGTCATTGCATGTTTGTTCTTATACTAAAACCACAAACCAGCACTAGAGTCATTGCATGTGTATTCTTTTCCACAAACCACACATGGATCCATTAGACTCATTGCATGTGTGTTCTTTTCCACAAACAACTTATGGATCAACCAGTGGTCATTGCATGTGTGTTCTTTCCACAAACCACATGTGGACACATTACAGTCATTGCATGTGTGTTATTTCCACAAACCACACATGGATCAACCACTAGACTCATTGCATATGTGTTATTTCCACAAACCACACATGGATCAACCACTAGAGTCATTGCATGTGTGTTCTTATACTAAAACCAACACTAGAGTCATTGCATGTGTGTTATTTTCACAAACCACACATGGATAAACCACTAGAGTCATTGCATGTGTGTTATTTCCACAAACAAACATGGAAAAACCACTAGAGTCATTGCATGTGTGTTCTTTTCCACAAACCACACATGGATCCACCAGTGGTCATTGCATGTGTGTTCTTTCCACAAACCACACATGGATCAACCACTAGAGTCATTGCATGTGTGTTCTTTCCACAAACCACACATGGATCAACCACTAGAGTCATTGCATGTTTGTTCTTATACTAAAACCACAAACCAGCACTAGAGTCATTGCATGTGTGTTCTTTTCCACAAACCACACATGGATCCTCCACTAGAGTCATTGCATGTGTGTTCTTTCCACAAACCACATATGGATCAAACAGAGTCATTGCATGTGTGTTCTTTCCACAAACCACACATGTGGACCCACTAGAGTCATTGCATATGTGTTATGTCCACAAACCACACATGGATCAACCACTAGAGTCATTACATATGTGTTATTTCCACAAACCACACATGGATCAACCACTAGAGTCATTGCATGTGTGTTCTTATATTAAAACCAACACTAGAGTCATTGCATGTGTGTTCTTTTCACAAACCCCACATGGATCAACCACTAGAGTCATTGCATGTGTTGTATTTCCACAAACAAACATGGATCAACCACTAGAGTCATTGCATGTGTGCTCTTTTCCACAAACCACACGTGGATCCACCAGTGGTCATTGCATGTGTGTTCTTTCCACAAACCACATATGGATCAACCAGAGTCATTGCATGTTTGTTCTTTCCACAAACCACACATGGATCAACCACTAGAGTTATTGTATGTGTGTTCTTATACTAAAAGCACAAACCAACACTAGAGTCATTGCATGTGTGTTCTTTTCCACAAACCACACATGGATCCACCAGTGGTCATTGCATGTGTGTTCTTTCCACAAACCACATATGGATCAACCACTAGTCATTGCATGTGTGTTCTTTCCACAAACCACACATGGATCAACCACTAGAGTCATTGCATGTTTGTTCTTATACTAAAACCAACACTAGAGTCATTGCATGTGTGTTCTTTTCACAAAGCACACATTGGACAAACCACTAGAGTCATTGCATGTGTGTTATTTCCACAAACAAACATGGAAAAATCACTAGATTCATTGCATGTGTGTTATTTTCCACAAACCACACATGGATCCACCAGTGGTCATTGCATGTGTGTTCTTTCCACAAACCACACATGGATCAACCACTAGAGTCATTGCATGTGTGTTCTTTCCACAAACCACACATGGATCAACCACTAGAGTAATTGCATGTTTGTTCTTATACTAAAACCACAAACCAGCACTAGAGTCATTGCATGTGTGTTCTTTTCCACAAAACACACATGGATCCACCAGTGGTCATTGCATGTGTGTTCTTTCCACAAACCACATAAGGATCAACCAGAGTCATTGCATGTGTGTTCTTTCCACAAACCACACATGGATCAACCACTAGAGTCATTGCATGTTTGTTCTTATACTAAAATCACAAACCAACACTAGAGTCATTGCATGTGTGTTCTTTTCCACAAACCACACATGGATCCACCAGTGGTCATTGCATGTGTGTTCTTTCCACAAACCACATATGGATCAACCACTAGTCATTGCATGTGTCTTCTTTCCACAAACCACACATGGATCAACCACTAGAGTCATTGCATGTTTGTTCTTATACTAAAACCACAAACCAGCACTAGAGTCATTGCATGTGTGTTCTTTTCCACAAACCACACATGGATCCTCCACTAGAGTCATTGCATGTGTGTTCTTTCCACAAACCACATATGGATCAACTAGAGTCATTGCATGTGTGTTCTTTCCACAAACCACATATGTGGACCCACTAGAGTCATTGCATGTGTGTTATTTCCACAAACCACACATGGATCAACCACTAGAGTCATTGCATATGTGTTATTTCCACAAACCACATATGGATCACCCACTAGAGTCATTGCATGTGTGTTCTTATACTAAAACCAACACTAGAGTCATTGCATGTGTGTTCTTTTCACAAACCACACATGGATCAACCACTAGAGTCATTGCATGTGTGTTATTTCCACAAACAAACATGGATCAACCATTAGAGTCATTACATGTGTGTTCTTATACTAAAACCAACATGGATCCACCAGTGGTCATTGCATGTGTGTTCTTTCCACAAACCACACATGGATCAACCACTAGAGTCATTGCATGTGTGTTCTTATACTAAAACCACAAACCAGTACTAGACTCATTGCATGTGTGTTCTTATACTAAAACCGCAAACCAGTACTAGAGTCATTGCATGTGTGTTCTTTTCCACAAACCACACATGGATCCACCAGTGGTCATTGCATGTGTGTTCTTTCCACAAACCACATATGGATCAACCAGAGTCATTGCATGTGTGTTCTTTCCACAAACCACACATGGATCAACCACGAGAGTCATTGCATGTTTGTTCTTATACTAAAACCACAAACTATCACTAGAGTCATTGCATGTGTGTTCTTTTCCACAAACCACACATGGATCCACTAGTGGTCATTGCATGTGTGTTCATTCCATAGACCACATATGGATCAACTAGAGTCATTGCATGTGTGTTCTTTCCACAAACCACACATGCATCAACCACTAGAGTCATTGCATGTTTGTTCTTATACTAAAACCACAAACCAGCACTAGAGTCATTGCATGTGTATTCTTTTCCACAAACCACACATGGATCCATTAGACTCATTGCATGTGTGTTCTTTTCCACAAACAACTTATGGATCAACTAGTGGTCATTGCATGTGTGTTCTTTCCACAAACCACATGTGGACACATTACAGTCATTGCATGTGTGTTATTTCCACAAACCACACATGGATCAACCACTAGACTCATTGCACATGTGTTATTTCCACAAACCACACATGGATCAACCACTAGATTCATTGCATGTTTGTTCTTATACTAAAACCAACACTAGAGTCATTGCATGTGTGTTCTTTTCACAAACCACACATGGATAAAGCACTAGAGTCATTGCATGTGTGTTATTTCCACAAACAAACATGGAAAAACCACTAGAGTCATTGCATGTGTGTTCTTTTCCACAAACCACACATGGATCCACCAGTGGTCATTGCATGTGTGTTCTTTCCACAAACCACACATGGATCAACCACTAGAGTCATTGCATGTGTGTTCTTTCCACAAACCACACATGGATCAACCACTAGAGTAATTGCATGTTTGTTCTTATACTAAAACCACAAACCAGCACTAGAGTCATTGCATGTGTGTTCTTTTCCACAAAACACACATGGATCCACCAGTGGTCATTGCATGTGTGTTCTTTCCAGAAACCACATAAGGATCAACCAGAGTCATTGCATGTGTGTTCTTTCCACAAACCACACATGGATCAACCACTAGAGTCATTGCATGTTTGTTCTTATACTAAAATCACAAACCAACACTAGAGTCATTGCATGTGTGTTCTTTTCCACAAACCACACATGGATCCACCAGTGGTCATTGCATGTGTGTTCTTTCCACAAACCACATATGGATCAACCACTAGTCATTGCATGTGTGTTCTTTCCACAAACCACACATGGATCAACCACTAGAGTCATTGCATGTTTGTTCTTATACTAAAAACACAAACCAACACTAGAGTCATTGCATGTGTGTTCTTTTCCACAAACCACACATGGATCCTCCACTAGAGTCATTGCATGTGTGTTCTTTCCACAAACCACATATGGATCAACTAGAGTCATTGCATGTGTGTTCTTTCCACAAACCACACATGTGGACCCACTAGAGTCATTGCATGTGTGTTATTTCCACAAACCACACATGGATCAACCACTAGAGTCATTTCATATGTGTTATTTCTAGAAAGCACATATGGATCAACCACTAGAGTCATTGCATTTGTGTTCTTATACTAAAACCAACACTAGAGTCATTGCATGTGTGTTCTTTTCACAAACCACACATGGATCAACCACTAGAGTCATTGCATGTGTGTTATTTCCACAAACAAACATGGATCAACCACTAGAGTCATTGCATGTGTGTTCTTATACTAAAACCAACATGGATCCACCAGTGGTCATTGCATGTGTGTTCTTTCCACAAACCACACATGGATCAACCACTAGAGTCATTGCATGTGTGTTATTTCCACAAACCACAGATGGATCAACCACTAGAGTCATTGCATGTGTGTTCTTATACTAAGACCCCAAACCAGTACTAGAGTCATTGCATGTGTGTTCTTATATTAAAACCACAAACCAGTACTAGAGTCATTGCATGTGTGTTCTTTTCCACAAACCACACATGGATCCACCAGTGGTCATTGCATGTGTGTTCTTTCCACAAACCACATATGGATCAACCAGAGTCATTGCATGTGTGTTCTTTCCACAAACCACACATGGATCAACCACTAGAGTCACTGCATGTTTGTTCTTATACTAAAACCACAAACCAGCACTAGAGTCATTGCATTTGTGTTCTTTTCCACAAACCACACATGGATCCACCAGTGGTCATTGGATGTGTGTTCTTTCCACAGACCACATATGGATCAACCAGAGTCATTGCATGTGTGTTCTTTCCACAAACCACACATGCATCAACCACTAGAGTCATTGCATGTTTGTTCTTATACTAAAACCACAAACCAGCACTAGCCATTGCATGTGTGTTCTTTTCCAGAAATCACACATGGATCCACTAGACTCATTGCATGTGTGTTCTTTTCCACAAACAACTTATGGATCAACCAGTGGTCATTGCATGTGTGTT
Organism: Avena sativa; assembly: GCA_916181665.1. NCBI lineage: Eukaryota > Viridiplantae > Streptophyta > Magnoliopsida > Poales > Poaceae > Avena > Avena sativa. Next base: position 279,223,037 of record OV702292.1, read on the forward strand.
CTTTCCACAAACCACATGTGGACACATTACAGTCATTGCATGTGTGTTATTTCCACAAACCACACATGGATAAACCACTAGAGTCATTGCATATGTGTTATTTCCACAAACCACACATGGATCAACCACTAGAATCATTGCATGTGTGTTCTTATACTAAAAACAACACTAGAGTCATTGCATGTGTGTTCTTTTCACAAACCACACATGGATCAACCACTAGAGTCATTGCATGTGTGTTATTTCCACAAACAAACATGGAAAAACCAATAGAGTCATTGCATGTGTGTTCTTATACTAAAAGCACAAACCAACACTAGAGTCCTTGCATGTGTGTTCTTTTCCACAAACCACACATGGATCCACCGGTGGTCATTGCATGTGTATTCTTTCCAGAAACTACATATGGATCAACCACTAGTCATTGCATGTGTGTTCTTTCCACAAACCACACATGGATCAACCACTAGAGTCATTGCATGTTTGTTCTTATACTAAAACCACAAACCAGCACTAGAGTCATTGCATGTGTTTCTTTTCCACAAACCACACATGGATCCTCCACTAGAGTCATTGCATGTGTGTTCTTTCCACAAACCACATATGGATCAACCAGAGTCATTGCATGTGTGTTCTTCCACAAACCACACATGTGGACCCACTAGAGTCATTGCATGTGTGTTATTTCCACAAACCACACATGGATCAACCACTAGAGTCATTACATATGTGTTATTTCCACAAACCACACATGGATCAACCACTAGAGTCATTGCATGTGTGTTCTTATACTAAAACCAACACTAGAGTCATTGCATCTGTGTTCTTTTCACAAACCCCACATGGATCAACCACTAGAGTCATTGCATGTGTGGTATTTCCACAAACAAACATGGATCAACCACTAGAGTCATTGCATGTGTGTTCTTTTCCACAAACCACACATGGATCCACCTGTGGTCATTGCATGTGTGTTCTTTCTACAAACCACATATGGATCAAACAGAGTCATTGCATGTGTGTTCTTTCCACAAACCACACATGGATCAACCACTAGAGTTATTGTATGTTTGTTCTTATACTAAAAGCACAAACCAACACTAGAGTCATTGCATGTGTGTTCTTTTCCACAAACCACACATGGATCCACCAGTGGTCATTGCATGTGTGTTCTTTCCACAAACCACATATGGATCAACCACTCGTCATTGCATGTGTGTTCTTTCCACAAACCACACATGGATCAACCACTAGAGTCATTGCATGTTTGTTCTTATACTAAAAACACAAACCAGCACTAGAGTCATTTCATCTGTGTTCTTTTCCACAAACCACACATGGATCCTCCACTAGAGTCATTGCATGTGTGTTCTTTCCACAAACCACATATGGATCAACTAGAGTCATTGCATGTGTGTTCTTTCCACAAACCACACATGTGGACCCACTAGAGTCATTGCATGTGTGTTATTTCCACAAACCACACATGGATCAACCACTAGAGTCATTTCATATGTGTTATTTCTAGAAAGCACATATGGATCAACCACTAGAGTCATTGCATGTGTGTTCTTATACTAAAACCAACACTAGATTCATTGCATGTGTGTTCTTTTCACAAACCACACATGGATCAACCACTAGAGTCATTGCATGTGTGTTATTTCCACAAACAAACATGGATTAACCACTAGAGTCATTGCATGTGTGTTCTTATACTAAAACCAACATGGATCCACCAGTGGTCATTGCATGTGTGTTCTTTCCACAAACCACACATGGATCAACCACTAGAGTCATTGCATGTTTGTTCTTATACTAAAACCACAAACTATCACTAGAGTCATTGCATGTGTGTTCTTTTCCACAAACCACACATGGATCCACTAGTGGTCATTGCATGTGTGTTCTTTCCATAGACCACATATGGATCAACTAGAGTCATTGCATGTGTGTTATTTCCACAAACCACACATGCATCAACCACTAGAGTCATTGCATGTGTGTTCTTATACTAAAACCACAAACCAGCACTAGAGTCATTGCATGTGTATTCTTTTCCACAAACCACACATGGATCCATTAGACTCATTGCATGTGTGTTCTTTTCCACAAACAACTTATGGATCAACTAGTGGTCATTGCATGTGTGTTCTTTCCACAAACCACATGTGGACACATTACAGTCATTGCATGTGTGTTATTTCCACAAACCACACATGGATCAACCACTAGACTCATTGCATATGTGTTATTTCCACAAACCACACATGGATCAACCACTAGAGTCATTGCATGTGTGTTCTTATACTAAAACCAACACTAGAGTCATTGCATGTGTGTTCTTTTCACAAACCACACATGGATAAAGCACTAGAGTCATTGCATGTGTGTTATTTCCACAAACAAACATGGAAAAACCACTAGAGTCATTGCATGTGTGTTCTTTTCCACAAACCACACATGGATCCACCAGTGGTCATTGCATGTGTGTTCTTTCCACAAACCACACATGGATCAACCACTAGAGTCATTGTATGTGTGTTCTTTCCACAAACCACACATGGATCAACCACTAGAGTCATTGCATGTTTGTTCTTATACTAAAACCACAAACCAGCACTAGAGTCATTGCATGTGTGTTCTTTTCCACAAACCACACATGGATCCTCCACTAGAGTCATTGCATGTGTGTTCTTTCCACAAACCACATATGGATCAACTAGAGTCATTGCATGTGTGTTCTTTCCACAAACCACACATGTGGACCCACTAGAGTCATTGCATGTGTGTTATTTCCACAAACCACACATGGATCAACCACTAGAGTCATTTCATATGTGTTATTTCTAGAAAGCACATATGGATCAACCACTAGAGTCATTGCATGTGTGTTCTTATACTAAAACCAACACTAGAGTCATTGCATGTGTGTTCTTTTCACAAACCACACATGGATCAACCACTAGAGTCATTCCATGTGTGTTATTTCCACAAACAAACATGGATTAACCACTAGAGTCATTGCATGTGTGTTCTTATACTAAAACCAACATGGATCCACCAGTGGTCATTGCATGTGTGTTCTTTACACAAACCACACATGGATCAACCACTAGAGTCATTGCATGTGTGTTATTTCCACAAACCACAGATGGATCAACCACTAGAGTCATTGCATGTGTGTTCTTATACTAAGACCCCAAACCAGTACTAGAGTCATTGCATGTGTGTTCTTATACTAAAACCACAAACCAGTACTAGAGTCATTGCATGTGTGTTCTTTTCCACAAACCACACATGGATCCACCAGTGGTCATTGCATGTGTGTTCTTTCCACAAACCACATATGGATCAACCAGAGTTTGTGTGTTCTTTCCACAAACCACACATGGATCAGCCACTAGAGTCACTGCATGTTTGTTCTTATACTAAAACCACAAACCAGCACTAGAGTCATTGCATGTGTGTTCTTTCCACAAACCATACATGGATCCACCAGTGGTCATTGGATGTGTGTTCTTTCCACAGACCACATATGGATCAACCAGAGTCATTGCATGTGTGTTCTTTCCACAAACCACACATGCATCAACCACTAGAGTCATTGCATGTTTGTTCTTATACTAAAACCACAAACCAGCACCAGTCATTGCATGTGTGTTCTTTTCCACAAATCACACATGGATCCACTAGACTCATTGCATGTGTGTTCTTTTCCACAAACAACTTATGGATCAACCAGTGGTCATTGCATGTGTGTTCTTTCCACAAACCACATGTGGACACATTACAGTCATTGCATGTGTGTTATTTCCACAAACCACACATGGATCAACCACTAGAGTCATTGCATATGTGTTATTTCCACAAACCACACATGGATCAACCACTAGAATCATTGCATGTGTGTTCTTATACTAAAAACAACACTAGAGTCATTGCATGTGTGTTCTTTTCACAAACCACACATGGATCAACCACTAGAGTCATTGCATGTGTGTTATTTCCACAAACAAACATGGAAAAACCAGTAGAGTCATTGCATGTGTGTTCTTATACTAAAACCAACATGGATCCACCAGTGGTCATTGCATGTGTGTTCTTTCCACAAACCACACATGGATCAACCACTAGAGTCATTGCATGTGTGTTCTTTCCACAAACCACACATGGATCAACCACTAGAGTCATTGCATGTTTGTTTTTATACTAAAACGACAAACCAACACTAGAGTCATTGCATGTGTGTTCTTTTCCACAAACCACACATGGATCCTCCACTAGAGTCATTGAATGTGTGTTCTTTCCACAAACCACATATGGATCAACCAGAGTCATTGCATGTGTGTTCTTTCCACAAACCACACATGTGGACCCACTAGAGTCATTGCATGTGTGTTATTTCCACAAACCACACGTGGATCAACCACTAGAGTCATTGCATATGTGTTATGTCCACAAACCACACATGGATCAACATCTAGAGTCATTGCATGTATGTTATTATACTAAAACCAACACTAGAGTCATTGAATGTGTGTTCTTTTCACAAACCACATATGGATCAACCACTAGAGTCATTGCATGTGTGTTATTTCCACAAACAAACATGGATCAACCACTAGAGTCATTACATGTGTGTTCTTTTCCACAAACCACACATGGATCCACCAGTGGTCATTGCATGTGTGTTCTTTCCACAAACCACACATGGATCAACCACTAGAGTCATTGCATGTGTGTTCTTTCCACAAACCACACATGGATCAACCACTAGAGTCATTGCATGTCTGTTCTTATACTAAAACCACAAACCAGCACTAGAGTCATTGCATGTGTGTTCTTTTCCACAAACCACACATGGATCCACCAGTGGTCATTGCATGTGTGTTCTTTCTACAAACCACATAAGGATCAACCAGAGTCATTGCATGTGTGTTCTTTCCACAAACCACACATGGATCAACCACTAGAGTCATTGCATGTTTGTTCTTATACTAAAAGCACAAACCAACACTAGAGTCATTGCATGTGTGTTCTTTTCCACAAACCACACATGGATCCACTAGTGGTCATTGCATGTGTGTTCTTTCCACAAACCACATATGGATCAACCACTAGTCATTGCATGTGTGTTCTTTCCACAAACCACACATGGATCAACCACTAGAGTCATTGCATGTTTGTTCTTATACTAAAACCACAAACCAGCACTAGAGTCGTTGCATGTGTGTTCTTTTCCACAAACCACACATGGATCCTCCACTAGAGTCATTGCATGTGTGTTCTTGCCACAAACCACATATGGATCAACTGGAGTCATTGCATGTGTGTTCTTTCCACAAACCACACATGTGGACCCACTAGAGTCATTGCATGTGTGTTATTTCCACAAACCACACATGGATCAACCACTAGAGTCATTGCATATGTGTTATTTCACAAACCACATATGGATCACCCACTAGAGTCATTGCATGTGTGTTCTTATACTAAAACCAACACTAGAGTCATTGCATGTGTGTTCTTTTCACAAACCACACATGGATCAACCACTAGAGTCATTGCATGTGTGTTATTTCCACAAACAAACATGGATCAACCATTAGAGTCATTGCATGTGTGTTCTTATACTAAAACCAACATAGATCCACCAGTGGTCATTGCATGTGTGTTCTTTCCACAAACCACACATGGATCAACCACTAGAGTCATTGCATGTGTGTTCTTATACTAAAACCACTAACCAGTACTAGAGTCATTGCATGTGTGTTCTTATACTAAAACCACAAACCAGTACTAGAGTCATTGCATGTGTGTTCTTTTCCACAAACCACACATGGATCCACCAGTGGTCATTGCATGTGTGTTCTTTCCACAAACCACATATGGATCAACCAGAGTCATTGCATGTGTGTTCTTTCCACAAACCACACATGGATCAACCACTAGAGTCATTGCATGTTTGTTCTTATACTAAAACCACAAACTATCAATTGAGTCATTGCATGTGTGTCCTTTTCCACAAACCACACATGGATCCACTAGACTCATTGCATGTGTGTTCTTTTCCACAAACAACTTATGGATCAACCAGTGGTCATTGCATGTGTGTTCTTTCCACAAACCACATGTGGACACATTACAGTCATTGCATGTGTGTTATTTCCACAAACCACACATGGATCAACCACTAGACTCATTGCATATGTGTTATTTCCACAATCCACACATGGATCAACCACTAGAGTCATTGCATGTGTGTTCTTATACTAAGACCAACACTAGAGTCATTGCATGTGTGTTCTTTTCACAAACCACACATGGATAAACCACTAGAGTCGTTGCATGTGTGTTATTTCCACAAACAAACATGGATCAACCACTAGAGTCATTGCATGTGTGTTCATTTCCACAAACAAACATGGAAAAACCACTAGAGTCATTGCATGTGTGTTCTTTTCCACAAACCACACATGGATCCACCAGTGGTCATTGCATGTGTGTTCTTTCCACAAACCACACATGGATCAACCACTAGAGTCATTGCATGTGTGTTCTTTCCACAAACCACACATGGATCAACCACTAGAGTCATTGCATGTTTGTTCTTATACTAAAACCACAAACCAGCACTAGAGTCATTGCATGTGTGTTCTTTTCCACAAACCACACATGGATCCTCCACTAGAGTCATTGCATGTGTGTTCTTTCCATAAACCACATATGGATCAACCAGAGTCATTGCATGTGTGTTCTTTCCACAAACCGCACATGTGGACCCACTAGAGTCATTGCATGTGTGTTTTTTCCGCAAACCACACATGGATCAACCACAAGAGTCATTACATATGTGTTATTTCCACAAACCACACATGGATCAACCACTAGAGTCATTGCATGTGTGTTCTTATACTAAAACCAACACTAGAGTCATTGCATGTGTGTTCTTTTCACAAACCCCACATGGATCAACCACTAGAGTCATTGCATGTGTGGTATTTCGACAAACAAACATGGATCAACCACTAGAGTCATTGCACGTGTGTTCTTTTCCACAAACCACACATGGATCCACCAGTGGTGATTGCATGTGTGTTCTTTCCACAAACCACACATGGATCAACCACTAGAGTCATTGCATGTGTGTTCTTTCCACAAACCACACATGGATCAACAACTAGAGTCATTGCATATTTGTTCTTATAGTAAAACCACAAACCAGCACTAGAGTCATTGCATGTGTGTTCTTTTCCACAAACCACACATGGATCCACCAGTGGTCATTGCATGTGTGTTCTTTCCACAAACAACATATGGATCAACCAGAGTCATTGCATGTGTGTTCTTTCCACAAACCACAAATGGATCAACCACTAGAGTTATTGTATGTTTGTTCTTATACTAAAAGCACAATCCAACACTAGAGTCATTGCATGTGTGTTCTTTTCCACAAACCACACATGGATCCACCAGTGGTCATTGCATGTGTGTTCTTTCCACAAACCACATATGGATCAACCACTAGTCATTGCATGTTATTTCTTTCCACAAACCACACATGGATGAACCACTAGAGTCATTGCATGTTTGTTCTTATACTAAAAACACAAACCAGCAGTAGAGTCATTGCATGTGTGTTCTTTTCCACAAACCACACATGGATCCTCCACTAGAGTCATTGCATGTGTGTTCTTTCCACAAACCACACATGTGGACCCACTAGAGTCATTGCATGTGTGTTATTTCCACAAACCACACATGGATCAACCACTAGAGTCATTGCATATGTGTTATTTCCACAAACCACATATGGATCACCCACTAGAGTCATTGCATGTGTGTTCTTATGCTAAAACCAACACTAGAGTCATTGCATGTGTGTTCTTTTCACAAACCACACATGGATCAACCACTAGAGTCATTGCATGTGCGTTATTTCCACAAACAAACATGGATCAACCATTAGAGTCATTGCATGTGTGTTCTTATACTAAAACCAACATGGATCCACCAGTTGTCATTGAATGTGTGTTCTTTCCACAAACCACACATGGATCAACCACTAGAGTCATTGCATGTGTGTTCTTATACTAAAACCACAAACCAGTACTAGAGTCATTGCATGTGTGTTCTTATACTAAAACCACAAACCAGTACTAGAGTCATTGCATGTGTGTTCTTTTCCATAAACCACACATGGATCCACCAGTGGTCATTGCATGTGTGTTCTTTCCACAAACCACATATGGATCAACTAGAGTCATTGCATGTGTGTTCTTTCCACAAACCACACATGGATCAACCACTAGAGTCATTGCATGTTTGTTCTTATACTAAAACCACAAACTATCAATAGAGTCATTACATGTGTGTTCTTTTCCACAAACCACACATGGATCCACTAGTGGTCATTGCATGTGTGTTCTTTCCATAGACCACATATGGATCAACCAGAGTCATTGCATGTGTGTTCTTTCCACAAACCACACATGCATCAACCACTAGAGTCATTGCATGTTTGTTCTTATACTAAAACCACAAACCAGCACTAGAGTCATTGCATGTGTGTTCTTTTCCAGAAACCACACATGGATCCACTAGACTAATTGCATGTTTGTTCTTTTCCACAAACAACTTATGGATCAACCAGTGGTCATTGCATGTGTGTTCTTTCCACAACCACATGTGGACACATTACAGTCATTGCATGTGTGTTATTTCCACAAACCACACATGGATCAACCACTAGACTCATTGCATATGTGTTATTTCCACAAACCACACATGGATCAATATCTAGAGTCATTGCATGTGTGATCTTATACTAAAACCAACACTAGAGTCATTGCATGTGTGTTCTTTTCACAAACCACACATGGATAAACCACTAGAGTCATTGCATGTGTGTTATTTCCACAAACAAACATGGATCAACCACTAGAGTCATTGCATGTGTGTTCATTTCCATAAACAAACATGGAAAAACCACTAGAGTCATTGCATGTGTGTTCTTTTCCACAAACCACACATGGATGCACCAGTGGTCATTGCATGTGTGTTATTTCCACAAACCACACATGGATCAACCAGTAGAGTCATTGCATGTGTGTTCTTTCCACAAACCACACATGGATCAACCACTAGAGTCATTGCATATTTGTTCTTATACTAAAACCACAAACCAGCACTAGAGTCATTGCATGTGTGTTCTTTTCCACAAACCACACATGGATCCTCCACTAGAGTCATTGCATGTGTGTTCTTTCCATAAACCACATATGGATCAACCAGAGTCATTGCATGTGTGTTCTTTCCACAAACCACACATGTGGACCCACTAGAGTCATTGCATGTGTGTTATTTGCACAAACCACACATGGATCAACCACTAGAGTCATTACATATGTGTTATTTCCACAAACCACACATGGATCAACCACTAGAGTCATTGCATGTGTGTTCTTATACTAAAACCAACACTAGAGTCATTGCATGTGTGTTCTTGTCACAAACCCCACTTGGATCAACCACTAGAGTCATTGCATGTGTGGTATTTCCACAAACAAACATGGATCAACCACTAGAGTCATTGCATGTGTGTTCTTTTCCACAAACCACACATGGATCCACCAGTGGTCATTGCATGTCTGTTCTTTCCACAAACCACACATGGATCAACCACTAGAGTCATTGCATGTGTGTTCTTTCCACAAACCACACATGGATCAACCACTAGAGTCATTGCATGTTTGTTCTTATAGTAAAACCACAAACCAGCACTAGAGTCATTGCATGTGTGTTCTTTTCCACAAACCACACATGGATCCACCAGTGGTCATTGCATGTGTGTTCTTTCCACAAACCACATATGGATCAACCAGTGTCATTGCATGTGTGTTCTTTACACAAACCACACATGGATCAACCACTAGAGTTATTGTATGTTTGTTCTTATACTAAAAGCACAAACCAACACTAGAGTCATTGCATGTGTGTTCTTTTCCACAAACCACACATGGATCCACCAGTGGTCATTGCATGTGTGTTCTTTCCACAAACCACATATGGATCAACCACTAGTCATTGCATGTTATTTCTTTCCACAAACCACACATGGATCAACCACTAGAGTCATTGCATGTTTGTACTTATACTAAAAACACAAACCAGCACTAGATCATTGCATGTGTGTTCTTTTCCACAAACCACACATGGATCCTCCACTAGAGTCATTGCATGTGTGTTCTTTCCACAAATCACATATGGATCAACTAGAGTCATTTCATGTGTGTTCTTTCCACAAACCACACATGTGGACCCACTAGAGTCATTGCATGTGTGTTATTTCCACAAACCACACATGGATCAACCACTAGAGTCATTTCATTTGTGTTATTTCTAGAAACCACATATGGATCAACCACTAGAGTCATTGCATGTGTGTTCTTATACTAAAAGCAACACTAGAGTCATTGCATGTGTGTTCTTTTCACAAACCACACAAGGATCAACCACTAGAGTCATTGCATGTGTGTTATTTCCACAAACAAACATGGATCAACCACTAGAGTCATTGCATGTGTGTTCTTATACTAAAACCAACATGGATCCACCAGTGGTCATTGCATGTGTGTTCTTTCCACAAACCACACATGGATCAACCAGAGTCATTGCATGTGTGTTCTTTCCGCAAACCACACATGGATCAACCACTAGAGTCATTGCATGTGTGTTCTTTTCCAAAAAACCACACATGGATCCACCAGTGGTCATTGCATGTGTGTTCTTTCCACAAACCACATATGGATCAACCACTAGTCGTTGCATGTGTGTTCGTTCCACAAACCACATATGGATTAACCACTAGAGTCATTGCATGTGTGTTATTTCCACAAACCACAGATGGATCAACCACTAGAGTCATTGCATGTGTGTTCTTATACTAAGACCCCAAACCAGTACTAGAGTCATTGCATGTGTGTTCTTATACTAAAACCACAAACCAGTACTAGAGTCATTACATGTGTGTTCTTTTCCACAAACCACACATGGATCCACCAGTGGTCATTGCATGTGTGTTATTTCCACAAACCACACATGGATTAACCACTAGAGTAATTGCATGTGTGTTCTTTCCACAAACCACACATGGATCAACCACTGGAGTCATTGCATGTTTGTTCTTATACTAAAACCAAAAACCAGCACTAGAGTCATTGCATGTGTGTTCTTTTCCACAAACCACACATGGATCCACCAGTGGTCATTGCATGTGTGTTCTTTCCACAAACCACACATGGATCAACCAGAGTCATTGCTTGTGTATTCTTTCCACAAACCACACATGGATCAACCACTAGAGTCATTGCATGTGTGTTCTTATACTAAAACCACAACCAAGTACTAGAGTCATTGCATGTGTGTTATTATACTAAAACCACAAACCAGTACTAGAGTCATTGCATGTGTGTTATTTTCCCCAAACCACACACAGATCCACAAGTGGTCATTGCATGTGTGTTCTTTACACAAACCACATATGGATCAACCACTAGAGTCATTGCATGTGTGTTATTTCCACAAACGACACATGGATCAACCACTAGAGTCATTGCTTGTTTGTTCTTATACTAAAACCACAAACTAGCACTAGAGTCATTGCATGTGTGTTCTTTTCCACAAACCACACATGGATCCACCAGTGGTCATTGCATGTGTGTTCTTTCCACGGACCACATATGGGTCAACCAGAGTCATTGCATGTGTGTTCTTTCCACAAAACAACACATGGATCAACCACTTCAGTCATTGCATGTTTGTTCTTATACTAAAACCACAAACCAGCACTAGAGTCATTGCATGTGTGTTCTTTTCCACAAACCACACATGGATCCACTAGTGGTCATTGCATGTTTGTTCTTTCCACAAACCACACATGTGGACCCAATAGAGTCATTGCATGTGTGTTCTTTCCACAAAACCACACATGGATCAACCACTAGAGTCATTGCATGTTTGTTCTTATACTAAAACCACAAACCAGCACTAGAGTCATTCCATGTGTGTTCTTTTCCACAAACCACACATGGATCCAGTAGACTCATTGCATGTGTGTTCTTTTCCACAAACAACTTATGGATCAACCAGTGGTCATTGCATGTGTGTTCTTTCCACAAACCACATGTGGACCCATTACAGTCATTACATGTGTGTTATTTCCACAAACCACACATGGATCAACCACTAGAGTCATTGCATATGTGTTATTTACACAAACCACATATGGATCAACCACTAGAGTCATTGCATGTGTGTTCTTATACTAAAACCAACACTAGAGTCATTGCATGTGTGTTCTTTTCACAAACCACGCATGGATCAACCACTAGAGTCATTGCATGTGTGTTATTTCCACAAACAAACATGGATCAACCACTAGAGTCATTGCATGTGTGTTCTTATACTAAAACCAACATGGATTCACCAGTGGTCATTGCATGTGTGTTCTTTCCACAAACCACACACGGATCAACCACTAGAGTCATTGCATGTGTGTTATTTCCACAAACCACACATGGATCAACCACTAGAGTCATTGCATGTGTGTTCTTATACTAAAACCACAAACCAGTACTAGAGTCATTGCATGTGTGTTCTTATACTAAAACCACAAACCAGTACTAGAGTCATTGCATGTCTGTTCTTTTCCACAAACCACACATGGATCCACACGTGGTCATTGCATGTGTGTTGTTTCCACAAACCACATATGGATCAACCAGAGTCATTGCATGTGTGTTCTTTCCACAAACCACACATGAATCAACCACTAGAGTTATTGCATGTTTGTTCTTATACTAAAACCATAAACCAGCACTAGAGTCATTGCATGTGTGTTCTTTTCCACAAACCACACATGGATCCACCAGTGGTCATTTCATGTGTGTTCTTTCCACATACCACATATGGATCAACCAGAGTCATTGCATGTCTGTTCTTTCTACAAACCACACATGGATCAACCACTAGAGTCATTGAATGTGTGTTCTTATACTAAAACCACAAACCAGTACTAGAGTCATTGCATGTGTGTTCTTATACTAAAACCACAAACTAGTACTAGAGTCATTGCATGTGTGTTCTTTTCCACAAACCACACATGGATCCACCAGTGGTCATTGCATGTGTGTTCTTTCCACAAACCACACATGGATCAACCAGAGTCATTGCATGTGTGTTCTTTCCACAAACCACACATGGATCAACCACTAGAGTCATTGCATGTGTGTTCTTATACTAAAACCACAAACCAGTACTAGAGTCATTGCATGTGTGTTATTATACTAAAACTACAAACCAGTACTAGAGTCATTGCATGTGTGCTATTTTCCACAAACCACACATGGATCCACAAGTGGTCATTGCATGTGTGTTGTTTCCACAAACAAACATGGAAAAACCACTAGAGTCATTGCATGTGTGTTCTTTTCCACAAACCACACATGGATCCACCAGTGGTCATTGGATGTGTGTTCTTTCCACAGACCACATATGGATCAACTAGAGTCATTGCATGTGTGTTATTTCCACAAACCACACATGCATCAACCACTAGAGTCATTGCATGTTTGTTTTTATACCAAAACCACAAACCAGCACTAGAGTCATTGCATGTGTTTTCTTTTCCACAAACCACACATGGATCCACTAGACTCATTGCATGTGTGTTCTTTTCCACAAACAACTTATGGATCAACCAGTGGTCATTGCATGTGTGTTATTTCCACAAACCACACATGGATCAACCACTAGAGTCTCTGCATATGTGTTATTTCCACAAACCACACATGGATCAACCACTAGAATCATTGCATGTGTGTTCTTATACTAAAAAAACACTAGAGTCATTGCATGTGTGTTCTTTTCACAAACCACACATGGATCAACCACTAGAGTCATTGCATGTGTGTTATTTCCACAAACAAACATGGAAAAACCACTAGAGTCATTGCATGTGTGTCCTTTTCCACAAACCACACATGGATCCACCAGTGGTCATTGCATGTGTGTTCTTTCCACAAACCACACATGGATCAACCACTAGAGTCATTGCATGTGTGTTCTTTCCACAAACCACACATGGATCAACCACTAGTCATTGCATGTTTGTTCTTATACTAAAACCACAAACCAGCACTAGAGTCATTGCATGTGTGTTCTTTTCCACAAACCACACATGGATCCACCAGTGGTAATTGCATGTGTGTTCTTTCCACAAACCACACATGGATCAACCACTAGAGTCATTGCATGTGTGTTCTTATACTAAAACCACAAACAAGTACTAGAGTCATTGCATGTGTGTTATTATACTAAAACCACAAACCAGTACTAGAGTCATTGCATGTGTGTTATTTTCCCCAAACCACACACGGATCCACAAGTGGTCATTGCATGTGTGTTCTTTCCACAAACCACATATGGATCAACCAGAGTCATTGCATGTGTGTTCTTTCCACAAACCACACATGGATCAACCACTAGAGTCATTGCTTGTTTGTTCTTGTACTAAAACCACAAACTAGCACTAGAGTCATTGCATGTGTGTTCTTTTCCACAAACCACACATGGATCCACCAGTGGTCATTGCATGTGTGTTCTTTCCACGGACCACATATGGGTCAACCAGAGTCATTGCATGTGTGCTCTTTCCACAAAACAACACATGGATCAACCACTAGAGTCATTGCATGTTTGTTCTTATACTAAAACCACAAACCAGCACTAGAGTCATTGCATGTGTGTTCTTTTCCACAAACCACACATGGATCCACTAGTGGTCATTGCATGTTTGTTCTTTCCACAAACCACACATGTGGACCCACTAGAGTCATTGCATGTGTGTTCTTTCCACAAAACCACACATGGATCAACCACTAGAGTCATTGCATGTTTGTTCTTATACTAAAACCACAAACCAGCACAAGAGTCATTGCATGTGTGTTCTTTTCCACAAACCACACATGGATCCACTAGACTCATTGCATGTGTGTTCTTTTCCACAAACAACTTATGGATCAACCAGTGGTTATTGCATGTGTGTTCTTTCCACAAACCACATGTGGACCCATTACAGTCATTACATGTGTGTTATTTCCACAAACCACACATGGATCAACCACTAGAGTCATTGCATATGTGTTATTTCCACAAACCACATATGGATCAACCACTAGAGTCATTGCATGTGTGTTCTTATACTAAAACCAACACTAGAGTCATTGCATGTGTGTTCTTTTCACAAACCACACATGGATCAACCACTAGAGTCATTGCATGTGTGTTATTTCCACAAACAAACATGAATCAACCACTAGAGTCATTGCATGTGTGTTCTTATACTAAAACCAACATGGATCCACCAGTGGTCATTGCATGTGTGTTCTTTCCACAAACCACACACGGATCAACCACTAGAGTCATTGCATGTGTGTTATTTCCACAAACCACACATGGATCAACCACTAGAGTCATTGCATGTGTGTTCTTATACTAAAACAACAAACCAGTACTAGAGTCATTGCATGTGTGTTCTTATACTAAAACCATAAACCAGTACTAGAGTCATTGCATGTGTGTTCTTTTCCACAAACCACACATGGATCCACCAGTGGTCATTGCATGTGTGTTATTTCCACAAACCACATATGGATCAACCAGAGTCACTGCATGTGTGTTCTTTCCACAAACCACACATGGATCAACCACTAGAGTCATTGCATGTTTGTTCTTATACTAGAACCACAAACCAGCACTAGAGTCATTGCATGTGTGTTCTTTTCCACAAACCACACATGGATCCACCAGTGGTCATTGCATGTGTGTTCTTTCCACGAACCACATATGGATCAACCAGAGTCATTGCATGTGTGTTCTTTCCACAAAACCACACATGGATCAACCACTAGAGTCATTGCATGTGTGTTATTTCCACAAACAAACATGGATCAACCACTAGAGTCATTGCATGTGTGTTCTTATACTAAAACCAACATGGATTCACCAGTGGTCATTGCATGTGTGTTCTTTCCACAAACCACACACGGATCAACCACTAGAGTCATTGCATGTGTGTTATTTCCACAAACCACACATGGATCAACCACTAGAGTCATTGCATGTGTGTTCTTATACTAAAACCACAAACCAGTACTAGAGTCATTGCATGTGTGTTCTTATACTAAAACCACAAACCAGTACTAGAGTCATTGCATGTCTGTTCTTTTCCACAAACCACACATGGATCCACCAGTGGTCATTGCATGTGTGTTCTTTCCACAGACCACATATGGATCAACCAGAGTCATTGCATGTGTGTTCTTTCCACAAACCACACATGAATCAACCACTAGAGTTATTGCATGTTTGTTCTTATACTAAAACCATAAACCAGCACTAGAGTCATTGCATGTGTGTTCTTTTCCACAAACCACACATGGATCCACCAGTGGTCATTTCATGTGTGTTCTTTCCACATACCACATATGGATCAACCAGAGTCATTGCATGTCTGTTCTTTCTACAAACCACACATGGATCAACCACTAGAGTCATTGAATGTGTGTTCTTATACTAAAACCACAAACCAGTACTAGAGTCATTGCATGTGTGTTCTTATACTAAAACCACAAACTAGTACTAGAGTCATTGCATGTGTGTTCTTTTCCACAAACCACACATGGATCCACCAGTGGTCATTGCATGTGTGTTCTTTCCACAAACCACACATGGATCAACCAGAGTCATTGCATGTGTGTTCTTTCCACAAACCACACATGGATCAACCACTAGAGTCATTGCATGTGTGTTCTTATACTAAAACCACAAACCAGTACTAGAGTCATTGCATGTGTGTTATTATACTAAAACTACAAACCAGTACTAGAGTCATTGCATGTGTGCTATTTTCCACAAACCACACATGGATCCACAAGTGGTCATTGCATGTGTGTTGTTTCCACAAACAAACATGGAAAAACCACTAGAGTCATTGCATGTGTGTTCTTTTCCACAAACCACACATGGATCCACCAGTGGTCATTGGATGTGTGTTCTTTCCACAGACCACATATGGATCAACTAGAGTCATTGCATGTGTGTTATTTCCACAAACCACACATGCATCAACCACTAGAGTCATTGCATGTTTGTTTTTATACCAAAACCACAAACCAGCACTAGAGTCATTGCATGTGTTTTCTTTTCCACAAACCACACATGGATCCACTAGACTCATTGCATGTGTGTTCTTTTCCACAAACAACTTATGGATCAACCAGTGGTCATTGCATGTGTGTTATTTCCACAAACCACACATGGATCAACCACTAGAGTCTCTGCATATGTGTTATTTCCACAAACCACACATGGATCAACCACTAGAATCATTGCATGTGTGTTCTTATACTAAAAAAACACTAGAGTCATTGCATGTGTGTTCTTTTCACAAACCACACATGGATCAACCACTAGAGTCATTGCATGTGTGTTATTTCCACAAACAAACATGGAAAAACCACTAGAGTCATTGCATGTGTGTCCTTTTCCACAAACCACACATGGATCCACCAGTGGTCATTGCATGTGTGTTCTTTCCACAAACCACACATGGATCAACCACTAGAGTCATTGCATGTGTGTTCTTTCCACAAACCACACATGGATCAACCACTAGTCATTGCATGTTTGTTCTTATACTAAAACCACAAACCAGCACTAGAGTCATTGCATGTGTGTTCTTTTCCACAAACCACACATGGATCCACCAGTGGTAATTGCATGTGTGTTCTTTCCACAAACCACACATGGATCAACCACTAGAGTCATTGCATGTGTGTTCTTATACTAAAACCACAAACAAGTACTAGAGTCATTGCATGTGTGTTATTATACTAAAACCACAAACCAGTACTAGAGTCATTGCATGTGTGTTATTTTCCCCAAACCACACACGGATCCACAAGTGGTCATTGCATGTGTGTTCTTTCCACAAACCACATATGGATCAACCAGAGTCATTGCATGTGTGTTCTTTCCACAAACCACACATGGATCAACCACTAGAGTCATTGCTTGTTTGTTCTTGTACTAAAACCACAAACTAGCACTAGAGTCATTGCATGTGTGTTCTTTTCCACAAACCACACATGGATCCACCAGTGGTCATTGCATGTGTGTTCTTTCCACGGACCACATATGGGTCAACCAGAGTCATTGCATGTGTGCTCTTTCCACAAAACAACACATGGATCAACCACTAGAGTCATTGCATGTTTGTTCTTATACTAAAACCACAAACCAGCACTAGAGTCATTGCATGTGTGTTCTTTTCCACAAACCACACATGGATCCACTAGTGGTCATTGCATGTTTGTTCTTTCCACAAACCACACATGTGGACCCACTAGAGTCATTGCATGTGTGTTCTTTCCACAAAACCACACATGGATCAACCACTAGAGTCATTGCATGTTTGTTCTTATACTAAAACCACAAACCAGCACAAGAGTCATTGCATGTGTGTTCTTTTCCACAAACCACACATGGATCCACTAGACTCATTGCATGTGTGTTCTTTTCCACAAACAACTTATGGATCAACCAGTGGTTATTGCATGTGTGTTCTTTCCACAAACCACATGTGGACCCATTACAGTCATTACATGTGTGTTATTTCCACAAACCACACATGGATCAACCACTAGAGTCATTGCATATGTGTTATTTCCACAAACCACATATGGATCAACCACTAGAGTCATTGCATGTGTGTTCTTATACTAAAACCAACACTAGAGTCATTGCATGTGTGTTCTTTTCACAAACCACACATGGATCAACCACTAGAGTCATTGCATGTGTGTTATTTCCACAAACAAACATGAATCAACCACTAGAGTCATTGCATGTGTGTTCTTATACTAAAACCAACATGGATCCACCAGTGGTCATTGCATGTGTGTTCTTTCCACAAACCACACACGGATCAACCACTAGAGTCATTGCATGTGTGTTATTTCCACAAACCACACATGGATCAACCACTAGAGTCATTGCATGTGTGTTCTTATACTAAAACAACAAACCAGTACTAGAGTCATTGCATGTGTGTTCTTATACTAAAACCATAAACCAGTACTAGAGTCATTGCATGTGTGTTCTTTTCCACAAACCACACATGGATCCACCAGTGGTCATTGCATGTGTGTTATTTCCACAAACCACATATGGATCAACCAGAGTCACTGCATGTGTGTTCTTTCCACAAACCACACATGGATCAACCACTAGAGTCATTGCATGTTTGTTCTTATACTAGAACCACAAACCAGCACTAGAGTCATTGCATGTGTGTTCTTTTCCACAAACCACACATGGATCCACCAGTGGTCATTGCATGTGTGTTCTTTCCACGAACCACATATGGATCAACCAGAGTCATTGCATGTGTGTTCTTTCCACAAAACCACACATGGATCAACCACTAGAGTCATTGCATGTGTGTTATTTCCACAAACAAACATGGATCAACCACTAGAGTCATTGCATGTGTGTTCTTATACTAAAACCAACATGGATTCACCAGTGGTCATTGCATGTGTGTTCTTTCCACAAACCACACACGGATCAACCACTAGAGTCATTGCATGTGTGTTATTTCCACAAACCACACATGGATCAACCACTAGAGTCATTGCATGTGTGTTCTTATACTAAAACCACAAACCAGTACTAGAGTCATTGCATGTGTGTTCTTATACTAAAACCACAAACCAGTACTAGAGTCATTGCATGTCTGTTCTTTTCCACAAACCACACATGGATCCACACGTGGTCATTGCATGTGTGTTGTTTCCACAAACCACATATGGATCAACCAGAGTCATTGCATGTGTGTTCTTTCCACAAACCACACATGAATCAACCACTAGAGTTATTGCATGTTTGTTCTTATACTAAAACCATAAACCAGCACTAGAGTCATTGCATGTGTGTTCTTTTCCACAAACCACACATGGATCCACCAGTGGTCATTTCATGTGTGTTCTTTCCACATACCACATATGGATCAACCAGAGTCATTGCATGTCTGTTCTTTCTACAAACCACACATGGATCAACCACTAGAGTCATTGAATGTGTGTTCTTATACTAAAACCACAAACCAGTACTAGAGTCATTGCATGTGTGTTCTTATACTAAAACCACAAACTAGTACTAGAGTCATTGCATGTGTGTTCTTTTCCACAAACCACACATGGATCCACCAGTGGTCATTGCATGTGTGTTCTTTCCACAAACCACACATGGATCAACCAGAGTCATTGCATGTGTGTTCTTTCCACAAACCACACATGGATCAACCACTAGAGTCATTGCATGTGTGTTCTTATACTAAAACCACAAACCAGTACTAGAGTCATTGCATGTGTGTTATTATACTAAAACTACAAACCAGTACTAGAGTCATTGCATGTGTGCTATTTTCCACAAACCACACATGGATCCACAAGTGGTCATTGCATGTGTGTTGTTTCCACAAACAAACATGGAAAAACCACTAGAGTCATTGCATGTGTGTTCTTTTCCACAAACCACACATGGATCCACCAGTGGTCATTGGATGTGTGTTCTTTCCACAGACCACATATGGATCAACTAGAGTCATTGCATGTGTGTTATTTCCACAAACCACACATGCATCAACCACTAGAGTCATTGCATGTTTGTTTTTATACCAAAACCACAAACCAGCACTAGAGTCATTGCATGTGTTTTCTTTTCCACAAACCACACATGGATCCACTAGACTCATTGCATGTGTGTTCTTTTCCACAAACAACTTATGGATCAACCAGTGGTCATTGCATGTGTGTTATTTCCACAAACCACACATGGATCAACCACTAGAGTCTCTGCATATGTGTTATTTCCACAAACCACACATGGATCAACCACTAGAATCATTGCATGTGTGTTCTTATACTAAAAAAACACTAGAGTCATTGCATGTGTGTTCTTTTCACAAACCACACATGGATCAACCACTAGAGTCATTGCATGTGTGTTATTTCCACAAACAAACATGGAAAAACCACTAGAGTCATTGCATGTGTGTCCTTTTCCACAAACCACACATGGATCCACCAGTGGTCATTGCATGTGTGTTCTTTCCACAAACCACACATGGATCAACCACTAGAGTCATTGCATGTGTGTTCTTTCCACAAACCACACATGGATCAACCACTAGTCATTGCATGTTTGTTCTTATACTAAAACCACAAACCAGCACTAGAGTCATTGCATGTGTGTTCTTTTCCACAAACCACACATGGATCCACCAGTGGTAATTGCATGTGTGTTCTTTCCACAAACCACACATGGATCAACCACTAGAGTCATTGCATGTGTGTTCTTATACTAAAACCACAAACAAGTACTAGAGTCATTGCATGTGTGTTATTATACTAAAACCACAAACCAGTACTAGAGTCATTGCATGTGTGTTATTTTCCCCAAACCACACACGGATCCACAAGTGGTCATTGCATGTGTGTTCTTTCCACAAACCACATATGGATCAACCAGAGTCATTGCATGTGTGTTCTTTCCACAAACCACACATGGATCAACCACTAGAGTCATTGCTTGTTTGTTCTTGTACTAAAACCACAAACTAGCACTAGAGTCATTGCATGTGTGTTCTTTTCCACAAACCACACATGGATCCACCAGTGGTCATTGCATGTGTGTTCTTTCCACGGACCACATATGGGTCAACCAGAGTCATTGCATGTGTGCTCTTTCCACAAAACAACACATGGATCAACCACTAGAGTCATTGCATGTTTGTTCTTATACTAAAACCACAAACCAGCACTAGAGTCATTGCATGTGTGTTCTTTTCCACAAACCACACATGGATCCACTAGTGGTCATTGCATGTTTGTTCTTTCCACAAACCACACATGTGGACCCACTAGAGTCATTGCATGTGTGTTCTTTCCACAAAACCACACATGGATCAACCACTAGAGTCATTGCATGTTTGTTCTTATACTAAAACCACAAACCAGCACAAGAGTCATTGCATGTGTGTTCTTTTCCACAAACCACACATGGATCCACTAGACTCATTGCATGTGTGTTCTTTTCCACAAACAACTTATGGATCAACCAGTGGTTATTGCATGTGTGTTCTTTCCACAAACCACATGTGGACCCATTACAGTCATTACATGTGTGTTATTTCCACAAACCACACATGGATCAACCACTAGAGTCATTGCATATGTGTTATTTCCACAAACCACATATGGATCAACCACTAGAGTCATTGCATGTGTGTTCTTATACTAAAACCAACACTAGAGTCATTGCATGTGTGTTCTTTTCACAAACCACACATGGATCAACCACTAGAGTCATTGCATGTGTGTTATTTCCACAAACAAACATGAATCAACCACTAGAGTCATTGCATGTGTGTTCTTATACTAAAACCAACATGGATCCACCAGTGGTCATTGCATGTGTGTTCTTTCCACAAACCACACACGGATCAACCACTAGAGTCATTGCATGTGTGTTATTTCCACAAACCACACATGGATCAACCACTAGAGTCATTGCATGTGTGTTCTTATACTAAAACAACAAACCAGTACTAGAGTCATTGCATGTGTGTTCTTATACTAAAACCATAAACCAGTACTAGAGTCATTGCATGTGTGTTCTTTTCCACAAACCACACATGGATCCACCAGTGGTCATTGCATGTGTGTTATTTCCACAAACCACATATGGATCAACCAGAGTCACTGCATGTGTGTTCTTTCCACAAACCACACATGGATCAACCACTAGAGTCATTGCATGTTTGTTCTTATACTAGAACCACAAACCAGCACTAGAGTCATTGCATGTGTGTTCTTTTCCACAAACCACACATGGATCCACCAGTGGTCATTGCATGTGTGTTCTTTCCACGAACCACATATGGATCAACCAGAGTCATTGCATGTGTGTTCTTTCCACAAAACCACACATGGATCAACCACTAGAGTCATTGCATGTTTGTTCTTATACTAAAACCACAAACCAGCACTAGAGTCATTGCATGTGTGTTCTTTTCCACAAACCACACATGGATCCTCCACTAGAGTCATTGCATGTATGTTCTTTCCACAAACCACATATGGATCAACCAGCGGTCATTGCATGTGTGTTCTATCCACAAACCACATGTGGACCCATTACAGTCATTGCATGTGTGTTATTTCCACAAACCACACATGGATCAACCACTAGAGTCATTGCATATGTGTTCGTTCCACAAACCACACATGGATCAACCACTAGAGTCATTGCTCGTTTGTTCTTATACTAAAACCACAAACTAGCACTAGAGTCATTGCATGTGTGTTCTTTTCCACAAATCACACATGGATCCACCAGTGGTCATTGCATGTGTGTTGTTTCCACGGACCACATATGGATCAACCAGAGTCATTGCATGTGTGTTCTTCCACAAAACCACACATGGATCAACCACTAGAGTCATTGCATGTTTGTTCTTATACTAAAACCACAAACTAGCACTAGAGTCATTGCATGTGTGTTCTTTTCCACAAACCACACATGGATCCACTAGTGGTTATTACATGTGTGTTCTTTCCACGGACCACATATGGATCAACCAGAGTCATTGCATGTGTGTTCTTTCCACAAAACCACACATGGATCAACCAGTAGAGTCATTGCATGTTTGTTCTTGTACTAAAACCACAAACCAGCACTAGAGTCATTGCATGTGTGTTCTTTTCCACAAACCACACATGGATCCACTAGTGGTTATTACATGTGTGTTCTTTCCACGGACCACATATGGATCAACCAGAGTCATTGCATGTGTGTTCTTTCCACAAAACCACACATGGATCAACCACTAGAGTCATTGCATGTTTGTTCTTATACTAAAACCACAAACCAGCACTAGAGTCATTGCATGTGTGTTCTTTTCCACAAACCACACATGGATCCACTAGACTCATTGCATGTGTGTTCTTTTCCATAAGCAACTTCTGGATCAACCAGTGGTCATTGCATGTGTGTTCTTTCCACAAACCACATGTGGACCCATTACAGTCATTACATGTGTGTTATTTCCACAAACCACACATGGATCAACCACTAGAGTCATTGCATATGTGTTATTTCCACAAACCACATATGGATCAACCACTAGAGTCATTGCATGTGTGTTCTTATACTAAAACCAACACTAGAGTCATTGCATGTGTGTTCTTTTCACAAACCACACATGGATCAACCACTAGAGTCATTGCATGTGTGTTATTTCCACAAACAAACATGGATCAACCACTAGAGTCATTGCATGTGTGTTCTTATACTAAAACCAACATGGATCCACCAGTGGTCATTGCATGTGTGTTCTTTCCACAAACCACACACGGATCAACCACTAGAGTCAGTGCATGTGTGTTATTTCCACAAACCACACATGGATCAACCACTAGAGTCATTGCATGTGTGTTCTTATACTAAAACCACAAACCAATATTAGAGTCATTGCATGTGTGTTCTTATACTAAACCACAAACCAGTACTAGAGTCATTGCATGTCTGTTCTTTTCCACAAACCACACATGGATCCACCAGTGGTCATTGCATGTGTGTTATTTCCACAAACCACATATGGATGAACCAGAGTCATTGCATGTGTGTTCTTTCCACAAACCACACATGGATCAACCACTAGAGTCATTGCATGTTTGTTGTTATACTAAAACCACAAA
Source organism: Avena sativa (assembly GCA_916181665.1). Classification (NCBI taxonomy): domain Eukaryota; kingdom Viridiplantae; phylum Streptophyta; class Magnoliopsida; order Poales; family Poaceae; genus Avena; species Avena sativa. Next base: position 279,247,924 of record OV702292.1, read on the forward strand.
CCAGCACTAGAGTCATTTCATGTGTGTTCTTTTCCACAAACCACGCATGGATCCACCAGTGGTCATTGCATGTGTGTTCTTTCCACAGACCACATATGGATCAACCAGAGTCATTGCATGTGTGTTCTTTCCACAAACCACACATGCATCAACCACTAGAGTCCTTGCGTGTTTGTTCTTATACTAAAACCACAAACCAGCACTAGAGTCAGTGCATGTGTGTTCTTTTCCACAAACCACACATGGATCCACTAGACTCATTGCATGTGTGTTCTTTTCCACAAACAACTTATGGATCAACCAGTGGTCATTGCACGTGTGTTCTTTCCACAAACCACATGTGGACCCATTACAGTCATTACATGTGTGTTATTTCCACAAACCACACATGGATCAACCACTAGAGTCATTGCATATGTGTTACTTCCACAAACCACATATGGATCAACCACTAGAGTCATTGCATGTGTGTTCTTATACTAAAACCAACACTAGAGTCATTGCATGTGTGTTCTTTTCACAAACCACACCTAGATCAACCACTAGAGTCATTGAATGTGTGTTATTTCCACAAACAAACATGGATCAACCACTAGAGTCATTGCATGTGTGTTCTTATACTAAAACCAACATGGATGCACCAGTGGTCATTGCATGTGTGTTCTTTCCACAAACCACACACGGATCAACCACTAGGGTCATTGCATGTGTGTTATTTTCACAAACCACACATGGATCAACAACTAGAGTCATTCCATGTGTGTTCTTATACTAAAACCACAAACCAGTACTAGAGTCATTGCATGTGTGTTCTTATACTAAAACCACAAACCAGTACTAGAGTCATTGCATGTGTGTTCTTTTCCACAAACCACACATGGATCCACCAGTGGTCATTGCATGTGTGTTATTTCCACAAACCACATATGGATCAACCAGAGTCATTGCATGTGTGTTCTTTCCACAAACCACACATGGATCAACCACTAGAGTCATTGCATGTTTGTTCTTATACTAAAACCACAAACCAGCACTAGAGTCATTTCATGTGTGTTCTTTTCCACAAACCACGCATGGATCCACCAGTGGTCATTGCATGTGTGTTCTTTCCACAGACCACATATGGATCAACCAGAGTCATTGCATGTGTGTTCTTTCCACAAACCACACATGCATCAACCACTAGAGTCCTTGCATGTTTGTTCTTATACTAAAACCACAAACCAGCACTAGAGTCAGTGCATGTGTGTTCTTTTCCACAAACCACACATGGATCCACTAGACTCATTGCATGTGTGTTCTTTTCCACAAACAACTTATGGATCAACCAGTGGTCATTGCATGTGTGTTCTTTCCACAAACCACATGTGGACCCATTACAATCATTACATGTTTGTTATTTCCACCAACCACACCTGGATCAACCACTAGAGTCATTGCATATGTGTTATTTCCACAAACCACATATGGATCAACCACTAGAGTCATTGCATGTGTGTTCTTATACTAAAACCAACACTAGAGTCATTGCATGTATGTTCTTTTCACAAACCACACCTGGATCAACCACTAGAGTCATTGCATGTGTGTTATTTCCACAAACAAACATGGATCAACCACTAGAGTCATTGCATGTGTGTTCTGATACTAAATCCAACATGGATCCACCAGTGGTCATTGCATGTGTGTTCTTTCCACAAACCACACACGGATCAACCACTAGAGTCATTGCATGTGTGTTATTTCCACAAACCACACATGGATCAACAACTAGATTCATTCCATGTGTGTTCTTATACTAAAACCACAAAATAGTACTAGAGTCATTGCATGTGTGTTCTTATACTAAAACCACAAACCAGTACTAGAGTCATTGCATGTGTGTTCTTTTCCACAAACCACACATGGATCCACCAGTAGTCATTACATGTGTGTTATTTCCACAAACCACATATGGATCAACCAGAGTCATTGCATGTGTGTTCTTTCCACAAACCACACATGGATCAACCACTAGAGTCATTGCATGTTTTTTCTTATACTAAAACCACAAACTAACACTAGAGTCAGTGCATGTGTGTTCTTTTCCACAAACCACACATGGATCCACCAGTGGTCATTGCATGTGTGTTGTTTCCAGAGACCACATATGGATCAACCACTAGAGTCATTGCATGTGTGTTCTTATACTAAAACCAACATGGATCCACCAGTGGTCATTGCATGTGTGTTCTTTCCACAAACCACACATGGATCAACCACTAGAGTCATTGCATGTGTGTTCTTATACTAAAACCACAAACCAGTACTAGAGTCATTGCATGTGTGTTATTATACTAAAACTACAAACCAGTACTAGAGTCATTGCATGTGTGTTATTTTCCACAAACCACACATGGATCTACAAGTTGTCATTGCATGTGTGTTCTTTCCACAAACCACATATGGATCAACCAGAGTCATTGCATGTGTGTTCTTTCCACAAACCACACATGGATCAACCACTAGAGTCATTGCTCGTTTGTTCTTATACTAAGACCACAAACTAGCACTAGAGTCATTGCATGTGTGTTCTTTTCCACAAACCACACATGGATCCACCGGTGGTCATTGCATGTGTGTTCTTTCCACGGACCACATATGGATCAACAAGAGTCATTGCATGTGTGTTCTTTCCACAAAACCACACATGGATCAACCACTAGAGTCATTGCATGTTTGTTCTTATACTAAAACCACAAACTAGCACTAGAGTCATTGCATGTGTGTTCTTTTCCACAAACCACACATGGATCCACTAGTGGTCATTACATGTGTGTTCTTTCCACGGACCACATATGGATCAACCAGAGTCATTGCATGTGTGTTCTTTCCACAAACCACACACGGATCAACCACTAGAGTCATTGCATGTGTGTTATTTCCACAAACCACACATGGATCAACCACTAGAGTCATTGCATGTGTGTTCTTATACTAAAACAACAAACCAGTACTAGAGTCATTGCATGTGTGTTCTTATACTAAAACCATAAACCAGTACTAGAGTCATTGCATGTGTGTTCTTTTCCACAAACCACACATGGATCCACCAGTGGTCATTGCATGTGTGTTATTTCCACAAACCACATATGGATCAACCAGAGTCATTGCATGTGTGTTCTTTCCACAAACCACACATGGATCAACCACTAGAGTCATTGCATGTTTGTTCTTATACTAGAACCACAAACCAGCACTAGAGTCATTCCATGTGTGTTCTTATACTAAAACCACAAACCAGTACTAGAGTCATTGCATGTGTGTTCTTATACTAAAACCGCAAACCAGTACTAGAGTCATTGCATGTGTGTTCTTTTCCACAAACCACACATGGATCCACCAGTGGTCATTGCATGTGTGTTATTTCCACAAACCACATATGGATCAACCAGAGTCATTGCATGTGTGTTCTTTCCACAAACCACACATGGATCAACCACTAGAGTCATTGCATGTTTGTTCTTATACTAAAACCACAAACCAGCACTAGAGTCATTTCATGTGTGTTCTTTTCCACAAACCACGCATGGATCCACCAGTGGTCATTGCATGTGTGTTCTTTCCACAGACCACATATGGATCAACCAGAGTCATTGCATGTGTGTTCTTTCCACAAACCACACATGCATCAACCACTAGAGTCCTTGCATGTTTGTTCTTATACTAAAACCACAAACCAGCACTAGAGTCAGTGCATGTGTGTTCTTTTCCACAAACCACACATGGATCCACTAGACTCATTGCATGTGTGTTCTTTTCCACAAACAACTTATGGATCAACCAGTGGTCATTGCATGTGTGTTCTTTCCACAAACCACATGTGGACCCATTACAATCATTACATGTTTGTTATTTCCACCAACCACACCTGGATCAACCACTAGAGTCATTGCATATGTGTTATTTCCACAAACCACATATGGATCAACCACTAGAGTCATTGCATGTGTGTTCTTATACTAAAACCAACACTAGAGTCATTGCATGTGTGTTCTTTTCACAAACCACACCTGGATCAACCACTAGAGTCATTGCATGTGTGTTATTTCCACAAACAAACATGGATCAACCACTAGAGTCATTGCATGTGTGTTCTGATACTAAATCCAACATGGATCCACCAGTGGTCATTGCATGTGTGTTCTTTCCACAAACCACACACGGATCAACCACTAGAGTCATTGCATGTGTGTTATTTCCACAAACCACACATGGATCAACAACTAGATTCATTCCATGTGTGTTCTTATACTAAAACCACAAAATAGTACTAGAGTCATTGCATGTGTGTTCTTATACTAAAACCACAAACCAGTACTAGAGTCATTGCATGTGTGTTCTTTTCCACAAACCACACATGGATCCACCAGTAGTCATTACATGTGTGTTATTTCCACAAACCACATATGGATCAACCAGAGTCATTGCATGTGTGTTCTTTCCACAAACCACACATGGATCAACCACTAGAGTCATTGCATGTTTTTTCTTATACTGAAACCACAAACTAACACTAGAGTCAGTGCATGTGTGTTCTTTTCCACAAACCACACATGGATCCACCAGTGGTCATTGCATGTGTGTTGTTTCCAGAGACCACATATGGATCAACCACTAGAGTCATTGCATGTGTGTTCTTATACTAAAACCAACATGGATCCACCAGTGGTCATTGCATGTGTGTTCTTTCCACAAACCACACATGGATCAACCACTAGAGTCATTGCATGTGTGTTCTTATACTAAAACCACAAACCAGTACTAGAGTCATTGCATGTGTGTTATTATACTAAAACTACAAACCAGTACTAGAGTCATTGCATGTGTGTTATTTTCCACAAACCACACATGGATCTACAAGTTGTCATTGCATGTGTGTTCTTTCCACAAACCACATATGGATCAACCAGAGTCATTGCATGTGTGTTCTTTCCACAAACCACACATGGATCAACCACTAGAGTCATTGCTCGTTTGTTCTTATACTAAGACCACAAACTAGCACTAGAGTCATTGCATGTGTGTTCTTTTCCACAAACCACACATGGATCCACCGGTGGTCATTGCATGTGTGTTCTTTCCACGGACCACATATGGATCAACAAGAGTCATTGCATGTGTGTTCTTTCCACAAAACCACACATGGATCAACCACTAGAGTCATTGCATGTTTGTTCTTATACTAAAACCACAAACTAGCACTAGAGTCATTGCATGTGTGTTCTTTTCCACAAACCACACATGGATCCACTAGTGGTCATTACATGTGTGTTCTTTCCACGGACCACATATGGATCAACCAGAGTCATTGCATGTGTGTTCTTTCCACAAACCACACACGGATCAACCACTAGAGTCATTGCCTGTGTGTTATTTCCACAAACCACACATGGATCAACCACTAGAGTCATTGCATGTGTGTTCTTATACTAAAACAACAAACCAGTACTAGAGTCATTGCATGTGTGTTCTTATACTAAAACCATAAACCAGTACTAGAGTCATTGCATGTGTGTTCTTTTCCACAAACCACACATGGATCCACCAGTGGTCATTGCATGTGTGTTATTTCCACAAACCACATATGGATCAACCAGAGTCATTGCATGTGTGTTCTTTCCACAAACCACACATGGATCAACCACTAGAGTCATTGCATGTTTGTTCTTATACTAGAACCACAAACCAGCACTAGAGTCATTCCATGTGTGTTCTTATACTAAAACCACAAACCAGTACTAGAGTCATTGCATGTGTGTTCTTATACTAAAACCACAAACCAGTACTAGAGTCATTGCATGTGTGTTCTTTTCCACAAACCACACATGGATCCACCAGTGGTCATTGCATGTGTGTTATTTCCACAAACCACATATGGATCAACCAGAGTCATTGCATGTGTGTTCTTTCCACAAACCACACATGGATCAACCACTAGAGTCATTGCATGTTTGTTCTTATACTAAAACCACAAACCAGCACTAGAGTCATTTCATGTGTGTTCTTTTCCACAAACCACGCATGGATCCACCAGTGGTCATTGCATGTGTGTTCTTTCCACAGACCACATATGGATCAACCAGAGTCATTGCATGTGTGTTCTTTCCACAAACCACACATGCATCAACCACTAGAGTCCTTGCATGTTTGTTCTTATACTAAAACCACAAACCAGCACTAGAGTCAGTGCATGTGTGTTCTTTTCCACAAACCACACATGGATCCACTAGACTCATTGCATGTGTGTTCTTTTCCACAAACAACTTATGGATCAACCAGTGGTCATTGCATGTGTGTTCTTTCCACAAACCACATGTGGACCCATTACAATCATTACATGTTTGTTATTTCCACCAACCACACCTGGATCAACCACTAGAGTCATTGCATATGTGTTATTTCCACAAACCACATATGGATCAACCACTAGAGTCATTGCATGTGTGTTCTTATACTAAAACCAACACTAGAGTCATTGCATGTGTGTTCTTTTCACAAACCACACCTGGATCAACCACTAGAGTCATTGCATGTGTGTTATTTCCACAAACAAACATGGATCAACCACTAGAGTCATTGCATGTGTGTTCTGATACTAAATCCAACATGGATCCACCAGTGGTCATTGCATGTGTGTTCTTTCCACAAACCACACACGGATCAACCACTAGAGTCATTGCATGTGTGTTATTTCCACAAACCACACATGGATCAACAACTAGATTCATTCCATGTGTGTTCTTATACTAAAACCACAAAATAGTACTAGAGTCATTGCATGTGTGTTCTTATACTAAAACCACAAACCAGTACTAGAGTCATTGCATGTGTGTTCTTTTCCACAAACCACACATGGATCCACCAGTAGTCATTACATGTGTGTTATTTCCACAAACCACATATGGATCAACCAGAGTCATTGCATGTGTGTTCTTTCCACAAACCACACATGGATCAACCACTAGAGTCATTGCATGTTTTTTCTTATACTAAAACCACAAACTAACACTAGAGTCAGTGCATGTGTGTTCTTTTCCACAAACCACACATGGATCCACCAGTGGTCATTGCATGTGTGTTGTTTCCAGAGACCACATATGGATCAACCACTAGAGTCATTGCATGTGTGTTCTTATACTAAAACCAACATGGATCCACCAGTGGTCATTGCATGTGTGTTCTTTCCACAAACCACACATGGATCAACCACTAGAGTCATTGCATGTGTGTTCTTATACTAAAACCACAAACCAGTACTAGAGTCATTGCATGTGTGTTATTATACTAAAACTACAAACCAGTACTAGAGTCATTGCATGTGTGTTATTTTCCACAAACCACACATGGATCTACAAGTTGTCATTGCATGTGTGTTCTTTCCACAAACCACATATGGATCAACCAGAGTCATTGCATGTGTGTTCTTTCCACAAACCACACATGGATCAACCACTAGAGTCATTGCTCGTTTGTTCTTATACTAAGACCACAAACTAGCACTAGAGTCATTGCATGTGTGTTCTTTTCCACAAACCACACATGGATCCACCGGTGGTCATTGCATGTGTGTTCTTTCCACGGACCACATATGGATCAACAAGAGTCATTGCATGTGTGTTCTTTCCACAAAACCACACATGGATCAACCACTAGAGTCATTGCATGTTTGTTCTTATACTAAAACCACAAACTAGCACTAGAGTCATTGCATGTGTGTTCTTTTCCACAAACCACACATGGATCCACTAGTGGTCATTACATGTGTGTTCTTTCCACGGACCACATATGGATCAACCAGAGTCATTGCATGTGTGTTCTTTCCACAAACCACACACGGATCAACCACTAGAGTCATTGCATGTGTGTTATTTCCACAAACCACACATGGATCAACCACTAGAGTCATTGCATGTGTGTTCTTATACTAAAACAACAAACCAGTACTAGAGTCATTGCATGTGTGTTCTTATACTAAAACCATAAACCAGTACTAGAGTCATTGCATGTGTGTTCTTTTCCACAAACCACACATGGATCCACCAGTGGTCATTGCATGTGTGTTATTTCCACAAACCACATATGGATCAACCAGAGTCATTGCATGTGTGTTCTTTCCACAAACCACACATGGATCAACCACTAGAGTCATTGCATGTTTGTTCTTATACTAGAACCACAAACCAGCACTAGAGTCATTGCATGTGTGTTCTTTTCCACAAACCACACATGGATCCACCAGTGGTCATTGCATGTGTGTTCTTTCCACGAACCACATATGGATCAACCAGAGTCATTGCATGTGTGTTATTTCCACAAAACCACACATGGATCAACCACTAGAGTCATTGCATGTTTGTTCTTATACTAAAACCACAAACCAGCACTAGAGTCATTGCATGTGTGTTCTTTTCCACAAACCACACATGGATCCTCCACTAGAGTCATTGCATGTATGTTCTTTCCACAAACCACATATGGATCAACCAGCGGTCATTGCATGTGTGTTCTATCCACAAACCACATGTGGACCCATTACAGTCATTGCATGTGTGTTATTTCCACAAACCACACATGGATCAACCACTAGAGTCATTGCATATGTGTTCGTTCCACAAACCACACATGGATCAACCACTAGAGTCATTGCTCGTTTGTTCTTATACTAAAACCACAAACTAGCACTAGAGTCATTGCATGTGTGTTCTTTTCCACAAATCACACATGGATCCACCAGTGGTCATTGCATGTGTGTTGTTTCCACGGACCACATATGGATCAACCAGAGTCATTGCATGTGTGTTCTTCCACAAAACCACACATGGATCAACCACTAGAGTCATTGCATGTTTGTTCTTATACTAAAACCACAAACTAGCACTAGAGTCATTGCATGTGTGTTCTTTTCCACAAACCACACATGGATCCACTAGTGGTTATTACATGTGTGTTCTTTCCACGGACCACATATGGATCAACCAGAGTCATTGCATGTGTGTTCTTTCCACAAAACCACACATGGATCAACTAGTAGAGTCATTGCATGTTAGTTCTTATACTAAAACCATAAACCAGCACTAGAGTCATTGCATGTGTGTTCTTTTCCACAAACCACACATGGATCCACTAGTGGTTATTACATGTGTGTTCTTTCCACGGACCACATATGGATCAACCAGAGTCATTGCATGTGTGTTCTTTCCACAAAACCACACATGGATCAACCACTAGAGTCATTGCATGTTTGTTCTTATACTAAAACCACAAACCAGCACTAGAGTCATTGCATGTGTGTTCTTTTCCACAAACCACACATGGATCCACTAGACTCATTGCATGTGTGTTCTTTTCCATAAGCAACTTCTGGATCAACCAGTGGTCATTGCATGTGTGTTCTTTCCACAAACCACATGTGGACCCATTACAGTCATTACATGTGTGTTATTTCCACAAACCACACATGGATCAACCACTAGAGTCATTGCATATGTGTTATTTCCACAAACCACATATGGATCAACCACTAGAGTCATTGCATGTGTGTTCTTATACTAAAACCAACACTAGAGTCATTGCATGTGTGTTCTTTTCACAAACCACACATGGATCAACCACTAGAGTCATTGCATGTGTGTTATTTCCACAAACAAACATGGATCAACCACTAGAGTCATTGCATGTGTGTTCTTATACTAAAACCAACATGGATCCACCAGTGGTCATTGCATGTGTGTTCTTTCCACAAACCACACACGGATCAACCACTAGAGTCAGTGCATGTGTGTTATTTCCACAAACCACACATGGATCAACCACTAGAGTCATTGCATGTGTGTTCTTATACTAAAACCACAAACCAATATTAGAGTCATTGCATGTGTGTTCTTATACTAAACCACAAACCAGTACTAGAGTCATTGCATGTCTGTTCTTTTCCACAAACCACACATGGATCCACCAGTGGTCATTGCATGTGTGTTATTTCCACAAACCACATATGGCTGAACCAGAGTCATTGCATGTGTGTTCTTTCCACAAACCACACATGGATCAACCACTAGAGTCATTGCATGTTTGTTGTTATACTAAAACCACAAACCAGCACTAGAGTCATTTCATGTGTGTTCTTTTCCACAAACCACGCATGGATCCACCAGTGGTCATTGCATGTGTGTTCTTTCCACAGACCACATATGGATCAACCAGAGTCATTGCATGTGTGTTCTTTCCACAAACCACACATGCATCAACCACTAGAGTCCTTGCGTGTTTGTTCTTATACTAAAACCACAAACCAGCACTAGAGTCAGTGCATGTGTGTTCTTTTCCACAAACCACACATGGATCCACTAGACTCATTGCATGTGTGTTCTTTTCCACAAACAACTTATGGATCAACCAGTGGTCATTGCACGTGTGTTCTTTCCACAAACCACATGTGGACCCATTACAGTCATTACATGTGTGTTATTTCCACAAACCACACATGGATCAACCACTAGAGTCATTGCATATGTGTTACTTCCACAAACCACATATGGATCAACCACTAGAGTCATTGCATGTGTGTTCTTATACTAAAACCAACACTAGAGTCATTGCATGTGTGTTCTTTTCACAAACCACACCTAGATCAACCACTAGAGTCATTGCATGTGTGTTATTTCCACAAACAAACATGGATCAACCACTAGAGTCATTGCATGTGTGTTCTTATACTAAAACCAACATGGATCCACCAGTGGTCATTGCATGTGTGTTCTTTCCACAAACCACACACGGATCAACCACTAGGGTCATTGCATGTGTGTTATTTTCACAAACCACACATGGATCAACAACTAGAGTCATTCCATGTGTGTTCTTATACTAAAACCACAAACCAGTACTAGAGTCATTGCATGTGTGTTCTTATACTAAAACCACAAACCAGTACTAGAGTCATTGCATGTGTGTTCTTTTCCACAAACCACACATGGATCCACCAGTGGTCATTGCATGTGTGTTATTTCCACAAACCACATATGGATCAACCAGAGTCATTGCATGTGTGTTCTTTCCACAAACCACACATGGATCAACCACTAGAGTCATTGCATGTTTGTTCTTATACTAAAACCACAAACCAGCACTAGAGTCATTTCATGTGTGTTCTTTTCCACAAACCACGCATGGATCCACCAGTGGTCATTGCATGTGTGTTCTTTCCACAGACCACATATGGATCAACCAGAGTCATTGCATGTGTGTTCTTTCCACAAACCACACATGCATCAACCACTAGAGTCCTTGCATGTTTGTTCTTATACTAAAACCACAAACCAGCACTAGAGTCAGTGCATGTGTGTTCTTTTCCACAAACCACACATGGATCCACTAGACTCATTGCATGTGTGTTCTTTTCCACAAACAACTTATGGATCAACCAGTGGTCATTGCATGTGTGTTCTTTCCACAAACCACATGTGGACCCATTACAATCATTACATGTTTGTTATTTCCACCAACCACACCTGGATCAACCACTAGAGTCATTGCATATGTGTTATTTCCACAAACCACATAAGGATCAACCATTAGAGTCATTGCATGTGTGTTCTTATACTAAAACCAACACTAGAGTCATTGCATGTGTGTTCTTTTCACAAACCACACCTGGATCAACCACTAGAGTCATTGCATGTGTGTTATTTCCACAAACAAACATGGATCAACCACTAGAGTCATTGCATGTGTGTTGTGATACTAAATCCAACATGGATCCACCAGTGGTCATTGCATGTGTGTTCTTTCCACAAACCACACACGGATCAACCACTAGAGTCATTGCATGTGTGTTATTTCCACAAACCACACATGGATCAACAACTAGATTCATTCCATGTGTGTTCTTATACTAAAACCACAAACCAGTACTAGAGTCATTGCATGTGTGTTCTTATACTAAAACCACAAACCAGTACTAGAGTCATTGCATGTGTGTTCTTTTCCACAAACCACACATGGATCCACCAGTAGTCATTACATGTGTGTTATTTCCACAAACCACATATGGATCAACCAGAGTCATTGCATGTGTGTTCTTTCCACAAACCACACATGGATCAACCACTAGAGTCATTGCATGTTTTTTCTTATACTAAAACCACAAACTAACACTAGAGTCTGTGCATGTGTGTTCTTTTCCACAAACCACACATGGATCCACCAGTGGTCATTGCATGTGTGTTGTTTCCAGATACCACATATGGATCAACCACTAGAGTCATTGCATGTGTGTTCTTATACTAAAACCAACATGGATCCACCAGTGGTCATTGCATGTGTGTTCTTTCCACAAACCACACATGGATCAACCACTAGAGTCATTGCATGTGTGTTCATATACTAAAACCACAAACCAGTACTAGAGTCATTGCATGTGTGTTATTATACTAAAACTACAAACCAGTACTAGAGTCATTGCATGTGTGTTATTTTCCACAAACCACACATGGATCTACAAGTTGTCATTGCATGTGTGTTCTTTCCACAAACCACATATGGATCAACCAGAGTCATTGCATGTGTGTTCTTTCCACAAACCACACATGGATCAACCACTAGAGTCATTGCTCGTTTGTTCTTATACTAAGACCACAAACTAGCACTAGAGTCATTGCATGTGTGTTCTTTTCCACAAACCACACATGGATCCACCGGTGGTCATTGCATGTGTGTTCTTTCCACGGACCACATATGGATCAACAAGAGTCATTGCATGTGTGTTCTTTCCACAAAACCACACATGGATCAACCACTAGAGTCATTGCATGTTTGTTCTTATACTAAAACCACAAACTAGCACTAGAGTCATTGCATGTGTGTTCTTTTCCACAAACCACACATGGATCCACTAGTGGTCATTACATGTGTGTTCTTTCCACGGACCACATATGGATCAACCAGAGTCATTGCATGTGTGTTCTTTCCACAAAACCACACATGGATCAACCACTAGAGTCATTGCATGTTTGTTCTTATACTAAAACCACAAACCAGCACTAGAGTCATTGCATGTGTGTTCTTTTCCACAAACCACACATGGATCCACTAGACTCATTGCATGCGTGTTCTTTTCCACAAACAACTTATGGATCAACCAGTGGTCATTGCATGTGTGTTCTTTCCACAAACCACATGTGGACCCATTACAGTCATTACATGTGTGTTATTTCCACAAACCACACATGGATCAACCACTAGAGTCATTGCATGTGTGTTCTTTTCCACAAACCACACATGGATCCACAGGTGGTTATTGCATGTGTGTTCTTTCCACAAACCACACATGGATCAACCACTAGAGTCATTGCATGTGTGTTCTTTCCACAAACCACACATGGATCAACCACTAGAGTCATTCCATGTTTGTTCTTATACTAAAACCACAAACCAGCACTAGAGTCATTGCATGTGTGTTATTTTCCACAAACCACACATGGATCCACCAGTGGTCATTGCATGTCTGTTCTTTCCACCAACCACATATGGATCAACCAGAGTCATTGCATGTGTGTTCTTTCCACTAACCACACATGGATCAACCACTAGAGTCAACGCATGAGTGTTCTTTTCCACAAACCACACATGGATCCACTAGACTCATTGCATGTGTATTCTTTTCCACAAACAACTTAGGGATCAACTAGTGGTCATTGCATCTGGTATCTTTCCACAAACCACATGTGGACCCATTACAGTCATTGCATGTGTGTTATTTCCACAAACCACACATGGATCAACCAATAGAGACATTGCAGGTGTGTTCTTTTCACAAATCACACATGGATCAACCACTAGAGTCATTGCATGTGTGTTCTTATACTAAAACCACAAACCAGTACTAGAGTCATTGCATGTGTGTTCTTTTCCACAAACCACACGTGGATCCACCAGTGGTCATTGCATGTGTGTTCTTTCCACAAACCACACATGGATAAACCAGAGTCATTGCATGTGTGTTGTTTCCACAAACCACACATGGATCAACCACTAGAGTCATTGCATGTGTGTTCTTTTCCACAAACCACACATGGATCCACCAGTGGTCATTGCATGTGTGTTCTTTCCACAAACCACATATGGATCAACCACTCGTCATTGCATGTGTGTTCTTTCCACAAACCACACATGGATCTACCACTAGAGTCATTGCATGTTTGTTCTTATACTAAAACCACAAACCAGCACTAGAGTCATTGTATGTGTGTTCTTTTCCACAAACCACACATGGATCCACCACTAGAGTCGTTGGATGTGTGTTCTTTCCACAAACCACATATGGATCAACCAGAGTCATTGCATGTGTGTTCTTTCCACAAACCACACATGTGGACCCATTACAGTCATTGCATGTGTCTTATTTCCACAAACCACACATGGATCAACCACTAGAGTCATTGCATGTGTGTTCTTTCCACAAAACACATATGGATCAACCACTAGATTCATTGCATGTGTGTTCTTGTACTAAAACCAACACTAGAGTCATTGCATGTGTGTTCTTTTCACAAACCACACATGGATCAACCACTAGAGTCATTGCATGTGTGTTATTTCCACAAACAAACATGGATCAACCACTAGAGTCATTACATGTGTGTTCTTATATTAAAACCAACATGGATCCACCAGTGGTCATTGCATGTGTGTTCTTTCCAGAAACCACACATGGATCAACCACTAGAGTCATTGCATGTGTGTTCTTATACTAAAACCACAAACCAGTACTAGAGTCATTGCATGTGTGTTCTTATACTAAAACCACAAACCAGTACTAGAGTCATTGCATGTGTGTTCTTTTCCACAAACCACACATGGATCCACCAGTGGTCATTGCATGTGTGTTCTTTCCACAAACCACACATGGATAAACCAGAGTCATTGCATGTGTGTTCTTTCCACAAACCACACATGGATCAACCACTAGAGTCATTGCATGTGTGTTCTTTTCCACAAACCACACATGGATCCACCAGTGGTCATTGCATGTATGTTCTTTCCACAAACCACATATGGATCAACCACTAGTCATTGCATGTGTGTTCTTTCCACAAACCACACATGGATCAACCACTAGAGTCATTACATGTTTGTTCTTATACTAAAACCACAAACCAGCACTAGAGTCATTGCATGCGTGTTCTTTTCCACAAACCACACATGGATCCACCACTAGACTCATTGCATGTGTGTTCTTTTCAACAAACAACTTATGGATCAAACAAGTGGTCATTGCATGTGTGTTATTTCCACAAACCACACATGTGGACCCATTACAGTCATTGCATGTGTGTTATTTCCACAAACCACACATGGATCAACCACTAGAGTCATTGCATGTGTGTTCTTTCCATAAAACCACACATGGATCAACCACTAGAGTCATTGCATGTTTGTTCTTATACTAAAACCACAAACCAGCACTAGAGTCATTGCATGTGTGTTCTTTTCCACAAACCACACATGGATCCCCTAGTGGTCATTACATGTGTGTTCTTTCCATGGACCACATATGGATCAACCAGAGTCATGCATGTGTGTTCTTTACACAAAACCACACATGGATCAACCACTAGAGTCATTGCATGTTTGTTCTTATACTAAAACCACAAACCAGCACTAGAGTCATTGCATGTGTGTTCTTTTCCACAAACCACACATGGATCCAGTAGACTCATTGCATGTGTGTTCTTTTCCACAAACAACTTATGGATCAACCAGTGGTCATTGCATGTGTGTTCTTTCCACAAACCACATGTGGACCCATTACAGTCATTACATGTGTGTTATTTCCACAAACCACACATGGATCAACCACTAGAGTCATTGCATATGTGTTATTTCCACAAACCACATATGGATCAACCACTAGAGTCATTGCATGTGTGTTCTTATACTAAAACCAACACTAGAGTCATTGCATGTGTCTTCTTTTCACAAACCACACATGGATCAACCACTAGAGTCATTGCATGTGTGTTATTTCCACAAACAAACATGGATCAACCACTAGAGTCATTGCATGTGTGTTCTTATACTAAAACCAACATGGATCCACCAGTGGTCATTGCATGTGTGTTCTTTCCACAAACCACACACGGATCAACCACTAGAGTCATTGCATGTGTGTTATTTCCACAAACCACACATGGATCAACCACTAGAGTCATTGCATGTGTGTTCTTATACTAAAACCACAAACCAGTACTAGAGTCATTGCATGTGTGTTCTTATACTAAAACCACAAACCAGTACTAGAGTCATTGCATGTGTGTTCTATTCCACAAACCACACATGGATCCACCAGTGGTCATTGCATGTGTGTTATTTCCACAAACCACATATGGATCAACCAGAGTCATTGCATGTGTGTTCTTTCCACAAACCACACATGGATCAACCACTAGAGTCATTGCATGTTTGTACTTATACTAAAACCACAAACCAGCACTAGAGTCATTGCATGTGTGTTCTTTTCCACAAACCACACATGGATCCACCAGTGGTCATTGCATGTGTGTTCTTTCCACAAACCACATATGGATCAACCACTAGTCATTGCATGTGTGTTCTTTCCACAAACCACACATGGATCAACCACTAGAGTCATTGCATGTTTGTTCTTATACTAAAACCACAAACCAGCACTAGAGTCATCGCATGTGTGTTCTTTTCCACAAACCACACATGGATCCACCACTAGAGTCATTGCATGTGTGTTCTTTCCACAAACCACATATGGATCAACCAGAGTCATTGCATGTGTGTTCTTTCCACAAACCACACATGTGGACCCATTATAGTCATTGCATGTGTGTTATTTCCACAAACCACACATGGATCAACCACTAGAGTCATTGCATGTGTGTTCTTTCCACAAAACCCCACATGGATCAACCACTAGAGTCATTGCATGTTTGTTCTTATACTAAAACCACAAACTAGCACTAGAGTCATTGCATGTGTGTTTTTTCCACAAACCACACATGGATCCCCTAGTGGTCATTACATGTGTGTTCTTTCCACGGACCACATATGGATCAACCAGAGTCATTGCATGTGTGTTCTCCACAAAACCACACATGGATCAACCACTAGAGTCATTGCATGTTTGTTCTTATACTAAAACCACAAACCAGCACTAGAGTCATTGCATGTGTGTTCTTTTCCACAAACCACACATGGATCCAGTAGACTCATTGCATATGTGTTATTTTCCACAAACAACTTATGGATCAACCAGTGGTCATTGCATGTGTGTTCTTTCGACAAACCACATGTGGACCCATTACAGTCATTACATGTTTGTTATTTCCACCAAACACACATGGATCAACCACTAGAGTCATTGCATATGTGTTATTTCCACAAACCACATATGGATCAACCACTAGAGTCATTGCATGTGTGTTCTTATACTAAAACCAACACTAGAGTCATTGCATGTGTGTTCTTTTCACAGACCACACATGGATCAACCACTAGAGTCATTGCATGTGTGTTATTTCCACAAACAAACATGGATCAACCACTAGAGTTATTGCATGAGTGTTCTTATACTAAAACCAACATGGATCCACCAGTGGTCATTGCATGTGTGTTCTTTCCACAAACCACACACGGATCAACCACTAGAGTCATTGCATGTGTGTTATTTCCACAAACCACACATGGATCAACCACTAGATTCATTGCATGTGTGTTCTTATACTAAAACCACAAACCAGTACTAGAGTCATTGCATTTGTGTTCTTATACTAAAACCACAAACCAGTACTAGAGTCATTGCATGTGTGTTCTATTCCACAAACCACACATGAATCCACCAGTGGTCATTGCATGTGTGTTATTTCCACAAACCACATATGGATCAACCAGAGTCATTTCATATGTGTTCTTTCCACAAACCACACATGGATCAACCACTAGAGTCATTGCATGTTTGTTCTTATACTAAAACCACAAACCAGCACTAGAGTCAGTGCATGTGTGTTCTTTTCCACAAACCACACATGGATCCACCAGTGGTCATTGCATGTGTGTTCTTTCCACAGACCACATATGGATCAACCAGAGTCATTGCATGTGTGTTCTTTCCACAAACCACACATGCATCAACCACTAGAGTCATTGCATGTTTGTTCTTATACTAAAACCACAAACCAGCACTAGAGTCATTGCGTGTGTGTTCTTTTCCACAAACCACACATGGATCCACTAGACTCATTGCATGTGTGTTCTTTTCCACAAACAACTTATGGATCAACCAGTGGTCATTGCATGTGTGTTCTTTCCACAAACCACATGTGGACACATTACAGTCATTGCATGTGTGTTATTTCCACAAACCACACATGGATCAACCACTAGAGTCATGGCATATGTGTGATTTCCACAAACCACACATGGATCAACCACTAGAGTCATCGCATGTGTTTTCTTATACTAAAACCAACACTAGAGTCATTGCATGTGCGCTCTTTTCACAAACCACACATGGATCAACCACTAGAGTCATTGCATGTGTGTTATTTCCACAAACAAACATCAAAAAACCACTAGAGTCATTGCATGTGTGTTCTTTTCCACAAACCTCACATGGATCCACCAGTGGTCATTGCATGTGTGTTCTTTCCACAAACCACACATGGATCAACCACTAGAGTCATTGCATGTGTGTTCTTTCCACAAACCACACATGGATCAACCACTAGAGTCATTGCATGTTTGTTCTTATACTAAAACCACAAACCAGCTCTAGAGTCATTGCATGTGTGTTCTTTTCCACAAACCACACATGGATCCACCAGTGGTCATTGCATGTGTGTTCTTTCCACAAACCACATATGGATCAACCAGAGTCATTGCATGTGCGTTCTTTCCACAAACCACACATGGATCAACCACTAGAGTCATTGCATGTGTGTTCTTTTCCACAAACCACACATGGATCCACTAGTGGTCATTGCATGTGTGTTCTTTCCACAAACCACATATGGATCAACCACTAGTCATTGCATGCGTGTTCTTTCCTCAAACCACACATGGATCAACCACTAGAGTCATTGCATGTTTGTTCTTATACTAAAACCACAAACCAGCACTAGAGTCATTGCATGTGTGTTCTTTTCCACAAACCACAGATGGATCCACCACTAGAGTCGTTGCATGTGTGTTCTTTTCACAAACCACATATGGATCAACCAGAGTCATTGCATGTGTGTCCTTTCCAGAAACCACACATGTGGACCCATTACATTCATTGCATGTGTGTTATTTCCACAAACCACACATGGATCAACCACTAGAGTCATTGCATGTGTGTTCTTTCCACAAACCACATATGGATCAACCACTAGAGTCATCGCATGTGTGTTCTTTTCACAAACCACACATGGATCAACCACTAGAGTCATTGCATGTGTGTTATTTCCACAAACAAACATGGATCAACCACTAGAGTCATTGCATGTGTGTTCTTACACTAAAACCAACATGGATCCACCAGTGGTCATTGCATGTGTGTTCTTTCCACAAACCACACATGGATCAACCACTAGAGTCATTGCATGTGTGTTATTTCCACAAACCACACATGGATCAACCACTAGAATCATTGCATGTGTGTTCTTATACTAAAATCACAAACCAGTACTAGAGTCATTGCATGTGTGTTCTTATACTAAAACCACAAACCAGTACTAGAGTCACCGCATGTGTGTTATTTCCACAAACAAACATGGATCAACCACTAGAGTCATTGGATGTGTGTTCTTTTCCACAAACCACACAAGGATCCACCAGTGGTCATTGCATGTGTGTTCTTTCCACAAACCACACATGGATCAACCACTAGAGTCATTGCATGTGTGTTCATTTCCACAAACCACACATGGATCCACCACTAGAGTCATTGCAGGTGTGTTCTTTTCACAAACCACACATGGATCAACCACTAGAGTCATTGCATGTTTGTTCTTATACTAAAAGCACAAACCAACACTAGAGTCATTGCATGTGTGTTGTTTTCCACAAACCACACATGGATCCACCAGTGGTCATTGCATGTGTGTTCTTTCAACAAACCACATATGGATCAACCACTAGTCATTGCATGTGTGTTCTTTCCACAAACCACACATGGATCAACCACTAGAGTCATTGCATGTTTGTTCTTATACTAAAACCACAAACCAGCACTAGAGTCATTGCATGTGTGTTATTTTCCACAAACCACACATGGATCCACCAGTGGTCATTGCATGTGTGTTCTTTCCACAAACCACATATGGATCAACCAGAGTCATTGCATGTGTGTTCTTTCCACAAACCACACATGGATCAACCACTAGAGTCATTGCATGTGTGTTCTTTTCCACAAACCACACATGGATCCACTAGTGGTCATTGCATGTGTGTTCTTTCCACAAACCACATATGGATCAACCACTAGTCATTGCATGCGTGTTCTTTCCTCAAACCACACATGGATCAACCACTAGAGTCATTGCATGTTTGTTCTTATACTAAAACCACAAACCAGCACTAGAGTCATTGCATGTGTGTTCTTTTCCACAAACCACACATGGATCCACCACTAGAGTCGTTGCATGTGTGTTCTTTCCACAAACCACATATGGATCAACCAGAGTCATTGCATGTGTGTTCTTTCCACAAACCACACATGTGGACCCATTACAGTCATTGCATGTGTGTTATTTCCACAAACCACACATGGATCAACCACTAGAGTCATTGCATGTGTGTTCTTTCCATAAACCACATATGGATCAACCACTAGAGTCATCGCATGTGTGTTCTTATACTAAAACCAACACTAGAGTCATTGCATGTGTGTTCTTTTCACAAACCACACATGGTTCAACCACTAGAGTCATTGCATGTGTGTTATTTCCACAAACAAACATGGATCAACCACTAGAGTCATTGCATGTGTGTTCTTATACTAAAACCAACATGGATCCACCAATGGTCATTGCATGTGTGTTCTTTCCACAAACCACACATGGATCAACCACTAGAGTCATTGCATGTGTGTTATTTCCACAAACCACACATGGATCAACCACTAGAATCATTGCATGTGTGTTCTTATACTAAAATCACAAACCAGTACTAGAGTCATTGCATGTGTGTTCTTATACTAAAACCACAAATCAGTACTAGAGTCACTGCATGTGTGTTATTTCTACAAACAAACATGGATCAACCACTAGAGTCATTGGATGTGTGTTATTTTCCACAAACCACACATGGATCCACCAGTGGTCATTGCATGTGTGTTCTTTCCACAAACCACACATGGATCAACCACTAGAGTCATTGCATGTGTGTTCTTTTCCACAAACCACACATGGATCCACCACTAGAGTCATTGCAGGTGTGTTCTTTTCACAAACCACACATGGATCAACCACTAGAGTCATTGCATGTTTGTTCTTATACTAAAACCACAAACCAGCACTAGAGTCATTGCATGTGTGTTCTTTTCCACAAACCACACATGGATCCACTAGACTCATTGCATGTGTGTTCTTTTCCACAAACAACTTATGGATCAACCAGTGGTCATTGCATGTGTGTTCTTTCCACAAACCACATGTGGACACATTACAGTCATTGCATGTGTGTTATTTCCACAAACCACACATGGATCAACCACTAGAGTCATTGCATGTGTGTTCTTTCCAGAAACCACATATGGATCAACCACTAGAGTCATTGCATGTGTGTTCTTATACTAAAACCAACACTAGAGTCATGGCATGTGTGTTCTTTTCACAAACCACACATGGATCAACCACTAGAGTCATTCCATGTGTGTTATTTCCACAAACAAACATGGAACAACCACTAGAGTCATTGCATGTGTGTTCTTATACTAAAACCAACATGGATCCACCAGTGGTCATTGCATGTGTGTTCTTTCCACAAACCACACATGGATCAACCACTAGAGTCATTGCATGTGTGTTCTTATACTAAAACCACAAACCAGTAGTAGAGTCATTGCATGTGTGTTCTTATACTAAAACCACAAACCAGTACTAGAGCCATTGCATGTGTGTTATTTCCACAAACAAACATGGATCAACCACTAGAGTCATTGGATCTGTGTTCTTTTCCACAAACAACTTATGGATCAACCAGTGGTCATTGCATGTGTGTTCTTTCCACAAACCACATGTGGACACATTACAGTCATTGCATGTGTGTTATTTCCACAAACCACACATGGATCAACCACTAGAGTCATTGCATGTTTGTTCTTATACTAAAACCACAAACCAGCACTAGAGTCATTGTATGTGTGTTCTTTTCCACAAACCACACATGGATCCACCACTAGAGTCGTTGGATGTGTGTTCTTTCCACAAACCACATATGGATCAACCAGAGTCATTGCATGTGTGTTCTTTCCACAAACCACACATGTGGACCTATTACAGTCATTGCATGTGTGTTATTTCCACAAACCACACATGGATCAACCACTAGAGTCATTGCATGTGTGTTCTTTCCACAAACCACATATGGATCAACCACTAGATTCATTGCATGTGTGTTCTTGTACTAAAACCAACACTAGAGTCATTGCATGTGTGTTCTTTTCACAAACCACACATGGATCAACCACTAGAGTCATTGCATGTGTGTTATTTCCACAAACAAACATGGATCAACCACTAGAGTCATTACATGTGTGTTCTTATATTAAAACCAACATGGATCCACCAGTGGTCATTGCATGTGTGTTCTTTCCACAAACCACACATGGATCAACCACTAGAGTCATTGCATGTGTGTTCTTATACTAAAACCACAAACCAGTACTAGATTCATTGCATGTGTGTTCTTATACTAAAACCACAAACCAGTACTAGAGTCATTGCATGTGTGTTCTTTTCCACAAACCACACATGGATCCACCAGTGGTCATTGCATGTGTGTTCTTTCCACAAACCACACATGGATCAACCAGAGTCATTGCATGTGTGTTCTTTCCACAAACCACACATGGATCAACCACTAGAGTCATTGCATGTGTGTTCTTTTCCACAAACCACACATGGATCCACCAGTGGTCATTGCATGTGTGTTCTTTCCACAAACCACATATGGATCAACCACTAGTCATTGCATGTGTGTTCTTTCCACAAACCAGACATGGATCAACCACTAGAGTCATTACATGTTTGTTCTTATACTAAAACCACAAACCAGCACTAGAGTCATTGCATGTGTGTTCTTTTCCACAAACCACACATGGATCCACCACTAGACTCATTGCATGTGTGTTCTTTTCAACAAACAACTTATGGATCAAACAAGTGGTCATTGCATGTGTGTTATTTCCACAAACCACACATGTGGACCCATTACAGTCATTGCATGTGTGTTATTTCCACAAACCACACATGGATCAACCACTAGAGTCATTGCATGTGTGTTCTTTCCATAAAACCACATATGGATCAACCACTAGAGTCATTGCATGTTTGTTCTTATACTAAAACCACAAACCAGCACTAGAGTCATTGCATGTGTGTTCTTTTCCACAAACCACACATGGATCCCCTAGTGGTCATTACATGTGTGTTCTTTCCATGGACCACATATGGATCAACCAGAGTCATTGCATGTGTGTTCTTTCCACAAAACCACACATGGATCAACCACTAGAGTCATTGCATGTTTGTTCTTATACTAAAACCACAAACCAGCACTAGAGTCATTGCATGTGTGTTCTTTTCCACAAACCACACATGGATCCAGTAGACTCATTGCATGTGTGTTCTTTTCCACAAACAACTTATGGATCAACCAGTGGTCATTGCATGTGTGTTCTTTCCACAAACCACATGTGGACCCATTACAGTCATTACATGTGTGTTATTTCCACAAAACACACATGGATCAACCACTAGAGTCATTGCATATGTGTTATTTCCACAGACCACATATGGATCAACCACTAGAGTCATTGCATGTGTGTTCTTATACTAAAACCAACACTAGAGTCATTGCATGTGTGTTCTTTTCACAAACCACACATGGATCAACCACTAGAGTCATTGCATGTGTGTTATTTCCACAAACAAACATGGATCAACCACTAGAGTCATTGCATGTCTGTTCTTATACTAAAACCAACATGGATCCACCAGTGGTCATTGCATGTGTGTTCTTTCCACAAACCACACACGGATCAACCACTAGAGTCATTGCATGTGTGTTATTTCCACAAACCACACATGGATCAACCACTAGAGTCATTGCATGTGTGTTCTTATACTAAAACCACAAACCAGTACTAGAGTCATTGCATGTGTGTTCTTATACTAAAACCACAAACCAGTACTAGAGTCATTGCATGTGTGTTCTATTCCACAAACCACACATGGATCCACCAGTGGTCATTGCATGTGTGTTATTTCCACAAACCACATATGGATCAACTAGAGTCATTGCATGTGTGTTCTTTCCACAAACCACACATGGATCAACCACTAGAGTCATTGCATGTTTGTACTTATACTAAAACCACAAACCAGCACTAGAGTCATTGCATGTGTGTTCTTTTCCACAAACCACACATGGATCCACCAGTGGTCATTGCATGTGTGTTCTTTCCACAAACCACATATGGATCAACCACTAGTCATTGCATGTGTGTTCTTTCCACAAACCACACATGGATCAACCACTAGAGTCATTGCATGTTTGTACTTATACTAAAACCACAAACCAGCACTAGAGTCATTGCATGTGTGTTCTTTCCACAAACCACACATGGATCAACCACTAGAGTCATTGCATGTTTGTTCTTATACTAAAACCACAAACCAGCACTAGAGTCATCGCATGTGTGTTCTTTTCCACAAACCACACATGGATCCACCACTAGAGTCATTGCATGTGTGTTCTTTCCACAAACCACATATGGATCAACCAGAGTCATTGCATGTGTGTTCTTTCCACAAACCACACATGTGGACCCATTATAGTCATTGCATGTGTGTTATTTCCACAAACCACACATGGATCAACCACTAGAGTCATTGCATGTGTGTTCTTTCCACAAAACCACACATGGATCAACCACTAGAGTCATTGCATGTTTGTTCTTATACTAAAACCACAAACCAGCACTAGAGTCATTGCATGTGTGTTTTTTCCACAAACCACACATGGATCCCCTAGTGGTCATTACATGTGTGTTCTTTCCACGGACCACATATGGATCAACCAGAGTCATTGCATGTGTGTTCTCCACAAAACCACACATGGATCAACCACTAGAGTCATTGCATGTTTGTTCTTATACTAAAACCACAAACCAGCACTAGAGTCATTGCATGTGTGTTCTTTTCCACAAACCACACATGGATCCAGTAGACTCATTGCATGTGTGTTCTTTTCCACAAACAACTTATGGATCAACCAGTGGTCATTGCATGTGTGTTCTTTCGACAAACCACATGTGGACCCATTACAGTCATTACATGTTTGTTATTTCCACCAACCACACATGGATCAACCACTAGAGTCA
The DNA here is from genome assembly GCA_916181665.1 of Avena sativa. Classification (NCBI taxonomy): domain Eukaryota; kingdom Viridiplantae; phylum Streptophyta; class Magnoliopsida; order Poales; family Poaceae; genus Avena; species Avena sativa. The sequence continues at coordinate 279,273,581 of OV702292.1, forward strand.
TTGCATATGTGTTATTTCCACAAACCACATATGGATCAACCACTAGAGTCATTGCATGTGTGTTCTTATACTAAAACCAACACTAGAGTCATTGCATGTGTGTTCTTTTCACAGACCACACATGGATCAACCACTAGAGTCATTGCATGTGTATTATTTCCACAAACAAACATGGATCAACCACTAGAGTTATTGCATGAGTGTTCTTATACTAAAACCAACATGGATCCACCAGTGGTCATTGCATGTGTGTTCTTTCCACAAACCACACACGGATCAACCACTAGAGTCATTGCATGTGCGTTATTTCCACAAACCACACATGGATCAACCACTAGATTCATTGCATGTGTGTTCTTATACTAAAACCACAAACCAGTACTAGAGTCATTGCATTTGTGTTCTTATACTAAAACCACAAACCAGTACTAGAGTCATTGCATGTGTGTTCTATTCCACAAACCACACATGAATCCACCAGTGGTCATTGCATGTGTGTTATTTCCACAAACCACATATGGATCAACCAGAGTCATTTCATATGTGTTCTTTCCACAAACCACACATGGATCAACCACTAGAGTCATTGCATGTTTGTTCTTATACTAAAACCACAAACCAGCACTAGAGTCAGTGCATGTGTGTTCTTTTCCACAAACCACACATGGATCCACCAGTGGTCATTGCATGTGTGTTCTTTCCACAGACCACATATGGATCAACCAGAGTCATTGCATGTGTGTTCTTTCCACAAACCACACATGCATCAACCACTAGAGTCATTGCATGTTTGTTCTTATACTAAAACCACAAACCAGCACTAGAGTCATTGCGTGTGTGTTCTTTTCCACAAACCACACATGGATCCACTAGACTCATTGCATGTGTGTTCTTTTCCACAAACAACTTATGGATCAACCAATGGTCATTTCATGTGTGTTCTTTCCACAAACCACATGTGGACACATTACAGTCATTGCATGTGTGTTATTTCCACAAACCACACATGGATCAACCACTAGAGTCATGGCATATGTGTGATTTCCACAAACCACACATGGATCAACCACTAGAGTCATTGCATGTGTTTTCTTATACTAAAACCAACACTAGAGTCATTGCATGTGCGCTCTTTTCACAAACCACACATGGATCAACCACTAGAGTCATTGCATGTGTGTTATTTCCACAAACAAACATCAAAAAACCACTAGAGTCATTGCATGTGTGTTCTTTTCCACAAACGTCACATGGATCCACCAGTGGTCATTGCATGTGTGTTCTTTCCACAAACCACACATGGATCAACCACTAGAGTCATTGCATGTGTGTTCTTTCCACAAACCACACATGGATCAACCACTAGAGTCATTGCATGTTTGTTCTTATACTAAAACCACAAACCAGCACTAGAGTCATTACATGTGTGTTCTTTTCCACAAACCACACATGGATCCACCAGTGGTCATTGCATGTGTGTTCTTTCCACAAACCACATATGGATCAACCAGAGTCATTGCATGTGTTTTCTTTCCACAAACCACACATGGATCAACCACTAGAGTCATTGCATGTGTGTTCTTTTCCACAAACCACACATGGATCCACTAGTGGTCATTGCATGTGTGTTCTTTCCACAACCACATATGGATCAACCACTAGTCATTGCATGCGTGTTCTTTCCTCAAACCACACATGGATCAACCACTAGAGTCATTGCATGTTTGTTCTTATACTAAAACCACAAACCAGCACTAGAGTCATTGCATGTGTGTTCTTTTCCACAAACCACACATGGATCCACCACTAGAGTCGTTGCATGTGTGTTCTTTTCACAAACCACATATGGATCAACCAGAGTCATTGCATGTGTGTCCTTTCCACAAACCACACATGTGGACCCATTACATTCATTGCATGTGTGTTCTTTCCACAAACCACATATGGATCAACCACTAGAGTCATCGCATGTGTGTTCTTTTCACAAACCACACATGGATCAACCACTAGAGTCATTGCATGTGTGTTATTTCCACAAACAAACATGGATCAACCACTAGAGTCGTTGCATGTGTGTTCTTATACTAAAACCAACATGGATCCACCAGTGGTCATTGCATGTGTGTTCTTTCCACAAACCACACATGGATCAACCACTAGAATCATTGCATGTCTGTTCTTATACTAAAATCACAAACCAGTACTAGAGTCATTGCATGTGTGTTCTTATACTAAAACCACAAACCAGTACTAGAGTCACCGCATGTGTGTTATTTCCACAAACAAACATGGATCAACCACTAGACTCATTGGATGTGTGTTCTTTTCCACAAACCACACAAGGATCCACCAGTGGTCATTGCATGTGTGTTCTTTCCACAAACCACACATGGATCAACCACTAGAGTCATTGCATGTGTGTTCATTTCCACAAACCACACATGGATCCACCACTAGAGTCATTGCAGGTGTGTTCTTTTCACAAACCACACATGGATCAACCACTAGAGTCATTGCATGTTTGTTCTTATACTAAAAGCACAAACCAACACTAGAGTCATTGCATGTGTGTTGTTTTCCACAAACCACACATGGATCCACCAGTGGTCATTGCATGTGTGTTCTTTCAACAAACCACATATGGATCAACCACTAGTCATTGCATGTGTGTTCTTTCCACAAACCACACATGGATCAACCACTAGAGTCATTGCATGTTTGTTCTTATACTAAAACCACAAACCAGCACTAGAGTCATTGCATGTGTGTTCTTTTCCACAAACCACACATGGATCCACCAGTGGTCATTGCATGTGTGTTCTTTCCACAAACCACATCTGGATCAACCAGAGTCATTGCATGTGTGTTCTTTCCACAAACCACACATGGATCAACCACTAGAGTCATTGCATGTGTGTTCTTTTCCACAAACAACACATGGATCCACTAGTGGTCATTGCATGTGTGTTCTTTCCACAAACCACATATGGATCAACCACTAGTCATTGCATGCGTGTTCTTTCCTCAAACCACACATGGATCAACCACTAGAGTCATTGCATGTTTGTTCTTATACTAAAACCACAAACCAGCACTAGAGTCATTGCATGTGTGTTCTTTTCCACAAACCACACATGGATCCACCACTAGAGTCGTTGCATGTGTGTTCTTTCCACAAACCACATATGGATCAACCAGAGTCATTAAATGTGTGTTCTTTCCACAAACCACACATGTGGACCCATTACAGTCATTGCATGTGTGTTATTTCCACAAACCACACATGGATCAACCACTAGAGTCATTGCATGTGTGTTCTTTCCATAAACCACATATGGATCAACCACTAGAGTCATCGCATGTGTGTTCTTATACTAAAACCAACACTAGAGTCATTGCATGTGTGTTCTTTTCACAAACCACACATGGATCAACCACTAGAGTCATTGCACGTGTGTTATTTCCACAAACAAACATGGATCAACCACTAGAGTCATTGCATGTGTGTTCTTATACTAAAACCAACATGGATCCACCAATGGTCATTGCATGTGTGTTCTTTCCACAAACCACACATGGATCAACCACTAGAGTCATTGCGTGTGTGTTATTTCCACAAACCACACATGGATCAACCACTAGAATCATTGCATGTGTGTTCTTATACTAAAATCACAAACCAGTACTAGAGTCATTGCATGTGTGTTCTTATACTAAAACCACAAACCAGTACTAGAGTCACTGCATGTGTGTTATTTCTACAAACAAACATGGATCAACCACTAGAGTCATTGGATGTGTGTTCTTTTCCACAAACCACACATGGATCCACCAGTGGTCATTGCATGTGTGTTCTTTCCACAAACCACACATGGATCAACCACTAGAGTCATTGCATGTGTGTTCTTTTCCACAAACCACACATGGATCCACCACTAGAGTCATTGCAGGTGTGTTCTTTTCACAAACCACACATGGATCAACCACTAGAGTCATTGCATGTTTGTTCTTATACTAAAACCACAAACCAGCACTAGAGTCATTGCATGTGTGTTCTTTTCCACAAACCACACATGGATCCACTAGACTCATTGCATGTGTGTTCTTTTCCACAAACAACTTATGGATCAACCAGTGGTCATTGCATGTGTGTTCTTTCCACAAACCACATGTGGACACATTACAGTCATTGCATGTGTGTTATTTCCACAAACCGCACATGGATCAACCACTAGAGTCATTACATGTGTGTTCTTTCCAGAAACCACATATGGATCAACCACTAGAGTCATTGCATGTGTGTTCTTATACTAAAACCAACACTAGAGTCATGGCATGTGTGTTCTTTTCACAAACCACACATGGATCAACCACTAGAGTCATTCCATGTGTGTTATTTCCACAAACAAACATGGATCAACCACTAGAGTCATTGCATGTGTGTTCTTATACTAAAACCAACATGGATCCACCAGTGGTCATTGCATGTGTGTTCTTTCCACAAACCACACATGGATCAACCACTAGAGTCATTGCATGTGTGTTCTTATACTAAAACCACAAACCAGTAGTAGAGTCATTGCATGTGTGTTCTTATACTAAAACCACAAACCAGTACTAGAGCCGTTGCATGTGTGTTATTTCCACAAACAAACATGGATCAACCACTAGAGTCATTCGATCTGTGTTCTTTTCCACAAACAACTTATGGATCAACCAGTGGTCATTGCATGTGTGTTCTTTCCACAAACCACATGTGGACACATTACAGTCATTGCATGTGTGTTATTTCCACAAACCACACATGGATCAACCACTAGAGTCATGGCATATGTGTGATTTCCACCAACCACACATGGATCAACCACTAGAGTCATTGCGTGTGTTTTCTTATACTAAAACCAACACTAGAGTCATTGCATGTGTGCTCTTTTCACAAACCACACATGGATCAACCACTAGAGTCATTGCATGTGTGTTCTTTCCACAAACAAACATCAAAAAACCACTAGAGTCATTGCATGCGTGTTCTTTTCCACAAACCACACATGGATCCACCAGTGGTTATTGCATGTGTGTTCTATCCACAAACCACACATGGATCAACCACTAGAGTCATTGCATGTGTGTTTTTTCCACAAACCACACATGGATCAACCACTAGAGTCATTGCATGTTTGTTCTTATACTAAAACCACAAACCAGCACTAGAGTCATTGCATGTGTGTTCTTTTCCACAAACCACACATGGATCCACCAGTGGTCATTGCATGTGTGTTCTTTCCACAAACCACATAAGGATCAACCAGAGTCATTGCATGTGTGTTCTTTCCACAAACCACACATGGATCAACCACTAGAGTCATTGGATGTGTGTTCTTTTCCACAAACCACACATGGATCCACCAGTGGTCATTGCATGTGTGTTCTTTCCACAAACCACACATGGATCAACCACTAGAGTCATTGCATGTGTGTTCTTTTCCACAAACCACACAAGGATCCACCACTAGAGTCATTGCAGGTGTGTTCTTTTCACAAACCACACATGGATCAACCACTAGAGTCATTGCATGTTTGTTCTTATACTAAAAGCACAAACCAACACTAGAGTCATTGCATGTGTGTTGTTTTCCACAAACCACACATGGATCCACCAGTGGTCATTGCATGTGTCTTCTTTCCACAAACCACATATGGATCAACCACTAGTCATTGCATGTGTGTTCTTTCCACAAACCACACATGGATCAACCACTAGAGTCATTGCATGTTTGTTCTTATACTAAAACCACAAACCAGCACTAGAGTCATTGCATGTGTGTTCTTTTCCACAAACCACCCATGGATCCACTAGACTCATTGCATGTGTGTTCTTTTCAACAAACAACTTATGGATCAAACAAGTGGTCATTGCATGTGTGTTCTTTCCACAAACCACATGTGGACACATTACAGTCATTGCATGTGTGTTATTTCCACAAACCACACATGGATCAACCACTAGAGTCATGGCATATGTGTGATTTCCTCAAACCACACATGGATCAACCACTAGAGTCATTGCATGTGTGTTGTTATACTAAATCCAACACTAGAGTCATCGCATGTGTGCTCTTTTCACAAACCACACATGGATCAACCACTAGAGTCATTGCATGTGTGCTCTTTTCACAAACCACACATGGATCCACCACTAGAGTCATTGCATGTGTGTTATTTCCACAAACCACACATGGATCAACCACTAGAGTCATTGCATGTGTGTTATTTCCACAAACAAACATCAAAAAACCACTAGAGTCATTGCATGTGTGTTCTTTCCACAAACCACACATGGATCAACCACTAGAGTTATTGCTTGTTTGTTCTTATACTAAAACCACAAACCAGCACTAGAGTCATTGCATGTGTGTTCTTTTGCACAAACCACACATGGATCCACCAGTGGTCATTGCATGTGTGTTCTTTCCAGAAACCACACATGGATCAACCAGAGTCATTGCATGTGTGTTCTTTCGACAAACCACACATGGATCAACCACTAGAGTCATTGCATGTGTGTTCTTTTCCGCAAACCACACATGGAAACACTAGACTCATTGCATGTGTATTCTTTTCCACAAACAACTTATGGATCAACTAGTGGTCATTGCATGTGTGTTATTTCCACAAACCACATCTGGACCCATTACAGTCATTGCATCTGTGTTATTTCCACAAACCACACATGGATCAACCACTAGAGTCATTGCATATGTGTTATTTCCACAAACCACACATGGATCTTCCACTAGAGTCATTGCATGTGTGTTCTTATACTAAAACCAACACTAGAGTCATTGCAGGTGTGTTCTTTTCACAAACCACACATGGATCAACCACTAGAGTCATTGCATGTGTGTTATTTCCACAAACAAATATGGATCAACCACTAGAGTCATTGCATGTGTGTTCTTTTCCACAAACCACGCATGGATCCACAAGTGGTCATTGCATGTGTGTTCTTTCCACAAACTAGACATGGATCAACCACTAGAGTCATTGCATGTGTGTTATTTCCAAAAACCACACATGCATCAACCACTAGAGTCATTGCATGTGTGTTTTTATACTAAAACCACAAACCAGTACTACAGTCATTGCATGTGTGCTCTTTTCCACAAACCACACATGGATCCACCAGTGGTCATTGCATGTGTGTTCTTTCCACAAACCACACATGGATCAACCAGAGTCATTGCATGTGTGTTCTTTCCGCAAACCACACATGGATCAACCACTAGAGTCATTGCATGTGTGTTCTTTTCCAAAAAACCACACATGGATCCACCAGTGGTCATTGCATGTGTGTTCTTTCCACAAACCACATATGGATCAACCACTAGTCATTGCATGTGTGTTCGTTCCACAAACCACATATGGATTAACCACTAGAGTCATTGCATGTTTGTTCTTATACTAAAACCACAAACTAGCACTAGAGTCATTGCATGTGTGTTCTTTTCCACAAAACACAAATGGATCCACCACAAGAGTCATTGGATGTGTGTTCTTTCCACAAACCACATATGGATCAACCAGAGTCATTGCATGTGTATTCTTTCCACAAACCACACATGGATCAACCACTAGAGTCATTGCAAGTGTGTTCTTTCCACAAACCACATATGGATCAACCACTAGAGTCATTGCATGTGTGTTCTTATACTAAAACCAACACTAGAGTTATTGCATGTGTGTTTTTTTCACAGACCACACATGGATCAACAACTAGAGTCATTGCATGTGTGTTATTTCCAGAAACAAACATGGATCAACCACTAGAGTCATTGCATGTGTGTTCTTATACTAAAACCAACATGGATCCACCAGTGGTCATTGCATGTGTGTTCTTTCCACAAACCACACATGGATCAACCACTAGAGTCATTGCATGTGTGTTCTTATACTAAAACCACAAACCAGTACTAGAGTCATTGCATGTGTTTCTTATACTAAAACCACAAACCAGTACTAGAGTCATTGCATGTGTGTTATTTCCACAAACAAACATGGATCAACCACTAGAGTCATTGGATGTGTGTTCTTTTCCACAAACCACACATGGATCCACCAGTGGTCATTGCATGTGTGTTCTTTCCACAAACAACATATGGATCAACCAGAGTCATTGCATGTGTGTTCTTTCCACAAACCACACATGGATCAACCACTAGAGTCATTGCATGTTTGTTCTTATACTAAAACCACAAACCAGCACTAGGGTCATTGCATGTGTGTTCTTTTCCACAAACCACACATGGATCCACTAGAGTCATTGCATGTGTGTTCTTTTCCACAAACAACTTATGGATCAACCAGTGGTCATTGCATGTGTGTTCTTTCCACAAACCACATGTGGACACAGTACAGTCATTGCATGTGTGTTATTTACACAAACCACACATGGATCAACCACTAGAGTCATGGCATATGTGTGATTTCCACCAACCACACATGGATCAACCACTAGAGTCATTGCATGTGTTTTCTTATACTAAGACCAACACTAGAGTCATTGCATGTGTGCTCTTTTCACAAACCACACATGGATCAACCACTAGAGTCATTGCATGTGTGTTATTTCCACAAACAAACATCAAAAAACCACTAGAGTCATTGCATGCGTGTTCTTTTCCACAAACCACACATGGATCCACCAGTGGTCATTGCATGTGTGTTCTTTCCACAAACCACACATGGATCAACCACTAGAGTCATTGCATGTGTGTTCTTTCCACAAACCACACATGGATCAACCACTAGAGTCATTGCATGTTTGTTCTTATACTAAAACCACAAACCAGCACTAGAGTCATTGCATGTGTGTTCTTTTCCACAAACCACACATGGATCCACGAGTGGTCATTGCATGTGTGTTCTTTCCACAAACCACATAAGGATCAACCAGAGTCATTGCATGTGTGTTCTTTCCACAAACCACACATGGATCAACCACTAGAGTCATTGGATGTGTGTTCTTTTCCACAAACCACACATGGATCCACCAGTGGTCATTGCATGTGTGTTCTTTCCACAAACCACACATGGATCAACCACTAGAGTCATTGCATGTGTGTTCTTTTCCACAAACCACACATGGATCCACCACTAGAGTCATTGCAGGTGTGTTCTTTCCACAAACCACACATGGATCAACCACTAGAGTCATTGCATGTTTGTTCTTATACTAAAAGCACAAACCAACACTAGAGTCATTGCATGTGTGTTGTTTTCCACAAACCACACATGGATCCACCAGTGGTCATTGCATGTGTGTTCTTTCCACAAACCACATATGGATCAACCACTAGTCATTGCATGTGTGTTCTTTCCACAAACCACACATGGATCAACCACTAGAGTCATTGCATGTTTGTTCTTATACTAAAACCACAAACCAGCACTAGAGTCATTGCATGTGTGTTCTTTTCCACAAACCACACATGGATCCACTAGACTCATTGCATGTGTGTTCTTTTCAACAAACAACTTATGGATCAAACAAGTGGTCATTGTATGTGTGTTCTTTCCACAAACCACATGTGGGCACATTACAGTCATTGCATGTGTGTTATTTCCACAAACCACACATGGATCAACCACTAGAGTCATGGAATATGTGTGATTTCCACAAAACACACATGGATCAACAAGTAGAGTCATTGCATGTGTGTTGTTATACTAAAACCAACACTAGAGTCATTGCATGTGTGTTCTTTTCACAAACCACACATGGATCAACCACTAGAGTCATTGCATGTGTGTGATTTCCATAAACAAATATGGATCAACCACTAGAGTCATTGCATGTGTGTTCTTTTCCACAAACCACACATGGATCCACCAGTGGTCATTGCATGTGTGTTCTTTCCACAAACCACACATGGATCAACCAGAGTCATTGCATGTGTGTTCTTTCCACAAACCACACATGGATCAACCACTAGAGTCATTGCATGTGTGTTCTATTCCACAAACCACACATGGATCCACTAGACTCATTGCATTGTATTCTTTTCCACAAACAACTTATGGATCAACTAGTGGTTATTGCATGTGTGTTCTTTCCACAAACCACATATGGATCAACCACTAGAGTCATTGCATGTGTGTTCTTATACTAAAACCAACACTAGAGTCATTGCATGTGTGTTCTTTTCACAAACCACACATGGATCAACCACTAGAGTCATTGCATGTGTGTTATTTCCACAAACAAACATGGATCAACCACTAGAGTCATTGCATGTGTGTTCTTATACTAAAACCAACATGGATCCACCAGTGGTCATTGCATGTGTGTTCTTTCCACAAACCACACATGGATCAACCACTAGAGTCATTGCATGTGTGTTATTTCCACAAACCACACATGGATCAACCACTAGATTCATTGCATGTTTGTTCTTATACTAAAACCACAAACCAACACTAGAGTCATTGCATGTGTGTTCTTTTCCACAAACCACACATGGATCCTCCACTAGAGTCATTGAATGTGTGTTCTTTCCACAAACCACATATGGATCAACCAGAGTCATTGCATGTGTGTTCTTTCCACAAACGACACATGTGGACCCACTAGAGTCATTGCATGTGTGTTATTTCCACAAACCACACATGGATCAACCACTAGAGTCATTGCATATGTGTTATGTCCACAAACCACACATGGATCAACCACTAGAGTCATTGCATGTGTGTTCTATTCCACAAACCACACATGGATCCACTAGACTCATTGCATTGTATTCCACAAACCACACACGGACCACATATGGATCAACCAGAGTCATTGCATGTGTGTTCTTTCCACAAAACCACACATGGATCAACCACTAGAGTCATTGCATGTGTGTTCTTATACCAAAACCACAAACCAGTACTAGAGTCATTGCATGTGTGTTCTTATAATAAAACCACAAACCAGTACTAGAGTCATTGCATGTGTGTTATTTCCTCAAACAAACATGGAGCAACCACTAGAGTCATTGCATGTGTGTTCTTTTCCACAAACCACACATGGATCCACCAGTGGTCATTGCATGTGTGTTCTTTCCACAAACAACATATGGATCAACCAGAGTCATTTCATGTGTGTTCTTTCCACAAACCACTCATGGATCAACCACTAGAGTCATTGCATGTTTGTTCTTATACTAAAACCACAAACCAGCACTAGAGTCATTGCATGTGTGTTCTTTTCCACAAACCACACACGGATCCACTAGACTCATTGGATGTGTGTTCTTTTCCACAAACAACTTATGGATCAACCAGTGGTCATTACATGTGTGTTCTTTCCACAAACCACATGTGGAAACATTAAAGTCATTGCATGTGTGTTATTTCCACAAACCACACATGGATCAACCACTAGAGTCATGGCATATGTGTTATTTCCACAAACCACACATGGATCAACCACTAGAGTCATTGCATGTGTGTTCTTATACTAAAACCAACACTAGAGTCATTGCATGTGTATTCTTTTCACAAACCACACATGGATCAACCACTAGAGTCATTGCAAGTGTGTGATTTCCATAAACAAATATGGATCAACCACTAGAGTCATTGCATGTGTGTTCTTTTCCACAAACCACACATGGATCCACCAGTGGTCATTGCATGTGTGTTCTTTCCACAAACCACACATGGATCAACCAGAGTCATTGCATGTGTGTTCTTTCCACAAACCACACATGGATCAACCACTAGAGTCATTGCATGTGTGTTCTATTCCACAAACCACACATGGATCCACTAGACTCATTGCATTGTATTCTTTTCCACAAACAACTTATGGATCAACTAGTGGTTATTGCATGTGTGTTCTTTCCACAAACCACATGTGGACCCATTACAGTCATTGCATATGTGTTATTTCCACAAACCACACATGGATCAACCACTAGAGTCATTGCATATGTGTTATTTCCACAAATCACACATGGATCAACCACTAGAGTCATTGCATGTGTGTCCTTATACTAAAACCAACACTAGAGTCATTGCAGGTGCGTTCTTTTCACAAACCACACATGGATCAACCACTAGAGTCATTGCATGTGTGTTATTTCCACAAACAAATATGGATCAACCACTAGAGTCATTGCATGTGTGTTCTTTTCCACAAACCACACATGGATCCACAAGTGGTCATTGCATGTGTGTTCTTTCCACAAACCAGACATGGATCAACCACTAGAGTCATTGCATGTGTGTTATTTCCACAAACCACACATGGATCAACCACTAGAGTCATTGCATGTGTGTTTTTATACTAAAACCACAAACCAGTACTAGAGTCATTGCATGTGTGTTCTTTTCCACAAACCACACATGGATCCACCAGTGGTCATTGCATGTGTGTTGTTTCCACAAACCACACATGGATCAACCAGAGTCATTGCATGTGTGTTCTTTCCACAAACAACACATGGATCAACCACTAGAGTCATTGGATGTCTGTTCTTTTCCACAGACCACACATGGATCCACCAGTGGTCATTGCATGTGTGTTCTTTCCACAAACCTCATATGGATCAACCGCTAGTCATTGCATGTGTGTTCTTTCCACAAACCACACATGGATCAACCACTAGAGTCATTGCATGTTTGTTCTTATACTAAAACCACAAACCAGCACTAGAGTCATTGCATGTTTGTTCTTTTCCACAAACCACACATTGGTTCCACCACTAGAGTCATTGCATGTGTGTTGTTTCCACAAACAACATATGGATCAACCAGAGTCATTGCATGTGTGTTATTTCCACAAACCACACATGTGGACCCATTACAGTCATTGCATGTGTGTTATTTCCACAAACCACACATGGATCAACCACTAGAGTCATTGCATGTGTGTTCTTTCCACAAACCACATATGGATGAAGCACTAGAGTAATTGCATGTGTGTTCTTATACTAAAACCAACACTAGAGTCATTGCATGTGTGTTGTTTCCACAAACCACACATGTGGACCCATTACAGTCATTGCATGTGTGTTATTTCCACAAACCACACATTGATCAACCACTAGAGTCATTGCATGTGTGTTCTTTCCACAAACCACATATGGATCAACCACTAGAGTCGTTGCATGTGTGTTCTTATACTAAAACCACCACTAGAGTCATTGCATGTGTGTTGTTTTCACAAACCACACATGGATCAACCACTAGAGTCATTGCATGTTTGTTATTTCGACAAACAAACATGGATCAACCACTAGAGTCATTGCATGTGTGTTCTTATACTAAAACCAACATGGATCCACCAGTGGTCATTGCATGTGTGTTCTTTCCACAAACCACACATGGATCAACCACTAGAGTCATTGCATGTGTGTTATTTCCACAAACCACACATGGATCAACCACTAGAGTCATTGCATGTGTGTTATTATACTAAAACCACAAATCAGGCATATACTCAGGATCTTGCAAAAAATCCACACATTTCGGTCAGTGAGTTCATGCATACTGCAAATACTCAGGATCTTTTTTATCTGCCTTTGTCTCAACAGGCATATCAGGAATATCAAAGTCTTGAACAACTTCTTGATTATAGCAGGGAAGGGGAATCAGATTGTTGGTCTTATATTTGGGGTAGTAATTTTTCAGTTAAAAAGGCTTACTACTCTTTAGTTGGCTACCAACCAGTTCAGCCACATTTTTCTTGGATCTGGAAATCTTCTTGCCAACAGAAGCACAAATTTTTCTTCTGGCTTCTTCTGCTTGATAGACTCAACACAAGGAATCTTCTGAAAAGAAAATGTTTTCCTCTAGCTTCTTATGATTGTGTCTTCCAGAACTGCCACAGTGAAGAAACTAGTTTACATTTGTTTTGGGAATGCCCCTTTGCTAGAGCCTGCTGGGCTGAAATTTCACAGGTTAATATGGCTGATCAAAGCATCTTTGAAGTTCTAGCCAGTATTAAAAAAGATCTCAAGGTCCCTTTTGCAATGGAAATTCTGATACTTGGAACTTGGAGCATCTGGATTTGCAGAAATAATGAAATTTTCAACAATCAGCATACGTCGGTGGAGACCTGGAAGGCTCTTATAGCACAGGAATTAAGATGGGTCCTTTATAGAATTAAGAAAAAAGTTTTATCAGGACCTTAAGGACTGGATTGAAACCAATCTAGACATGAGATAGCTGCTTTAAGTGTTATCCCTCTTTTTTGAGGTGGAATATGTTTGTAAATAATCTTTTGTAACTCTACTTGATATATAAAAAGAAAAATTGCAGTGGGGTTTTTTTACCCAACTGTTTTACCCTCAAAAAAAAACCACAAATCAGTACTAGAGTCATTGCATGTGTGTTCTTATACTAAAACCACAAACCAGTACTAGAGTCATTGCATGTGTGTTATTTCCACAAACAAACATGGATCAACCACTAGAGTCATTGGATGTGTGTTCTTTTCCACAAACCACACATGGATCCAACAGTGGTCATTGCATGTGTGTTCTTTCCACAAACAATATATGAATCAACCAGAGTCATTGCATGTGTGTTCTTTCCACAAACCACACATGGATCAACCACTAGATTCATTAAATGTTTGTTCTTATACTAAAACTACAAATCAGCACTAGAGTCATTGCATGTGTGTTCTTTTCCACAAACCACACATGGATCCACTAGACTCATTGCATGTGTGTTCTTTTCCACAAACAACCTATGGATCAACCAGTGGTCATTGCATGTGTGTTCTTTCCACAAACCACATGTGGAGACATTACAGTCATTGGATGTGTGTTATTTCCACAAACCACACATGGATCAACCACTAGAGTCATGGCATATGTGTTATTTCCACAAACCACACATGGATCAACCACTAGAGTCATTGCATGTGTGTTCTTATACTAAAACCAACACTCGAGTCATTGCATGTGTGTTCTTTTCACAAACCACACATGGATCAACCACTAGAGTCATTGCATGTGTGTTCTTATACTAAAACCAACACTCGAGTCATTGCATGTGCGTTCTTTTCACGAACCACACATGGATCAACCACTAGAGTCATTGCATGTGTGTTATTTCCACAAACAAAAATCAAAAAACCACTAGAGTCATTGCATGTGTGTTCTTTTCCACAAACCACACATGGATCCACCAGTGGTCATTGCTTGTGTGTTCTTTCCACAAACCACACATGGATCAACCACTAGAGTCATTGCATGTGTGTTCTTTCCACAAACCACACATGGATCAACCACTAAAGTTATTGCTTGTTTGTTCTTATACTAAAACCACAAACCAGCACTAGAGTCATTGCATGTGTGTTCTTTTCCACAAACCACACATGGATCAACCACTAGAGTCATTGCATGTGTGTTCTTTTCCACAAACCACACATGGATCCACTAGACTCATTGCATGTGTATTCCTTTCCACAAACAACTTATGGATCAACTAGTGGTCATTGCATGTGTGTTCTTTCCACAAACCACACGTGGACCCATTACAGTCATTGCATGTGTGTTATTTCCACAAACCACACATGGATCAACCACTAGAGTCATTGCATATGTGTTATTTCCACAAACCACACATGGATCAACCACTAGAGTCATTGCATGTGTGTTCTTATACTAAAACCAACACTAGAGTCATTGCAGGTGTGTTCTTTTCACAAACCACACATGGATCAACCACTAGAGTCATTGCATGTGTGTTATTTCCACAAACAAATATGGATCAACCACTAGAGTCATTGCATGTGTGTTCTTTTCCACAAACCACACATGGATCCACAAGTGGTCATTGCATGTGTGTTCTTTCCACAAACCAGACATGGATCAACCACTAGAGTCATTGCATGTGTGTTTTTTCCACAAACCACACATGGATCAACCACTAGAGTCATTACATGTGTGTTTTTATACTAAAACCACAAACCAGTACTAGAGTCATTGCATGTGTGTTCTTTTCCACAAACCACACATGGATCCACCAGTGGTCATTGCAAGTGTGTTCTTTCCACAAACCAGACATGGATCAACCAGAGTCATTGCATGTGTGTTCTTTCCACAAACCACACATGGATCAACCACTAGAGTCATTGGATGTTTGTTGTGATAGTAAAACCACAAACCAGCACTAGAGTCATTGCATGTGTGTTCTTTCCACAAACCACATATGGATCAACCACTAGAGTCGTTGCATTGTGTTCTTATACTAAAACCACCACTAGAGTCATTGCATGTGTGTTGTTTTCACAAACCACACATGGATCAACCACTAGAGTCATTGCATGTTTGTTATTTCGACAAACAAACATGGATCAACCACTAGAGTCATTGCATGTGTGTTCTTATACTAAAACCAACATGGATCCACCAGTGGTCATTGCATGTGTGTTCTTTCCACAAACCACACATGGATCAACCACTAGAGTCATTGCATGTGTGTTATTTCCACAAAACACACATGGATCAACCACTAGAGTCATTGCATGTGTGTTCTTATACTAAAACCACAAATGAGTACTAGAGTCATTGCATGTGTGTTCTTATACTAAAACCACAAACCAGTACTAGAGTCATTGCATGTGTGTTATTTCCACAAACAAACATGGATCAACCACTAGAGTCATTAGATGTGTGTTCTTTTCCACAAACCACACATGGATCCACCAGTGGTCATTGCATGTGTGTTCTTTCCACAAACAATATATGGATCAACCAGAGTCATTGCATGTGTGTTCTTTCCACAAACCACACATGGATCAACCACTAGATTCATTAAATGTTTGTTCTTATACTAAAACTACAAACCAGCACTAGAGTCATTGCATGTGTGTTCTTTTCCACAAACCACACATGGATCCACTAGACTCATTGCATGTGTGTTCTTTTCCACAAACAACCTATGGATCAACCAGTGGTCATTGCATGTGTGTTCTTTCCACAAACCACATGTGGAGACATTACAGTCATTAGATGTGTGTTATTTCCACAAACCACACATGGATCAACCACTAGAGTCATGGCATATGTGTTATTTCCACAAACCACACATGGATCAACCACTAGAGTCATTGCATGTGTGTTCTTATACTAAAACCAACACTCGAGTCATTGCATGTGTGTTCTTTTCACAAACCACACATGGATCAACCACTAGAGTCATTGCATGTGTGTTCTTATACTAAAACCAACACTCGAGTCATTGCATGTGTGTTCTTTTCACAAACCACACATGGATCAACCACTAGAGTCATTGCATGTGTGTTATTTCCACAAACAAAAATCAAAAAACCACTAGAGTCATTGCATGTGTGTTCTTTTCCACAAACCACACATGGATCCATCAGTGGTCATTGCATGTGTGTTCTTTCCACAAACCACACATGGATCAACCACTAGAGTCATTGCATGTGTGTTCTTTCCACAAACCACACATGGATCAACCACTAAAGTTATTGCTTGTTTGTTCTTATACTAAAACCACAAACCAGCACTAGAGTCATTGCATGTGTGTTCTTTTCCACAAACCACACATGGATCCACCAGTGGTCATTGCATGTGTGTTCTTTCCACAAACAACACATGGATAAACCAGAGTCATTGCATGTGTGTTCTTTCCACAAACCACACATGGATCAACCACTAGAGTCATTGCATGTGTGTTCTTTTCCACAAACCACACATGGATCCACTAGACTCATTGCATGTGTATTCTTTTCCACAAACAACTTATGGATCAACTAGTGGTCATTGCATGTGTGTTCTTGCCACAAACCACATGTGGACCCATTACAGTCATTGCATGTGTGTTATTTCCACAAACCACACATGGATCAACCACTAGAGTCATTGCATATGTGTTATTTCCACAAACCACACATGGATCAACCACTAGAGTCATTGCATGTGTGTTCTTATACTAAAACCAACACTAGAGTCATTGCAGGTGTGTTCTTTTTACAAACCACACATGGATCAACCACTAGAGTCATTGCATGTGTGTTATTTCCACAAACAAATATGGATCAACCACTAGAGTCATTGCATGTGTGTTCTTTTCCACAAACCACACATGGATCCACAAGTGGTCATTGCATGTGTGTTCTTTCCACAAACCAGACATGGATCAACCACTAGAGTCATTGCATGTGTGTTTTTATACTAAAACCACAAACCAGTACTAGAGTCATTGCATGTGTGTTCTTTTCCAGAAACCACACATGGATCCACCAGTGGTCATTGCAAGTGTGTTCTTTCCACAAACCACACATGGATCAACCAGAGTCATTGCATGTGTGTTCTTTCCACAAACCACACATGGATCAACCACTAGAGTCATTGGATGTGTGTTCTTTTCCACAAACCACACATGGATCCACCAGTGGTCATTGCATGTGTGTTCTTTCCCCAAAGCACATATGGATCAACCACTAGTCATTGCATGTGTGTTCTTTCCACAAACCACACATGGATCAACCACTAGAGTCATTGCATGTTTGTTCTGATACTAAAACCAAAAACCAGCACTAGAGTCATTGCATGTGTGTTCTTTTCCACAAACCACACATGGATCCACCACTAGAGTCATTGCATGTGTGTTCTTTCCACAAACAACATATGGATCAACCAGAGTCATTGCATGTGTGTTATTTCCACAAACCACACATGTGGACCCATTACAGTCATTGCATGTGTGGTATTTCCACAAACCACACATGGATCAACTACTAGAGTCATCGCATGTGTGTTCTTTCCACAAACCACATATGGATCAACCACTAGACTCATTGCATGTGTGTTCTTATACTAAAACCAACACTAGAGTCATTGTATGTGTGTTCTTTTCACAAACCACACATGGATCAACCACTATAGTCATTGCATGTGTGTTATTTCCACAAACAAACATGGATCAACCACTAGAGTCGTTGCATGTGTGTTCTTATACTAAAACCAACATGGATCCACCAGTGGTCATTGCATGTGTGTTCTTTCCACAAACCACACATGGATCAACCACTAGAGTCATTGCATGTGTGTTATTTTCACAAACCACACATGGATCAACCACTAGAGTCATTGCATGTGTGTTCTTATACTAAAACCACAAACCAGTACTAGAGTCATTGCATGTGTGTTCTTATACTAAAACCACAAACCAGTACTAGAGTCATTGCATGTGTGTTATTTCCACAAACAAACATGGATCAACCACTAGAGTCATTGCATGTGTGTTCTTTTTCACAAACCACACATGGATCCACTAGTGGTCATTGCATCTGTGTTCTTTCCACAAACCACACATGGATCAACCACTAGAGTCATTGCATGTTTGTTCTTATACTAAAACCACAAACCAGCACTAGAGTCATTGCATGTGTGTTCTTTTCCACAAACAACTTATGGATCAACCAGTGGTCATTGCATGTGTGTTCTTTCCACAAACCACTTGTGGACCCATTACAGTCATTGCATGTGTGTTATTTCCACAAACCACACATGGATCAACCACTAGAGTCATTGCATATGTGTTATTTCCACAGACCACACATGGATCAACCACTAGAGTCATTGCATGTGTGTTCTTATACTAAAACCAACACTAGAGTCATTGCATGTGTGTTCTTTTCACAAACCACACATGGATCAACCACTAGATTCATTGCATGTGTGTTATTTCCACAAACGAACATGGATCAACCACTAGAGTCATTGCATGTGTGCTCTTTTCCACAAACCACACATGGATCCACCAGTGGTCATTGCATGTGTGTCCTTTCCACAAACCACACATGGATCAACCACTAGAGTCATTGCATTTTTTTCTTATACTAAAACCATAAACCAGCACTAGAGTCATTGCATGTGTGTTCTTTTCCACAAACCACATATGGATCCACCACTAGAGTCATTGCATGTGTGTTCTTTCCACAAACAACATATGGATCAACCAAAGTCATTGCATGTGTGTTCTTTCCACAAACCACACATGTGGACCCATTACAGTCATTGCATGTGTGGTATTTCCACAAACCACACATGGATCAACTACTAGAGTCATCGCATGTGTGTTCTTTCCACAAACCACATATGGATCAACCACTAGAGTCATTGCATGTTTGTTCTTATACTAAAACCACAAACTAGCACTAGAGTCATTGCATGTATGTTCTTTTCCACAAACCACACATGGATCCACCAGAAGAGTCATTGCATGTGTGTTCTTTCCACAAACCACATATGGATCAACCAGAGTCATTGCATGTGTGTTCTTTCCACAAACCACACATGGATCAACCACTAGAGTCATTGCATGTGTGTTATTTCCACAAACCACATATGGATCATCCACTAGAGTCATTGCATGTGTGTTCTTATACTAAAACCAACACTAGAGTTATTGCATGTGTGTTCTTTTCACAGACCACACATGGATCAACCACTAGAGTCATGGCATGTGTGTTATTTCCACAAACAAACATGGATCAACCACTAGAGTCATTGCATGTGTGTTCTTATACAAAAACCAACATGGATACACCAGTGGTCATTGCATGTGTGTTCTTTCCACAAACCACACATGGATCAACCACTAGAGTCATTGCATGTGTGTTCTTATACTAAAACCACAAACCAGTACTAGAGTCATTGCATGTGTGTTCTTATACTAAAACCACAAACCAGTACTAGAGTCATTGCATGTGTGTTATTTCCACAAACAAACATGGAGCAACCACTAGAGTCATTGGATGTGTGTTCTTTTCCACAAACCACACATGGATCCACCAGTGGTCATTGCATGTGTGTTCTTTCCACAAACAACATATGGATCAACCAGAGTCATTGCATGTGTGTTCTTTCCACAAACCACACATGGATCAACCACTAGAGTCATTGCATGTTTGTTCTTATACTAAAACCACAAACCAGCACTAGAGTCATTGCAAGTGTGTTCTTTTCCACAAACCACACATGGATCCACTAGAGTCATTGCATGTGTGTTCTTTTCCACAAACAACTTATGGATCAACCAGTGGTCATTGCATGTGTGTTCTTTCCACAAACCACATGTGGACACATTACAATCATTGCACGTGTGTTATTTCCACAAACCACACATGGATCAACCACTAGAGTCATGGCATATGTGTGATTTCCACCAACCACACATGGATCAACCACTAGAGTCATTGCATGTGTTTTCTTAT
The DNA here is from genome assembly GCA_916181665.1 of Avena sativa. Taxonomy (NCBI): domain Eukaryota; kingdom Viridiplantae; phylum Streptophyta; class Magnoliopsida; order Poales; family Poaceae; genus Avena; species Avena sativa. Next base: position 279,294,828 of record OV702292.1, read on the forward strand.
ACTAAAACCAACACTAGAGTCATTGCATGTGTGCTCTTTTCACAAACCACACATGGATCAACCACTAGAGTCATTGCATGTGTGTTATTTCCACAAACAAACATCAAAAAACCACTAGAGTCATTGCATGCGTGTTCTTTTCCACAAACCACACATGGATCCACCAGTGGTCATTGCATGTGTGTTCTTTCCACAAACCACACATGGATCAACCACTAGAGTCATTGCATGTGTGTTCTTTCCACAAACCACACATGGATCAACCACTAGAGTCATTGCATGTTTGTTCTTATACTAAAACCACAAACTAGCACTAGAGTCATTGCATGTGTGTTCTTTTCCACAAACCACACATGGATCCACCAGTGGTCATTGCATGTGTGTTCTTTCCACAAACCACATAAGGATCAACCAGAGTCATTGCATGTGTGTTCTTTCCACAAACCACACATGGATCAACCACTAGAGTCATTGGATGTGTGTTCTTTTCCACAAACCACACATGGATCCACCAGTGGTCAATGCATGTGTGTTCTTTCCACAAACCACACATGGATCAACCACTAGAGTCATTGCATGTGTGTTCTTTTCCACAAACCACACATGGATCCACCACTAGAGTCATTGCAGGTGTGTTCTTTTCACAAACCACACATGGATCAACCACTAGAGTCATTGCATGTTTGTTCTTATACTAAAAGCACAAACCAACACTAGAGTCATTGCATGTGTGTTGTTTTCCACAAACCACACATGGATCCACCAGTGGTCATTGCATGTGTGTTCTTTCCACAAACCACATATGGATCAACCACTAGTCATTGCATGTGTGTTCTTTCCACAAACCACACATGGATCAACCACTAGAGTCATTGCATGTTTGTTCTTATACTAATACCACAAACCAGCACTAGAGTCATTGCATGTGTGTTCTTTTCCACAAACCACACATGGATCCACTAGACTCATTGCATGTGTGTTCTTTTCAACAAACAACTTATGGATCAAACAAGTGGTCATTGCATGTGTGTTCTTTCCACAAACCACATGTGGACACATTACAGTCATTGCATGTGTGTTATTTCCACAAACCACACATGGATCAACCACTAAAGTCATGGCATATGTGTGATTTCCACAAACCACACATGGATCAACAAGTAGAGTCATTGCATGTGTGTTGTTATACTAAATCCAACACTAGAGTCATTGCATGTGTGCTCTTTTCACAAACCACACATGGATCAACCACTAGAGTCATTGCATGTGTGTTATTTCCACAAACAAACATCAAAAAACCACTAGAGTCATTGCATGTGTGTTCTTTTCCACAAACCACACATGGATCCACCAGTGGTCATTTCATGTGTGTTCTTTCCACAAACCACACATGGATCAACCACTAGAGTCATTGCATGTTTGTTCTTTCCACAAACCACACATGGATCAACCACTAGAGTTATTGCTTGTTTGTTCTTATACTAAAACCACAAACCAGCACTAGAGTCATTGCATGTGTGTTCTTTTGCACAAACCACACATGGATCCACCAGTGGTCATTGCATGTGTGTTCTTTCCAGAAACCACACATGGATCAACCAGAGTCATTGCATGCGTGTTCTTTCCACAAACCACACATGGATCAACCACTAGAGTCATTGCATGTGTGTTCTTTTCCGCAAACCACACATGGATCCACTAGACTCATTGCATGTGTATTCTTTTCCACAAACAACTTATGGATCAACTAGTGGTCATTGCATGTGTGTTATTTCCACAAACCACATGTGGACCCATTACAGTCATTGCATCTGTGTTATTTCCACAAACCACACATGGATCAACCACTAGAGTCATTGCATATGTGTTATTTCCACAAACCACACATGGATCAACCACTAGAGTCATTGCATGTGTGTTCTTATACTAAAACCAACACTAGAGTCATTGCAGGTGTGTTCTTTTCACAAACAACACATGGATCAACCACTAGAGTCATTGCATGTATGTTATTTCCACAAACAAATATGGATCAACCACTAGAGTCATTGCATGTGTGTTCTTTTCCACAAACCACACATGGATCCACAAGTGGTCATTGCATGTGTGTTCTTTCCACAAACTAGACATGGATCAACCACTAGAGTCATTGCATGTGTGTTATTTCCAAAAACCACACATGCATCAACCACTAGAGTCATTGCATGTGTGTTTTTATACTAAAACCACAAACCAGTACTAGAGTCATTGCATGTGTGCTCTTTTCCACAAACCACACATGGATCCACCAGTGGTCATTGCATGTGTGTTCTTTCCACAAACCACACATGGATCAACCAGAGTCATTGCATGTGTGTTCTTTCCGCAAACCACACATGGATCAACCACTAGAGTCATTGCATGTGTGTTCTTTTCCACAAACCACACATGGATCCACCAGTGGTCATTGCATGTGTGTTCTTTACACAAACCACATATGGATCAACCACTAGTCATTGCATGTGTGTTCGTTCCACAAACCACACATGGATCAACCACTAGAGTCATTGCATGTTTGTTCTTATACTAAAACCACAAACTAGCACTAGAGTCATTGCATGTGTGTTCTTTTCCACAAACCACACGTGGATCAACCACAAGAGTCATTGCATGTGTGTTCTTTCCACAAACCACATATGGATCAACCAGAGTCATTGCATGTGTGTTCTTTCCACAAACCACACATGGATCAACCACTAGAGTCATTGCATGTGTGTTCTTTCCACAAACCACATATGGATCAACCACTAGAGTCATTGCATGTGTGTTCTTATACTAAAACCAACACGAGAGTCATTGCATGTGTGTTCTTTTCACAAACCACACATGGATCAACCACTAGAGTCATTGCATGTGTGTTATTTCCACAAACAAAGATGGATCAACCACTAGAGTCATTGCGTGTGTGTTCTTATACTAAAACCAACATGGATCCACCAGTGGTCATTGCATGTGTGTTCTTTCCACAAACCACACATGGATCAACCACTAGAGTCATTGCATGTGTGTTCTTATACTAAAACCACAAACCAGTACTAGAGTCATTGCATGTGTGTTCTTATACTAAAACCACAAACCAGTACTAGAGTCATTGCATGTGTGTTATTTCCACAAACAAACATGGAGCAACCACTAGAGTCATTGGATGTGTGTTCTTTTCCACAAACCACACATGGATCCACCAGTGGTCATTGCATGTGTGTTCTTTCCACAAACATATATGGATCAACCAGAGTCATTGCATGTGTGTTCTTTCCACAAACCACTCATGGATCAACCACTAGAGTCATTGCATGTTTGTTCTTATACTAAAACCACAAACCAGCACTAGAGCCATTGCATGTGTGTTCTTTTCCACAAACCACACACGGATCCACTAGACTCATTGCATGTGTGTTCTTTTCCACAAACAACTTATGGATCTACCAGTGGTCATTACATGTGTGTTCTTTCCACAAACCACATGTGGACACATTAAAGTCATTGCATGTGTGTTATTTCCACAAACCACACATGGATCAACCACTAGAGTCATGGCATATGTGTTATTTCCACAAACCACACATGGATCAACCACTAGAGTCATTGCATGTGTGTTCTTATACTAAAACCAACACTAGAGTCATTGCATGTGTGTTCTTTTCACAAACCACACATGGATCAACCACTAGAGTCATTGCATGTGTGTGATTTCCACAAACAAATATGGATCAACCACTAGAGTCATTGCAAGTGTGTTTTTTCCACAAACCACATATGGATCCACAAGTGGTCATTGCATGTGTGTTCTTTCCACAAACCACACATGGATCAACCACTAGAGTCATTGCATGTGTGTTCTTTCCATAAACCACACATGGATCAACCACTAGAGTTATTGCTTGTTTGTTCTTATACTAAAACCACAAACCAGCACTAGAGTCATTGCATGTGTGTTCTTTTCCACAAACCACACATGGATCCACTAGACTCATTGCATGTGTGTTCTTTTCCACAAACAACTTATGGATCAACAAGTGGTCATTGCATGTGTGTTCTTTCCACAAACCACATGTGGACACATTACAGTCATTACATGTGTGTTATTTCCACAAACCACACATGGATCAACCACTAGAGTCATGGCATATGTGTTATTTCCACAAACCACACATGGATCAACCACTAGAGTCATTGCGTGTGTGTTCTTATACTAAAACAAACACTCGAGTCATTGCATGTCTGTTCTTTTCACAAACCACACATGGATCAACGACTAGAGTCATTGCATGTGTGTTATTTCCACAAACAAACATCAAAAAACCACTAGAGTCATTGCATGTGTGTTCTTTTCCACAAACCACACATGGATCCACCAGTGGTCATTGCATGTGTCTTCTTTCCACAAACCACACATGGATCAACCACTAGAGTCATTGCATGTGTGTTCTTTCCACAAACCACACATGGAGCAACCACTAGAGTTATTGCTTGTTTGTTCTTATACTAAAACCACAAACCAGTACTAGAGTCATTGCATGTGTGTTCTTTTCCACAAACCACACATGGATCCACCAGTGGTCATTGCATGTGTGTTCTTTCCACAAACCACACATGGATCAACCAGAGTCATTGCATGTGTGTTCTTTCCACAAACCACACATGGATCAACCACTAGAGTCATTGCATGTGTGTTCTATTCCACAAACCACACATGGATCCACTAGACTCATTGCATTGTATTCTTTTCCACAAACAACTTATGGATCAACTAGTGGTTATTGCATGTGTGTTCTTTCCACAAACCACATGTGGACCCATTACAGTCATTGCATATGTGTTATTTCCACAAACCACACATGGATCAACCACTAGAGTCATTGCATATGTGTTATTTCCACAAACCACACATGGATCAACCACTAGAGTCATTGCATGTGTGTCCTTATACTAAAACCAACACTAGAGTCATTGCAGGTGTGTTCTTTTCACAAACCACACATGGATCAACCACTAGAGTCATTGCATGTGTGTTATTTCCACAAACAAATATGGATCAACCACTAGAGTCATTGCATGTGTGTTCTTTTCCACAAACCACACATGGATCCACAAGTGGTCATTGCATGTGTGTTCTTTCCACAAACCAGACATGGATCAACCACTAGAGTCATTGCATGTGTGTTATTTCCACAAACCACACATGGATCAACCACTAGAGTCATTGCATGTGTGTTTTTATACTAAAACCACAAACCAGTACTAGAGTCATTGCATGTGTGTTCTTTTCCACAAACTACACATGGATCCACCAGTGGTCATTGCATGTGTGTTCTTTCCACAAACCACTTATGGATCAACCAGAGTCATTGCATGTGTGTTCTTTCCACAAACCACACATGGATCAACCACTAGAGTCATTGGATGTCTGTTCTTTTCCACAGACCACACATGGATCCACCAGTGGTCATTGCATGTGTGTTCTTTCCACAAACCTCATATGGATAAACCACTAGTCATTGTATGTGTGTTCTTTCCACAAACCACACATGGATCAACCACTAGAGTCATTGCATGTTTGTTCTTATACTAAAACCACAAACCAGCACTAGAGTCATTGCATGTTTGTTCTTTTCCACAAACCACACATGGATCCACCACTAGAGTCATTGCATGTGTGTTGTTTCCACAAACAACATATGGATCAACCAGAGTCATTGCATGTGTGTTATTTCCACAAACCACACATGTGGACCCATTACAGTCATTGCGTGTGTGTTATTTCCACAAACCACACATGGATCAACCACTAGAGTCATTGCATGTGTGTTCTTTCCACAAACCACATATGGATCAAGCACTAGAGTAATTGCATGTGTGTTCTTATAATAAAACCAACACTAGAGTCATTGCATGTGTGTTGTTTCCACAAACCACACATGTGGACCCATTACAGTCATTGCATGTGTGTTATTTCCACAAACCACACATTGATCAACCACTAGAGTCATTGCATGTGTGTTCTTTCCACAAACCACATATGGATCAACCACTAGAGTCGTTGCATGTGTGTTCTTATACTAAAACCACCACTAGAGTCATTGCATGTGTGTTCTTTTCACAAACCACACATGGATCAACCACTAGAGTCATTGCATGTTTGTTATTTCGACAAACAAACATGGATCAACCACTAGAGTCATTGCATGTGTGTTCTTATACTAAAACCAACATGGATCCACCAGTGGTCATTGCATGTGTGTTCTTTCCACAAACCACACATGGATCAACCACTAGAGTCATTGCATGTGTGTTATTTCCACAAACCACACATGGATCAACCACTAGAGTCATTGCATGTGTGTTCTTATACTAAAACCACAAAGCAGTACTAGAGTCATTGCATGTGTGTTCTTATACTAAAACCACAAACCAGTACTAGAGTCATTGCATGTGTGTTATTTCCACAAACAAACATGGATCAACCACTAGAGTCATTGGATGTGTGTTCTTTTCCACAAACCACACATGGATCCACCAGTGGTCATTGCATGTGTGTTCTTTCCACAAACAATATATGGATCAACCAGAGTCATTGCATGTGTGTTCTTTCCACAAACCACACATGGATCAACCACTAGATTCGTTGCATGTTTGTTCTTATACTAAAACTACAAACCAGCACTAGAGTCATTGCATGTGTGTTCTTTTCCACAAACCACACATGGATCCACTAGACTCATTGCATGTGTGTTCTTTTCCACAAACAACCTATGGATCAACCAGTGGTCATTGCATGTGTGTTCTTTCCACAAACCACATGTGGAGACATTACAATCATTGCATGTGTGTTATTTCCACAAACCACACATGGATCAACCACTAGAGTCATGGCATATGTGTTATTTCCACAAACCACACATGGATCAACCACTAAAGTCATTGCATGTGTGTTCTTATACTAAAACCAACACTCGAGTCATTGCATGTGTGTTCTTTTCACAAACCACACATGGATCAACCACTAGAGTCATTGCATGTGTGTTATTTCCACAAACAAAAATCAAAAAACCACTAGAGTCATTGCATGAGTGTTCTTTTCCACAAACCACACATGGATCCACCAGTGGTCATTGATGTGTGTTCTTTCCACAAACCACACATGGATCAACCACTAGAGTCATTGCATGTGTGTTCTTTCCACAAACCACACATGGATCAACCACTAAAGTTATTGCTTGTTTGTTCTTATACTAAAACCACAAACCAGCACTAGAGTCATTGCATGTGTGTTCTTTTCCACAAACCACACATGGATCCACCAGTGGTCATTGCATGTGTGTTCTTTCCACAAACAACACATGGATCAACCAGAGTCATTGCATGTGTGTTCTTTCCACAAAACACACATGGATCAACCACTAGAGTCATTGCATGTGTGTTCTTTTCCACAAACCACACATGGATCCACTAGACCCATTGCATGTGTATTCTTTTCCACAAACAACTTATGGATCAACTAGTGGTCATTGCATGTGTGTTCTTTCCACAAACCACATGTGGACCCATTACAGTCATTGCATGTGTGTTATTTCCACAAACCACACATGGATCAACCACTAGAGTCATTGCATGTGTGTTCTTATACTAAAACCAACACTAGAGTCATTGCAGGTGTGTTCTTTTCACAAACCACACATGGATCAACCACTAGAGTCATTGCATGTGTGTTATTTCCACAAACAAATATGGATCAACCATTAGAGTCATTGCATGTGTGTTCTTTTCCACAAACCACACATGGATCCACAAGTGGTCATTGCATGTGTGTTCTTTCCACAAACCAGACATGGATCAACCACTAGAGTCATTGCATGTGTGTTTTTTCCACAAACCACACATGGATCAACCACTAGAGTCATTACATGTGTGTTTTTATACTAAAACCACAAACCAGTACTAGAGTCATTGCATGTGTGTTCTTTTCCACAAACCACACATGGATCCACTAGTGGTCATTCAATGTGTGTTCTTTCCACAAACCACACATGGATCAACCAGAGTCATTGCATGTGTGTTCTTTCCACAAACCACACATGGATCAACCACTAGAGTCATTGGATGTGTTTTCTTTTCCACAAACCACACATGGATCCACCAGTGGTCATTGCATGTGTGTTCTTTCCACAAACCACATATGGATCAACCACTAGTCATTGCATGTGTGTTCTTTCCACAAACCACACATGGATCAACCACTAGAGTCATTGCATGTTTGTTCTGATACTAAAACCACAAACCAGCACTAGAGTCATTGCATGTGTGTTCTTTTCCACAAACCACACATGGATCCACCACTAGAGTCATTACATGTGTGTTCTTTCCACAAACAACATATGGATCAACCAGATTCATTGCATGTGTGTTCTTTCCACAAACCACACATGTGGACCCATTACAGTCATTGCATGTGTGGTATTTCCACAAACCACACATGGAGCAACTACTAGAGTCATCGCATGTGTTTTCTTTCCACAAACCACATATGGATCAACCACTAGAGTCATTGCATGTGTGTTCTTATACTAAAACCAACACTAGAGTCATTGCATGTGTGTTCTTTTCACAAACCACACATGGATCAACCACTATAGTCATTGCATGTGTGTTATTTCCACAAACAAACATGGATCAACCACTAGAGTCGTTGCATGTGTGTTCTTATACTAAAACCAACATGGATCCACCAGTGGTCATTGCATGTGTGTTCTTTCCACAAACCACACATGGATCAACCACTAGAGTCATTGCATGTGTGTTATTTTCACAAACCACACATGGATCAACCACTAGAGTCATTGCATGTGTGTTCTTATACTAAAACCACAAACCAGTACTAGAGTCATTGCATGTGTGTTCTTATACTAAAACCACAAACCAGTACTAGAGTCATTGCATGTGTGTTATTTCCACAAACAAACATGGATCAACCACTAGAGTCATTGCATGTGTGTTCTTTTCCACAAACCACACATGGATCCACCAGTGGTCATTGCATGTGTGTTCTTTCCACAAACCACACATGGATCAACCACTAGAGTCATTGCATGTTTGTTCTTATACTAAAACTACAAACCAGCACTAGAGTCATTGCATGTGTGTTCTTTTCCACAAACAACTTATGGATCAACCAGTGGTCATTGCATGTGTGTTCTTTCCACAAACCACTTGTGGACCCATTACAGTCATTGCATGTGTGTTATTTCCACAAACCGCACATGGATCAACCACTAGAGTCATTGCATATGTGTTATTTCCACAGACCACACATGGATCAACCACTAGAGTCATTGCATGTGTGTTCTTATACTAAAACCAACACTAGAGTCATTGCATGTGTGTTCTTTTCACAAACCACACATGGATCAACCACTAGATTCATTGCATGTGTGTTATTTCCACAAACGAACATGGATCAACCACTAGAGTCATTGCATGTGTGTTCTTTTCCACAAACCACACATGGATCCACCAGTGGTCATTGCATGTGTGTCCTTTCCACAAACCACACATGGATCAACCACTAGAGTCATTGCATTTTTTTCTTATACTAAAACCATAAACCAGCACTAGAGTCATTGCATGTGTGTTCTTTTCCACAAACCACACATGGATCCACCACTAGAGTCATTGCATGTGTGTTCTTTTCCACAAACAACATATGGATCAACAAGAGTCATTGCATGTGTGTTCTTTCCACAAACCACACATGTGGACCCATTACAGTCATTGCATGTGTGGTATTTCCACAAACCACACATGGATCAACTACTAGAGTCATCGCATGTGTGTTCTTTCCACAAACCACATATGGATCAACCACTAGAGTCATTGCATGTGTGTTCTTATACTAAAACCAACACTAGAGTCATTGCATGTGTGTTCTTTTCACAAACCACACATGTATCAACCACTATAGTCATTGCATGTGTGTTATTTCCACAAACAAACATGGATCAACCACTAGAGTCGTTGCATGTGTGTTCTTATACTAAAACCAACATGGATCCACCAGTGGTCATTGCATGTGTGTTCTTTCCACAAACCACACATGGATCAACCACTAGAGTCATTGCATGTGTGTTATTTTCACAAACCACACATGGATCAACCACTAGAGTCATTGCATGTGTGTTCTTATACTAAAACCACAAACCAGTACTAGAGTCATTGCATGTGTGTTCTTATACTAAAACCACAAACCAGTACTAGAGTCATTGCATGTGTGTTATTTCCACAAACAAACATGGATCAACCACTAGAGTCATTGCATGTGTGTTCTTTTCCACAAACCACACATGGATCCACCAGTGGTCATTGCATGTGTGTTCTTTCCACAAACCACACATGGATCAACCACTAGAGTCATTGCATGTTTGTTCTTATACTAAAACTAGAAACCAGCACTAGAGTCATTGCATGTGTGTTCTTTTCCACAAACAACTTATGGATCAACCAGTGGTCATTGCATGTGTGTTCTTTCCACAAACCACATGTGGACCCATTACAGTCATTGCATGTGTGTTATTTCCACAAACCACACATGGATCAACCACTAGAGTCATTGCATGTGTGTTCTTATACTAAAACCAACACTAGAGTCATTGCAGGTGTGTTCTTTTCACAAACCACACATGGATCAACCACTAGAGTCATTGCATGTGTGTTATTTCCACAAACAAATATGGATCAACCATTAGAGTCATTGCATGTGTGTTCTTTTCCACAAACCACACATGGATCCACAAGTGGTCATTGCATGTGTGTTCTTTCCACAAACCAGACATGGATCAACCACTAGAGTCATTGCATGTGTGTTTTTTCCACAAACCACACATGGATCAACCACTAGAGTCATTACATGTGTGTTTTTATACTAAAACCACAAACCAGTACTAGAGTCATTGCATGTGTGTTCTTTTCCACAAACCACACATGGATCCACTAGTGGTCATTCAATGTGTGTTCTTTCCACAAACCACACATGGATCAACCAGAGTCATTGCATGTGTGTTCTTTCCACAAACCACACATGGATCAACCACTAGAGTCATTGGATGTGTTTTCTTTTCCACAAACCACACATGGATCCACCAGTGGTCATTGCATGTGTGTTCTTTCCACAAACCACATATGGATCAACCACTAGTCATTGCATGTGTGTTCTTTCCACAAACCACACATGGATCAACCACTAGAGTCATTGCATGTTTGTTCTGATACTAAAACCACAAACCAGCACTAGAGTCATTGCATGTGTGTTCTTTTCCACAAACCACACATGGATCCACCACTAGAGTCATTACATGTGTGTTCTTTCCACAAACAACATATGGATCAACCAGATTCATTGCATGTGTGTTCTTTCCACAAACCACACATGTGGACCCATTACAGTCATTGCATGTGTGGTATTTCCACAAACCACACATGGAGCAACTACTAGAGTCATCGCATGTGTTTTCTTTCCACAAACCACATATGGATCAACCACTAGAGTCATTGCATGTGTGTTCTTATACTAAAACCAACACTAGAGTCATTGCATGTGTGTTCTTTTCACAAACCACACATGGATCAACCACTATAGTCATTGCATGTGTGTTATTTCCACAAACAAACATGGATCAACCACTAGAGTCGTTGCATGTGTGTTCTTATACTAAAACCAACATGGATCCACCAGTGGTCATTGCATGTGTGTTCTTTCCACAAACCACACATGGATCAACCACTAGAGTCATTGCATGTGTGTTATTTTCACAAACCACACATGGATCAACCACTAGAGTCATTGCATGTGTGTTCTTATACTAAAACCACAAACCAGTACTAGAGTCATTGCATGTGTGTTCTTATACTAAAACCACAAACCAGTACTAGAGTCATTGCATGTGTGTTATTTCCACAAACAAACATGGATCAACCACTAGAGTCATTGCATGTGTGTTCTTTTCCACAAACCACACATGGATCCACCAGTGGTCATTGCATGTGTGTTCTTTCCACAAACCACACATGGATCAACCACTAGAGTCATTGCATGTTTGTTCTTATACTAAAACTACAAACCAGCACTAGAGTCATTGCATGTGTGTTCTTTTCCACAAACAACTTATGGATCAACCAGTGGTCATTGCATGTGTGTTCTTTCCACAAACCACTTGTGGACCCATTACAGTCATTGCATGTGTGTTATTTCCACAAACCGCACATGGATCAACCACTAGAGTCATTGCATATGTGTTATTTCCACAGACCACACATGGATCAACCACTAGAGTCATTGCATGTGTGTTCTTATACTAAAACCAACACTAGAGTCATTGCATGTGTGTTCTTTTCACAAACCACACATGGATCAACCACTAGATTCATTGCATGTGTGTTATTTCCACAAACGAACATGGATCAACCACTAGAGTCATTGCATGTGTGTTCTTTTCCACAAACCACACATGGATCCACCAGTGGTCATTGCATGTGTGTCCTTTCCACAAACCACACATGGATCAACCACTAGAGTCATTGCATTTTTTTCTTATACTAAAACCATAAACCAGCACTAGAGTCATTGCATGTGTGTTCTTTTCCACAAACCACACATGGATCCACCACTAGAGTCATTGCATGTGTGTTCTTTTCCACAAACAACATATGGATCAACAAGAGTCATTGCATGTGTGTTCTTTCCACAAACCACACATGTGGACCCATTACAGTCATTGCATGTGTGGTATTTCCACAAACCACACATGGATCAACTACTAGAGTCATCGCATGTGTGTTCTTTCCACAAACCACATATGGATCAACCACTAGAGTCATTGCATGTGTGTTCTTATACTAAAACCAACACTAGAGTCATTGCATGTGTGTTCTTTTCACAAACCACACATGTATCAACCACTATAGTCATTGCATGTGTGTTATTTCCACAAACAAACATGGATCAACCACTAGAGTCGTTGCATGTGTGTTCTTATACTAAAACCAACATGGATCCACCAGTGGTTATTGCATGTGTGTTCTTTCCACAAACCACACATGGATCAACCACTAGAGTCATTGCATGTGTGTTATTTTCACAAACCACACATGGATCAACCACTAGAGTCATTGCATGTGTGTTCTTATACTAAAACCACAAACCAGTACTAGAGTCATTGCATGTGTGTTCTTATACTAAAACCACAAACCAGTACTAGAGTCATTGCATGTGTGTTATTTCCACAAACAAACATGGATCAACCACTAGAGTCATTGCATGTGTGTTCTTTTCCACAAACCACACATGGATCCACCAGTGGTCATTGCATGTGTGTTCTTTCCACAAACCACACATGGATCAACCACTAGAGTCATTGCATGTTTGTTCTTATACTAAAACTAGAAACCAGCACTAGAGTCATTGCATGTGTGTTCTTTTCCACAAACAACTTATGGATCAACCAGTGGTCATTGCATGTGTGTTCTTTCCACAAACCACTTGTGGACCCATTACAGTCATTGCATGTGTGTTATTTCCACAAACCACACATGGATCAACCACTAGAGTCATTGCATATGTGTTATTTCCACAGGCCACATATGGATCAACCACTAGAGTCATTGCATGTGTGTTCTTATACTAAAACCAACACTAGAGTCATTGCATGTGTGTTCTTTTCACAAACCACACATGGATCAACCACTAGATTCATTGCATGTGTGTTATTTCCACAAATGAACATGGATCAACCACTAGAGTCATTGCATGTGTGTTCTTTTCCACAAACCACACATGGATCCACCAGTGGTCATTGCATGTGTGTCCTTTCCACAAACCACACATGGATCAACCACTAGAGTCATTGCATTTTTTTCTTATACTAAAACCATAAACCAGCACTAGACACATTGCATGTGTGTTCTTTTCCACAAACCACACATGGATCCACCAGTGGTCATTGCATGTGTGTTCTTTCCACAAACCACATCTGGACCCATTACAATCATTGCATGTGTGTTATTTCCACAAACCACACATGGATCAACCACTAGAGTCATTGCATATGTGTTATTTCCACAAACCACACATGGATCAACCACTAGAGTCATTGCATGTGTGTTCTTATACTAAAACCAACACTAGAGTCATTGCATGTGTGTTCTTTTCACAAACCACACATGGATCAATCACTAGATTCATTGCATGTGTGTTCTTTCCACAAACCAAATATGGATCAACCAGAGTCATTGCATGTGTGTTCTTTCCACAAACCACACATGTGGACCCACTAGAGTCATTGCATGTGTGTTAATTCCACAAACCAAACATGGATCAACCACTAGAGTCATTGCATATGTGTTATTTCCACAAACCACATATGGATCAACCACTAGAGTCATTGCATGTGTGTTCTTATACTAAAACCAACACTAGAGTCATTGCATGTGTGTTCTTTTCACAAACCACACATGGATCAACCACTAGAGTCATTGCATGTTTGTTATTTCCACAAACAAACATGGATCAACCACTAGAGTCATTGCATGTGTGTTCTTATACTAAAACCAACATGGATCCACCAGTGGTCATTGCATGTGTGTTCTTTCCAAAAACCACACATGGATCAACCACTAGAGTCATTGCATGTGTGTTATTTCCACAAACCACACATGTATCAACCACTAGAGTCAATGCATGTGTGTTCTTATACTAAAACCACTAACTAGTACTAGAGTCATTGCATGTGTGTTCTTATACTAAAACCACAAACCAGTACTAGAGTTATTGCATGTGTGTTCTTTTCCACAAACCACACATGGATCCACTAGTGGTAATTGCATGTGTGTTCTTTCCACAAACCACATATGGATCAACCAGAGTCATTGCATGTGTGTTCTCTCCACAAACCACACATGGATCATCCACTAGAGTCATTGCATGTTTGTTCTTATACTAAAACCACAAACCAGCACTAGAGTCATTGCATGTGTGTTCTTTTCCACAAACCACATGTCGTGGTGGTGTCACGGCAGATGCCATGGATAGGCTAAAGGTGGGGACTAATACACTAGGGGAATCCAGGGAGGGATAGTGGAGTGATTCTCCGCACAGAAGTTTGCATTGCTATATCTCCAAGATTACAAGTGCTCCTTGAGCTGTATTGGCGAGAGGAGGAAGAAGGTTCTCTCTTACTTTTGCCTACTATCTTGCCCAAGAGCCCTAGATCAACTAGTGCTATGGAACTCCCAAACCAACTAGTTCTCAACCAACCCCCTCTACCAGAACCCTAACCCCCCTTATATAGAGGAGGTTCGGTCCTGTCCTAGTGCATACGTGGAGGCATATTCCTAAGAATATGCCCTCTCCCAAAGTGGTAACCTGACTGGGTTGCTTTTCCCCCGCGTCACACATGCTTTAGCGACGTAGCCTCTGCGGCGCCCGTGTCAGCCGACGTGAGTGTCGTCACCCTTGTCGGCCATGACCCGGTGGTCCTGCCCTTGCTTTATTCGTTCATGCAGTGCGTATCGGACCTTCTTTTTTGACCATAGAGATTCCTTCCTTCTCCTAGAAGCCAAGCGAGGATCCGGATCATAGTAGATCCGGCCACACCTGTTCCTGCATATAAGTTAGACAAGTACTTCCGACTTACTCCTTAAGCCGGATGAGACAATGTTAGGCGACCCCCCTGGTCCGGGTTACTCCGTGATCTGGCCTGCCTTGAGGTGACTCGGCCAGCATCCGCTTTGACCTTGCCGAACCTTGGCTAACTCGGCCCTTATACCCCGGAGTGACCCTACCCGAAGGTATCCCCCCAACATTAGACCCCGAAGCTGGTGCGGTCTTAGCTGCCTTGGCCGCTAAGGCCACATCAGGTTCATTTATGTCCGAGCCTCAGACGTTTAATTCCGGGTTAGCTCCTTATCTCGGACTATATGGATTTACGTTCCCTTTGCACGTTCCAAGCTTTCACTTGCCGGCCGGGTCACCACTTTGGCTCGGATCCCATGGTTATCATGGTTTGATCCGGGCCCCGTTTCTTTCTCTCATACGCCAACCCACGTGTAGGCTAATCATTACCTTGTCTTATTTTAAGGGCCTGCACAGTAACCGCCGCAGTAATTGTCAGTTTCACTGTGCATGGGTCACGTCATGCCCGCCTCCTCGTTTACCGCAACAGCACGTCGCGTCATGGGATCACTTCTACTCTGTGGCCCCCTGTGTGGCTTTTCTCTGATTGGCTGATGCCGGTGATACACGGCCACACCGTGTGGCTCGTCGGCCCAGCGCGATCCCACTCATCGATCACTGGGGGTGGTTAAATAGGGGAGGGGCGCGTCCCTTAGCATTTTTCCACCTCTGCGCCCCTTTGCCCGTTGCGTTTTCTCCTTCGTCTTCCCTGCGACCACGCCGCCGCCGGTGCTTTCTAGTAGCAGCGCCGCCGCCGCACCTCCCCGTGCCTCCGCACCGCAACCACCGTTGCGCAGATTCTTTGCCACGGGTCCATGCCAATCTAGGCCTCAGATCCCCGCCGCCGCTAGCTCCAGCGAGGATATCGGATACAAGATGACGGAGGAGGATCTCGTCGTTGCCGAGCAGGATATGGAGGAGGACGCCGGCGCTGCGGACCGCGGTGCGTGGTCCGGTTCGTGGGTCTGTCAAGACGACATTGACTGGCTCTACCGGACCAGGCGTATTCCCGCCGGCGTCGCCGCTCGTCTCCCCTCCGCCGAACTGGCCCCCTCACCCAATCCGGGTGAGTTCGTTGTATTCCTGTCCCACTTCCAACGGGGATTTGGCCTCCCGGTGAGCGATTTCTTCCGGGATTGGGTTAGGACGTATCACCTGCAGCCGCACCATCTCCCAGCGAACGCAATCACCTCTCTTTCTGCCTTTGCCTCTACGATCGAAGGCTACACCGGACTATGTCCCACGAAGGAGCTGTGGATCCGGTTCTTCGGCCTCCGTCGCAACGTTGTCCCTAATATCCACGTTGAGTCGGAGGACAAGCAGCTCACCCAGTTCGGAGCTGCCTCCATCTCGCCCCGGAGGTTTTTGGTCTTTCCCCGGGTTACCGGGCTTGACTCCTGCAAAGGATGGGCCCGGACCTTCTTCTATGTCCGGAACGAGGGTACCGAAGACTTGATTCGGTTGCTGCCCTACGCTCCGGGTCTACCTGACACGGATTTCTGGGAGGAGGTCCCCAAGAAGCCTACCGCTCTGGCCAACCAAGTTAACAAGAGGATCGTGGAGCTGAAGAAGCTCGGATTGCACAAAGAGGATGCTATGATCACGTTCGTGCGCAACAGAATCTCTCCCCTCTAGAAGCGCACCCACAAGTTGTGCCATATGAGTTTCGGCCGCGACCCCAACCGAACCTCCTCCGTCGAATTGAGCAACACAGAGATCTTTCACCGGGTCAAGGCTCTCTTCACCACCCACAAGGATTTCTCCGCCGAATGGACATGGGGAATCGAGCACTACTGTCGTGATAGGCTCCTCCCGCGGTAAGCTTCGCGGGGCAAACATAATTCGGATGAAGTATGTGTCGGTTTTTGTTATATTTCTGACTCTGTTCTTCATGCTTTTTCGCAGTTGTTCCTTCAGCAAACTCTCGAGGATGGTACGGATCCGACCCTTAAGTGGGCGCCGGACCGAGAAATCCCGGATGAGGAGGAGCCGGACCAGGAGATGTTCCTCCCTGTGACCGACGCCACCAAACGATCCAGCGGTAAATTCTCTTCTCTTAGAGATTGGCCCGATGATGAGGATGACTCGAATATCGATGTGATTAAACTCGTTGAGGTTGTCCCTCTTTATTTTACCTTTCCGGCATCAGCTAACCCCGGTGGGCATATCCACGAGGATCCTCCACTTACCACGGGCGAGCCGGTTCCGGTGGCGTCGAAGAAGAAGCGCGGATCCGCATCATGTTCTTCCTCCGAACCTTCTCAGCCCACAAAAAGGCAAAAGAAGGCTGGAGACAAGACTGCCTCCAAGCGGGCAGGCAAATCCCCGGCACGGAGGGCCCAGAAACCCAAGGAGGCTGAGACCTCGGATGCTTAAGTCATTTTTCACTTCGCAACTCACTTTTCCTTGCATCAGGGTAATTTCACTCCTGACATCATTCTCTTTTGCAGGCCTCCTGTGGAGGTCCCTCAGAGCGGATCGTGCATCTCTTCTCCCCTTCGGTCTGGCACTTCTCCTCCTCGTGACGACGAGTCACACCCGCTGAGCCCTATTCCGGAGGGCTCTGCGGCTGCTCCGGGTTCCGCAGTACCTCATCGAGAGGAACGCGACCTCGGAGCTGGAGGGGTCGGTTCGGCCAAGGCGACGACGTCCACCACTTCGGCATTGCCATAACCAGCAACCACCGAGTCTATCACAACACCAGCACCAGCAGCAGCTCCAGTACCAGCAACCGAGCCAGCACCTGCCCCGGCACCAAGGAAACCAACAACAGCTCCAGTGCCAAGTTCCTCTGCCTCTTCCGAGTCATCTCAGCCCCGGGGAGGAACCATTCCAGCAGCTTCCAAAGGGAAATCCACCGTGGTTACTTCTTCCCAGCAAGCTAAGGGCAAAAAGGCTCCGGATACTGCCAAGTCTACATCCGTCAAGGCCGGGCAGTGAACCCTGTCGTCGATGCTTCCGAAGAAATCACCAGCAGTGACGAATGTTCCTCCCGAGCCAATAGATGCGCAGCAGATGGTTCTGCACACCATCCCAGCTCTTGCCCTAGTTGAGAGGAAGGAAGCTCATGCGAAGGGCTTGGTGGCACTCCACAAGCCCACTGGCGAACGGTACCCTCCGAGCCTTATCGAGTTCAGAACAACGATCTCCCGGAAAAGTTCGGTCCCGCAGAATTTTCTGCCCAGATGAATACTGCCGCCAAGGCAATTAACCTTGCAGGGCGAATGATGGAGGTATGTCGTTTCTCCTTTACATGTTGTAGATAATAACCATTAGTCCCCGAGCCTCCGGTGGAGTAGCTTGTTACTCGGCCGGATGCTCATTAGAAAACCAACGTAGCTGCATGTAAACTTCAAATATGCACACACCTAGAGCCGGGTTAAGTTCCACTTGGCCTGGATCTTACACACTTCGAATATGCACACACCTAGAGCCGGGTTAAGTTCCACTTGGCCCGGATCTTACACACTTTGAATATGCACACACCTAGAGCTGGGTTAAGTTCCACTTGGCCCGGATCTTACACACTTTGAATATGCACACACCTAGAGCCGGGTTAAGTTCCACTTGGCCCGGATCTTGTACACTTCGAATATGCACACACCTAGAGCCGGGTTAAGTTCCACTTGGCCCGGATCTTGTACACTTCGAATATGTACACACCTAGAGCCGGGTTAAGTTCCACTTGGCCCGGATCTTGTACACTTCGAATATGCACCAAGCTAATTTTACACTTCTGTACTTCTTTCAGGTAACCACCAATCGCCGGAGAGCCGAATTTCAACGCCTGCTTGATACCCACAAGATCCTGCGTGCAAAACATGTTGCACTTGGTGAAAAACATGAAAAGAGAGGTAATTTTCTCCCTCAGCACCTCTCCGTTTTTCTTTACTTGTTTCCGCCAGACTAATCTCCTCATTCGGTTTTTGCAGCTGGGGTGGAGGCTGAGAACAAAATTATGCGGAAGAACTTGGAGGAAATCCGGGGTATGTCCTCTTTTGTCCGACCTTGTTGTCTTTTCCATTTCTTCTTCTCCTTGTCTCGGCAAACATTCACTCCTCGGCTTTGCCGGGTCAACATACTATTTCAGCATCGCTTGAGGATAGTGTGCCCATGCCTGATATGATGCTGCATTTTCTCGAACAAGCAGGGCAGCATCAAGCTGAGCTGAAGAAGAAGAATGATGAGCTTGCCCTCCTCTGGACCAAGGACGACGAGATAGCCAAGCTCAAGGCTGAGATGGAGAAGATGAAGGCCCAACACAAAACCGAGCTCCAAAAAGTTGGCCAGAACTTCACCGAAGAGCGTGAGCGCCTTACTCTCCAGATTTCTAAGGGCCAGGACCTACTCAGAGAATCCGACGCCCAGCTTGGGTCGGCAAACGCTGAGCTTGAGCAACTTCGCAAAAGACACGATGCCTGCATCAAGGAGTTAACCCGGATCCATAGCCATATTTCTCGTAAGTTCCTTTCCCTTGTCCGACATAACTCTCTGGGTTACCTCATATGTCTTTTTTTACGTTCTTCCTTTGCCTTGTTTCCAGACCACTTTCCAGAGGGTACTGCGATTGCCAGCGCTGCTGTTGCCAAATTTCGCCGAGAGAGGGGTACCCCCATTGCTCATGATGGTGAGAACATTCCCTTGGACATGGAGGACCTATTGGTCAGCTTGTCCTCTCGCGTGAAGACCATCAAGTATTATGGCAAAGATATCCTCGACGTTGCAGTTCGCATCTTCAATACGTTCTGGCCTGGAGAGAGTAGCCCGGAGACCATCGCAACTCTCGTCGAGAAATTAATGGAAGTTGAGACCCAGCTTGACCTCTGGAGAGAATCTGCTGGTCGTGCTGCAGCTGACACCATCCTTCATCATATTCTCACATGGTACGAGAAGATCGACCTCAGCCTCCTCACATGCCGGTGCACCGGATCCAGATGGACCGATGATCCGGAGTGGGTAGCTCGGCGCTAGGCCTGCGCCTACAGCCTCATCGAATATTCTCTTATTCATGACTGGGTTGAAGGACCGAGCTTCCTGGAATCCGCTGAGGACGAGCAGAATGAGAATGTTGAAGATGGGTCGGATGAGGACGGGGAAGATGACGCTTCAGATATTGAAGACATCGACGACGGCGCCGAACCTGCTCTTCCTACTGCTCCTTAGTTCTAAATAAACTTGAAAATTTATCAGATCCCCGGTATGCCGGGTGCAATTGTATGTTGGACATGTGATATTTTGCTACTACATTTCTATGCCGGATTAACTTGGGCACAGTCCCCGAGTTTCATTTTCTTGTTCGTCCAATTCTCTGGCTCGGTCCGTGTCTACCTTGATTCGGTTTTACGACTTACGAATCCGAGCTTCAAAAATTGTTTTAACAATACTTAGAAACTTTGAGGCTTGGCTCAAAATAATTCAGCATAATAACTTGGAAATAAAAACAGGGTTAGTCCAAAAAAACAAACGTTAGCTCGAATAAATTCGTTTCCTTAGCCGTTTTTCATGTGCTACGCAATTCCAAATTTGTTCCCTTGCTTGCCATGAAGCCAATTCTTGTTGGACAGCAGCGAGTCGAAGGGTCGGGTTTTTGGTGCTCACACATTACTAACCAGGGTTAAGTAGAACGACTTATCCCAGCTACCGCATAAGAAATTACGACAAATATTATTAGGGCAGTCCCCGAGTTACTGCTCGAGGCGCTGCTATTTCATTGATAAGCTCATTGCCGACATACATACCGACATATGAGATGACTCGGATACATACACTTTTTAGCTAAGTGTAGAAGGGACGAAGTAGTGCTACATTCCACGGTCGCTTGGATTCCTCTCCGGACCTGTCCGCCTTGTTCTTTTCCTGTGGCTTTGCATCTATAAGATAGTAAGAATCATTGTGCAATGCTTTGCTCACAATGAACGACCCTTCCCACGGGGGGGATAATTTATGCATGCCAGTAGTACGTTGTACCAATCGGAGCACCAGATCGCCTTCCCGAAAGACTCGGGGGCACACTTTCCGGCTATGATAGCGTCGGAGATTTTGCTGATATATGGTGGATCTGGACAGCGCCAGTTCTCTCGCTTCTCCCAGCAGATCAACATCATTTTGCCGGGCTTCTTGCACTTCGGCTTCTGTGTATTGGGTGACCCTAGGCGAATCATGCTCTATGTCGGCTCGTAATACAGCTTCTGCCCCATATACCAGAAAAAATGGCGCATAGCCTGTTGATCGATTCAGAGTTGTTCTTAAGCTCCATAGGACCGCTGGTAGTTCTTCTATCCAGCACCCCGCTGATCTTTGCAGCGGCTCAATGAGCCGGGGTTTTATCCCGGATAATACTAATCTGTTGGATCTTTCCACTTGTCCGTTCGATGTGGGGTGGGCTACCGAGGCGACGTCGAGTCGGATCTTCTTATCTCGGCAGAAGCGCGCAAATGCTCCTTCCGCAAAATTTGTTCCATTGTTAGTTATAATACTGTGTGGATAACCGTATCTCAAGATGATGTCTTTGAGAAATGTCACGGCCGTTGCCCCATCACATTTTCTTATAGGTTTCACTTCAATCCATTTTGTAAACTTGTCCACCATGACCAAAATGTGTGTCATGTTTCCTCTCGCCGGTTTGAACGGGCCAACCATATCCAAGCACCATACTGAAATGGCCACGTAATTGGTATGGTCTTGAGTTCCGACATAGGAATGTGTGTCTTGGTGGTGTACCTCTGACAACCATTGCATTTTCTCACCAGATCTTCTGCTTGTTCCAAGGCACTTGGCCAGTAGAATCCATGCCGGAACGCCTTTGCCACCAAGGCTCGGGATAAGGCATGATGCCCGCATTCTCCTTGGTGTATATCTTGGAGGATGTCAAGCCCTTCTTCCGGGTCAAAGCATATTTGGAGAACATTGGTTACACTCCATTTGTATAACTCGGAATTGATGATTGTGTATGCTTTTACTCTCCTCTAAGTTTTCCTGGCTAACACCTCCTCAGCGGGTAACATTCCGTCTTTCAGGAATTGGAATATAGGCAGTGCCCAAGCTGGTATCGCTCGTGGAGGGAACATCTCCTCATCAATTTCCATCTGATCCACCGGCATAACTTCAGCCAGATCACGCTGAGCAGTGCCCGGGTCTAGCGAGGTAGTCCCCGGGTTTGCCGAGGCAGTCCCCGGGTTTGCTGATGCAATCTCCGGGTTTCACGTACTACCTCCCGTGTCAATGTCCATGGGCTCAGCTCTGGATTCCGTATTTTCCGGGACATAGATCGAGTCAGTTCCTGTGGATGGCCTGATAGATGGTTTTCTGAGGTGTTCCAATGCTACACCCGGTGGAATTGCCTGTCTGGTCGATCCGAGCTTCGACAACATGTCGGAAGCCTCGTTTTCCGCCTGGGGTACATGGTGAAATTCACACCCCTCGAAGTAACCAGATATCTTCTGCACGTGAAATTTGTATAGTGCCATGTTTGGATCCAGGGCGTCCCACACTCCGGACACCTACTGCACCACCAGGTCTGAGTCGCCAAAGCATATTATCCGACGTATGCCAATCTCCTTTGCCACTTTGAGCCCATGCATAAGAGCCTCATACTCAGCGACATTGTTCGATGCCGCGAAATGGATCTGCAATACGTACTTTAGCTGATCCTTCTTTGGCGAGGTAAGCACAACCCCGACGCCTAATCCGGTTTTGGTTTTTCACCCGTCAAAGTGCATCCTCCAGTAGTTCGGATCTGGTGGCGGTGGTTCGTATTGCACCTCGGCCCAATCCACAAAAAAGTCCGCCACAGCCTGAGACTTGATCGCTTCTCTTCTGTCGTACTGGGGCGCATAAGGGGCCAGCTCAATTGCCCATTTTGCGATCCTGCCACTCGCATCTTTGTTACCCATTATCTCGGATATGGGAGCCTCACATATTACTTTGATGGGGTGCTCCTCAAAGTAATGCTTTAACTTCTTTGCCGCCATATAGACACCGTAGGACACCTTTTGAAAGTGTGGGTAGTTCTGTTTTGAGGCAGACAATACCTCGCTCAGGTAATATACTGGCCTCTGCACCGACTTACCCTCTTTAGTGCGCTCCACTACGATTACTGCACTTACAACTCGGTTGGTTGCGGCTACGTAGAGCAACATTGGCTCCTTTGATAGTGGAGAGGCTAACACTGGCGCGGTGGCCAACATCTTCTTTAAGTGGGCAAAAGCTTCATTGGCCTGTGGCGTCCAAACGAATTTATCTGACTTTTTCATGAGTTGGTAGAGAGGCAGTGCCTTTTCTCCTAACCGACATACAAACCGACTCAATGATGCCAGGCATCCAGTGAACTTCTGGACATCATTGAGACACTTCGGCAGCTAAATTCGTTCGATGGCTCGGATCTTGGTTGGATTAACTTCGATACCTCGGCTGGAGACGAGAAATCCGAGTAGTTTTCCAGCCGGGACACCGAAGGTACATTTTTCTGGGTTAAGCTTCATCCAGAACCTTCTCAAGTTCGTGAATGTTTGCCTTATTTCGTCAAGGAGCGTTGCGCTTTCCTTGGTCTTGATAACCACATCATCCATGTATACTTGTACGTTTTGACCTATTTGGTCGTGTAAACATTTTTGCATACATCTTTGGTACCTTGCACCTGCATTACATAAACCGAACGGCATAGTGCGATAGCAGTAAGCCCCGTATAGGGTAATAAACGCTGTTTTTATTTGATCATCCGGGTTCAGAGGTATCTGGTGGAAGCCAGAATATGCATCAATGAATGGCAACAGTTCGCATCCCGCGGTTGAGTCTATGACCTGATCTATCCTCGGCAGTGGAAATGCATCTTTTGGACACGCCTTGTTCAGGTTCGTGTAATCGATACACATGCGCCAAACCACTGCCACGTTCGGATCGTCCTTCTTCTTTTCTACCAGCACCGGGTTAGAGAGCCAATCCGGATATAGTACCTCCATGATAAATCCTGCTGCTAGTAACCGAGGTATCTCATCTCCAATGACTTTTCTCCTATCCTCGGCGAAGCGGCGGAGAGGTTGCCTCACCGGCCTTGCTCCGGGTCTTACGTTCAAAGAGTGCTCGGCCAACTCCCTCGGAACACCTTGCAAGTCCTGTGTAGACCAAGCAAAAATATCCCGATTCTCACGGAGGAAGTTGACGAGCTCGCTTTCCTATTTATCAGTTAACCCAGCACCAATTGTTACGGTGCGCTCCGGAAACATGTTATCAACTGGAATCTTCTTGGTGTCCTTTGCGGCTTGAAATGAAACGCTGCCATGCGGGTTACTTAATGCCGGCATATATTGCTGCGCGGACTGAGCTAATGCCGCCACCTCTTGGATTTTTCTTTTCTCTTGCGCAATCACGAGTGACTCGGCGAGGTTAGACCCGGCTGAAGCACACTCCATGGAACGTCGGAAATCTCCAGCAATGGTAATCACTCCATTTGGCCCGGGCAACTTCATCTTCAGATAACTTATGTGACAGCTTGCCATGAATTTGTTCAATGCTGGTCTTCCGAGTAACGCATGATATGCACTTTCCAAGTTCACCACCTCAAACTCCAGATTTTCAGTTCGGCAGTTATCCCTTGTGCCGAATAACACGTCGACCCGGACTTTGCCTATGGGCTCGCAAGAAATGCCTGGTACAATGCCATGGAAAGTTGTTCTCGTAGCCTGGAGCATGTTCTCCGAGATGCCCAACTTGCGCATCGTATCCGCATACATGATGTTAATGCTACTGCCATTATCAATCAAAACCTTGGAGAACCTCACATTGATGATCGGTCCAATGAATGTCGGATCTAGCACTAGCGCATACGAACCTGGGCTCGGCATAAGTTTAGGATGATCTTTGATGTTCCAGGTGATTTCCTAGTCCGACCAAGGCATGTACCTCGTCACTGCTGGCATGACCGCATTGACCTCCATATGTCGGTGTTGCAAGCTCTTTCTATCTATCTCCTCGGTTGTGAACACACAATAACTCTGGTGATGTTCCCTGTACTCATTCCTTCCCTCGTTTCCGGGGTATCTCTGATCCGGTTGTTGCTGATTTTCCACCTGATGCACCATATCCCTTCTCTCATTGTTGTCATACCTCGGCGGAGGGGGAGGGAACATTATCTGCTGCGTGTTCGCTCCGGAGAGCAATTGTTGTCGGGGTAACTCCTGCCGAGGTTGATCATTCCGGGGTGCCTGAGCATTCCCCGAACCACCTTGCTCTATCTTACGCATCCACTCACATTGCCTCGTCGTGTGACCCGCCGGGCTAT
Organism: Avena sativa; assembly: GCA_916181665.1. NCBI lineage: Eukaryota > Viridiplantae > Streptophyta > Magnoliopsida > Poales > Poaceae > Avena > Avena sativa. Next base: position 279,320,861 of record OV702292.1, read on the forward strand.
TCGGATTTGGCGTGTGAAACTTACACGGCTGGTCCAACATTGACTCGTAGGTATACCTCGGACGGTCTTTCTTTTCCTGCCACTGTTTCTTTTGCTCTGGAGTCCATGTCTTCTTGCCATCATTTCTCGGAGTCCATTGCCCTCCCGTTCTCTAGCGCTGGCTGCTCCCTGCTCTGGGTTGATCTTGATTCACAGCTGCAACTTGTTGTGAACCGTAGCGATGATCCGGTCTATCATCTCTCCTTTTTCCTCTGTAATCGTTCCTTCGGGACGAACCAGCTCCATCCCTCTGATAGTATTCCTCGTTTTACTCGCTTGACACGAGCCTAGGTTGAGTCGGATCGCCCAAAGCATACGAATCAGCAATCCGGATCATTTCTGCCAGCGTAACTGGCATTTTCCTTTGCAACTTCATCCACAGCCCGCTGCCATATCTGCATCCCTGTGCAAACCACGCTATGGTATGTGACTCTATGACACCCTCACACGAGTTTCTCACTGTACACCACCGAGTCAAGAATTCACGATCCGTCTCGTTAGGTCTTTGCTTGCACATTGCTAGGGTCTGCGGTCTATTTGGCCTCTGGTATGTACTTGAGAAGTTGCTGATAAACATTTCTTCAAAATCTATCCAGCAGTTGATGCTTCCGGGTGGCAAGTTATTCAGCCATACTCTGGCCGGGCCTTCCAACATCTGGGGCACGTAACGCACAGCCCATCTCAAGTTGCCAGTTGCAATTTTCACAACCGTAGCATAGTTTATCAGCCAATCCTCTGGCCTGGTACTGCCGTCATACGTCTTCGTGCCTCTGGGCAGCTGGAAGTTAGGTACCGGTGGCTCCTTCATGATCCGGGGTCCAAAGCACGCTGGACCCGAAGGTCCTTGACATTCGATCTGTTCCGACCTATACAGGCGATCCAGTTTTAACCTAGCGTCATCCGGCATCAAATCCCTGCTTCCCAATCTCGACCCTATCACATGATAGTCTGGTCTGGGGTACCCTGCGTTCACCATCTCCGAATCACCGTCGTTGTATCGGTTGTGCTCTCGTTGCGCACCTTTCTGCTGCATACCTCGGCCGACGCTTTGCTCTTGCCTCGGTATATTCCGCTGCTGCGGTTGTCCTGCTCCTGCGGAGTTGCACTGTCCGGCATTGCTGTTGGCAGCCTTCCCTTGACCGGCATTCCCTTGGTCGTGATTACCTCGGCTAGCTTCACCTCGGCTCACACTCCGTCGATCATCACCTTTCCGCATCTCTTTTTCTTTTCCTGCACGCGTTGGGTCGTACGGGACAATCTGTTTGTTCCGTCGGGCCGAGGTTACTACCTCTTCTCTCCTTGGACCGCCATGAGGCGATGATGCGGCTCCAGCGGATTTCTCTAGGTTACCGGTCACCGAATGGACGATCTTGGAAGCCCCAGCTCTCTCCGGGTTAGCTCTGAGCAGCTCCTTGTTCTGCTTGTTCGCGATCTGAACCAGCTCGTTAACCCTGTCTTGCTGTCTTTGACGGGCCTCACCCGTCAGACCCTCTAGCTCGGATGCAGCCGCATCTACTGCTCTGAGGTTTTTCACCGGGGTACTATACTTCGGCAACCCCACATACAGGTAGTTTTCCGACCCTTCTTCTCCGTCATCACCTTCTCTGTTCATCTCGCTTATGAGATTTCTCCCCTTCACTTTCACCGCATCAACTTTGTTTGCCTTTGCGTACTCACGCAGCGTCATGTTCAGCGACTGCTGAGCCGCGGCTATTTTCTTTGCGCCCTCCAGTATCTTTTGCCGAGTTTCCTCTAGCTCGGCCTGTGCCTGAGCCGGATCTACGACTGTCGCTAGCGGGTTAGCCAAGCTATCCATAGCTTCCCTTAGTACGTTCTTAGGCCTCTCTAGTGGAGGTCCTCTACCTTTCCTCGGTGCCTTAGGTGTTACCTCCGGGTCTGGCGCTGGGTCCTTGCTTGCGCCTGCACCTAGCGCAGTCATCATCACCTCCGCTTGGTCCGGGGAGCGAGCGATACGCGCCCCGCGAGCCATAGTGAGGGGTGGTTCCCCCGCATCAACGACACGACGCGGATGAACGCACGAGACGTCCACAACAACGTAGACCTTGTGCGCGCCGAGCTTGACGAAGAGGTCGTTGCACGAAAGCAGGCGCGTGCCGAAGCAGCCAGCGTTGTCGCTGACGAAATCCAGCGCTCCAAAGTGCTGAACGAGCCCGGAGACGATGCGTTCGCCGGTGCTGATGAAGTTTCCCATCCGGATCTTCACCCCTGCTAGCGCCGCTAGCCCCACGGTGGGAGCCAACTGTCGTGGTGGTGTCACGGCAGATGCCATGGATAGGCTAAAGGTGGGGACTAATACACGCTAGGGGAATCCAGGGAGGGATAGTGGAGTGATTCTCCACATAGAAGTTTGTATTGCTATATCTCCAAGATTACAAGTGCTCCTTGAGCTGTATTGGCGAGAGGAGGAAGAAGGTTCTCTCTTACTCTTGCCTACTATCTTGCCCAAGAACCCTAGATCAACTAGTGCTATGGATCTCCTAAACCAACTAGTGCTCAACCAACCCCCTCTACTAGAACCCTAACCCCCTTATATAGAGGAGGTTCGGTCCTGGCCTAGGGCATACGTGGAGGCATATTCCTAAGAATATTCCCCCTCCCAAAGTGGTAACCCGACCGGGTTGATTTTCCCCCACGTCACACATGCTTTAGCGACGTAGCCTCTGCGGCGCCCGTGTCAGCCGACGTGAGCGTCGTCACCCTTGTCGGCCATGACCCGGTGGTCCTGCCCTTGCTTTATTCGCTCATGCAGTGCGTATCGGACCTTCTTTTTTGACCAGAGAGATTCCTTCCTTCTCCCAGAAGCCAAGCGAGGATCCGGATCATAGTAGATCCGGCCACACCTGTTCCTGCATATAAGTTAGACAAGTACTTACGACTTACTCCTTAAGCCGGATGAGACAATGTTAGGCGACCCCCCTGGTCCGGGTTACTCCGTGATCCCGCCTGCCTTGTGGTGACTCGGCCAGCATCCGCTTTGACCTTGCCGAACCTCGGCTAACTCAGCCCTTATACCCCGGAGTGACCCTACCCGGAGGTATCCCCCCAACATTAGTCCCCGAAGCTAGTGCGATCTTAGCTGCCTTGGCCGCTAAGGCCACATCAGGTTCATTTATGTCCGATCCTCGGACGTTTAATTCTGGGTTAGCTCCTTATCTCGGACTATATGGATTTACGTTCCCTTTGCACGTTCCAAGCTTTCACTTGCCAGCCGGGTCACCACTTTGGCTTGGATCCCATGGTTATCATGGTCTAGGTTACTCCGTGATCCAGCCTGCCTTGAGGTGACTCGGCCAGCATCCGCTTTGACCTTGTCGAACCTCGGCTAACTCGGCCCTTATATCCCGGAGTGACCCTACCCGGAGGTATCCCCCCAACACCACACATGGATCCACCAGTGGTCATTGCATGTGTGTTCTTTCCACATACCACATATGGATCAACCAGAGTCATTGCATGTGTGCTCTTTCCACAAACCACACATGCATCAACCACTAGAGTCATTGCATATGTGTTATTTCCACAAACCACACATGGATCCACTAGACTCATTGCATGTGTGTTCTTTTCCACAAACAACTTATGGATTAACCAGTGGTCATTGCATGTGTGTTCTTTCCACAAACCACATGAGGACACATTACAGTCAGTGCATGTGTGTTATTTCCACAAACCACACATGGATCAACCACTAGAGTCATTGCATATGTGTTATTTCCACAACCACACATGGATCAACCACTAGAGTCATTGCATGTGTGTTCTTATACTAAAACCAACACTAGAGTCATTGCATGTGTGTTCTTTTCACAAACCACACATGGATCAACCACTAGAGTCATTGCATGTGTGTTATTTCCACAAACAAACATGGATAAACCACTAGAGTCATTGCATGTGTGTTCTTTTCCACAAACCACACATGGATCCACCAGTGGTCATTGCATGTGTGTTCTTTCCACAAACCACATACAGATCAACCACTAGAGTCATTGCATTTGTGTTCTTTCCACAAACCACACATGCATCAACCACTAGAGGAATTGCATGTTTGTTCTTATACTAAAACCACAAACCATCACTAGAGTCATTGCATGTGTGTTCTTTTCCACAGACCACACGTGGATCCACAAGTGGTCATTGCATGTGTGTTCTTTCCACAAACCAGACATGGATCAACCACTAGAGTCATTGCATGTGTGTTCTTTCCACAAACCACACATGGATCAACCACTAGAGTCATTGCATGTGTGTTCTTTTCCACAAACCACACATGGATCCACTAGACTCATTGCATGTGTGTTCTTTTCCACAAACAACTTATGGATTAACCAGTGGTCATTGCATGTGTGTTCTTTCCACAAACCATATGTGGACCCATTATAGTCATTGCATGTGTGTTATTTCCACAAACCACACATGGATCAACCACTAGAGTCATTGCATATGTGTTATTTCCACAAACCACACATGGATCAACCACTAGAGTCATTGCATGTGTGTTCTTATACTAAAACCAACACTAGAGTCATTGCAGGTGTGTTCTTTTCACAAACCACACATGGATCAACCACTAGAGTCATTGCATGTGTGTTATTTCAAAAAACAAACATGGATCAACCACTAGAGGCATTGCATGTGTGTTCTTTTCCACAAACCACACGTGGATCCACAAGTGGTCATTGCATGTGTGTTCTTTCCACAAACCAGACATGGATCAACCACTAGAGTCATTGCATGTGTGTTATTTCCACAAACCACACATGGATCAACCACTAGAGTCATTGCATGTGTGTTCTTATACTAAAACCACAAACCAGTACTAGAGTCATTGCATGTGTGTTCTTTTCCACAAACCACACATGGATCCACTAGTGGTCATTGCATGTGTGTTCTTTCCACAAACCACACATGGATCAACCAGAGTCATTGCATGTGTGTTCTTTCCACAAACCACACATGGATCAACCACTAGAGTCATTGCATGTTTGTTCTTATACTAAAACCACAAACTAGCACTAGAGTCATTGCATGTGTGTTCTTTTCCACAAACCACACATGGATCCACCAGTGGTCATTGCATGTGTGTTCTTTCCACAAACCACATATGGATCAACCACTAGTCATTGCATGTGTGTTCTTTCCACAAACCACACATGGATCAACCACTAGAGTCATTGCATGTTTGTCGTGGTGGTGTCACGGCAGATGCCATGGATAGGCTAAAGGTGGGGACTAATACACGCTAGGGGAATCTAGGGAGGGATAGTGAAGTGATTCTCCACACAGAAGTTTATATTTGCTTTGTCTCCAAGGTTACAAGTGCTCCTAGAGCTGTATTAGGGAGAGGAGGAAGGAGCTCTCTTACTCTCGCTCACAGATCACCCTTAAAACCCTAGCCAGACTAGCCAAATCGGAACCCTTTCTACAAAATCCCTAGCCCTCCTTATATAGGGGGGCTAGGTCTCCATCTAGGGCATACGTGGAGGTATATTCCTAGAATATGCCATCTCCCAAAGTAGTAAGCCGGCCGGGTTACTTTTCCCTCGCGTCACACACGCAGAGGCTACGTGAGCCTATGCGGTGCCCGCGTCAGCCGACATGCGTATCATCACCCTTGTCAGCCACGCCTCGGTGGTCCTGCCTTTGTCTGCTTCGCTCAGGCAGTGTGTATCGGGGATTCTTTTGACCAGCGAGATTCCTTCCTTCTCCTAGAAGCTAGATGTGCCCCGGATCATAGTTGATCCGGCCACACCTGTTCCTGCATACAAGTTAAACATGCATTTCCGACTTACTGCTTAAGTCGGTTGAGACTTAGTTAGGCGAACGCCACCTGGTCTGGGTTACCCCGTGATTCGGCCTGCCTTGAGGTGACCCGGCCAGCATCCTCTTTGGCCTTGCCGAACCTCGACTAACTCGGCCTTTATACCCCGGCGTGACCCTACCCGGGGGTATCCCCCCAACATTAGTCCCCGAAGCTGGTGCGGTCTTAGCTGCCTCGGCCGCTAAGGCCACATCAGGTTCAATTATGTTTGACCATTGGACGTTATTTCCGAATTACCTCCTTGTCTCGGGTTATACGGATTTACGTTCCCCTTGCGCATTCCAAGTTTTCACTTGCCGGCTGGGTTACCGCTTCAACTCGGACCTCATGGCTTTTCTTTCCCTCTTCACATTCCAAGTTTTCACTTGCTGGCCGGGTTACCACGGTCCTATCCGGGTCTTGCTTCCTTCTCTCGTACGCCATCCCATGTGGAGGCTAATCATTATGTTGTCTCATTTTAAGGGCCAGCACAGTAACTGCCGCAGTAATTTTCAGTCATCACTGTGCGCGGATCACGTCACGCCTGCCTCCTCGTTTACCGCATCATCGTGTCACATCACGGGACCAACTCCACTCTGCGGCCTTCGGTGTGGCTCCTTGTTGATTGGTTGATGCGGGTGGTACACGGCCATTGCGTGTGGTTTGCCCGCAGGATGCGATCCCACTTTCTCCTCGTGGGAGAGGTTAAATAGGGGATGGGCGCATCACTTAGCCTTTTCCCCTCACCGCGCCCCTCTGCCCTTTGCTCTTCTTCTTCGTCTTCCTTGCGATCGCACCGCCGTCAGTGCTCCCAAGCAGCAGCGCCGCCGCCGCATTTCCCCCCCAGATTTCTACATCGGCGCCGCTGCTACGCGCCTCCTCCACTACGGGTCGCTACCAATCTAGGCCTCTGCCCCCGCCGCCGCTAGCGCCAGCGAGGGTAGCGATTATCAGATGACAGAGGAGGAGCTCGTCGTTGTTGAGCAAGAAATGGAGGAGGACTCCGCCACCACGGACCGTGGTGCGTGGGCCGGGTCATGGGTTTGCCAAGATGACTTGGACTGGCTCTACCGGACCAGACGCATCCCTGCCGGCGTCATCGCGCGCCTTGCCTCCGCCGAACTCGCCCCCTCACCCAATCTGGGTGAGTACGTTGTGTTCTTGTCGCACTTCCAGCGGGGGTTCGGTTTGCCGGTCAGCGATTTCTTCCATGACCGGTTGAGCATGTACGAACTCCAGCCGCACCACCTTCCTGCCAACGCAATCACCTCTCTTTCCGCTTTTGCCTCTGTGATCGAGGGCTATGCCGGATTGTGGCCCACAAAGGAGCTATGGATCCGGTTTTTTGGCCTTCGTCGTAATGTCATTCCGAATATTCAACTTGATCCGGAGGACAAGCAGCTCACTCAATTGGGAGCTGCATCCATCTCACCCCGGAGGTTTTCCGTTTTCCCTCGAGTCACCGGGCTGGAGTCCTGCAAAGGATGGGTCCGGACTTTCTTTTATGTCCGGAATGAGGGCACCGAAGACTTGATCCGGCTGCTTCCCTATGCTTCGGGTCCACCTAACCCGGAAACATGGGACGTTATCCCCAAGAAGCCCACAGCCTTGGCCAACCAGGTCAACAAGAGGTTTGCGGAGCTGAAGAAGCTCAGGTTGTGCAACGAGGATGCTATGATCACGTTCGTTCGCAACCGAATCTCCCCCTCCAGAGGCGCACCCACAAGGTGTGCCATATGAGCTTCGGCCGCGACCCCAACCGGACCTCGTCCTTCGAGTTGAGCAACTCGGAGATCTATCACCGGGTCAAGGCTCTCTTCACGACCCACAAGGACTTCTCCACTGAATGGATGTGGGGAATTGAGCATTTCTGCCGGTAAGCTTCGTGGTGCAAATTTTACTCCGGGTTAATTATATGTCGGTCATTGTTCCATTTTTGACTCCGTTGCTCATTCTTTTCCTCAGCAATTCCTTCAGCAGACCCTCGAGGACGGCACCGATCCGACCCTCAAATGGGCGCCTGACCGGGAGGACCCGGACAAGGAAGAGCCGGACCAGAAAATGTTCCTCCCGATGACCGACGCTACGAAGCGACCCACCGGTAAACCCTCTTCTATTAGAGATTGGCCCGATGATGAAGATGACTCGGATATCGAGGTGATTGAACCTATTGATGCTGTCCCCCTTTCTTATGCTTTTCCGACATCAGCTAACCCCGGTGGGCAGATCCACGAGGACCCTCCCCTTGCCATAGGGGAACCTGTTCCGGCAGCGCCGAAGAAGAAGCGTGGAGCTGCATCAAGTTCCTCCTCCGGACCTTCTCAGCCCTCCAAAAGGCGAAAGAAGTCCGGAGACAAAACTGCTTCCAAGCCTGCAGGCAAGGCCCCGGCACAAAGGGCTCGAAAACCCAAGGAGCCCCAAACCTCGGACGCGTAAGTCTCTTTTTCTCCCGCAACTTGTCCTTTCTTGCATTGTTGTAATTTCTCTTCTGACATTATTTGATTTGACAGGGCTGTGGTGGAGGTCCCTCAGAGTGGATCTAGCATCTCTTCGCCGCTCCATCCTAGCTCCTCTCCCCCTCATGACGATGAGTCACGCCCACTGAGCCCTATTCCAGAGGGTTCTGCGGCTGCTCCGGGTTCCAGCCCACCTCGTCAAGAGGGAGGGGGAACCCTAGAGCGGGGGAGACGGATCCAGCCGAGGCAGTGGCATCCACCACTTCGGCTCCACCGCAACCAGCAACTACCAAGACTACCTCCGTACCAGCACCAACACCAGCACTAGCACCAACTCCGGCAGCAAGAAAATCAGCAGCAGCACCAGCTCCAGCAACAAGAGCACCAGCGCCAAGCTCCTCCGCCTCGTCCGAGTCTTCTCAGTCTCGGCGAGGAAGTACCCAGGTAGCTCCAAAGGGGAAATCTGCCGCAACCACTTCCTCCTCTCAGCAAGCCAAAGGCAAGAAAACCCCTGACGTCACCAGGGCAGCGTCCACCGGGTCTGGACAGTGCACCCTCACGTCCATGCTTGCCCAGAAGGCTCCAGCACCTAAGGACGCCCCTGCCGAGCCAACTAGTGCGCAACAACTTGTTCTGCACACTAGTCCGGCCCTTGCTCAGGTTGAGAGGAGAGAGGCACATGCGAAGGGCTTGGTGGCGCCCCACATGCTCAGTGGTGAGTGATATCCTTTGACCTTGATCGAGTTCATGAACAACTGGAACAAGGCGGAGTTCGTCTATAACGATGATCTCCCGGAGAAGTTCGGTCTCGCTGAATTCGCTACTCAGATGAACACAGCCTCTAAGGCGATTAACCTCGCGGGCCGGACGATGGAGGTATGTTACTTCACCTTTTACTTATCATGCACTAGCAATATAACCATTAGTCCCCGAGCCTCCGGGGGAGTAACTTCTTACTCGGGCGGATGCTCCTTAGAGAACTAACGTAGCTCCTTCATAATTTCCAATATGCACACACCTAGAGCCGGGTTAAGTTCCACTTGGCCCGGATCTTGCACACTTCGAATATGCACACACCTAGAGCCGGGTTAAGTTCCACTTGGCCCGGATCTTGTACACTTCGAATATGCACACACCTAGAGCCGGGTTAAGTTCCACTTGGCCCGGATCTTGTACACTTCGAATATGCACACACCTAGAGCCGGGTTAAGTTCCACTTGGCCCGGATCTTGTACACTTCGAATATGCACACACCTAGAGTCGGGTTAAGTTCCACTTGGCCTGGATCTTGTACACTTCGAATATGCATACACCTAGAGCCGGGTTAAGTTCCACCTGGCCCAGATCTTTTACACTTCGAATATGCGCAAGGCTTAAGCTAAATTTTCGTATTCTTTTCAGGTGACCACCAACCGCCGGAGTGCTGAGTTCCAGCGTCTTCTGGATACTCACAAGATGCTTCTCGCAAAGCACAATGCACATCTCGCTGAGCATGAGAAAAGGGGTAAGTTTCTCCCTTGGCGCTTCTCCGTTTTCCTTCAACTCCCTCTGACGAACTAATCTCATTATTTGGTTTCCGCAGCCGAGGTGGAGGCTGAGAACAAGATTATGCAAAAGTACCTCGAGCAGATCAAGGGTAAGTTCTTTTTGTCCGACCCTGCTTTGCTTTCCATCTTCTTTTCCTCTTGGCTCGGCAAACATTCATACCTCGGCACTGCCGGGTCAACACGCTATTTAAGCATCTCTTGAAGATAGTGTGCCCATGCCTGATATGATGCTGCATTTTCTCGAACAAGCAGGACAGCATCAGGCCGAGCTCAAAAAGAAAGACGATGAGGTTGCCCTTCTCCGAACCAAGAACGACGACATTGCCAAGCTAAAGGCAGAAATGAAGAAGATGAAGGTGCAACACCAAACTGAGCTTGAAAAGGCTGGCCAGGACTTCACCGAAGAACGCGAGCGCCTCAACCTCCAAATTGCCAAGGACCGCGATCTTCTCCAGGAGGCCGACGTCAAACTTGAGTCGGCGAACGCTGAACTGGTGCAGCTCCGTCAAAGACGCGATAATTGCATCAATGAATTGACTCGGATCCACAGCCACATTTCATGTAAGTTCCTTTCCCTTATCCGACATACTTCTCTGGGTTACTTCATATGTCTTTTCTTCAGCTTCTTCCTTTGCCTTGTTTTTAGGCCACTTTCCAGAGGGTACTCCTATTGCGAGCGCTGCTGTTGCCAACTTCCGCCGAGAGAGGGGTACTCCCGTCGCTTCTGACGGTGAGAGAATTCCCCTTGACATGGAGGACCTATTGGTCAGCCTGTCATCTCGCGTGGAAATCATCAAGAACTATGGCAGGGATCTCCTTGACGTTTCAGTCCGAGTCTTCAACATGTTTTGGCCCGGTGAGAGCGCTCCGAAGAGAGTTTCACTTCTTGCTGAAAAGCTGTCGGAGATCGAGACTCAGCTTGACCTTTGGAGGGAGTCCGCTGGATGCACTGCAGCTGAGACCGTTCTTCACCACATACTCACGTGGTATGAGAAGATCGATCTCAACCTCCTGACGTGCGTGCGCACCGGATCCAAGTGGACCGATGACCCGGAATGGGTAGCTCAGCGCCAGGCTTGCGCCCATAGCCTTGTTGAATATTCTCCCATTCACGAATGGACTGAGGGTCCGAGCTTCCTCGAAGCCGCTGGCGACGAAGGGGTCGAGAATGTCGAAGATAGTTCGGACGAGGATGGAGAGGACGATTCCTCGGATATCGAAGAAGACGAAGATGATCCCGAACTTCCTCCTCCTGCTGCTCCTTAATTAAAAACACTCGAAAACTTATCAGATCCCCGGTATGCCGGGTGGAAATGTATCCCGTACTTATGTAATATTTTGCTACTAAGTTTGTATGCCGGATTAACTTGGGCATAGTCCCCGAGTTTCGTTTTCTTGTTCGTCCAATCTTCTGGCTCGGTTCGCGTCTACCTTGATTCGGTTTTACGACTTACGAATCCGAGCTTCAAAAATTGTTGTAACAATACTTAGAAACTTTTAGGCTTAGCTCAAAATAATTTAGCATAATAGTTTGAAAGTAAATACAAGGTTAGTCCGAAAAACAAACGTCGGCTCGATTAAGTTCTTTTTCCTTAGTCGTTTTTCATGTGCTACGCAATTCCAAACTTGTTCTCTTGCTTGTCATGACGCCAATTCTTGTTGGACAATAGCAAGTCGAAGAGTTGGGTTTTTGGTGCTCACACATTACTGATCTGAGTTAAGTAGACCAACTTACTCCAGCTGACGTAAAAATAATAATAAAAAAAACAACAAATATTATTAAGGCAGTCCCCGAGTTATTGCTCGAGGTGCCAACATTTCATTCATAAGCTCATTGCCGGCATACATACCGACATATGAGAAGACTCAGATACATACACTTCTCTGCTAAGTGTAGAAAGGACGAAGTAGAGCTACATTCCATGGGCACTTAGATTCTTCGCCGGACCTGTCCGCCTTGTTCTTTCCCGTGGCTTTGCATCTATAAGATAATAAGAGTCATTGTGCAATGCTTTGCTCACGATGAATGGCCCTTCCCATGGGGGGGATAATTTATGCATGCCGGCAGTATCTTGTACCAACCGGAGCACCAGATCGCCTTCCCGAAAGACTCGGGGGCTTACTTTCTGGCTATGATAGCGTCGAAGATTTTGCTAATATATGGCGGATCTGGACAATGCCAGTTCTCTCACTTCTTCCAGCAGATCAACATCATTTTGCTGGGCTTCTTGCACTTCGGCTTCTGTGTATTGGGTGAACCTAGGCGAATCATGCTCTATGTCGGCTGGTAATACAGCTTCTGCCCCATATACCAGAAAAAACGGCGTATAGCCTGTTGATCGATTCGGAGTTGTTCTTAAACTCCATAGTACCGCTGGTAGTTCTTCTATCCAGCACCCCGCTAATCTTTGCAGCAGCTCAATGAGCCGGGGTTTTATCCTGGATAGTACTAATTCGTTGGATCTTTCCACTTGTCCGTTTGATGCGGGGTGGGCTACCGAGGCTACGTCGAGTCGGATCTTCTTGTCCCGGTAGAAGCGCACAAATGCTCCCTCCGCAAAATTTGTTCCATTATCAGTTATGATACTGTGTGGGTAACCGTACCTCAAGATTATATCTTTGAGAAACTTTATGGCCGTAGCCCCATCACATTTCCTAATAGGCTTTACTTCGATCCACTTCGTAAATTTATCCACCATGACCAAAATGTGAGTCATGTTTCCCCTTGCTGATTTAACCGGACCAACCATATCCAAGCACCATACAGCAAATGGCCATGTAATTGGTATGGTCTTGAGCTCCGACATTGGCATATGTGTCTTAGTAGCGTACCTCTGACAACCATTGCATCTTCTCACCAGATCTTCTGCTTGTTCTAAGGCACTGGGCCAGTAGAACCCATGCCGGAATGCTTTTGCCACCAAGGCTCTGGATGAAGCATGATGCCCGTATTCTCCTTGGTGTATATCTCGGAGGATGTCAAGCCCTTCTTCCGGGTCAAGGCACCACTGGAGGACATTGGTTACACTCCGTTTGTACAACTCGGAATTGATAATCGTGTATGCTTTTGCTCTCCTCTGAGTTTGCCTGGCTAACACCTCCTCAGCGGGTAACGTTCCATTTTTCAGGAATTGAAATATAGGAAATGCCCAAGCTGGTATTGCTCGTGCAGGGAACACATCCTCATCAATTTCCATCTGATCCACGACATAAATTCAACCGGATCACGCTGAGCAGTCCCCGGGTCCTGCGAGGTAGTCCCCGGGTTCGCTGAGGCAGTCCCCGGGTTTGCTGATGCAGTCCCCGGGTTTCGCGCACTACCTCCCATGTCAATGTCCATGTGCTCAGCTCCGGATTCTGTATCTTCCGAGACATAGATCGAGTCGGTTCCTGGGGACGGCCTGATAGATGGTTTTCTGAGGTGTTCCAATGCTACACCCGGTGGAACTGCTTGTCGGGTTGATCCGAGCTTCGATAGCATGTCGGCAGCCTCATTTTCCACCCGGGGCACATGGTGAAATTCACACCCCTCAAAGTAACTAGATATCTTCTGTACATGAAATCTGTACAGCGCCATGTTTGGATCAAGGGCGTCCCACAGTCCTGATACTTGCTGTACCACCAAATCCGAGTTGCCAAAGCATATGATCCGACGTATCCCAATCTCTTTTGCTACCTTGAGCCCATGCACAAGTGCTTCATACTCTGCGACATTATTCGATGCCGCGAAATGGATTTGGAGCACATATTTCAGCTGGTCCTTCTTTGGCAAGGTAAGCACAACTCCGGCGCCTAGCCCGGTTTTTGTTTTTGACCCGTCAAAGTGCATCTTCCAGTAGTTTGGATCTGGTGGCGGTGGTTCGTATTGTACCTTGGCCCAATCTACAAAAAAGTCCGCCACAGCCTGAGACTTGATGGCTTCTCTTTTGTCATATTGTGGCGCATAAGGAGCTAGTTCAATTGCCCATTTTGCGATTCGACCACTTGCATCCTTGTTACCCATTATCTCGGATATGGGAGCCTCACATATTACTTTGATGGGGTGCTCCTCAAAGTAATGCTTTAACTTCTTTGCCGCCATATAGACACCATATGCCACCTTTTGAAAGTGCGGGTAGTTCTGTTTTGAGGCAGATAATACCTCGCTCAAGTAATACACTGGCCTCTGCACCGACTTACCCTCTTCATCACGCTCTACTACAATCACTTCACTTACTACTCGGTTGGTTGCGGCTATGTAGAGCAACATTGGCTCCTTTGATAGAGGAGAGGCTAACACTGGCGCAGTGGCTAACATCTTTTTTAAGTGGGCAAAGGCTTCATCGGCCTGTGGCGTCCAAACGAACTTATTCGACTTTCTCATGAGTTGGTAGAGAGGCAATGCCTTTTCTCCCAACCGACATACAAACCGACTCAACGATGCTAGGCACCCAGTGAACTTTTGGACATCGTTAAGACACTTCGGCAGCTCCATTCGTTCAATGGCCCGGATATTAGTTGGATTAACTTCAATACCTCGGCTGGAGACGAGAAATCCGAGTAATTTTCCAGCCGGGACACCGAAGGTACATTTTTCCGGGTTAAGCTTCATTCAGAACCTTCCCAAGTTCGCGAATGTCTGCCTGATGTCGTCAAGGAGCGTTTTGCTTTCCTTGGTCTTGATAATCACATCATCCACATATACTTGTACATTTTGACCTATTTGGTCCTGCAAACATTTTTGCATACATCTTTGGTACGTTGCACCTGCATTGCGTAAACCAAACGGCATAGTGCGATAGCAATAAGCCCCGTACAGGGTGATAAATGCGGTCGTTATTTGATCATCCGGATTTAGAGGTATCTGGTGGAAACCAGAATATGCATCAATGAATGACAACAGTTCACATCCCGCGGTTGAGTCTATGACCTGATCTATCCTCGGCAGTGGAAATGGATCTTTTGGACACGCCATGTTCAGGTTCGTGTAATCGATACACATACGCCAAACTACTGCCACGTTTGGATCATCCTTCTTTTCTACCAGCACCGGATTAGAGAGCCAATTCGGATACAGTACTTCCATGATAAATCCTGCTGCTAGCAACCGAGATATCTTGTCTGCAATGACTTTTCTCCTATCCTCAGCGAAGGGGCGGAGAGGTTGCTTCACCGGCCTTGCTCCAGGTCTTACGTTCAAAGAGTGCTCGGCCAACTCCCTCGGAACACCTTGCAAGTCCTGTGTAGACCAAGCAAAAATATCCCGATTCTCACGGAGGAAGTTGACGAGCTCTCTTTCCTATTTATCATTCAACCCGGCACCAATTGTTACGGTGCACTCTGGGAACATATCATCAACAGGCACTTTCTTAGTATCCTTTGCGGCCTGCAACGAAATGCTACCATGCGGGTTGCTCACCGCCGGCATATACTGTTGCACGGACTGAGCTAATGCCGCCACCTCTCAAATTTTTCTTTTCTCTTGCGCAATCACGAGTTACTCGGCTAGGTTAGACCCGGCTGAGGCACACTCAATGGAACGTCGGAAATCTCCTGCGATGGTAATCACTCCATTTGGCCCGGGCAACTTCATCTTCAGATAACTAATGTGGCAGCTTGCCATGAACTTGTTCAATGCTGGCCTTCCGAGTAACGCGTGATACTCACTTTCCAAGTTCACCACCTCAAACTCCAGATTCTCAGTTCGGCAATTATCTCTCGTGCCGAATAATACGTCGACCCGGACTTTGCCTATGGGCTCACAAGAAATGCCTAGTACAATACCATGGAAAGTTGTCCTTGTAGCCTGGAGCATGTTCTCTGAGATACCCAACTTGCGCATTGTATCCGCATACATAATGTTAATGCTACTACCATTGTCAATCAGTACCTTGGAGAACCTCACATTGATGTTAGGCCCAATGAATGTTGGGTCCAGCACTAACGCATACGAACCAGGACTCGGCATAAGCTTGGGATGATCTTTGATGTTCCAGGTGATTTCCTGGTCCGACCAAGGCATGTACCTCATCACCGCTGGCATTACCGCATTGAGCTCCATATGTCGGCGCTGCAAGCTTTTCCTATCCGTTTCCTCAGTTGTGAACACACAGTAGCTCTGGTGATGCTCTCTGTACTCATTTCTTCCCTCATTTTCGGGGTACCTCTGATCCGGCTGGTGTTGATTTTCCACCTGATGCACTGCATCCCTTCTCTCATTGTTGTCATACCTCGGTGGAGGGGGAGGCAACATTAGCTGTTGCGTGTTTGCTCTGGAGAGCAATTGCTGCCGGGGTAACTCCTACCGAGGTTGATCATTCTGGGGTGCCTGAGCATTCCCCGAACCACCTTGTTCTATCTTACGCATCCACTCACATTGCCTCGTTGTATGACCCGCTTGGTTACTCGGATTTGGTGTGTGAAACTTACACGGCTGATCCAACATCAACTCATAGGTGTACCTCGGACGGTCCTTCCTTTCTTGGCACTGTTTCTTTTGTTCTGGCGTCCAAGTTTTCTTGCCATCGTTTTTCGGAGCTCATTGCCCTCCAGTTTTCTGGCATTGACTGCCCCCTGCTCCGGGCTGATCTTGATTCATAGCTGCAACTTGTTGCGAACCGTATCGATGATCTGGTCTATCATCCCTCCTTTTACCTCTGTAGTCATTCCTCCGGGATGATCCAGCTCCATCTCTCTGGTAGTACTCCTCACTCGACTCGTTGGACACGAGCCTAGGTTGAGTTGGATCTCCCAGAGCATACGAATCAGCAATCCGGATCATCTCTGACAACGTGGTGGGCATCTTCCTTTGTAACTTTTGCCACAGTTCGCTTGCATATCTGCATCCCTGTGCAAACCATGCTATGGCCTGTGATTCTATCACGCCCTCACATGAGTTTCTCACGGTACACCACCGAGTTAAAAACTCCCGGTCCGTCTCATTTGGTCTTTGCTTGCACATAGCTAGTGTATGTGGCCTATTCGGCCTCTGATACGTACTCGAGAAATTGCTGATGAACATCTCTTCAAAATCTATCCAGCAGTTAATGCTTCTGGGTGGCAAATTGTTCAGCCATACCCTTGCCGGGCCTTCCAACATCTGGGGTACGTATCGTACAGCCCATCTCAAGTGGCCTGTAGCAATTTTCACAGCCGTTGCATAATTTATCAACCAATCCTCCGGCTTAGTGTTGCCGTCATACGTCTTCGTGCCTCTAGGTAACTGGAAGTTAGGTACCGGTGGATCTTTCATGATCCGGGGTCCAAAACGCAGGACCCAGGGGACCTTGACTTTCAATCTGTTCCGACCTATACAGTCGATCCAGTTTCAACCTGGCATCATCTGGCATCAAATCCCTGCTTCACAATCTTGACCCTATCACATGATAGTCCGGCCTTGGGTATCCTGCATTTACCATTTCCGAATCTCCGTCATTGTACCGGTCTCGTTCTCGTCGCGCATCTTTCTGTTGCATACCTCGGCCGACATATTGCTTTTGCCTTAGCATATTCCGCTGCTGCGGTTGTCCTATAGAGTTGCGTTGTCCGGCATTACCGTTAACAGCGTTTCCTTGACCGGCATTGCCTTGGTCACGGTTACCTCGACCAGCTTCACCTCGGCTCACACTTTATCGATCGTCATTTCTTTGTACCTCTTTTGCCTTTCCTGCCCTTGTCGGGTCATACGGAACAATCTGCTTGTTTCTCCTAGCCGAGGTTACTACCTCCTCTCTCCTTTGACCACCACGAGGGGATGATGCGGCTCCAGCGGATTTCTCCGGGTTACCCACCGCCGAATGAACGATCTTGGAGGCCCCAACTTTCTTCGGGTTTTCCCTAAGCAGTTCCTCATTTTGCCTGTTCGCAATCCAAACCAACTCATTGACCCGATCTTCCTGTCTCTGACGAGCTTCACCCGTCAGACCCTCTAGCTCGGATGCAGCTGCATCTGCTGCTCTGAGGTTTTTCGTCGGGGTACTGTACTTTGGCAGCCCCACGGACAAACAGTTTTCAGACTCCTCAATCTGAGTATCCCCATCTTTGTTCATTTCACTCATGAGATTTCTCCCCTTCACTTTTACAGCATTTACTTTGTTTGCCTTGGCGTACTCATGCAGCGTCATCTTCAACGACTGCTGAGCCGCAGCAATCTTTTTCGCTCCCTCCAGAATTTTCTGCCTAGTTTCCTCTAGCTCGGCTTGTGCCTGAGCCGGATCTACTACCGCTGCTATCGGGTTTTCCAGGCTATCCATAGCTTCTCTCAGTACATTCTCAGGCCTCTCTAGTGGAGGACCTCTACCTTTCCTTGGTGCCTTAGGTGTTACCTCCGGATCTGGTGCCGGATCCTTGCTTGCGCCTGCCCCCGGCACAGTCATCATCACTTCAGCACGGTCCGAGGAGCGAGCGATACGCGCCCCGTGAGCCACGCTAAGGGGTGGTTCCCCTGCTTCAACGATGCGCAACGGATGAACGCATGATACGTCAACAGCAACGTAGACCTTGTGCGCACCCAACTTGACGAAGAGGCCGTTGCGCGGAAGTGGGCGCGTGCCGAAGCAGCCAGCGTTGTCGCTGACGAAGTCTAGCGCTCCAAAGCGCTGAACGAGCCCAGAGACGAGGCGTTCGCTGGTGCCGATGAGGTTTCCCGTCCGGATCTTCACCCCTACTAGCGCCGCTAGCCCCACGGTGGGCGCCAACTGTCGTGGTGGTGTCACGGCAGATGCCATGGATAGGCTAAAGGTGGGGACTAATACACGCTAGGGGAATCCAGGGAGGGATAGTGAAGTGATTCTCCACAAAGAAATTTATATTTGCTTTGTCTCCAAGGTTACAAGTGCTCCTAGAGCTATATTGGCGAGAGGAGGAAGAAGGAGCTCTCTTACTCTCTCTCACAGATCACCCTTAAAACCCTAGCCAAACTAGCCAAATCGGAACCCTTTCTATAGAAGCCCTAGCCCTCCTTATATAGGGGGGGGGGCTAGGTCTCCATCTAGGGCATACGTGGAGGTATATTCCTAGAATATGCCATCTCCCAAAGTAGTAAGCCGACAGGGTTACTTTTCCCTCGCGTCACACACGCAGAGGCTACGTGAGCCTCTGCGGCGCCCGCGTCAGCCGACATGGGTATCGTCACCCTTGTCGACCACGCCTCGGTGGTCCTGCCTTTGTCTGCTTCGCTCAGGCAGTGTGTATCGGGGATTCTTTTGACCAGCGAGATTCCTTCCTTCTCCTAGAAGCTAGATGTGCCCCGGATCATAGTTGATCCGGCCACACCTGTTCCTACATACAAGTTAAACATGCATTTCCGACTTACTTCTTAAGTCGGTTGAGACTTAGTTAGGTGAACGCCCCCTGGTCCGGGTTACCCCGTGATTCGGCCTGCCTTGAGGTGACCTAGCCAGCATCCACTTTGGCCTTGCCGAACCTCGGCTAACTCGGCCTTTATACCCTGGCGTGACCCTACCCGGGGGTATCCCCCCAACAATGTATGTTCTTATACTAAAACCACAAACCAGCACTAGAGTCACTTCATGTCTGTTCTTTTCCACAAACCACACATGGATCCACCACTAGAGTCATTGTATGTGTGTTCTTTCCACAAACCACATATGGATCAACCAGAGTCATTGCATGTGTGTTCTTTCCACAAACCACACATGTGGACCCATTACAGTCATTGCATGTGTGTTATTTCCACAAACCACACATGGATCAACCACTAGAGTCATTGCATGTGTGTTCTTATACTAAAACCAACACTAGAGTCATTCATGTGTGTTCTTTTCACAAACCACACAAGGATTAACCACTAGAGTCATTGCATGTGTGTTATTTCCACAAACAAACATGGATCAACCACTAGAGTCATTGCATGTGTGTTCTTATACTAAAACCAACATGGATCCACTAGTGGTCATTGCATGTGTGTTCTTTCCACAAACCACACATGGATCAACCACTAGAGTCATTGCATGTGTGTTATTTCCACAAACACACATGGATCAACCACTAGAGTCATTGCATGTGTGTTCTTATACTAAAACCACAAACCAGTACTAGAGTCATTGCATGTGTGTTATTTCCACAAACAAATATGGATCAACCACTAGAGTCATTGCATGTGTGTTCTTTTCCAGAAACCACACATGGATCCTCCAGTGGTCATTGCATGTGTGTTCTTTCCACAAACCACACATGGATCAACCACTAGAGTCATTGCATGTTTGTTCTTATACTAAAACCACAAACCAGCACTAGAGTCATTGCATGTGTGTTCTTTTCCACAAACAACTTATGGATCAACCAGTGGTCATTGCATGTGTGTTCTTTCCACAAGCCACATGTGGACCCATTACAGTCATTGCATGTGTGTTATTTCCACAAACCACACATGGATAAACCACTAGAGTCATTGCATATGTGTTATTTCCACAAACCACACATGGATCAACCACTAGAGTCATTGTATGTGTGTTCTTATACTAAAACCAACACTAGAGTCATTGCATGTGTGTTCTTTTCGCAAACCACACATGGATCAACCACTAGATTCATTGCATGTGTGTTATTTCCACAAACAAACATGGATCAACCACTAGAGTCATTGCATGTGTGTTCTTTTCCACAAACCACACATGGATCCACCAGTGGTCATTGCATGTGTGTTCTTTCCACAAACCACACATGGATCAACCACTAGAGTCATTGCATTTTTGTTCTTATACTAAAACAACAAACCAACACTAGACTCATTGCATGTGTGTTCTTTTCCACAAACCACACATGGATCCACCAGTGGTGCTTGCATGTCTGTTCTTTCCACAAACCACATGTGGACCCATTACAGTCATTGCATGTGTGTTATTTCCACAAACCACACATGGATCAACCACTAGAGTCATTTCATATGTGTTATTTCCACAAACCACACATGGATCAACCACTAGAGTCATTGCATGTGTGTTCTTATACTAAAACCAACACTAGAGTCATTGTATGTGTGTTCTTTTCACAAACCACACATGGATCAACCACTAGAGTCATTGCATGTGTGTTCTTATACTAAAACCAACACTAGAGTCATTCATGTGTGTTCTTTTCACAAACCACACAAGGATTAACCACTAGAGTCATTGCATGTGTGTTATTTCCACAAACAAACATGGATCAACCACTAGAGTCATTGCATGTGTGTTCTTATACTAAAACCAACATGGATCCACCAGTGGTCATTGCATGTGTGTTCTTTCCACAAACCACACATGGATCAACCACTAGAGTCATTGCATGTGTGTTATTTCCACAAACACACATGGATCAACCACTAGAGTCATTGCATGTGTGTTCTTATACTAAAACCACAAACCAGTACTAGAGTCATTGCATGTGTGTTATTTCCACAAACAAATATCGATCAACCACTAGAGTCATTGCATGTGTGTTCTTTTCCAGAAACCACACATGGATCCTCCAGTGGTCATTGCATGTGTGTTCTTTCCACAAACCACACATGGATCAACCACTAGAGTCATTGCATGTTTGTTCTTATACTAAAACCACAAACCAGCACTAGAGTCATTGCATGTGTGTTCTTTTCCACAAACAACTTATGGATCAACCAGTGGTCATTGCATGTGTGTTCTTTCCACAAGCCACATGTGGACCCATTACAGTCATTGCATGTGTGTTATTTCCACAAACCACACATGGATAAACCACTAGAGTCATTGCATATGTGTTATTTCCACAAACCACACATGGATCAACCACTAGAGTCATTGTATGTGTGTTCTTATACTAAAACCAACACTAGAGTCATTGCATGTGTGTTCTTTTCGCAAACCACACATGGATCAACCACTAGATTCATTGCATGTGTGTTATTTCCACAAACAAACATGGATCAACCACTAGAGTCATTGCATGTGTGTTCTTTTCCACAAACCACACATGGATCCACCAGTGGTCATTGCATGTGTGTTCTTTCCACAAACCACACATGGATCAACCACTAGAGTCATTGCATTTTTGTTCTTATACTAAAACCACAAACCAACACTAGACTCATTGCATGTGTGTTCTTTTCCACAAACCACACATGGATCCACCAGTGGTGCTTGCATGTCTGTTCTTTCCACAAACCACATGTGGACCCATTACAGTCATTGCATGTGTGTTATTTCCACAAACCACACATGGATCAACCACTAGAGTCATTTCATATGTGTTATTTCCACAAACCACACATGGATCAACCACTAGAGTCATTGCATGTGTGTTCTTATACTAAAACCAACACTAGAGTCATTGTATGTGTGTTCTTTTCACAAACCACACATGGATCAACCACTAGAGTCATTGCATGTGTGTTCTTATACCAAAACCAACACTAGAGTCATTCATGTGTGTTCTTTTCACAAACCACACAAGGATTAACCACTAGAGTCATTCCATGTGTGTTATTTCCACAAACAAACATGGATCAACCACTAGAGTCATTGCATGTGTGTTCTTATACTAAAACCAACATGGATCCACCAGTGGTCATTGCATGTGTGTTCTTTCCACAAACCACACATGGATCAACCACTAGAGTCATTGCATGTGTGTTATTTCCACAAACACACATGGATCAACCACTAGAGTCATTGCATGTGTGTTCTTATACTAAAACCACAAACCAGTACTAGAGTCATTGCATGTGTGTTATTTCCACAAACAAATATCGATCAACCACTAGAGTCATTGCATGTGTGTTCTTTTCCAGAAACCACACATGGATCCTCCAGTGGTCATTGCATGTGTGTTCTTTCCACAAACCACACATGGATCAACCACTAGAGTCATTGCATGTTTGTTCTTATACTAAAACCACAAACCAGCACTAGAGTCATTGCATGTGTGTTCTTTTCCACAAACAACTTATGGATCAACCAGTGGTCATTGCATGTGTGTTCTTTCCACAAGCCACATGTGGACCCATTACAGTCATTGCATGTGTGTTATTTCCACAAACCACACATGGATAAACCACTAGAGTCATTGCATATGTGTTATTTCCACAAACCACACATGGATCAACCACTAGAGTCATTGTATGTGTGTTCTTATACTAAAACCAACACTAGAGTCATTGCATGTGTGTTCTTTTCGCAAACCACACATGGATCAACCACTAGATTCATTGCATGTGTGTTATTTCCACAAACAAACATGGATCAACCACTAGAGTCATTGCGTGTGTTCTTTTCCACAAACCACACATGGATCCACCAGTGGTCATTGCATGTGTGTTCTTTCCACAAACCACACATGGATCAACCACTAGAGTCATTGCATTTTTGTTCTTATACTAAAACCACAAACCAACACTAGACTCACTGCATGTGTGTTCTTTTCCACAAACCACACATGGATCCACCAGTGGTGCTTGCATGTCTGTTCTTTCCACAAACCACATGTGGACCCATTACAGTCATTGCATGTGTGTTATTTCCACAAACCACACATGGATCAACCACTAGAGTCATTTCATATGTGTTATTTCCACAAACCACACATGGATCAACCACTAGAGTCATTGCATGTGTGTTCTTATACTAAAACCAACACTAGAGTCATTGTATGTGTGTTCTTTTCACAAACCACACATGGATCAACCACTAGATTCATTGCATGTGTGTTATTTCCACAAACAAACGTGGATCAACCACTAGAGTCATTGCATGTGTGTTCTTTTCCACAAACCACGCATGGATCCACCAGTGGTCATTGCATGTGTGTTCTTTCCACAAACCACACATGGATCAACCACTAGAGTCATTGCATTTTTGTTCTTATACTAAAACCACAAACCAACACTAGACTCATTGCATGTGTGTTCTTTTCCACAAACCACACATGGATCCACCAGTGGTCATTGCATGTGTGTTCTTTCCACAAACCACATGTGGACCCATTACAGTCATTGCATGTGTGTTATTTCCACAAACCACACATGGATCAACCACTAGAGTCATTTCATATGTGTTATTTCCACAAACCACACATGGATCAACCACTAGAGTCATTGCATGTGTGTTCTTATACTAAAACCAACACTAGAGTCATTGTATGTGTGTTCTTTTCACAAACCACACATGGATCAACCACTAGAGTCATTGCATGTGTGTTCTTTCCACAAACAAACCTGGATCAACCACTAGAGTCATTACATGTGTGTTCTTTTCCACAAACCGCACATGGATCCACCAGTGGTCATTGGATGTGTGTTCTTTCCACAAACCACACATGGATCAAACACTAGAGTCATTGCATGTTTGTTCTTATACTAAAACCACAAACCAGCACTAGACTCATTGCATGTGTGTTCTTTTCCACAAACCACACATGGATCCACCAGTGGTCATTGCATGTGTGTTCTTTTCACAAACCACATATGGATTAACCAGAGTCATTGCATGTGTGTTCTTTCCACAAACCACACATGGATCAACCACTAGAGTCATATCATGTTTGTTCTTATACTAAAACCACAAACCAGCACTAGAGTCATTGCATGTGTGTTCTTTTCCACAAACCACACATGGATCCACCAGTGGTCATTCCATGTGTGTTCTTTCCACAAACCACATATGGATCAACCAGAGTCATTGCATGTGTGTTCTTTCCACAAACCACACATGGATCAACCACTAGATTCATTGCATGTTTGTTCTTATACTAAAACCACAAAGTATCACTAGAGTCATTGCATGTGTGTTCTTTTCCACAAACCACACATGGATCCACTAGACTCATTGCATGTGTGTTCTTTTCCACAAACAACTTATGGATCAACTAGTGGTCATTGCATGTGTGTTCTTTCCACAAACCACATGTGGACCCATTACAGTCATTGCATGTGTGTTATTTCCACAAACCACACATGGATCAACCACTAGAGTCATTGCATATGTGTTATTTCTACAAACCACACATGGATCAACCACTAGAGTCATTGCATGTTTGTTCTTATACTAAAACCAACACTAGAGTCATTGCATGTGTGTTCTTTTCACAAACCACACATGGATCAACCACTAGAGTCATTGCATGGGTGTTATTTCCACAAAAAAACATGGATCAACCACTAGAGTCCTTGCATGTGTGTTCATTTCCACAAACCACACATGGATCCACCAGTGGTCATTGCATGTGTGTCCTTTCCACAAACCAGACATGTATCAACCACTAGAGTCATTGCATGTTTGTTATTTCCACAAACCACACATGGATCAACCAGAGTCATTGCATGTGTGTTCTTTTCACAAACCACACATGGAGCAACCACTAGAGTCATTGCATGTGTGTTATTTCCAGAAACAAACATGGATCAACCACTAGTCATTGCATGTGTGTTCTTTTCCACAAACCACACATGGAGCTACCAGTGGTCATTGCATGTGTGTTCTTTCCACAAACCACACATGGATCAACCACTAAAGTCATTGCATGTGTGTTCTTTCCACAAACCAGACATGGATCCACCAGTGGTCATTGCATGTGTGTTATTTCCAAAAACCACACATGGATCAACCACTAGAGTCATTGTATGTGTGTTCTTATACTAAAACCACAAACCAGTACTAGAGACATTGCATGTGTGTTCTTTTCCACAAACCACACATGGATCCACCAGTGGTCATTGCATGTGTGTTCTTTCCACAAACCACATATGGATCAACTAGAGTCATTGCATGTGTGTTCTTTCCACAAACCACACATGGATCAACCACTAGAGTCATTGCATGTTTGTTCTTATACTAAAACCACAAACCAGCACTAGAGTAATTGCATGTGTGTTCTTTTCCACAAACCACACATGGATCCACCAGTGGTCATTGCATGTGTGTTCTTTCCACAAACCACATATGGATCAGCCACTAGTCATTGCATGTGTGTTCTTTCCCCAAACCACACATGGATCAACCACTAGAGTCATTGCATGTTTGTTCTTATACTAAAACCACAAACCAGCACTAGAGTCATTGCATATGTTCTTTTCTACAAACCACACATGGATCCACCAGTGGTCGTTGCATGTGTGTTCTTTCCACAAACCACATATGGATCAACCAGAGTCATTGCATGTGTGTTCTTTCCACAAACCACATGTGGACCCATTACAGTCATTGTATGTGTGTTCTTTTCACAAACCACACATGGATCAACCACTAGAGTCATTGCATGTGTGTTATTTCCACAAACAAACCTGGATCAACCACTAGAGTCATTACATGTGTGTTATTTTCCACAAACCACACATGGATCCACCAGTGGTCATTGGATGTGTGTTCTTTCCACAAACCACACATGGATCAAACACTAGAGTCATTGCATGTTTGTTCTTATACTAAAACCACAAACCAGCACTAGACTCATTGCATGTGTGTTCTTTTCCACAAACCACACACGGATCCACCGGTGGTTATTGCATGTGTGTTCTTTTCACAAACCACATATGGATTAACCAGAGTCATTGCATGTGTGTTCTTTCCACAAACCACACATGGATCAACCACTAGAGTCATATCATGTTTGTTCTTATACTAAAACCACAAACCAGCACTAGAGTCATTGCATGTGTGTTCTTTTCCACAAACCACACATGGATCCACTAGTGGTCATTCCATGTGTGTTCTTTCCACAAACCACATATGGATCAACCAGAGTCATTGCATGTGTGTTCTTTCCACAAACCACA
The DNA here is from genome assembly GCA_916181665.1 of Avena sativa. NCBI lineage: Eukaryota > Viridiplantae > Streptophyta > Magnoliopsida > Poales > Poaceae > Avena > Avena sativa. Next base: position 279,347,447 of record OV702292.1, read on the forward strand.
CATGGATCAACCACTAGATTCATTGCAAGTTTGTTCTTATACTAAAACCACAAAGCAGCACTAGAGTCATTGCATGTGTGTTCTTTTCCACAAACCACACATGGATCCACTAGACTCATTGCATGTGTGTTCTTTTCCACAAACAACTTATGGATCAACTAGTGGTCATTGCATGTGTGTTCTTTCCACAAACCACATGTGGACCCATTACAGTCATTGCATGTGTGTTATTTCCACAAACCACACATGGATCAACCACTAGAGTCATTGCATATGTGTTATTTCTACAAACCACACATGGATCAACCACTAGAGTCATTGCATGTGTGTTCTTATACTAAAACCAACACTAGAGTCATTGCATGTGTGTTCTTTTCACAAACCACACATGGATCAACCACTAGAGTCATTGCATGGGTGTTATTTCCACAAACAAACATGGATCAACCACTAGAGTCCTTGCATGTGTGTTCATTTCCACAAACCACACATGGATCCACCAGTGGTCATTGCATGTGTGTCCTTTCCACAAACCAGACATGTATCAACCACTAGAGTCATTGCATGTTTGTTATTTCCACAAACCACACATGGATCAACCAGAGTCATTGCATGTGTGTTCTTTTCACAAACCACACATGGATCAACCACTAGAGTCATTGCATGTGTGTTATTTCCAGAAACAAACATGGATCAACCACTAGTCATTGCATGTGTGTTCTTTTCCACAAACCACACATGGAGCTACCAGTGGTCATTGCATGTGTTTTCTTTCCACAAACCACACATGGATCAACCACTAAAGTCATTGCATGTGTGTTCTTTCCACAAACCAGACATGGATCCACCAGTGGTCATTGCATGTGTGTTATTTCCAAAAACCACACATGGATCAACCACTAGAGTCATTGTATGTGTGTTCTTATACTAAAACCACAAACCAGTACTAGAGACATTGCATGTGTGTTCTTTTCCACAAACCACACATGGATCCACCAGTGGTCATTGCATGTGTGTTCTTTCCACAAACCACATATGGATCAACTAGAGTCATTGCATGTGTGTTCTTTCCACAAACCACATATGGATCAACCAGAGTCATTGCATGTGTGTTCTTTCCACAAACCACATGTGGACCCATTACAGTCATTGTATGTGTGTTCTTTTCACAAACCACACATGGATCAACCACTAGAGTCATTGCATGTGTGTTATTTCCACAAACAAACCTGGATGAACCACTAGAGTCATTACATGTGTGTTATTTTCCACAAACCACACATGGATCCACCAGTGGTCATTGGATGTGTGTTCTTTCCACAAACCACACATGGATCAAACACTAGAGTCATTGCATGTTTGTTCTTATACTAAAACCACAAACCAGCACTAGACTCATTGCATGTGTGTTCTTTTCCACAAACCACACATGGATCCACCGGTGGTCATTGCATGTGTGTTCTTTTCACAAACCACATATGGATTAACCAGAGTCATTGCATGTGTGTTCTTTCCACAAACCACACATGGATCAACCACTAGAGTCATATCATGTTTGTTCTTATACTAAAACCACAAACCAGCACTAGAGTCATTGCATGTGTGTTCTTTTCCACAAACCACACATGGATCCACCAGTGGTCATTCCATGTGTGTTCTTTCCACAAACCACATATGGATCAACCAGAGTCATTGCATGTGTGTTCTTTCCACAAACCACACATGGATCAACCACTAGATTCATTGCATGTTTGTTCTTATACTAAAACCACAAAGCAGCACTAGAGTCATTGCATGTGTGTTCTTTTCCACAAACCACACATGGATCCACTAGACTCATTGCATGTGTGTTCTTTTCCACAAACAACTTGTGGATCAACTAGTGGTCATTGCATGCGTGTTCTTTCCACAAACCACATGTGGACCCATTACAGTCATTGCATGTGTGTTATTTCCACAAACCACACATGGATCAACCACTAGAGTCATTGCATATGTGTTATTTCTACAAACCACACATGGATCAACCACTAGAGTCATTGCATGTGTGTTCTTATACTAAAACCAACACTAGAGTCATTGCATGTGTGTTCTTTTCACAAACCACACATGGATCAACCACTAGAGTCATTGCATGGGTGTTATTTCCACAAACAAACATGGATCAACCACTAGAGTCCTTGCATGTGTGTTCATTTCCACAAACCACACATGGATCCACCAGTGGTCATTGCATGTGTGTCCTTTCCACAAACCAGACATGTATCAACCACTAGAGTCATTGCATGTTTGTTATTTCCACAAACCACACATGGATCAACCAGAGTCATTGCATGTGTGTTCTTTTCACAAACCACACATGGATCAACCACTAGAGTCATTGCATGTGTGTTATTTCCAGAAACAAACATGGATCAATCACTAGTCATTGCATGTATGTTCTTTTCCACAAACCACACATGGAGCTACCAGTGGTCATTGCATGTGTGTTCTTTCCACAAACCACACATGGATCAACCACTAAAGTCATTGCATGTGTGTTCTTTCCACAAACCAGACATGGATCCACCAGTGGTCATTGCATGTGTGTTATTTCCAAAAACCACACATGGATCAACCACTAGAGTCATTGTATGTGTGTTCTTATACTAAAACCACAAACCAGTACTAGAGACATTGCATGTGTGTTCTTTTCCACAAACCACACATGGATCCACCAGTGGTCATTGCATGTGTCTTCTTTCCACAAACCACATATGGATCAACTAGAGTCATTGCATGTGTGTTCTTTCCACAAACCACACATGGATCAACCACTAGAGTCATTGCATGTTTGTTCTTATACTAAAACCACAAACCAGCACTAGAATCATTGCATGTGTGTTCTTTTCCACAAACCACACATGGATCCACCAGTGGTCATTGCATGTGTGTTCTTTCCACAAACCACATATGGATCAGCCACTAGTCATTGCATGTGTGTTCTTTCCCCAAACCACACATGGATCAACCACTAGAGTCATTGCATGTTTGTTCTTATACTAAAACCACAAACCAGCACTAGAGTCATTGCATATGTGTTCTTTTCTACAAACCACACATGGATCCACCAGTGGTCGTTGCATGTGTGTTCTTTCCACAAACCACATATGGATCAACCAGAGTCATTGCATGTGTGTTCTTTCCACAAACCACATGTGGACCCATTACAGTCATTGCATGTGTGTTATTTCCACAAACCACACATGGATCAACCACTAGAGTCATTGCATATGTGTTATTTCCACAAACCACACATGGATCACCCACTAGAGTCATTGCATGTGTGTTCTTATACTAAAACCAACACTAGAGTCATTGCATGTGTGTTATTTTCACAAACCACACATGGATCAACCACTAGATTCATTGCATGTGTGTTCTTTCCACAAACAAACATGGATCAACCACTAGAGTCCTTGCATGTGTGTTCCTTTCCACAAACCACACAAGGATCCACCAGTGGTCATTGCATGTGTGTCCTTTCCACAAACCACACATGTATCAACCACTAGAGTCATTGCATGTTTGTTATTTCCACAAACCACACATGGATCAACCAGAGTAATTGCATATGTGTTCTTTTCACAAACCACACATGGATCAACCACTAGAGTCATTGCATGTGTGCTATTTCCACAAACAAACATGGATCAACCACTAGAGTCATTGCATGTGTTTTCTTTTCCACAAACCACACATGGAGCTACCAGTGGTCATTGCATGTGTGTTCTTTCCACAAACCACACATGGATCAACCACTAAAGTCATTGCATGTGTGTTCTTTCCACAAACCACACATGGATCCACCAGTGGTCATTGCATGTGTGTTATTTCCAAAAACCACACATGGATCAACCACTAGAGTCATTGCATGTGTGTTCTTATACTAAAACCACAAACCTGTACTAGAGACATTGCATGTGTGTTCTTTTCCACAAACCAGACATGGATCCACCAGTGGTCATTGCATGTGTGTTCTTTCCACAAACCACATATGGATCAACCAGAGTCATTGCATGTGTGTTCTTTCCACAAACCACACATGGATCAACCACTAGAGTCATTGCATGTTTGTTCTTATACTAAAACCACAAACCAGCACTAGAGTCATTTCATGTGTGTTCTTTTCCACAAACCACACATGGATCCACTAGTGGTCATTGCATGTGTGTTCTTTCCACAAACCACATATGGATCAACCACTAGTCATTGCATGTGTGTTGTTTCCCCAAACCACACATGGATCAACCACTAGAGTCATTGCATGTTTGTTCTTATACTAAAACCACAAACCAGCACTAGAGTCATTGCATGTGTGTTCTTTTCTACAAACCACACATGGATCCACCAGTGGTCGTTGCATGTGTGTTCTTTCCACAAACCACATATGGATCAACCAGAGTCATTGCATGTGTGTTCTTTCCACAAACCACATGTGGACCCATTACAGTCATTGCATGTGTGTTATTTCCACAAACCACACACGGATCAACCACTAGAGTCATTGCATATGTGTTATTTCCACAAACCACACATGGATCAACCACTAGAGTCATTGCATGTGTGTTCTTATACTAAAACCAACACTAGAGTCATTGCATCTGTGTTCTTTTCACAAACCACACATGGATCAACCACTAGATTCATTGCATGTGTGTTATTTCCACAAACAAACGTGGATCAACCACTAGAGTCATTGCATGTGTGTTCTTTTCCACAAACCACGCATGGATCCACCAGTGGTCATTGAATGTGTGTTCTTTCCACAAACCACACATGGATACCCACTAGAGTCATTGCATTTTTGTTCTTATACTAAAACCACAAACCAACACTAGACTCATTGCATGTGTGTTCTTTTCCACAAACCACACATGGATCCACCAGTGGTCATTGCATGTGTGTTCTTTCCACAAACCACATGTGGACCCATTACAGTCATTGCATGTGTGTTGTTTCCACAAACCACACATGGATCAACCACTAGAGTCATTTCATATGTGTTATTTCCACAAACCACACATGGATCAACCACTAGAGTCATTGCATGTGTGTTCTTATACTAAAACCAACACTAGAGTCATTGTATGTGTGTTCTTTTCACAAACCACACATGGATCAACCACTAGAGTCATTGCATGTGTGTTATTTCCACAAACAAACCTGGATCAACCACTAGAGTCATTACATGTGTGTTCTTTTCCACAAACCACACATGGATCCACCAGTGGTCATTGGATGTGTGTTCTTTCCACAAACCACACATGGATCAAACACTAGAGTCATTGCATGTTTGTTCTTATACTAAAACCACAAACCAGCACTAGACTCATTGCATGTGTGTTCTTTTCCACAAACCACACATGGATCCACCAGTGGTCATTGCATGTGTGTTCTTTTCACAAACCACATATGGATTAACCAGAGTCATTGCATGTGTGTTCTTTCCACAAACCACACATGGATCAACCACTAGAGTCATATCATGTTTGTTCTTATACTAAAACCACAAACCAGCACTAGAGTCATTGCATGTGTGTTCTTTTCTACAAACCACACATGGATCCACCAGTGGTCGTTGCATGTGTGTTCTTTCCACAAACCACATATGGATCAACCAGAGTCATTGCATGTGTGTTCTTTCCACAAACCACACATGGATCAACCACTAGAGTCATTGCATGTTTGTTCTTATACTAAAACCACAAAGCAGCACTAGAGTCATTGCATGTGTGTTCTTTTCACAAACCACATATGGATCAACCAGAGTCATTGCATGTGTGTCCTTTCCACAAACCACACATGGATCAACCACTAGAGTCATTGCATGTGTGTTATTTCCACAAACCACACGTGGATCAACCAGAGTCATTGCATGTGTGTTCTTTTCACAAACCACATATGGATCGACCACTAGAGTCATTGCATGTGTGTTATTTCCACAAACAAACATGGGTAACCACTAGAGTCATTGCATGTGTGTTATTTTACAAAAACCACACATGGATCCACCAGTGGTCATTGCATTTGTGTTCTTTCCACAAACCACACATGGATCAACCACTAAAGTCATTGCATGTGTGTTCTTTCCACAAACCACACATGGATCCACCAGTGGTCATTGCATGTGTGTTATTTCCAAAAACCACACATGGATCAACCACTAGAGTCATTGCATGTGTGTTCTTATACTAAAACCACAAACCAGTACTAGAGACATTGCATGTGTGTTCTTTTCCACAAACCACACATGGATCCACCAGTGGTCATTGCATGTGTGTTCTTTCCACAAACCACATATGGATCAACTAGAGTCATTGCATGTGTGTTCTTTCCACAAACCACACATGGATCAACCACTAGAGTCATTGCATGTTTGTTCTTATACTAAAACCACAAACCAGCACTAGAGTCATTGCATGTGTGTTCTTTTCCACAAACCACACATGGATCCACCAGTGGTCATTACATGTGTGTTATTTCCACAAACCACATATGGATTAACCACTAGTCATTGCATGTGTGTTCTTTCCACAAACCACACATGGATCAACCACTAGAGTCATTGCATGTTTGTTCTTATACTAAAACCACACATGGATCCACCAGTGGTCATTGCATGTGTGTTCTTACACTAAAACCACACATGGATCCACCAGTGGTCATTGCATGTGTGTTCTTACACTAAAACCAACATGGATCCACCAGTGGTCACTGCATGTGTGTTCTTTCCACAAACCACACATGGATCAACCACTAGAGTCATTGCATGTGTTTTATTTCCACAAACCACACATGGATCAACCACTAGAGTCATTGCATGTGTGTTCTTATATTAAAACCACAAACCAGTACTAGAGTCATTGCATGCGTGTTCTTTTCCACAAAGCACACATGGATCCACCATTGGTCATTGAATGAGTGTTCTTTCCACAAACCACATATGGATCAACCAGAGTCATGGCATGTGTGTAATGTCCACAAACCACACATGGATCAACCAGTGGAGCGATTGCATGTTTGTTCTTATACTAAAACCACAAACCAGCACTAGAGTCATTGCATGTGTGTTCTTTTCCACAAACCACACATGGATCCACCAGTGGTCATTGCATGTGTGTTCTTTCCATAGACCACATATGGATCAACCAGAGTCATTGCATGTGTGTTCTTTCTACAAACCATACATGGATCAACCACTAGAGTCATTGCATGTTTGTTCTTACACTAAAACCACAAACCAGCACTAGAGTCATTGCATGTGTGTTCTTTTCCAAAAACCACACATGGATCCACTAGACTCATTGCATGTGTGTTCTTTTCCACAAACAACTTATGGATCAACTAGTGGTCATTGCATGTGTGTTCTTTCCACAAACCACATGTGGACCCATTATAGTCATTGCATGTGTGTTATTTCCACAAACCACACATGGATCAACCACTAGAGTCATTGCATATGTGTTATTTCCACAAACCACACATGGATCAACCACTAGAGTCATTGCATGCGTGTTCTTATACTAAAACCAACACTAGAGTCATTGCATGTGTGTTCTTTTCACAAACCACACATGGATCAACCACTAGAGTCATTCCATGTGTGTTATTTCCACAAACAAACATGGATCAACCACTAGAGTCCTTGCATGTGTGTTCTTTTCCACAAACCACACATGGATCCACCAGTGGTCATTGCATGTGTGTCCTTTCCACAAACCACACATGGATCAACCACTAGAGTCATTGCATGTGTGTTATTTCCACAAACCACACATGGATCAACCAGAGTCATTGCATGTGTATTCTTTTCACAAACCACACATGGATCAACCACTAGAGTCATTGCATGTGTGTTATTTACACAAACAAACATGGGTCAACCACTAGAGTCATTGCATGTGTATTATTTTACACAAACCACATATGGATCCACCAGTGGTCATTGCATTTGTGTTCTTTCCACAAACCACACATGGATAAACCACTAAAGTCATTGCATGTGTGTTCTTTCCACAAACCACACATGGATCCACCAGTGGTCATTGCATGTGTGTTATTTCCAAAAACCACACATGGATCAACCACTAGAGTCATTGCATGTGTGTTCTTATACTAAAACCACAAACCAGTACTAGAGACATTGCATGTGTGTTCTTTTCCACAAACCACACATGGATCCACAAGTGGTCATTGCATGTGTGTTCTTTCCACAAACCACATATGGATCAACTAGAGTCATTGCATGTGTGTTCTTTCCACAAACCACATATGGATCAACCAGAGTCATTGCATGTGTGTTCTTTCCACAAACCACACATGGATCAACCACTAGAGTCATTGCATGTTTGTTCTTATACTAAAAGCACAAACAAACACTAGAGTTATTGCATGTGTGTTCTTTTCCACAAACCACACATGGATCCACCAGTGGTCATTGCATGTGTGTTCTTTCCACAAACCACATATGGATCAACCACTAGCATTGCATGTGTGTTCTTTCCACAAACCACACATGGATCAACCACTAGAGTCATTGCATGTGTGTTCTTATATTAAAACCACAAACCAGTACTAGAGTCATTGCATGTGTGTTCTTTTCCACAAAGCACACATGGATCCACCATTGGTCATTGCATGAGTGTTCTTTCCACAAACCACATATGGATCAACCAGAGTCATGGCATGTGTGTAATGTCCACAAACCACACATGGATCAACCACTGGAGTGATTGCATGTTTGTTCTTATACTAAAACCACAAACCAGCACTAGAGTCATTGCATGTATGTTCTTTTCCACAAACCACACATGGATCCACCAGTGGTCATTGCATGTGTGTTCTTTCCATAGACCACATATGGATCAACCAGAGTCATTGCATGTGTGTTCTTTCTACAAACCACACATGGATCAACCACTAGATTCATTGCATGTTTGTTCTTATACTAAAACCACAAACCAGCACTAGAGTCATTGCATGTGTGTTCTTTTCCACAAACTACACATGGATCCACTAGACTCATTGCAGGTGTGTTCTTTTTCATGAACAACTTATGGATCAACAAGTGGTCATTGCATGTGTGTTCTTTCCACAAACCATATGTGGACCCATTACAGTCATTGCATGTGTGTTATTTCCACAAACCACACATGGATCAACCACTAGAGTCATTGCATATGTGTTATTTCCACAAACCACACATGGATCAACCACTAGAGTCATTGCATGTGTCCTCTCATACTAAAACCAACACTAGAGTCATTGCATGTGTGTTCTTTTCACAATCCACACATGGATCAACCACTAGAGTCATTGCATGTGTGTTATTTCCACAAACAAACATGGATCAACCACTAGAGTCCTTGCATGTGTGTTCTTTTCCACAAACCACACATGGATCCACCAGTGGTCATTGCATGTGTGTTCTTTCCACAAACCACACATGGATCAACCACTAGAGTCATTGCATGTGTGTTATTTCCACAAACCACACATGGATCAACCAGAGTCATTGCATGTGTGTTCTTTTCACAAACCACACATGGATCAACCACTAGAGTCATTGCATGTGTGTTATTTCCACAAACAAACATGGATCAACCACTAGAGTCATTGCATGTGTGCTCTTTTCCACAAACCACACATGGATCCACCAGTGGTCATTGCATGTGTGTTCTTTCCACAAACCACACATGGATCAACCACTAGAGTCATTGCATGTGTGTTCTTTCCACAAACCACACATGGATCCACCAGTGGTCATTGCATGTGTGTTATTTCCACAAACCACACATGGATCAACCACTAGAGTCATTGCATGTGTGTTCTTATACTAAAATCACAAACCAGTACTAGAGTCATTGCATGTGTGTTCTTTTCCACAAACCACACATGGATCCACCAGTGGTCATTGCATGTGTGTTCTTTCCACAAACCACATATGGATCAACTAGAATCATTGCATGTGTGTTCTTTCCACAAACCACACATGGATCAACCACTAGAGTCATTGCATGTTTGTTCTTATACTAAAACCATAAACCAGCACTAGAGTCATTGCATGTGTGTTCTTTTCCACAAACCACAAATGGATCCACCAGTGGTCATTGCATGTGTGTTCTTTCCACAAACCACATATGGATCAACCACTAGTCATTGCATGTGTGTTCTTTCCACAAACCACACATGGATCAACCACTAGAGTCATTGCATGTTTGCTCTTATACTAAAACAACAAACCAGCACTAGAGTCATTGCATGTGTGTTCTTTTCTACAAACCACACATGGATCGACCAGTGGTCATTGCATGTGTGTTATTTCCAGAAACCACATATTGATCAACCAGAGTCATTGCATGTGTGTTCTTTCCACAAACCACACATGTGGACCCATTACAGTCATTGCATGTGTGTTATTTCCACAAACCACACATGGATCCTCCACTAGAGTCATTGCATGTGTGTTATTTCCACAAACCACACATGGATCAACCACTAGAGTCATTGCATGTGTGTTATTTCCACAAACCACACATGGATCAACCACTAGAGTTATTGCATGTGTGTTATTTCCACAAACCGCACATGGATCAACCACTAGAGACATTGCATGTGTGTTATATCCACAAACCACACATGGATCCATTTCAGTTATTTCATGCTTGTTCTTATACTAAAACTAGCATTGCCCCCCAATGGATCCACCGTTAGACCGAGTCTTCTAGAAGGCACGCCATAACATATTTGTTCTTCTTGACGATTGTTACATACCGTTCGATTGGGGCGCTTGGACGATTGGGATGGTCTTCGCGAGAGAGATCCTCGAGTAGGCTGTTCTGCGGCATGATTGGCCATGCTTGCTCTGGACAAACTGGCATGTTGTGAGTGTTACGACTCACGAGTTCAGTGGGCCATATCCTATTGTCACGTCCCCGTTAATTCTCTTCCTCCCCGTACTTCTCTTCCTCCCCGTACTTCTCTTCCTTCCCCTCGAAGCCACTTTCCCCACTTCACTTCCATCCTGCCGTAGCCGCAAGACGACAACATCCGCCAATTCTCCGGTCGCTACCTTCATGGTAAGAAATCATTTTACAAGCTTTTGAACTTATCCTACATATTCCTGCTATTCGCCAATCTAACTGCTGATCTTTTTTCCGATTTCTCGACGAACTTCAGTTGTGGCAGATGTGGGAGCCCAAGAATCTGGAGATCCTCGCGCGCAACTTCGCAGCGGCGTTCCCGCTCGTGTGCTCCCACCCAGGATGCTTTCGTCGTTACTCCTACCGTGAGCTCCCGCTCCACGAGCTCGCGTGCCCGCATGGCGCGTGCGCCTGCACGGAGCCGAGATGCAACTACACCGGCCCGCCGGCAGAGCTCGTCGTCCACCTTGCAGATGGGCACTTGATCGAAGTGATTAGGATCTCGTCCGGGCAAGCCCAACTTCTCCAAGAGCAGGTGTCGTTCACTGACTCGGCACGCCGCCTGCTAATTTTCCAGGGGGGACGGCTCTGTTTTCGTCCTGACCATCACCCTGTGTTCTGGGAACCAGAGCCGGGCCCACCATCGTGGGTGCCGTATGCGTCAGGTCGGTCTCGTGCGCCTGGCCCGTATAGACGGTGCGCATGTGGGCGAACGAGCAGCCGCCGTCGTCAGATAGCATTCTTGTGCTAGCCGAGGTGCCGAGCTGCCCGACGCCGCGGGAGGTGGAGTATGTGGACCTAAGGTCGATCCTATGCATGCCATCTCAGTACCTTGTCGGTGCTGGACCAAACAGGAAGATGCATTTCTACATTTGTATCAAGAAGACCGACAGACAAATGTAGTACTTGTGCTATCATTACTGTTAGACTTAAGCGATGCTTCTCACGTGCTTAGAGCATACGTGTTGTGCGAATGTACCCCAGTTGTAGTTTTCAGTACTCCTTAATACTTCGACGAGTTATTATATTGGTCCAATCAGCTTGCTGTTGTCATGTTGCAAAGTCCGCTTGCTCTGGACAGACCGGCAATACCGTGTGCTCCCGCTCCCGCATGTCAGTGTCACGTGTTCTGAGGGCCCACCTGCTAGTGTCCTTCCCCTCGAAGCCACTGTCCCAACTTCTCTTCCATCCTGCCACTCCCGTCCGATGGTTGTAATCTGATGATTTTTGTTGGATTGTTTACAAGTAATCTACGTTGATAATGCATCATGCAAATGGCACAGACACAATTTCTAAAGTGGAAGCACTCACCGGCTGCTATTGCACACATTTCTTAATATAGCTCAACAAACAAATTACAATAATTATACTCGCATTAAACACAACCGAAATTGCAACCATCCTAAACAACATCTTAACCCACATCACACAGCTGTCGTCGGAGTCCACCTCGATTGGTGACACTGCCGTGCCCTTCCCGGCGACATCCACTCCCGCCCGTGGCTTGACCTTCGCCAAGGAGGCAACAATGGCATTCTGCACAGCTTCATCCCTGTCGCCCTCCACATCGGAATCGACAATGACGAAGGTGACGGGGTTGGCGTGGACCGAGCACCGTCGCGCCTAGCGGCTCCTGCTCGAGCTCGACGCCGCATCAGTCCTTCTACATGTAGGAGGGGCCGAGCTCGCATACGTAGCGTCGTCGCTCCTCTCAAGAAACCATGGCCATTTGATACGGCGACGGTAGGATCTTGGGGTGGATCCGCCGCGGCGAGCCCAACCGGAAGCGGTGGAGCGGATGGATCTGCTGGCACGAGCCATGACAAGTTCTTAGGAGGGAGTAAGATTGTGGGCCAGGCGTGTCTGGTTCCTGAGCAAGACCTCCCAGTGATATGTACGCGGGCAACGTACCAAAAAATTCCGTCCAATGTGCACGACAGGGATTTTGAACCACGAAGGCACGAGTTTCTTTTGAGAAGTCCACACGCTAGGTCCCCCACCTGTCAACCGAATGTGGACGGTAGGATTCTGACCGAGTTATTAAGTAGGGATAAATCACGCTTCACCACTACCCTGACATCCAAAGGCTCCTCTTTCTTCTGCCCTCGCCCCCCTCGCTCATGGCTCGCAGCTCGTGCAGTTCGTCTCGGGCGGAATCAGGGTCGGCTCAACGCCGTCAGGAGAGTGCCCCCATCAGGTACCAGAGGGCTCCCTACGATTACTACCCCGATATGTTGTGTTTGTGTGGTGAGAAGATGCCGAGATGGATTTCGTGGATCGACGAAAATACTGCAGGAAAATTCAGCAACTTCAGCATCAGAGTGGTAAGTTCCTACTACAGGTACAATGGTAACCCGGATCCGGAAAGCGTAATGTAATTCTTTTTTTTGTTTCCTTCGATCTACTATGCAGGAAGGGAGGGGGACTGGCTGTGACAAGTTTGTGTGGATCAAAAAGCCACTGACAGGTTTTCACAAAGAGCTTGTTCAGGATCTGCATGATGCTATGTGGGACAAGAAAGAGGAGATTCGTGCGATGGAGCGAGAGATCCGGGAGCTTCGCCAGGTGCAGGGGAGGCAGGGGCAGGGAGGTGGTGAGACCGACGGGCTCAAGATTAGGCCAGATAGTGGACACAATTTCCTCATTATCTGGGCATTATCTGTTGCATTTGCAGTTTATATTGCCACGTCGTTGTCCAGCAGCTGAAATAAGTTGCTGCTTCGTGGAGTGTAGCGGCCAGCTTAAGAAATTGTTTTCCATCCCAGAAACTTATCATAAGTTTAATGCCAATAGCAGGGATTTATTAAGAGCCTATAAATAAATCATGTTTGTGCCACTAACACTCATCGATTTTGGAGAGGATTTAACCGCTCAGCTATCGTGATTGTTCAGATAGTAGTGGCACAGTCACAGTTTTGGATTCAACTAGTGGCCTCGGCCGTATCAAATCCTAAAGTCGCGATACATTTTACTCCGAGTACGAGAGGCAGATTGTTTCGCCCGACAAGTTCCACGCACATAGCTCCAGAGTTTAACCGAACTACATATATAGGTTCAAGTTCAATACATCATTAGGCTGCTACACTGCTAGCCCTCTTTCTCTGCTTGGGTGCCAACTTTCTTCCTCTTTCCTTCACGTCCACTGGCTTCTTCATCTCATGCCTTCTTCCTCTTCCTGGGTGCCAATTTTCTTACCTTCACGTACCCTGCATCTCCGGGCCGAGGGAAGTCAGGCCAATCAGCACCAGAATCTTGTCCAGCATCATCACTCCACTCGTTTTTGGTTTTCTTCCCGCAGCAAAATCACTGAGTCGGCTGTCTTGTTTCTTACCTTGCGCTTCCTGTAAAAAAACAGTACATGAATTACTACCTTATATCTACAGACTATAAACAATTTTTTTTGTGTGAATGTACCATCTCATACCTAGGTTTGGGAGCATTAAGGGGACATCCAGCTGCTCTATGGCCTATAAGATGGCAGGTCTTGCATCTGTTTTTTCCCTTCTTTGTAGCACAGAAAGCCGAACGCTTCTTCTCGAGAAAATTCTTAAACCTATTCACATGGGGTATTCCTCTGCCCCTTTTTGTAACTGGCTGGCAAAGCTCGAAAGACAGTTGGACTTGAGGCCACTTAGATGGGTCTGTACATGGCTCGACGGATCTAGCGTATGCAACTCTGAACTTTTCCATAGAGTAGTAGTCTGACAAATACTGATCCAAATGTGGTAGAGTTCTTTTCTTCACCAAGAAGGCCAAGGCGTGGTCGCAAGGTTTCTTGGTATGCTGCCACTCTAAGCAGGTGCATTCTCGCAGCTGGATGTTCACAACATCCCTTTTGCCACTCTTGGACATATCGCCCACCTCACAGCTTCTGTTGGTTGACGGGAGAACCTTAAGATGAGCAAGTCCTCGGCTTCTCTTATGCAGTTGCTGTACAACTGGCGGTAGCATATGTCCTCTAAGTCTCCTACCAATCTCTCTCCTTATATTTAACAGCTTCATGATCATACCACGTATGCTGTCCATCAAGATATGAACAGGACGCACTTTTATGTCCTTCACCCAGTTATTCAGGCATTCTGCAAGGTTGTTGTTTATGTAATCAACTTTGATGTCAGGGTTGAATTGACTCCTCTTCCATAGCTGCGAATGATGGATGGCTAAGTACTCTGGAAGTTCAGGGGCTTCAACAAAAATCTTGCTCATGAAATAATCGATGCTACTAGGTTTGTAAACTCTAGCAGCAGGAAACATGTAAAGAAATATGCTGCCTGTGTAGTGTGAGTACAAGTTGAGCATCATATGGGCATGCCATTCTCTACCTTCAGCTCGCGGGAACACCTCCTTCACTCCATTCGTCAGCCCTTTGCATGCATCCATGGATATAGACAATGGATCCATGTGGCCTATTGATCTCTTGAGCTGCCTCATAAACCAGACCCAGTTTTTCTCTGTTTTTGTTTCAAACATCCCGAATGCCATTGGGAACATCTAGTTGTGACCATCAAGTGCTGTGGCAGATGGTAGGCAACCTTTCCATTTGCCAGTTAGGACAGTGATGTCTACACTTAGATACGGCCTACAGCCGCCCTTGAATCCATCGATGCAAGCTTTAAGCGCCATGAAAAATCTTTTGAAATATATTTTACCACCTTCTGATTCGGTGTCAATCTCCACAACACTCCCTGGACACCTAGCTTTTACCTCCGCCTTGAAGTTGTGCAACATCCTGAAGCTATTGGTCCAATCCCCGTGCAAGACCCCCAAAGCTTTCTCTTTACCTTTCGAAACCGTGTAATACGGAAGGACAATGTTGTATTTAGAACCGAGGCTAGTCTGAATATTCTTCGCGGTCTCCTTAGGGTTATCCTTTAGTATGGACATAGATTGCATAGCCACCCACTCCGTATCAGCCATTGAGGATTTCAGTTTGCTTCCTGTCGGATACATGTGTGCAGGGCCCATTCTGTTCACCTGCAACACAGATTCATTTAAAAGATAAGCGGAGTCGACTAGTTGCCAGAAACATATCGCACATCAATTGTAGTTATAGAGTGAAAAGAGAGAGAAAAAGAGTTCTAATGGTTTGCTGCATTCATTTCCCCAATACCCTAAATGCAGTCGACGCAGGTAAGGATCTTGTTGTGATCCTCCATGGACAATGTACCTCGGCCCGTCCATTCATCCACGTTAACTTGCAAACGGCCTCATACCTCTCGGTAGAGTTCTTCAGTCGATAAACATCGAATTCCCCCTTGATACAAAAATGCCGGAACGACATCCTGAACTCATGCATGCTCCTGAACACGGTGCCGACTGAAATTATAGGATACTCGTGGAATACCAGCCTCATCGTTAAGTTCCTCGTCTATTTCATCATCACTAGATTCTTGATCCTCTACAGTGCCTGCTTCTTCATCTGATTCAGAATCTTCGGCATCGTCTCTAATGCCTAGTACTGCACACATCATATTGACTCCCATGGGTGGGGCTGCACCATCGTCTCCACCCAGATGGATAGGAACATTGCCCTAGTCCACCTCACTGGCAACTCTATTTTCTCCAAGACACTCGGTTGGTTGTGCTGCAACCACATGGGGTGGTCTTATGTTTGTCCGCATCGCAGGTACTTCAGTGGACAAACAACAGTCAGAATCAATTTCATCTTGAGTGTATAGAACCCTCTTGCTCTTCCTGTGTACATCCTCCTTCCTGATGTAGTCTTTCCTGATGGTATCAGTAGGGCTTGACATCCGCGTTCCATTTCCTATCGAACTAGGCCTTTTGCTTCCACTCTTGGGTGTGATCTCCTTACTGCCTCCCCTCACGGGTGTTGGCTCCAGGGTGCTGGCATTATTGCCCGACCTCTGCGGCGTGTTCTT
Source organism: Avena sativa (assembly GCA_916181665.1). Lineage (NCBI taxonomy): Eukaryota > Viridiplantae > Streptophyta > Magnoliopsida > Poales > Poaceae > Avena > Avena sativa. The sequence goes on from OV702292.1 coordinate 279,364,293, forward strand.
CTTCGAATTAGCCCTTTTGCTGCTACTATTGGGCGTGTTCTCCTTCGTGCAGGCATTATTGCCTAACCCCAGCAGCGTGTTCTGCTCCAAATTAGCCCTTTTTCTGCTACTATTGGGCGTCTTCTCCTTCGTGCTGGCATTATTGCCTGACCTCAGCGGCGTGTTCCGCTCCAAATTAGCCCTTTTGCTGCTACTATTGGGCGTGTTCTCCTTCGTGCTGGCATAATTCCCTGACAGCGGTGTGTTCCGCTCCAAATTAGTGTTTTTTCTTCTCCCACTTGGTGTGGTAGCCTCTGTGCTGGCCATCTTCGCCTCTTTGCTACCACTCCTGGGAGTGTTCACCACCGTGCTAGCCCTCTTAGCGTTTTTGCTGCTACCGTTCGCTGTGGCATTTTGACTGGATCTCAGGGGTGTACTCTGCGGCATGGTGCCTTTTTTCGTGCGACTCTTGGGCGTCCTCTTCTCTGGCATGGTCTCCTTGGTGACGTTCTTCTTCTGGGTTCCCTTTCTGGGGATGCTCTTCCTGTTCCTCTTTATGACGCTCCTCTGTAAGACTCTCCTCTGTTTGAAGCCACCCTCAGTCGCACCAGCCCCAGTGATGCCATGGATCAGGTCATGCATGCCTTCTAAAAGTCCATCATCTCTATTGTCGAGTTCCAATTCCTCTCCAACCGCGAGCACTACCAAGTGGAAGTAAACTTCACCTCTATAATGTTTCCTTGTAATCGGTACGACTAAATCCCTGGTATCTTTCACTTCGATAGCCTTTTTGCTCCTGTAACCATAATATAACAAACGTGCTTCCTGGGAGGACCCCCATAGCACCTTCACACATAACGATGCCATCAGGTCAGATAACTCTACCACTTCAGGGTCGTATCTGCCAAGGATTACATCAAACTCGTCATAGAATTTTTCTGTGCCATCATCTAATTTTGCAGTATAATCCGCGACACCGACTCGAACGATTACTTTGCCATCAACAGGTTCTTTAGGATAGAAACCTCCGAGAGGTTCCAGAGATGGAGCTGCACCATCAGACCCATCCCCAATGCCACCACCGCCATCACCAGTGTCATTGTTAGCTGGATCAACCTCGGTGGAAGTACCATGACCAGGAGCAAGGCGAGGGCCCTTAGCAGCGGGAGCTACATTACATGGTGGATAGGCAGGGCCCCTTCTAACGGCAGCCACAATAGGATCAGCTGCTGCCATGCCACCTCGACGATCAGGAGCAATTTCCACAACAGAAGTGCTTTGAGTGCTAGCAGAGTCCAGACCATGAGCTGGCTTCAGACCAGCAGCTCGCTGAACCCGAGCACGGGTTCGAGGAGGAGAGAATGGTTCAGTCTTTGCAACAACAGTGGGGCAGCCTCCGGAAGCCTTAGTTTGCTCAACAACGACATGGATTGGGTCAACAACGTCCAGATCAACAACAACACGAGGACGACCAGTACCAGCAGATTCTAGAGCACGGGTTCACACAACTTGAGGACGGTTTCGAGGAAGAGCAGCACACAAGGCGGCGGTTTTGGCAACAACAGCGGGGCAGCCTCCGGACGCCTTAGTTTGCTCAACAGCGGCATGGATTGGGTGAGCAGTAGCCGCAACAACACTGGCACGGGGACGGGGACGACCAATACCAGCAGATTCTAGAGCAGAGTTTTCCACAACGGCAATACGGGGACTCCTACGAGGAGGTTGCCTGACAGAAGTATGTCGCGAACGAGGAACCGCATTTTGCTCAACAACAGCAGGGGTTCGAGTTAGACCTCCCTGTCCAATAATAGTTGGGCGACTCCCAGTAGCAGGAGCTTCCTCATCCACTATGTTACACACCAATGTAACCACGCGAAGCCTAACATGCTGTTTCATCAACCCAATTAGCTGACTGTCACACGCTATAGGAACCTGAAGCCTCGTTCATCAACGATGCTGAACCATGCAGTCTGCTCTGGCCTCATTTCAGCAAGTTCACGCACAGTAGCAACCAAACTAGGGACACTGCATAACTGCACAGGCGCTACTTCCATCTTCAGACTCTAAGCCTGTTTCCACGTGCTCTTCCCATGTGCTAATTTAACGAGGTAGCCACAGATGCTCACCAGAACCGTGTATTTGGGTTCAGCAAAGATCCTAGTTGACAAAAAATTGTAGACAAAAGATAAGAATTGTTTGTCAGCGTCGTGCTAGCAAACAATTCTATGTTCGATATATCTCCGTAATGCCAATAGCCAGCTAGCAGTTATAGGTAGTGCGAATAGCAAAGAGAAGAGTAGCTCACCCGAAATTAGCTAGAAGTACTTCTTCCTCGGCAAATGGATCTGCATCCTTCGTGTTGCTTAGCTCGTCGGCGGTAGAGGCGGGCTAGATCGTCGCAATGGCTGGCATGGCATTCGGCATTAGAGCTCGATAGCAGCAAGTAGGCGCAGCAACTTGGCGCCAGAAGTCAAATGCCCGAAGAGATCATTCTGGTTGGAGAGGGGATTTCTCCGTCGCCGATGCTAGGGTTCATGCGAAAGGAGGAAGGGAGTGGATTTGTGAATTTGGTCAACGCATGATGCTCCTTTAGTATCTCGTTTCGCCTACGTGGTTGCCGCGTTGGCGCTCGCGTCACGGACAGATAACCGACATGTGGGTCCCGACCGTCTACTTCACGGGGCAGTTTCACGGCATGTTTGGATTTGGCAAGGGTGAGACGAGTTTGCCTCAAAATGGCCCCTCTCGGTAGTTGGCGGCCCAACTTTTCGAAATGCGGTAATTTCAGGCAACTTAGGTACCACCATGCGCTGGCCTGCCAACTTTGGTACCGCAGACAAACAAGCCCCAACTATGGGCCACCTGGGTTAGCCAGATTAGAGACATGCAATGGTGATACCCATTTAGCATATCCCCAACAGTAGCCCCCAGAGGACTTTGAGATCTTGCATCGTCTTGCCTTTCAATCTTGAATGCTCCGTCTAGGTGATGCCGGCAATTCGTCAAACAATATCCCGAAGGTCTCCCAAAAATGCTGCAAACCTCTTTGTCTTCATTACGAAAGACGGAGATCCTTCAAGTCCATTTTCAAGAGTCGGATAGTTTCCGCCTTCCATGGAATCTTTGGATGTGACTCTTCCACTCCAACAGTCAGAAGGATGACATAGGCTACAACCTACGCTACCTCAAAACTCACATATAGCAGTGAATTAATCATTAGCTATTTTCGCGCATGCAAAATCCGAAATGTTAAGCGACAAATCTTTCTACGACGGAGGGCTTCGCCTGGCGGCCGGCGACGGTCGGCGAGGTGGCCCTTTCTCCCCAAGTTAGAGAAAAGTTCTACCTCAAGTCTCAGCTAGTGCATGGCACAAGCCTTCCAGTCTCCGACTTCTTCCTCGAGATCCTCCGACACTTCGGGGTACTTCCCCACAACCTCTCTCCCAATAGCATCCTCGTAATCAGCAATTTCATAGCTTTATGCGAAGGATACCTAGGAATTAATCCTAGGTTAAATTTGTTTATCTACTTTTTTCACCGTCAAGAGAGAGTCTGTAGAATCCAAGGATGAGCAGCGGATTTGTGGAACAATCAGTTTTAAAATCCGTCCTCACCGACGTTTCCCCGACATCATCGGTCATGAGTCTTGTAAGAACTGGCAGCGGACATACTTCTACGACCCAGATATCCCTCTGGCTCCGCCAAGACTCATACCCTGACTTTGTTGACGGAGCCGCCGCCGAGGCCCCCACCTGGAGATCCCAAGGCCCCCTCCCATCTGATGATGAGGCCTCTTGCGCCGTAAGGCACCTCAAGTGGCTGGTAGACAGAGGGCTGGCCGGCTTGGACCTAGCCATGTGTTGGTTCACGAGGTGGAACCAACCTCTGTAGCACCACGCCGAGCTAATGCATAAGTACTCCAAGAACAGAAAAGTTCCTATGTGTATTTCAGAGGACAACTACTCCAATGACTCCATCAAGCTCCGGCTAAAGGACATCGTCAAAGTGAAAGATAGGAAGCATGGCTTCTAGATCACCTTTGACATTTTCGAAGGCGGCAAGTTCCCAGAGGTAATTGTGCTTCCTTTGTTTCTTGTTATATATATACTCTAAGGTCTTCCATCTTGAATGCATTACTCATTTGACTCATTGTTTGATCTATCAGTTGGCGACCTTCGCGTCTGATCAAATGGCCTCCTAGGTCTATGATCCAAAGCTGAAAGATATACACGTTGTGTCTGATGATGATGCTCCCAAGGATTAGCCAACTCCGGCAGCGCGAAAGTGGAAAAGCCCCACCTCTGAAGCTGCAGCCGAGGGCAAGAAGAAGAAAACGGAGAGTGGAGTCTCCAACAAATCCACTTCTGCCTTAGAGGCGGAGAAGAGGAAATCCACCGGCATCCCTTTAGCTAAGGCATCTGCCATAGTGTAAGTATACTCATTCTCTGGCTATATTTTTGCTTTGTACCTATTCAACTCCTATACTTATACTATGTACATTTCAGGAAGAAATATGGTGTTTGTTCGAGACGGACCTTCAAAGATGTTGGAGGTTCTAAGAATATTTGCGATATGTTCTACAAGTTGTCTCCCGCTGCTGCTCCCCGACCCCTGCGGCCAAGCCCGCAACAGGTTCCACCGGAGCCTCCTCCCCCGTCATCCCTGAGACCTCCGCCATGGAGATAGACATTAATCCAACTCCGGATGTCTCAAGTTCTGCCAGCATGGACATTGGTCCCAGTGGCCAGGCGACGCAAGAGAGCATTTCCTCCAAAGTTGCTGAAGCTCCGTCTAAGGATGCCATTGAGAAAGGGAAGCAGCTAGTGGAGGGAGAGGAAGTAGCAACAACAACTACAATAAAGGGCTATAATCATGCAGGAAACAATGATGGCTTCAACCATGCCTTCGGCTTGTATAACTCCTCTGCCTCTAACTCCTCTGACCATGAGCCTGCATGATCTCATCAAATAGGCAAATGCAGTTTACAATAATTCCTGGACCTTCCATAATGCATATGCTCACTTGGCCAACAATCTGAAGGTTATTGCCATTGTAAGACTCTTGAACTTTTGCTCTTTTACTTTGTAATATATTCCACTATAGCCCCTAAGCTCTTAGGAGGAAAACTAATAGTTTTTGGCATGAGTGCTCCAAAGAACTAAGTGTAGAACTTGATAGTGTATCCCTCGAGTCTCTAGTTAGAATATTTCTGACTAGATGCTGTAGAAGAGAATATATGTGGTTTAGAATCTGATATTGTAGCCTTCGAGAGTTTAGTTGAAACTAAAAAGTTCCGACTAAATGATCTAGAGAAACTAATCATTACATATCTTTGCAGAATGAAAATGCCTGGAGCCTGGCTGCCAATGACAAGTATTCCAAGGTGCAGGAGGCTCTAGAGATTGAAAAGGGTAAAACAGCCTTCTTGAAGGAATAGATCAAAAATACCAAGCATCTTTTTTCTTCTAACTTCTCCTTACTTTCCTCATAAAACTATTTCTTCTGAATTCTCATAATGTTGTGCATGTTCCATCTTACAGCGGCCATCACCAAGGCCAAGAGAATCATCGAGCAACCCAAGCATATCCAGGAGTTCGATGATGAAAATAAAATCTTGAAGAAAGACATGGTTGATGTTGTCAAGGGCCATGAAGAGGCAATTAAGGCGATGTAAGAATCTACTGATTCCGAGACGCAGCGCCTGAAAAAGGAAATTGAATAACTCAAGGAACAAAACCAAGCTACCAAAGAGCAGAATGATCAAAACCATGAGGTGTACAAGAAACTTCAGAAGGAGCATGACATCTTGGGGGAAACCTGCAATCAAGCTGAGATTAGCATCTTCGGTAACGTTCCTCTGGCTTTAGTAAATTCTATAAGTCGATTTGACATGGGTATAACTTACAGGTACCTAAGATTAGCCTATAAGGTTCAACCCAAAAAGGAGTACACGGTGCAAATGAAGCCCAAGAAAGATTCGGGTGGCCCGCTAGACGTTCGACTTCTTGGAGGACACGTCGAACTATATATAGAAACTTAAAAGAAAACCCCAACTTGTAACCGACTCGATCTACTACCCCCAGACCTCGCCTCTCTATATAAAGGAAGGAGGGGGCGGCGAGGAGGACCAACACATACACCCCTGCATACACACCGCCAGATCGCATCTGTGCACCATTGTAGTCTTTGACTCCCTCATAATCAAGATCGTACAAGCAGGAGTAGGGTCCTCTACGAGGCCTGAACCTAGGTAAACCTTGTGTCACCTGTGTGCTTGTTTGCTAGACGATCGATGCCTCCAGCCCTCCCCATTTCCTCGAACCTAAGTCCATCAATGATGGGCATTGATGAGTTAACCCCTCGTCAATTGGTGCCGTCTATGGGAAACAGGAGTGCTGATGTTGCGTCTTCCTTGGCCCCATCAACCGCGATCTACGAATCCACAGCAGTGGAGACTCGCCTCCTTTTTGGCATCCTCGACTTCACTGTCCATGCCCGACAACTCGCCCGGATTTCGAGTCCGCAGGTGACGGGATCGGCTTGGCAATCGGGATCTTACACTTACAAGTTGGTCAGTTGGGCACACTTTGCCTCCCTGATCAACCGAAGGTTCCTGCGATTGCCCATGCGTCGTGGTTCCCACCGCCAATCAGCACCCTGAGCAAACTCAATGCCTCGACATCAGTCGAGAATACGGATGGCAACAACAGTTGAGAGTCTGATCTGGCAACAGAAGATGAAGCCTACGGCTCTGAGAGATGTGGGAGCAACAGCTTCCCCAGCCACTACACGTGTGCCGTCATCAATACAGGCGGCAGTGGTAGTGGCACTCGAGAAAACACCGACACCAACGGTGGATCCCTAGTCGCGAATGGAAGCCCCTCCAACGGTGCTCCCACCAACAAGGGGCCAACAAACTGACCCCCCGTCATCGATCCCATCTAGGAAGATCCGCCGTACCTCCCTGCGGGTGAACGTGCCCGCGAATGACCACTGATCGAGCTCAGCGACACTGAGTGGGCCCACTGCAGGCAGGCCCTACGGGGCAACCACCTACTACCAAACTCATCGCAACAAATGTTGATGGGTTATCATTAGCTTCTCATGGAGGATTTCAAGCTCCAGCAACAAGTATCGCCCAGCTCAACAAGCGCAGAAGGGTAGCGGACGAGCCGAGCCTCCGACGAGCTGCGCTCTCTTCCATCGGAGGATCATCCTCTAGAGGCAATGATCATGCAGCTGCCAGAAGATGCTCTTGACTGGCTCACCTCACTGACAGGGAGCGAGAAGAGGCCACTCGAGTGCTCGACTTCTCATCCATGACGGTGGATTCAAGGGGTAACATGCTCCCCAAGACACCACACACAGCGGTGACGGCAGCCACCATGTACCTTCTCAACAACCAGCCGCCAGCTGAGTATCCACTATCCGCCATGCACCGATCTATGATTGCAGGCATAGGATTGGTCGAAGCTACACTCACGAAGGTTCCAGCGCCAGAGCCGAGGAAAAGTAAGGCTCTGGCCAAGTATTACTCTCCCTCCTCCTCCAGCGATGACAAACATGACTTGTCACGGCGACGCCGCTCATATCGACATGACCACAACTACGACGCGTGTGATGACATCACGCCATGCAAGATCGACAAGATGCAGGCGAGGCGCGCCCACTTGACGGACTTGGAAGATGATGGAATAGAGCTCTCTGGCGCCAGCTGCTGCAGCAGAGCCATACGATAGAAGTGAATGCTGAAGGGGTTCAAACTCCCATCAGAGAATCCGAAGTTTGATGGCCTCCAGGACCCAAATATCTGGCTATAGGATCACATCTCCTTCGTCAGACTGCATGGCGGAAACATGAGAACATCTATTCAATGCCTCCAGCTGCAGCTGTAGGGCGCCGCCCACAGATGGCTTATCAACCTCCCCCGTGGGTCAATCCGTGGCTGGGAGGACCTGGTATACAGTTTTGTGTGAAACTTCAAGGGCACTTACAAACGGCCCGCATCAATCGACGAGCTAACGGGCTGCTACCAAAAACTCGACGAGTCACTACGCTCTTACATCCAAAGGTTGTCCATCACTAAAAACTCCACAGAGGACATCTCCGAGGACCGCACAAACGATGCATTCAACGGTGGCGTACACCGCAGAGAGCTCAGGAAGGAGCTAGGACGCTCGAAGCCCAAAACAATTGACCACCTGATGGAGATCGTGAACAGGTGGGCTGATGGAGAGGTCTCGGTGAAAAAGAGACGTGTCTACTCAAATGATGATGACGACCTCGGCCGCAGATGTGACCATCAAGAAAAACATCGGATGCATGGTTATGAAGACTGCGAAGAAGTCAACATGGTCGCGGCTAGCTACGCCGATAGACGCGACTACCGCAACCGCAGCAGTGGATATTGCAGCGGTGGATACCGCGACAGCAGGGAGACCACGCAGGTATGGCAACGCCGTGCCCGCAATTAAGCACATGGAACGCCTATCCAGGAAAAACTATCTAGACCATGCAACATACACTTCTACATCGACAAGCACAAAGGCAAGAAAAATTTCATCCACCTCCTAAAGGAATGCCGCGAGTTCCTCAAGCTCCAGGAAGGCCTCGCCCAGATAAATCGCGACATGATAAACCAAGGTTATGAAGCTACGCCAGGCGTTGTGGCTCATGGAGCACCAATACCACCACCCGGGCCGCCACCGCCTGCGGCTACACCAACAAAGAACAATGGAGGCGAGCAGTACCCACAAGCGCTGGGGAATATGGTCATGATTCAAAAAGGACGCCCATCAAATCGGGTGCAAAAATCAATCACTCGCCAAGTTAATTTGGCGATCAACTCTCCACCCTCAACCACTAAGTACCTCAGTGGGTGCGGGTCCTGCATCACCTTCGACAAGCGCAATCATCCATGTCAAGTACCTCGCCCAGATCACTGTCCCCTGGTGCTTGAGGCACAAATTGGAGGCTTTGAGATGAGTCACATCTTCATGGACGGCGGCAGCGGCATCAACCTAATGTTCGCTAGCACCATGCGCACCATGCGGATCCCACCCTCTTATATAGAGGCCTCGGACACAACATTGCACGGCATCGTCCCAGGGAAAGGTATATACCCATTGGGAAAGATTAACCTAGATGTCATCTTCGGCACGCCGGCTAACTTTAGGCAAGAACGCCTGGAATTCGAAGTCGTCGACTGGCCCTCGTAGTACCATTGCATCCTCGGACGTGTCGCGTTCGCGAGGTTCATGGTAGTGCCCCACTACGCCTACCTACAGATAAAAATGCTAGGACCGAACGACATCATCACCATCAACGGAAACTTTGCCAAGTCGGACAACTGCGATAGGGAATTCAACAGAATCTCCCAATCCTTCAGAATGTAGGAGGAGCTGGCAAGGCTGAAGGAGTCGACAGACAACAGTCTTCCTCCCCCTAGTAAGCCAAATGCACCTGATCAATCTTTCGACTCGTCGGTGGACACCAAGGCGCTCGAGGTCCATACAACGGACCCGACCAAGATGGCCCTCATCGCCAACAACTTGAGCTCCGCATAGGAACTCGCGCTCGTTGAATTCCTCCATGAGCGCTGGGAAATCTTCGCCTTGTGTCCAGCGGACATGCTAGGAGTTCCCAGGGAATTCGCCGAGCACTCACTCAACATGAACCCCGAAGCTAGACCAGTGAAGTAGATGATACATCGACTGTCAGAGCCAAGGGCAAAAGCAGTCGGTATGGAAGTCAACAGACTCCTCGACACCAACTTCATATGAGAGATCAAGGAGAGAACCTGGGTAGAAAACCCCGTGCTTGTTCCTAGAAAGGACACGGATATCATGCAGATGTCCATGGACTTCACTTCTATGAACAAGCATTGCCCAAAGGATCACATCCCATTACCGCGGATCGACCAAATAACCGAGTCCACCGAGGGATGCGAGTGCCTCTCTTTCCTCGACGCCTACTCAGGCTATCATCTGATTCAAATGAAGGAAGAGGACCAAGAAAAAATGGTCTTCATCACGCCTTTCAGCGTATTTGGCTACACATCAATGCCCTTCAGGCTAAAGAAGGCAGGAGCCACCTACCAACAATATTTGTAGGCCTGCCTCAAGAGCCAACTGGGATGAAATATCCAAGTCTACGTCGACGACATCAACTTCAAAACCAAGGAGGAGGCCTCATTACTCGACGATCTCTGCGAGACCTTCGACAACCTCGACCGCTACTGGATCAACGTAAATTCGGAAAAATGCGTCTTCGACGTACCATCCGGGCAACTTCTCGAGTACTTTATCTCTGCGAGGGGAATCGAGGCGAACCCGAAGAAGATAAAGGCCATACTGGCCATGGAAAAGCCGGAGAACGTAAAATGTGTCCAGTAGCTAGCTAGGCGAATCGCGGCGCTCAGTCGATTCATAAGTCGAATGGGCGAGAAGGCGCTTCCATTTTACCAACTCCTCCCCAAAGATGAGAAGTTCAAGTGCACATAAGAAGCGATCCAGTGAGGAATGAGAACCTTTCCGGGGGCAAGGGGGCGCGCAAGAAGCATTCGAAGACCTCAAGCATCTAATCTCCACCTCGCTAGTACTAGTGACTCCCAGAGAAAAGGAGCCCGTGTTTCTATACATCTGTGCCACCAACCAGGTGGTTAGTACTGTACAGGTAGTAGAACGAGCCGAGGAGAACAAAGTCCACGGGGTGCAACGCCCAGTCTACTACCTCAGCAAGGTGTTTACACCGACGAAGCAGCGGTTCCCACACTATCAGAACCTAGCATATGGCATCTTCATGTTGGCCCAGTGACTGTGCCACTACTTCCAGGAGCAGCCCACCATTGTGGTGAACGACGCTCCACTAGGGCACATCCTCAACAACCCTGATGCCACCGGACGAGTCGTGCTTTGGGGGATCGAGATGTCTCCACGAGAGATCTCATACGAGAAGCAAGAAGCGATTAAATCGCAAGTAGTCCCAGATTTTCTGGTCCACTGGATGGAAAACCAGCTCCCTGACACACCAGATATGTCCTGCCTATGGACAATCCACTTCGAAGGATCAAAATGTTGAGAAAGAGCTGGCGCCGGCGTCATCCTGACATCACCACAGGGCGACAAGATGGGGTATGTTCTATGAATGCAGTTCCGCGCCTCCAACAATGAAGCTGAATACGAGGCCCTGCTCCATGGGATGCGGTAGGCCAAGGCCTACGGTGCCACACGACTCGTCATCTACGGTGACTCCAAACTCGTGGTGGACCAAACCATGAAGCAGTGCGATGCCCTGAGCGACAACATGATCACCTACCGCAACCTATACGACACACTCGAAGGAGATTTCGATGGCTGTGAGTTGCGACATGTAGGCTGTGAAAGCAACGAGGAGGCAGATACACTCACCAACATAGGCTCCACCTGCGCTCCAGTACCACCCGGAGTCTTCCTGGAGCAGATCTGCGAGCGCTCCATCAAGCCAAAGGCTCTAGAGCAACCAGCTGGCACATCAAAGGACTCGGGGGCTACACCACTTGGAGGATCGAAAAACTAGATGATGAAGAACAAGTACCTAAAAGACTCGAAGGCCCCATGGAGGTCTTGCTCATCGATCCATCGTGGACGTAGCCGTACATCACATACTTGCTCAGCAAACAGCTGCCAGATGATAAGACAGATGCGCGACACATAGCGTGACGCTCAAAAACCTTCACCATCATCAACAACGAGCTGTACAAGCGTAGCATCACAAGAGTCCTTCAACGATGCGTCTCTAATGGCGACGGAAGAGCCGTCCTCCTCGAGATACATGAAGGTACCTACAGCCATCACGCCGGGAACCGCGCCCTCATCGCCTAGGCTCTACGAGCTGGTTTCTACTAGCCAACGGCAATGCACGATGCCAAGGACATCGCCCAAAAGTGCAATGTCTGCCAAAGGTTTGCAGACAAACCGCACGCACCTGGCATGGAGCTTAGTCCAATACCTGTAGCCTGGACCATCGCGCATTGGGGACTCGACATTGTCGGCAAGCTTCAAAAGTCATCACCAGGAGGTTACACTTTCCTCATCGTCGTAGTTGACAAGTTCACCAAGTTGATCGAGGCAATGCTAGTGACAAATCAGACAGGCGCCACCTCCGTGAAATTCTTCGAGTCCATCATCTACAGGTTCGGGGTGCCACACAGCACCATCACCAACAACGGGCCAAACTTCACTTTGGTTGAGTTCCAGCATTTCTGCGTAAACTTGGGAATCAACATTAGCTATGCTTCGGTAGCACACCCCCAGACAAACGGTCAAGTTGAAAAGGCCAACGGCCACATCTGCAATGGCATCAAGAAAAGGCTCCCCAGGCCACTCGAACAAGCAGCTGGGTGTTGGCCGAGGAGCTACCATCAGTACTATGGAGCCTACGCACAACTCCAAACAGCGCCACAGGATACACTCCGTTCTTCATGGTACAAGGTGCCGAGGCAGTGCTACCTGCAGAAGTACGCTATAAAGCCCCAAGGGTCATGGCATACAGCATGGCTGAGTTAACGACATCACTCGAAGACTCCGTCAACCTCCTCAACAAAGCACGCGAGATCATGGCGGAGCGATCCATGATATATCAGTAGAGCCTCCGCAACTACCACAGCCAACGGCTACGTCCAAGGTCCTTCATCGAAGGAGACCTCGTCATGCGACTGAAGCAGAAAGGACACCTCAAGCTCGAGTCCCCCTGGGAGGGACCCTATGTGATTACCGAAGCAATCCCAGGTGGCGCCTATTGCCTGAAGGACCTAGAGAGTCGAGTCGCATACTCCAACCCCTGGAACGTCATGCAGCTATGTCGTTTCTACCCTTAGATGTTTTTCCTTTTTCAATAAGGCTAGTGAGCCAGGCTACTTAGCCAAACATTGTACCTCCTGATATTCTACAAATAAATAAAGCTAAGTGCCTCCAACCTCATGATTCGTTTTTATTTACATTGTCACATGAGGAACACAGTAACCTGAGTAGCTGACGCACTATTAATTGAACCCTTGAGAAAACCCAACTCTGCTACAACACATCTGACAGGTTGGCAAGGCGCTAAGATAAGTGCACATCAGGCTAACAAAAAGGAATTTCATAATACAAACCATTCGAAAAACATACAACATAGCAAGATTTACATACAATACGGGTAACAAAGAACACAGTCCAACTATACGAACTTTAAAACACCTATACATATTTGTGCAGGTCCAAAACTACTCTACTGATGTAAAAGAAGAATTTTGGTACGTTGGTCGAACAACTCGATGATGTCTTCGGCTGGTTGATTGACAGCTCGATAATGGGGCACCATGTTCCATGCCATACCCTCTGCAGGAGGCATTCCTCCTGCAACAATGACACCAAAGTCCAGGTTAGGTCGATGCAGACACACAAGCGACAGCACCACCTTAGCACCTGCAACCAACTTCTGGTGAACACACTCGCGAACCACATCAGCACTTTTGAATTTCCTCATCAGGGCTAGCGGGCTCGAGGGCACCGCATCCAAGGGAAACATCGCCCGGGAGATGTGCTTCAAGCACGACTGCACTTTCTTTGAATAGTGAAGCACCTAAGACACACGATCTTGTAGTGTCACCAACGTGACTGCACGATCCTGATAAACCCAGAAGTACCCGCTACCTTCCAATTGCTTCAGTAATACTCACATGGTCCTTCTCTTCCTATGAGAGACGAAGACTCACAACTGCAAAGGACAATCAAGCAGCAAAAGAGTGAGTCGCCATCACAAGCGGTGCGACAAAAGGGAACAGGGAGCCAGGAAACTAACATTGTAGTTGCTCATTAAGCTGAGCCACCTCACGAAGCAGATAAGCTTCTCGCTCCAAAGCTTTTTTCCATCTTTGACTTCCAGACGTTAGCAATACCACAGATGACCGGTGCCTCTCGCTCTAAATGCTTCACACGGTCGCGTAGTCGAGATAACAATTATAGCTCCTCCACCTTCAAACATGGCTGCACCACAAGTTCACCAGGGGCGATGGACCAGGAGTGTCAGTAGAGGGCACATCAGGCAAATCATTCGAAGATCCCTAACCAGGCAATAGAATAGAAGAATAAGAGCCATCACTTGAAAGTAACAAAAGTACAGAAGAACCAAGAATCAAACTTAACAAGTTTTGATAGGGGACACTCCCCACAAACATAATCCAAAATAATGTCTACAAGTATCAGCATGATTACAAAAGGACACAACACGACTATGCCTACAACTATGCGTGGGCACTCGAGGGCTTCATCGACTCTGTGGCCGCCTCTGATGTCGTGGCCTTCTCAGCTATAGCCCCTGACGCTGTGGCTTTCGCCATCTTTGACCTTTTCCACCCCTCTGAGTACCTCGTGAGTGTCTCTATGAGCCGAGGCCCATATTTGTGACAACGAGTCATAGAGGGGGCGAAAACTACCTGCTGGCCATCTGCAGCAACCAGCATGGTGGTGGAGACCTGGCTAGGGTCCATGTTGATATCATAGGCCTATGCCATTGCAAGCCCCATGGTAGCACCTACCCCTTTTTGTGCATTCTTGTATTCTGTGGGGACACCACCAGGGAAGGACTCAACGAGGCCATTAAGATCTTCAATAAGCCTGGCCATGGGAAACATCTCGTCTCGAAGACGCCCAACTGAAGCCTTGGCCTTCTTGAGTGAGTCCTGAACACTAACTCTGCGGTCTTCGACTGCAGCCATGGCGCTAGCCAACTCATCATCGCGAGCAAGAGTTTGTGGGTCAAAAGTCACCCCAGTAGCGTATGCATAAAACCAATAATTAAACTCATCAAACCCTAGACAAAGGAGGAAAAGAAAATTCTTTACAGAGCAAAAAACTATAGCAAAAGAATTCTTGAAAGCGCTTTCACGATGGAGTGAAGTTTTCCTGCGAACACCTTCTCCCGCTCAGCCGCGACAGCCGCGAGGTCATCTTCATGCCTCTTCGACTCCTACTTAGAGCGCTCGAGGGTTGCGAGTTCCTCATCCTTTTTCTTCTCTGCAACGTTAAGTCCCTTCTCGAGGGTAGTAACACGGTGGAGGAGATCATTGTTCTCAATTGCAAGAATGATACAGGAAAGTCAAGACTCAGCTAAACTTCCACAATAAACATAAAAATGTATAAAGGCTCACCTTTGAGCTGGTGAGTGCGGTTATCTAGCCAGGCATGCTGCCGGCCCAAATTTGCAATTTGTTTGATGAGGCGAATAGATTCTTTCATGACAGGTTGTAGAAGGCAGCACAACATCAACACCAAAAGCAACTTCAAATGATAATAATTAAGACACTTTCATGATCATCCAGGGAATCTGAAGCTTCCTTCTGGGTGGACGTCCGGGCAACCATCTGATGACCCCCCACATGGGGGGAGCTCGAAGAATTAGCGCCAGAGTTGGCAGCTACCTAGGGAGAGCACGTATTCTCCTCCACATGCTTGCCTTTGGAGTCTACGACTCCGGTCTCTTTCAAAAAGTGACAATCATCGGAGGATGATGACGCGGTTTTGCTGCAACAAAATGCACAACTAACTTTAAGGAAAAGATCCTCAAGACATGGAATTATAATCGTAACATTGAAAACTTTACCCGATGAAGTTATCAAGGTCGAAGGAGTCCTCCGACTCATCCTTCTGCTCCTTCAGCTTCTTACGTGCAGGATGAGCTACAACACGCATGGGCACTGCAGGGATTAGGTCGTCTACCTCAGTAGAGGGGCCCTTCGGTGTCTCCTGTGACAAGGCATCCGAGTCCTTGCTCCGGGAGCGCTTGCGAGTGTCGTCCCTGCTACACTCGGGGGCTCATTGCTCCTCAACAACACGGACAACAGAGACGGAGTCATCCTCCTCCTCTGCCTCGGGAGGAATTATCCCTTTTGACTAGGGAGGGAGGATAGTCGCCACTCTCCATTCCTATAACAAACATACACAATGGCATCATAAGAAGTCGTGCAAGAAATCGAAGAACCAAAGAAGAAGCAATAATAAAACTACCTCAGGTGGAGGGTTACTCACACGGAACGGGAGCACGATTGAGTTAGGGAGCTTCTACTTGGCAGTCCACTTGGTCACCCTGGAACCTCTTGTCCACCTCTACCGAAGAAATATTCTCCTGGGAGACACGGGTGATGTCACCAACGCCAGTCCAATAGTACATTGGGTGTGCCCTAGCTTGCAGCGGCTACACCTGACGATGCATCCTAGTGCGGATGAGGTCAGGACCGTCAATCTCCTTTCCTCGAATGAGTTGTAGGTCATAGACGCGCTTATACAATACTTCGACTTCCTCGGCCTCGTCGGGCATCACCACATTCTTCCAGGATCTCATATTCTTCAATTCCGCCTTCGGGTTGAAAGGCGCAACCCCGTAGTGCTCACCATCAACTTTCTGGTCATGAATGTAATACCACTTCTCTCTCCATGTCTGGATGGAGTCAGAGCACTTCAGGGAGAAGTATTGGACAAGCATGTCCACATGGACACCACAACCTCCCATATCATAGACTACAGATCCAGAACACAACTGCCGTTTCAGCTTAAAGAGCTTTTTGAAGAGGCCAAAGTGCGTCTCGATTCCGAGCCAGCACTCACAAAGCGTGATATAGCATGCAATGTGCATAATGGAATTGGGGTCAGCTGGTGCAGCTGGAGCCCGTCAAAATAGAGTAACCCTCACACAAACTTGTGGAGGGGGAGAGAAAGGCCCCGAAGGATAAATGCAAGGAACATCACCCAAAATCCAGCAGGGGGATCGGGGATTACCTTTGGGCTAGGCACCTTGCAATCTTCTGCATTAGCAGGAAGAAGACCGTCCTGGCGGTGCTACTCGAGCTCATGTTCCTTGATGACAGTGCACCGCCATGAGCCATTGGTGACACACATCCCTGCACCCTTCTTCTTTCCAGCCACAGTTGCGGTGTCGGAACCGGCGGCGGCATTTCCCTTCTTTTTTGTCACAGCAGCGACAACGGTAGATCAAGATACGGTCACACCTTTCTTCTTCCCTATATTTCGTTGATGGTGGGAGCGAAGGAAGTAACAGGGGAAGGTCTTGAGCGCGTCTAGCATAGCGGTGTGGGAAGGAGCAGCAGAGCAGCAGCGGGCAATGAGAGAAGTGCACAGGGAGGAAGACGATGAACTGTGGGGAATTTACCACACAGGAATCCCTACATAACCTCGAAGGCAGATGTAATCAAACGGCCAGAAGCGCACCCGCCAGACGCGTGGTGCAAATCAAGGAAGACGTGTCGCGAAGGAAACATTGAACCGTCGCTACACTTTCCCTACCACGCGCGAAAATCGAGGAGACGCAGTTAAAACAAAGATTACGCATGCCTGGTCAAATCTCAGATAGAGATGGGGCCCCAGTTTCGTCACGTCCTGTCAATACGGCTTGGGCGGGCAAATGAGATCATCTAATCGTCAGAACTGACATCATCTCCCTCAGCAGAGGATACACTTGACTACTTTAGTCCTTGCTTGACTCTACGAGTCGACCAAGCACACGGGGGCCACTCCTAACAGGAGCGCTGGCCGTGCACTCAAAGAATTTCATAGGCACAAAACTGCCTTCATTAAAGCATTAATCCTCATCGAATCAACACTTAAATTATTTTACTCAAAGGTAACTCCCATAGGGATCACTAGAAACATTTCTGGCTAAAACAAGAAACGAAAGCATTTTCAAAGTCCCCACCCGAGTCTACGACTCGAATAGGCATTCGGGGGCTACTCTCATAGGGAGCGCTCATCGCACACCCTATGAAAAATTTTAATCATCAAAACATGTGTTGATTACATCCACACTTGAAGTGGCAACTCCACCTCACATTCTCGCTAGAAGGAGACTACATCTCCTAGGTTACCCAAATCACCTCCGTGGTGAACAAAACTTTGGATGCCTCGTTTACAACGTGAAGGTAAGACCTGAGAAAGGCCTAGCAACGCACCTGCTGCGCTTTACCAGAAATGAATCGTGCCTATAGGCACGATGAAATAAGCCTTGACAGACGCGTCGAGTGCCCACACCTAAAACACTGGAATTCGAACTCTGTAAGACCTTCATGGCTGGAGTTGAATTACGCCAGCATTATTCTGAATTCGAGTCTGGGGTCTCAAATTTGAGTAGATAGCAATGTTTTTCCCTAAGGCAGTTAACTGATCCCGATCCATCGGGTGAATTAGGCACGCTTATCGATAATCCCTATGACATAGATTGCAGTACCCGAAATAACTTCGGATGAGCTTATATCCCACACACTCAAAAATTAATAGTCTCCACCCGAATCTGCGATTTGGCTGGACACTCGGGGGCTACTAACATGGGCATAAATTACAGGTACGTAAGATTAGCCTATAAGGATCGGCCCAAGAAAGAGTACACAGTTCAAATGAAGCTGAAGAAAGAATCGGGTGATCCGCTGGACGTTCGACTTCTTGGAGGACACGGCGAACTATAGATAGAAACTTAAGAGAAAACCGTAACTTGTAACCGACTTGATCTGCTACCCTAAGACCTGGCCTCTCTATATAAAGGCAGGTGGGGAAGGCGAGGATGACCAATGCATACACCCCCACATACACACCGCCTGATCGCATCTGCGCACCATTGTAATCTTTGACTCCCTCGTAATCAAGAGCAGACAAGCAGGAGTAGGGTCCTCTACGAGGCCTGAACCTAGGTAAACCTCGTGTCACCTGTGTACTTGTTTGCTAGCCGATCGATGCCTCCAGTGCTCCCCACTTCCTCGAACCTAAGTCCATCAACAATGGGTATTGATGAGTTAACCCCTCGTCACGGTCACTTGTATTGTTTATACTCACACCCATTGTCTGTATCAAAAACACAACTCCCATTGGTTTAACCAACATGGGCAAAGGTGCTCTAGATCCAAAGGAATACATGATTCTTGCCGACAACTTCATCAACACTGCCAAAACTCAAGCCAAGGAGATTGCCCAGCCCCTTGATATCACCATCAAGGAGGCACATCCTGCGGCCAAGTATTCGGAGATCCTGCATTGAGCCCCAGGGAAAATCAAGGAGTGGAAAGCTTCTTGCGTCTAGGCTAGGGCAAGGATGGGCTTATTGATACATTGCAAATGTATCTATAATTTTTGATGTTCCATGCTTGGTTTTATCTACTTTCTTATGTTTTGTCCACACTTTGGAGTAATTTTCATATGATTTCTTGGACTAACCTATTAACAAGATGCCACAGTGCCAGTTGCATGTTTTCTGCTGTTTTTGGTTCCAGGAAAGTCAGAAAATGAATATTCTCGGAATTGGACCGGACAAAACCCAAAGTTGTTATTTTCTCGGAAGACTCACGGAGCCAAAAGGAGAGTCGGAGAGGGGCCACAGGGTGGCCACACCACCCCTAGGCACGGGTCCCCCTTGGCCACGCCAGGGCATGGTGTGGGCCCCCTGGCCAGCCATCGACCTTGCCTCTTTCTCCTATATATCTCCTCCGAGGCAAAAACCCTAGATCATCAATCAGAAATCCACGAAAAGTTCTGCAGCGCTGCTGCCACCGACAAGGAGATTCGGGGGATAGAAAGTCTCTGTTCCGGCACCCTGTTGGGATGGGGAAGTGCCCCTGGAGCCATCTCATCGATCTCCACCACCATCTCCATCACCATTGCTTATTCCCATGATGAGGAGGGAGTAGTTCTCTCTCGAGGCTAAGGGTTCTACCGGTAGCTATGTGTTCATCTCTCTTTATGCATGATCTTATTGAGACCATGAGCTTGTAATCTATAGATCTACCTTGCTACTCAAGTGCTTTAATAGATCTCTACTCTCCCCATGTGTGTGAAAGTGACAGCGTGCACACCATGTTGGCACTTCGGCTAGAGATTACAAATACTTGTTATGAGTTATATTTGGAGTTGGATGTCTTTATGAAATTGTGGTGTTTGTTGGAACCATCTAGTGCTCAAGGTGACAGTGTGGGGTTATCTAGATGGGAAAGGCTTACTTTGAGGTGTGCTGATATAGCCCTACCATGGATTAGAGTGTCCAACCGGAGAGTAGTTCAGGGTAGTATCATGAAGATAATATATTTATATGAGAGTGTTCACTAGTGAAAGTATGATCCCTAGGCCTTGTTTCTAAGCATTGAAACACCGTTTGCAACTAGATTTGTTACATGTTTGCTTGCTTCCTTCTTTATTTCAGTTTGCCTTTAGTCTTTTCCCACATCAACCACACGCCAGCAAGCTATTTTCTATCATCGTTACCACTTATAATTATCTATACGACTTGTATTTCACTATCTCTTCGCCAAAGTAGTGCACCTATACACCTGACAAGTGTATTGGGTGTGTTGGGGACACAAGAGACTTCTTGTAACTTGATTGCAGGGTTGCTTGAGAGGGGATACCTTTGACCACTTTCTCCCTGAGTTTGATAAACCTTGGGTGATCCACTTAAGTGAAAACTTGTTGTTGTTCTACAAACCTCTGCACTAGGAGGCCCAACAAGTGTCTACAAGAATAGAAGTGCGTAGACATCACTTATCCGTGGTCAAAGCGTATTATGACAAGGCCAACATGGACCTGATAACCTCCGGCATGCTGAAGCTTGACGAGGAAGGGAATGCGATCGATAGCGATGCTATATGGAACTCCCTCGTCAGGTACGATACCAATATTTCCAAGATGACCAAGGCAAACGTCTATGTGCCTGTCGAGGAGATGGACGATGAACCAACTTCTTCAGAATCTACTCCTGGACCCTCCAAGTTTGATGAGCTCTCTAGGCCTCGCTCTCCTGCCACTGATGATGTAGCAGCGAAGTCCCCTGCAACAGAGCTAGAAAAAACATTGTTGTATTAAATGTATCTTTGTAGTGTTGTATGCGGAAAACTTATTTATGGGTAAGGCAAAAAACTTGGCTACAAGTCTCCTGGTACTTAACTAGATCCAGCATGTATATATTTTCTAGGCAAGTGCTGGCTTATCCATTATTCTGGTTCATATGCTTGAACTTTTGTGAGACGGAAGACCCACAACACAAAACTATGCTCTCAGGTGATGATGCTTAATAGCACCATCAAAAACCTAAGACCAAATCGCCGGCTTTGAGTGCCGAAAAGTCACTACTCTGGAATCCACATAAAAACGTCAAAAACGTGTAGACCAGAAAACTAGCGCATAAAGGGTTTATATGATCCAAAAATGAACAACTAAAGGAGGTAAAAGACTCAGAAAATATGAGTGAACCAAATGCTTTATTTCATCGATCATATAAGGTACTTATTACATAATATAAATGTGCTAAGTGTAAAAGGGACGTAGCTGTGCTATCTTCCATGGCTAATCTGCCTTTGGGAAATCACTACAAGAAAAGTTTCCTTCTGCAACGACTTGGCCCGATGGTCATCGTAGAAAGCGCGTCTTCCACGAAGAAATTCTCGGTTCGACCGTGGCTAATGGAATTATTTTTCTCGGTTTTGCGGCCCTCTACTATGACGGAACCGCTAAAAATGTGAAGGAAGCTTGGCCGGCGCGTGGCAGAAGCAAGATTTTCGGTTCCTCGCTCGATGTTGACTCGCCGAATTGTTTTGAGGCGTGTGGGTCCCAAACATCAGTGTCTCTAGCGGACCACACTTTTCGCTCACGCCTCCCTGATTTGAACTCGACAACGTTGCTCGATGCGTCTGCCGTCTAGTCAGGCTGCTGGGTCCCACATGTTAGCCTCTCATTAGCAGAATCATGTGTATCATCGAATTTCTTTTTTCGCTCGCTCTACCCTGTTCCGAACTTGATAGTGTTACTCGATGCATCTACCATTTAATCAGGCTGATGGGACCCACATGTCATCCTCTCATTAGAAGAAACGTGTGTATGATGGATTTTTTCCCCACAGTCGCGCCTCCGTGTTCCGAACTTGATAGCGTTGCTCGCTTTATCAGCCATGCTGGTGGGTTCCTTATGTCAGTCTCACATTAGAAGAATCGTGGGTATGACGGACTTTTTTTCTACTCTAGCGCTACCATGTTCCTAACTAGATAGCGTTGCTTGACGAATTTGTCGTTTGGTCACGCAGCTAGGTCCCACATGACAGCCTCTCGTTAGAAGGATAATTTGTATGATTGACTTTTTTCTCACAGTCGCGCCTCCGTGTTTCGAACTTGATAACGTTGCTCACTGCCTCAGCCATTTTTTCAGGCTGTTGTGTCCCCCATGTCAGCCTCTCATTAGAACAAACGTGTGCATGATGGACTTTTTTCTTGCTCGCGCCTCCCTATTTCAAACTTGGCAACGTTGCTCGATACAACACATGTATATGGCCACGCTGGTGGGACCCACATGTCAGTCTATCTTTAAATGAAATGTGTGTATCATAGACCTTTTTTTTCAGCCGCATCCACTGTTTTGAGTTTTGCAACGTTACTCCATGTGACAGCCATGTATGTTCTTGCTGCTGGGGCCCCCATGTCAGCTTTCTGGTATGTTCTGGCTTGTGGGTCCCCGATGCAGTCTTGTATGTTCTGGCGGGTAGGTCTCTGATGCCCTCTCTGTACAAGTATTTAACTTTTTTTTCAAACCTGACCAATAAACTCGAGGGATGCTGCAGCTGGTGGGTCCGTGATGTCAGCCTCTCCGTAATGCAATATTACTACAGTATATGAAAAAACTAAAGACTTCCAATAGATTTAAACTATGTGTATCTCCACTACACCAAAGATATTTTAAAAAAAATATTATTAAACATTTCTTAGTACCTTTAAGTTATGTTTTAATGTTTTTAAAAAGTTGTCATGTGTCCGTGTTCATATTTTTAAATATAAAAGGGCAGCCTCCTGGCATTTCAATTCATAAAATATCACATATATAATGGACTAGTTTCTTAAAAATATGGCGGAGTTTTTTTAATAGATGGAGGTGGATTTTTTTTAAGAGGTGGGGGGAACTCCTCAAAAGGCTGAATTAAAAATATTTTGGGATATCCTACATGGTCCATCTACATGCACTATACTCCATAGGCTCCTTTCTTAAATTTCACTAGGTTGTGCTAAGCAGTCCCTTGACCCTGACAAGGCCAAATTAAAAAATTTCTTGCCTATGCTCCATGAGATCCTTTTTAAAATTTCACTGGCCTGTGCTCAGCAGTTCCCTGACCCTCCACTAAAAAAAGTAGTTCCCTGACCCCGAAAAGGCATGTGTATGTTGGACTATTTTTTTGGGTCGAACTTGATAATGTTGTTGGGTCCTCCATATTAGCCTCTCACCATGCTATACTTTTTTCTCGCTCGCGCCTCCATATTTCAAACTTGGCAATGTTGCTCGATGCAACATCTCTATAAGGCCGTGCTGTTGGGTCTCATGTGTCAGCCTCTCTGTAAATGTAACATACGCATGATGTACTTTTTTTCAGCCCCGTCCGCTGTTTTGACATTGGTCCATTGCTAGGTCTAAATATACATGGTACAAAGTAAAGTACCAATACACACCCATACTATATAGATGTCGATCAAATTATATTTTTTTGAGCATTATCTATTATAATTTTATATAGTGATGATATGTCATATGTCTATTATCTGGATCTCACATGCAGGGTACGTGGATCTTACTACTAAGGAAGTAGTTTCTACAAAAAAACATAGGTAGGCGGAGCTGTTTTGGGGGGTGGGGATGACCATAAAGGCCGAATTAAAATGATTCTGGGCTAACTAGGGGCAGATGCCCTATTCTTCATGGGCTCACTCCGAAACTGAATGCACTATAGTCGGCGGCCACAAGACAATGAAAAGGCCGAATTGGAAGGTTTTGGGGTATGCTTGGGCCTGATAGGCTAATTTCATGGGATAAGTAATAAAAATTCCAGACCTCAACAAGGAAGAAAAAAACGAGGAAGAAAATTTTGGCCGATTTCGCGTGAAAATTGTTGACAACCAGGACATATACCCCACGCGTGCCAAAACTTTCCCACTCGTGCCTTACAACTCGCGCCTTCACTCCAGCAGCCAGCTACTGTCTCTTTGCACCATTCTTCTAGAGACGCGCAAGCGGTCAAAACCACAGGACGCACACCAAAACATTCACGCTTCGTCTATCAGCCGGGGCATCCTGACACCATTGCTGGTGGCGCCCTTCTTTTCGAGACGCACACAGGCTGGCGATCAGCTAGTCGATCCCCACTATACACTTATAATATCCTTAGTTCGCTCGAATCATTCCCTAGAAATAGTTTCGTACTTGATCTGTTCGTTTGACATTGTTCTGCACTTGATCTGTTTATTCAAATTAGTTGGCATTTTGCGCTCGGTCGATTTGTTCTCTTAAATATGTAACATAGTTCTGCACTCAATTTCTGAAATAAGCTAAAATTACATGGCATTTATAGTTCTATATTCAATTAGGTTGCTCAGATATCTTGGCTTAATTAGATCTATAATCAACTTGTTTGGTGAAATATCTTGAAAGCTTCTGACCATATCTATCCTCAACATATGGACAAATATTGGATACTGAATGGAAAAAAGCAACACCTTCATATTGGGAAGGTGTTAATGACTTCATGAAGTTTGTTAGACAGCATAACAGCGACTCGGATATGTTTTCCCATGCCGACAATGCCTTAATTATAAAAAGCTGAATTAGTGCACAGTCGTAGATCATACATTTTTTAATGGGATGCAATGCACATATATTAGGTGGACTAAACATGGTGAACCATATGATCAGCATGTTCTTGATCCTCTAGCTAATGTTGATCCGCCTGAAGCTCATCAGATTGAGGATGAGGACCTTTCTGGTTTGTTAAGGGACATGTACCCCACTGCAAGCAAAAAAGGCACTCCTTCTCTTAAAAGATCACGTTTCTCTAACCTGATAGAAGATGCCAAGTGTTCACTAGACCCTGATTCTGGAATCTCAAGATTCGAGCTGGTAATGAAATTACTAAAGGAGAAGTCATTCAACAATATTACCAACAAAGCTTTCGATCCAGTGATTAAGGTGTACAACGAGTCAATCCCTAGGGAAGGACTACCAAAATCCTTTTATGAGATGAAACAGTACATCAAGGTACTTGGACTATCATATGAGAAGATCCATTTTTGTCCAACTAACTATGTACTATTCTAGGAGGATTATGAAAACCTCTATGAATGCCCAATATGCCTAATATGAGAAAGATACTTGTAAGGGTTTGAGATATTTCTCAATTATAGATAGATTGAAGAGGTTGTTTCAGTGAGAACAAACATCTAAGGGAACAAGATGGCACAAAGAGATACTCAAGCCAGACGATTACTAACTCAGACATCCAGCTGATGGTGATGAATGGAAGAACTTTGATAAGGCTCATCCAGGATTTGTAGCAGATCCAAGGAACCTGAGACTTGGCCTAGCTATAGATGGATTTAACCCATTTGGCAACATGAGATAGTGGTACAGCATGTCACCAGTATTTGTTACAATTTACAACCTGCCTCCCTGGGCATGCACTGATTAGTCGAATTGCTTGCTGGCTTTACTCATCCCAGGTCCCAAATCACCTAGGAAGGATTTTGATCTATTCATGCAGCCTCTTATACCGGACTTGCAGGAACTATGGAAGGGTGTCATGACTCCTGTTATCCTTCCCAGCAAACCTGAAGATGCCAAGTTCCCTATGTGTGCTGCTATGCTATTCCGCACCCATGATTTTCCAGCTCTTGGCACTATGTCAGGTAGGGTGACAACAGGTTATAACGCATGTGTTCGCTATGAGACAAAACAGGTTACAGTGAGGCTACAAAAAAAGACTGGTTTCGTTGGCCATCAAGTTTTTCTTCCTCAAGGCCACAAATTTCAAAAAACATAAAACAATTCCAGTTCTATGGAAAGAGTACTAAATATGACACTGCACCAAAAAATTTAACTGCAGCTGAGTTGCTGGCGCATTTACAAAAGGTCAGAAATGTCAAACCAGGAAAACAACTAGTTGCCAAACGAGGTAAAAGAAATAATACAGAAGATGCACCGATAGTTGGAGCAGCATCCAAAAGGAAGATAGCGGAATAAGTAGCAGTAGATGCCCAAGGGAAGGAAAAGGAACTGATAATATTATATAAGCGTAGATCCACTCTATGGGACTTGTCGTATTGGGATGGTAAGACACTTCGACATAATATTGGTGTCATGCACATGGAGAAAAATATATATGACAGCATTATAGGCACATTACTCAACATTCCATCTAAGACAAAAGATAGCCATAATGCTAGGATTGACTGTGAAAAACTCAATGTTAACAACAACTTGAAGCTGCATCCTGAAGATACGGTTAATAAGGGCGGTGAAAACATTATCAATTTCAAGGTGCGGAATTTATCTTAACGATGAATAAAAGGGTACTATTTTGTGACTTCCTCCGAGGTGTGAAGTTTCCATCTGGATTTGCTTCCAACATTACAAATTGTATCAATGCAGAGGGGAACAAGCTCAAAGGGTTGGAAACTCACGATTGCCACATCCTACTACAAAGGCTTTTAGCTCTTGGCGTTAAAGGTTTTGTGAACAATGATTTGTACAACGTGCTTGCAGAGTTGGGAAAGTTATTTGGGGAAATCTGTAGCAAAACTCTAGACAGAAGAGTTGTAGCGCGTCTTCAGACAGACATAGTAGAAATCATGTGCAAGCTTGAGGTGATATATCCACCAACCTTCTTTGATGTGATGGTGCATTTGGTTGTTCATCTGACTAAAGATGCACTTTATAGAGGTCACGTACAGTACGGATGGATGTACCCTATGGAACATCGACTTTGCACTTTCAAGGGTACTGTTAGGAACAAGGCTAGAGCAGAGGCTTACATTGTAGAGGCATACATTGCTGCTAAAGCATTTGTATTTTGCTCAAGATACATTCCTAATCGTAAAACGAGATCCAATCGGGGTGGCAGAATTGAAGAAGTTGAAAAATCTTTTTTTAACCATGGTGTTCTCCTAGTAGGAAATAAGGAACGTAGAACATTAATGCAGCATGAATATGACCAACTTACTTGGTATGTGCTAAATAACGCTAATGAGGCTGAAAACTTTGTTACATGAGTACTATTCATACATATCCTCACATATATGAAATGAAACTTGTAGCAAGATATGTTCAGATGTCTTACTTGAGTATCATTTTGGTAGGTTATTTAAAGCAACCAAAGGAAAAGATTATGCTGCACCAGTATGTGGGGGTGGGTTTCAGGAATGGTTTAGGAATCATGTAAGATGGTCAATTGAACTTTGAATTGCATACAAATTCTGCACATGAGATGACCTCTTGCTTATTTTGTATAACCGAAGATCACGAAGCTTCGTGAAGATAATCTGGGCGATGTTATTGATGGTCTCTATGCCCTAACACGTGGTCCGGCAAAGAGGGTGCGAACAGCTTCAGCTTGCAAAGACGATGGTATCCACTATAACACTTATGAGCATGAGAAAAATCTGAAGACACAAAACAGTGGCATCACAACCAATGGAGAGCACTTAACAGCCAAAATGAAGAAGTTAGATGACTATGATCATTATGTTCACATAAAAGAGGTTATTGAGTTGAATTATAATGACAAGACGGGTGGTCGATCTATGGTTCTATTCAAGTGTTATTGGTATGACCAAGATCTGTACAAGAATAGAGGCCCCAGAAATGATGGGAATTTCATATCGATCAATACTACTGCTGAGTGGTACAAGGAGGAACCTTATATTTTGGTAACTCAAGCTTCCAAGGTAATATTCTTGGATGACAGAGATAATAAGGACCGGCAATATGTGCAAAAGTTTGAGGAAAGGAGCACCTATGATGTGAATGAGTATGACGAGCCAGTCACCACAGATGTTGCCCGCCAAGATGATCCAGTGGTTGTATGGTAACTTAACTGGCTGACATCGATGAAAATTTGATTGCCAGAGCCGTCTCTACGCATGATGGACAATTAGATTTCACTATCAAGGTTAGTGTAGTCAACAAAGACCAGAATAAACTGGTTCTACCTGATGAATCTCAGGACATGTATGATGAATGGCAAGGGGGAAAGATCCAACCCAGTTGGAATATGTGGATCTAGAATGTGGTAGTGCTAAAAGCGATGATGGTGACAATGATTAGACTATTGTTTCATATTATGAAGTGATATGATGAACAATGATTTGTATTGGTTTTATCTTTGTAAAATGTATGAGACATGATGACAATTTCCTATTGGATTGTAATCCTAGACTAATGGTTTTCCCTGTCTAAATTGATTAAGCTTAATTTGACAAGTGCAAACATATGTAGAACAGGTTTTCTTGGTGTGCAGCAGATACATTGATTCAGTACATTAATTAAATATCAACTACAGGACTAGGTTTCATACACAAGGGGGCATATGCACCTCGTGTCAGTAGAGATGGGCGAGCACATTATCTCGGTAGATAGGGTAGCTAGCGTTTGTCTCAAACCAAGTGAAGATGCACTTGCGGTTGTACGGATGGTTGCATCCCCGGAGACGCACTATTGTGTGCTTTGACAGCGCCTGCATGCATATGTTACAGTGGCCATCCTCCTGCTCCACCAGGTACCGGTTGTCTTGAAGCATCAGCAGGTTGACGGTGAGCCGGAGATCCACGCTGAGGGTTAGGTCAAAGTGGAACCCGTCAACCCACGTACACACCTCATGCCAGAGTCAGTGCAGAATGTCGTATGGCATGATGATGTTCCACTCCTCCATCATGAGTTGCAGGTTTTTCAGCAGCCATACACGGCCAAGAAACTTGCGCATAGTTCTCGTGACCTTGCTCGCTCTTCGTAGCTTGCTGGGAGGCAGGCTGTGATTCAACACCTCCTCTTCACATGGTGTGGTCGCGACATCATCCTTCTCCAGAGGGGCTGGGATGGAGACAGGCATCCTCCTGAGCTCATACTTCCTCGAGAAGAAGATCTTCAGTGTCATTGTGTACGGCATCGCCTCGTTAACCAAGTGTGGCTCGACGATAGAGAAGTCGGTTGGGGCTATGGAGACCCGGCAAGCACGGAAGACATGGGGGCCAGACTCGATGATGTGCTCTTGTGAGGAGCTCTCTAGTTCTAGCGGCGCCGCCATTTGCAAATTTTTTTTGGGGGGGTGGGGGAGGGGAGGGGAGGGGAGCGGGGGCTTGTCGATGGTGCTGGCCTGGATGAGGGGGAAGAGGCTAGGGGAAATGGGTGAGAGTGGAATGCTCGAACAAAAGGCGGGGCCATGCTACCTCGTCACTCCCTAATGTCAGCCCTGGCTCGTCCTCTTTTCATGGTTCTATTTAGGCTAGTCATTGTGCTAAATATAGTAACTTGCAGATGTTACTACCTTCATAGTGGGTGATAACATGTGTGTGGTGTCATGCAAGACCTAATTAATTAGTTCTAGATTCATATAGTACTAGTATGTGTGATGTTATGGTAATACCTCGCTTTCTTTCATCATTAATTTTCATGCCATGTCAACAATTTGCTTAGTTGGGATTGCATGTACATGCAAGTTAGGCTATTCATAGTGGGGAGTAACTTAGAGTAGTAACATGCATATGTTACTAGTCTAAATTACTACCTCCATAGTGTAAAATAACATATGTGTGGTATCATGCAAAGTCTCATTTATTGCAATGTAGACTCATTTTGTATTGAAATGTGTGATGTTATGGTAACATATCTAGTTACCACAAGGCTCTCTCTCATCATTTAATTGCATGCCATGTTATCTAAATGCTTAGTTGGAAATACATGTAGGACTATGTTACTAACTAAGTTACTCCCACCATGACTAGCCTTACTAGCTAGTACTACCTTCGTCCCAAGGCATAAGACCAATAATTTTTTGAAATAGTCAAACTATGTAAAGTTTGACCAAGTTTTTAGGAAAAAATATTAATATTTACAATATCAAATATATCACCTTGGATATATCATGAAACATATTTTCACATGGTATCTATATAATATCATAGGTCTTGATAGTTTAAAAAAAAGTTTGGTCAACCTTTTTGTAGCTTGACTTTTCAAAAAAAAATTATAGGCCTTAAGCCTTGGGACAGAGGGAGTAATAAGTTACTCCCACTTGATGAGAGGGATGGCTGTTGTCTCTGCGTTAAATAGAGGAAGGGTTGTTGAGTTGGACATGGAAGACTAATATTTTAACATATGTTGAGTTTGGGTCTCAGAGCAAGTAGTTGCTGCGGATCCTTGAATTATTTTTTGTGGCATCGGCTGTGCAGCGTAGACACTAGTGCCGGATGGATGAGAAGTGGTTTGGGCACCGATATTTGCATACGTTGTGGACGGCCACCCAAGTTCTACGGATTGTCAAGCTTTTTAGCAAAAAGAGCAACTATGTAGATGCATACGCTAGTGGTACTTCCTCTTGCTATCGGTAAAAGAGAGAAACTATGTGGATGTGATGATGATTCAATTTATTTATATAACATAACCAGTATAGGTACAACACAACTATGGCAGAAACTAAACCATACTCTAGACGAAATCAGCACACACATAGACACCTGAATATCATACGGTTCTTTTTTGTCAAGACCCTATGTCGCCCTATGCCCGTGTGGGCACGCCGTCTGATGTTCGATGAACTCGAGGAAGTTGCCAACCATGTTGCAACCTTTGTTGCTACACATTAACCTCATTCTCGAGGGCATCAGATCCACAATAGTGGGTGGTTCGAAGACACCTTCGTATTCACATCCCGAGCACTGGCCATCGGAAATTTTTCCAAAACATTATGCGCATGCATTGTGCGCCACGTCCTTGCCAAAGCATGTAACACCCCAAATCTTTAATCAAGGTTAATCAAGATCCAAATCACTAAATTTGGGGTTAACAAAAACTTTTTATTATTACAAGATTTAAGAATACATATGTGTGTTGCATTGAATAGGAATTGTTTTGAATTGCCATGATTGATTGTTCTTTTGGTTGTAAAATGACTCTAAGGTGAATTACACATCATCTAGATCTTTCCCAAGAAAAAACCAAAGAAAAATAAATCAAAAAGAATTAATAAAGGAAATGGTCACTTTTGCCTTTTTAATCAACTAGGACACTTTGGGTGTTCCTAGGACACAATTTCAAACAGAAACAATTCTCACTCTTTGCACCCCTTTCTAGCACAAGTAAAGATCTACCAAGGCCCACTTTGTGATCTTCCAAAAACATTCAAACACTAAATTTAAATGACATTTGAAAATGGAATCAAGTGAACTCAATTTAAAAATCCCACTCAAATGAACTCAATTTAAAAATCCCAAGCAACCAGAGATGCTCAAGCTTAAGATCAACAACTCCACCAAAATTGATTTCAAAATTCAAAAGTTTTCTTCATGCGGCCATTGTGTCGAGCACCTTGTGAGCAGAATCAAACCTGCCTAACTAATACTGTTTTGATCCAAATTGGTCAAGCCATTTGAGCACCATTAACCATCTTTGTCTCCCTAGCCCCAACCAGGCCATAAACCAGCCACTCCATAGTCCCTAGCCACAGTGCAACACACCCCGATGCCATGCCCACTGGTCGAGCATGGGCAGCTTGCAGGAGACCACCAGCCCCTCTCCGCCGCTCCAGGGCGGAAGGCGTGATCACACCGCCGTCCCTTGTCCATCCCACGGCCACAGCCAACCCCTGGACCACCGAGGACAAGCCCCACACTAAGCCTCTGCGCTGCGCCAACGCACGCCAGAGCGCCATCCCCGGCAAGGCATCACACGCCGTGCCTCGACCATAGCCCGCGCGCACCGCTTCGCCTTGACCACAGCACCCTGCTAGACATCCCCTTCTTCCGTCGCGCGACCCACAGTCGCCGTGGACCACATCAAGCACCGCCTCTGCCGCGCAGAGCACGAGATGCTCCCGACCACAATCCACCACCCCTAGCATCGCCATTAAGCCGTAGCTGACTGCCAGGGAACCGCCTACCATCCGCCTACCTTGCCCATGCCTATAGCACCCTGTGTCGTCGTCACCGACGAGCTCGCCGTCGCCCCCTCGGTCCCCTCGACAAGCCTATATAAGGAGCCCTTCCCCAGCCTCAATTTCCACACCACTCAACTCCCCTCTCACCACTGACCATTCCCCACCTCTAGCCGGAGCCACTCGAGTAGCCAGTCGCCGGAATTTCGTCGGAGATAGCCATAGCAGAGGAGGAGAAACTCCCGTCGATTTCGTTCTCCCCCGGAGCTGCCGTGACCTCGCCTGATTCCACCATCATCTCCTTGTTCAAACGCCCCCATCACCAAGCTTTCTGGAGCCCTGGTACGCCCCCACTAGACCCCCACAGTGCCGCTAGGTTTCCATCTCGCCAGCGACGTGTCCGTCATCGACGATGAACCTGAGCCGTAGATTCTAGTTCTAATTGTGTGGTCCATGTTGCCCCGACCGCTTCGCGTTTAATGAGCCATTGATAGGCAGGACCCCCTGTCAGCAGTCCTCAGCGCCGCGGAGTGAAACTGGGTCGGCCCGTTAGTGTTCCTGCGCTGGCCCTGTGATTCAAATTTAGATTTTTCCTTTTTAACTAAACCTAGTTTTTGCCCCCTAGTTTAAAATTCAATTCAGAGAGTTATGCTTAACCCAATAACATGATTCCAATTTTGTTGGAAAGGTAATTGAAATCTCTATCGAAGCTCGTTGGATTTAAATCAATTAGAGTTACAGATATCTCCTAGTAAAAATAACAAGATAGAAGCTTTTTCACATTCAAACATTTTTTTAAAATCAACCATAATAGCTTTTGAGTTGATTCCAACTCTCAAAAATCACATTTAACCATACCTATCTGAATATGTAATAATATTGAGGTTTGCATGCAGTGACTTTGGACTAGTACCAAAGTAATGCTATATAGGCATTTCTAGTCACTTTAAATCATTAAATATTAATCTTAAACTTATTAAAATGTGATCCAACATTTAAATCACATTCCCATGTATTTGAATATGTGGTGATGACATGTGTCCACATGATCCCATATTTTAATTGGCGAATATTAAATCTTATTTTTTTTCAATGAGTAGAAATTACTTTTCTCAAATAAATTAAATGAAACTAGTTCATGAAACCTTGTGATGTTTGTGATGATAATAGATCATCAAATGTGTGCCTTAGTATTGTTTGGTGATTGTGTACTCTATATGTATTTATAGACGATAGTATCGACCAAACTTACGAGGAGGAGGAGTTCTACCCCGAGGAAGAAGAAGAGAATTTCAACCACTTCACTACTCAAGGCAAGCCCAGCACTTCAAGTAAACTAAGCAAACTATTATTGGCAAGCTAACACTTGCAAGTTTCCTAATGATGCCAGCCATCATTAACAATGCAAGCTAACCCTTGCAAGCTAGATGACCTAAGCAAGATGCCTTAAGCATGCTTAGTTATACTTCTTGACTTATACCATCCCAAGTCTTATTAACAAGCTTTACTTTCTTTTACTTTGTTTATAGATAGCATAAAAAGTATAAAACTTGACCTATCTAGTTATACTTAGATGTCATTCTATGGCATGAGATTGATATTAGCATCCCACCTTAGTGAACACTCTTAACTTAGTGTTTTGAGCTAAACCAAAAACTTGATCACTTTAGATGGGAATACTTGGTGAAAATGTCTTATGAAAACCTTGGAATGATGAGTCATTGTATTGTGATGTTTTGACATGTGTTGAGAAACACAAATTGTTTATGAAGATGAAAATGTTGAGGCATGAGCCTTAGCCCTTGATAAAACTGATGGTTGGGTTCGGATGCAATATCATTCCAATTTTACCGTACAACCACAATACCTGAATTGGGTAAGGCTTAGCCAGAAGTTTATATGCATTAGTATTAGTTCCCTCACAGGAGAGGTCTGAGCTGATGCTACCTCTCAATGTTGTCCACCTATGCAGTGCCCAGGATGGCAGATGGCCATGGCTGGGAGGCCAAGCTCATAGGAGAGGTGCTTATATTAGGGTGTGTAATTGAAAGGTTATGTTTGATTATCTGCATACTAAGTATGATGATTCAAGGTTATCCCTGACGGATGTATCGAATCTTGTGGTGAAAGTGTACCACCTCTACAGAGTGTCAAACTATTCGAATAGCCGTGTCCACGGTTACGGACAGTTGAAGTGGCCATATTGTTCCATCGTCAGATGCTTTCAAAATGACTTATGAAATGAATGATGAATCGTGACTTGACCACAACAGAGTTGTGACTATGAAACTAGTTTCCCAACTTAAGTGATTCTAGAACCTTATTTTATCTTTCTTTACTTATGAACTTAGCTTAGGTTTCAAACTTAACTTTGCAAATAAACTTAGAGTTAGCATTCCTACTAGAACTACCTTACTTGTTAGTGATAGTTTGCGAGTACTTAAAGAGTACTCATGGCTTTTATCCCTGGCTATTCCCGTGGCCAGACTATGAAGAAGAGTACCAAGATGAAGGACAGCATGACGGCTATGACAACTAGGACTATCTCCTATCGTCAACATTGCCTGTGACACTGAAGATGGACCCCACTGCTATGCTTACTATTTTATTCCGCTGCTTATTGTATTAAGACTGGATCATGAGATCCTTTATTCGTGTAAGACCTTATTATGGTTTGTAGTGGATGATGTAATGTGATATCCAATCTGTTATGTCTCGTAAAAATGCTAATCCTAGGATTGCGATATATGGCATAACATGCATCTGGGATTAAAAATCCGGGTGTTGACAAAGCACTGCTCCTACAAGGAAAATATATTTAGCCCAACAACAAGAGTTGAATCAAACCAGTGTGGAAAACATCATAAAGAAAGAAGTAATAACCATGTACGTGGGATGACGAAAAATTTGAGAACATAGCCTGTAGCTGAAGAGCTGTCTCATTGCACTCATGTCAATCGTATGTTCAAACCACTCGTCCGCCATAGACCCGCCTTTTTCAACTACGGCAGATCTGAGAGGGATTTTGAG
The DNA here is from genome assembly GCA_916181665.1 of Avena sativa. Classification (NCBI taxonomy): domain Eukaryota; kingdom Viridiplantae; phylum Streptophyta; class Magnoliopsida; order Poales; family Poaceae; genus Avena; species Avena sativa. Next base: position 279,399,255 of record OV702292.1, read on the forward strand.
ACCAAGCGAGAGAGCAGAGGGAGGAACGCAGATCTGAGAGGGTTGATGAGAGCGAGAGAGAGACTGGTACTATAGTTAAATACTAGGTGACGAGGGTTTAACTCATCAATGCCCATTGTTATGGACTTAGGTTTTGGAGAACGAGGGAACGCGGGAGACATCTATCGGCTAGCAAACAAGCACACATGGGACAAAGGATTTACCCAGTTTCAGGCCTCGTAGAGGTCCCTACTCCTGCTTGTCTGCTCGTAGAATTATTGAGGGAGTCGAAAGTTACAATGGTGCGCAGATGCAATCTGGCGAGGGTTTGTGGAACCTAGGGTTGCGTGTGTCCTCCTCGCCGCCCCCTCCTAGACCTTATATAGAGAGGCCAGGTCTCGGGTAGCAGGTCGAGTCGGTTACAAGTTAGGGTTTTCCCTTTCAAACTTTCTATCTTCAGCTTTCTCTTGATCTTCAAGCAATCGAGATTTCACAGGTTACTCGAGTCCTTCTATCTGGGCCTTGGCGACACCGTAGGCCTATACGTATTTGGACCGTATGTACCAAGTTCGAGTACCTGCAGGGTATACCCATGTCAGTAGCCCCCTAGTGTCCAGTGGAATTGCAGATTCGACTAGAGACTTTTTTGAAGTCTTCGAGTGCTTGAATGAGTACATTTTTGACTGCCTTTATCAGTTAACCACCTTAGGGTGAAACAACGCAATCTACTCAAATTCGAGTCCCCGGACTCGAATCCGGAAAAGTGATGGTGTAATTCGACTCAGGCCGTGGAGGTCTTACAGGCGTCGAATTCCAGTTATATGGGTGTGAGCACTTGACGCGTCCGTCAAGGCATGTCCATCGTGCCTGTAGGCACAGATATATTTCTAGTATTGTGCAGTTAAATGCGTTGCCAGGCCTTATTCAGGTCTTACCTTCACGTCGTAGGCACGACATCCGAATTTTATCATCGTGGAGACGATTCGGGCGTCCCAGGAGACGTAGTCTCTTTGTAGGGAAAATTTGTGAGGCGGTGTCGCCACAGGTTGTGAGTGCGGATGTCATCAATACATAGTTTTTGTGCAAATAATCATACGGTGCGCGACCAGCGCTCCCTATGGGAGTAGCCCCCGAGTGCCTGGTTGAGTCGAAGACTTAGGCAGGGACTAAAAACTTTTGAGACTGCTGTCGTCTTTTTGCTTACTTGTTTCAGTCGATGACTCAGGCAGGGACCAAAAACTTTCACGACTACTGTTGTCTTTTGCCTGCTTGTTTCAGTCGAATTTGGTTTCGGCGCTCCCTATGGGAGTAACCCATGTCCATAATCGAACTGTGTTTCGAGTGGTTGGGTTTGCTTTTGTGATTGTCCATGTTCTTGCAACAAGAAAAAGAAAAGTCGTAGGGTGCACGGCCAGCGCTCCCTATGGGAGTAGCCTCCGAGGGCTTGGTGGAGTCGAAGACTCCAGCAAGGACTAAAAATAGTCGAAGTTTTCCATTGTGTAGCCTTTGTGACATCAGTGCTGACGCTTGTATGACCTTAGTTGCCTGCGTGAGCGAGTTTGACGGGACGTGACGAGCGGTGGGTCCCACTTTCAGACTTTGATTTGACTGGGCATGCGTAATCTTATTTTTAACTGCGCCTCCTCGATTTCCGTGCGTAATGGTAGTAGTGGGGGGGACGGTTGGCGCTTCCTCTTCTCCACGTGTCCAACACGATGCGCACCATGCGTCTAATAGGGTTTTTGTGAACTGTTGGATTGCATCTTCCAGGGGTTAAATAGCGGCGCTGCGGTGGTAATTTTTCATCTGCACTTTTTCGTCCTTGCTGCCATTGCCATTGCTGCTATTCTTCTGCTTTCCTGCGCTCATCTCCTCCACAACGCTGGACCACCTCCGTTCGTTTCCAAGTTACTTCCTGCGCTCTCATCGCCGCCACGCAATGGGGAAAAAGAAAGGAGGTGCTGGCGCTAATTCCGCGGCCACCGTCGCCGCGGCAAAGAAGAAGGGTGTCTCCGCTGCTGTGGGCACCAGTGCCGCCACCGGCGGGAAGAAGAAGGTCGCGGGCACCCGCGTGACCAATGGCGCATGGCGCCCCTCTATCATCAAGGCGTCGGATCTCCGTCTTCTTCGCCAAGATGGAGTTATCTCTACGACAGTCGTCGATGCGCGCGTCCCCAGCGGTGAGGCCATTCCTGTGCCTCCTGCTAGTTTTCGAGTGATGTTTCTTGCATTCATCATTCGCGGTCTTTCCTTGCCTCTCCACCCCTTTCTTAGGGGTCTTCTTTGCTTCTATGGGCTCCAGCTCCATTAGTTGTCCCCAAATTCGCTCCTCCACATCACTTGTTTCATCACTCTCTGCGAGTGCTGGCTCGAAATTGAGCCACACTTTGGTCTTTTCAAGCGCATCTTTAAATTGAAGCGTCAGTCCACATCTGGCTCTTTAGTTTATGACGTAGGTGGTTGCGGAATCCACATCGACCCATCCGCCACCTACTTCGGCATTAAGCTCGCCAAGTCCGTCCAGGGATGGAGGGACAGATGGTTCTATCTTCGCGACCAGAAGGCCAAGGACTAGCACTTTGGACTCGCGCCTTTCGATCCCGCGACTCCCTGCAAGAAGATGCGTTCTTGGAAGAACGTGATCATGCCCTCCGAACTCGCGGAGACAGACGTGTTGTATCAACGCGTCTGCGACCTCGAGAGCTGCATAGGCACGGAAGAGGGAGGCTGCGCCCTTGTCAGGACTTGGCTGCATCGTCGCGTCTAGCCTCTCTAGGCCAGAGTCCATCCCATGTTTCAATAGGGTGGCGCTGATGATGCCACTGGCGTGTCTGCCGATGGAATGTCCACGAGTGAGGTAGATAAGAGGGTGCGACTGGTCACGAAGTACACCTTCAAGGATGTGCTTCCAAATGAGCCGGTCGTTCCTCCCTTCGATGCTTCGAATCCTCCTCCCGAGGTATAGTTGTGCTACGTAGTAGCTTATTTTCTCGATTGCGTTTTCTGTTGCTTACCTGTTATGTTTGCTGATTTTTACTGTTTGTATGATGGAGTGGGCGGTGTCGCCTTGTATGCCTCCCCTCCCTGAGGGGATTATTCCTTGTGAAGCTTTGGAAGAGGACGAGTCTGAGTCGACTGTCCCTTCTGATGTGGAAGAGGAAACCCTCGAGTCCGAGAGCCCGGATACTCGCAAGCGTTCGCGTAGCGGGGATTCCGATGCGTCGACTCCTTCAACTCCAGGAGGCACGGCTGTTGGCGCGGAGTCGCCAATTCCAGCTGTTCCTGTGAGGGTTGTGGCACCGTCTTCTCGCAAGAAGGTGTGATTGCCCAAGGAGTCTTCGTCGGAGTCGGCGGAAACCACGTTTGATCTTGACAAATTTGACTGGTAAGTTTGCTAATGCATTCATTCTACTCTATTTTCTTCTTGCTAGTTTTTGCCCTGGAGTTTGCCCTTTTCTCAATGTGGATTTTGTCTTGCAGTCAAGAGGCATCGTCATCTTCGGGCGACGTCGAATTTTTTAAGGAATCGGGAGTCGCGACTTCAAGGGCCAAGGTAGAGGTCGAGCGCGCTCCTTCTCCGGCCGAGGCCCACTCTGGGCACAATTCTTTGATCTCTCCTCACGTAGGGGAGCATCGAGTAGTTGCTCGGATGACGGTTCAGCAAACTTCTTCGGAGTCGCTGGAGGACCATGTAAGTATAGCTTTCCTTCTTTTTTAATGTGGTAGTCAATCGCCTTTTGTTGCCCTCTCTGATTCCTTGCTTTGTGCAACAGCTCCTTGTAAGGGAGGCCGCGCAAGTGGCGGAGCAGGTGATGGCGATGGGTCGCCAGCATGCAATGCTGGAGACGCGTCATCGCGTTGTCGAAAGTGAGTGTTCTATACTTATTCTTTTCGTCTTCTCTCTGTTTTGGTATAATCGACTGACAGCCAATTATTGACTGCCATGTAGCTGAGCATAACGCTTTACTGCACGATGTTGCCACGTTGGAGAAGACGCTAGCCGCAGCTCTGAAGGGGCACGACGAGGCAATCGCGGCTCGTGATGAAGCCCAGAAGCGCGAAGAGGATCTGCGCGCCTCCTTTGTGGCCAGGGAGAAGTTGTTCGAGGAGCAACTATTCTTAGTCGCAAGGCCCTCTCAGGTACCTTTACTAGTAAATATGTTATTGATGTTCTTGTCTGCATCTGTAGTGCCGATGGCACTAGGAGTTTGATCCATGTGTGTATTTTGGTTTAGATGCTGGCGGCTTGAGTTTTGATCCACAAGCCCTTTGTCGCGATGACGCTCTGGCGGGCACGGTATCTGCGGTCGAGGATCATAGCGCCGCTGTCCAAAATACGTTGTCCAAGACCAAGGCCACCCTGAGTCGCCTCCGAGAGGAGTTGATGCCGAAGGCGGATCTGGTCGACAATGTGGAAGAGCTGGCGGAGTCGCTCGCTGGGGGTGTGCCTGCCACGTACAAGAACTCCCTCCGCGCAGCTGGCGCGACCATGTCGCTTGCCATGGTGCAAGCCCACGGAGTCGAAGTAGATCCTTCTGCGGTGTCGAAGACGATGCCTATTGGCATGGATGGTCAGCAGGTAGTATTCGCTCCCTTTGCGACTGCATGTGCCAAATATGGCCATTCCTTGATAAACACTGTTGCCAAGTATTCGGAGGAGCTCAATCGCACGAAGAAGGCGGCGAAAACTTCGGCCTCAGGGGCCGACGGAACGTCAGTGGCATTTGATACTGCCACGGACTTGATGAAGCCCCCGAGGTCATTGAAGTCGAAGAAGCCAGCTGCTCCGTAGTTAGTTTCTTGTAATAGCTGATGAACTTGCTCTTTTGATTGGAGAACATGCCTATTGGCGAATGTGTTTGGAGATACTTTTATTGATCCTGAATGCATCTGTTACTTTTGACTTTTGAGTTGGTCGCCTTATTTGCCTCTGGCTTGATTTTTAGCAGGGTACATCAAGTGGTCCTGTGGGGGGGACCCCGGACTCGCCATCTCTTGAGGATACAATGGCACCACCATGCTCTAGGGTAGAGGAGCTTTCCTTGCTTTCGCGACTTCGTGATCGCGTTAAGCACCTGGAGCGTGAGTTGCCCGTGATCCGCGGTAGCACGGACGTGTGGAAGTCAAAGGCTGAAAAAGCCGCCGCCCGCGAGCAATATCTGCTTGGCGAGGTGACGCAACTGGGCGACCAGTTTAAGTGTTAGTTTGCTCATCCTCGCATTTTCCATTGTAGTTAATCGCAATGGTACGTTGGACTCATGCTGTTGATGCTGCTTCGTGTAGTTGTTAGCGCACGCCATCCGCAGGAGGAGAGGGATAGGATTGCCATCCGTCTTCATGATCTCACCCAGGAGCAACTTCAGGAGAGTGGATACTTCTGGGTAGATCATGATCGTGCGACTGCGTTGGCGACCCTGCAGGATCGCGCCTCGCGAGTGCTGCTCTTTCTGAAGAAGTCGCAGTCGTGTTTGAAGAATATCTATCGGGCGATGTTCCCGCTGGATGATACTCCATCAAGCCTGCTGGCTCTCCTGACCAAATTTCAAGATATGTCCGCGGTTCATGAGTGCATGAGGCAGCATTTGGTGGTTGGTGCCAAGGCTGCCCTTTCCATGGTGCATTTGCACAGGCCTGATGTGGATGTCGCCGCCATTGCCTCTGGGCCACCGGTGCCACCCGTAGGATCTTCCTGGAACATGGTGCCGCATTATCAGGCGGTAGACCGTCCAGCTGAGGAGGTCGTCGACTTCTTCGAGGAACAGACTAATGTTCTTCTGTTGCAATGGTAGCCAAATATGTATCCTGCACATAAGTGTACTAGTGTTGTAAAGCTTGTATACATTTGTAGATAATTTACTGTTGAATGTGTACAAATAGCTTTAAGAGTGGGGTGCGTTGCACTTATGCGAGTCCTTTTCGTTAGCCTGGCCATCTTTGTATCGTTCCCTTGTGAACCTGTCAGGTGCGTTGCAGCTGGGTTGAGTTTGTGTTAAGGGGTTCGATTGATGTGCCAGATACTCAGGATGTCGCGTTATTGTTCGAAGAACATATGTGTATAGGGTGGCGTAGCCCCCGAGTATGAAAATTGACAAAGTAAAGGAGAACACGGAGTTTTGGGGCACTTAGCTTTTATTTATTCGAAGAACAGTACGAAGTACAATGTGCGGCTAAGTAGCAGTTGTGCGACGTTCCAAGGGTTGGAGTGTGCGACTCCTGTCTCTAAATCTTGAAGGCGATAGGCGCCACCTGGGATTACTTCTGTAATCACGTATGGTCCTTCCCAGGAAGACTCGAGCTTGAGATGCCCCTGCTGCTTCAGTCGCAGGCTAGGTCACCTTCGACGAAGGATCTGGGGCGAAGCCTTCTGCTATGGTAGTTGCGCAGGTTCTGCTGGTAGATCGTGGATCTTTCTGCGGTGATTTCTCTTGCTTCGTCAAGGAGGTCGACGGAGTCTTCGAGTGCGAGGGATGACTCCTGCTCGCTGTAGGAGACTACGTGTGGCGCTTTGTACTGTACCTCGGTGGGTAGTACTGCCTCTGCTCCGTGTACCATAAAGAATGGCGTGTAGCCGGTGACGCTGTTTGGAGTTGTTCATAGACTCCAGAGTATGGATTGGAGCTCATCTAATCAGCAACCCGCGGCTTGCTCGAGTGGTCGAAGGAGTCGCTTCTTAATGCCGCTGCAGACGAGCCCGTTTGCTTTTTCCACCTGACCGTTGGTCTGTGGGTGTGCTACTAAGGCGTAGCTGATGTTGATCCCCAGGTTCTTGCAGAATTCCTGGAAATCCTTGGATGTGAAGTTCATTCTGTTGTCGGTGATGATGCTGTGCGGCACGCCAGAGCGGTAGACGATGGACTCGAAGAACTTGACTGCGCTGTGCCCTGATTGCTTGGTCACTGGCATGGCCTCAGTCCACTTGGTGAATTTGTTGACTGCGACCAAGAGGTAGACGTAGCCTCCATGCGAGGACCTTGGAAGTTTGCCAACCATGTAGAGTCCCCACTAGGCGAAGGGCCAGACCAATGGAATAGGCCGTAGTTCTGCGCCTGGTGCGTGTGGCTTGTCCGCGAATCGCTGACAAGCGTTGCACTTTTGGACTATATCCTTGGCGTCGCGCATGGCCGTGGGCCAGTAAAATCCAGCTCGTAGAACTTTGGCAACAAGGGCACGACTGCCAGCGTGGTGCCCGCAGGTCCCTTCATGGATGTCGAGGAGGAATGCTCTTCCATCGACTAGGGAGACGCATCGTTGTAACATGCCTATGATGCTGCGTTTATACAGTTCACCGTTGATAACGACGAATGCCTTGGAGCGTCGCACGATGTGTCGTGCGTCTGTCGGGTTGTCCGGTAGGCGCTTTCTGAGGAGGTACGTAATGTACGGCTGCGTCCAGGATTGTTCGATCATCATGACGCTCATTGGTCCCTCGAGTCCTGTGTCGAGCTCCAAGTGATCGAGTGTCATTGGCTCATTGGGTGGCGTAGCCCCCGAGTCCGTTGCTGCGCTTGTTTTCTTCTCTGCGGCCTTTGGCTTGATGGAGCGTTTGCACATGCGCTCGAGAAATACCCCAGGTGGAGCCTATGTTGGCCAGTGGGTCCGCCTCCTCATTGCTTTCGGGACCTATGTGTCGCAACTCGCAACCATCGAAGTCTCCTTCAAGTGTGTCGTAGAGGTCGCGCTATGCGATCATGTTGTCGTTCAGTGCGTCGCACTCGTGCATTGTTTGGTTGACGACCAGCTTGGAGTCGCCATATATGATTAGCCTCTTTGCGCCGTAGGCTTTTGCCATGCTCATCCCATGCAACAGGGCCTCATATTCAGCCTCGTTGTTTGAGGCTGTGAACTGCATTCGCAGGATGTATTTCAGCTTGTCCCCTTGAGGTGATGTCAGTATGACACCTGCTCCTGCTCCATCTTTCCTCTTGGATCCGTCGAAGTGCATTGTCCAGAGGTAGGACATGTCTGGCTTGTCCGGGAGTTGGTTTTCCATCCAATGTACGAGGAAGTCAGGGAGAACTTGCGACTTGATTGCGCCGTTCTTTTCGTATGTGATGTCTCGTGGAGACAGTTCGATTCCCCAAAGCGCGACTCGCCCTGTGGCATCAGGATAATTGAGGATATGTCCCAATGGGGCGTCGTTGACTACCACGATTGGGTGTTCCTAGAAGTAATGGCGCAGTCGCCAGGCAGTCATAAAGACGCCGTACGCCAGCTTCTGGTAGTGCGGGTACCGCTGTTTTGTTGGCGTGACGACCTTGCTGAGGTAGTATACCGGGCGCTGTACGCCGTGGACCTTGTTTTCCTCGGCCCGTTCGACGACGAGCACTGTGCTAACCACTTGGTTGGTGGAGGAGATGTACAACAGCAGTGGTTCCCTTTCTTGTGGAGTTACCAATACTGGCGAGGTGGATAGCAGGCGCTTGAGGTCTTCGAATGCTTCTTGCGCTTCATTGGTCCACTCGAATTTGTCAGCTTTGTGGAGGAGCTGATAGAAGGGCAGCGCCTTTTCTTCCATTCGACTGATAAATCGACTAAGGGCCGCGATTCGTCTGGCTAGTTGCTGAACGCCTCTTATGTTCTTTGGCTTCTCCATGGCCAGTATGCCCTTTATCTTTTTCGGGTTTGCCTCAATCCCTCTCGTGGAGATGAGATACCCGAGCAGCTGCCCAGATGGTACGCCGAAGGCGCATTTGTCCGGATTGAGCTTTATCCGGTAACGATCGAGATTGGCGAAGGTTTCGTGCAAGTCGTCGATTAGAGAGGCTTCTTCCTTGGTTTTGATTACTATGTCGTCGACATAGACTTGGATGTTGCGACCTAGTTGCTCTTTGAGGCAAACCTGCATGCACCGCTGGTACATAGCTCCTGCGTTTTTTAGCCCGAAGGGCATTGTGTTGTAGCAGAACACGCCGAAGGGCGTTGTAAACGCGGTCTTCTCCTGGTCTTCCTCCTTCATTCGAATTTGGTTATAGCCTGAGTAGGCATCGAGGAAGCAGAGGCGCTCGCATCCAGCGGTGGAGTCGATGATTTGATCGATCCGTGGTAGCGGGAAGTGATCTTTTGGGCAGTGCCTGTTTAAAGAAGTGAAGTCCACGCACATCCGTAGGATATGCGTGTCCTTTTTTGGTACCATCACCGTATTGGCGAGTCAAGTGCTTTCCTTGATCTCGCGTATGAATTTGGCCTCGAGGAGTCTATTGATCTCCATTCCGACTGCCTGTGCCCGTGGATCAGACAGTCGCCTGATTGTTTGCTTGACTGGCCTTGCGTCGGGGTGGACGTTGAGTGCGTGCTCGGCGAATTCCCTGGGAACTCCTGGCATGTCCGCAGGACACTAGGCAAAAATTTCCCAGTGCTCATGGAGGAATTCGACGAGCGCGAGTTCCTATGCGGGACTCAAGTTGTTGGCGATGAGGGCCGTTTTAGCGGGATCTGATGGATGGACCTGCACCTTCTTTGTGTGCACAGATGAGTCGAAGGAGAGGTCAGGTGAGCTTGGCCTAATCAGGGGGGCAGACTGTTGTCTGTCGTTTCCTTCAATCGCGCGAGCTCCTCCTGCATGCCGAAGGACTGGGAGATTCTGTTGAATTCCCTGTCGCAACTGTCAGATCGCTCGAAGCTCCCGTTGATCGTGATGACGCCATTGGGACCTGGCATTTTCATCTGCAGGTAGGCGTAGTGGGGTACTGCCATGAACCTAGCGAATGCGACGCGTCCGAGGATGCAGTGGTATTGTGAGGGCCAGTCGACGACCTCAAAGTCGATGCGCTCGCGCCAAAAGTTCCTTGGCGTGCCGAATATGACGTCGAGGTTGATTTTGCCCAGGGGGTATACGCCTTTCCCTGGGACGATGTCGTGGAACATTGTGTCTGATGCCTCCAAGCAGGTTTGAGGGATCCTCATTGCTCGCAAGGTACTCGCGAATATGAGGTTGATGCTGCTTCCGCCATCCATGAAGACACGACTCATGTCGAAGCCTCCAATTTGCGCCTCGAGTACGAGGGGGCAATGACCTGGGCGAGGTACTTGAGGCGGGTGGTCGTGTTTGTCGAAGGTAATGCACGAATCACTACCACTGAGGTACTCAGTGGTGGATGGTGGCGAGTGCGTGGCCAAATTGACTTGGCGAGGGATGGCCTTCTGCACCCTATTGGAGGGTCGCCCCTTTTGGATCATCATGGTACCCATGGCCCGTGGGTATGGTTTGCCTCCGTGGTGCTGGTCCGGTGCAGCTCCGTTCGGGGGTGGCCCAGGTGGTGGTGGTGGTGCGCCATGTGCCACGACGCCTGGAGCGGCTCCGTAGCCTCTTTCGACTGCATTGCGGTTCATCCGAACCAATCCCTCATGTAGCTTGAGGAACTCGCGGCAGTCCTTGAGGAGGTGGCTAGACTTTCTCTTGCCATCATGCTTGTGGATGTAGAAGTGTACCGTGCATGGCCCGGACAGTTTGTCCTCGATGGAGGTCGCGGGTGCTTCATCGCGAGTGCGGCGTTGCCACACTTGCGTGGTTTTCCCGGAGTCGTGGTACCCGCCGCTGCGGTATCCGCTGTTGCGGTTATCGTCGCGTCTATCTGCGTAGCCAGCTGCGACCATGTTGACGTCATCGCGATCGTTGTAGACGCGCATGCGACGCTTACTCTGGCGGTCGCGTCTTCGTTCGAGTTCTGCCTCCTCGTCAGAGTGAACGCGGTTCTTCACCGAATCTTCTCCATCAGCCCACCGATTCGCGATCTCCATCAGATGGTCGATGGTATGGGGCTTTGAGCGGCCTAGCTCCTCCCTGAGTTCCATGCGACGGACACCACCATTGAATGCATCAATTGCGCGGTCTTCCGAGATGTTCTCCGTGGAGTTCTTGATGATGGACCACCTTTGGATGTAAAAGCGCAGCGATTCGCCAGATCTTTGCTGCCAGCATCTCAGTTCTTTGATTGAGGCGAGGCGTTTGTACGTGCCCTTAAAGTTGCGCACGAAGCTGTAGACCAGCTCATCCCAGCTACAAATGGATCCGCGTGGGAGGTTATTGAGCCATGCGCGGGCGGCGCCCTGCCGCTGTAGCTGCAAGCATTGCATGGCAGTACTTCGACTGCCTCCATGTAGTCTGACGTAGGAGATGTGATCCTCCAGTCAGATCTTGGGGTCCTGCAAACCGTCAAATTTCAGGTTCTCCGATGGGAGTTTGAATCCTTTAGGCATTCGCTTTTGCCTGATGGATCTGCTGAAGCATCTGGCACCGCAGAGCTCCCCATCTTCTTCTTCCGAGTCAGTCGACCGAGCACGTCGTGCCCTTGACTTTTCGATCTTGCGCTGCGTGACTTCATCGCGTGCATCGTAGTCGCGATCGTGTCGCCGTGAACGGCGGCGCCTAGACAGGTCGTGACTGTCATCGCTGGACGAGGGCGAGGAGTAGCGATTTGCTAATGCTTTGCCCTTTTTGGGTCTGGTACTAGTTCCTTGTCGAGGGCGGCCTCGATTAGCCCCAGGCCCGCGATCGTAGATCGGTGCATGGCCGTTCGGGGATCTCCCGCCGGTGGCTGGTTATTGAGAAGGTACATGGTGGCCGCTGTCACCATAGCCTGTGGTGTCCTGGGAACCACGTTGCCTCTCGTATCGACTGTCATAGAGCCGAAGTCGAGGACTTTCGCGGCGTCTATGCGTTCTTGTTCGGTGAGGTGAGCCATCCGCGATTGCCTTTTCCTGGCGAGGTGCTCGTTGCCTCTTGAGGAGGATCCTCCGTAGGAGGAGAGCCCAGCGGGACGAAGGCTCGACTCGTCTGCCGCCTTTTTACGCGCCTCAAGTTGCACGATTGCTTGTTTTTGGCGCTTGAATTCCTCTTTTAGGAGCCAGTGGTAGCCCATCAGCAGTTCCTGCGGGGACCCGAAGGGTAGAGGTGCACCTCGTAGGGCTTCGCGGCAGCGTTCCCACTCTTGCTCATTGAGCCTGATCACGACGCGTTCGCCGGTTTGCTCGTTGATTATGCTGGGAGGTTCGACTGCTCCTCCATTGCCGCCGTTGCCGCCGTTGGAGGCGTTGGGCGGGTCGGTGCCATTGCTGGTGTTACCATCGTTGCCGCGATTGGGTGGATCGGTGCCGTTACCGGTGCTGCCACCGTTACCGCGGTTGGCGGAGGTATCACCTGTGTTGATGACGGCGCACATGAAGTGATTTGGGAAGCTGTTGCTTCCACAACTTTCAGATCCGGAACCGTAGGTTCCATCTTCAGTGGCCAGATTGCTTAGATCGGAGTCGCGACTGCTGTCGCTGACCATGTTCCCAACTGTCGCCGGAGCATTGAGCTCACTGCGGGTGCCGATCGATGGAGGGAACCATGATGCTGGGGCAATCGCCGATGCCGTCGGCTGATCGGGCATGCGAAGCGTGCCCATCTGACCAACTTGGAAGCGGAAGCTCCCAATCGCTAGGCTGATTCCGTCGCCCACGGACTTGAAGGCCGGGCGAGTAGCCGGCGTGTGGATGGTGAAGTCGAAGGCGCCAAAAAGCTGGCAAATCTTCGCTGTTGCAGAGTTGAAGATCGTGTTTGATGGAGCCGAAGAAGCCGCAACATCAGCACTCCGAATTCCCACACACGGCGCCAATTGACGAGGGTTTAACTCGTCAATGCCCATTGTTATGGACTTGGGTTTTGGAGAAGGAGGGAGCGCTGGAGACATCTATCGGCTAGCAAACAAGCACACAAGGGACAAAGGATTTACCCAGGTTCAGGCCTCGTAGAGGTCCCTACTCCTACTTGTCTTCTCGTGGAATTATCGAAGGAGTTGAAAGTTACAATGGTGCGCAGATGCAATCTGGCAACGGTTATGGAAACTAGGGTTGCGTGTGTCCTCCTCGCCGCCCCCTCCTAGCCTTTATATAGATAGGCTAGGTCTCGGGTAGCAGGTCGAGTCAGGTACAAGTTAGGGTTTTCCCCTTCAAACTTTCTATCTTTAGCTTCTTCTTGTCCTTCAAGCAATCGAGAGTCCGTAGGTTATTCGAGTCCCTCCATCCGAGCCTTGGTGACACCATGGGCCTATATGTATTTGGACCGTATCTACCAAGCTCGAGTACCTGTAGGATATACCCATGTCACAACCCAAACCCTAAGCCACCCGCACACGACACCTACATGGCCGCCACACTCGCACACAGACACGCACAGCAGCCCTGCACCGACACGCTCCCGCATCACCCTGCTCTCACCCTGCGGTCAAACCGCGTCTACCAACCCGCCTGGCCCCACCCCACGGCTGGCCCCACCATGACCGCTCCACAAACCCCGCTCCTGCCTCGATCCCACCGCCCCGCTCGATCCCATCCTCACCTCGAGAGCCCCTGCCGCCCCGCGCGGTTCCTCGTCGCGCCACCTTCCCTACGAGCAGCGTTGTGCCCGTGTTGTCGTCCTCGACCGCGGGCAGCGACTGCGGCCACCCCTCGGCTCGATCTCTCCACCGAGCCTTGCGTTTGCCGCCTCGCCGCATCTGCGACTCCATACGGCCCGTGCCGTGGTCCTCTTCCCCCACCTCCAGTAGCAAGCCCAGTGACCAAACTCTGTCGTCCTCGACCTCACCCTCTTACGGGCCTCTCTCTGCCTCACCGCCACGGACGCCCTGTGCCGGATCCCGAGCGTCGCTGCCATCGGCGCCCTCAATCGAGACCATCCGCGCCAGCGAGCCCCGCCTCGGCGCCCCTCTCGCTGCCGTGTGCTACCCTGTCTCCTCTGCCTCAAGACCCTGAGGTCCCGCCGCGCCTCTGTTCAAGAACGTCGCCCAACACCTCGTCGCCTCGCGCGCAAGCCGCCTCTGCTTCGACCAGCGCGCCCCCAAGTCTGACGACCTCGGCCTGGAAGGCGCCGCTCACCGGCCCACGTCCTCCTGATGTGTGTACCAAGGCCATGAACCTCGATCTCGTATGACACCGCGTCACTGGACCATTGACGTTCCCTGGCCACAGGTCATCCCCACCATCTGTTCGTTCCACTTTGGCATGCTAACAAGATGCTCGACCATATGCCTGAACGAGACATTCTTCTTGCAGGGCACATGTGACATCGTTCTGCTGCCTCTAGGAATTTTGTGACTGGGACGTTGCTCCCTTTCATCAAGTATTGTCATGGTGAGACCTTGGTCGTATTGCCAAGGATCCAGAAGAAGAGCCCCGTTTCCGAATTTTGCTCGTTGCCAAGATCAAGACCACCGGTGCCGAATTCCGAGAACTCCATCACAGAGCACCAAGGACTTTGCCACGGAACATGAAGGCCGATCTCGGACACCAAGTTCGCCCACATGGAGACCAAGGCCGTTCCCGGGGTCCGAAGCCAATTCCGGCGTCCGAAGACCGATCATGTCGAACCTTCGGACCTCAAGACCTTCGACACCAATGTGTGACCCCTTTATCCGAGACCCCTATTTTTATAATATGACATTATCCAATGTTGCATATTAAATTGTTCATGCTCGCATACATATTCATTTGTTTGGGGGTACTTTGTCGATTCACCTAATAATTAAATATGGAGACCATATGTGGGTGATTCTAGTCTTATATTTGCCCCATTTAAATTTGTGTAGCGAATCGATGCTATGATTTGCCTTGCTATTACAACATTTAAATTGCGGGATAACTAAATAACTTGAACCTTCTAATTAATTAGCGGGACCCTGGTTCCGGTTAATATTCATCAATTGCATCGCATCTTTGCCATGTCATGCATCATACATGCATCATGCCCGGTCTTCTTCCGTAGTATTAAATAGTGCATCCGGTGTTTCTTCTAGTGCTTTGCTTATTCACGGATTAGGCTGATGAGTTGATGCGAGTGTCGACAAGTTCTTCAGATAATGTATCTTCAGATATCTTTCCTAGGCGAGCAATCTCCCCCTTTCTACCTATTTTATAGTTATAGTCTTTACTTCCTCCTATTCATCTATTGCTATCTGTGTTGCGATGCTTTAGTTTCCGTGCACCATTTATATTCCTTGCAGCCTCTATATTGCCTTGAACACATCCTATTGCCTGTTGATTCATAGACAGTCGGCCTTACGAGTCATAGTTTCTTGCTCAGGTGCTGCTTCGCGTCGTTGTCGTTCCATCGTTGATAAAAGGTTGGCACATGCTTAATGATGGAGATGCTTAATGTCGGAGATGATCATGACTTTAATTATAACTTATCAATTAAAATGTTGGGAATAGATATAACTAATGCAGAGGCATCAGTGGGCAATAGCTAATATTTGGTTCTTCCACGCTCACTTGTGTCCCGTAGGCCCCGAGTACTTGATACCTATTCCTTGACTATCGCACTATCCGCATGTGGGACCATGAATCCCCTTAGCCAGAGCTTGATTCATTTCTTATTTCTTGGGGCCACAAACTAGTTTGGGGCTTTATTACTATCCTGTACTTATGCCATGTTTTACTTCTATATTTACGATTGTGCGTGGAGCACCTGTACTGTTTAGGATGGCGGAGTGTTTTTGCGGTATCGACAAGCTCAGTCACACTTTCGGGTTCCCAGTCATTTACAACCATTGATGCAAACCTTGGGTGCGGATCGGAGACGGCCAACTTTGTTGCGGGTAGAATAATGGGGTGGCCCCCTGGAATATTTTATGAATCCTGTGATTGCTTTGTCGTGAAAGCCTCGTTGGGTTTTTATTGTGTTTTTCCGAGGTTGATCGTGCGTGTGTTGCTATTTGTGCACCCCTGCAGGATAAATCTTTCTGAAAGCCGTGTCTGCGGTTATGGACGACTTGGAGCACAGTATCTCGATCATAGACAACTATTACTAAAGTAGTGCTATAAATTTGACTTTGACTAGTCTAGTAATCAGTTTCACTACAACGGAATGAGTAAATAAAAGTGCTAACCACTTCTGGATTTGGGATATCTATGGCTAATTATATCTGTCTAGTAAGTATTGCAACTACAACGAAATGGTTAACTAAAACTGCTCACTGCTTATGATATCGGGATGACTCTTGATATCTATATCTGACTAGTAAGTGTTGCAACTATAATGGAATGAATAAAACTGCCAACTGTGTGAGTTCCTCGGTTTGACTTCCTCGTTTGGTCTCGAGGGGGAAATGCCAGGATGGGTATGTTTGGTGTTAGTACCAGGTTGGATCCGAATAGGTCTTTCTTATCTCTCTCTAATAGCCGATAGTTGTATCGAGTCTCTATAGGTTCTATAGTGCATGCTTTGCAGCCGCTTCAGTACACCATACCTATGTAGGCGAGAGCCGCCGAATTCTAGCCTCGCTGTGTTCTGGCCTCGGTACTGACCACTCCCTTTTTTCCTTTGCCCTTTGTCGGCACCCCTTTTGTTTTAAGACGTATAAGTTTGACGTCGTTCGCAGGGTTACCCTTCCGACTTGGCCTAGGCAGGGTTATGGACGCCATTGGTTATTCTTTAGGGCTCTTAGCCCTATTTACATGTTATCCCTACTCGGATGTTGTATCGTTTTCAAGGTGATTTGGATCTTTGTATTGTATATATGAATTCTTGACTCGTGGAGTCGTTGTTGTATATATATGTTCTGTGGGTTCCATCGTGGACTATTGTGTAATGGTATTACTTTGTTTTCCATCCACACGCAAGTGATTGGTGGGCATCTTTGAATCGTTTCTATGCGGGTTTGGCGGGAATCGCTAAAACTTGCATAGGACCGATTCGAGGGTGTTACAAAGTGGTAACAGAGCTCAGCAGTTGCGATACCCCACTGGTCCAGTCAGTAGGATAACCTAGCTAACGGTCGATGTAGAGTGTCAAAACTATGTTGCAAAAATCGGTTGGATAGATCTGATTAGGTCTGCTTTTACTCCTTATCCCTATGCTATTCTCCTCTTACCTTCACGTGTTTTGAATCTACTCTTATCTTTTCTTCGAGTCCAGGATTTCTCGTGGTTGGGTTTTCGTCATACCTTTAGGGTTTCTTTATCTCCCTTTTATAACGGTGGAGCTACAATCATCAATCTGCATCTTGTTTTTTGTACCCTTCCTCCAATCTTTTTGTTCTTGAACTCTTTATCTATATGTGTCCCTTGACGGATATCCGTGCCATTGAAAAACATTATGAGAAGGATGAGCATTGGTGAAGTTGGAGTACACCTTGAGCATGTGTTGTTCATGCCAATGGAACCATTACAAAACCTAATCATTGTGTCTTTTCAGACGATTTCTTTTGTGTCTTCCGGTGTTCTCTGACGCGACGATATCATCTATGCCAGATCCGATGGAGAGCCTGCATGAGTCCCTTGTTTCCTGAACATCGTTTATCAAGACCTTCAGTCTGAATTCCAAGAGTTGGTTGCATAAATCTTCTATTTGTGTACAGAGTAATGCTTTGAGTGCGGGATGGAGTCGCGACCATACCACTACTTTTATCACTCGCTTTTGTACATTGCATGGCGAATCGATGCAATTTTTACTTCTTCCATGGAAGTTAGAGGTGGCCTTATCTTTTGATACCTCTACCTTCGTCTTTGTTTCTCCGGAGTGTTCTCTCGACGAACATGAGCAACGACCCCTTGTTGGTGGTGTCTCCAATTTCAAGATGGATCGAGAATCTTGTTAGTGGTGTCGCAAGGATATACATGAAGTGAGAAGAGTTCGACCATTAGCCTTTTTCCTGTACCATGAGGCGGATCTCGAGGGAGAGATCCATTGTTAGTGGTGTCGAATTGTAGCACCCCGATAAAATCACTACTAGAAAATCACTTGCTGTTTTCTTTTTGTGCATCATCATAACTGCATGCTCATATCATCATGCCACATTGCATTTGAGCATCATCATGTCATCATGCATATTTTGCCTAAAACTATTTCCCAAAGCCTATCTTTGTTTTCTAAATATCCTCTTGTTTAATTCCAAAACAAAACCCCGGTCTTCCTGGATATTTTGTTTGTCTAAAATTATTTGAATAAGGTTTTATAAAAACTAAAATAAATAAATCTTTTGTTCGGGGAGGTAGTCCAGCCGGTCAGGCCAGAGGCCCCACCGGCAGAACCACCTACTACCTGGACCGACTAGATCTAAACCAAACCCTAGTTCTAACCTAACCCCAAACCCAACCCAAACCCTAAGCCACCCGCACACCACACCTACCTAGCCGCCGCACTCACACACAGCCGTGCGCAGCAGCCCTGCACCGACATGCTCCCGCATCGCCCTGGTCTCACCCCGCGGTTAAACCACGTCCACCAACTCGCCTGGCCCCACCACGACCGCTCCACGAACCCTGCTCCTGCCTCGATCCCACCGCCCCGCTCGATCCTGTCCTCACCTCGAGATCCCATGCCACCCCACACGGTTCGTCATCGCGCCACCTTCCCTGCGAGCAGTGTTGTGCCCGCATTGTCGTCCTCAACCGTTGGCAGCGACCACGCCCACCCCTCTGCTCGATCTCTCCACCGAGCCCTGCGTCCGCCGCCTCGCCGCATCTGCGACCCCGTACGGCCCGTGCCATGGTCCTCTTACCCCACCTCCGGCAGCAAGCCCAGTGACCAAGCTCTGTCTGCCTCGACCTCGCCCTCTTCCGGGCCTCTCTCTGCCTCACTGCCACGGACGCCCTGCGTCGGATCCCGAGCGCCACTGCCATCGGCGCCCTCAACCGAGACCATCCGCGCCAGCGAGCCCCGCCTTGGCACCCCTCTCGCTGCCGTGTGCTACCCTGCCTCCTCTTCCTCAAGACCCCGAGGTCCCGCCGCGCCTCTGTTCGAGAACGTCGCCCAGCACCTCGTCGCCTTGCGTGCAAGCCAGCTCTGCTCCGACCAGTGCGCCCCCAAGTCTAACGACCTTGGCCTGGAAGGTGCCGCTCGCCAGCTCACGTCCTCTTGATGTGTGTACCAAGGCCGTGAACCTCGATCTCGTCTGACACCGCATCACTGTACTGTTGACATCCCCTGACCACAGGTCGTCCCTGCCATCCGTTCGTTCCACTGTGGCATGCTAACAAGATGCTCGATCATATGCCTGAGTGGGACATTCTTCTTGTAGGGCACATGTGACATCGTTCTACTGCCTCCAGGAATTTTGTGACTGGGACGTTGCTCCCTTTCATCAAGTATTGTCGTGGTGAGACCTTGGTGGTATTGCCAAGGATCCAGAAGAAGAGCCCCGTTTCCGAATTTCGCTCGATGCCAAGATCAAGACCACCGGTGCCGAATTCCGAAAACTCCATCACGGAGCACCAAGGACTTTGCCACAGAACATGAAGACCGATCCTGGACGCGAAGTTCGCCCACATGGAGACCAAGGCCATTCCCAGGGTCCGAAGCCAATTCCGGCGTCCCAAGACCGATCCTGTCGAACCCTCGGACCCCAAGACCTTCGACACCAATGTGTGACCTCTTTATCCGAGACTCCTATTTTTATAATATGGCATTATCCAATGTTGCATAGTAAATTGTTCATGCTCGCATACATATTCATTTGTTTGGGGGTACTTTGTCAATTCACCTAATAATTAAATATGGAGACCATATGTGGGCGATTCTAGTCTTATATTTGCCCCGTTTAAATTTGTGTAGCGAATCAATGCTATGGTTTGCCTTGCTATTACAACATTTAAATTGCGGGGTAACTAAATAACTTGAACCACCTAATTAATTATCGGGATCCCGGTTCCGCTTAATATTCCTCAATTGCATCACATCTTTGCCATGTCATGCATCATGCCCGTTCGTCTTCCGTAGTATTAAATAGTGCATCCGGTGTTTCTTCTAGTGCTTTGCTTCTTCACGAATTAGGCCGATAAGTTGATGCGAGTGTCGACAAGTTCTTCGGATAGTATATCTTCAGCTATCT
This sequence comes from Avena sativa, assembly GCA_916181665.1. Taxonomy (NCBI): domain Eukaryota; kingdom Viridiplantae; phylum Streptophyta; class Magnoliopsida; order Poales; family Poaceae; genus Avena; species Avena sativa. The sequence goes on from OV702292.1 coordinate 279,419,039, forward strand.
TTCCCAGGCGAGCAATCTCGCCCTTTCTACCTATTTTATAGTTATAGTCTTTACTTCCTCCTATTGATCTATTGCTATCCGTGTTGCGATGCTTTAGTTTCCATGCACCATTTATATTCCTTTCAGCCTCTATATTGCCTTGGACACATCCTATTGCCTGTTGATTGATAGACAGTCGGCCTTGCGAGTCATAGTTGCTTGCTCTGGTGCTGCTTCGCGTCGTTGTCGTTCCATCGTTGATAAAAGGTTGGCACATGCTTAATGATGGAGATGCTTAATGTTGGAGATGATCATGACTTTAATTATTACTTGTCAATTAAAATGTTGGGAATAGATATAACTAATGCAGAGGCATCAGTGGGGAATAGCTAATATTTGGTTCTTCCACGCTCACTTGTGTCCCGTAGGCCCCGAGTACTTGATACCAATTCCTTGACTATCGCACTATCCGCATGTGGGACCATGAATCCCCTTAGCCAGAGCTTGATTCATTTCTTATTTCTTGGGGCCACAAACTAGTTTGTGGCTTTATTACTATCATGTACTTATACCATGTTTTACTTCTTTATTTACGATTGTGCGTGGAGCACCTGTACTGTTTAGGATGGCGGAGTGTTTTCGTGGTATCGACAAGCCCAGTCACACTTTCGGGTTCCTAGTCGTTTACAACCATTGACGCAAACCTTGGGTCCGTCTCGGAGCTGGCCAACTTTGTTGCGGGTAGCTTAATGGGGTGGCCCCCTGAAATATTTTATGAATCCTATGATTTCTTTGTCGTGAAAGCCTTGTTGGGTTTTTATTTGGTTTTTCCGAGGTTGATCGTGCGTGTGTTGCTATTTGTGCACCCCTACAGGGTAAATCTTTCTGAAAGCCATGTCCGCGGTTATGGACGACTTGGAGCACAGTACCTCGATCATAGACAAGTATAACTAAAGTAGTGCTATAAATTTGACTTTGACTTGTCTAGTAGTCAGTTTCACTACAACGGAATGAGTAAATAAAAGTGCCAACCACTGCTGGATTTGGGATATCTATGGCTAATTATATCTGACTAGTAAGTACTGCAACTACAACGGAATGGTTAACTAAAACTGCCCACTGCTTATGATATCGAGATGACTCTTGATATCTATATCTGACTAGTAAGTGTTGCAACTATAATGGAATGAATAAAACTACATACTGTGTGAGTTCCTCGGTTTGACTTCCTCGTTTGGTCTTGAGGGGAAAATGCCAGGATGGGTATGTTTGGTGTTAGTATCAGGTTGGATCCGAATAGGTCTTTCTTATCACTCTCTAATAGCCGATAGTTGTATCGAGTCTCTATAGGTTCTATAGTGCATGCTTTGCTGCCGCTTCAGTCCACCATACCTATGTAGGCGAGAGCCGCCGAATTCTATCCTCGTCGTGTACTGGCCTCAGTACTGACCGCTCCCTTTTTTCCTTTGCCCTTCGTCGGCACCCCTTTTGTTTTAACAGGTATAAGTTCGACGTCGTTAGCAGGGTTACCCTTTCGGCTTGGCCTGGGCAGGGTTATGGACGCCATTGGTTATTCTTCAGGGCTCTTAGCCCTATTTGCATCTTATCCGTACTCGGATGTTGTATCGTTTTCAAGGTGATTTGGATCTTTGTATTGTATATATGAATTCTAGACTCGTGGAGTCGTTGTTGTATATATATGTTTTGTGGGTTCCATCGTGGACTATTGTGTAATGGTATTACTTTGTTTTCCACCCACACGCAAGTGCCTGGTGGGCATCTTTGAATCGTTTCTATGCGGGTTTGGCGGGAATCGCTAAAACTTGCATAGGACCGATTTGAGGGTGTTACAATGATATACTCCCTCCATCCAGAAGTAACTAACTTAGATTTGTATAGATTTGAATGTATCTACACACTAAAACATGTCTAAATACATTTGAATCTAGACAAATGTAATAGTTATTTCTGGATAGAGGGAGTAGTGCGTGATACTACTATATCATACGACTCCTCTCCATGGTGACTAGTCTAAGGCTAGTCACAGTGGGAGTAACATTAGTGGTACTCCCTCCGTCCCGATTTATTAGGCGCGCATGTAGGTTAAGGAAATGTTTGACTATCAATTTTAGCCAATAATGCAGAGTAAATTGGGACATAGGGAGTAGAGTAACATAAGTAAGATTATAACATAACATCACACTTTCCAATGCAAAATGTATCTATGAAATAATAAACAAGGTTTTCTATTTATGTTACTACACTTATAACACTACCCACTTGTATGAAGGTAGTAACTTAGAGTACTCTAATTTACTCTCGCTTGTGACTATCCTTAGGCCATAGAACCAAGTTAATAAAACCAAGAAAGTTAATTACTCTACCTCATTATTACCTCATGCACAAATATTTTCACTTGCATCATAGAAGAGAGAGAGAGGGAGAGAGAGAGAGAAAATGCATTATTGGTGAAGAGAGAAAAACTAATGAGATATGGCTTATAATCTCAAGCAATTTTAAAAAAGTCTCTGGCCTTATAATCAAAAATAGAGGGAGGAGTACTCCGGGATGGAGTAGTGCGTACCTTGTCTGGAGTCCTAGGACTATAGTAAGTTGCACGTGTCTTGCACGTGAGAATTAGATAGTAATAGAAGTACCGTGTGACATACTCCCTCCATTCCTTAATATAAGGTGTATAGTTTTCTTGCACGAGTATTAGCGCATAGCCTGGGAGGGAAAATTTCGTTGCTTTCGGACGTGAATACCCTAGGTGATTGACGTGATATAGAGGGAACATACGAAATCTAGGTATCCTCCCTCTCCTGATCGGATTAATTGCCTCCTAAATAAGAGGAACAAATCCCATAATTCTCTATACACCTTATATTATGGAATTTTTCACCAAAAACTATAAACCTTATATGAAGGAACGGAGGGAGTATCATCTTTTATTTATATAAAACTATAATAGGTGACGCTGAAAAATAATTATAATTTCTAGCCACGTCCATAAAGTATAGGGTGTATAATTGGTTCTTGTACTTTGTATCAAGTAGAAATCAACCTACTACTATTAGCTACCTATTACTTGATATTCTCAAGAGAAATGACAAAGAAGATTCTAGAATTACTGAGAAAAGTGTTTTGAGATTTGTGCATAGCATTCACTATGCTAAAGACTATCAATAAAATATTATATATGCTAGCATGGATAGAAGATCCAGTGGTTTGGAATGTTGGTATTTGCCAGGCTTGATTGATTTTTTAAAGTTCAAAGTACTACATACACAATATAGTGTGGTAAGATTATATAATAGGTAAAGATCAAAAAAATATAAATATGATCGAGTCTCACATGCTAGAGTACTTCTATATAGTGATAATATGACATACAGTACTTCTATAGTTCTATCACGTTTCGGAGCACTAAGGCATGTGCAACTTATTACTATACTAGTACTGTATACTGGAGTACATACTCCAAGAATTTACCAGACTCGTTGCTCGATCTGCCAGCTACTCGCCACCTCTGTTTCGAGAGTGTATAGTACTCCTAATATCCGATTAGACTATGGCTAGCTGAAAGTATGGCCGCTACAAGTACATATATGACATTTCTCTTGTGAGTTAATGCCCCGGACAACCACCGACTGTGAAAAAACTCACACGTCGCCAAGAGGTTGTTCTGCATACTCCTTGGAGCATCTAAAAAAATGTACTCCTTGGAGAAATTCTTGGTCAAAGAAAAAACATCGAAAAAGAGGTCCCCTCACTATAGCGTGGGAGTAAAACTGAGTAGCACCGCTAGTCGTATACTATTCCTTCGCAAAAAGTAGTTCAACTTCTCCTTCATTCTTCTCTCCGGCAAAATTTCTTTCTTCCATGAAAGGCATGTTACCCTCACAAATACTTGAAGGAATCCCAGTGGATTGTCTGTGTCATCCTTAGAGGTCTGCTTCGGCTCGAGGCCAGGCCTGGGAACAGTTCATCCGGCAGGAACATGCCGCCATTGGAGCCGCCTCTACTCACCCGCGGTTAACATGTGTTGCCCTGCCAGCCGACAACGTGATTTTGGTCCCCCTCGAGGCTACCGATCTTGCACTGGCCGCGTCACGGAGGCATCAACATGGCAGGCGAGCAAAATTGGACCTCTACAACAAAGTGCCGATCCTGGTGCACCTCCCTTTTGACTATGACGAAGCCGCGTCTGGGCAGGCACTCTGGCTAGACATCAACCGTGGCCAAGTTAAGCCCATGTGAGACAGCGGCAAATCCTTCCGTTGGGAACCTGCAGCCAGTGATAATGCGATTGGGGAAGACAACTCGGGTGGGCGCCAGGTTGCCATGGTTGTGGACGACACCGTCTTGGGTCCCCTTGAGCCTATCGATGCTATGCTGGCCCTTGCTTATGATTAGGAAATGCTCGAGTTAGAGCTCGTGTGCAAGGAACCTGCAGCCAGCGAGCATGCGACCAGGCAGACAACTCGGGTGGGAGCCAGGGAGCCGTGGCCGTGGCAGATGACGCCATCCTGGGTCCCCTCGAGCCTATCGATCCTATGCTAGCCCTTGCTTACCATCAGGACATGCTCGAGCTCGAGCGTGAGGAACCTGCGGCCCGTGAAGGTGCGGCTGGGGGAATCGACTCGGTAGGGGGGAAGGTTGACCTCTTTGGACCTTTGCCTAACGTTAACCACATACAACAGTGACTCCATTCCTCGAATTGGTTTTACTAGATTTTGTGCTGTGCTCCTCTAATCGTTCCGAGCAATCTCGTCCCTTCGTCCATGATCAACACGCAGGAGCGCGTTGTGTTTCGTGTGTGAAGCAAACAGTAGTAGGATGAGTATGGCTCAGCTACTCGGTTTAAATTGAGCCGGACCCGACTGCCTTTCCAAGCTAAATTTTAGGGGCCTTTGTGCCAATTGTATGGACTTGGATGTAATTTTCTATTTTTTGATGTAACCTTTAATTCCACCGATCATGTTGATTGAAGCATGATGCACTTTCTGGTGAAATTAGCTATAAAATTAATCTTGAAAAATATAACATGTAATTTATCCAACCAATTCATGTACTACTATAGTAAACTAGTAAGTTGCACGTGCCCCACACGTGAGACTCAGATAATAGACATCTGACATATCATCACTATATAAAATTATAATAGGTAAAGTAGAAATATAAATTTGATCAACATCTATAAAGTATGGGTGTATATTTGGTTCTTGTACTTTGTATATCATGTAGAGTGAACGATTATTAGCTATCTAAAACTTCAAAATTTGGTAACATGGTCTGGAGAAATGAGGGAGAAGATTCTAAAATGATGGAGAAGTGTTTTGAGTTTTGTGCATAGTATTAATTGTGATGAAGACTATCAATAGAATCTTCGAGTTGCAAGAATGGAAAAGAAGATACATCGGCTGGAAATGTTGGGATTCATGAGTCTTGATCCAACGATGAATATTCAAAGTTATTTGTATACTAAATATTGGTAAGAGGTAAGATAAGATAAATGACACATGCATGGTCACGGATATATCCATGTTTTTGGGAATTTGGTAGTAGTACTACAAGAAATTTGACCACGTATGGAAAACATTCAAACAAAATAAAGCGTAAACAAAAACGTGAGACTTCATTATGATTGGGGTACTTTTGCTAGTATTATTAATTGCCAAGAAAAATAATAAACATGAGATTCGATAACTTTAGGAAAAACAGATTCACATTATAGCCCATCATGATGTAACATTATTCTTGGTTTTCAGCACGAACGACCAATAAGGTCATGGCCTTCTATATTGATGTATACCCTAGCTATAATTTTACATAGGGTTCTGACATTGGGTAGAAGGGTGCGTCTTGGCCTAGTAAACAATGTTGCCCATGGGAGTTTCGAATAATTAGGAAAAAACATTTTCACTTTTCCAACTAATTATGGGGATGTTTTGTACAAGTAGTAAAGAAAATCGGAAGAATGTGGCTCGGAATGCGAGAAGCATGCCAAGTTTCCGGATATTACGAACCATCCATGTTTTACTTGCGATTCCTAGATTCTTTGAGTTTTCAAGGTTTGTAGATAAATTAACCCAATTAAATTACACTACTATCTCCAATTCAAATTAATCTTCTCAGATTTGTCTAGATTCAGATATATGTATCTAGCACAGAAACATGACTAGATACATTTGAATCTAGATGAATCTATGAATATTAATATGGATCAGAGGGAGTTTGTCAAAATTAGGTCAAATTATTTCGAACTACATGTGAGCTTCCAATTTCTATTTAAATTTCACCAAAATCTTTTGAAGTTGCCCACCACACAGCCAATATATCGAGAACACGTTTGAGAGGACTTTGCATGTCGGCAAATTTGACCTTGCTTTGAAAAAAGAGAGAGAAATAGGCAACAAAAATAGGGGACTCATGCATGGCGTCCTTTTTCTTGTATTAGCTGCCATGAAAAATAATAAACATGTGTTTTCACAACTTTTGAAGAAACCCGCTTCACAAAAATGGCCTACCATATATAAGTATGAACAGGTTTCAGGACGAGCGACCAGGCAAGGTCATGGACATATCCACATCATAGTTTATGATAAATTGGTAGTACTACAAGAAAGTATATGTGTGCATCTTAGCATTGATAAATATGTTTGCCAATGGAAGTTTCCAAATACTAGGAAAAGTAAGAACTCTAATTTTCTAAGAGATGGAAATATTTTTTCTGTAAGGCAAAGTACTCCACTTCATTCCGTACTGCTACTCCAAAAGGTAGGCAGCGTGAGAGCAGCGAGAGGAGTATCCTGCACGTGAGACTCGGATAATAGACGTATGACATATCATCATTATATAAAATTATAATAGGTAAAGCACAAAATTTTATAAATTTGATCAACATACATATAGTATGGGTGTATATTTGGTTCTTGTACTTTGTATCATCATGTAGAAGTCAAAGATTATTAGCTATCTAAAACACTTGAAATTTTTGGTAATATGGTCTAGAGAAATGAGGGAGAAGATTCTAGTATAATGGACAAGTGTGTTTTGAGTTTTGTGTATAGCATTCATTATACTGAAGACTATCTATACAATCTTCTAGATGCTAGAATGGAAAAGAATATCCAATGGTTGGAAATATTGGGATTCACGAGTCTTGATCCAATGGTGGCATTCATTGTTATTCGTATAATATTCTCTTACCGTTATATAGTGTACGAATACGAATAACTTTGAATATTGACCGTTGGATCAAGACTCATGAATCCGAACATTTCCAGCCATTGGATCTTCTTTTCCATTCTAGCATCTAGAATATTCTATTGATAGTCTTAATCATAATTAATGCTATGCACAAACCTCAAAACACAATTCATCATACTAGAATCTTATCACTCATTTCTCTAGACCATGTTACCAAAATTTCAAGTGTTAGGTAGCTAATAATCTTTGACTTCTACACATGATGATACAAAGTAGAAGAACCAAATATACACCCATACTTTATATATGTTGATCAAATTTATATTTTTCTACTTTACCTATTATAATTTTATATAGTGATGATATGTCAAACGTCTATTATCTGACGTGCAGGGTGCGTGTAACTTACTAATATATAGTGGTAAGATAAGATATACCCTAGCTACACTTTTAGATACGATTCTCACATCGGATAGATATGGGTGTGTCTTGGCCTAATAAACAATGTTACCCATGGGAGTTTCAAAAAATTAGGAAAAATAACATTTTTCACTTTTCCAACTGATTACGGGGATGTTTTGTACTATCAGTAAAGAAAATCAGAAGAATGTGGCTCAGAATGCGAGAAGCGTGCCATGTTTCCGGACATAGCAAACCATCCATGTTTTACTTCCGATTCCTAGGTTCTTTGAGTTTTCAAGGTTCGTAGATAAATTAACCCAAGTAAATTACACTACTATCTCCGATTCAAATCAATGTTCTCAGATTTGTCTAGATTCGGATATATGTATCTAGCACAAAAACATGACTAGATATTTGAATCTAGATGAATCTATGAACACTATTATGGATCGGAAGAGTCTGTTGAAATTAGGTTAAATTATTTCGAACCACATGTGAGCTGCCAATTGCTCTTTAAATTCACAAAAATCTTTTGAAGTTGCCCACCAGACAACCAATATATCGAGAACATGACCGAGAGTTTCAAAGATTCAACTTCTTTCTATACTTTGCATGCTGGAAAAGTTGACCCTGCTTTGAAAAAAGAGAGAAAAATAGGGGGACTAATGCATGGTGTTCTTTTCGGCTATTACCTGCCATGAAAAATAATAAACATGAGTTTTCACAACTTTTGAAAAAACCCGCTTCATAAAAATGGCCTACATGTTGGAGTTTTGCCTAATAAAGGCCCAACCCATTTATACTATTCAACAATTCCTGAAATCCTAGAGGCCCACTTGGCCCATTCATTCAAGGCAAGAGGTGGGACAAAAGTCTAGTCCCACATTGCTAGTTGAGTGGAAGTTGGACCATCTTATGAGATGAGCTCTTCCACCACTTGTACGAGCTTGAGAAGAGAAGATATATACATGCATGCTCCTCCTCCTCCGCCGCTCGCCTCGCCTCGCCTCGTCACGACGCACGCGCCACGGGTTGCGGGTTGCGGGAATGCCTCGAGCCGAGAGCTTCTCTCTCTTTTTGCCACGCATGAATGCATAATAATCTGAACAGTCTGCGTGAGTGGATGTTTAATACGAACTTAGTGGAGAATTAATTCGAGCTTAGTGGAGGCTGTTCGGTTTTGGCCGATGCCTGTTTGTTTCCTCTCCCAATGCTGACTTTTCGCTTGCCTACCCGTGCATATAAGAGCGAGAGGTCGCTCCTCTCCTCAGACACACCAACACACACCCTTGCGCCTCTAGTTCCAGAGCATTGCACTTCTTAGATATTCCCTATCCCGTCTTGCGGCATGCACCACGAGCTGCGATAGTAGTCCTCCGAGACCCCGCTTCTTCAAGTCCTGTACGAGATAAGGGCGATAAGGTTTTTGGGGCGCACTACCAGCGCGACTACTGGCTTCATCACGGACTCCTTCATGGATAGCAACTACGCCAACGTCTTCCCCAATGATGATTTCTTCCCTGACATCAACAACCTTTTCCTCGACAACATGGTTGACGATGGTGCCAACGTTAACGCGAACACCGACGGTTCCTCTGCTGTGATGTATACCATCTTCCTCAATCTTGTTTATCATATTCAGATTGTTTTTCGTATCTCCTGGTCTTCTTCTATTATTCTGCCTTCATTTTATCTGTCTTTTACTATGGATACATCTCTTGGAAAATTGCTCTTTTACTCAAAAATCCAAAACCCTTATTATAGGCAATTTGCTCCAAGTGGTTTCGTTGCTTCTGTGAAGCCACCTGTTTTTGAGGGTACGCATTATAAGAGGTGGCGCGTGAGAGCAGTTCTCTAGTTTCAGAACATGAACTGCTATGAAGCCACTCTTGGCAAGCCTGAGGGAGAGCTTACTCCTGCTCAAGAACAAGTTTTCTAAAAAACTGATACCTTGTTAAAGGCTACTTTGTTGTCTACTCTAGGGGAGAACATTGTTGAACCCTATATGTCATTTGATAATGGCAAGGACATGTGGGTTACGCTTGAGGCCAAGTTTGGGGTTCCGGACGCTGGCAGTGAACTGTATGTCATGGAACAACTCTATGACTACAAGATGACTGATGACCACTCTGTGGTTGAGCAGGCTCATGAAATACAGTCACTGGCCAGGGAGCTTGAGCACTTCCCTTGTGTGTTACCAGACAAGTTCATTGTCGGGGGCATTATTGCCATGCTTCCCCCTTTGTGGAGGAACTTTGCTACTTCCCTGAAACACAGGAGACAAGAGTTTTCCATATCAGATCTCATTGGGACTCTTGATGTGGAAGAGAAGGCGAGAGAAAAAGACACACGTGCTCGAGGTGCTGAGGGAGGTTTAAGTGCCAACCTGGTATCTCACAAGTCCAGGAACAAGGGAAAGTTTGATGGAAAGAACAAAGCCTCATAGTCTACTAGTGTCAAGAAGAAGACTGATAAGAAAAAAGGTGCTTGTCATGTGTGAGGTGATCCTGATCATTGGGCTCCTGCATGCCCCAATCGCTTTGACAAGCATCAGCATGGAAAAGGCAGCAAGACTGCTAATGTTGTCATGGGCGATGTTGAGATGGAAGATGTTGGGTATGGTATATTACCTACTGTTTTTTCATTATGTCATTCTCCTGATTAGTGGATTGACATGGGCGCTAATGTACATGTTTGTTCTGATGTTTCCATGTTTTCTTCATATCAGGTCAAAGGGGCTCAGTCTATGCTGATGGGGAACGGCTCGCATGCTTCTGTTCATGGTGTTGGTATGGTCGATCTGAAGTTCACTTCGGGAAAGACCGTGCGCCTGAAGAACGTGCATCATGTTCCCTCAATAAATAAGAATCTTGTTAGTGGATCACTTCTATGCCGTGATGGCTACAAGATTGTGTTTGAGTCCAATAAATTTGTATTATCTATGTTTGGGACATTTATTGGTAAAGGCTATGAGTGTGGAGGTTTGTTCTACCTGACACTATCAGATGTGTGTAATAAAGTCATGAATCATGTTTCATCTGATCTTGTATCAAATGTCTAGCATTCACGTCTTTGTCATGTTAATTTTGGTTGCATGACGCAGTTAGCTAAAATGAATGTAATCCCAAAATTCACTAATGTGAAGGGATCTAAATGCCAAACTTGTGTGCAAGCGAAGCAACCTCGCAAGTCACATACAACTGCAGAGGTGAGAGATTTGGCACCACTAGAGCTCATACATTCAGATCTTTGTGAGATGAATGGTGTGTTGACAAAAGGTGGAAAGAAATATTTTATGACATTGATGGATGACTCTACGAGATATTGTCATGTGTATCTTCTGAAATCAAAAGATGAGGCTTTGAGTTTCTTCAAAATCTATAAACCTGAAGCGGAAAATCAACTTGATCGCAATATTAAGAGGCTTAGGTCTGATCATGGTGGAGAGTACATTTCCAACGAGTTTGATTCTTTTTGTGTGGAACATGGTATAATCCATGAGAGGACACCTCCCTACTCGCCCCAGTCGAACGGGGAACCTGAAAGAAAGAATCATACTCTAACAGATTTGGTTAATGCCATGTTAGACACATCGGGTCTCTCCAAGGAATGTGGGGGAGGCATTACTGACTGCATGTCATGTCCTAAATCGAGTTCCCACTAAGAACAAAGAGATTACTCCATTTGAAGAATGGTAAAAGAAAAGATTAAATATTTCTTACTTGTGAACTTGGGGCTGTCTGGCAAAGGTTCATTTGGCAATGCCAAAGAAGTGCAAACTTGGACCAAAAACCGTGGACTGTGTTTTTCTAGGATATGCTTTTCATAGCATCGGCTATAGATTCTTGATAGTAAAATCTGGAGTACCAGACATGCATGTTGGTACAATCATGGAGTCAAATGATGTGACTTTCTTTGAGGATATCTTTCCCATGAAGGATATACCTAACTCGTAAAATCAGGAGATACCTGACTCATTGAATCAGGAAATACCCATAATTCCTGAACATACCATTCCTCTTGAACACTCGGAAAAAACCTGAGGAGGATGATAATGAAATTCCTAAGAGGAGTAAGAGACAGAGGACTTCAAAGTCGTTTGGTAATGATTTCAATGTGTACCTTGTGGATGATACTCCTACTTCTATTTCAGGAGCCTATGCATATCCTGATGCTGACTATTGGAAGGAAGTCGTTCATAGTGAGATGGAATCCATCTTAGCGAATGGAACATGGGAGATCACCGATCGTCCTTATGGGTGCAAACTTGTAGGATGCAAATGGGTGTTTAAGAAGAAACTTAGGCCTTATGGACTATTGAGAAGTACAAGGCAAGACTTGTAGCCAAGGGTTATACCCAAAAAGAAGGTAAAGACTACTTTGATACTTACTCACATGTAGCCAGATTGACCACCATTCGAGAACTACTATCTTTGGCTTCCTCACATGGTCTTCTCGTTCATCAAATGGACGTTAAGACGACTTTCCTAAATGGAGAGTTGGACGAGGAAATTTATATGGATCAGCCAGATGGATTTGTAGTGAGTGGCCAAGAAGGAAAAGTGTGTAAGTTGTTGAAGTCTTTATATGTCCTTAAACAAGCACCTAAGCAGTGGCACGAGAAGTTTGAGAGAACCCTAACCACTGTAGGCTTTGCTGTAAACGAAGCTGACAAATGTGTGTACTATCGCTATGGTGGGGGTGAGGGAGTGGTTCTATGTTTGTATGTTGATGACATACTGATTTTTGGGACCAATCTTAATGTGATTAAGGAAGTCAAGGATTTCTTGTCTCGGTCTTTTGAGATGAAGGATCTAGGGGTAGCTGACGTTATTTTGAACATCAAGCTATTGAGAGATGATAATGGTGGGATCACACTGCTTCAGTCTCACTATGTGGAAAACATCTTGAGTCGCTTTGGGTATAGCAACTTCAAGTCTTCTCCAACACTGAATGATCCTAGTGTGTTAATTCGAAAGAATAGAGGCACTACTAGAGATCAATTGACATACTCTCAGATTATTGGGTCGCTTATGTATTTTGCTAGCGCTACGAGGCCTGACATCACTTTTGTTGTGAGCAAACTCAGTCGAATTGTTTCAAATCCTGGAGATGATCATTGGAAAACTCTTGAGAGAGTCATGCGCCATCTAAATGGCACTGCGAGCTACGACATTCACTATACTGGGTACCCAAGGGTGCTGGAGGTCTATAGTGATTCAAATTGGATATCTGATGCTGATGATATAAAGGCCATGAGTGGATATGTATTTACACTTGGTGGTGGTGCTGTTTCTTGGAAGTCTTGCAAGCAGACCATCTTAACAAGGTCAACTATGGAAGCAGAACCCACAACATTAGACACATCCATTGTTGAAGCAGAGTGGCTACAAGAACTCTTGATGGACTTCCGTGTGGTTGAGAAACCTATACCCTCAATCCCAATGAACTGTGATTGTTAAAGTGAATAGTCCTAAGGATAACATGAAGTCCTCAAGACATGTGAAGAGGATTAAAATCTGTCAGGAAAATGAGAAACTTCGAAGTTATTGCGTTGGATTATATCCAAACATCTAAGAATCTGGCAGATCCCTTCACAAAGGGTCTATCACATAACGTGATAGAAACTGCATCAAAGGAGATGGGTATGAGACCCACAATATAAGTTTTCCACAGTGGTAAACCACTCTATGTGATCGGAGATCCCGTGAATTAGAATTGGGAGACAAGCTGTTGGTTAACTGAGAGGAAAATATCTTTACTTTAATCACCACTCCGTGAAGATGCAATACTTTCCTATTCTGCATGGCAGGTTGATTTGTTTAATCTGTTCTAAGTGGCTTAGTATAAGCAGACATGTTGTCCTATAGAACATCTTTTGAAGAACACACCTATATGAGTGTGACTATTAAACGTCGCAGTCTATGAGAGTTGGGTGCTCTCTAATAAACTCATGAAAGGCTACGGAGTATGACGCATAAGCTCCACCCAAGGGGAAGTCCCATGGAAGCCTAGTATTGGCCAAGGCTTTGTGTAAAGATAGAATGCATCAAACTTGCAGTTCAAGGCATAGTCCACTGTACAAGTTGCAAACTGGTGTCGCATAGAGTTTAGGTGGAAGTTCAACTTAACAGTCTCCACTAGTACCAGTATATAAACAATGTTTTGGAACCATAGGCAAATTTTTGTGTGCCTCTAGGATCTGGTGAAGGATTGTTGGAATTGCCTAATAAAGGCACAACCCATTTATATTATTCAACAATTCCCGAAATCCTAGAGGCCCACTTGGCCCATTCATGCAAGGCAAGAGGTGGGACAAAAGTTTAGTCCCATATTGCTAGTTGAGTGGAAGTTGGACTAGCTTATAAGATGAGCTCTTGCACCACTTGTACAAGCTTGAGAAGAGAAGACATATACACGCACGCTCCTCCTCCTCTGCCGCCCGCCTTGCCATGCATCGCCTCGTCATGACGCGCGCGTGCCGCGGGTTGCGGGTTGCGAGAATGCCTCGAGCCGAGAGCTTCTCTCTCTTTTTGCCACGCATGAATGGATAATAATCTGAACAGTCTGCGTGAGTGGATGTTTAATACGAACTCAGTGGAGAATTAATTCGAGCTTAGTGGATGTTGTTCGATTTTGGCTGATGCCTGTTCGTTTCCTCTCCCAACGCTGACTAATTGCTTGCCTACCCATGCCTATAAGAGTGAGAGGTCGCCCCTATCCTCAGACACACCAACACACACCCTTGCGCCTCCAGTTCCAGAGCATTGCGCTGCTTAGATCTTCCCCATCCCGTATGGCGGCATGCACCGCGAGCTGGGACAGTAGGCCTCCGAGACCCAGCTACTTCGAGTCCTGTACGGGAGAAGGGCGATAAGGTTTTTGGGGAGCGCTACCAGCGCGACTACTGGCTTCATCACGGACTCCTTCATGGATAGCGACTGCGCCAATGTCTTCCCCAACGAAGATTTCTTCCCCAACATCAACATCCTTTTCCTCGACAACATGGCTGACGACGGTGCCAACGTTAACGCGAACACCGACGGTTCCTCTGCTGTGATGTATACCAACTTCCTCAGTCTTGTTTATCGTATTCAGATTGTCTGTCATCTCTTCTAGTCTTCATCTATTATTCGGCCTGTATTTTATCTATCTTTTACTATGGTTAAATCTCTTGGAAAATTGCTCTTTTACTCAACACTACCATGTATAAGTATGAACATGTTTCAGGACGAGCGACCAAGCAAGGTCATGGACATATCCATATTATAGTTTATGGTAATTTGGTAGTACTACAAGAAAGTAGATGTGTGCATCTTGGCATTGGTAAACAACTTGTCCAATGGGAGTTTCCAAATACTAGAAAAAAGTAACAACTCTAATTTTCTAAGCGATGGAAATATTTTTTCTGTAAAGCAAAGTACTTCACTTCGTTGCGTCCTGCTACTCCAAAAGGTACACAACGCGAGAGCAGCGAGAGGAGTGTCCTGCACGTGAGACTCGGATAATAGACGTATGACATATCCTCATTATATAAAATTATAATAGGTAAACCATAAAATTTTATAAATTTGATCAACATTCATAAAGTATGGGTGTATATTTGGTTCTTGTACTTTGTATCATCATGTAGAAGTCAAAGATTATTAGCTACCTAAAACACTTGGAATTTTTGGTAATATGGTCTAGAGAAACGAGGGAGAAGATTCTAGTATGATGAAGTGTGTTTTGAGGTTTGTGCATAGCATTCATTATGCTAAAGACTATCTATGCAGTCTTCTAGATGCTAGAATGGAAAAGAAGATCCAACAAATGGAAATATTAGGATTCGCGAGTCTTGATCCAACGGTCAGCATCCAACGAATAACTTTGAATGCCGACCGTTGGATCAATACTCGCGAATCCTAATATTTCCATCTGTTGGATCTTCTTTTCTATTCTAGCATCTAGAAGATTGTATAGATAGTCTTCAGCATAATGAATGCTATGCACAAACCTCAATACACACTTCTCCATCATACTAGAATCTTCTTCCTCGTAGCTAATAATCATTGACTTCTACATGATCTTATCTTACCACTATATAGTGTACGAATAATTTTGAATTTTGAACGTTGGATCAAGACTCATGAATCCTAGCATTTCTAGCTGTTGGATTCATTTCCATTCTAGCATCTAGAAGATTCTATTGATAGTCTTCGACATAATGAATACTATGCACAAACCACAAAACACACTTCTCCATCATACTAGAAGCTTCTCCCTTGTTTCTCTAGACCATGTTATCAAAAATTTCATGTGGTAGGTAGCTAATAATATTTGAATTCTACATGGTGATACAAAGTACAAGAACCAAATATGCACCCATACTTTATAGATGTTGATCAAATTTATAATTTTTTATACTTTACCAATTATAATTCTATATAGTGATGATATGTCATACGTCTACTATCTGAGTCTCACATGCAAGGCACATGCAACTTACTAGTAGCTAATAATTGTTGGCATCTACATGAACTTACCACTATATAGTGTACGAACAACTTTGAATATTGACCGTTGGATCAAGACTCATGAATCCCAACATTTGCAGCCGTTGGATCTTCTTTTCCATTCTAGCATCTTGAAGATTCTATTGATAGCCTTCATTAGAGACCACCATATAGTGTACGAATAACTTTGAATGTTGTCGTTGGATCAACACTCGTGAATTCCAACTTTTCGATCTAGCCGTTAGATCTTCTTTTCCATTCTAGCATCTAGAAGATTCTATTGATGGTCTTCGGCATAATGAATGATATGCATAAACCTCAAAACACACTTCTCCATCATACTAGAATCTTCTCCCTTGTTTCTTTAGACCATGTTATCAAAAATTTCATGTGTTAGGTAGCTAATAATCTTTGACTTATACATGATGATACAAAGTACAAGGACCAAATATACACCCATACATTATACATGTTGATCAAATTTATAATTTTTTCTGCTTTACCAATTATAATTGTATAGAGTGATGATATGTCATACGTCTACTATTTGAGTCTCACGTGCAAGGCACGTCCAACTTACTAGTAGCTAATAATCATTGAATTCTACATGATCTTACCACTATATAGTTTACGAACAACTTGGAATATTGACCGTTGGATCAAGACTCGTGAATCCCAACATTTCCAGCCGTTGGATCTTCTTTTCCATTCTAGCATCTTGAAGATTCTACTGGTAGTCTTCATTACAATGAATACTATACACAAAACTCAAAATAGACTTCTCCATCATTCTAGAATCTTCTCCCTCATTTCTCTAGACCATGTTACCAAAATTTCAAAGTTTTAGATAGCTAATAATCGTTGAATTCTACATGATATACACAAAGTACAAGAACCAAATATATACACCCATAATTTATAGATGTTGATCAAATTTATATTTTTTCTGCTTTACCTATTATAATCTTACCACTATATAGTGTACGAATAACTTTGAATATGGACCGTTGGATCAAGACTCGTGAATCCCAACATTTCTAGCTGTTGGGTCTTCTTTTCCATTTTAGCATCTAGAAGATTCTATTTTTTTTTGAATAGTCTAGAAGATTCTATTGATAGTTTTTATCACAATGAATGCTATGCACAAAACTCAAAACACAATTTACCCATCATTCTAGAATCTTCTCCCTCGTTTCACTAGACCATGTTACCAAAAATTCCATGTTTTAGATAGCTAATAATCATTGACTTCTACATGATCTTACCACTACGAGGGATAAGATTCTAGTATGATGGAGACGTGTGTTTTGAGGTTTGTGCATAGCATTCATTATGCTGAAGACTATCAATAGAATCTTCTAGATGCTAAATGGAAAACAAGATCCAACGGCTGGAAATGTTGGGATTCACGAGTCTTTATCAGATGAGAAATATTCAAAGTTATTCATACCCAATATAGTGGTAAGATATCTCTACTACTATAATGGAGCAGTTTTGAATTGGATCCATAGCACCAATCCTGACCGTTGGGCTGTTAGATCCAATGGTTCAGAGAAGCTGGATTCGTGTTGAATAGTACCTAGAGCAAACTCCACATGAATGTTCTAGAACCATCATGTCACCACCCCCAAAATTTCATAGCACAGTAGGTTGTATTCTCTCTACTACTATAGTGGAGAAGTTTTGAATTGGATCCATAGCACCAATCCTGACTGTTGGGTTGTTAGATCCAATGGTTCAGAGCAACTGGATTCATGTTGAATAGTACGTACCTAGAGCAAACTCCACCATGTTCTAGAACCATCATGTCACCACCCCCAAAATTCATAAATTAAGTCTATTAATAATAACTATCTATACATATTGAGAATACAACCTACTGTGCTATTAAATTTTGGGGGTGTGACATGATGGTTCTCTAACTTGGTGGAGTTTGCTCTAGGTACTATTTAACACGAATCCAGCTGCTCTGAACTATTGGATCTAATAGCCCAATGGTCAGGATTGGTGCTATGGATCTAATTCAAAACTGCTCCATTATAGTAGTAGAGATATAGTGTACGAACAACTTTCAATATTGACGGTTGGATCAAGACTCGTGAATCCCATCATTTTTAGTCGTTGGATCTTATTTTCCATTCTAGCATCTAGAAGATTCTATTGATAGTCTTCATCACAATGAATGCTATGCACAAAACTCAAAACACACTTCTCCATCATTCTAGAATTTTCTCCCTCGTTTCTGTAGACCATGTTACCAAATTTTTAAAGTTTTAGATCGTTAATAATCGTTGACCTCTACATGATATACAAAGTACAAGAACGAAATATACACCCATACTTTATAGATGTTAATCAAATTTAAATATTTTTCTGCTTTACCTATTATAATATTACATGGTGATGATATGTCAGACGTCTATTATCTCAGTCTCACGTGCAGGACACGTGCAACTTACTAGTCTTACCACTATATATTGTACGAATAACTTTGAATATTGAACACTAGATCAAGACTCGTGAATCCTAACCTTTCTAGTCATTGGATCTTCTTTTCTATTCTAGCATCTAGAAGATTCTATTGATAGTCTTCATCACAATGAATTCTATGCATAAAACTTAAAACACACTTATCCATCATTCTAGAATCCACTCCCTCGTTTCTCTAGACCATGTTACCAAAATTTTCAAGTTTTAGATAGCTAATAATCGTTGACTTCTACATGATATAAAAAGTACAAAAACCAAATATACACCCATACTTTATAGACGTTGATCAAATTTATATTTTTTCTGCTTTACCTATTATATAATTTTATATAGTGATGAATGTCAGACGTCTATTATCTGAGTCTCACGTGTAGGGCACGTGCAATTTACTAATAGTGGTAAGATACGAACAACTTTGAATGCTGACCGTTGGATCAAGACTCACGAATCCCAATATTTCCAACCGTTGGATCTTCTTCTCCATTCTAGAATTTAGAAGATTCTATAGATAGGTTTCAACATAATGAATGCTATGCACAAACCTCAAAACACACTTCTCCCTCATACTCCTAGAATCCTCTCCCTCGTTTCTCTAGACCATGTCACCAAAAATTTCATGTGATAGGTAGGTAATAATCTTTGACTTCTACATGATGATACAAAGTACAAGAACCAAATATGCACCTATACTTTATATATGTTAATCAAATTTATAATTTTTTTGTGCTTTACCTATTATAATTTTATATGATGATGATATGTCATATGTCTATTATCTGAGTCTCACGTGCATGGAAGGTGCAATTTACTAGTAGCCTACAATGTATGAACATTCTTGGGTTTCAGTCCGAAGGACTAATAAGGTCATGGCCATATATATCGATACCATAGCTATACTTTATGATACGGTTCTTACATCAGGTAGATGGGTGCGTCTTGAAGTAGTAAACAATATTGACCGTGGGAGTTTCGAACAATTATGAAAGAATATTTTTCACTTTTCCAAGTGATTATGGGACTATTTCGTACTAGTAAAGAAAATCAGAAGAATTTGGATCGAAATGCGACAAGTGCGCCATGTTTCCAGACATTGTGGAGCATGCATGTTTTCCTTGTGATTTCTAGGTTCTATGAGTTTTTAAGGTTCATAGCTAAATAAACCACTTAAATTACAGTACTGTCTGCCTAAATTAGGTGAACTGAATTGGCATATGCATATGCGCACTGTTTAGCTAAGAAACCCAAGTTCACTCAGCCGTTTAGCTCACTATAGTATATGGACCCCATTCGTACGAATAACTTTGAATGCTGACCGTTGGATCAATATTTGATGTATTTACATGAATTTGAAATATTTCTTTATTTTTTATGAGGGCCACGGCTGGCAGTCAGCACCACCCCAATTTTTTTCATCTATCTGCCACCGTACTAGATTCCCACCTTTCTTCACAAGATGCACACGCCACCATCCCATCGTATTCGATGCGTCCTGCTTTTTGGGCCTTCCTTTTAATACTACTCGGCAGGTGTGCCAAGCGCGATTCAGGACAAAATTTACTTGTGATATTGGTGGGATCTTATAGTTCAAATATTAGGGGATTATTGGGGTGACCCTCCCTTCTAACTTTCCTAAAATTTAACCCTACCTTCACTTCTCGGCAAACGCTAGCTACTTCCATACTGACGGGGCCTCTCGCTCGCTCGCCCGCCGACTCCACAATCCATCTCACATCATCCTCTATCTCATCCCTCCTTAGTCGAATTTCAGGTTGCCGGACTCTACTCAACAACGCTATCATCCACGCTACCGTTGTTCCTTTGTCGCATCTTCTTCCCCCACTCCGAGTGCCAGCTTCCCTACAACCGCAATCGAGAGATGCGTACGCCACGTGGGCAGTGGCGGGCTCAGGATTTTGATAGTGGGTATTCAAAGTAAAAAAATCAAAAAATAGTGTTCAAAGTAGCATTTGATCTTGTGTGTACAAGGTCCAGATGCATTTCGTTTTACCAACAACACCAATGCTACTTGTTTGCAGAAATTTACTGAGTTTTGTATACAAATACGACTGAAATATAGGGCTCTAACATATGATTTGAAAATTTTGACGAAACTTTTGGGTATTCAGCTGAATACCTTTGATACATGGTGGGCCCACCCCTGCACGTGGACCCCTCACCAGGGTGATGGTTAAAACTCCATACAACCGAGAACAAGGTTGATGCACACTTACTATGCTTACTTTCCTTGCAATTTACTACTACTTCCAAATGTAGTTCATTGCTTCCTTGTTGTGCCTTCTCATTACCAATTATTTCTAATGCATGCTAGTTGCAGTACTGCGGGATCGGTTCAAAGAGAAAAGAAGGCAATTGTTAGTCATCAAGCTAAATTGGTTATCTCGCACTAGTACGAAGCCTCGCCAGCCCAATGATAACCCCCAACAATCCTCCCCAGACAATGGTTTGCCTCCATTTTGCATATATGCGCGTTGTCGTTATGCATTTTATTTTCGAGAGTAGTTTAGCCTTTGCTTGCCATGTCTTGTCGTACTAGTATATATTTTTTGTAAGGCATGGAAGATGATGTACTGCCAAATGAGTATGTAGAGAATCGATGCCAACGAATCCTGAAGAGTTTTGGACATGCGGATCTAGCCTGCTTGTCACAACACAACTGGCACAGAAACACGGCCTGGTCGAGTACCCTAAACATGGCTATTTCTTGCATATTTCTTGTATTATTTACTAATTCATTGTCTGCATTGCAATTTTTAGAAGCAAGTGCATGACCATGTCCCTGCCAAGGAGGTTCACAGCACAGATATTCGGCGTGCCAGTGATACAACCATTTCTAGGATCCAAACCAAAGTATAGTGCATGGCCGAAGCTAATATCAGGCTTCTCCAAAAGTATTTGGACATAGCCACTTGGCGGATCAGAGAATTGAACCGAGGATGGATTTCTACTATTGAAGATGGCCTTGATGCTGCCGCTGATCTTCAAAAATTAGTCGCTGAAAATCTTGTTTCCAATTTGGCTGATTCTGATGTCAATAAGATCAACGTGACGGTTTTGGAACAGGTGAAAGCACGAGAAGATATTCTCCATGCATTTTTGTAGGCAGATGATTTTCGAAGGGTGATGCAAGGGCCTCCAACCGAATAGAATTTTATTTCGAGTAATGAGGATGACTTTCCTTGTGTTGTCAGCCTGATATTTTGTTTGGCACGCTGTATGAAACTATACTGTACCTACTTCCTACATCTGGACAATGTATCCCGGTCTCGTTCTAGCCATTCGGAAAATGGAAAAACAACATTTTCCCGTGATAAACTTGAAATATTATTTTGCACTTTCGTTTCGATCTGTAGACCCACGTTTTGCCGAAAATCAACACATTACCATGAAAGTTAGTTCGAGAATGACCATGTCCATGTGCCCATTATCATGAATAAATCCGTGCACTATATACTTGTGTGGCCCTAAAGTAAAACTTTTAGACTACAGTAGCAGATCCAGTACAAAAAAATCAACTGAGCCACAAACCACAAGCCGAAATCACCTCTTCCACCAAGCTGTGCGCCAGAAACACCCGCCCCAATGGGCTCCTGCGTCCAAAATTCAAACGATACAAAAATTTCAACTCGCCCTTCAGTCCAGAAACAACGCATCAAAGGCCATTCCTCAAAATGGTTTCTCTTGTAAATTCCCACGCACCACACAATTCAAAGTTTCAAACATACTAGTACCACACGCGCCCATCAGGCCGAATCCCTCGAGATCACCTTGCAGGACCATGGTCGTGCTCCTTCCGTCCCATCTCCCCTTCATATCCTCTCCACCGACATGCCACCATAGCGACCAAAGTCATTTTACCAGCTCCTGACGCCGGCCTGCACTAGATCATCTCCTCTATACACGAGGTCCACGGAGCCGCAGCCGGCTCAGCAACGCTGTCGTAGCTTTGTTGGATCCACTTCGCCGACTCCACGACACCGGATCTGCTTCCTCGACCTTGTCCATGGCGCCGGAGAGATGGGGAGGCAAATCCGCTCAAGGGTGAACGACAAGGTCGTAGCTCACCATAAGTCCAGCAAAGGCACGGGAAGGAAATTGCGTAATCGCGGTCACACAGGTTGCCACCATACACTTCCTATGCTCTTTATGCATTTGGTGTCTGAGAGTAGTTCATCGCTTATTTCACTGCATTTTTGCACTGAGTTTTTTATCTTCTACTCCGTCATTTCTTGTCGAGGCATCGTATATGCATATGTCTGTCATTGTTCCTTCAAAGCATTCAACTGATTGCTAGCAATCTACTAACTTGCTCTTCTACACACACCTCGCTCTTAAATCTCATAAGATATATTTTTTGCTGATGCATGTAAGGTGATTTGCGGATGACTGATGAGGGATAATGGAAGATTAGGGAAGATAGATTATTATAGAATTCCAAATATGCAAGGTCGCTCAGCCCGCATAGAGTTAGATCTTTCATAGCTACCACCACAAATCATGAAGTCTAGGATTCTGATGCAGAATTTGATCCTCAAGATTAACAAAACCCGAAGGGAGACCTGACTCGAGAAGATGGACCTGTCGAGAACCCCCTCCCTAATATGCATGCTTGTCCACTGCCCAAGGTGCTTGCTCTGTCTTGTCATTGCGATATTTGTTTCATCTTCCATGTTTCGTACTTCAATTCCCACCAAATGTTGTGCAATGCCATCTGCTTAGTTCATGCATCATATATGTTCAGCGTACCTTGCCTTACTATTCTTTTGTTCTATCCGAGTCTCATTTTACATAGGACTTTGATAGATTAATGTATCGCTTATGTGTGTCTGGAATCAGTTGGTTCACCTAAGACCCTTCCAGGTACCAGCAGGAAGAAAAACTATGATTGACAAGTGTCTGATTCAGAATTGGTTTCTGTTGATTAACAATATTTTGAGAGAGACCTGACTTAGGAAGTTGGACCCGTCGATGACCTCCCTGCTAGTCCGCCCTCTTGTCCACTCCCCAAGGTGCTTGCTCTATTTTTTAATTGTGATATCTGTTGCATCTGCCATGTTTTATATCTCAATACCACCAAATATTTTGCAATGCCCTCTGCCTAGTTCACACATCATATATATTGAGCACATTTTTCCATACTATTATTCTGCTCCATCTGCGTATCATTACATATAGAACTATAACAGATTGAAGTATTGTTTATGTGTGTCAGGAATCAGCTGGTTCATGTAAGACCCGTTCAGGTACCAAACGTGAAGCTTCGACAAGCCGTCCTGCTAGTACCGGTGGAACACAAACACATGCCGTGAAATACAATAAATGAAAATCAGGAAACTCACATACGGCTAAAAAGTGTCGTCTTGGTGGCACACCACAGGTTCCAATAGTAGTAGACGCAGCAAATACCATCCCACACATTCCACAATCACCAATTGGCAATCAAGATACCCAGCAACAATTGACAGCCAAACCAGTTTTGACCTCTACTTGCCTAACACTGTTGGCACAACACCAACAACCTAGCGATGATCACCAACCCGTTGATCAGTCCATCGCCAAACAAGATATATGTTCCAAGGATTATCGATGCATGGTTCCTTATATATACCGTGCAAGCTTGATGTAATGGTTGAATTTGTAGATACACGAAGATTTAAGAAAAGGGGGCCAATGTTAGGAAAAAAGCTTGAAGCTAAAATTTCCAGAGCACAATCTAGATATTGCATAAATCCTATTGTGCCTGGCAAGTGAAGGCCAGAAGATCTAGAAGAATCTTCTTTTCTAGCATCTGAACTAGGCCTTTTTGTCAGGAATGATATTCCCATCTTCGCATCATTCAAGCTCCACCAGCACACCCCTGACCATTACAATTCATTACTGCAGAAGTTACATGTACATCATGGTGCTATGTCCCATGCATTCAAGATTGCTCTTGGTTCTATTCTAAGTCACATAACACATCAAATGTTCCATTCTTGCTGACAGACAAAATTAAACTTTGATCAGGATAATGAGGATGTAGAGTATGTTCTCATGGACATGTTCTGCTATTCTTTGTGCCAGCAGCGCCATAAGGTAAAGAGTAAATACTTTGATGGTAAGGCAAGCAACGATATTCAAAGAACGACTCCTATGGAACACACTATGACTGACTAGCACTGGATAGATCTTCTGAACAAATGGTTTGATCCAAAGATTACGGTATGGTTTGTGAAGAATGATACCATATCACATTCTAAATTCCTATTAGAACATTTGTATCACTAGTCTCCTTTTGTAGATGACCACTAAAAAAACAAGAGAAACCGTGTCGCACAACGCTTAACAAACCGAACTTGATCTTGTGCATTGGTTGGCCACCTGAGCGCAATAGTAAGAATAATTAGTTTTTAATCTTATATAGACTTTGTGCTTCTTATATTTTGATCAAATGTTTCGCCCATGTTGCAGAAAGGTGTGGTAAGTCTGCAAAAAAAATTCCAGGCATGCCAGACAAGCAAAAAAGAAGGGCTCAATCCCTCCACTGAGAGTGTTATTGTAAGTCTTTGTTCGATTGATATTTTGTGATGACACTCCCTCAATCATTTATATGTATAGTTAGATGTGCAACACTACCTGAAATGCTACCCGATTTTCTTTTTAATTTAAGTAGATGATTTACAACTAGTGTGAGTTTCAGTTTTTAGCTGTACAAAGAGTTGTCTTGTGTATATCATGCACCCGGCGATGAAGAAACAGATAGATGCCATGTTGGCATAGTCCTGTTATTGCGTGCTAGTGATAAAATTCTTATCAGTATGATCAGATAGCTATACTTTTACTATAATATATATGATGCATAATCAGCCATGCCAACTTGTAAGATTTGTTCATAGACAAGATGAATGTGTTGTCTGCATGTTTCTATGTATTAGCTTTTCTTCTCTCACCCATGTCTACCAACTGATAACCTTACAGATTAAATTGAATGAGGAGATGGCAAAACCTAGGAAAGATGGTCTAGATCAAACCCAAGAAGAATGTCTGGAAACATTTAAAATGGTACTAAAAGTTGAAGGTCATCGTAAAAGCACGTTCCTTTATAATGTTGGGTTGTCACGGTGCAAGTCCAAGTCGTCGTATTTGTCTAGTCAGGAAGAAATTGTAGCACTACGGGCTGAACAGGAAGTGTATAGACAAGCAATCAATGATATGAGATAGAAAGCATTAGCAAGTGATGTGGAGTTGAAGATGTTACGAGATCAGCAGAATTATCGAGAGCCCATAGATGAAGAGACTCTTCTAAACTGAAGATGAACCCTGACAATGATAGGTGAGTACAATGGTCCTATGAAATGGTTCCTGCTATAGAACCCGGGTTGTGTTTGGGGCCATGTAATAAAAACGGAGGGAGTATTTGTTTCGCATCATGCTTTTATCTGTTTACCGTATGCTCGATGCACAAAAATCATGTGCCCGAACCTCGCTCTCTCAGCCTTGGATTCATGAACCTCACAAAGGTTTTTTCTTCTTTGGACAACCGACAAATCCTACCCTGTTTGAATCTGAGATTATGTATCCAATTTCTTTGCCAATATGGTCAGAATTTTGATGATCAGTTGATGTGACTCCGCTTAAATTCATACCGAAGGAGTACCATTAACGAAATTAAAAAATCTCAGTCGAACGACAAAACCTGCAGCCACCCTGTTTGAATCAGAGTTATCCAATTTTCATTATGGATGATAAGTTAATGTCACTCTCGGCCTTCAATTCCTGAATAGGGAGTACACCTTTTATCCAAATATTGCTTGGACGCTAGCCAAATTCAAAGTATCATTCTGCTCAATTATTATGCTCATGGATGATTAGTTCATGTGACTCTAGGACTTGAATTCCTGGACAGACAGGGTACGGTCTACTAACTTTTTCTATTATTATTAGGTTGGTAACCAAATTCAACATCTCAATCGAGCGACAAAATCACACATCGACCTTGAAGCATTTTCTGCCCCACCATTTCAAACAAATTGTGGCTAAATCTCCCACCAGAGAGTACCATTTTTCTGTTATTATTATTTAGCCGGTAGCCAAATTCAAAATCTCTGTCGAGCGACAAAATCAAACACCGACTTTGAAGCATTTCCCGCCCCATCGTTTCAAAAACTTTGAGGCGAATCTCCCACTAGGGAGTACCATTTTTCAATTATTATTATTTGGCCGGTAGCCAATTCAAAATCTCTGTTGAGTGGCAAAATCAAACACCAACTTTGAAGCATTTCCTGCCCCATCGATTCAAAAACTTTGAGGCCAAATCTCCTACCGGGGATTACCCTTTTTCTATTATTATTATTTGGCCCGTAGCCAAATTCAAAATCTCCGTCGAGCGGAAAAATCAGACACTGACTTTGAAACATTTCCTGCCCCATCGTTTCATAAACTTTGAGGCTAAATCTCCCACCAGGGAGTACCGCTTTTCTATTAATTATTATTTGGCCGGTAGTCAAATCAAAATCTCTATCGAGCGGCAAAATCAAAAACTGACTTTGAAGCATTTCCCGCCCCACCATTTCAAAAACTTTGAGGCAAAATCCCCCACCGGGGAGTACCATTTTTCTATTATTATTATTTGGCCAGTAGACAAATTAAAAATCTCTGTCGAGCGGCAAAATTAAACACGGACTTTGAAGAATTTCACGCCCCTCCATTTCAAAAACTTTGAGGCCAAAACTCCCACCGGGGAGTACCACATTTTGATTAATTATTATTTGGCCGGTAGGCAAATTCAAAAATCTCTGTCGAGTGGCAAAATCAAACACCGACTTTGAAGCATTTCCCGCACCACTGTTTCAAAAACTTTGAGGCAAAATCACCCATCGGGGAGTACCACTTTTCTATTATTATTATTTGGCCGGTAGCAAAATTCAAAATTTGAATCGAGCGGGAAAACCAAAGACCGACTTTGAAGCATTTCATGCCCCTCCGTTTCAAAAACATTTGACATTAAAATTCCTTTTCTACCCATTGTTTCGACGCCATTGGGCACGCTAAAGTTGGTATCTTAGGGGCACGATCGTAATTATTTTTACTGTTCACCTCCAAAGTCCTGATTCGTGCAGTTTTTCAAGCTAGCCCTCCCAAAATCCCAGGCTTCTCTCCCACACCCTCACCTCCACAACCACCGCACTCACCGCCCGAAAGCAATTCCGCGGCTGCCGGAGCCGCTTCAGCGATGCCCACCCCATCGGATCTTGTTCACCGAGTCTCTCTGCCACTCCACCAGAGCTGTGGTCTTTGCTTCCCCGCCGTTGAAAGCTATCTAACCGTACCGGAGTAGCTTCACTGTTGTCCACCAGACGTGATCTTGTTCAACAAGTTCCATGTCTACTGCTCCAGACCAGCTATATGGTCATTGCTGTTGACTGCACCGGCATCGACCACCCAAGATCTGCTTCCCTGACACCAACAGCCACCGCAATCGCAGCACCCTCGGTGACCTGGACGTCACTCGGATGGTACCGACCATGCTTAGACGCCTCTCCAACCAAGGTAACCAAATCTCCAATCCAGTTTTGTTTTGTTAGCGGTATAGCAGGTTCAAGCCTGTCACAGTGAACTCATTTTCGTAATCGTGCTAGTACATACAAGTCACTAGGCACGCCTATTCTTCATGCTAGTACATACAAGGTCATTAGACATATTGGTTTCCATTGGCTGCTCTGCAAATTTCAAGTCATGCACATGTCTGTTATTTTGTCATGTACGTGTTCTTATCTTAGCTGCACCGTACACCAGTAAATGCCTGCTATTGTGTAGTTCTTGCAAAATGTAATGTTAGTGGAAAATATTAGTGTGGATTCCCCGCTCCACAGTTACTGACTCTATCTGGTTATTCCTGAGCTAAGTTCCTGCTATTATTTCCTCCCTGGCATCATTCTCCTATCCTGTGGTACCCGTTCAAACTCTTCATAGTAGTTCGATTATAATTTTTTTGTTGCCATCTAGTTCTTCAAAAGCTGCAACACTGACTATTTTCTTTTACTTTGCGTAGAGCTCAAAAAGGAAACACTGAACATGTTGGTTTGCACAGCCTACAGGTCCACCAGTGATGCCATTATATGTTTTCTGTATCTGGTGCTGGTTCGTACTAATCAATGGCATAATTATTCTTTACTGTATAGTTCACTTGTGTTTTCCATTCCTTCTTGACAAGTTCTGGTATGATGCGGTTATAATTTCTATGTGGTTCATTCTTATCTACGACAGTAACTACATGCCATTGTGTAGATCCCCGCAAATTCTGAGTCACCCAATGTCTCTTGCATTCCAGGAGATACCACTGCTTCCATATATATTTGCTAAAATGACTTTGCTAGTTTATACTGAAATTCTAAGCAAACTTTGTTTGATTGCTCATTTCATTGTTGCCATACTTGTCTAATGCTTGTTTGTCTTGTTCTATAGGTTCACAAGACACACCATTATATCTAGTATCTGGTTCTAGTTTGTCCTAGGCAACGACGTAACTATCCTCTACTATATACTCCATTCATGGTTTGCATTCCTGCTCTACAAGTTCATATTATGCAGTTATAATTCTATTTCATTCATTCTTAGCGATGAGTAGTTTGTCCTATTTGCTGCATTAACTTGTTATTACTTAGTTTCAGACTGCAATTATTGCTATCGCCACAAAAGACGGGACTGCAGGATCATGTCTCAAGGTGGTTTTCCAATGTAGTTGTCATACTCAAAGGGATATGCAGTTGATGGATTGAGAAAGCAAATTGAGGACTCTGCTATCAACTTGATTGGCAACTGAAATGCTGATTTTTTCCCCTTTTATTCATATTATGTAATATTTTTAAGAAGTTTGCAGCTGATGTAATATCTAGGTAACTCGCATAGGCTATGTAGGCAATTAGTTGAAGCCGTCCACGTATGGCGGTACCATAACTGCGATAGCCAGGTCGATCAGGTAACAGTATTAGGGTTTTGTTATTTGCCCTTCTTGTAGTGCGCCTTCCATTAACAGTAAAAGATGCTCGCTAATTATACTCCTTTTATGATCTTTGCATGGGCTTCAGCAAGGTCGAAACAGTAACGGTAACCGGTTAGAATAGTAACGTACCAAAATAGTAACAGTCCAAAATAGTAACAAACCAAAACAGTAATAGGCCAAAAGAGTAATAGGCCAAAATATTAATAGGCCAAAACACCAGCAGGCCAGAACAATAGCCACCAGCACAGTAACAGGCTAGAATAGTAACGAGCCAGAAAAGTAAGAGGCCAGAACAGTAACAGGCTAGAACAGCGGCAACCCAGCATAGTAATGGGCCAGAATAGTAACAAACCAGAAAAATGATAGGACAGAACATTAAAGGGCCACAACAGTAACGGGCCTGAACAATAGATGACCAAAACAGTAACGAGCCAGAATAGTAAAAGGCCAGAACAGTATCAGACCTTCTGAAAGGTGGGTCATTCGTAGGCGGCTGAGGACGAGTTTTGAGAACAGTGACAAGCTAATAGTATCGGGCCGACTTAACATAGGTTGTTAATGGGCCACACAGTATTCGACCAATGTGGGCTTTTGTAGGCTGAAACAGTAATGGGCCTGACGTTCATGGGTCGCTGCTGGCTGAATCTTTTGCGCCC
The DNA here is from genome assembly GCA_916181665.1 of Avena sativa. Taxonomy (NCBI): domain Eukaryota; kingdom Viridiplantae; phylum Streptophyta; class Magnoliopsida; order Poales; family Poaceae; genus Avena; species Avena sativa. The sequence goes on from OV702292.1 coordinate 279,449,272, forward strand.
ATTTCAAATAGTGCAAGACGAATCAGTAACGGGCTGTAATCTTATTGGGATCTCCTAATGGGCCGACACACTTAATATTTAGCAGGCCTTTGCTGGGCCTGGCTTCTACCACAGTTTATGTGGCCGTTAACAATGATAACTAGGCCTTGACGGTGTTTGCCACGTGGCATTTTGCATGATGTTAGTAGTCAACGCGGCTGGCGAATAGATCTATGGCGGAACAAGTTTTCATGGCTAGAGGGTGCGATCTGCCATGGTCAGAAAAAACTGTGGTAGATTATTTTGTGACGGGTCTTTTACCACAAAGGGCATTTGTCGTAGAAGACTTTTTAGCCACAAAAACAGGCCTTCAACCACGAAAATCATCTGTTGTAAAAGCTAACTTTTCTTGTAGTGAATGATCATCGGAGTCACATTGCTTGAGCTTGCGCTTGTTTGGCCTATCTTTCAACTCGCGAATATCAACGAGGTAATATGAACCATTGAGCAATGCTTTGCTTATGACGAATGGTCCTTCCCAAGACGGGGATAGTTTGTGTGGTTTTTCTGCTTGAGACTAAGCACAAGATCCCCTTCTTTAAACGAGCAATGCCTAACACGGCGACTATGGTAGCCACACAACTTCTGTTGGTAGATAGCGGATCTCTCGGATGCCAACATGTGCTCCTCCTCTAGCAGGTCGATAGATAAGCGTCTAGATTCTTCAGGGTCATCTTCATCGTAAGCAGCGACTCTTTGTGCATCATGGAGGATGTCAGATGGTAGGATAACTTCTGCTCCATAAACCATGAAAAAGGGGTCAAGCCAGTAGATCTGTTGGGTGTTGTTCATAAACTCCACAACACAGATGGCAACTCCTCTGCCTAGGCTCCAGCTACTCCATGTAGCGGTTCCTCTAAGCGTGGTTGATTCCTTGCTGAATTAGTCCATTGGCCCGCCCAACTTTCCCATTTGATTGTGGATGTGCCATAAATGCTAGGTCAAGGCGGATGCCTTTTTCATGAAAATACTCCTCAACTTCTCCGAGAGACAAGTTTCTGCCATTGTAGGTGATGATGCTATGTGGGAGGCCAAATCTCACCACTAGATCCCGAACAAATTTTAGGGTTGTTGCCCCATCGAGCTTTCTAATGGGTTTAGCTTCCATCCATTTAGTGAACTTGTCCACTACTACTAGCAAATGGGTAAATCCACAAGGTGTTGTTTGTTGATGGCCAACGATGTCAAGCCCCGGACTGCGAATGGCCAAGTAATTGGTATTGTTTGCAATTTTTCGGCTGGTACATTTGGTTGTCGTGCATAAAACTGGCACTCTATACAGGTTCGTACCAGTTTGTCGGCGTCCTCCTTGGTAGTTAACAAGTAGAATCCTTGTCGGAAGGGTTTTGCCACAAGCGACCAGGGAGTGGCCTGATGCCCGAAATCTCTGAGATGTATCTCTCTGAAGATATATATACCTTTTTTCTAGGAGACGCACCATAGGAACACTCATATGGTGCTTCTTTTATATAACTGGCCGTCAATGATGACATACCCTTTTGCTCTGCGTACTATCTGCCGGATTACGACTTCGTCAGCGGGCAGTGTTCCGTTTTAAAGATAGTCCATGAACGGTTTCGTCAAAGCTGTAGAGTCACTATTACTTCATTAACAAATGAGTTCACTCTGTCCGGGTTGTCGGGGTATGCTCCTTTCACGGATGGGGTTCGAAAATTCTCTATCAAAATGCCTGGCGGAATTGGTCGGCGAGCTGATCCACGCTTCGATGGCAGATCTGCCTCTTACCCATGATGAATGGATGGCAGCGAACAATAATGATTCCAAATAGACTTGATAAATAGAGTTATCCTCCCCGACAAGGGCGCCATAAAATAGTCTTGATGACCCACAAGTATAGGGGATCACAACAGTCTTCGAGGGAAGTAAAACCCAATTTATTGATTCGACACAAGGGGAGCCAAAGAATATTTATAAGCCTTAACAACTGAGTTGTCGATTCAGCTACACCTGGAAACAATCTTACTCATAGCAGTTTATCAGTAGGAACAGTTTTGTAGTAGTAATAGCAAAGTAATAGAAGTAGTAAAAGTAAAGACAGTAGTAACAATTGCGGTAAACAGTAGGATTAAACCTCGGTAGGCATAGGGATGGATGGACGGGCGTTGCATAGACAAGACCACTCATGTAGTAATCAAGATGTAGGGCATTTGCAGATAAATAAGATAAATCATCCAAGTACTAAATAATCATAGGCATGTGTTCCATATATAGTAATATGTGCTCGTAATGAGAACTTGCACAACATCTTTTGTCTAGCCAGCCCATTGCAGCGGGGCCTCTAGGGAATCTACTGGCAATTAAGGTTCTCCTTTGAATAGAGCACCGGAGCAAAGCATTAACACTCCATGAACACATGTGATCCTCATATCATAACCATCCCCTCCGGTTATCCCGATTATTGTCACTTCGGGGCCTTTGGTTCCGGACAACAATATGTGTCTACAACTTGTAGGTAAGATCATAAACAATAATATCCTCATGAATCAATAACATGTTCATATCTGAAATCATGGCACTCGGGCCCTAGTGACAAGCATTAAGCATAACAAGTTGCAACAATGTCAAAAAGCACTAACAATAGATACTAGGCACCATGCCCTAACAATCTGATGCATTACATGAACGATCTCATCCAATCCCTACCATCCCCATAGCCTACAGTAGGGGATTACTCACTCATGGATGGGGGAATCATGAATGGATGATGGAGAAGCGATGGTGATGATGATGGCGATGATCTCCTCCAATTCCTCATCCCGGCAAGGTGCCAAAATGGAGTTTGTGGTTCCGAATCGTGGTATCTATTGCTGGTGGTGCAGCGGAACTCTATCTGGAAAAACGTCGAACCCCCCTCTATTTTTAGGACAGAGGGCTTATATAGGCGAAAGGAGAGGTTGAGGCGGAGTCCGAGGTAGCCACACCACCCTCCGGCACGACCATGCCTGGCTCGCGCGGCCAGGTGGTGTGGGCCCTCATGGCTCTTCTTCGTCTCGTCTTCTAGCTCCGTGAGTCTTCTGGCAAAATAGGAGTTTTGCGATATTTTCTGGGATTTTTCCTGAAAGTTGATTTCTTGCACAAAAACGAGACACCAAAGCAATTCTGCTGAAAATAGTGTCAGTCCGCATTAGTTGTATCCAAATCACACAAGTTAGAGGAGAAACAATAGCAAAAGTGTTCAGGAAAGTAGATATGTTTTGGACGTATCAACTCCTCCCAAGCTTAGCTTATTGCTTGTCCTCAAGCAATTTAGTTGAAAACTAAGTGCGATAAAAGAAACTTTCACGAACACATTTGCTTCATAAGATGTATATATTCCTAGCATATGATCAAATACTTAGACAATTCATAATAAGGAGTATGCATATAAGTTTACCCAATGGTCATGCAAGCTATGAAGAGATTCCAACTCATTAATAATAAGCAACATGATACATAAGCATATGCAGGATTGTAGTGCTCATAAGAAGATATGATAAAGTGGTGTCTCGCTTGCCTTTCTTGGAGCAAAACATAAATGCCAAGGCACCTCTAAAGTTTAAATAAAAATATCAAAGATACAAGTGTCAAGGTTATGTCATAATTAACCATGTTTTGAGACAAGCACATTACACTAAGAATGACAGCTGTGCTCTGATACGTTGCAAACATATCCATAATTCTTGATGTTCCATGCTTGGTTTTATCTACTTTCTTGTGTTTTGTTCCAAATTTGGAGTATTTCTATATGATTTCTTGGACTAACCTATTAACAAGATGCCACCGTGCCAGTTGCCTGTTTTCTGCTGTTTTTGGTTCCAGTAAAGTCAAAAAATGAATAATCTCGGAATTTGACCAGACAAAAGCAAAAGTCGATATTTTACCGAAAGACTCACGGAGCCAGAAGACGAGACGGAGAGGGGCCAGGGGCTGGCCACACCACATGGTGGCGCGGGTTAGGCCAGGCCGCGCCAGGGGGTGGTGTGGGCCCCTCCGGCACCCCCTCTCGCCTATAAGAAGCCTCCTGATGCATAAACCCTAAATCATCAAGTCTCCTGCCACGAAAAGTTCCGCAGCACCGCCGCCACCGAAGGGGAGATTCGGGGGACAGCAAGTCTCTGTTCCGGCACCCTGTCGGGACGGGGAAGTGCCCCCGGAGCCATCTCCATCGATCTCCACCGCCATCTCCATCACCATTGCTGATTCCCATGATGAGGAGGGAGTAGTTCTCTCTCGAGGCTAAGGGTTCTACTAGTAGCTATGTGTTCATCTCTCTCTCTCTATGCGTGATCTTATGAGATCATGAGCTTTGTAATCTATAGATCTACCTTGCTACTCAAGTGCTTTCATAGATCTCTGCTCTCCCCATGTGTGTGAAAGTGACAGTGTGCACACCATGGTGGCACTTAGGCTAGAGATTACAATTACTTGTTATGAGTTATATTTGGTGTTGGATGTTTCTATGAAATTGTGGTGTTTGTTGGACTCATCTAGTACTCAAGGTGACAGTGTGGGGTTATGTAGATGGGAAAGGATTACTTTGTGGTGTGCTGTTATAGCCCTACCATCGATTAGAGTGTTCAACCGGAGAGTAGTTAAGAGTAGTATCATGAAGATAATATATTTATATGAGAGTGTTCACTAGTGAAAGTATGATCCCTAGGCCTTGTTTCTAAGCACTGATACACCGTTTGCTACTAGATATGTTACATGTTTGCTTGCTGCCTTCTTTATTTCAGTTTGCCTTTAGTCTTTTCCCACGTCAACCACACGCCAGCAAGCTATTTTCTATCACCGTTACCACTTATAATTATCTATACCACTTGTATTTCACTATCTCTTCGCCGAACTAGTGCACCTATACACCTGACAAGTGTATTGGGTGTGTTGGGGACACAAGAGACTTCTTGTATCTTGATTGCAGGGTTGCTTGAGAGGGGATACCTTTGACCACTTCCTCCCTGAGTTCCATAAACCTTGGGTGATCCACTTAAGGGAAAACTTGTTGCTGTTCTACAAACCTTTGCACTTGGAGGCCCAACAACTGTCTACAAGAATAGAAGTGCGTAGACATCAAGCTATTTTCTGGTGCCGTTGCCGGGGAGGTAAGGTAAAAGGTATTCACACTGGAGGATTAAAGAATAAGAACCTCCCACGGTAAACGCCTATTTTCTGGTGCCGTTGCCGGGGAGGTAAGGTAAAAGGCATTCACACCGGGGGATTAAAGAAGAAGAACCTCCCACGGCAAACGGCTATTTTCTGGCGCCGTTGCCGGGGAGATAAGGTAAAAGGTACTCACATCCTTCGGTGTGACTGCTCGAAGTTATTTCCTTTAGATTCTACAATTTTGTCTTTTTGTTTCTTGCTTTCACTAGATAGGCTTAATGGAAAACAACAACAAAACTAGAGAGCTTTATAGTATTTATCTTGAGTTAGGACATGAAGTGTTTGAAGAGAAAATTAAAAAACCTATGGAACTTTATTTGCATGCTAATAGCAATGTTGTTAGTATGAATTCTTTGGACACCATTATTTCTAATGCTATGGAAAAGTCTAAGCTTGGGGAAGCTAGTTTTTATGAAAATGATCTTTTTAGTTCCCCAACTTTGGAAGATAGCTATTCTATTGCTTATGATGATACCAAACCTCCAATATATGATGATTACAATGATGAATATGATATTTTCAGTCCACCTACTATTGAGGAGGAAATTAAGTGTGATTACAATATGCCTCCTATATTTGATGATTATGGTGATGAAAATAATAATGATAGCCATTTTGTTGAATTTGCTCCCACTATAATCAATAAGAATGACTATTTTTATGTGGGGAGTATTAATTCTTTTATGCATGTGGCTCATGATAAGAATGTTTCTTTTGATAGTTATATTGTTACTTTTATTCATGATGCTACTAAAAGTTATTATGAGAGAGGGAAACATGGTTTTATGTGTCTCAACAATATTAAGTTTCCCTCTTTATGTTGAAAATTTTGAAGTTGCACTTGTTTTGTTTTCCTATGGTTGTTGCTTTGTGCTTTAGTGACTTGTTGCTTTACAAGATTCCTATGCATAGTAAGTGGGTTAGACTTAAATGTGTTCTGAATTTACTTCTTGATGCTCTCTTTTACTTCAATTCATATTTCTTATGTGAGCATCTTCTCAAACTATCATGCCTAACTTAAAGGCCCTAAAGAAAAGTACTTATTAGGAGATAACCCAAAAGTTTTAGATGAGTCTTGGAAGTTATTACTTCAGTAATAACCGCTCCTTATCCTTTTTATTTGCTTTTTGTGCCAAGAATAACCTCTAATGAGAGAGAAGTAATGATTGGGAAAGTTGCTGTCCCGAAACAGATTTCTGTGCTTCGCCATAAAAATTCGGGTAAAATCTCTGTATGTCCTTTTGAGGCGTGAATTTTTGTGCTTCTGCCCCAGGTTGTTATCTAACTTTCGTTAGTTCAACACCTTTCGATTTGAGCAACATAAGGTCTTCGAAACAATTCGTCTTTACCTGCTGGTCTGTTTTGACAGATTTCTGCCATTTTCTGCATTTGCTTCTTGTTGGTTCCTTTTTGAGTTCTCATGGGGAATTGAGATTTTTGAGGCAAGTGCTTCAGTATCTAGTGTTCTAATGGAAGTTTATTGGTGTTAGAACTGAACCTTCAGACTTATTATCTTGAGTGCACTAATATTGCTAATAAAGATTGTGTGAAGTTTTGTATGAAGGAAAATTTTCAGGTGTATGGAAGGAATGAGTAATGAGATGAAGGATTGACTAAATCTCAAGCTTGGGGATGCCACGTGTGTCACCCCAAGAAATATCCAAAAAGTACAAGCGTCAAAGCTTGGGGATGCCCAAGGCATCCGCTTCTTCATCAATAAAAATCCCAGGTTTCTTTCAAACGCTTCATTTTTATTGTTTCATGCACAGTTGTGTTGTTCTTGGAGCGTCTTCTTTTTCATTTTCGTTTTGGTTTTTTGTTTGCTTTGTTTGCTGAATAAATTGGTTGTACCCCCTCTTTCATACATTGGTTTCAAATAGTTTGGTTTGGTTTGGAAAAGAGTAGGAAAGTTCATGCTTAAGTGGTAAAGAGAGCTTGTTTTTGACTATGGCCTATGCTTTGTCATGCCATGCTTGATATTGTTTTGGCTTTATGATTAGTATTCTTTTTTGTAGCATGACTTGTTATAAACAATTGAGATTCCTTAATGTGCCTTGGATGAATCATGCGTTGTTTTCGCATATTAAAGCATAGTATAGTGGTATTCTCATTTGATGCTTTATTTGGGTTGACTTGGCGCATCCTCACACCATGTTATGGTGATCCAAAGTATCCATAATCCTTTATGATCCTTTAGTTTTCAACTTGAAGTAGCACTTTATGATTTGATCAATGATGTTTTGTCGCTCTGCATGATTATGGCCATTATTGCTCTCTTAGTTGGTCGCTCCTAGTCTTTTGCTAGCCTCCACAACCAAGTATGAGTTCCACTCATGCATCCAACTCCTAAAACCAAGTTATTCCAAAGAGTCCACCATACCTACCTACTAGGAAATGCTATTCCAAGTATATTCATGTTTTTATCTACCTTCCGAATTAAACTTGTTATGAGAAAACTAGTGATTAAGGCTCTCACGAACTTGGTGGCACACTTTACTTTTCTTGCCCTTAATAAACTTGAACCATTGTGTCGTCTATGTTGTATATGCTTGCACTTATTTGTTGGGAATTAGCAGAACCATGCTGTCATGGGGAACTCTTTCAACATTGCACTTGGTACTTTGTACCTAGTTGATATCATGCTCTTTTGTCTATGGATGTCGTCGATGTGAAATGAAAGGGGAGCTTGTAAGTCCATGGAGTTATGTATATGTGTTAGAGAAACGCCTGGGTCGCTGGTCTAATCCATGCTGACATGGTGGAAACCTGCAGCGTAACCATAATGAGTTGTCTATGAAGCATTCTTCTTATAAAAAAGGAGTCCTATATTGAGAAAAAAAAAGAGAAAAAGAAAAAAAGAGATTATGAAAAGAGGAAAGAGAGAAAAAAGCACCATATTCCCATGGTAAATAATAAGATTGTTAAGATACTCGTTGTCTGCTTGCCTTGTCATTTTGATATGGGGATTCTTCTGTATCATCGGGCAAGGGGTACCCCATTAGCGGTTCTCTATGATACACATGTACTTACAATGACAAGAACTTACCGGTGACTAAACTTGAGTAGCATGAGGAGCTGCCCTCGTATTCAAGGGACATGAGATTTCTAACTTATTCTTCATCAAGCATGTACACCATAGTTTGTTCACTTTAACCTTAATCACTTCAAGATGCTTATGATAGGGGCAATGAGAGCTGAAAGCTATAAGTACCATCATTTTTGGAAGCTCTTTATGAGACTTGAATCCTTACTTCGTTCTATCAAGGCCTTTCTTCCACTTATATATTGAAGTCTCCACCTTCTATCTTTATGCACCTACTTTGAGAACATAGTGGCCATTCTTAGTTCTATGTGCATTGTCCCAAGAGTTGTTGATTGATGCATAGCTTTGATATTGCTTGTTCTAAACTATTTGTATCTAGTAACTCTTATGAACTTTGAAGGTGTCCTATGCATTTATGTTTGCTACACTATGAGGGACAAGCTGAATGCCATTATGTTATGTTGTCTTTATGTGAAACAAACAAATGTCTTGCAAAGCACTGTTATTCATGAATCTTTTGTTTGTGCCTTTTCATGTTGCAACATAGTTTGTTTGTCTTATTGCTAGAACTTTGTCTTTCATGTTATGATTGGAGTACTATGATCCCAGCTTTGAATGTTTTACAAATACTTTGATCAAGTTTATGATGGTGCATGTCACCTCAAAGATTATTCTTTCTTTTTATCACTTACCTACTCGAGGACGAGCAGGAGTTAAGCTTGTGGATGTTGATACGTTGCAAACGTATCCATAATTTTTGATGTTACATGCTTGGTTTTATCTACTTTCTTGTGTTTTGTTCCAACTTTGGAGTATTTCTATATGATTTCTTGGACTAACCTATTAACAGGATACCACAGTGCCAGTTGCCTGTTTTCTGCTGTTTTTGGTTCCAGGAAAGTCAGAAAATAAATATTCTCGGAATTTGACCGGACAAAAGCCAAAGTCGATATTTTACAGGAAGACTCACGGAGCGAGAAGACGAGACTGAGAGGGGCCAGGGGCTGGCCACACCACCTGGTGGTGCGGGCCAGGCCAGGCCGTGCCAGGGGGTCATGTGGGCCCCTCCGGCACCCCCTCGGTCTCCCTCTCGCCTATAAGAAGCCTCCTGATGCATAAACCCTAAATCATCAAGTCTCCTGCCACGAAAAGTTCTGCAGCACCGCCGCCACCGAAGGGGAGATTCAGGGGATAGAAAGTCTCTCTTCCGGCACCCTGCTGGGACGGGGAAGTGCCCCCGGAGCCATCTCCATCGATCTCCACCGCCATCTCCATCACCATTGTTGATTCCCATGATAAGGAGGGAGTAGTTCTCTCTCGAGGATTAGGGTTCTACCGATAGCTATGTGTTCATCTCTCTCTCTCTATGCGTGATCTTATGAGATCATGAGCTTTGTAATCCATAGATCTACCTTGCTACTCAAGTTCTTTCATAGATGTCTTCTCTCCCCATGTGTGTGAAAGTGACAGCGTGCACACCATGGTGGCACTTAGGCTAGAGATTACAATTACTTGTTATGAGTTATATTTGTAGTTGGATGTTTCTATGAAATTGTGGTGTTTGTTGGACTCATCTAGTACTCAAGGTGACAGTGTGGGGTTATCTAGATGGGAAAGTCTTACTTTGAGGTGTGCTATTATAGCCCTACCATCGATTAGAGTGTTCAACCGGAGAGTAGTTAAGAGTAGTATCATGAAGAGAATATATTTATATGAGAGTGTTCACTAGTGAAAGTATGACCCCTAGGCCTTGTTTCTAAGCATTGATACACCGTTTGCTACTAGATCTGTTACATGTTTGCTTGCTTCCTTCTTTATTTCAGTTTGCCTTTAGTCGTTTCCCACGTCAACCACACGCCAACAAGCTATTTTCTATCACCGTTACCACTTATAATTATCTATACCACTTGTATTTCACCATCTCTTTGACGAACTAGTGCACCTATACACCTGACAAGTGTATTGGGTGTGTTGGGGACACAAGAGACTTCTTGTATCTTGATTGCAGGGTTGCTTGAGAGGGGATACCTTTGACCACTTCCTCCCCGAGTTCGATAAACCTTGGGTGATCCACTTAAGGGAAAACTTGCTGCTGTTCTACAAACCTCTGCACTTGGAGGACCAACAACTGTCTACAAGAATAGAAGTGCGTAGACATCATGCTCTCGGGAAGGTGCTCAAAGAGTAAATGGTGACTCAATATAAAAGTGAAAGAAAATATTTGAAAAGTTTGAAAGGCTTCCAAATGTTGAAAGTATGGTACTCATTAGCTTTGATCTCTCATTGCCCCTATCATAAGCATCTTTAGGTGATTAAGGTTAAAGTGATCAAATATGAGGATCTGCTTGACAAGTTGTAAGATGAAAATCTCATGCCCCTTACTTACGAAGACCGTTCCTCATGCTACTTAAGTTTAGTCACAAGTAAGTTCTTGTCATTGTAAGTACATGTGTATCATAGAGAACCGCCAACGGGTACCCCTTTCCCGATAATACAGAAGAATCCCCATATCAAAATGACAAGGCAAGCAGACAATGAGAATCTCAACAATCCTTTTATTTCCTATTTGCATAGGTTCTCTTTTTTTTCTTTCCTATTTGCATAGGTCTTTCTTTTTTTTTAAAGAATGCTTCATAGATTGCTCACTATGGTTATGCGACAGGTTTCCACTATGATTAGGCATGGCTTAGACCAGCCGCCCAGGCATTTTTATAAGACATATACGAACTCCATGAGCCTTACAAGCTCCCCTTTCATTTGACACCGCCAGGATCGATAAGCAAAAGAACATGATATCAACTAAATGAAGTGCAATGTTGAAAGCGTTCCCCATGATAACATGGTTCTGCTAATTCACGACTTACAAAACACAAGCATATACGCAACATAGATGGGCACAATGGTTCAAGTTTACTAAGTGCAAGAAAATTAAAGTGTGCCATCAAGTTCGTGAGAGCTTCTGTAGCATCCCAATTGTCTAACAATTGCAATGCTACTAGCCTAGTCTATATAATGGCTACTTCCTACATATAATTGTTGCATCATAATTATATCATGCTCATGTCATCATGCCACCTTGAATTTGAGCATCATATAAAACCCTTTTCTTTTGGTTCTTGTCCCATATGCATTATTAATTGTATTTGCCTCTTGATATATTGTATTTGGTTCTTGATAAATGCTTGGTGCCCAAGTTGAGTTGGGGGCATATCTTTTATTCAACTCCATCACCTCCTTTGTCACCACCTTATAATTCTACCATCCTAGTCAACCATGAGCTTTATCTTTTCTTTTGGGCATTTGATCTAGCTCATGTGGGTTGGGATGGATCCAATTCTATTTCCACATGCTCTCATATTAGCATCAGGTTGTTTTCACATTATTGATATGTGGAGCCACCTTTGCATGCATTATGAGTGGTGCCCTTTTCCTAGTTTCATATGGATTATTATGGGTGTATGCTCATGTTGGGATATTTTTGAGACTATTAAACATCTAGTGGAATATACACACTAGCAAGTCCCAATCATATTCAAATATGATCATATCCATCTACTCCACTTGGAACTTTCTTTTAAATTCTTTTTCTTGGCCTTTACTCCACATTTTGGTAATGCATAGGAATAATGCCATGGTACATTATTATTGTTTTCACAAGAATAAAACATGGCATTTAATGATTATGCATGGGCCATGCAAGAGTACCACCACCTTGATCCTCTGGGGTTTATATGTTTTTGGAGTGGACCATGTTCTCTTGGGATCATGTCTAGTAAGCTCAATTCTCTTGCTTTTATCATCACACCTTCACCATCTTGATCTTCTTTCTATTCCATGTGCACTCAATCATCACCTCGCTTGTGAATGCTTCCATGCATGCTCATGAAGGATCTTACCTAAACCCTAGCCCCACCCAACCTCTTCTTCTCACCACCCTTTTAAACTTTTACTTGATCTTGCATTTGATCATGGAAAACCCCTTAACACATCTCTCTCTCCCTTAAAACCCTAATCCTAATCACCCTACCCCATTTTAACCATCTACCCTATGACCCTCCTCTCTAACTGACCCGAGCCACCACCACCCTATGAGCTACTTCCATGCTGAAGCACCCCCCCTAACCTGGCCTAGCTCACCAACCCTAACCCGAGCCCTCCTAAACCTGGTCGAGGCTAACCCCACCACCCGAGCCTCTCTTTTCTCTCTCTCCCTGCCATGCTGGCCCCACACCCGAGCCTGCTGCCCCTTCTCAACCTCGCCCTGGCCCACCTGCAGCTGCCTGCCTGGCCTCCCCATGCTCAGCACGTGAGGAAGGAGGGAAGGTGACACCCGAGCCACCTTTTCTTGTTCTCCACCCCGATCCCCCACGGCAACCCCTCTTTCTCTCCGGACCCTATCCACCCCCTCTCCCTCGTCTGGTAGCATCCCCAGATGTCTAGGGCCTCGCCTCTGCCTCCCCTTCTCCCCTGCCTCGCTCTTCTCCAACTCCGACCGCCATTGGCCTCACCTCCCCCGCGCCGTTACAGCCGGTGGCGTGGCGATCTTGGGTGTCGAGGAGGACCAGCGTGCACCCCTGCGTCGCCCCGTACACGCCAGCGAGGAGGAGACGCCCTGTCTCGGCCGCACACGCCGACGCCCGAGACAAACCCTAATTCGGTGGTGCTTCTGCTTCTCCGGTGATCGGCCGCGCCTCTCTCCGTTCCACCACCACCTACCTCTCCATGGTGAGTCCCCCTACCGCTCGGACATCCTCTCCCTCTCCGTCGCATGCTGACCTCGCCGCTCGTTTCGCCGAACATGCTGCATGCACTGGCGGCGCTGTCGTCTGCTCGTCGCTGCGCCTCGCAGACGGCTTAACCAGCCGCCATCCGCCCCTCTGTCAACCTCCCTACCTTACCGCACTGGCTCCACACCTCAGCGCGGGTGCCCCGTGTCATGGGTTCGAGTCCCCGCGCCGCGCTCTGCCGCTGTCGTGAACCGATCTCTCGACAGAAAGGTTCAGAGAAGAACAACAGTAGCCGCCGCGTGTTTTGCACATACCCCCCCCCCCCATGCATTTTTTTTGTCTCAACCCGGAGTACCCCCAGGCCCACCAGACAGCCCCGTGGCAATTTTGCAAAAAGGTTCCCGGGATTTTGTACTCCTCAACCCGCAGTCCCCGGATCCACCATGTGTCGCCCACCGGCTGGCCGCGCGCGCAGTGGACCCGCGAGGCCGCCAGCCCCACCCGTCAGTCGCATAGGCTAGATAAGCTCGCAGTGAGAAAAGTTCCTGCGTGCTGTTTTCCGCCCAGTCAGCAGCGGCCCCACCTGTCTGTGGCTGAGGCTAGTTCTGTCTGGGTATAAAAAGTCCTGACGATTTTCTGTTTAAATAAAACAATTTCATAAATGTTTAAATACAAATTCAAATCTGTTTTTAAATAACTTTAAAAATTATAAATCCAAATAATACAAATGATATATGTTTTGGAATCAGAAAAATGTGAGGAATTCAAATATGTCATTCAAAATATCTTTTGGGCAAATTAAATTTCGACATTGTTTAAAATTACAATAAAATGCCCTTTTCTTAATAAATTAATAACTTTAAATCTATAACTCCGAATTTTGCAAATAATATGTCTAAATCGATCAGCGCGACGATCCTGTTCTAACTATGCATTCCTTGTTCTGAATTGCAGAATGCATCATATAAATATAAAGTTTACAACAAGTGTTATGGGAGCAAAACATGACTAAAACTTAATAAAATGCTTTGCTCTTGTACCCCACAGCTCACCCATGCCATGCTACATTATTGCCATGTGAATTGTGCATCATTCATCATGGCATGCTTGTTTGCTTGTCGCATTTTAATTCATATGCTTGTGCACTTTATTTATGTTGGCCCTTGTCTGTTTGGTTCTTCTTCGAATAGATGCCGAGCAGGGGATATATCAGGAATCCCAGGAGCACTACCCAGATCCGACTCTTGCTTCAACTGAGCTGCCAGGCAAGCACTACCACATGCTTGCATACATATAGTACCTATTGGCTCTATCTTATTCTTGCATCATTGAGTCGCGATTGCATTAAATTGAATCCTAAGTACTGCATAGTCTTTACTTTTAAACCCCACCGAAGCTTGTTCCTCCATCCCATGAGCCATTACTACAGGAGTTGTTTGAGCCATGTGAGTCGTAGAACAGAATGTGTAGGCTATGTGAGTGTCTGATGGATAACGAGGTACCTAAACAACTTAACCTGAGTAGTAATGGGATAACTAATGAAAGAGGCACCGGTGGGCAATATTTGTTATTTGGTTTTTCATGCTCACTTGTGTCTCGTAGGACCCCGAGTACTTGATTCCTGTTCCTTGACTATTCGCACTATCCACATCCGGGAGGCCTTATGGACCCCCCCTGAGCCAGAGCTTGATTCATTCTTATTTCTTGGGGCCACAAAGTAGTTTGGGGCTTTATTACTATCCTGTACTTATGCCATGCTTTACTGCTTTATTTAAGATTGTGCGTGGAGCACCTGTACTGTTTTGGATCGTGGAATGTTTTCGCGGTATCGACAAGCCCAGTCACACTTTTGGGTTCCCAGTCATTTACAGCCATTGACACAAACCTTGGGTCCGTCTCGGAGCCGGCCAACTTCGTTGCGGGTAGCTTAATGGGGTGGCCCCCTGAAATATTTCTGAATCCTGTGATCGCTTTGTCGTGAATGCCTCGTTGGGTTTTGGTTTGGTTTTTCCGAGGTTGATCGAGTGTGTGTTGCTATTTGTGCACCCCTGCAGGGTAAATCTTTCTAAAAGCCGTGTCTGCGGTTATGGACGACTTGGAGCATAGTTTCTCGATCATAGACAAGTATAGCTAAAGTACCGCTTTTAATTTGACTAAGTACCTGACTAGTAAATAGTGTAACACTCATGGAATGGTTAATAAAACTACCAACGGAGGATGGATCTGTAAGCGAGAAGGAGGATGGATCTGTTAATTATACTATTATAACTGTTGTTTCTAATTAATGGACATCTGTCTATCATTGGTTAGGCGGATGATTAACGAGTATCTATAGACTTGTTAGTTATTATCTTTTGCTGCAATTGCGTCACCCCAGGTTTATGTTCCCTTTAGAGGCATAAAGACTTGTTGAGTACCCCTAGGGTCTCACACGATAAATTGTTTGATTCAGATGAACAGGTGTATTCGCAAGAAGGATACTGGGTGGAGGAGATGGACAATGTTGGCAACGATCACACGGTGTAGAGATTCCGGGAATGGGGATCCGCGAGATCTGTGGGTGGGATGTGTTTATTTGTGTGCATCTTATGCTGATTTGCTTCTTATCCGTACTCGGATCTTGTTTTCTGCTTCCGCCTGATACTTTGATGTTTGATGTATGAGGAGCTATCCTAAACTATTATCTCTATCTAGGATATTTGGATCTTGCCGTATGGCGTTGCAATATTGCTATTTATTTTAGATGGAATGGCTCTGAAAACTGTTGTATGGTGGCTTGCATACATACTCACTTGTGTATGTAGTTGATCCCTTCGCCTGCCGATTACGCCGCTCGTTCTTGTCCCGATGTTCTGGAAGTGGTTAGGACGGCCGACAGGTCTACCCGTGAGTGGCCCCTAGGCCCCATCGTGCTATTTTAACCACTTTCGCTCATCCAGGCATGCAACTTAGAGCGTAATTCACTGAGGTAGTTACAATTGGTATCAGAGCCATCCTGCCCTTCAGGGTCTCAGCCAAATGGTCGTTGTCAGTCTAGCAAATATTTTTGGTAGCTATGTATACTAGGGAAAAACAAAACGTGAGACTAGGACTGCTTCCATTTTTCTTCTTACCCACCCACCCACCCTTTTTCTGGTAAGGAAGTGTAATGTTTTCAACCCTCTTCTAAAATTCAAACTAGGATTCACGTGTTCTGGGTTCCGTAGTACCATAGAAAGTGTGTGTGTGTGTGTGTGTGTGTGTGTGTGTAATTCCTTGTCTATCTGTTGCATCCAACCTTGTTGTAACAATCTGCTTTTGGTTATCAACGGTTGGTACATTCCATACTGACAGGCTTTTGTAAACCGACGCGTTCTATCTGATTCGTTGCAAACCGACGCGATCTGTC
The DNA here is from genome assembly GCA_916181665.1 of Avena sativa. Classification (NCBI taxonomy): domain Eukaryota; kingdom Viridiplantae; phylum Streptophyta; class Magnoliopsida; order Poales; family Poaceae; genus Avena; species Avena sativa. The sequence goes on from OV702292.1 coordinate 279,465,632, forward strand.
TTACTCCTTGTTAACCGGTGCCATCTTGTTAAGGGTGTTCTTCCTTCCAGCATGCTTTCGTAGAATGTGGAGTTGCTAATCTCTACCTGATAAGTGGTTTTGCACATCTATTGGTATTTTAATGTCGAAAAATGCGGAAAAAATTTCTTTGATACATATGTGTTTCCACACTCCTCTTCAGTCATGTGTGAAACATTATCCATCTTCCTTTTATCGCCATGTTCATGCTAACCCATCCTTTTGTCACCGTCGCTTGATCATGGAGTTTTACTTCATCTCCAAATTCTCTTGGGCTAATTACATAACATTTGTCGATCCGATGCTGGTGATTGTAATTTGGTTCCCGGCATAGCTATATGACACTTATCATGAGTGGAGTATGGTCAATACTATCGACACAATCCTCCAAATGGTGGCGGTTATCTCCTGTGATTTGAGTTACACCGCGATCATATCTATGCATATTCAAGTATCTTTGGCAATCCGGAGTCTTCTCAAGGCACTACAGTGGTCTATCATCTGTTTATCATGCTTCACATCTTTTTGGAACTCCATATCTGCAAAATTCTCTTTGATACGAGGGAATTGCATCTTTTCGTCTCTGATAGCTTTTCTTAAGATATGAGCTATCATCGTTCCTTTATCCAAGATCTCTTTATCTTTGTAACCGGCGATCCAATCGACAATGTGAACCAAGTGGCATGTCTTGTTCTCTTCCGAAGGACCAGATAATCCATTCTACCAATGCATCTCTTTCAACATGAACCCGTGCTCTTAATATTGATCTTTCAAAGAGCGTTGAGCTCAGGAAGTGTTTCGAGCATTTGTTTGTTTCTCTCGCCTCTTGAACTTGGTATTCTGGGAATATCTTGTTAATCCATGGTGGTATATGTTGATAATATGCTTGCTTATTCTATATCAATGGAAGGACATGGAAGATCAACTGTGTCTCCTTCTCTCAAGCTTTCTGAACACTGCCTGTGTGCAAAGTTCTCAAAGTGTGAATTCTGACTTCTTGAAGTCACCTATCTCGACCACGTCTTTCTGCTAAATACATCGCTTCAATTCTGGAATCAGCAAGCCATTGTTAATTCCATCCTCCACCTTCAACTTAACCTGGAGCTTTTCTTTGTTGGCTAGTTGTCATCGTCATTCCGCCGAAGTTTCCCTCAAGACAGCTAAATCACTCTTGGTTATTCTTCAGAAGAATCAGTAAATCTTTTGATCTTCCACTCATTAAGAAACCTTTGAAACCCTCTCGTTCTATCGTCTATGCTCAATCCACCGGAGGCCATGAAGACTTTTCAGATCTTTTGTAATCCTTCTGTTTAAGTTGTTGCTATCTTTTCCTTATCTATCGAATCTTGCAGCTGTTCTCCATAATCTTCCTTCTTATCTTTTCTGGTGGTTTGGATCTTCCGACATGATGACAACATCATCATCCTTATCTATCTTGGATCCGGCGAATCATTTGCATCTATCCTTGTTTTCTAACAGAGTTCCATGAGTTCGTTTTGTCAAGATCTTCAGTCTGTCATTGGGAGTTCGGTTGCATGATTTTCTTATTCATGTATGGAGTAATGCTTTGAGTGCGGGATGGAGTAGCTACCATACCACTACTCTTATCATTCGCTCTTGTACATTGAATTGGTGAACTAATGCAATTTCACTCATTCCACGGAAGTTAGAAGTGGCCTTTATCCCTCGATACTTTTACTTCACTCCTTGTTTTCCGGAGTGCTCTCTCGAAGAAAGTAATCAATAATCTCTTGTTGGTGATCTCGCCCTTTCTACACGGAGCAAAATCTTTAATTATCTGGTGGGAACAAATGCAAACTCTTTTCTGTCCTCGTCTTTCTAGCAGTGCTTGACATTCCCAAACAAGATGGAAGGAAACTATCTCTCTCTTGTTTCATCAATTCTTTTTCTATGGTAAAGCCAATTATGGTTGATGCCATTAATCGCAAATCTATTCCACATTCCACTTCTTCTAAGGATTCTACCATAAGCTAGCATTCCCCTCTTTCTCTTAAAGTTATATCCGCGCACCTCAATTGCGTGATCCATTGGTTTGGTTTTTCTGAGGTTGATCGAGTGTGTGTTTCTATTTGTGCACCCCTACAGGGTAAATCTTTCTGAAAGCCGTGTCCGTGGTTATGGACGACTTGGAGCACAGTTTCTCGATCATAGACAAGTATAACTAAAGTACCGCTTTTAATTTGACTAAGTACCTGACTAGTAAATAGTGTAACACTCATGGAATGGTTAATAAAACTGCCAACGGATGGGTTGTTCGTCCGCTTTCTCGTTGGTAAGCGAGAAGGAGGATGGATCTGTTAATTATACTGTTATAACTGTTGTTTCTAATTAACGGACATCCGTCTATCATTGGTTAGGCGGATGGTTAGCGAGTATATATAGACTTGTTAGTTATTATCTTTTGCTGCAATTGCGTCACCCCAGGTTTATGTTCCCTTTAGAGGCATAAAGACTTGCTGAGTACCCCTAGGGTCTCACACGATAAATTGTTTGATTCAGATGAACAGGTGTATTCGCAAGATGGATATTGGGTGGAGGAGACGGATGATGTTGGCAACGATCACGCGGTGTAGAGATTCCGGGAATGGGGATCCGCGAGATCTATGGGCGGGATGTGTTTATTTATGTGGCATCTTATGTCGATTTGCTTCTTATCCGTACTCGGATCTTGTTTTCCGCTTTCGCCTGATACTCTGATGTTTGATGTATGAGGAGCTATCCTAAACTATTATCTCTATCTAGGATATTTGGATCTTGCCGTATGGTGTTGCAATATTTCTATTTCTTTTAGATGGAATGGCTCTGAAAACTGTTGTATGGTGGCTTGCATACATACTCACTTGTGTATGTAGTTGATCCCTTCGCCTGCCGATTACGCCGCTCGTTCTTGTCCCGATGTTCCGGAAGTGGTTAGGACGGCCGACAGGTCTACCCGTGAGTGGCCCCTGGGCCCCACCGTACTATTTTAACCACTTTCGCTCATCCAGGCATGCAACTTAGAGTGTAATTCACCGAGGTAGTTATAGCTTCACTAACTAATTTTCACATACCAAGCAAACTTTTTATTGGAAGAAAACAAAGCATAATAAAAGGTATCCCAAGAATAATAGACATATTATCATCTTCAGGCATTTCAAGAACAACAAATTCACTTAATATCAAGAAATTATGAGCTACTTGAACAAGAATATCCTCACATATACCAACATGAATAGTAGTAGATTTATCAGCCATTTGCAAAGATATATCAGTTGGTATTAATTTCTCCAATTGAAGTCTCTTGTAGAGAGAAAAAATCATAACACTAACTCCCACTCCCAAATCACACAAAGCAGTTCTAACATAATTATTTTTTATAGAACAAGGAATAGTTGGAATCCCTGGGTCTCCAAGTTTCTTTGGAACCTTACCATTGAAGGAATAATTAGCAAGCAAAGTAGAAATTTCCTCATTAGGGCTCTTCCTTTTATTAGAAACAATATCCTTCATATACTTTGAATAAGGAGGAAATTTAATATCATCAGTTAAATGAATTTGCAAAAATAAAGGTTTCATCCATTCACAAAACTTGTGATAGTGTTCTTCCTCCTTTGACTTGTGTTTCTTATCAGGGAAAGGCATAGCTTTTTGGACCCAAGGCTCTCTTTCACTACCACGTTTCTTAACAACAAAATCTTCTTTAGTGTATTTAGTATTCTCAGTGTGCCTTTCAGGTTCTTCTTCAACTTTTTCTTTATCGGGAGCAACATTTTCCTCATTACCACTATCAGTTTCAGCATTAGAGACATACATGTTATTAGGATCTTTAGCAGTTTCAGAAGACTCTACAATAGTTTTATGTTTCTTTTTCTTTCTCTTACGAGAAGTACCACTTTTTTCAATTTGTTGAGTGTCCTGCTCAATTCTTTTAGGATGCCCTTCAGGATATAGAGGATCTTGAGTAGCAGCACCACTTCCAGTTCTAATTTCATAAGCATGTTTTTCTTTAGCAACATTCACTAACAAATCATTTTGTACTTTAATAAGCTGATCAATTTGAGTTTGAACCATTTGGAAATGTTTAACAAGCATTTTAACATCATTGGAGGTTCTTTCCACAATATCCCTCAACTTAATAATAGCTCTAGAGTTTTCCATTAAATGATTATGCACCCTTTTATTAAAATTATCTTGCTTAACAACAAAAATATCAAATTCTTGTAAGCATTGATCATGAGGTTTAGAATAAGGAATATCACCTTCATCAAAATGTTGGAGAGAGTGTACCTCAATAGTGGATGAGTGGGAGATTGGCTTACATAATTATTCTATAGGAGGTAGATTCTTCATATATTCAGCTTTAATACCCCTCTCCTTAAGACATTTCTTAGCTTCCTTCATCACTTCATCATTTAGTTTAATCACTCCACCTTCTTTGGTGTTGGTGTTGGCTCAGGCACAGTTCACTACTAGGAAAAACGTTATCAGTGGCGCACCAAAACAACTTTCGGTGGCGCATCTAGCAGTCGCCACTAAAATTATATTTCTGTGGCGCATATGCATATGCACCACAGAATTCTCCAAATTTTGTGGCGCATATAGCTATATGCGCCACAGAATTCTGTCCCAGATTTTGTGGCTCATATAGCTATATGCGCCACAGAATCCTTTTTTCAGAATTTTGGAATTTTCAGAATATGGTACAAATACAGGTATATAACAGGTATATTACAGGAAATACACAAAAATTAACAGAAATTCATAGAAAAGCTGCACACAGCAGTACAAATGTTCCAGTTCACATATAATACATCAACAAGCACGAATGTTCACAAGTGTTCATCAATCACATCACTTAGAACCGAATAAGTGTACAAGTATATTTCACAAGTGTTCATCTCACTCACATAACTTACAATTGCGCAACGTTGTCACCGCCTATACCTTAGGACAGAATGTAGTACACCGTAACCGCGATGCCGGTGAGGAGGAGCAGCACCAAGATCTTCGTCCGATTCTTCTTCTACACGTGTCTCCTCCACTTGGCCACCGCCTCCTCTCTAGTCGCGTATCCCTTGTAGCTGTTGCCGCTGAACTTGTCCACTTGTTGGTGGTAGTCCACCCACTCCTCGCAGACACCTGGAACCCGACCCTTGTACACAACGTACGTTGGCATCTCTATTGACAAGGCATATTAGTACATCATGCAAATATATATGTTGACAAATATTAGAGCAAGGCATTCATAAACTTAAAACAATGCGTCGATGACAATGAAAGAAACACGACAACATGTCTGACATAATAACAACGACGGTTTCAAGCTAGGCAAGTTATGTTTTTCGACACACACACTACATGTCCACCGATACACACGCTCTCTCGGTCAAGTAGCCTTCTCCTCGTAGGGCGCCGGGAACGGCTTGTACATGTCTTTCGTTGTCCACGTCCTGAAGTCACCCTGCGCCTTGAGGCGGGCTTCGATCTCCCTCTTGGTGAACGACCTAGGCTGGTGTAAGAGCCCACCATGTGTGTTAACCAGTTCCATGATGATATGTGACAGCTTCACCTGCGTATCATGGAAGTCTTCCCTGAGATCGGGGTCAGTGATCCCATGCAACTTTTGGGCCCATCCTTGGAGAGAAGATGGCAGCGTTAGCATCTCGCAATCCTGGACAAACCCTTTGAGGTGATGGCAAATGTAGTAGGCCTCCTTCACACTGTCAGACGGCTGCTTGACGCAGGGGAACTCGAACACATGCTTGAACTTGTGTCGGCCATCGTCCCTGTAAGCCTCCCCCTTATGTTGAAGCGGCCTCCCTGATTGGCATAGCCCTCGATAGCATCATCCAGAATGCTCCTTACTCTGGCGTAGTTCTTCCTCCTCGCACTCCCCGAGTCGAAGTAGGTGGCAAGCGGATACCTCGTGGATAGGACGATGAGCGTGTAGTACTTATCTCTCTGCAACACACAATGTGGAACGGGATGTTGAAAAAGAGCAATGGAAAGAAATACTTATGTGTTACGACGGCGGTAGGAGGACATGGACAAGCAGATGCACCATGATATCGAAGAACGTGGGAGGGAAGTAAATCTCGAGCTCGCATAGTATCTCGACGATCTCTTCCTATAGCTTGCCGAGCTGCTTCACGCCGATAGACTTCCTAGATATGACATCGAAGAAGTTGCAGAGGCCAAATAGCGTCTCACAGACGTGCTCGTCCATTATCCCTCGGATCGCAACGAGGAGTATCTGCGTCATCAGCACGTGACAGTCGTGAGACTTCATCCCACTGAACCTCTTCTTCGCTACGTCCAGATATCTGCTTATCTTCCCAGAGTAGCCGTGCGGAACCTTGACTCCTAGGAGGCAACGGAAAAACCTCTCGAGCTCCTCCTCGCTTAGAGTGAAGGATCCAGCTTTAAGCACCACCTCATTCTTCTTAGCCCTTTTGTGGCGACCCTGGGTCCCTTCTGTCTGTTCATTGTCATCGTCGGCATCGTCACTATCGGGGTACTGAAGTTCCTTCTTAATGCCAAGCAATTTTAGGTTGCTTCTTGCTTTCGGCCCATCCTTGGTCCTATCCGGCATGTTCATCAGAGTGCCGAGCAGGCTCTCGGTAATGTTCTTCGTGATGTGCATCATATCGAGGCTATGGGGAATGTGGAGGACCTTCCAGTAAGGAAGGTCCCAGAAAACGAACCTCGCCTTCCATACTCCATGCAGCGGTGATGGTTGTTCCCTCGGCCGCTTCTTTCCTGGCGCAGGGCACTCTTCCCAATTGTCCAGAACTCCTTGATTTCTTCGCCGCTTAATGGTCGACGTGGGGCATTTTCGAGCTCGTCTTTGCCATTGAACAGGTCTCCGCGTTTTCTCCACGGGTGATCCTTGCGGAGCCACATTCGAGTCCTTTGGAACACGGTTTTTGAAGACCCAGGATCCCTCGGCAGCTGCAGATGCGGGGTCTTATCCATGCACCTGACACGTGCATAGAATCCGTGGTTCACCTGACACGCTACATATCCGTAACCAGGATAGTCCTGCACCGTCATGAGCAATGCAGCTCTCAGGTCGAAATAATCTCCAGTATAGGCATCCCACGTACGTGTCGGCGTCTCCCACAACGTCGCTAACTCCTCTTTCAGGAGCCCGAGATACAGATGCATGTTGACACCCGGTTGTTTTGGCCCCTGGATAAGGATACTCATGTGTACGTACCGCTTCTTCGTGCACAACTAGGGTGGGAGGTTGTACGGCCATACAATCACGGGATAGGTGCTGTGCGTGCTACTCTGGTTGCCAAAGGGATTGAGTCTGTCGGTGCTCATGCCCAGCCTAACGTTCCTTGGATCGAGCCCGAACTCATCTTGGAATTCGATGTCCAGCGCATTCCACTGGCTAGCGTCCGTGGGGTGTGTCAGGATCTTGCCCTTCTCCGGATCATCTTGCGGCTTCTCCCTCTTTGTGTGCCATTGCATAAGCTCTGCTTCCTTAGGGTCTACGAAATACCGCTACAGACGGGAAGTCATAGGAAAGTACCACACCACTTTTCGAGGAACTTTCTTGTTCCCTCTCTTGTATCGTCCCTTGCCACACACTGGGCATGTGGTTCTATCCTTGTACTCGTTCCGGTAAAGTGCGCAGTCGTTGATGCATGCGTGGTACTTCACGTACGGTAGGTCTAGTGGGCAAACTACTTGCCTCGCCTCCTCGATACTTGTTGGCAATGTGTTGTCCTTGGGAAGACGAGCGTGCCAGAATTTCATGTGAGCGTTAAAGCTAGTGTCTGTCCATTTGTGCTCCGCCTTCATCTCTAGAGCCTTCAGTGTTACACTCAAGCGTGTATCCTCGGGCCGGCACCCAGGATACAATGGAGTCCTCCCGTCTACCTCCATCTGTGTCAGCTTGGCTTTCTCTCTAGCTGCAGCTCTCGTGTTGGCCGTCTGCTTGAGGAGTATTTCTTGAAGATGAGGGTCCCGCAAGGCCGAAGTTAGCGGCGTGTCTGTGCTCCCGTCTTCTCCACCGCCACCACCACCATCTGCTCCAGCATCGTCTCCTTCATGATGATCGTGTCTACCGGCATCTCCTTCTTCATGATGATCATGTTCGTTGGCATCTCCTTCGTCATGATGACCATTTCTAGGAGACCCTTTGTCTTCTCCCCCGCCCCCGACCTCTTTTTCATCATGGCCACCGCCATCTATCGACGGCTCCTCATTCACTAAGAAGCCAGGAATGAAACTGCGTATCAACAGGTCAGACTCCAATTGTCCGGAATCAGGGTTGATCCACTTCCGGTGTTTGCACATTCGGCACGGACATCTTATCTTGGTCATGTTATTCCGAACCATGTCGGCTACCGCATCAGCCTTGTATCTAACCACCTAGCGCTCGCTCATATGGATGACCATGGTCCCCTGCGCGCGAACATAGACCAAATTAAAGAGAGTATGTAAGAACCATGCACACACACGACGCGCACACATACATGCATGCATGATCGCCGGGAAATTTCGACATGACCTATCCTAAAAATAGGACGTATGGCTAGTGCAGAAATTTGCCGAACTGGACGTGAATCAACATTTCGGCAAACCTCCATGCACCCAGCGCCGGCAACATGCATTCAAGCACAACACAACCTCCCTCCACAAGCAACATGTATTCAAGCACAACACAAAGCGAAGGAATATCATCTCTCGCCAACGCACACCGCCCGCGGGACCATCTTCACCTACCAAACATCCATACACACAGCGCCGAGGCCCGCCGGCCACACAAAACATGCATCACACAAGTACCCATGCACACATGCCTCACAAATCTACAAACCCCATATGCATATAGTGTAGCAAGAGGGGCTGTTGGGATGTGTGGAGGAGGAAAGTATGAGTGGTTTACTACCTTTACAAGTAGGAGTAGCTTCCCCTCACAAGTACATGAACCAAAGTAGGTCTAGCTATCAAGAATGGAGGTGAGTATGAGCAAAATGGACTGGGAGGAAGGAGGGGGATGAGCTAGCTAGTTGGAGGTGGTGGGAACAAGGGAAAGGGGGGCTGCCACCTTTTGTAGATCTGTTTCGCACATTCTGTGGCGCATATGGAAAATACTCCACAGAATGTCAAAATTTTGTGGCGCATATAGCTACATGCACCACATAAAGTGAGAATTCTATGCCGCATATATCCATATGCGCCACGGAATTCTGGCCTGCCCATGTGCTAGGGTCAGGCCCACGTGGGCCCACAGGAATTCTGTGGCGCATGTAGCTATATGCGCCACAGAATTCTCACTTTCTATGGCGCATATATCCATATGCGCCACAGAATTGCAGGAATTTTGTGGCGCATTTTCTACATGCGCCACATAATTAATTTTAGTAGAGCATTTTTTGCATATGCGCCACAGAATTAAAATCTACCTATAATCGTTTTCCTAGTAGTGGTTAGCTAAGGTGTAGTTGACTCATGTGTAATTGACTCAGGTGAAGTCCAGTCATCATAATTCTTGCCTATTTTAGCCATTAATTCCCCAGCTTCTTTAGGAGTTCTCTTCCTAAAAACACAATCATCACAACTATCCAGGTATGTCCTAGATTCTTCAGTTAGTCCATTATAATACATATCAAGAAGCTCATTTTTAGGTAATGGACATCCGGGTTGTGCATGAATCAAAGCACAAAACCTTGCCCATGATTCAAGAAATATCTCCTTTCCTCCCTGTTTAAAATCAAAAATTTCCTGCAAAATGGCGTGTCTATCACTAGGAGGGAAATTTTTCTGAAAGAAAGTACTAATGAAGCAATCAGGGCTATCAATAGATCTAGGAGGTAGATTATTAAACCAAGCTTTAGTTTCACCTTTCAGTGAAAAGGGAAAATTTTAGCAAAAAAGTAGGTGCACATCTTAATATCATCAGAAAAAAGGCCACTCGTGGTAGAAAGCTTAGTCATATGTGCTACAGCACTTTCATTCTTAGTTCTACAAAAAGGTTCTTTCTCAACAATGGTTATGTAAGATAAATCAAGAGAGAAATCATAATTCTTATCTTTGATGTTTATGGGAGATGTAGCAAACTTATCATTAGGGGATAATTTGGGTTTTATAGTAAGTCTCTCAAGAAGACTCTTAATAGCACTTTCACCGTGAGTATTTTGGCATTCTTTAATAAATTCATTAGTCATTTCTATATATCCGTCTTCAATATCATAGCTTTCTATAGATTCAGGCAAACTGACAGGTGTAGTAGTGTCTTGTAACATCCCAAAACTTTAATCAAGGTTATCAAGTTTCTAATCACCCAAATTAGGGTTAACAAAAACTTTTTAGAATTAAAATGATTATGAATGCATGTGTATGTTGCATTAGAGTAGAATTGTTTGAAAATGCCATGTTGGATTGTTCTAAATGATATTAAATGCTTCAAGGGTGAATGACATATCATCTAGACCATTTACAAACAAATTTCAAAGAGAAAGAAATCAAATAAGATTAAATAATGCAAATGGTCATTTTGACCATTTTAATCCACTAGGCCACTTTAGGTGTTCCTAGAAGTCAATTTCAAACAGAAACATTCTCAAATCTTTTCACCCCTTGCTATACCAAGTAAAGATGTACCAAGGCCCACTTTACAAACTTACAAAAACCTTTAGCAAGGAAATTTAAATGACATTTGAAAATTGAATCAAGTGTAGGTGTTAAGATCACCATTTCTCAAAAACAACCAAACCACTTCACCTTGACAATTCCCAGCAACCAGAGACTACCAAGCATAAGATAAGATCACACACCAAAAATCTTTCCAAAATTCAAATTTAAATCTCTTGCGGCCATTTGATCGAACACCTGGTAGACAAAACTAATATGGCCTAACTATTACTGTTCTTAATCAATGCCTTGTCAACCATTTTGCCCCTTTACCCTCCCCTTGCCCCTTCTAGTCACAACCAGCACCAATGCACCACTCCTAGTTGCTGTTTGCACCAGTGCCGAGCCACCCTGAGCCCTCCATGTCGGTCGACCATGGGCAAGCCCCAGCAGACCGCCCCGAGCTCGCCCACGACACTTAGGAGGTAGGCGAGGCCACACCGCCGCCCTTTGTCCCCTCCCCGAGCAGAGCCGAGACATGGACCACCCACAGAGCGCCGCACCCAGAACGTCTGCACCATGCCGAGCACGCGCCAGAGCGCCACACCTCGACCATAGCCCGCGCGCACCGCTTCGCCACGCCTCGACCATAGCCCGCGCGCACCGCTTCGCCACGACCCTAGGAACCGCCCAGACATGCCCGTTCGCCGCCGTTTGACCCGCAGCCACCGTGTGCTGCGTCGAACGCCGCTTCTGCCACGCAGAGCACCAGCCGTGCCCCACCAAATGCCACTACCCCTAGCCGCGCCTTTGAGCCATAGAGGACCGCCAGGGAGCACTACGTCGACCGCCGCTTCCAGCCATGCAGATAGCAGCCCGTAGCCATGTCGCCACCACCGCCCGACCATGTCGCGCTGCCCCCTTCCTCGAGCTATAAATAGAGGCCACCCCCAGCCTCATTCCTCACACCATCTCACTCCCCACTGACCACTCACCACCCAACACTTCTCCCCGGAGCCAATCGAGCTGTAGTTTGCCAGAATTTTGCAGGAGCTTGTAGCTACAGAGGAGAAGAGGCGTCGTCGATTGGAGCTGTCCTAGGAGCCGCCGCGACCATGCCTGGAACCGCCGTCGTCTACGAGTTCGATCGCTCCCATCGCCACGTCTAGCTGAAGCCCAGGTGAGCCCCCACATACCCCCACTGTGCCGCGTTAGGGCTCGTTCTCGTCGGAGCTGTTCGCTGGAGACGACGAACCACAGTCGTTAGATTAGGTTCTAATTGCACGTCTGAGTTGGCCCCGTACCTCTTCGCGTTAGATGTGCCGCTAACATGCGGGGCCAGCCTGTCATTAGCCCGCTGCGCCATGAAGCGCCACTGGGCCAGCCCATTTAGTTTCCCGCGCTAGCCCACAGATTCAAATAAGTGTTTTTTCCATTTAGATTTAAACTAGCTTCTGTGCACTTGTTTAAAAATCAATTCAGAAATATTTACTTAACCAAATGACATTATTCAAATTTTGTTAGAAAGATATTTAAAATATCTATCCAAGACCGTTGGATTTAAATCAATTGGAGTTAGAGATAATCTATAGCAAAAATAACAAGATAGAGACTTTTCTACATTCAAACATTTTTCAAAAATCAACCATAATAGCTTTTGAGTTGATTCCAACTCTCAAAAATCACATTTGATGATATATATCTGAATATGTAAAAATATTTAGGTTTAAATGTAGTGACTTTGGACTAGTACCAAAATAATGCTATATAGGCATTTCTAGTCACTTTAAATATATTAAATAATAAACTTAAACTTTATAAAATGAGACTAACCCTTTAAATCACATACCCATGTATTGGAATATGTGGTGATGACATGTGTCCACATGATCCCATATTTTAATTGGAGAATATTAAATCTTATATATTTTCAATGAGTAGAAATTACTTTTCTAAAATAAAATGAATAAAACTAGTTCTTTAAATCTTGTGATGATTGTGATGATGCTAGATCATCAAGTATGTACCTTAGTGTACTAAATAGACTTAGTTAAGTGTTGTTTGGTGATTGTGTATCCCGTATTCCTTTATAGATGATAGTACCGACCAAGTCTACGAGGAGGAGGAGTTCTACCCCGAAGAAGACGAGGGGAATTTCAATCACTGCACCAATCAAGGCAAGACTTCATTAACAATGCAAGCTAACACTTGCAAGCTTGATAACCTAATCAAAATGCCTTAAGCATGCTTTGGTTATACCATTTTAATTTATACCCATCCCAAGTTTTACTTGCAAGCTTTACTTTCTTTTACTTTACCAAAGTTCTTTACTTTAGTATAGATAGCATAAAGAGTATAAAACTTGGCCTATCTAGTTATACTTAGATGTCATTCTATGGCATGAGATTGAATATTAGCACCCCTCTTTAGTGAACACTCTTAACATTAGTAGCTAGTGCTAAGCATAAAACTGGATCACTTTAGATGGGAATACTTGGTGAAAATGATTATGAAAATCTTGGAATGATCAGTCATTCTATTGAGATGTTTTGACATGGGTTGAGAAACACAAATGGTTTATGATGATGAAAATGTTGAGGCATGAGCCTTAACCCTTTATAAAAACCGATGGTTGGATTCGGATGTGATACCATTCCAATGTTACTGTACAACCACAATACCTAAATTGGGTAAGGCTTAGCCGGAAGTTTATATGCATTAGTATGGGTTCCCTCGCGGAAGAGGTTTGAGCTGAGGCTACCTCTTGATGATGTCCACCTATGTAGTGCCCAGGATGGCAGATGGCCATGGCTGGGAGGCAAAGCTCATAGGGGAGGTGCCTATACTAGAGTGTGTAATTGAAAGGTTATGATTGATTATCCACATACTAAGTATGATGATTCAGGGTTATCCCTGACAGATGTATCGAATTTTTTGGTGAAAGTGTACCACCTTTGCAGAGTGTCAAACTATTCGAATAGCCGTGTCCGCGGTCATGGACAGTTGGAGTGGCCATACTGTTTCGTCGTCCGATGTTTTCAAAATGACTTATGAAATGAATGGTGACTTTGACTTGGCCACAGCAAGGTTGTGACTATCATAACTAAGTTCCCAACTTAAGTGCTTTAGAACATTAAATTACCTTTCTTTACTTATGAACTCAACTTAGGTTTCAAATTAGCTTTTGCAAATACACTTAGAGTTCAGCATTCCTATTAGAATTACCTTACTTGTTAGTGATAGTTTGCGAGTACTTAAAGAGTACTCATGGCTTTGTCCCTGGCTATTCCCGTGGTTAGACTATCAGGAGGACTATACGGAAGAAGGACAGTAGGACGGCTACGACAACTAGGATCATCTCCCATCGCCAGCATTGCCTGTGACACTGAAGATGGAACCCACCGCTACGCTTATTATTCCACTGCTTGTTTGTACTAAGACTGGATCATGAGATCCTTTATTTGTGTAAAACCTTATTATGGTTTGTAATGGATGATGTAGTGTGATATCCAATCTGTTATTTCTCGCAAAAATGATAATCCTGGGATTGTGATGTATGGCATAACAGGCATCTGGGATTAAAAATCTGGGTATTGACATGTCTTCATTAGGAGTTTCAGTATTTCCAGCTATAGTTCTAGCAATCGTAGCATCTAGGAAAGGACCTAATGAACCACTCTTATCAAGCACAATATAAGTAGCATCATAAGTATCAGAAGTTTCAGATTCAGCAAAAATAGCAGTATGTGTAGCATGTGTATGTGGTGGTGTAAGGAGCTTACTCATCACAGATGGTGAATCAAGAGCAACAAAGGTGTTCAGAACCGTACCTCTCCTTGTAGTGGATGGTAATATAGGAACCTTTCCATCACGAGATTTACCCATGATGAATGGATGGCAGAGAACAATAGTGATTCCAAGTGGACTTGATAAATAGAGTTATGCTCCCCGACAACGGCACCAGAAAATAGTCTTGATGACCCACAAGTACAGGGGATCGCAACAGTCTTTGAGGGAAGTAAAACCCAATTTATTGATTCGACACAAGGGGAGCCAAAGAATATTTATAAGCCTTAACAACTAAAATGTCAATTCAGCTGCACCTAGAAACAATCTTGCTCACAGCAGTTTATCAGTAGCAATAGTTTTGTAGTAGTAATAGCAAAGTAATAGTAGTAGTAAAAGTAAAGATAGTAGTAACAATTGCGGTAAACAATAGGATTAAAGCACGGTAGGCATAGGGATGGATGGACGGGCGTTGCACGGACAAGACCACTCATGTAGCAATCAAGATGTAGGGCATTTGCAGATAAATAAGATAAAGCATCCAAGTACTAAATAATCATAGGAATGTGTTCCATATATAGTCATATGTGCTCATAATGAGAACCTGCACAACATCTTTTGTCCTGCCAGCCTGTTGTAGCGGGGCCTCTAGGGAATCTACTGGCAATTAAGGTGCTCCTTTTAATAGAGCATCGGAGCAAAGCATTAACAGTCCGTGAACACAAGTGATCCTCATATCATAACCATCCCCTCCGGTTATCCCGATTATTGTCACTTCGGGGCCTTTGGTTCCGGACAACAATATGTGTATACAACATGCAGGTCAGATCATAAAAAATAATATCCTCATCAATCAATAACATGTTCAGGTCTGAAATCATGGCACTCGGGCCCTAGTGACAAGCATTAAGCATAACAAATTGCAACAATGTCAAAAAGCACTAACAATTGATACTAGGCACAATGCCCTAACAATGTGATGCATTACATGAACGATCTCATCCAATCCCTAACATCCCCATAGCCTACAGCAGGGGATTACTCACTCATGGATGGGGGAATCATTGATGGATGATGGAGAAGCGATGGTGATGATGATGGCGATGATCTCCTCCAATTCCCCGTCCCGGCAGGGTGCCAGCACGGAGTTTCTGGTTCCCAATCGCGGTATCTGGTGCTAGACGCATAGTCGAACTCTATCTGGAAAAACATTGAACCCCCCTCTGTTTTTAGGTCAGAGGTCTTATATAGGTGAAAGGAGAGGTCGAGGTGGAGTCCGAGGCGGCCACACCACCCCCTGGCGTGGCCAGGCCTGGCCCGCGCGGCCAGGTGGTGTGGGCCCTCATGGCTCTTCTTCCTCTCGTCTTTTGGCTCCGTGAGTCTTCTGGCAAAATAGGAGTTTTGCGATATTTTCCGGGATTTTTCCTGAAAGTTGATTTCCTGCACAAAAACGAGACACCAAAGCAATTCTACTGAAAATAGCGCCAGTCCGCATTAGTTGTATCCAAATCACACAAATTAGAGGAAAAAGAATAGCAAAAGTGCTCGGGAAAGTAGATACGTTTTGGATGTATCATGCTCCTAGAAGTAATGCCTTAGCTTCCGTGAACCAAGGAAAACTCCATAAGCTAGCTTCTAGTAGTGCGGATAACGCTACTTGGATTCTTTCAAGACCTTGATAACATAGTAAATTGGTCGTTCGACATCATATCCGTGCGTTGGCTCCTTGCGCTCCACCACGATTACGATGCCGATGACCCGGTTGATTGCCGCTATGTACACTAACATAGGGACCATTGATATCGGTGCTGCAAGTATTGGTGCGGAGGAGATTATTCTCTTCAACTCCAATAGTGTTGCATCTACATCATCCGTCCATATGAATTTGTCAGCATTCTTGAGAAACTTGTAGAGTGCCATTGCCTTCTCTCCAAGTCGGCTCATGAACCGGCTTATCACTGCAACACAGCCCGTGAGCCTCTTTATATCCTTCAAGCATGTCGGGCATTTGATGTCAAGGATGGCCTTGATTTTCTCGCAGTTGACCTCAATTCCGTGATGCGAAATGATGAAGCCCAAAAAATTTCCAGATGGCACCCCGAAGATGCACTTCTCGGGGTTAAGCATCATGTTGTACTTCAGAAGATTGTCAAATGTTTCCTGCAAGTCGGTGATGAGGTCGTTTGATTTATTTGACATCACCGTGATATCTTCCATGTAAGGATGTATGGTGTGACCTATCTGGTCATGTAGGCAATGCTGCAACATCCGCTGGTAGGTAGCACCAGCGCTTTTCAACCCAAAGGGCATCGTGACATAACAGTATGTGACATAAGGTGTGATGAACGAAGTGGCCAATTGGTCCGCCTTTCGCATCTTGATTTGATGGTACCTTGAGTGTGCATCAAGAAAATAGAGAAGTTCCGAGCTAGCCATCGAGTCAATGACTTGGTCAATGCGAGGCAAAGCAAGCAGTTCCTTCAGACACGCTTTATTCAAGCCGGTGTAATCAACGCACATTCTTAATTCTTTGGTTCCCTTTTTGGGTACAAGTATAGAATTTGCCACCCATTGGGTGTGAATGACTTCTCGGATAAAACTAGCCTTAAGTAACCTAGCTTTCTCTTTGCCTATAGCCCTCCATCTTTCATCACCAAAGCATCGTAGAGGTTACTTCACTGGTTTTGCTTTAGGATCAATATTCAAGTTGTATTTGGCAAGTTCCCTAGGTACACCTTTCATGTCGGCAGGTTGCCAGACGAAGATGTCCTCATTCTCATGGAGGAACTCGACGAGCGCCCTTTCCTATTTGGGATCAAGGTCCGTGCCAATGGCAGTGGTCTTGGAGGAATCTCCTTCAACAAGCTCCACCTGCTTGGTCTTGATGGTGGCCTTGAATGCGGTTTCGGCAACAGTGATTTGCTTCTTTGAAGCCGGCATCTCCAAGGTGTCAACCTGGCTCCAAATCTCCTTGAATTCTTCACCGTAGAGGACCACTTTAGCGAAGGCGGCTTCACTTAGCTCACACTCCCTTGCCTTGGTAAAGCTTCCGTCAACAGTGGTGATGACGTTTGGTCTGGGTATCTTGAGCTTGTTGTATATGAAGTATGGCCTAGAGAGGAAGGAGTGGAAGATGTCGCTTCCAAATATGACGTGGTACACGCTCTTGAAGGGAACCACTTCAAAGGTCATGTGCTCTTGGCTGTAGTTGTTGACATCAACAATGGCGACCGGAAGGGTGATGCAGCCAAGGGAATTAGCTTGCCGGTCAGGAACGACACCATAAAACACAGTGTTGATCTTCCTTAAATAGGTCTCCGTCAAATTCATATTGTGAAGTGTATCTAGGTACATGATGTTAATGCTGCTTCCACTGTCCATGAGGCACTTGGTGAACTCTGTGCCGTCAATCAGAGGATTCATGACCATGGCATACTGGTTCTCTATTGGGATGAGATCCGTATGATCTTGTGTGTCCCAAGTGATTGGAATCTTCGACCACCTCACGTACTAGGGAACTGGAGGGAGGGTAGCCAACAGTATCCTCTATGAGATTTTCTGGGCCCGAATGGTGGGAGTGCCAAGGAAAGTGTGGTAGACTGGAGCCTTCTTTTTGAAGGGGTCCTTTCCCATTCCAGCGCCCTTGTTGGCGGACTTGGGTTCGACATCTTCATCCATGTCACTTGATTCCTTGGATTCCTCCTCCTTCTTCCCCTTGCCCTTTCCGCGGGGTCTGTTCTTCCGACTTTGCTTGTAGCCTGACTCAGGGTCTTCCTTGAGGTTGTTGATGAACTTGCATTGGCGGTTGGTATGGGCGGCCTTGCAGTTTGCGTCAAGGTGGACAAAACACATCATATCACATTACTCTTTGTACATTTGGGGAACACGCGGTGCTGAGGGTGTTGAGTCACTCCGCTGCTGCCAGATGTCTGCAAGTGCACAGATCGTATGCAGCTAGTTTCGAAGTATAGATATTGATCCCATAAGGAGTCCAAAGGTAAGTGTTTATGGTGAAGTCTCTGTCACACCCAAAGTTGTCATAGGTCTTCGAGTAAATTGACTGCAAGTGTAAAAATAAGAATGAGATTTGGATTAAATTGGATGTATTTAAATAAAACTAAAATGTAAACTTCGGAAATAAAAAAGCATAAAAGTAAAGAACGATTCGGTTGTTTGTTGTTTTCTACAGATGACAGAAAAGGCGCGGGGAGATACAGTTCATGGTGATAGTGATTGTGTCAGATGAATGAGTGATAAATGTAATAATTATAATATTATAAATATATGTGTACGCAAGCAACCCATAATTAGCCGAAACTCCTCATGGTAGATTTAATTGCAACTTCAATAATCCTACTAGTCTCTTACCAAAACCATGTTCAGACACTAGACGATTAAGACCCTTCAGGTCGCTTAGCGATTAAGCTCCTTCGATTGGACTAATGCAATAAGCACGGTGGTTCCTCGTTATCCTCGAGTCTACTAGTTTTCCATTGATATCCCCGTGTCACTAGGGGGTCACCGGTCTACTAGCGAACAAGATCCTATCCATGTAGAACAAAGTATCATGTTGTCTAGGCCCTTAACTGGACAACAAGCATTAGGAATCCGACAGATAGTCAAGCACACATAATATAGTAATTAAAATCAATCAAAAACTAATGGAAAATATATGAAGGCACATCACATCTCACCAATCCCTTACATCTCCCACGCCCAAGGAACTTACTCACACATGAGAGAAGAAAGCATCATAAGAATATTACCATGGAGATCCACAATAAGAATATAAAAGTAATCTAACATAATTCAAGATGGGAAAAAATAATCTCAAACCCTAGTCTTGCAAGGTGATGATCTCTCTCTCTCAAGTACAAGTAATGGCTATGGGGGTGTGTTAGCTAGGAGGTCGAAGATCGTGGAGCGAGATGAATAACGTCTCCTCCTTCTTCTCCGGATCTCTTCTTTCTTCCTTCTGGATGGTGTGGTGGCTGTTGTGTTGTGTTTTCATCCCCGGTCCCTTCACGGAAGTTGTTCCTTTTGACAAGAAAAAGGCGGCGGCATCTATATGGCGAGAACTATATGACACGAAAAATTGTTCCCACCGTATAGTTGCTCGTTAAAGCCTCTATACGCTTCCCTCGATTTCTTCCAAAGAGAGACTTGCTTGTTTTTGCCTGAATATTGTGTTTCTATAGTTAAAACCCTCTATTGACGTTCAGAACCAAGTTTTCTTTGCTACCGAAGTATTAGCGTTAGGTAAAGCTAGAAAACGATAAAAAATCCTGGAGAAAACCATCAATAAAAACCATCAAAAATGTGTCAAATCTCACAACTATCAACTCTCCCAAGCTTAGATACTGCTTACCCTCGAGTGGCAAGGAAATAAAGAAGGATAGCGGAGATTCGAGACTGAAATAAAAGAACTTACAAGCTTGAATCGGTGTCAAATTCTTTTCTTTACAATCCCTGCAATCTTAAACATGATCATACAAGTATGCATAAGATTGCACTGAGTCCACTTCCTAACCACGTATATCTTTCTAGCAAATAAATCATATGCCAGAGCAAGTGTCAGAAGTTTAGCTAGGAAAGTGAGACAAATTCTTTTGGTACCTCTCTTTGTTGAGAGATGAAAACTTTTTGCTCTTGTTTCTTTAATCAATTAAGAGTTCTCAAGTTGGCACCGAAATATTCAATTTAAGAACAACTCATCTATTCCCATGTCAAAATTTCAAGACTCTCAAAGCACCTTTTTCCTTCCTTTGCCTTTCAAAAACTTCAGCTCTTTCATAGAGAAATCATGCCATTGTTCTTAACATGTTAATTGGGACTGTGTTGTGGACTCGTGACCATGCCAATGAATAGCTTGAGAAATAATGGGTCAGAGGAGTACTACAACTTCACTTGGAACATGAAACCATGAGGAAACTAAAGTTTGACCCGTCATAGCATTGATGCTACACACGTTTACATAACTCAATAGCCGAAATCAATGGGTTTCCCACATTTAGATCGTTCGTTGGCCAACAGAGTTAATAGTTCCCCATGGAGCACGATAGTGTTGTAATGACACACATAAAGCAATATCTTATGGTAATCAATAGAGAAAGAAGTGGCATAATCTCTACTACTTCGAAGCATCCATTTTATCAAACAATTTCATTCAAGGGTACTATCGAGTCTATTTATATTAAGCTCAAATGGGATGGAGTAGTTCTAAAATCAAATTCTTTGGGCTAAACATGGACTCAAGTCATCTTTTGGATGCTTTTTCTTGTTGTAAAATCGTAGGAAATATTTTAACCAAGTTCATTGCTCGTTGTTTCAAAGCTAAAAAGGAGACACTAGCAAGGAATAGAATTTATAGGATAACAAGCAAAGTGGGCAGTGACTCTAGTGCAAGCGAGTAAATAATTGTAGGATCAATTTAAGGTCATAGAAAAGGTGATGGAAGGAATGTGATACCTCCTCTTGCTTGCTTCGTTCCGTATTTAGTTGAACCCCCTCTGTATTTCCATATTGCCAAGTCACCTGAAATTGAGCAATCTACGAGAGAAACAAATAAATGAACTTGCAATAAAAGTTACAACTGATTTTTTTTGTATTTTTGTTTTAGGAATTCAAACTAAAAGTAAATATGCAATTTCAAAAAATTAAAACAAATCAAAAGAAGAAATAAAAATATGAATGAAAGGTTTGGAGGTTTTCAAACCTCCCCCAAGCTTAGGCTATTCCCAGGCTCAGTTGTTGTCGTCATTCGGCGGCTGGTGAGGATACTGCTGGTAGTAGTCGAGGAAGTGGGTCATGAAGTGACTGAAGTTGGGAGTCAAGGAACTCACAACTTCATTCACTCCTTGAAGAGTGTTGTTAATCTCCCCAACGCGTTGGTTGAGTTGCTAGAATTCTTGATAGGTGACGTAGTTGTACCCCTGCTGCAGCTGGTTGGGCCACGGGTCCTAGGCTCCCCCTTGTTGCTGCTATCCCTCCCAAGAAGGATTGTGTCCTTGCTCATCCTCATGCTCCTGCTCATCCTCATCCTGCTTCTCTCCTTCTTCATCTTCCTCTTGATCGGACTAGATTTCAGCCATGATCTCCATCACTTGGTCCTTGGTGAGGATCTAGGTGTCCTTCTCCACAATCGAGAAGGCTTAGGGATAGGGCAACGGAACCTGCTCACCCTGTGCATCACCAAGATAACCAAACTGATATGCTTGGAGCCTCCGGTTAGCTTGGTAAACACCAAGGAAGCCACAAGCAGTCAAATACTTGACGTCCTTAAGTTTGGAGCCATCAACAGATTGCATAATAGGCAATCTAATATTTAATGCATGGGCAAGGCGGGTTACCAATCCACCAATGCGAGTATCACCTTTTGTCTTGTTTCTTTGGTGGCGAAAGTGCTGGATGAGTAGAGCTGCAGGATTGGGGCTTTGCGGTGCAGAGGGAAAGAGAGCATTGGTGATCATTGCCATGTCTGCATTGGCCACGGAACTGGTATCACCTCTTCCGAATAGTGCGTTGGCGAGGAACAAGGCATAGTAGTGAATTGTTGGGTTCTGAATGCGGACATCTTCTTCTTGTAGAATTCAGTGCCACCATTAAGAGAAATAGCCTCCCAAGTTTCTCCACTTGTGACGCTATAGAGGTTAGTAACTGACGAGGGTTTAACTCGTCAATGCCCATTGTTATGGGCTTGGGTTTTGGAGGAGGGAGCGCTAGAGGCATCAGTCAGCTAGCAAACAAGCATACAGGGACACAAGGATTACCCAGGTTCAGGCCTCGTAGAGGTCCCTACTCCTGCTTGTCTGCTCTTGGAATTAACGAAGGAATCGAAGATTACAATTGTCCGCAGATGCAATCTAGCGAAGGTTGTGGAAACTAGGGTTGCATGTGTCCTCCTCGCTGCCCCCTCCTAGCCTTTATATAGATAGCCTAGGTCTCAGGTAGCAGGTCGAGTCGGTTACAGGTTAGGGTTTTCCCTTTGAACTTTCTATCTCAAACTTCTTGTCTCGCAAGAAATCAAGAGTCCGTGGGCCACTCGAATTCTCCACTGGGCCTTGTCAACGCCGTGGGCTTCTGCCGTATCTGGACCGTATATACCAAACTCAAGTACCTGTAGGATATACCCATGTCAGTAGCCCCCGAGTGTCCAGTGGAATCGCAGATTCGACTGGGGACTTTATGAAGCCTTTCGAGTACATGACTGAGCATTTTCGAGTGTTCTGTTTGTGTCATAGGGATTGTTGATATACATGCCTGATTTAACCGATGTATCGATGTCAGTAAACTGCCTTAGGGAAAAACAACACAATCTACTCAAACTTGAGTCCCCGGACTCGAATTCGGAAAAGTGCTAGCGTAATTCGACTCCGGCCGCGGAGGTCTTACAGGAGTCGAATTCCGGTGTATAAGTGTGAGCACTTGACGCGTCCGTCAAGGCATGTTCATCGTACCTGTAGGCATGGATATGTTTCTAGTAGTGCGTAGCAGATGCGTTGCCAGGCCTTATTCAGGTCTTATCTTCATGCTGTAAGCACGACATCCAAATTTTTGTTATCGCGGAGATGATTTGGGTGGCCCAGGAGATGTAGTCTCTTTGTAGGGAAAGTATGAGGCGGAGTGGCCATAGCATTCGAGTGTGGATGTTATCAACACATAGTACGATGTACAAATAATCATAGGGTGTGCGACCAGCGCTCCCTATGGGAGTAGCCCCCGAGTGCCTGGTTGAGTCGAAGACAAGAGCAGGGACTAAAAAACTTTTGGCGACTGCTATCGTCTTTTGTTGCTTGTTTCAGTCGAATTTGCTTCCAGTGCTCCCTATGGGAGTAACCCATATTTTGACAATTGAATCACAGATTCGAGTGATGGGTTATCTTTACACCTGCATAAAAATAATCGTAGGGTGTGCGACTAGCGCTCCCTATGGAGTAGCCCCCGAGTGCTTGGTTGAGTCGAAGACTCAAGCAAGGACTAAAGTAGTAAAAATCTTCAGTTGCTCATATTGATGACATCAGTGCTGACGATGCGATGACCTCAGTTGCCCGCGTGAGCGGTTTTGATGGGACGTGACGAGCAGTGGGTCCCACTTTCTGACTTTGATTTGACCGGGCGTGCGTAATCTTGTGTTTTAACTGCATCTCCTTGATTTCCGCACGTAATGGGAACAGTGGGGGGACGGTTCGTGCTTCAGCTTCACCACGTGTCTGTGCCGATGTGCGCCACACATGTAGTAGGGTTTCTGCTGGCTGTTGGATGGTGTCTTCGGGGAGGTTAAGTAGCAGCGCCGCTGCGGTAATTTCCCCATCTGTCTTCATTTCTCTTGCCTCCATTACCATTGTTGCTGCTCTCTGCTTCCTTGCGCACATTCTCGTTGTGGCGCTGGACCAACTCCGTACTTTACCTAGCTACTTCCTCCGGTCTCATTGCCACCGAAAGATGGCAAAGAAGAAGGGAGGCGCTGCCACTGGGTCCGCCACCACCATTGCCTCCACCAAGAAGAAGGGCGGTTCTACCACTGTGGGCACCAGCGCCGCCGGCGCTGGGAAGAAGAAGGGTGCAGGCACCCGTGTTACCAATGGCGCTTGGCGTGCATCCATCATCAGGCCCGCCGAGCTGCAACTTTATCGTCGAGATGGGGTTCTTCTGTCCGCGGAAGATGACTCGCGAGTGCCCGGCGAAGAGGTAATTCTGTGTCCTCCCCCTGGTTTCCGGGTGATGTTCCTTGCGTTCATCATCCAAGGTCTTTCTCTGCCCCTGCATCCTTTCT
This sequence comes from Avena sativa, assembly GCA_916181665.1. NCBI lineage: Eukaryota > Viridiplantae > Streptophyta > Magnoliopsida > Poales > Poaceae > Avena > Avena sativa. The sequence goes on from OV702292.1 coordinate 279,489,798, forward strand.
TCAGGGGCCTCCTTTGCTTCTACGGGCTCCAGCTGCATCAGCTATCCCCAAATTCTATTCTCCACATCTCCTGCTTCATTATGCTTTGCGAGTGCTGGCTCGGAATCGAGCCGAACTTTGGCCTCTTTAAGAGGCTTTTTAAGCTGAAACGCCTATCAGCATCTGGCTCTATAGTCTACAACGTAGGAGGCTGCGGAATCCATGTCGACTCCTCTGTCACCTACTTTGCCATCAACATCACCACGTCCGTCCAAGGGTGGAGGGACAAGTGGTTCTATATCCGCGAGCAGAAGGCCGACGGAGAGCATTACGAACTTGCGCCCTTCGACCCCGCGGCGACTTGCAAGAGGAGGCGCTCCTGGAAGAACGTCATCATGTCTGACGAGTCCGCGGAAACAGAAGTGTTGTACGAGCGCGTCTGCGACCTCGAAAGCCGCATAGGCAAGGAAGAAGGTGGCACTGACCTCATCCGCACTTGGTTGCTCCACCGCGTCCAGCCTCTGCAAGCCAGAGTGCATCCTATGTTCCGTTGGACCGGTGCTAATGATGCCACTCGCGTGTCCGCCTAGGGCGTTTCCACGAGTGAAGTAGATAAGAGGGTGTGACTGGTGACCAAATACACCACCAAGGAGGATCTCCCGGGTGAACCAGTCGTGCCTCCTTTCGACACCTCTAACCCTCTTCCTGAGGTAGAATTGTACCGTGAAGTAATTTCTGCTTTCGATTGGCTTTACAATGCTTTGATATGTAATGCTGTGTCTTCTAAATGCAGGACTAGAAGGTGTCTCCAAATTTACCCCTGTCCTGAGGGGGTTATTCCTCGCGAAGTGCATGAAGAGGACGAGTCGGAATCGACCATCCCTCGAGTCCAGCGACCCGGACACTCGCAAGCGTTCCCGTAGGGAGGACTCGGATGCTTCGTCGTCAACGACGCCAGAAGGCCCTGTCGTTGCTGCGGAGGAGCCTATTCCCGCCGTTCCGGTATGCTCCATGGCACCTCCTGCCCGCAAGAAGATGCGGCTGCCAAAGGAGTCATCAGACTTTGATAAATTTGACTGGTATGTCTACAACTTTTTGTCTTGGTTTCTTTCGGAGCTGCTTTTCCCTGAAGTTTTTTGCTGTATGTGTTTTATAGCCAAGCGGTGTCATCGTTTTCTGGTGATGTCCAATTTGTGAAGGAATCTAGAGTCGCGGACTCCAAGGCCAAGGAAGTGGCGGAACGATCTGCCTCTCCTCCATTGGCGGCCCACTCCGGGCATAACTCATCGAGTTCCCCGCATGCTGGGGAACACCAGATGGTTTCCCGGACGACTGTGTGGCAGTCATCTTTGGAGTCTCTGGAGGAGCACGTAAGCTTCTTTTTATAGTGCATTCGAATTTGCAATTCGTGATATCTGCTGATCCTTTGTTTTCTCCTGAGGCAGCTCATCATGAAGGAAGCTGCTCGTTTAGCGGAGCACGTCCTTGTGATGGGTCGACAGCATGCAATGCTGGACAATCGCCACCACGTTGCCGAAGGATGGTATTGGTTTCGTCTCTGTCCTTGCAAAGTTTATAGATTCGATTGATGATACATCGTGTGTTTTCTAGCTGAGCACAACGAACTTCTTCACAATGCTGCTTCTCTTGAAAAGGCGCTCGCCGCGGCGATGAAGAGTCGCGACGAAGCAGTCGCTTCACTAGATGAGTCGCAGAAGCGCGAAGAGGATTTGCGCACCTCCACCGCTGAGAGGGAAAAGTTGTTCGAAGAACAACTGTTGGGGATATACTTTCCGGGTATCCTCACAGTTCCTCACTGACCAGGGTGGCCCACTTAGGGTTAGAGCATTGCTTCACGAGCGGCCCAGTCAGGGAGATAGACGGAGTCCAATCCGGCTATGGGAGGGCCCAGAAGACTTACCGACTTAGGCCCATAATGTTACTTGTAGTTCAAGATGTACTCTGTAACCGACTCTTAATCGTAGCCGGATAGATCTCTCCTGTAAACCCTAGGCCGGATATCTATATAAGCCGTCCTAGGGAGAGCCTTTAGGGCAACACCTCAATAGTCTACAATCTCAACTCGCACAGGCGAAACCCTTGTAACCCATATTTTGGCTCTGTCGTATTACTGGATTGCTAGCAGGAGTAGGGTCCGTCCAAAGCCGGCGGATTCGAACCTGGGTAAACTTGTGTGCTCACCGTCCCGGAATACCATACGTCTCACACCCCTCTCTTCTACACGCCTCGAGGACCCCCTCATGGCGTACTTGTCATCAATCCGACAACAACAACTCTTCTCGATTGCCAAGTCTCTCTCATGTATTCTTTCGTTTAGATTTTTGTTGTTTCTTTCTTTGATATCTTGTCATTGTGCTGACTCTTTGCTCTATGTAGATGCTAGCGGCCTGAGCTTTGACGCCCAGGCACTTCGTCGCGATGATGCTTTTGGCAGGTGCCATCGTGGCAGTCGAGGACCGCAGCGCTTCCCTTCAGGGGACGCTGACTAAGGCCAAGGGTGTGCTCAGCCGCATCCGCGAGGAGCTGACGCCCAAGGATGAGCTTATTGAGAACCTGGAGGACCTGGTGGAGTCCCTCACTGGAGGTATTCCCGCAGACTTCAGGAATTCTCAGCGGGCGGTTGGCGCTACCATGGCACTCGCAATGGTGCAAGCCCATGGCGTGGAGGTGGACCCTGCTGCAATCTTCAAGGCGATGCCCGTCGGCGCAGATGGTCAACAGGTAGTGTTTACTCCTTTCGCAACTATTTGCGGTAAGTACGGGCCGTAACTCATCAACACAGTCGCAAAATACTCCGAGGAGCTGCAGCGAGCTAAGAAGGTGGCGAAGGCTGCGGCGTCAGGGGCTGGCGGAAAGTCTGTGGCGTTTGAGACTACCACGGACTCGATGAGGCCCCCGAAGTCGAAGTCCAAGTCAAAGAAGAAGGCTGCTCCTTAGTAGCTATCTTGTAATAGTTGTAGTTTGACTTTCTTTGTTAAAAACATGCTTTTGTCGAAGTGTCTCTGTTGATACTTTTGTCGTGGTTGAATGCATTCGAGCCTTTTATCCATGTATTGCTTGCCCCTTATTCGTTCTTGCTTTGTTTGTGATAGGGTACGTCGAGTGGTCCTTTGAGTGATCCTCGTGATCCTCCACCCACCGATGAAACCTTGGCGCAACCACGCTCGAAGGTGGATGAGTTGTCTTCGCTTTCACGACTACGCGATCGCATTAAGCAGCTGGAGCGTGAGTTTCCCATCCTCCGCAGTAGCGCGGATGTATGGAAGTCGAAGACGGAGAAGGCTACCGCCCGAGAGAAGTATCTCTTGGAGGAGATGGCGGGACTGAGTGAGCAGTTCAAATGTTAGCTTTTTGCCCTCTTATCTTTTCTTTTAGTCAACCGTAGCGGTGCCTTGTCTTCATACTTTGCCCTTTTGCTTGGTGCAGTTGCCAGTGCTCGTCATCCATAGGATGAAAAGGACCGAATTGCCATTTGGATGAATGGATTTACCCAGGAGCAGCTACGGGGGAGTGGGTACTTCTGGGTTGACCATGATCATGCAGTTTCCTTGGCAACGCTGCAGGATCGCTCTTCTCGAGTACTTCACTTTTTGAAGAAGGCGCAATCGTGCCTTAGGCACATCTATCAGACGATGTTTCTGCTGGATGTTGTCCCTTCAAACCTGTTGGCCCTCCTAGCAAAGTTCCAGGATCTGAATGCAGTTCGCAAGTGCATGCGAAAGCAATTAGTAGCTGGCGCTAAGGCTGTTGCGGCTAGGCCGCCACCTCCGCCAGAGGGTATGGCCTGGGACATGGTGCCGCACTATCAAGCGGTTGATCGCGCAGCGGAAGATATTGTTGACTTCTTTGAGGAACAAACGAACGTTCTCCTGTTGCAGCAGTGGTATGACTTGTATCCTGCACATAATTGTACAAGTGTTGTAAAGTTTTATATGAATTTGTTGGATGTAATTAATACTCATTGATATGTAGAAAGCTTGTTAGCTATATATTTTTTCGAGTGCGTTGCACTTTGCGATTCCTTTTTGTTATCCTGACGTGTGTTTATCTCAGCACCTTGCCAACCTGTCAGGTGTGTTGCAGTTGGGTTGGTGTTTGTCAAGGGTTCGATTAGTGCGTCAGCTACTCAGGATATCGCGATGAGTTCGTAGAACGGGTGTGTAAAGGGTAGCGCAGCCCCCGAGTGATAAGATTGCGAGAAAATAATGGAAAACACAAGGTTTTGGGGCACTTAGCTTTATTTATTTGCAGAATAGTACGAGGTACAATGTGTGGCTAAGTAGCCTGGCTGAATAGCCTTATTTGTAAATGTAAAAACGACTAAGGGTAGAAGCGACGCAGCTGCGCGACGTTCCAGGGGTTGGAGTATGTGACTCCTATCTCGAAATCTTTGAGGCGATAGGCGCCACCTGGGATAACTTCTGTAATCATGTAAGGTCCTTCCCAAGGGGACTCGAGTTTGAGATGCCCTTATTGCTTCAGTCGCAGGACCAGGTCTCCTTCGACGAAGGATCTGGGGCGTAGCCTCCTGCTGTGGTAGTTGCGGAGATTTTGCTGGTAGATCATTGACCTCTCCGCTGTGATTTCTCGTACTTTGTCGAGGAGGTCGACGGATTCTTCGAGTGCAAGGGTTGACTCCTTCTTGCTATATGCGACCACCCGTGGGGCTTTTAAGCGTACTTCTGGAGGTAGTACCGCTTCAGCACCGTGCACCATGAAGAACAGGGTGTATCTTGTGGCGTTATTTGGAGTTGTACGCAGGCTCCAGTGTACAGACTACAGCTTGTCTGGCCAGCATCCAGTAGCTTGTTCAAGTCGTCGGAGGAGTCGTTTCTTGATTCCGCTGCAAACGAGGCCGTTGGCCTTTTTAACTTGACCGTTGGTCTGCGGGTGAGCCACCGAGGCGTAGCTTATGTTGATTCCTAGGTTTTCGCAGAATTCCTAGAATTTCTTAGAGGTGAAGCTTGTCCCATTATCCATTGATGATGATGTTCGGCACTTCGAAGCGGTAGACAATGGACTCGAAGAACTTGACGGCGCTGGCCCCTGATTGATTTGTCACCGGCATGGCCTCTATCCACTTGGTGAATTTTTCGACTACGACTAAGAGGTAGACGTAACCTCCTCGTGAGGACCTGGGAAGCTTGCCGACCATGTCGAGTCCCCATTGTGTGAAGGGCCAGGCCAATGGTATTGGACTGAGTTCTGCGCGAGTTGCGTGAGGTTTGTCCGTGAATCGCTGGCAAGCGTTGCAGCGCTGGACGATGTCCTTGGCGTCGTGCATGGCCATAGGCCAGTAGAATCCAGCCCATAGGGCTTTGGCGACGAGGGCGCGACTGCCAGCATGGTGCCCTCAAGTGCCTTCGTGGATGTCGAGGAGGACAGCCCTTCCGTCTCCGTTCGAGGCGCACCATTGGAGCACTCCTGTGATGCTGCGCTTGTACAGTTCACCGTTGATAACAGTGAATGCCTTGGATCGTCGCGCGATATGCCGTGCATCAGTCGGATCATCTGGTAGCCTCTTGCTGAGTAGATATGTGATGTAAGGTTATGTCTAGGATGGCTCGATCATCATGATGCCCATTGGTCCTTCGAGTCCCGTATCCAGCTCCAGGTCATCGAGTGCCATTGGCTCATTGGGTGGCGTAGCCCCCGAGTCTATTGATGCGCCTGCTTTCTTCTCTGGAGCCTTTGGCTTGATGGAGCGTTCGCAGATATGCTCGAGAAATACCCTAGGTAGTATGGGGGCGCAGGTGGAGCCAATGTTGGTAAGTGCATCCGCTTCTTCGTTGCTTTCATGGCCTACATGTCGCAGCTCATAGCCATCAAAGTCCCCTTCGAGTGTGGCGTAGAGGTCGCGATAGGCGATCATGTTGTCGCTCAGTGCATCGCACTCGTGCATCGTTTGATTCACCACCAGTTTGGAGTCGCCGTAGATGATGAGCCTCTTGGCGCCGCAGGCTTTCGCCATCCACATCCATGGAGTAGGGCTTCATACTCAGCTTCATTGTTGGAGGCCGTGAACTCCATTCGCGGAATGTATTTCAGCTTGTCTCCCTGGGGCGATGTCAGTACGACACCTGCGCTAGCCCCGTCCTTTCGTTTGGACCCGTAAAAGTGCATTGTCCAGAGATAGGACATATCTAGCTTTTCTAGGAGTTGGTTCTCCATCCAATGCACGAGGAAATCAAGGAGGACTTGCGACTTGATCACGCCGCGCTTTTCATATGTGATGTCTTGTGGAGACAGCTCGATTCCCCAAAGCGTCACTCGTCCGGTTGCATCGGGGTTGTTGAGGATATGCCCAAGCAGGGTGTCGTTGACTACCACGATTGCGTGCTCCTGGAAGTAGTGGCGCAGTCGCCTGGCCGTCATGAAGATGTTGTACGCCAGCTTCTGGTAGTGCGGGTACTGCTGTTTCGTCGGTGTGAGCACCTCGCTAAGGTAGTAGACTGGACGCTGTACCCCGTGGACCTTGTTTTCTTCGGCTCGTTCCACCATGAGCACTATGCTAACCACCTGGTTGGTGGCGGAGATGTAGAGCAGCAGCGACTCTTTTTCACGTGGAGTCACCAGTACTGGCGAGGTGGATAGTAAATGTTTGAGGTCTTCGAATGTTGCTTGCGCCTCGTCTGTCCACTCGAACTTGTCTGTTTTGCGGAGAAGTTGGTAGAAGGGCAGTGCCTTTACACCCATTCGACTGATGAATAGACTGAGCGCCACGATTCGCCCAGCCAGCTGCTGAACGCTTCTTATGTTTTTTGGCTTCTCCATGGCTAGTATGGCTTTTATTTTCTTCGGGTTTGCCTTGATCCCTATCACAGAGATGAGATATTCGAGTAATTTCCTAGATGGCACGCCGAAGGCGCATTTATCTAGATTGAGCTTGATCCGGTAGCGGTCGAGGTTGGCAAAGGTCTCGTGGAGATAGTCGATTAGCGAAGCTTCCTCCTTGGTTTTGATGACGATGTAGTCAACATAGACTTGGATATTGCGACCAAGTTGGTTCTTGAGGCCGGCCTGCATGCACCACTGATAGGTGGCTCCCGCGTTTTTTAGCCCAAAGAGCATGGTGTTGTAGTAGAACACACCAAAAGGGCTTTGCAAATGCTGTCTTCTCTTGGTCCTCCTCCTTCATTCGATTTTGATTATAGCCTGAGTAGGTGTCGAGGAAACAGAAACGTTCACATCCTGTGGTGGAATCGATGATTTGGTCGATTCATGGCAGCGGAAAGTGGTCCTTTGGGCAGTGCTTGTTCAAGGAGGTGAAGTCCACGCACATCCGCAGGATATCCGTGTCTTTTTTGGGCACCAGCATTGTATTAGCGAGCCAAGTGTTTTCCTTGATCTCGCGTATGAAGTTTGCGTCGAGGAGTCTGTTGATCTCCATTCTGACTGCTTTTGCTCGTGGTTCAGATAGTCGCCGAATTGTCTGCTTGACTGGCCTAGCGTCTGGATTCACATTGAGTGAGTGCTCGGCGAATTCCCTGGGAACCCCTGGCATGTCCGCTGAACACCAGGCGAGGATTTCCCAGTGCTCACGGAGAAATTCGACGAGCGTGAGTTCCTATGCGGAACACAAGTTGTTGGCAATGAGGGTCATCTTGGTCGGGTCCGTTGGGTTGACCTAGACTTTCTTCGTGTGCACCGACGAGTCGAAAGATAGATCGGGTGAGCTTGGCCTGCTGAGGGGAGGCAGACTGTTGTCTGTCGACTCCTTCAATCTTGCGAGTTCCTCCTGCATGCCGAAGGACTAGGAGATTCTGTTCAATTCCCTGTCGCAGCTGTTGGACCTCTCGAAGCTCCTGTTGATTGTAATGATGCCGTTTGGACCTGGCATCTTCATCTGCAGGTAGGCGTAGTGTGGCACTGCCATGAACCTAGAGAACGCGACATGTCCGAGGATGCAGTGGTATTGCGACGGCCAGTTGACGACTTCGAAGTCAATGCGTTCATGCCGAAAGTTTTTCAGTGTGCCAAAGATGACATCGAGGTCGATTTTGCCCAGGGGATATATGCCCTTGCTTGGGACGATGTCGTGGAACGTCGTGTCTGAGACCTCCAGGCATGTCAGAGGGATCCTCATTGCCTGCAAGGTACTCACGAACTTGAGGTTAATGCCGCTTCCGCCATCCATGAAGACGCGACTCATGTCGAAGCCTCTGATCTATGCCTCTAGTACGAGGGGACAGTGGCCTGGACGAGGGACTTGGCGCAGATGGTCGCGCTTGTCGAAGGTGATGCAGGAGTCGCTTCCACTGAGGTACTCAGTGGTGGAGGGCGGGGAATTTGTCGCCAAGTTGACTTGACGAGTGATGGTCTTCTGCACTCGATTTGAGGGGCGTCCTTTTTGGATCATCATGTTGCCTACGGCCCGCGGGTACGGCTCGCCTCCGTGGTGCTGGACTGGAACAGCCGCGGGCGGTGGTGGTCCAGGCGGTAGTGGAGGGGGTCCATGTGCTACGGCGCCTGCGGCGGTTCCATAACCCCAATTGACTGCGTCGCGATTCATCCGAGCCAGTCCCTCATGGAGCTTGAGGAACTCGAGGCAGTCCTTGAGGAGGTGGTTGGATTTCTTCTTGCCGTCGTGCTTGTCGATGTAGAAGTGCACGTTGCATGGCCCGGACAGTTTGTCCTCGATAGATGTTGCGGGTGCTTCTTCGCGAGTGCGGCGCTGCCATACTTGTGTGGTTTTCCCGAAATCGCGATATCCACCGATGCGATAGCCACTGTTGCGGTTGTCGTCGCGTTTGTCGGCGTAACCGGCTGCGACCATATTGACGTCGTCGCAGTCATTGTATATGAGCATTCGACACTAGCTTCGGCGGTCGCGTCTGCGTTGGAGGTCCGCGTCATCGTCGGAGTCCATCGCGTGATCCTCCGAGATGTTTTCTGTGGAGTTCTTGATGATGGACCACCTCTGGATGTACGAGCACGGCGACTCGCCAGATCTTTGTTGGCAACTTCTTAATTCTTCGATTGATGCGGGACTTTTGTAGGTGCCCTTGAAGTTGCGGACGAAGCTGTAGACCAGCTCTTCCCAGGTGCGAATGGACCCACGCGGGAGGTTATTGAGCCATGCGCGAGCGGCGCCCTGCAGCTGCAGGTGCAGGCACTGCATGGTTGTGCTTCGACTCCCACCGTGGAGCCTGACAGAAGAGATGTGGTCCTCCAACCCGATTTTTGGGTCCTGCAGATCATCAAATTTTGGGTTCTCCGATGGGAGTTTGAACCCCTTAGGCATTCGCTTCTGCCTGATGGCTCTGCTGAAGCATTTGGCGCCGCAGAGCTCCACGTCTTCATCCTCTGAGTCAGTCGAACAGGCACGTCGTGTGCGCATCTTGTCGACTCTGCACTGTGTGATGTCATCACGCGCGTCGTAGTCGCGATCGTGCCGTCGTGAATGGCGATGTCGAGACAGGTCGTGGCTATCATCGCTGGACGAGGGCGAGGAGTAGCGTTTTGCCGTAGGCTTGCCTTTTTTCGGCTCCGGCGTTGGCTCCTTGTCGAGGGTGGCCTCGATTAGCCCCAAGCCCACGATCGAGATCGGTGCATGGTAGCTCGTGGATCTCCAGCTGGCGGCTAGTTGTTGAGGAGGTACATGGTGGCCGTCGTTACCGCGGCTTGCGGCATCTTCGGGAGCACATTGCCACACGTATCCACCATCATGGAGCCGAAGTCGAGGACTTTCACGGCTTCTACGCGCTCTTGCTCGATGAGGTGGGCTAGTCGAGAGCCCCTCTTGTTGGCGACGTACTCGTTGCCTTTGGAGGAGGATCCTCCGTGGGAGGAGAGCCCGACTCTTCGGAGGCTCGATTCGTCGGCCACCTTTTTACGCGCTTCGAGTTGCACTATTGTATGTAGCTGGCGCTTGTATTCTTCCTTAAGGAGCCAATGGTAGCCCATAAGCAGTTCCTGCGGAGAGCCGAAGGGCAGATGATTGCCTCGTAGGGCTTCTCAACAGCGGGCCCACTAGTTGTCATTGAGCCTGATCACTATGCGTTCTCTAGTGTTTTCATTCACAATGGTTGGCGGCTCTGCTCCATTGTTGACGGGCACGCCGTTGCCACCGTTGGTGGGGCCGCTGTTAGGTATGCCGCCATTGGGTGGGTCGCCGTTGGGGATGCCGCCGTTTGGTGGCCTGGTGCCAGATCCATTACCACCGTTATCGCGATTGGTGGTGGTGTCGCCAGCGTTGATGACGACGCACATGAAGTGGTTGGGGAAGCTGTTGCTCCCAAAACTTTCAGATTCGGAGCCGTAGGCTCCATCTTAAGTGGCTAGGTCACCCAGATCAGATTCACGACTGCTGTCGCTATCCGTGCTCCCAGCTGTTGCCGAGGCGTTGAGCTCGCTGAGGGTGCCGATTGGTGGAGGGACCACGATGCTGGAGCAATCGACGGTGTCGTCAGTTGGTCAGGCATGCGAAGCGTGCCTAACTGGCCCACTTGGAACCGGAAGCTCCTGATTGCCAGGACGATCCCGTCGCCCACGGACTCGAAATCCAGGCGAGTGGCCGGCGTGTGGACAGTGAAGTCGAACGCGCCGAAGAGTTGGCGAATCTCCGTTGTTGTGGAGTTGTAGATCGCGGTTGATGGGGCCTAAGAAGCCGCAACATCAGCACTCCAAATTCCCACAGACGGCGCCAATTGATGAGGGTTTCACTCGTCAATGTCCATTGTTATGGGCTTGGGTTTCGAAGAAGGAGGGAGCGCTGGAGGCATCAGCCGGCTAGCAAACAAGCACACAGGGACGCAAGGTTTACCCAGGTTCAGGCCTCGTAGAGGTGCCTACTCCTGCTTGTCTGCTCTTCGAATTAACGAAGGAATGAAAGATTACAATGGTGCACAGATGCAATCTGGCGAAGGTTGTGGAAACTGGGGTTACGTGTGCCCTCCTCGCCGCCCCCTCCTAGCATTTATATAGATAGGCTAGGTCTCAGGTAGCAGGTCGAGTCGGTTACAGGTTATGGTTTTCCCTTTAAACTTTCTATCTTAAACTTCTTCTTGTCTCGCAAGCAATCAAGAGTCCATGGGCCACTCGAATTCTCCACTGGGCCTTGGCAACACCGTGGGCTTCTGCCATATCTGGACCGTATATACCAAACTCGAGTACCTGCAGGGTATACCCATGTCAGTAACAGTTGACTCTCCAATGTGAGGGAATCCAAAAGCATCGCAAAAATGTTCAAAAGTTATTTCATAGGGCTGTCGGTTCATGGTGAAGCTTACCGTGCACGCATTACCTTTCTCCATGTGGTCGTCGTAGAAGGAGGCGTGGAACTCGTAGGTAAGATCGGCATAGTAGTTGTGGCTTGCGTATCCAAGCACTGTTAGCCCAGCCTTGTTACACATGAGGTCGAAGTCCGCCTTCAACCCCGCCGCGGTGAGAAAGTTATGGTCGGCCCAACGTGTGGGCAACACCCTCCTTGATGAGACTACGGCCAACATGGGGTTGCACTCGGCTTGGGACCCCAAGCTATCAAAACGTTGGCGCTTGCCCTGGCAGAAAATGTTACTGATTTTGTTCATCCTGATGCACTGAAAAATTTCACCATAAAACCTTAGGCATATAGTTTCTACATAATATACGAATGATTCTACGTGGAAAAATTCAATCCTAACGTGAGAAATCAATAGGAAAAGCTAAACAAGCTTGATTTCATCCACTAGATCAATGTGAGAGCTTCAACCATGGAAATTTGAAAATAAAGCATGGATACGGAGAGAAACATACCGATCTATTGATTCCCCCACTCAAACGAACGAAATCCACGAAGAATCAAGAATTTTGGGGTGGTTTTGAGAGGTTTGGAGAGAGAATATGAGAGAAATAATGAGGAACGAGAAGAAACCTAGCCGCCCGGTCTGATTTTGTGGTCGCACCGAACTATACAGCCGAAACTATACAGGCGGGATATGTTGTTCCACCCGTATAGTTGCGGCAACACCGCCAACTAGGGTTTCTTTATGCAGAACACTGCTATACGGACATAACTATATAGCCGGATCATAATGATCCCGCTATATAGTTGGTCGTTAAACCGTCTATATCCTCGATATAAATTCTCAAAAACAGGCATCGATATCTATACGACCGAAACTATACTACCAGAATTTTTATTCCCACCGTATAGTTGGTCGTTAAATTCTCTGTACCCATGCAAGAAAATTGTCGATGGCAAAGATATCTATACGACTAGAACTATACGGCCGAAATTTTTATTCCCGCCGTATAGTTGGTCGTTAAACCATCAGTAGTCATCAAAAAAATTATGTTTCTTCGAGAATACCTTCTTATCCCAAAACTCAACAAAATACCATATTTTTGACAGAAAATATGACAGTAGAAACTATCGACCAACATCAGCATGTAATGAGCAAAATTTTAACCTTTGTAGATAAAACTCAAACTTTTATTTTTATACTTATTCTACATTCCTTCAATCAATGTTTCTACTACTTTTTTACAGCGGCATCTTCACGGGCGCGCTTTCGCAAGAATGTCTGTGAAACAGTTGTAGGAATGCGATGAACTTTTTATTCTTTAGTTTATTTTTTTAACATGATGGGTTGACTCCCATTAAGCATTGTATCAAGAATTGTTGAATAACTCAACCCCTTCTCTGTTTTCAAATTCTTACCTAGGGTTGCCCCTTATCAAAGGCACTAACCACGTGAACACGTTTTGTCAGTGGAATATATCTTTCTCCTGCTTCTAACTTCTTTGTAAAATACCGGATGATTTTAGCATCATAAATATTGAAGATTATTTTTCCTTCAGCACAGTCAACTGATGCTCTTGCAGTAAATAAGGAAAGATCTTCCAAGTATTATAGATAATTTTTCATCCTCTGGCATTTCAAGAATAATAAAATCAATGGGAATAACATGCTAATATATTCTAAGTAGAACATCCTCAATCATACCAATGGGTTATTTAATGGACTTGTCAACCATCTGTAAAGTGATAGTAGTAGGGGAATACTCCCCTAATCCTAACCTGTTATAGAGGGATTATGTCATTACACTAACTCCTGCACCTAAATCACACAAGGAATTGTGAATATTAGTCTTGCCTATTGAGCATGAAATAGTTGGTATTCCGGGATCTCCTGATTTAGACAATAGTTTCCCATTAGCAGGATAACTAGTCACCATGGCAACGGTTTCAGTTATTTCTTTCTTTATGCTAAGAATATCACGGAGAAATTTAGAATAGGTAGGAACTTTAATTGCATCCGCAAACACAATTTGTAGACAAAGTTCACCAAGTGCTTTTGTAAAAGAATCATAGATTACCTGATCTGGTGCTTTCTTTTTTTGATCTGGATAAGGAAGCTTTTTCTCACTTTTCTTATTCTTTTCATTTACCTTTTGTGGGGGGTCAGGCTCTTTTGTTGCTTCCTTTTGTTGTTGCTTATCGCTTTTCTTCTTTTCCACTACAACAACTTCATCTTCTTTGCTCACTTCTTTTTCTTCTCTTGGATCAACCGTCTCTACATCAGAGTCATAATGGTCATCATGTGGATCATCTTGGCCCTCCTTGGTTTGATCTTGTGTTTCTTGAGCAGTTTCATGAGGATCCACTAGTGTATCATATTCTTGACTTGCTTCGAACAAGGATTTTTCTTTTCACTCTCTTTCAGCTTCATATCCTGGTGGTCTGAATGGTCCTGTAACAACTGCACCTCTTCTTGTAACAACATTAGTAGAAACAGGAATATCTATATCATCTCGAAGAAAAATTTGATAACCAGATGCTATTTGTTCACACTGTGTTTCAATCATACTAAGATACTTGTGAAATAATTTATTTTCTTGGCTAATCTCATCATAATTTTCTGTGAGTTTCGCCAAAATCTATTTATGTTTTTGAAAGTGCTTATGCAGGTTGTTATGAGTTTTTTCTTGTCGATGTTTTAATTCTTGAAAAACTTTCCTAGTTTCATCTTCTTCAGTTAAAACTTGTAACAATTCTACTTTGTTTTCCTTAACAAGTTCAGAAGGTATACCTTTTTCTTTCATTGTTTTCCATACTTCATGCATAAGATAAGGAGTTATCCGAAGTATCCCTTTTTCCAGCTTAGTGCCGAAATTAGGATTATATAGAGAATCATTTTTAGCCCTAGTAGACATCAATTCTAAACATTCTTTAATATTTAAAGTATTTATCGATCCTCCCACTCAGAAGTCAAGCAACTCTCTACATTGAGTATTAAGACCGTGGTAGAATAAATGGAAAATAGTTGATTCAGAATAGCCATGATTAGGAACACTATTGATCATTCCAAAGAATCTATCGTAGGCTTGTGGGTAGTTTTCTCCCACGTTCTGACTAAAGTTTCCTATATTCTTTCTTAGTTCAGTTACCTTTTTAAAAGGATTAAACCTGTTTATGAATTTGACAATGCAGTTTTCCCAACATTTAATGTAATGGTGAGGGAGAGAAAATAACCAGTCTAGAGCCTTACCTTTAAGAGACCAATGAAATAATTTTAGATGAGAGAAATCCCTTGGCAAACCTTCTGGTCCAAGTGATGTTACCACATCGTTGAACTCTCTAAGATGTCTTCCTGGGTCTTCATCTTCCCTTCCACTAAAAGCTTTTTCTTGCAAAATTTTAATAATTCCACCATCAAATCGATATTCTCTAACTCCAGGGTTAGGGAATTATATTGGTTGCTTAAGAAATTCAAAACTTGGAGCATTGTATTCTCTGAGAGTTTTCTCAGGTTTCTTGGGAGTTGTCCTGTAAATAGACATGATTTCCATTATATCACTCAAGTTTTCAACTTCATCTTTATTCGATCTTAACAATTTTTAAATAATTTCCTCGCATCTCTGAGCTGGAACGCGATCAATATAATCTGGTAAATAGGTCCTACTAGAGCGTGTAGACCCTTTGTCTCCTAGGGAGAACATTTTTGTAGTAGTAATACCTAAAATGTCAAGTGACAAACACTTAGCGATTAGCTCCCTGGCAACGGCGCCAGAAAATAGCTTGATGTCTGCAAGTTCACATATCATTTTTAGCTAGTTTCAAAGTATAGATATCAATCCCACAGGGAGCCCAAAGGTAAGTGTTTATGGTGAAGTCTGTGTCACACCCAAAGTTGTGACAGGTCTTCGAGTGAATTGACTGCAAGTGTAAAAATGAGAATAAGATTTGTCTTAAACTAGATGTATTTAAATAAACTAAAATGTAAACTTCAGAAATAAAAAAGCATAAAAGTAAAGAACGATTTGGTTGTTTGTTGTTTTCTGTAGATGATGAAAAAGGCGCGGGGAGATACAGTTCATGATGATAGTTGATACATTGCAAATGTATCTATATTTTTTGATGTTCCATGCTTGGTTTTATCTACTTTCTTGTGTTTTGTTCCAACTTTGGAGTACTTTTCATATGATTTCTTGGACTAACCTATTAACAAGAGCCACAGTGCTAGTTGCCTGTTTTCTGCTATTTTTGGTTCCAGGAAAGTCAGAAAATCAATATTATCGGAATTGGACAGGACAAAAGCCAAAGTTCTTATTTTACCGGAAGACTCACGGAGCCAGAAGTAGAGACAGAGGAGGGCCAGGGCCTGGCCACACCATATGGTGGAGCGGGCTAGCCCTAGCCGCGCCACCAGGTGGTGTGGGCCCCCTGGCACTCCATCGACCTTGCCTCTTCGCCTATAAGAAGACTCCCGATGCATAAACCCTAGAGAATCAATCAGAAATCCACGAAAAGTTCCGCAGCACCGCCGCCACCGAAGGGGAGATTCGGGGGACAGAAAGTCTCTGTTCCGGCACCTTGCCAGGACGGGGAAGTGCCCCCGGAGCCATCTTCCATCGATCTCCACCACCATCTCCATCACCATTGCTGATTCCCATGATGAGGAGGGAGTAGTTCTCTCTCGAGGCTAAGTGTTCTACCGATAGCTATGTGTTTGCTTGTAAGATGAGTTGCCTTGATCTGCTGTTTGACTCGTTTGCTTAGAAGTAGTATGAGATACTCTAGGAGCTCATACACTAGGATCAATATACTTTAAAAACCACCAAACTCTAAGCAAGAATACAATCTGGATCTAATCTCTAGCCACCAGGTGATCATCTAAAACCCTTAACCAGATCAATTCTGAAGTGATCCATTCTAAAAGTTTCCAATTAAATGAAGACCAATATCAAGCATGGATATATTCTACTAAATCTACCCTTCAACATCATCCACTTGATGGTCATTTGATACCTTGCAACCCATCAAATACATCCCCTCTCATACTCTAGTCAAAATCCTCAAATCTGCCAAATTTGGCTGTCTAGAAAACTATTTCCAACATCACCTTTTTGAATGCCTCCTTTTCCCAACCCTTCTGCATTATTGGAAATGCACTTGAACCATCTCGTAAAACATCCTAAGGACTAACAAGGCCCACTCTTTCCCTTGGTTAGATCATAATCCAACCCACTTGTTCCCGATGGTTTTGCAGGCAAGAAAATAACTTTTCCTGTGAATCTAGTCATCATGCCTACTTTGACAGAACCTCACACCATCATCCAACCTTCTATGGACCAAATCTTTGCATGGTTATGTTCTAATCATATAGGTCTATCATCATCTACTTCACTTGCCCCAAGTGCATCTTTGTGCTTCTTAAACCCACATGGTTTTTAAGGCATCATGACTCATCTGATATTGCAGCCTTATTTTCAAGAAAGTTTTCCATCACTTCCAGACCACCTTAAATGTAACCAGTACAAACTCCTTCTGCCATGATCATCTATATGACTTGGTCTAGCTATCCATCTACCCCATGCCCCAAGGGGAGATCTGAGCTCCAAGATCCAACAAGGTTTTGGTGGTATAAAAATAACATCACCCTAGATCCTCAATTCCTTGCTTTTTCATCTAATTCAAGTTGGATTTCCAATTTCCAAGGTTGAAAATGCTTTCCACACCTTTTCTACATCATCTACCTTGATCATAAAGATTTATCAAATAGTATCCATAATTATTATGGCTCCAAATCTAATTAATCTCTTTACTAGTCAAAATTTCCAAAACTCCTTTCCCAAAGGAAAGTTTGGTTTTTGCCAAAACACTTCCCCAACTTTTGGCTCATTTGAGATCCATGTTTCATACTCTACCTTCCCAACTCAAAATAAATATTTTTGAGAAGCTTTATTAATTATTTTTGCCCTTTTTCCTAAATGGTAGAAATGGAATAATAATTGTTTTTAATACTTTTAATCCCCAATAAATCATGGGAAAATTCCCCTAAGTGTGTATTCACATTTGGGACCCTCTCACACCAAAAACCAACCTTGTCCAATGTAAATATATCAAATGATCTTCTAGAAACTACTTCTACCATTTTTCAATAAATAGTGTTAAGTGGACTAAAACTCCTTTGAAAAATCTCATATAATTCCTAGAGGTCATTTAACCTCATCTATCTACCAGTACCATCTCCCCCACTCTTTCCAATGTAAATAAGGGAACTCCTTCACAAGCCCCCTTGGGATCAAATCAAGCAAGACCACCAAAAATTGAACTAAGCAAACATCATAACATCCCCAAAGCTTGTCAAGCACTCCTCTCCAGCAACCAATACTCCGCTAGTCGTGATCACGGTAGCAGAGCACTGTAGCACTACCATCTTGGGCCCATGTGCTTGAATAAGAGAGGGATAGGCATATCTTGCAAAAGATCTTGCACATCAAAAGTGCCACAGCCACCCACTGCCCCTCTCTGCTCCTACATGACCCAAATCCCACTCTCACCCCTCCCCACCGCCCTCTAGGCCAATCACATGCCAGCACCACCCCTCCTCCATGTACAAAGTGGACATTTGCACCATCTATCCCTCCCCCTTGGTACAAAGGCTAGAGGCCACCCCCAACAAGGCCCTGCCCCTCATTTGCTCCCTCTTCCCCTCCAGTTACCTCCCATAGCTCCACTCTCTCTCCCCTGCTCTGTGCTGCCTAGAAGAAGAAGAAGGAGGAGCCTCGACCTCCCCCAAAAATTGAGAAAGGCTCCCTCCTCCCCCTCTTTCTCTCTCTACATGTCACCGTGCTACACTCCCCTCCTTCCCCTCTATCTGATGCTGCTGTTTTGGTGGCCAGGTACTGCCCCTATGGTCACCGGCATCAAGCTCCGACGAGAGCGCTCTTGGGCATCCTCGCGCGAGCCAGATCCCAGCGGCAAATGTCGCCTTGCCGCCCATCGTTGGGACCGCCATCGTGCGCCGTGTCGCCTCCGCCCATCCTTGTCGCCTCCCGAGCCCTCCGGTGAGCCTCCTCGCCACTTCCCATCCTCTACTAGGGTTCCAACCCGTTGCCGCCGGCGCCGAGCTGGACGATGATGCAGGGCCGTCTGTGCCCACTTAATCGGATGATCGGGGTTCACCGATACCCGTTCGGCCGCCCGCTCCCACTGACCGGCGGGACCCGCTCATCGGGTTCGAACCGCACCGCGCCCGCGCACTGGCTCGCCCGCCGTGGGAAAAATTCCCTCCGGCCAGCCCATTCCCCCCACAGATCCAGCCCAGGCGCCCCCCTTTTATCTTTTCTTTTTGTTTTTCCACCAGATCTGCTAATTAGGCTGTTGATTTAATTCCCAAAGAAAATGGAAACCAACTGCATTTGCCCAGATCTAAAATTCCTAGGGTTCCTGAGTGTTTTCCTGAACATGCAGTACCAAAACTTTGACCAAGTTTATTTTGATAAATTTCTGAGATTTATTATACTAATAAGTATCCTCTACACTAGATGAATTCCCTAGCAAATTTTATAAACCTAAATGGAGTAAACCCAATTGTCTCTGGTAGGTATTCCATATACCTATCTCATGACCTTGACCTCATGCCAAGTGGAGCATTATCTTTTCTGTAGCCAAAATAACAAAAACAGTCACAATCTAACTTTAGAAAATTCCCTAGGCATATCTACAGCACCTATTAGGCTAATTCCAACTCCCAGAGAAGTGGACCGTTAATACCTATCCAAAACCTGGAGATAGGGATTTATTGATCCTTTGTTGGATTGTGGTGATTTAATTACTTCTGTAAGTGGTTTTAGCACTAAATAAATCACTCCAGGAGTTTGACACCTCCAAAAAGAGTGAATCCAATTCCTACAGAAATGTATTCTAAATACCTACCACATGCCTTTGGAACCAACTCAAAAGCTTCTGTATATTTAATTTGGTGAAAAAGACAAAACAGATACAGAACTGCCTTTGGGAATTTCCTGAGGGCATTCTGGTAATTATCTTGACTTGATTACAACTCTCAATGAACAAGTACATAAAACCCTACCTAACCTTCCAAGTAAATAATTTTTGGAGCTACAGAACTTCTCTGGTGAATTATTCCCTAAAACTAGAAGTTATTTCACTATAAAAATCACTATAAACCTTTGGTAATTGATAAAATAGTGAAACCACTTTTGTAGGTTTCATTTTATCAATACCTATCTGTTGGTATCAGGTTTTTAAAATGGTATCATATAGAATAAGTCTTTGGTCCAAAACCCTCTCATCCCTAGTTCCTAGACTATGAAACCCATATGGCTTCCTTCATTGTTCCTCGACATGGTCCCAATCCTTCTAATCCATTCTCTCAACACCACTACTGATTTGTAAACTTCATTTCACATTTGCTTTCTGTATGTATTGGTGATTGTCTGCCTTGTATTGATTGTGCCCGTTTGTTTGTTTGCATGTGTTCCCTATCGACGATAGTTGCGATTATATCGGAGAGCAGAAGAAGATGATTTTTCTTGGTATTGGTATTCTTGGTTATTTTAAAGAAGAAGTCCAGGGACATATTGCCATATTGTTGATCATTAGGCAAGCCACCTTTTTGCTCATAAGCCTTGTCCTACTTTTTTACTTATGCATGTTTTATCTACTGTTTATTAAAACTGCACTGTTTTACTATATATTGATGTGTATATATATATGGTACTGGTTTGGCTCCTCCTAACTATTACACCTTGGTACTACTAAGTACAACCCCCTTGATGATACCTACTTGTCCGTAGTGGAATAGATGGTGTAATACACCATACCCCTTTTGGAGGCCCCGTTTTAGCCAAAGCAAAACTAGACGATGGGAAGACCCCCGGGAAAAGTTTTTACCAAATGTTTTCTAATAAAAACTTGGTGAGGTGGGACCTCCCAAGAGTTGTTGAGAAAGAAAAAGGTTTTGTTTTACAAAATTCTGAAGGAAAGCTGGAGGAAAAAGGTTTACAAAAATGCACCCGGTTCTTTGCAGTTTAGCTATAACAACTTAACCCTGTGCAACCACATTACTCTAGAATGGGACAGGGCTGGATTTGATGTTTGTCTATTCTGGTATAAGCTGCCTCGCAACTACTACAGGGGATGAAACTCCCTAGAGGGTGGGCCTTCTCTAGACAAATGGTCCATGTGGGACATCGACCGGGAGAAGGAACGAAGGGTTTACGGACCTCCACGCGTTACTATGAGCCCCTCATTGAAAGCGCACAGTCGATAAGTGGAAAAAGCGCTCCGGTTGGTCCTCGGTACCCGACGTCCCAGTTTTGAGGGGAATAACACTCATATGGTAGGCACTTATATTGAAGTGGGCATCCGGAGAGTCTTGATCGGTTACTCGACCCACGATCGGTGTAGATCAGGGTAGTGTACCTGGATGGTGTGGGTAAAGTGTACAACCTCTGTAGAGTGTAAATCTATTCGAATAGCCGTGTCCGTGGTCATGGACGGGTTGGACAAACTTCTGTAGAGCGGTGCTGGTTTTGTTTTCAAAAAGGATTTCTAAAAAGCAATGGCTTTGGAAATGTTTTGACCATGGGATGGTCGGAAAGGATACTTGTTTTGACCATGGGATGGTCAGAAAGGGATGGAAGGAGTTTGGTCATGGGATGACAGAAAGGAAGGAACAAATGGGTGACCCAATCCTAGTGTTTCCAGAACTTTTAAAAAGGTTTCCAAAAATGTTTTACAAAAGTTCTCAACAAAGATATGTAGATGCTATATGTACAAGAGAAACTAATTGAGAAAAGAACCTCTCCTAGAGCCCTCCTACTACCACAACCATATTGCATATCCTCTTGTTATTATTTATTTCTCTTAAGGTGGTTTGCGAGTACATTCAAAGTATTCACTGGCATTGTCCCTAGCTATTAACTTGGTCAGATATCAAGAAGAAGGCGGTGTTGATGACTATGCGAGCTAGGACGTTTCCCCCAGTCAGTTGCTTGTGGGTTAAGGCATGGATCGGGCTCTACGCTTGATGAAGTTCCGCTGATGAATATCAATGTAGCCATAATGGCATTTATATAAGTCTTGTAATTCGGTATGTCTTGGATGTTGTAATGATACTTGTCGGTTATGTGTCACGACTAACTGATCATGGGATCGTGGTTGTATGCATAACAGGGATTATCGGAGGATAAATCCGGGGCCCCAGATTAGAGTTTCCCCTGACAATGTGAATTGCTTCATTGTAGTCCTACAACCATGTAGCTGGCCTGGCAGAGCAATCATAGGGCTTGATCGTATTGTTGATCCAGAGACCCTTGGGGTAAGTTGTAGCTTGTATTATCGGTCCAAAACAACGTGGCCCTAGGTATGGGAGTTACCGGGCTTCTTGAATCTTGTCAAGCCACGAACGTGCATCGTACGACTTCAATTGCTTCCCATTTCTGCATTGGGAAGGAGAGTTGTGGTGCGATCCTTGGAATCCGCCATGTCCTCCTCCTTGGTGGTTACTGGGTGGCGACGGTGGCAATGGCAGCGGTGGGTTAGCCTTCTTGTTGCTTCCTCCATGCGAATCCTCACTCCTATCGCGATTGCTTGTTAGACGTGGTGCTTACTTGTGGGATCTACTCATATGTCCTTCATTGCCGCTACGCTCTCCGGCGTGCCGAGGTTGCTCACCCTAGTCATGTATGACAATACCAACCTAGGGACGATTGGGGGTGGCATGCTTGTGTGTTTGCGTGGCTATTGTTCCTCATGATGTCGGGATGGCGGCAGTGGCGGCGATTGGCAAGGGTGAGCCTTCTCTCCCTTGTCAGAAGATATGGGTGTGGCATCGGCCTTTCCGCACACATCCCTTTGCATTCGCTCCGTGGAGCCTGTGTGGGATCCCTCGTCCGTGGAGCGCCTATTTAGAGTTGATTGGCAAAGCTCCGGATTGGACTCGAGCCTTTTTGAGGTGGCCTTCTCTTTTTGCTTGCAAGCCTTGGCTACGAGGTCATAGACCTGAGCCACCACTTTTGGCGACCTATCCTATTCGAGGAGGGTCATGGCGACGACCATGTTGAGGGCGGGAGTTGGCATTACTTGCCTCCCCTCTGAATCAATGTATGGGGAGGCCTTTGCCGGTTTGGATGTGTCCCATCCCAACTTGCATCGAACGTCGGGGTCTCTAAAGACGTGAGCTGGTGCTTTCTTCGCCTTGTGTTTAACATCAACTACTTGTATTCTTCCTCCATAGCTCTTGCCGCCTTGATGGATTACCCTTCCTTGGCCAAATCTCTGTCTAGCTAGGCGCCTTGTTCTACAATGCATTTGGCCTCCATGAGGATTTCTGC
The DNA here is from genome assembly GCA_916181665.1 of Avena sativa. Classification (NCBI taxonomy): domain Eukaryota; kingdom Viridiplantae; phylum Streptophyta; class Magnoliopsida; order Poales; family Poaceae; genus Avena; species Avena sativa. Next base: position 279,512,369 of record OV702292.1, read on the forward strand.
ATGTTTCTCATCAAGCTCCATAACTCTTCGGATATGGCTGACGATAATGGGCTCGACGAAGAGTGGACCGTACATCACCTTGTCAGTGGGAGTAACCAAAGGGTTGCTAGCTGTAGACGTTGATGGTCGTGGCGGCAGATTTTTTTGTTTGGCAGTACTGGGGCCTTTGGCAAGTTCCTTCTATTGCTGCGGGGGATATCCGGAGGAGGCATGGCTTTGGCCGGACCCAAAGGATCGACTACTTTCTTTGTCGCTGCCGCTTTGGTAACCGCAGGTGTGGGCGGAGCTTTCTCAGGTTCCGATTCCTGACCATCTTCTTCTATCACGTTCCCGATGGCCACCAATACCTGGCGGGAAGTGGTAGCTTTCTCGGTGCGCTCCTCCCTCCCAAACTCCTTCTCGATGTCCCTCATAGCAGCATCATATTACTCCGAGTTAGCGTCTGAGCCACCGCCATCCATGTTGATGTCGTCATAGATGGCGTCAAGCACTGAGTCGGAGTTGGCTTCGGTATTTTCAATGGCAGAGCTGGAGGGGGACAGTGCAGGGTCGTTGTTGTTGTTTCCTCTTTCGGTTGTGGCAGTGATGTTGGACTCAGCTTCCTCGTTGGTGTCAGCAAAACTATTAACAGTTGCAATCATTTCATTAAGGGTAAGCAATCCGGCAGCCTGTCGCCTCCCAAGCGTATGCTGGAGGAGTGTTTGGGGCATGAGCCCTTCCATGAAGTGATAAACGAGTTCTTCAATGTGATCACCTTCCAGGGTTTCTCTCACCCTTAACCATCTAGAAAGGTATTCATGAGGAGATTCTCCTTCTCTGTGAACACATCTAGCCAGATCGAAGATGGTAACGACACCGACAAAGTGTGACATCTACATCTCTAACGCTCAGGGAAGGCAGGCGGATATGCGGGGTCCTTCGACCATTATATTCTCCAAAGGGGTGGTTTGGGTGGCCCTTGAATTTTTCGGATCTGAGCCCGCAAACTCCAAAGAGAGATACGGTCTAGATTCTTCCATGAACGTGTCCTGCCCATAGGCGGTCCGTGCGGACCTTGCCGAGTTTCCGACTTCCTAGGAGCTAGGACCCATGTCAGTTTCGCCAATGAAGATGTGATGCCTCCGACTGGGACGACGGAGCAGCAAGTAGAGTTTGTCTTCGCCGAGACAAAGAATTAGTCTAGAGGAACGATCGGGGCATTGCCGAAGAAGAGAACGCGCCCAATGGCTATGGTGTCGTCGATTCCTACGAAGAGCTTGGACCTCGCCCAGTGTAGAGCTCGAAGCGCCTCTTTCCCCATGGTGGGTGCAAACTATCGTTGTATTGCCGATGAGTATGCCATAGAGGGTTCCTCACAGAGCGTGTTTAGGGAGGTGTGGGGAGGCGGTGAGTTGGTGGGTACGAGGTAACACATCTTACCCAGGTTCAAGTCCCACGATAGTGGCGAAACTCTAATCCTGCTATAAATCACTATAATGGCAATACATTGAGTTACAAAGATCGGTTCACTTTGCGAGGTGTTGTACGTTGTACATTGGTTGTTCGCCCTAAAGGCTCCCACAGGTCCGTTTTATAAAGGCACCAGCACTTACGGTTACAAGGCAAGGACCTTTCCAGACAAGTTACAGAGTCCTATACTAATATTAACTAGTTTTCGTGTGTTGTACAACAAGGCTCTGAGTAGGTCGGTGAATTCCACGTAGCCTTCCATCATACGGCATGGGCCTGCCTTCTGGATCCATCTAACTAGGCCGCCCAGCAGGCCATGAGCCATGCTACCAACTGTGGGCCACCAGGGTTAGCTAGATTATAGACATGCAATGGTGATACCCATTTAGCATATCCCCAACAATCACGATCATCAAATTTTTGGCATTCTTTAAAATTTCTTTCCTTTTAGTAATCCTTTTAATGTAATAAACATTTTACCTACATATTCTATATATACTTATCATGAAAACATTCATGATCAAGCTACTATAGCTCATTACAACGAATCGCGAATATAATGTTAATTCCCAAAACCTTTTGGGTGATCAGGACGCCTAATGTCTCCAACCTTTGCAAATTCCCATACAATACGAGAATATGTATTATATTAAATTATACTCTATCATATTGCAACCAAGCATTGTTTCAGATATCACAATATCTTCTACACGTGATGATTTCTGAAACAATTTCCATCTCGTAGATAACATTAATATTAAAACATTTTTTTAATATCAAGAATCATGGAGGCAATCATGATACTTAGATACTAGCGCTGGAATTTGTTACTCTTGATTCAGTACTATTTATTGAATTTCATGGATTAAGTGAGGTTTTTTTGTAAGTTTGCAATAGTACTTTAAACTTTAGATTGAGACTCATAAAACAATATAATACTAGCTCGTAAAGTAAAATTCTAGAATTCTTTAGTTCTATTATCTCAATTATAGCTAAAAACAAGGTAGTAAACAAATACTAGTGACTACAATGAAATATGCAAATTCAATTTGATTTAGTTTATGATAAATTGAGTTCAAAGTAATGCAAATTACTAAATAAACTCCCACTCAAAACAACATCCCTCGAGTCGTTTTGGTGATTACCCGAACCAAATTCACTACATCATGTCTGATCATCACATAAGGTGGTGCAGCTTCAATGGCAAGCATCATATGGACATCATATCATTCATATGACTTGTGCTTTACCTTTTGGTTCATGTTTCGAGGACATGTCTGTAGATGCTAGGCTCACCAAGTAAGAACTTTCATATTCGCGAGTGTAAAACTGCCTTACACCCGTTGTATGCGAACGTAGTGTCTATCACCCGATCATCACTTGGCGCTTCAAAACAACGAACTTTCTTAATAGCGCATACCAATGAAGAACATATTATTATCTTGACATTTGGTGAGAGGGATCATTTTATATTGCTACCGCCAAGAACTAAGTAATACTTAACCAAAATAAGATGCATAAAAGGGATAAACATCACATGAATATATAATATGTGATATGATATGGTCCTCTCTTGCACTTGATTTCCATCTTGTGCATCATGGTATGATCTCCACCATTCCACCGGTGTGGCACCAAGGTACATGGAACCTCCATCATGGCAGTCTCCACCACTACAATATATCTCATGGATATATATACAACACCGATGAGTCCAAAATCAAAGTGTATTTACCTTTTGTTTTTTCATAAGTAGAGTAGGGATTTGGGTATTTTACTATGTTTGTCCTTGTTTCAACAAGATGCTAAATTACTAAGTATCTTATAAACATATCAATTGGAAATATCATATTATCTTGTAATATGATATTCTAAGTGATAGAAGTCATTTAATTGATATATCTTCACACCTGGGAGATTTGCACATGCGGAGGAGGACACAGGGGTCTTAACGACCACTGGTACGGGCGGATCCCACCCATACCTTCCACCCGTACTATGTGGTAGCGTGACCGTCTCATCAATTACTTTCACCTCGCAAAGACGGATCAAAGATCTGACATTCATAGAAACTTCGAGCCACGAAAAACCACACTAGAAAGGAATCTCAAGGAGGAACTTGGAGAAGGAAAAATCCTTGCTGCTTAACGGATTATTGGAGGACATTGCATCATCCCCTTCATCATCAGCCACTGCATCACCATCACCACTACTACCCCCATCTTCCATTCATTAGATCTTTTTGTAATTCAAGATTCAATTGTGGTTTGCACTAGATTCATCCCCATTCTTTTATACATCCATTTGATTATGATGATTTTGTTGATTGCTTCTATGTGTGATTAGTTCCCTTCGTTCTAGGGGAGATGGAGAAACCATAGAACTATTATGATATGAAATAAAGATGATCTATTACTTATGTCCATGATCTATTGATCTATGATGTGCGTTTGATCTCTCTCTTTAGATGGTATGTGTAGTCGGCCACATATAATTTTCCTTAGGGTCTAAGAAAAAGGGTGAAATCCTTTGGACGTGTTTGGAAGTGTGCTCGGAGCTATTGTTACTAGAAGCACCGGCTAGCAACCTGCACGGTTGAAAGAGGAATAAAGAGAGATTCACTAAGCTAATTACGATATCCATGGGGAGACCCTTAATTGCGGTGGTTTGTATGGGTGACTGCTCTCAGACATCGCAGTGGTTATTTAGAGATGTCCTCATTCTTGGCTCAACAAAGTTACTGCCTATGAGACTTGTAGTGAACATGTTATTCTGGATCTCTCTCCACACATGTCATGACATAAGAAATAGGTTATCTTAATTATGATTAAGTACAACATGCTAGTGGTTGATACATTGCAAATGTATCTATAATTTTTGATGTTCCATAATTTGGAGTACTTTTCATATGATTTCTTGGACTAACCTATTAACAAGAGCCACAGTGCCAGCTGCCTGTTTTCTGCTGTTTTTGGTTCCAGGAAAGTCAGAAAATGAATATTCTCGGAATTGGACAGGACAAAAGCCAAAGTGCCTATTTTTCCAGACGTCATTAGATGCCAGAATACAAGACGAAGAAGAGCTGGGGGCCGACCACACCACCTGGCCGGGCGGCCAGGCCTGGCCCGCGCCAGGGGGTGGTCTGGCCGACCCTAGCACCCCCTCGGCCTCCCCTTCCGCCTATAAGATGCCCTCGGGATGAAAACCCTAAGTACTCGATCAAAAATCCATGAAAGAGTCTGTAGCCGCCGTCATCTCCATCCCTAGATCGGGAGGGATCTGAAGCTCTTCTCGGCACCCTGCCGGAGAGGGGAATTCACCCTAGAGGCCTTCTTCATCACCATGCAAGCCTCCGGTGTGATGCGTGAGTAGTTCATCATTGGACTACGGATCCATGTAGTAGCTAGATGGCTGGTTCTCCTCCTTTGTGCTTTCATATTTAGATCTTGTGAGCTCCGTTCATGATCAAGATCATCTATTTGTAATTATGCATGTTGTGTTTGCAGATATCCGATGGATATTGAGATGCTATTCATATTTATTATTGATTCTATCATGTCTTTGTTATTTGTGATCTTGCATGCTTTTCGTTGTTAGTAGCTATCTTGGCCAAGTAGATGCTAGCAACTCCAAGAGTTAATATTTATGCTCGATAGTGGTTTCATGCCTCTAGTAATCTGGGGAAGTGACAAAAATCTCTAAGGTACTAGATGTGTTCTTGCTACAAGGGAGAAAACAACAATCCTTTGTTCATAGAACAATTGTATTGTTTACTTTACACGCAGTTCGTAAAGCAATAATCTGTTGCTTGCAACTTAATACTAGAGGGGGGTCAGATGATAACCTAAAGGTGGATTATTAGTCATAGATGCAGTTGGATGGCGGTCTATGTATAATGTTGTAATGCCCAATCAAGTCTCAAAGGAGTCAAGATGATTAGTATATGAATGTATTGCTTTCTCGATGTTTGTCAATTGCCCTGCTTTAATTTTTTCACCCAGCATGTTATCTATCTTCAGGAGAGCCACCTCTAGTGAACTATGGATCATGGTCCTTTTCTTTTACATACAATCTATAAACTGTTTACTGCTTTGTGTTTACTTTCTGCAAACTATTACTTCTTTCCATTCGATACGTTTAATCCTTTGTTTTCAGCAAAACACGGTGAGATTGACAACCTCATCGCAAGTTGGGGACAAAGTTTTGTGGTTGTGTTGTGCAGGTCTCCACGTCGCTACTAGCACCGATAGTGCGCCCTGCCAAGGCTCAGCTAGTAACACCTTTGGGGTGTTTCCTTGCTCCTACTGGTTCGATTAAACCTTGGTTTCATAACTGAGCTAAACTTGCTGCTGTGCTCATCATACCTTCCTCTTGGGGTTCCCAACGAGCTCTACATCAACACCGCTCCAACATTTTTCTGGCGCCGTCAACACTGAGTCATCAAGCATTTTTCTGACGCCGTTGCCGGGGAGTCAAGGATATCTTCACAAGGGGAGTCCCTCATAACCAATCCCTTCAGTTTGTTATTTTTGTTTTCCTTAGTTTCTTTTTGCTTAGTTTGCTTGTTTCTTTATCAAAAACACACAAAAAAATTAGTTTTACTAGTTTGCTTTCTTATTTGAAAACCCAAAAAAATGACTACTCTTGAAAACACTAAGTTGTGTGACTTCACTAGCACTAACAATAATGATTTTATGAGCCCACCTATTGCTCCACCTATGCCTGAAGATACTTTCTTTGAGATAAAAGCTTCTTTACTCAATCTTGTTTTGAGAGAACAATTTTCTGGTATTCGTAATGAAGATGCTGCTGCGCATCTAAATAACTTTGTTGAACTTTGTGAGATGCAAAAGCATAGGGATGTAGATGGTGATATTATTAAGCTGAAATTGTTTCCTTTCTCTTTGAGAGGAAAATCTACAGAATGGTTGAATTCCTTAACTAGGAATAGTATTGATTCTTGGACTAAATGCAAAGATGCTTTTATTGGAAAATACTATCCTCCTGCTAAGCTTATATCAATGAGGAGTGAAATAATGAATTTTAAACAATCTGATAATGAACATGTTGCTCAAGCTTGGGAAAGAATGAAATCTTTGGTAAAGAATTGTCCCACTCATGGACTAACTGCTTGGATGATCATCCAAACTTTTTATGCAGGATTGAACTATTCTTCAAGGAACCTATTGGATTCTGCTGCTGGAGGTACCTTTATGACCATCACTTTGGGTGCTGCAACAAAACTTCTGGACAATATGATGGTTAATTATTCTGAATGGCATACTGAGAGAGCTCCACAAGGTAGGAAGGTAAATTCTGTTGAGGAAACCTCCTCCTTGAGTGATAAGATTGATATTATTATGTCTATGCTTGTTAATGGGAAAGCCCATATTGATCCAAAGAATGTTCCTTTAGCCTCTTTGGTTGCTCAAGAAGAGCAAGTTGATGTGAACTTCATAAGAAATAATAATTTTGGCAATAATGCTTATAGGAGTAATTTTGGTAACAACAATTATAAGCCATATCCTCCCAACAATGGTAATGCTTATGGAAATTCCTACAACAATAATTGGAGTGCACCCTCTGAACTTGAATTTATGCTTAAAGACTTTATTAGTAAGCAAACTGCTTTCAATAAAACTATTGAGGAAAAACTCTCTAATGCTGAAAGAAATATAGCATCTTTGGCTGAAGCTCAATCTTCTTTGAATAAAATGGCTGCTAAACTTGAAACTATTGATAATCCCTTTGCAGCTACTAATGCTATACAAGTAAGAATTGATGAAAATGTTAGACTATTAGCTGAATTACATGCTAAGTGGGAAAGAGAAGATGAAATTGCTAGAAACATTAGTGTTTCTACTATTACCACCACTAGTGTTGAGGCTAGTAATAGTTCTACTACTTTAGATGATAAATTTGATCTTGATCTTGATGGTTGCAATATCTCTGAAGTTATTAAGTTCCTACAAAAGCTTGCTAAAAGTCCTAATGCTAGTGCTATGAACATGGCCTTGACAAAACACATTACTGATGCTCTCATAAAGATTAAAGAAGAAAAGATGAAACATAAAGCTTCTATTCCTATAAAACAAGAAGATGGTTGGGAACCCATCATTAATATGAAAGTGAATGACTTTGATTTCAAAGCTTTATGTGATCTTGTTAGTAGTGTTTCTATTATGCCTAGAAGGATTTATGATATGCTTGATTTGCCTCCTCTTGAAGATTATTATTTGAATGTACCACTTGATGATAATGCTAAAAAGAAACTCATGTGGAGTCTTCATGATGTTCTTATTATGGTTAACAATTCCTATGTCCCCGTTGATTTCTATGTTTTGGATGTTGAATACAATGCTTCTTGTCCTATTACTTTGGGAAGACCTTTTCTTAGAACTGTTGGTGCCATTATTGATATGAAAGAAGGCACCATTAAATATCAACTCCCACTCAAGAAAGGTATAGAACACTTCCCCAAAAAGAGAGAGAAGATTTATTTTGCCTCTCCTATGAAAACAAAATTTGGTCTTAATGCTTCATTTGAGAACACTTGATTCTTTCTTGCTTCTTATGCCTAACTTAAAGGCGTTAAAGAAAAGTACTTATTGGGAGATAACCCAAAAGTTTTAGATGAGTCTTGGAAGTTATTACTTCAGTAATAACCGCTCCTTATCCTTTTTATTTGCTTTTTGTGTCAAGAGTAACCTCTAATGAGAAAGAAGTAATGATTGGGAAAGTTGCTGTCCCGAAACAAATTTTTGTGCTTCACCATAAAAATTCGTGTAAAATCTCTGAACGTCTTTTTGAGGTGTGAATGTTTGTGCTTCTGTCCCAGGTTGTTATCTAACTTTCCTTAGTTAAACACTTTTTTATTTGAGAAAGATAAGGTCTTTGAAAAAATTCGTCTTTACCTGCTGGTCTGTTTTGATAGCTTTCTGCCATTTTCTGCATTTGCTTCTTGTTGGTTCCTTTTTGAGTTCTTTTGGGGAATTGAGCTTTTTGAGGGAAGTGCTACAGTAGCTAGTGTTATAATGGAAGTTTATTTGGTGTTAGAACTGAACCTTGAGACTTATTTATCTTGAGTGCACTAATGTTGCTAATAAAGATTGTGTGAAGTTTTGTATGAAGGAAAAAATTTCAGGTGTATGGAAGGAATGAGTAATGAGATGAAGGATGGACTAAAGCTCAAGCTTGGGGATGACACAGGTGTCACCCCAAAAAATATCCAACAAGTACAAGCGCCAAAGCTTGGGGATGCCCAAGGCATACCCCTCTTCATCAATAAAAATCCCAGGTTTCTTCCAAACGCTTCATTTTTATTGTTTCATGCACACTTGTGTTATTCTTGGAGCGTCTTCTTTTTCGTTTTCATTTTTGGTTTTTCGTTTGCTTATTTTTCTGAATAAATTGGTTGGACCCCCTCTTTCATACATTGGTTTGCAAATAGTTTGGTTTGGTTTGGAAAAGAGTAGGAAAGTTCATGCTTATGTGGCCTGTGCTCTATCATGCCATGCTTGATATTGTTTTGACTTTATGCTTAGTATTCTTTGCTGTAACATGACTTGTTATAAACAATTGAGATTGATTAATGTGCCTTGGATGAATCATGCGTTGTTTTAGCATATTAAAGCATAGTATAGTGGTATTATCCTTTGATGCTTTATTTGGGTTGACTTGGCACATGCTCACACCATGTTATGACTATCTCAAGTCACCATAGCCTTTATGATCCTTTAGTTTTAACCTTGTAGTATCACTTTATGCTTTGATCAATGATGTTTTGTTGCTCTGCATGATTATGGCCATTATTGCTCTCTTAGTTTGTCGCTCCTAGTCTTTTGCTAGCCTCCACAACCAAGTATGTGTTCCACTCATGCATCCAACTCCCTAAACCAAGTTATTCTAAAGATTCTACCATACCACCTACTAGCTTATGCTATTCCAAGTATATTCATGATTTTGTTTACCTTCCAAATTAAACTTGTTATGAGAAAACTAGTGATTAAAGCTCTCACGAACTTGATGGCACATTTTACTTTTCTTGCCCTTAATAAACTTGAACCATTGTGTCGTCTATGTTGTATATGCTTGCACTTATTTGTTGGGAATTAGCAGAACCATGCTTTCATGGGGAACGCTTTCAACATTGCACTTGGTACTTGCACCTAGTTGATATCATGCTCTTTTGTATATGGATGTCGTCGGTGTGAAATGAAAGGGGAGCTTGTAAGTCCATGGAGTTATGTATATGTGTTAGAGAAACGCCTAGGCCGCTGGTCTAATCCATGTTGACATGGTGGAAACCTGCAGCGTAACCATAATGAGCTGTCTATGAAGGACCATATTCCCATGGTAAATAAGAAGATTGCTGAGAAGATTGCTGAGATTATGAAAAGAGATTATGAAAAGAGGAAAGAAAGAAAAAGCACCATATTCCCATGGTAAATAAGAAGATTGCTGAGATGCTTGTTGTCTGCTTGCCTTGTCATTTTGATATGGGGATTCTTCCGTATCATCGGGCAAGGGGTACCCCGTTGGCGGTTCTCTATGATACACATGTACTTACAATGACAAGAACTTACCGGTGACTAAACTTGAGTAGCATGAGGAGCGGCCCTCGTATACAAGGGACATGAGATTCCTAACTTATACTTCCTCAAGCATGTACACCATAGTTTGTTCACTTTAACCTTAATCACTTCAAGATGCTTATGATAGGGGCAATGAGAGCTGAAAGCTATAAGTACCATAATTTTTGGAAGCTCTTTATGAGACATGAATCCCTGCTTCCTTCTATGAAGGCTTTTCTTCCACCATTATATTGAGTCTCCACCTTCTATCTTTATGCACCTACTTTGAGAGCATAGTGGCCATTCTTAGTTCTATGTGCATTGTCCCAAGACTAGTTGATTGATGCATAACTTGATATTGCTTGTTTTAAACTATTTGTATCTAGTCACTCTTATGAACTTTGAAGGTGTCCTATGCATTTATATTTGCTACTCTATGAGGGACAAGCTGAATACTATTATGCTATGATTTCTTTATGTGAAACAAACAAACGTCTTGCAAAGCATTGTTATTCATGAATCTTTTGTTTGTTCCTTTTCATGTTGCTTCATAGTTTCTTTGTCTTATTGCTAGAACTTTGTCTTTCTTGTTATGATTGAAATACTATGGTCCCAACTTTGAATGTTTTACAAATACTTTGATCAAGTCTTTGATGGTGCATGTCACCTCAAAAATTATTCTTTCTTTTTATCACTTACCTACTCGAGGACGAGCAGGAGTTAAGCTTGGGGATGTTGATACATTGCAAATGTATCTATAATTTTTGATGGTCCATGCTTGGTTTTATCCACTTTCTTGTGTTTTGTCCACACTTTGGAGTACTTTTCATATGATTTCTTGGACTAACCTATTAACAAGAGCCATAGTGCCAGCTGCCTGTTTTCTGCTGTTTTTGGTTCCAGGAAAGTCAGAAAATGATTATTCTCGAAATTCGACGAGAGAAAAGCCAAAGTGCCTATTTTTCCGGAAGTCATCAGATGCCAGGATACGAGACGGAGAAGAGTTGGGGGCCGGCCACACCACCTGGCCACGCGGCCAGGCCTGGCCCGCGCCAGGGGGTGGTCTGGCTGAACCCAGCACCCCCTCGGCCTCCCCTTCCGCCTATAAGATGCCCTCGGGATGAAAACCCTAAGTACCTGATCAAAAATCCACGAAAGAGTTTATAGCCGCCGTTATCTCCATCCCTAGATCGGGAGGGATCTGAAGCTCTTCCCGGCACCCTGCCGGAGAGGGGAATTCACCCTGGAGGCCTTCTTCATCACCATGCAAGCCTCCGGTGTGATGCGTGAGTAGTTCATCCTTGGACTACGGATCCATGTAGTAGCTAGATGGCTGGTTCTCCTCCTTTGTGCTTTCATGTTTAGATATTGTGAGATCCGTTCATGATCAAGATCATCTATTTGTAATTCTGCATGTTGTGTTTGCGGGGATCCGATGGATATTGAGATGCTATTTCAGATTGATTATTGATTCTATCATGTCTTTGTTATTTGTTATCTTGCATCCTTTCCGTTGTTAGTAGCTATCTTGGCTAAGTAGATGCTAGCAACTCCAAGAGTTAGTATTTATGCTTGATAGTGGGTTGATGCCTCTGGTAATCTGGGGAAGTGACAAAAATCTCTAAGGTACTAGATGTGTTGTTGCTACTAGGGAGAAAACAACAATCCTTTGTTCATAGAACAATTGTATTATTTACTTTACACGCAGTTCATAAAGCAATAATCTGTTGCTTGCAACTTAATACTGGAGGGGGTTCGGATGATAACCTAAAGGTGGATTATTAGTCATAGATGCAGTTGGATGGCGGTCTATGTATAATGTTGTAATGCCCAATCAAGTCTCAAAGGATTCAAGATGATTAGTATATGCATGTATTGCTTTCTTGATGTTTTTCAATTGCCCCGCTGTAATTTGTTCACCCAGCATGTTATCTATCTTAAGGAGAGCCACCTCTAGTGAACTATGGATGCCGGTCCTTTTCTTTTACATACAATCTATAAACTGTTTACTGCTTTGTGTTTACTTTCTGCAAACTATTACTTCCTTCCATTCAATACGTTTAATCCTTTGTTTTCAGCAAAACACGGTGAGATTGACAACCTCATCGAAAGTTGGGGACAAAGTTCTGTGGTTGTGTTGTGCAGGTCTCCACGTTGCTACTAGCACCGGTAGTGCACCCTACCAAGGCTCAGCTAGTAACACCTTTGGGGTGTTTCCTTGCTCCTACTAGTTCGATTAAACCTTGGTTTCATAACTGAGGTAAACTTGTTGTTGTGCTCATCATACCTTCCTTTTGGGGTTCCCAACGAGCTCTACATCAACACCGCTGGAGCATTTTTCTGACACCGTCAACACTGAGCCATCAGTGGTGTATCCTACATCCCCGAAAATGCTTTAGCCTTATTGAGTTCATCCACCATCTTTTGTTACTTGTTTTCTTTTACTTTTTAATTACTTTTATGCATTCAACCAAAAACCTTTCAAACACTCTTTACTTGAAATCAAAGGAGTCTTACAAGTATCCTTTGGTAGATAGTGACGAGGGGCATAAAGACCTTAACCAAATAGCCCTTTGTGGATTCGATACTCTTATTTCGAAACTAGCTACAATCTATTTGTGCACTTGTAGTCATCAAGCTATTTTCTGGTGCCGTCCCCGGGGATCTAAGCGCTTTTGGTGTTTGATCTTAGTTGCTTATTCTACTAATTGTTTTACTAAATTTTTTTACTTGTTTCAGCTAAGCACCATGACTGCACTCGGACTGACGAATCAACTCAATGTAGCTAAAAACCTCGGGAAGTTCAATAGAAGACTTTTCAAACAATTCTAGAGTGGGAGCGAACCATAATACGAGGTTAACCCTCGCTTTATCGCTATTATTAAAGAGAAAACATTTGCAGGTGATGATCCAGATGAGGATCCTTACACCCATTTAATGCATTTTACGAGTTATGTTGGACACTTAAATTGAGAGGCTATTCTGGTGATGAATCGAAACTTAAATTATTTAGACAATCTCTAACCAACACTGCTTTAGCTTGGTTTAGAAGTTTCCCTATAGAGAAAATTGATACTTGGGAAAAACTCAAAGGAGAATTCATATTTTGATTCTTTCCCAAGGTAAAGACATTTGAGGTAAGAAGGGCAATCACGAACTTTAAAAACCGCCCAGGTGAAGGCTTACTAAGGGCTTTCAAAAGGTATGAGTCCATACTTAATAAATATCCTCACCGTGATTTACCTGAATGGTATGTTTTACATATTTTCTATGGGGGACTTAATCAAGAAATTAGACATGAGATAGAAACAAATTTCGGAGGCTCTTTTATGGAGCTAACTATAACTAAAGCTTTGTAACTCCTAGAATGTATTCCTTGCAATAGAGAAACTTGGGGATTTTATTTTGGCGGCAAAGGAGGTATAGAAATTGAATATGATTGTCTCCATGCTTATAAGGAATCGGGTAAGGTAAGAGAACAGCTAATGAACTTCAAATTGATGATGATATTATTTTTCAAATCCTTCAGTCTTTTACAGAACACATCGAAGCTCCTAAAAAAGATTAGATTCAATATATTCCCCCACCTGAGCCAGTTGAAGATGTTGATTCAATAATTGCAGCTCATATTGAGCCATTAAGGGACATACCCCCATATGTTTAACCCCTTGCTTTTTCAAGGACCACGAGAAAACATATGATGGCTCAATAGCTCGAAGATCAACGTGAAGAAGAAAGAATGTTCCTCAAGATGCTAGAATAAGAGGCACAAGCAAGAAAAACTAACAAAGTAAGTATGCAGGAGGTCGGGGAACCAACAAAAGTATATATCCTAACCATGTTTGCACATTTCAATGTGATAGAGCTAGATACCGAAGCTTCACGGTTTGTTGAAGTAAAGATAAAAGCTAAAAAAGTTGGTAAACCTATTCTCTCTTGTACTTTTGGTGGATCTTCTTATTATGGCCTCTATGATACTGGAACAGTTGTTAACGTAATCCCCTATACTTTTATTGAAAATCCAAAATGAACGAGCGCCAACTAAACTAGAGGATACTGATATGACAATAATGCTTGAAGATAAAACACTCGAAGTTCCTATGGGGATAATTAGAGATGTCCCAATCTGTATTGGACCATATAAGTACCCCATTGACTTTGTACTTGTTGATATGCCTACTTATATTTAATGTCCAATTATTTTTGGAAGAACTTTCTTGAATACCACAGGAGCAAACATTTACTACAAGAGAGAAACTGTATCTCTCAAGTTTGGTGAAGAGAAAATGGACTTTCATTTTTATAAATTCCACCATAAGCCAACTATCGAGGATTTGGACGAATATGAGTATGGGAAAGAAAAGGAAGGTAATATCATTAGTCTTGCCTCAGTAGTTACTGAAACTCCCGATGATGATTTAGCAAGGAGTTTAGTCATTAATAATATTATTCCCCAAGATATAGAAAGGATGGAAATGGATGATTATATTGAGTCCACACCTGAGGTGATCCCGAGATGAATAAAAATTATGAAGAACCTATAAGGAAAGGGGATCAGACACCTCCACCTCCTACTCTCAAAACCTTACCCAATGAATTAAAATATAGGTTTATTGATGAAACTAATAATTACCATGTTATTGTAATTTCTAACCTTGTAGAAAAAAGGAGGAAAACTTGATGATGGTTCTCCGGATGCATCAGAATGCTATTGGATATTCGATGAGAGACTTGAAAGGGATTATTCCCTCGATAGCCACTCATAGAATATTTATGGAAGAAGGAGCTCAGTCAGTTGTAGATTTGCAGAGGCGACTTCAACATCACATGAAATAAGAGGTAAGGAAGGAAGTATTATGTTTATTAGATGTACGAGCCATCTTTCATGTGGAGGAAAGTGATTGGGTAAGTCTTGTTCATTGTGTTCCTAAGAAAGTTGGATTTACTATCGTTCAAAACAAACACAGTGAGATGGTACCTAGTAGAACCGTTAATGGTCATAGGATGTGTATCGATTATAGAAAACTTAATAAGGAAACTAGAAAGGATGATTATCCTTTACTATTTATAGATCAAACTTTAGAAAGGCTTGCTATGTATTCTCATTTTTTATACCTAGACGGTTATTCTAGTTTTTCTCAAATTGTTGTTCACCCTAATGACCAACTAAAAAAACCTTCACATGTCCTTTTGGCTTATATGCTTATCGCTGTATGCCTTTTGGTCTTTGCAATGCCCCTGCCACCTTCCAAAGGTGTATGACTACTATATTTGTTGATTATGTTGAATGCATTATGGAAGCATTCATGGACGATTTTTCTATTTATGGAACTTCATTTAATCATTGTGTCCATGACCTTCATAAAGTTTTGTAGGGATGTGAAGATACTATCCTAGTATTGAATTGGGAAAAATGTCACTCTATAGTTCAAGAAGGTATAGTTCTTGGTCACATAATTTCAAGTAAGGGTATAGAAGTTGATAAAGCAAAGATTGAACAATAGAACGTCTACCCCCTCCTCAAGATGTAAAAGGTATTAGGAGTTTCTTAGGCCATGCTAGATTTTATATAAGGTTCATTAAGAATTTCTCAAAAATTGCCAGACCTCTAACCAACCTTCTACAATAGGATGTTGTTTTTAAACTTGATGAAAACTGTCTTACTGCTTTCAAATATTGAAGAAAGCTCTTCTTGAAGCTCCTGTTATAAAACTGTCTAATTGGAAGAAACCTTTTGATCTATTCTATGAGGCTAGCCACAAAGCTGTTGGAGAAATTCTTTGCCAGTATGATGGTGATGAAGTCAATATCATTCATCATGTTAGCCGCACCTTAAATAGTTCCCAAAAGAAGTACCCCATGGCACAAAATGAATTTTTGCTATGGTTTTATCCTGCGATAAGTTTAAATCTTATATTATTGACTCTAAGGTAGGAGTGCATACTGATCGTATTGTCTTGAAAGAAATTCTTGAAAGGACTAACGTTAAGCCAAGGATGATCCGTTGGACTATACTTTTGCCAGAATTTGATTTACAGATTCTCCAATGAAAGGAAGAACGGGAGGAAGTATCCATAAACATTGATGAAATCGAGCCACCTAGAGAAGTGTCATCCATCCACATACCCTCAGGGACTATAACTCCTAAAAGAAAAAAATTGAATTTCTCTTTGCAATGGTTTTGGAAATTTCTTGCGACCAACCTTGTTCAAAGGGAAAAAGAAAAGGCTGATTCAAGAATTAAAAGGAGATGAACGTACCCCAGTAAACTCATTTCATTCAGATGAATAAAATACTTGAAACTTTGATTCATGTTTGTTCTAGATGTTTTTTCTTTTCTATATTCGTATTTTTGGATTCCCCATGTTCTTATGAAGTTACAGCCGGTTTTACAAGGTTAGTACGGGCGGATAGTACGACCGGACCCGCCCACACCACTACTCGTTAAACAGTCAGTTCTTCCTAATTATTTTTAAGAGTTTCGGTATGACCACACTGTACGGACGCACCCGATTGTACGATAGGTCTTTACCTGCCCTGGGTTTTCTCGTTTGTTTGGTTTATTACTTAATCTAAAAAACAAAGTTGGTAATCACCAGTACGGTCGGTCTGTATGGTAGGGCCTCACATGTACCACTTGGTTGGTTGATTTCTTACGGACGTCGAAGATTCATGTTTTGGAAAATTACCTTGTACGGGCGCGCCGATGCCCATACCAGTGGTTGTTATAGTTTGGTTTTCTTCCTTTTTCTCTTATTACTTTCCTTATTTGTTGGGATTCTTTTCTTGGTTGACCCTTTATCTTCTAGTACGAGTTTTTCTCTATTTCTAACCCTTCATAAGCTTTCCAAAAGGTTTCTTTTCCCCTCTGGTCAAGCAGATCATACCCACGTTGCAGCTATGTCTTACCCATGGAATATCATTCAAGCCATGGAGGATTGCCAGGGATGTTCTTCAAAGATCACAAAAGATACCAAGGGGGTAGCCGCAGTGCATAATAAATAAGAGGAAGCCTTGTGTAATCATCTAGGAGAGGAAGATGGATTCAAGTTGATGGAGATGGTCAAGGATGAGCGTAAAGTATTCATCCTCATGGTGGGTCAAGCATGTGATTTTGAAGAAGTTCAACTTAATCCAAAGTAAGACGGAGATTCCTACTTGGAGAGACTGAAGCAGAAAGGAGAGGAGATCCAAGCCTCCCTAGACAAACTTGATCGCCGCATCAAGAAAGTTGAGGTAAATTCACTAGGGTCCTCTAAACACATTGAACTATTGTGTCGTTATCCAGATCAGATGGACCTGAAGCTAATGAAAGGATTAGAAGCTAACCTCGACATCATCCTCTGATCCATCAATACACAGAAGCAAACAATTAAGATGTATAAGGCACATGTGGCGCAATTGGAAACAATTAGCAACCTGCGCCATTCGCATCATGATCCTAGAAGTAACAAACAAGATGGTTCGTGCAAGCCTTCGTGGTTCCAGGGCTTCTTATATGAATTAAGAAAATACCACGCTATTGAATAATCACAAGGGATTATTTGATCCCACCAGCTTGATCCTAGGCTTGGGGGATATCTATAACACCTTGTAATCTATCTTACAGTTTTAGCATGTTACTTTACCATGCGCATGTTAGGTTTTAATTCAAGAATTTGCATTAGTTGCATCATCGTCAAGCTCCCTTCTATTCAAGGAACGAGTTATATCCGTTGAGTTTCGAGACTTTATGATATTGGAATTAATCTTTTGATTCATGACTATTATATTAGATGATTGAGTTATGTTGAGTGTTATGATACTTATATAGTTGCTATGATTTTAGGGTCTTTCACACCAACAAAAGTATTGATTAAATTATGAGAAGAAAAATCTTGGTAACATATTATAGTCACATGTTTGAGTTTATAAGAGACATAAAAAGTAGTGAGCATGATCAAGTAGCTCTGCTATAAAAAAAGAAGGAGAAGAAAAGAGAGATAAAAGATCAGCTATCAAGAGAATTTTAAGGGAAAATAAAAGTATAAGCTTGAAAAGAGAAAAAAAAGAATGATCATGAATCTTCATTACAAAAATCAAGCGCTCAACCAATTTAACTTTATGATTATATAATGTGTTTAATCACTAAAAGATTCTTATAACTTCATTGATACAAAAAGGTGTGGAAGCCTCTAAGTCATGTGATGTTTAAAGTTGTGATAAAACTCCCGAACTTACTCTATATCTGATATTGTACTCCTGTTTCAATTTTCTCCTCATTTATTGTAATGACTCATGCCTCCTGAACATGATGATCTTGTCCATAAGCTACCATCTTGCTCAGGGAAGAGAAAGAGTCTAGCTTGGGGAGGTTGATGAGTCCAAAATTGAAGCATATTAACCTTTTGTTTTTGCATAAGTAGAGTAAGGTTTTTGGTATTTTACTGCATTTGGGTGCAACTTTTGTCCTTGTTTCAACAGGATCCCAAATTACTAAGTCTCTTATGAACATATCAATTGGAACTATCATATTATGTTGTAATATGATATTTTTAAGTGATAAAAGTCATTTAATTGATTTATCTTCGCACCTTAGAGATTTGCACACACGGAGGAGGACACACTTGTCTTAATGACCACTGGTACAACTGGAGCCTGCCCGTACCGTCCGCCTGTACCATGTGGCAGCGTGACCGCCTCATCAAATACTTTCACCTCGTGAAGACGGATCATAGATCTGACATTCCCAGAAACTTCCAGCTATGAAAAACCACACCGGCAAGTGATCTGGAGGAGAAACTTGGAGAAGGGAAAATCCTTGCTGCTTCACAGATAGTTCAAGAACATCGCATCATCCCCTTCATCATCAACCGCTACATCACCATCACCACTACTACCCCCATCTTCCATTCATTAGATCTTGTTGTAATTCCAGATTCAATTGTGGTTTGCACCAGATTCATCCTCATACTTTTATCCATCATTTGATTATGATGATGTTATTGATTGTTCAATGTATGATTAGTTTCCTTCGTTCTTGCGGAGATGGAGAAACCATAGAACAATTATGAAATGAAATAAAGAAGATCTATTACTTGTGTCCATGATCAATTGATGTATGATGTGTGTTTGATCTCTCTCTTTAGATGGTATGTGTAGTCGGCCACACATCATTTGCCTTTGGGTCTAAGGAAAAGGGTGAAATCATTTGGACGTGTTTGGATGTGTGCATGGAGCTATTGTGACTAGAAGAACCGGCTAGCAACCTGCACTGTCGAATGAGGACAAAAGAGAGATTCACTAAGCTAATTACGATATCCACGGGGAGTCCCTTAATTGGAGTGGTCTGTGTGGGTGACTGCTCTCAGACATCGTGGTGGTTATTTAGAGATAACCACATTCTTGGATCAATAAAGTGACTGCCTAAAAGCCTTGTAGTGAACATCTTATTATGGAGCTCTCTACAGACATGCCATGACATAAGAAATAGGTTATCCTAATTATGATTAATTACAGCATGCTAGTGGTGTATCCTAAATCCCCGAGAATGCTTTAGCCTTATTGAGTTCGGTGTGCCACAAAGGTCAGTGCCTCCATAATTGGTCACGCGTTCGGTGTGACGAAGACCTCTGTCCCTTGCTCCATGTTGGGAAGTGGAAGTAGCGGATCCTCGGGAACTCTAGCAGCACTACGACATGGTAGTGCTGGTGGAGGAGAAGGTCTTGAGAGGAATGGAGAAGTGTGTGAGGAAGAGGAGATCCACCCCTACTTTTATAGGGGGAGGGGGAATCCCCCAAGGGGATGGGCGTATGGGGCATGGTGTGCCCCTACCTCTCCCTTCTTGATTGCTAGTGGACTCTCCACTCACAAAATTCAAGAGCCACTTTCTTCCATTTAATTTCCATTCAAAAATCAAAGGTATTTACATTAAAACACTTTAATTCAATTGGTTTGATGCCAATCAAGTTAATGAACACTTCATTTAATGAGTAATTCATTTAATGAACACATTAACATTTTATCCCCTTGGAATATTTCGATACACCGAAACTATTCTGGCAGATTTATCAGAACAATTCCTGCGTTGTCCTGTATTTTCTCCAGCGTTCCCTATCCACTCAAATGCGTCGACTACCCTTAAGTGTGTCTCCCTATGGGCTTGTGAACTATGTGGACATGATCGACACTCTCTCTGATCAACAATCATTAGTGGGACCTGGAGATCCATAATGACTCCCACTAATTCAATGATGAACTAGTGATCGCGTGAACCTTTTTCGTAGTAACCAATTCCCTTTGTCTAGAGATATTTTACTTGTCCGAGATTTGATCATTTTGTATCATCCATACCTATTCCGATCTTGTTACCGACAAGTACTCTTTTCTTGTTCCATGATATAACATTCTTAGTGATCTTATCACTTGGTTGCAAGCTATGTTAATGTGATATCACCAAGAGGGCCCTTAGTACATCTCTCTATCATCAGGATGGATAAATCCCACTCTTTATCCACGAGCCTCAACTAAGACTTTCCAAGTACTCAACGACATCTTTATAATCACCCTTTTATGGTGTCACATTTGATGGATTCAAAGTACTCTTCTAGAGTTAATGATTGATGTGATCTGATGGTCTAAGGATTCGAGTTACTTCGAATGAGATAGCAATATAAACTTGAAGACATGATCGTATTACTACACTTTGGGAGAATGTTCATCGCATCAATCTACCAATGTTGTGACCTTGTTATTAACAACATCCAATGTCATGATCAAGAAACCTTGATCATCTGTTAATCAAAAAGCTAGTGTAATGAGAAGCATTACTAGGAATATTTTCTTTGTTTATTAAACACCGTATTAATGTTTCCGGTTAACACAATTATAGCATGAGAAATAAACATGTATCATAATCATGGAATATAATATAATAACCACTTAATTATTACCTCTCACGCATATTCCCTTCAGAAGGAACGCATGCGCTTGCCATCAACCCAACTCTCTGATGCGGAAACCTGCACGACGCAAAGAAAATGATGTGACGGCGAAAACGGGCTACATGGGTGCTAGTGACTCGAGTGACGAAGACGCGCAACTGCACCCACCGAGAAAGCGGGACACCTTTCCCATCTACGCATGGACTCCATCTATGAAGCCATTAATCTCTTGTTGATCTCCGTGTCCTGTGAACTATCAAAGAGAGAAAGATTGTTAGGTAACATAGGACGTGAACATACCTAAGAGTCGG